>CM057452.1:1614622500-1615872500 GCA_016271365.2 Neoceratodus forsteri
TTTTTGCTACTTACACTTGTTCAGTAAAAACTTTAATTTTCCTATGTTGCTGTGGATCTTGGGTAACTTTGTTGCATTTGTACTGTTTTGCAGTTACTGTTGTTGCTCCTTATTAGCGAACTATCATTAGTGTGTTAGAAACACCTCATCTGAGGTGTCCAAACTTGTATGGTGCTGTATTGCTTGTTTCCTGTTGTTGGACCTTGCCACGCAGTACCTGCCCATGTTGCAGCATGTACCCTGCTCACATGCCATTAATCGTGTTGGCATTAGGGTGTCAGTAGTAGAACCATATACAGTGATCACATTAATCAGTGTGGTACCTGCTGTCAACCTATTCCTTGACTGTGTGCATCACAGGGTCTTCATTCATAGGTTTCTACACTTATAAAATAATTTATTGCACAATGAATGAATATATCAGCCTGTTGGGCACTGTGCAATTTCACTGCACTAAATCCAGTTAGCAGGCTAGTAAGCACAGCTGCAGAATATCGGGAACATGGTGTTTTTCAAAAATACAACATGTGAAGAATCAACCTAACAACCCCCTCTGTCAACCATACAAATTTCATATTACAGTTCCAAGAATGTGTTTCAATGCACAAAGTTTTGTCTTATTTTACGGACTTTTGCGTTCACTACCAATCACGAAAATGGGTTTCCAAATCACAAAGACAGGTCTTCTAGTCAAGAAAACAGGCCCTGTTTCCAAGACTTGCAACAGGATAATTTAATTAATCATTTAAAAAACATTATTTTCAGAAAACAACAACTGAAGAATCAACCTTATACACCACTCTGTCGACAACCCAAGATTTAGATTACAGCTCCTTTAAATTGTTTTTTGTTGCTATTGTGCAAAGTTTTCCTTTGTTTTACTCACGTTCATGACAGCTGTAAAAATGGACGTGTTGTCTCATGAAAATTAATTTTGCCTCATGAAAATGGAAACTACTGCGGTCATTAAACACATTACAAAAACACTGTAAAAAAATAATGAACTGTGTGTTCCCAGAAACTGAATTTTATTTTCTTAATAATTTAAAAACTACAAAGTTCTCAATAAAGCCACCTATCAAAGAATCATCCTTGAGCAAAACTTAAACTAACTTAAAAAATTCAGGTTTGAACTTATAGCCATTTTATATCATTTCTATGTACTAACTTTAATAAAAATAACTTTAAAAACATAAGGCAGGGTAGACACAGTGCAGGATGGTTTGACTTCTATACTCAGGTATGATACATACAACAGTGTGTTATCCAGGGGTTTACAACATGCAGCATGTGTGTATACAATAAATTAGTTCTTCAACAATATTAATTGACTTCATATGCCTCTTCATTTATTTCATTTATTTTTCATTTATTTTTTTAATTCTTGTAGGCCTGATGAGCCAAACGCCAATTTTCACAGGTGACAAGTAGAGGTTTACAAAAATACAAGAAACATGAAATGCACACAAAATATAAATACCATATGCCTCTTGATCATAGCAGAAGTGGACATATTCAACAAGCATTAAAATTAACATTGGTACATCAGCAGCTTAACTATGGTTTTATGAGGTTACATACTAGCCCCGGTTTAACCAACATACTGACTTTGCATTCTTCTCCAACCCCCTCCTGAGACTCAAACAAGACTCAGAAAAATATCAGGTCAGTGATAAACCGCATACACATATAACAACTATTTTCATAATTATGGTATTTCAAAATATCAGTAGAAGCTTAATTACCCATATAAGGAACACAAACAGGTGTATACTTAGTTGAACAATAACATTTTTGCCCACTCAGAAACCAGAATCCAGAAGTAGCACTTTGGCTGGGTGATGGTGTCATGTAGCAAAGTAATCACTAAAAGGCTAATTATACTAGGAGGCAAAAACCACTGATCATATAAATAGTTGGCTAGATAGATACATAGATAGATATTAACTGGGAAGCATTTTCTCCCATTGGAAAACCTGGTTATAATTCATTGTTATAACCAACTTTATGATGGCAAAGACGTGCGAAGTTTCCCTCACTTCACGTATGTGCACACTGACTCCTTGCTTCAGCCCAACTGTGGCTACCAGCACAGAGGTCAATTTGTATTTATACAATTTGTGTGGCAAAAAAAATCACTCCACAGCAACAATATAAAACAAAACATTGGGTAATCTGTAAAACTTAAATTTTACACACACTTTCCATGTTGATGCTTGTATAAGCCCCTCAGATTTTGCTCTTGGGGTTTACATGGCATCCAGCACCATGGGTGTGTGTAAAATTCTCGTCAGACCCACTACACCATGCATTATTCTACATAGATATATGTACAAAATGGATAATGCTAATAACAGCATCAAAACCCATACAACAAAAATTTGACATGATACCATCATTTGAGATCAACAATAGTATTGTGAGATTTCATAGCACTGTTGTTCCTCTCATAATACTATCGTTCTGGGTCTGAATGATGTTATTATGAGAAAGAACATTTCCTCATGCTGCGCAGTCTGTCAGCTCAACATGAGCCAGCTTGCACTGCAACTGTCATTTACAGTAAAAGCCAGTTTGCCACTGACTCAGAAATCCTCCAACCTCAGTCTTGCTTGCACCTCTCTCTCTGCCTCACCCCTACAGGAAAAAAGGTACACACAGTTTTAAACAAAAAAAAAAAAAGAGCTAATGGAGGGTAGTTTTGTCACTTGTTCTTCACTCTCTCTCTTCTAGCCCCCACTGCTCACATCATGCTATCTCTCTCTCTCTCCTAACCTCTGCATAAAAATTAAATATGAACATACAAACTTATGAAAATGCCAGCAGAAACAGGCCTCACGGTCTATCACGTCTGCTTGATTATGTAGCTAGCCCTTTAAGTTGCAGCTGCTCCACCCTTCCCTCCCCTCATCATCATTACCTCCCCCCTCCCTCTCTCCCAATCCCTCTTAAAACTGCCCACCATTCTAGAGGACACCACCTCCTCTGGCAGAGTATTCCACCTGTCCACACCTGTTCTGTGAAAAAATGTCTCCTGATTTCCGGCCTGAATTTTCCCCCTCGAACCTCACCTGATGCCCTCTCATATTCCTCCCTCGTCTAATCTAGAAAATCCCTTCTGTATTAGTCTTGTTTAGCCCCTTTAGGTATTTAAAAGTGTCAGTCATATCCCCCCTATCCCTCTTCTCCTCCAGGGAGTACATGTTCAGCTCACCCAACCTGTCCTCATAGGACTTTCCCTCCAATCCCTGGATCATCTTTGTCACCCTCCATTGTACCCCTTCCAACAATTTGATGTCCTTCTTCAGGAATGTGAACCAGTACTGCACACAGTACTCCAGGTGCAGCCTGACCAGAGACCTGTACAGGGCAAGATAGATAAAAACTTTTATTTTTTGACAGGCAGATAACCTCTCTAATTCTGGAGGAGATTCCCCTCGCTATACATCCCAGCATCCTGTTTGCTTTTGCTGCTGCCTTCCTACACTGAGTTGAGTTATTCATGCTGTCTGTTATAAGCACCCCCAGATCCTTTTCCTCCTCAGTAGTTTTTAGCTGTACCCCTCCCAGCTGATAGCTCCTCCCCTTGTTCCTAGCTCCAAAGTACAGCGCCTTGTACTTCTGGGCATTGAACCCCAACTGCCATGTTTCTGACCACTCCTGTAGTGTGGTTAGGTCCTCCTGCAGCCCCTTCCACCCTTTGATGTCATCTAACACAGCTCTCATTTTTGTATCTTCTGTGAACAGACTGACCTTACTCCAGATCCTGGGTGAGATATTAGCTATGAATATCCCAAACAGCACTGGTCATGGTACCGATCCCAGTGGCACCACACTTGTTACCTCCCTCGCTGATAAGAGATACCCCCCCACTACCATCCTTTGCTGCCTTCCAGTCAGCCAGTTGATTATCCACGTGACCATCTTTGTTCCTACCCCTATATATTCCAGCTTCCCCCTCAGCCTCCCATGTGGCACAGAATCAAAGGCCTTGCTGAAGTCCAAATACATGGCATCCACTGCATGGCCCTTGTCCATTTCCCTGGTCACCCAGTCATAGTACTCAATTAGGTTTGTCTGGCAGGATTTGCCTGAGGCAAACCCATGCTGTTGACTGTCCTGGAGGCCACTGTCCTCCAATAAAGTCACCAGCCTCTCTTTTAGGATTATCTCCATGAGCTTACCCACAATTGATGTGAGACTCACTAGTTTGTAGTTATCTGGTTCATCTCTAGATCTACTTTTGTGAATGGGCACCACATGGGCCATCCTCCAGTCCTGCAGTATGCATCCTGTGTCCAGGGAGGTACTGAACAGGTCAGTCAGGGTCTCCGCTAGTTTCGTAAGTACCCTAGGGTGAATGCCGTCTAGTCCCGGTGCCTTTTTCACCCTCAGTGCCCTTAATCCTTCCAGAACCCTAGCCTCTGTAATCCCTATATCAGTCCCCCCTCCCCACCCCTACACACTCAATCCATACCTTGAGGTATCTGCCTCCCTTTCTCTTGCATGAACACAGAACAGAAGTATTCATTTAATGCCTCTGCCTGATCATTCCCCTTCTCCACCCACCTTACATCCTTCCTAATCCTCACAATCTAGTCTTTGTTTTTCCTTCTCTCACTAATGTACTGGAAGAAGTACTTTTATCCATCCTTAATACCCTGTGCCAGTCTTAGCTCTCTTGAAGCCTTGGCCACTCTGACTAGCCTCGTAACCTCCCTGGACTTCTTCATATACTCATCCTTGTCGTCTCCCCTTCCCGATTTCTTGTGTCTCCAAAACACTTTTCTTTTTGCCATCACCCCTTCCATGGCCTCCTGAGTCAACCAGCTGGTCTTCTTTGCCCTTCCCTTCTTACTCTATGCCTTCGTACATGTCTCAGTAGCCTTCACCAGCCCTTTTTTAATAATATCACATTTTTGACTAGCACCCATACTTTGTTGAATTCCCACCAGATGCCTACTCAAAATTTCCCCCATCCTTTCAAAGTCCACCCCCTTGAAATCAATCACCCTGGTTCCCATACCCCCTGTTTCCCTACCCATACTGAGTGTGAAGCACACAGAGTGGTGGTCACTCCCAGCCAGAGGGGCCTCCACCCCCAAAGAAGCTTATGGGGGGTCTAGTGCAGCAATATTTAGAATTTCACTTTTCAGCACTGAAACATTGGCTAACCTACTAGTGAGTAAAGTATTTTTTACAATAAATTAAAAAAGTGAAACATTCTTGCATCCATATATTACAAAAAATAAGTGGGTCTAGGCATTTGTCACCTATAATACCATCTTGAGGTATCGGTGACATGTTGGAACCTCTTGATTTGCTCTTGAGAGTCACATGTCACCAAAACCTCTCAATGGCATAGTCTTGTACTTCACAGTCCTCTATCTATTATATATTATAGTGCCACGGTAGTGGCAGTATAGTTAGGGTTGAGTAAGCATTTTAATGTTAAACCTCAAATTATGTACCTTAATAACTTTACCACCATACAACGGATTTACCTGAAATTTTGCATGCATGGTCTGGTACCATAGATCTCTGGATCTGGCAAGTTCTGTTATGGTCAGATATACAGTTGCAGAGCTGCAGAATGCCAAAAAATGCAAAAAAAAAAAAAACAGACTTTTTGCGTGTGTCTTTGCCCGAGCACACAGGCTGCACAATTTGTCCGTTTAGTCTAAAAACTTTAAGGAAGATGCAGCCTGAGTCACTGATGTGCCTTTTGAAGATTTTGTGTAAAAATATTAAACCATTCAAAAGTTATTCAAAAAACAAATTTCCCATTATAGTCAATGGGAAAAAACTATATGTGTCTTCACGAAAGCTGCTGCCAGTACATTTTCCTTTCACAAATGGCACTTTTACTTTTGTGTTGCTGCCATCTTGTTTTCAGTCAGCAAGAGGGAAAAATGCCTGGCATTTAAATTTGGGACCCCTTAGGTAAACTCTGACTGTTAGGTTTACCTAGTCGGGTCCAGAGGATGCCAGCCCTATCTTTTTTGGGGGGGTAAACCCCCACCCAGTAATGCCATTTTAAAAATTGATTCCCCAGTACTTTCAAAAATGCAAAAGAAATGGCCATGACATTTTTGCAAATGCGAACGTTTTGTGCTGTTTTTGGAAAAACTTTCACAACTTGCGGAAGTATTTTGTTCAAAAACTGCAAATATTTGCCATCACCCTGCAACAAAACAGTTGGAGCTTTTGGGCTGCTATTTGCAGGGTGGCAAGCTCTGGTCCCACAGATGTGCCTTTTCATAGTTTGGTGCCAAAACATGCAAGGGACCCAAAGTTACATTGTTCCGAAGTTGAGAAAATCCCATAGAATAATACTGAGACCCCCTGATGCTTTTTGGTGCCCGTATCACAAAAACAAAACGACATACAGAATTTTTGTTACCTACAGTTTAGGTCACTTTAGGTGACCTAACCTGCAGAAACAAGTCTGGAAATCATACATTACACCAGCAGTGGAAATTTTTTCCTACGTGCTATGGTTACAGACATATTGGCAAATTAGTGTCACAAGAGTTCCAAGGGTGCCATTTCAGTGCATTTTGGTGCCCATATCTTCTAAACAATGTGAGATACAGATTTGGTCAAAGAGCTTTTGTGGAGACCTCATTATCATGATTACAATGACACTTTAATGGTTTTTGTACCTGCTACAGTTGTTGAGATATTGGCACATTAGTGTTACGAGGGTTCCTTGCTCTATAGGGCTGCTGTATGGTTCCGTAGTTATGTGTAAGTGGGAGCGCAGAGCCCAGAGGGCCCACGCTCCCACATATGCATACCATTATGAAAAAAATGGACAATGTGAAGGGAGTACAGGGCCTGGAGGGCCCGCGCTCCCACTAACACATACCAGCTACATTACACTTTCTCAAAAAGAAGGGAAATTCATTACAAAAAACTCTGCTAATGCATCAGTTAGGGTTAATAGCACAGTGACAAAAGTTTGGAAGTGTGATGTTAGGGTTCAAAACCCTAACTCCGCATTTCCCCCCCAACACACACACGCAAGACACATGCAAGATTGTAAGACCCTATATGAGTCCGTCACATTTGTAAGCACAATAATCACAACACTGTACTCATTTCACATAACACTATGTAATGAAAAACAAATACAGTATGATCAACGCTATACTGCCAGCACAGTATGATGACACATTATTGATGACATATCTTTTTCATACAATGAAACTGTCTGTTCAAATTTTCAAAATATTGATTTTCATGTGTCCTAATTCAACAATTGGCTCACTGCAAGTATCACTGCTACCACATAGGCATGTGGTAGCAGGAAAGATAGAGCTGAGATATACATAGTACTTTTTAGATACTGCTCAGGTATGAAACTAGCAGCATCACATGTTGTTATACTGCTGTGTTACCTGGAAATACTCATTAGCAGCATGTTATGGTTAGCTTTGGATGGTACAACTGTTGCTTTCACATGTTACTTGTAAACTACACTACACAAAATTACTTTTATTATTACTACCATTTGTTATTAGGACTGACTCATTCTATCAGAAAAAAAATGCAAACATCCAATGACTGTTGGTAGGGTTATCCAAATTCTGATTACCAATATAGCTATCTGTGGACAACATACTGTGTTTTTCATCACTTGTTAACTATTGAAACACAGGCATCTCCTTAAATCTTCTTATTGATGTTTCTAACACAAAAATACTTACTGTGTGCCATCACCCATGGTTGCCCAGCATGCGTGTGTACCCCCAAGGTACTCTGATGGCAGCAGAACTCATATGGTTGGTGGATAATGATGATGGATGTGTCTTGTAGTACATTTACAGACTTGTATGTTTCTTCTGTTACCTGATGCTGGTTGTCTCTGATTGGTTGTGTTGGCTTGGCCCTTCCTCTGCTTGCATATGTGTGAGTGGGGGGAATGCAGAGTTAGGGTTTTGAATCCTAACATCACATTTCCAAACTTTTGTCACTGTGCTGCTTACCCTGACTGATGCATTAATGGAGTTTTTTGCAATGAATATATATAAGTGGCATGGTAGTGCCCCTATGGTTAGGGTTATAAATGTTGTTCTGTGTTAAACCCTGATATTTGCACTTACCCCAGCCAACCTTAGACAGAATAATCTCTAATTTGCTACACATATAGTCAAATTCAGTATCTCTGGAACTTGTAAATTAGGCAACTATTGGTTGAGTGGTTTGAAAGTTTTGGAAGGCTGAAAATGTGTAAAGATATGCTTTTAAGACATTTTTATTTGCTCGCCGATAGCACAAAAATGGTTGGGAGTTGAAACCTGACTCAGTTTAGTTTAAGTTTGGCCCAGGGTTTTTGCTTTATTACTTGGTTTAACTGAGATAGGTGTAAGCAAAAATACCCGACAGGGTGGGTGGTATTGGGCAATACCGGACTGCCCATGGGTATAATGAGGCCCAATGCCACAGGCAGATGGCCTTTTAGCCCCTGGATGGTCTGGTATTGCCCATACCACCAACCGTGGAGGGTATTATTGCACTTAGAACATGGGCACTGTATTACATATGTTTGAAAAAATAGTTTTCACTTTAAAATGTTAAAATTCTTTAAGTGTTTTACTTTTTCGTAATAAAATAGTTCCTCTGCCTGCATTACATTGTGTGTTTTTTTTTTTTTTTTTTTTTAGCTAAGGACATGTGTCTTTCTGGGGCCCCTGTAACCTTTGAAGCTGACTGTCATGATTCCCCACCTCCACCCCCACTCCACACAAGTCTTAAAATTGTTAAAATGCTCTTAATTAGTGCAAGTATATTTTGTAGCTTTCCTGTGTTTTTGCTGTTCTGTTTACAGCTCATGTGCTAAGCAGTGCTGTAATTTACAAAACAAAATCAGTTGATTGGGAGAGTTGGGCAGAGGATCTGTGGTAGTCTGTGGGGGCCTGCACTATGGAGCTGCCTAGATCTAACGTAGGTCTGTGGATTTACATTGTGGGAAACTAGGTCTGCAAATAGCAAATAAGTTGCTGTGCTTTTCCGTATCCCCCACCCCCATCATCTCATTTTATTTTTCCATTTGTAAGACTAGCAGCTGACAGGGAGATTGAGGAAATGGAGCTGAATTAAGTGTACATGCCGGGATGAGAGCTTCGAGATTGGCGTGATTGGGAATGCTCGTAGAGGTGTGTGTGCTCTGTCCAAGAGTGCAGGACAAAACTTAAGTTGATTGATCATTTAAAAGAAAAAAAACAACAGACATTTATAGTTCTGCTTGAGTGGGCTTAGAGCAGGGTGGGTGAGTTGGAGAGAAAGTGTTTCATAACAATAGCGCTGAGCACGTGACATGCTAGTGCTAGTATTGTAAAATGAAAGCAGTGGTTCTGTTTTTGAGTGTGTGGCAAAACTGCTGATGTTTTTTTTAATACCTGTGTCTAGTGGAGGAGGGGGGCACGAGACATCAAAAGGGTTTGTGTGGGTGGTGATGACACTGGCTCTTCAGTGGTGGGCAGGGTTGTGCCATATTTGCATATTGCGGCTGAGTCAGTGTTTTGTGATGCTTACTGAGTGAAGAAAAATAGCAGTTAGTCTTGAACTGGCACGGGGATAAGAAAAATAAAATGATGTTGGGTTGTGGCAGTAGGCTAAATGGGAGGGGAGATGATTTGAGGACTGGTGCTGGGTGTCAGCTCTTGCTAAGTGAGAGAAAAAAAATGGTGGGTATTTTAAATTGAGCGTTCCATAGGCATAGTTATACTGGTGGTGATCAGGTTGGTTGGGACTGATTTTTTTAATACCCAGGCTCTGTTGTCTGATAGATGCCCACCATGCCAGAGCTATCAGCCAATCAGAGCCCAAGATTTTACAAGCCAATTTTTTAAATTATTTGTAAGACATAACAACTAAAGATTAGGTGCTTGATTCTCAAAGCCCATAGATTGACACAAGGTGCCTGCGGAAAACATGATGCAAGTGGCACCTTGTTTCAAAAAATTAGCCCTGAGCTATTCACAAAAGCAGCCATCATCAAAAATAGGCTGCATGAACCAAAGGGGATTTGCTCCAGCCTTATGCTACAAAATTGTGCTGCAGCATGGTGCTGGGGCTTGTGGCAGATGCAGACATATCCCTGAAAGTGAGTTTCATAAAACTCCCCAAGAGGGAGAATTCTATGTACAGGGCTGGGCTCAGGGTAAATGTACCATGATCCCCCCTCCCAAGCCCTGATCCCCTATTACATAAATAGTGATGTGCGAAATTGCTGAATTTTGTTATGTAAAATATTTCGCGTACAGTAATTCGGCAGTTTCGTAACATTTTTTGCAGAAGCGAAATGTGGAATTTTGCCCGAGAAGTGAAAAATTTTGCCCAAAGAGTAAGAAATATCACCCGGGGAGTGTGAAATTTCACCCACAAAACAGGGAAATTCACTACTTGTGGGCAAAATGTCACCATTTTAGGGCGAAATTTTTCAGCTTCATACTCCGCTAAATATTTTGCAGAATGGCCTAATTACACAAAATGTTTTGCACCACAAAATTGCCTGTTTCACGGGAATTTCACCCACAAAATTTAATTCTGTCACATCTCTATGCATAAAGTACATAGCCCTGGTGATACAGAGGCACCCCTCCCCAATCTCCAATGTCCCTGTAATAATAATTAATGAAAACTCCCTTCTCTGGTGGTCTAGTGGCCCCCTTCCCCGATGTCCCTGTAATAATAATTAATGAAAACACCCTTCCCCAGTGGTCTAGTGTCCTCCCCAATCCCTGATATCCCCATAATAATAATTAATGAAAACCCCCTTCCCTGGTGGTCTAGTGACCCCCCAACCTGACCCCCAATGTCCCTGTAATAATAATAACTTTGCAACCATTTGACCAATTTGCACGAAATTTTGCATGTGCCATTTTGGACCATAGATCTCTTGATTCTGCAAGTTTCATTACAGTTGGATATGCAGTTACAGAGAAGCAGTAAAAGCTTGGTAAATTTAGGAATTTTTGAACTTTAATAACTTTGCAAGCGTTCAACCGATGCATACAAATTTGGCATGTCAAGAAACCTACCCCAAGAGATTGTGCATATCAAATTCTGTGCAAATCCATTGAATGTTTCCAAAGTTATTAAAGTTCAAAAATGTGGCTTTAACATAGAACTATGCACTCACTCTAACTATATTGAGCACCAATGCAATATATATATATATATATATATATATATATATATATATATATGCACACACATGCCTTAAATCTTGCTGTATAAATTAGAAAACCATACATACTGCTAGCCACTCCCCTTGAAAAAGACTCTTCACAAGTCAGGGTGCCAGGGACTTGTTGCCATGCTTTTTCAGTATGGGAGAGTAAAGAAACTTGACTCACACATTTTTGACTCCATGTTTTATTTGCATTTTGCTTACAATACAACACTGTCAGCCCCGAGTGAAGCTTTTTCTTGTTTTTATTCTCAGGTGTGGTCTCCACTATCTTGTGCAGTATTCTAGGTGTGGTCACACCAATGACTTGTACAATGGGCGAATCGCATCCCAACTTCTACTACTTATCCCACTCTGTATGCAATGCAGCATCATGTTTGCTTTGCCCATAATGCAGTTAAAATGTAGTGTTGCTTTTTGGTGCTCTTACTGTATATTATGATGCCTTGATCATTTTCCACAGTTGTGTTTTCCAGCATCTCTCCCCCTCCCCCATTTTGTACTGTGCTCTTGGTTTCCTCTTCCCAATGTGCATCACTTTACATATTTTTGCATTGAAGCCCAGCTGCCAAATCTTTGACCAGCTCTAGAACCTGCCAAGATCCTCCCTTAGTGCACTTATCCCTTCCACTGTGTCTACCCTTGCACAGATCTTTGTGTGAGCTGTGAAGAGGCAGGATGGGATACATGGATGGGCCTTTTGCACCATAGGATCTATTATTGTGTATTTCCCTGTATACCTCACCAACTAATGTCGTATACAGTAAAACCCCATTTATCCGAACCCTGGATAACCGAAAACCTCAGTTTTCTGAAATTCAGTCATATCCCCCCATACAGTACTTGAAGTCACTCACATTTAGGTAGTTAGAAACAATTAGCACATTGGTGCTTTTCAGTACTAAAATACATTTCGGCTGCTGTCTATTGTGTGCAGTAACGAGGTGTTAATAGGTGGCAATCAGCACTTTTCAAAAGGCTGATTGCCACCTGTTAACACCTGGGACTTCCTGGGACTATTACAGCTTTTGTCTGTTGATTGGTCGCACCACAGATGCAAGGGGTGAGACTGAAAGAAAATGTCACTGTAGTTTTTGAGTGAAGAGGCACTGTCTGCTCGTACAGGGAAATCCAGCTAAAAGGCAAGCAGACAAGCTAAACAGCTGCAAAGATCTCCACAGTCTCGGCTCCAGATCAGACCATCAGCACCTCCATAAGGAATGTAAGGCTTATTCAAGAAAACAAAATTAGAGCCATGTTTAAATGCTGCAGCATTGTTCCTGACCCGAATGAAGCAAACACCCTTTACCAGTCAGCTACCATGCTTGTGGGGGTGGTTGAACACTAAGAAGCAAATCCCTAAGCTCCAGTAAACACCCACCCACCAATGCCGGCTGACTTGCCAACAAAGAAGCAGAACCCCTGGGCTCCAACAACCACCCGCCCTCCCACTGATGCCAGCTGATGTGCCATTTAAGATGTGCTGCACTGCCAAACCTCTCCGGGTCCACTGACCTGTGGTCCTCGATCTGCCTCCCTTTGCAAGGGAGTTTATGCTACACCCAAATCGTACCACACAGAAACCAAATTAATAATTAAGTGTTTCAACGATGTTGGCATATACCTCCAAATTACAGCAGTAAAGCTCTGTATGGACACCTAACTACTTCTAGGAACTGGATTGTCAGAGGACCAAAAATAGCCCAGGGACTAATTCCTGTCTCACAGTCTGCAGTGTGGAAAATAATCTCTGCTTTGGTGGATATTCTTATTTCATGTCCCTCCTGCGCATGGGCAGTAGGCATAGCTGTGGAGGGTGTTATGCCTAGTACTATCAGGCATAGCATTTTGGTGCAGCTGTACATGAAAAGTGGCACAGGCTACCATAAATCACAGAGTCAGTAACAGAACAGCTCCACATGCCAAAATATGGTGCTTGCAGAAAAACCTGGGGTTACACAAGGGACGTCCCGTTTGCACACATGTTTTGCCACCAGTGTGTGATTTTGAGGATTTTTGAAAATTCAGCCACAAAGGTATACAGTCTGTGTACCAAAGGGAAAAAAAAACTTCCCCCAGGAGACCTGGAACAGTGCATGACTGAAAATGAAAAAAAACAGTTGGAGCCAACCCATGTCCTCCTCACCCTGACTCCTGGAGCACTGCAAAATATCTAAAACAAAAAGACAAGAAAAGGCAACTATCACCCTTCCCTCCACTCCAGAGACCTGGAGCACTACATACCTACAATAAAAAGACAGCTGGAGCAACCGTTGCTCTCCACCCCCCCAAGAACTGGAACACTGCATGCCTAAAACAAAAAGGCAGTTGAAAGCAACACTGTGCCCCCCACCCCGACACTTGGAGCACTGAAAAGAAAGGTAGCTGGAGGCAACCCTTGCTCTCCTCCCTGGGGACATGGTGTACTGCATATCTTAAAAAAATGACAGCTGCAGGCCAGCTGCAAGGAACACACAAGAAACTCCTCCCCCTTATACTTACTACTTGCCATTTCCCTCAGTGCTGCAGCTGTCTACAGGAACACCATGCCCTCCATGCTGCTGCTGCCATCTCCACACTGCTCCATCCTGGCCTCAATGACCAATGTCACACCAGAACACAGAATCCAGCACTGATGAGACCACATACAGCTGCTGACCACAAACCATTAACCCAGTCACACAAATCCACACACTGCCATTCCACCAATGAACTAAGGGACAACCAGCTGTAGACATGCCCTCTTTCATAGTGAAATTTTAAACTACAGAAAGCTGACACTACATCCTAGAGGTTAGAATAATGAGCTGTATATGAGCAGACCTGGGTTTGATTCCTACAGCCTCCACTTGTATGCTGTGTGACTCTGAGCAAGTCACTTAGCCACCCCAGTGCTCCAAGGTTACCCCTGAAAACAGGCACTTGTGCCTAGGCCTTACCTGGTTACCAAAGAATAAAACAAACAAACAAACAAATAAATAAATAGGACCAAAACAGAGCTCAGTAACAAAACACCAATACGCTATAGAAATACATGAGTCCAAAAAGGATACAGCAAACCAACAAATTGCCCTGAATATGGTTCACCATGAAACCAATACAGCCCCACATGTAATGTGATATTAAAAAACATGCCCATACAGGTACAGTATATTATATAAAACAAATGATTGCAATGTATGGTATAAAAGGCAATATACCAATCTTGGGGGGGGGCGCTATTTAAATAATAAAGCCACTCACCCTTCAAGCTGGTAATTATTTATTTTATTTTATTTATTCAAAATTTGGTGACCAGGAAAGTCACATTGAGCCGAGGCTCATTTCCAAGTGCGACCCAAGGAAACTAGCCCATTTGGTGAGTACTGTATATTCCCTTGTACACCATACATACCCAGCATTTATTCAATATGTAATACATAGTGGAGCCCTCACCCCACCGAAAATGCCATCACATATTTCCCTGCAAACTATGATAGCAATTAGCTTATATGAAAAAGTCAGTCAGTGTATATGGAAAGAACAATTATATGAACCCAACAAGCTAATTATAATGTGCTAATGTGTTATTAACACCTTACTAACATATTAATACTAGTACACTACAAACCACCCCAATAACACATGCAGCAAGCTCCTTATTAACACATGTAACAAGCCCCTTAATAACACATGTAACAGCCAACCTAAAACACCCACAACTCTACCTGCAAAAAAATTACCATAGACTATGCTGAAAACCCAGCCAATACCCTTTTATTCTCACTCACAAAGCAAAACAATTCCGGCCCTTGAATCTCCAAACTTCACATAACGCCCTCCAAGCACTGCTGTTGTTTATTTCCTCCTATACCTGTGATGCTTCCGGCCTTCTTTGTTGACTGATGATGTGGACTGTTCTGAGAAGCCACTCCTGACCACAGACACACTACTCAATGAAGACTGTACTCCATTCCCAATAGCACACTGCTCATCTGACTAACTGACCAGTACATAGCTCACCTCTGCCATAACATGCTAATGAAAAGCCCACTGGAGTCATGTCTCCTTTTAGAAGAGGCCTCTGCACTACAGAAATACTACTGGGACAAAAATCAAAGTCCCAAACCAACCCACTAAACTACAGAAAAACACTTGGTACCTACTTAAAGGCACATGCTAGTAAACTACAAAAAATTACTCTACCACAAAAAACATTAACACATACAACTGCACTGCATAAAATCCTCCACTACATAAAAATATAGGATAGAGCAAAAAGTGTCCAGTCAAATGCATTACATGAAATAAAAGATGGCAAAGTCTGACATACTCATGAAATAATACCATTTTGGGGTCTAACAAGCTCATTAAGGACATGTGCCCTTTGGGCTTATGACTTTATGTCTTGTTTGACCAGTCTATGGCATTATTTCCTTATAATAACTGGCCAGCAATTTCTCTCAATGTACTGACCAGGTTGATATTTTCCATAACAACTGGCTGGTTGTTATGACATCCATGAGCCATGCCAGTCAAACTATGCTGCTGCCTCATTGGCCAACATTCTGTATGTGGGCGGGGCCAAACAGTCTCACAAACTGCTAGAGAAAAATTGCTGGTCTGTTATTATAAAAAATAAAAGATAGGTAGGGTGTTTCCTTAAAATTTAATACACCCTCACTGGGATACTTTGATAAACCCTTTGGGCTTCGCCCTCGGGGTTTATGTAGCATCCCACAACTCGGGTGTGCATTAAATTCTCATATCAAACCCTTCCCCATCCATTATTCTCTATGTAAACCATAACTTTCCTATATATATATATATTTGAGTGTGGATAGGAAGGATAGGAATATAAAAAGCAGTTGCTCAATATATCTAAACGTGTGCAACAAAGGAGGTAAGGGAAATAAAGAAAATGTTTTGCACTGATAGAGGAGGGAGAGGGGAGACTTGGGGGAGTGTTTGGTATCCTGCATCTGGAAGGGTGGGGGGTCACTGGTGGGCAACGACAGTAATGGGTAGGGTGGTAGGCTGCAACAACTGCGGTGCACCAATCTTTCTAAAAATTGCCTGGAGTGTGGGAGGATGTTTAGTGTGCAACCACATAGAGAAACTAAGAAAGGAGATTGAGGGTCTGCAGGAGGAACTAAGACAGGCAAGGCAGATTGGGGGTGGGTTTAGCCCAATACTGGAGGAAGGAAGAAGGGGAGATGAGGGAGGGCGATTTTAGCCAACAGTGGTGAGAGAGGGTCAGAAGAAGGAAGCAGAGACAAGGGGCCCAGGCCAGGAAGAACAATTGCTGGGGAAACCAGGTCAGGAGACAAAGACAAATGGAAGGAGGAGGAGATAGGGACTTGTGAGGGAGGCGGAAGTATGGCAAAAGTCATGGAGTGGAAAGGAGAGAACAGGTTACTATGAAGAGAGAGGGAGCGGGCATTTGTGAAGGGCCTTCAGAAAATAGTTGTGCACTGCTAGAGAGGAAGAAGGTGGAGGAAGGAAATGATGAAATTAGAGGAGTAATTGATAAATGCCTGGACCAAACTGGAGCGGGGGAAGTTCTGCTGGGAGAATTGCAACAGGGGTAAAAGGGGGAAATAATGTGCAGGAGGAAGAAGAGGAGCTGGAAATGAGAGAGGGAGATGAATGGAAGCAAGCAGGGAGTAAGAGGGGTGGAATCTTAGTGCTGGGGGACTCAGTACTAAGAGGAGTTAGGTGGGGTAGCAAGGGGGAGAGGCATAGTCGCATTTGGGTGGAGGCCATGCCAGAAATGACAGCAGAAAGGGTGGGACAGTCTGTTCTGAAATATGCTAGAAGGGGTAGGGACAAGCCTCATTTAATTATACATCTTGGGACAAATGACCTGGCTGACAAGACAGTAGATACAGTCCAGAGGAGGTTTGAGGAACTAGCACAATTATGTGACGGGGCAGGAAGATCAGTAACTTTTTCAGAGATACTTCCTGTGCCAAAGGCAAGCACAACAAGAAAGCTGAGAATAGAGGAATTTAACGGATGGCTAAGAACCTGGTGTTGTGCTAAAGGGTATGGGCTGTTGGGGGGTTGGGGAGGGACCTGGGAGGACAGTAGTCTCTATGCCAAGGACAGACTACACTTGAGTGAGGAGGGAAAGAAAGTGTTGAAACAGAGGATGGAGGAGTACATAGAGGAAGTTGGGAATTTAAACTAGGAGTGGGGGGTGGCAGCTGGGGAAGAGATATGCAGAGACCACAGGTTGGGAAACCATATGAGCTTACCCCCCATAGCAGTGACAAAGGACAAATGGCAAGTACTGTTGGTGATGCTAGGAAAGGAGGGCAGGATGGGAGGGGGAAAGGGTGGAAGGTGGTTACCCTTAATGAGAGCCTTGGGAGGAAAACTGCAGAGTTACAGGTTCTCATGGCAGAGGAGAGGTGGACATTGCAGCCATCACGGAAACATGGGCCACCCAACACAATGACTGAGACCTGTCTGTACCAGGGTACAGGTTATTTCGTAGGGACAGGGTATTTGGGAAAGGAGGGAGGATGACACTATATGTGAAGGAAGGACTGAAGTGTGTAAGGGAGGAAGGGAAGGAGGGTAGTACGGAGTCACTTTGGATGCAAATCCAGGATTCCAAGAATAGGATTCTTAGAATGGGAGTGGTGTACAGGCCACCATCTCAGATGGAGGAGTTAGACAGGGAACTAGCGGGACAGATCAGGAGGACCTCAAGTAGAAGGGTAGTGTGGTGATTGTGGGGACTTCAACATGCCAGGAGTGAACTTGAGCACCCCAACAACCAGGAACAGAAGGGAGCAGGTACTGCTGGATGCCTTCCAGGACAGCTTCCTGCTGCAAATGGTCAGTGAACCAACCAGGTTAGGGAATACCCTTGACCTTGTGCTTGCAAATGGGGACTTTGTGAGAGAACTTACAGTGGAGGAACCGCTGTCATTGAGTGACCACCACTTAGTATGGCTCACATTGGATATGGGCAAGGAAGGAATGGAATCTGGCACAATAGTGCTGGACTTCAGGAGGGCCAAATTTGGGAGGATGGGGGAAGTGGTAAAAGGGTACCTGGCCAGAATTCAATCTAGTATGGACACTAACCAGAGGTGGGAGCTCATAAAGCTGGGGACAGTGGAGGCAACCAAAACCTGCTGCAAAGCCCAGAGCAAGAAGGCTAGGGCTAAGAAACAGATCTGGTTGAGCAAGGAGGTTATGGAAAAGGTAAGAGGAAAAGTGCTGCCTTTAGGAAGTACAAGAAAACAGAGAGGGGGAGGACAGAGAGGAGTACTTGACAGAATCGAAGGAGGTGACAAGGGCAGTAAGGGGAGCCAAAGCATCTACAGAACTCAGGCTGGCACAAGGCATTAAGAAGGGGGAGAAGGACTTCTTTAAGTACATCAGGGAGAAAAGGAGCTGTAAGGACCACATAGTAAGGATTAGGAAGGAGGGGGGTTGGGTGGAAGCAGGGTGCTATAAGGCGGAAGCACTAAATGAGTACTCTGCTCAGTATTTACTAAAGAGAAGAGGGCGGTGACATTCAAGGTGGGAGAAATGGCAGAAGCAGGGTGGGAAGTGGTGACAGATGGGGAAATCATGGACAGCAGAGTTCGAGAGGGTTTGAAGGCACTGAGGGTGGACAAGGCGCCAGGCCCAGATGGCATCCACCCCATGGTACTGAAGGAGCTGGCAGAGGTCCTTGCAGGACCTTTGGCAGACCTATTTAATGCCTCACTACATTCTGGATGTGTACCTCAGGACTGGAGGATGGCTCATGTGGTGCCCCTCCACAAGAATTACCTCAAGGATGAACCGGGAAACTACAGATCAGTGAGCCTCACATCCATCTTGGGTAAGTTAATGGAGACTATCCTGAAGGAGAGGCTGGTGGCCCTCCTAGAGGCCAAAGGATTACAGGACAGCAGACAGCATGGCTTCATACATGGCAGATCCTGCCAAACCAACCTTGTAGAGTTCTATGACTGGGTAACTAGGCAACTGGACAGGGGCCATGCTGTGGATGTCCTGTATCTGGACTTCAGTAAGGAATTCAACTCAGTGCCACATGGAAGGCTGGGAAGGAAGTTAGTAGGCACAGGGGCAGGTACAAAGCTGGTGAGATGGGTAGGGAACTGGCTGCAGGGAAGGCAACAGAGGGTGGTGGTGGGTGGGGAGCTCTCACACCCAAGGGCAGTGACGAGCAGTGTTCCACAGGGCTCGGTGTTGGGACCAGTGTTGTTTGGGATATTCATTGCAGACATATCATGGGACATCAAGAGCAAGATCAGTCTGTTTGCTGATCATACCAAGGTAGGCGCGGTGGTGGATGACATAGGGGGATGGCAGGGGTTGCACGATGATCTGGCAAAGCTTGAAACCTGGTCAGACACCTGGCAACTGGGCTTTAATGCCAAAAAGTGCAAGGTGCTGCATTTTGGGATGAAGAACCCAAGGAGGAGTTACCAGCTAGGGGGAGTGCAGCTAGCCCAGACAGAGGAGGAGGAGAAGGATCTGGGTGTGCTCATTACAGGGTCAATGAACAACTCGGCACAATGTAGGAAGGCAGCTGCAAAGGCCAACAAAATGTTGGGTTGTATTGCAAGGGGTATATCCTCGAGGAGGGAGGAGGTGATTCTGCCACTGTATAGGTCATTAGTTAGACCACACCTGGAGTACTGTGTGTAGTACTGGCATCCGTATCTGAAGAGGGACATTAAGTTACTGGAGAGGGTGCAGCGCAGAGCGACAAAGATGATCAAGGGGCTGGGGGACTTATCATATGAGAGGAGGTTGAAGGAGTTGAACATGTACTCACTGGAGAAGAGGAGAGGAGAGACAGAGGTGACATGATTGAAACCTTTAAATACATGAAAGAATAAACAAGACCGGTACAGAGGGGCTGTTCAAAGTAAGGGGGGGAGGGACACCAGGGGCCATGATATGAGACTGGAGCGAGGAAGGTTCAGGAGGGAGATGAGGAGACACTTTTACAGAGAGGGTGGTGGCTGGGTGGAATCGTTACCTGCTGAAGTGGTATGCAGTAGAACAGTGGACTGCTTCAAACGAGGATGGGACAGGACAAGGGGAGGGTTAATGAAGGGAAGGGTGGAAGGGAGGGCAGCTGCAGAATAAGGGTGCTAGCTGCACATTCGAGCAGACTTGATAGACCTCTAGGCCTTTATCTGCTGGCAAATTTGTTATGTTCGTATGTTCATATATATAGATATATATATATATATATATATATATATATATATATATATATATTATGGTAGCATGGTAGTGCTACCATAGTTAGGGTTGAGGAGCCATTTACATGTTAAACCCCAAATTCTTCACCTTAATAACTTTGCAACCGTTTGATGGATTTACCTGAAATTTGGAATACATGATCAAGAATCATAGGCCTTGAGATCTGCCAAGTTTCGTACCAGTTGGATACACGGCTGCGGAGTTATTAAGCATGATCTGCGCGTACGTTTACGCTTTTTCTGGAATTCTAAGGTCACTCCTACAGGTTGCATGGTTTGCGCAACTGGCCCAAAATCTTCAGAGAACATGCAGCCAGGGTCCCCGATGTGCCTTTCAAAGATTTCGTGAAAAAATATTAAACGGTTCAAACGTTATTCAAAAAACAATTTCCCATTATAAGTCAATGGGAAAAGTTAACAAAAAGTTTGACAGTGTCGCAAATGCACTTTTTACTGTCGCAAATGGCCCTGTTACTGTCACATATACGCCATTTTGTTTTCAGTTACTGATCAGAAAAATGCTTGGCATTTAAAATTGAGACCCTCTAGCAACCTCATTCTTTTTGTATTCACCTAGTCGGGCCCTGAAGATGCTAGCCATGTCTATATTTTGGGGTAAAACTTTCCAGAAATATGTTTTTCAGATTTCTGGAAAAATACCTTGCAAAGTAGTGTCGCACTACCTAGAAAATGCTGAAAATTTTTGTGAAAGCTTTGCAAATCAAGTACACTACTTTGCGACACCATCCACAAAATAACAGTAATTCTTTGGCACTTGGCTGCAAAAGAATAGTTTGGAGTTTGGGGCTGAAATTTGGAGGGTATGCAGCCGACATCTCACAGATGTGCCTTTCAGTGTTTCGTTGAAAACATATTACATGGCGGCAAAGTTACAGTACTCCAAAGTTGATGCTTTTTCCCATAGGATAACATTACGGCGTACAACGCATTGCAGCAATCGTTTGGTGCCCTGCTGCAACATAACGGTTTGGTCTTTTGGGTTGAAATTTGCAGAGAAAACAGCCAATATCCCACAGATGTGCCTTTCAGTTGTTTGGTGAAAAAATATTACAGGGAGGCAAAGTTATGGCAGTCTGAACTTCTGTTTTTTTTCCAATTGGATAATATTACAGCATTCGCCGCGCCTTTCAGGGCCTGTGTCTCGAAAACGGTGCGAGATACAGACTTTTTGTCGAAAGATTTCTTAGCCCCCTAAAGGGGGCTAAGTACAAAATTGGCCAGGAAAGTGATAATTCATATGACTTTTAAATTTTATTTCTGTGTCATACTGTTACTGAGATATAAGCAATTTACTATTCCAAGTCCTCATTTTTGTGTTCCGAGAGTTATTATTTTGCATACATTCTTTGTACTCACTGTCTACCTCTATAGAGCTTTTGAGTAAAACCAGCCTGTGCGCTTGCATTACTGTTACCATTACCGTTTCTGCTTGCGGTTCCGTACCAGTTTCACTTACCGTTCACGTTTACGCCACCATGTGCGTTACCCTTTGCGTTTTCATTTGCGGTTGCATTTGCGTTGTTTTTAACATTTCTGTCTACAATACTGTTTCTCTTTCTGTTTTGCTTTACGTCACCATGCGGATTACGATTTGCGTTTGTGGGCACAATGTTACTATGTGACAAGACATCACGTGACGGGCCCCGCACTCCCGCTGCTGCCGGGCCCTGCGCTCCCGCCATCACATTACATTCACTATTTCTCATTATCATTCTCAAAAAGAGGGGAAATTAGAGGCAAAAAACTCTCTTTAATGCATCAGTTAGGGTTTTTCCACAGTGACAAAAGTGAGGAAATTCGGTGTTAGGGTTGAAACCCCCTTTGCACCCCTCCAGCCCACCCCCCCAAATGGAATCGGGGTGTGCATTGGGGTCACTGAAGCTGCAACTTACTCAATTAGCTTTGCAAAACACACTCACCTGTGTCCCATTGTTTATTTGACTCCCTGTTCATTCAGAACTCTCACACACACACACACACACACACACACACACACCACAGAATGAGCAGAAAACACACAGAAACAGAAAAACATTTTCCTAAAGCTCTCACCCCCATGTTATAAATCACACACATGATGTACAGATCGTGGGATATGGAAAATATTCTCAGTCCTGCAGAGTGAGCTGTGCATTCTCTCTCATGCCTTCGGCACTCGTGAGAATACAGAATTCACTCTGCAGGAGTGAGAATATTTTCCATGTCTCACTCCTGCCCATCATGTATCTTCTATATATCTATATAGATATGCAGTATATATATATATATATATATATATATATCTACATATACACACATATACACAGTGCCACCCAATGGGATCAAGCACTATTATCACAGCTTCTGCTGCAATATCTTTCAGGACACTGCAGGAATGCAATATGATCCAATGGTAATTACTCCAATTTGTCACGCAGTAAATTGTGAAATCTCACACAGTGCTTGATCCTGGTGAGCTGTGGTGTATATAAGGTGGAGTCAGCCACAATGCAATGAAGTAACTTGCAATAAATGTCTTGTCACAAAATACTGCAGTAAAAAAAAGGCTTAATTGCCATTGAATTACAGTGTTCCCTGCAGCATACTGTAGCACTTTATGATATACTGCAACATTACTGCATTGAATCTTGACTGGTGCCGCTGTATAACTGGGGGATACACAATGACCTTAATGTGCCATTTATCTTCATGAGCAAGGGATTAGGAACATAACACAAGTAGCAGAGCCACTAGTGAGTTATGAAAGAACTGCCCAATTGTGATAAATTTCATTTTCCGAGTCTGGCCATTTTGTAACCAATTTAAATAATGTATTGTAAATGGTAAAGCTCTTAAATGAGATATTTTTAGGAAAATTAAAGAGCTTCTGTTTTATTTCTCTGCTCTGTTTTGCATTCAGCAGAGGTCATTTTGATGTAATTACAGGCATTTTTCAAGGTTCTTTCCATCTGGTTACAAACTTCTTTTATAACCAACTCAAAGTGGAGAAAAATGCTGGTGATCTATTAAACATTGAGATAAATGAGTTACCCTAATCTAGAATGCTTCAGTGACTAAAACAAAACATTTATCTGAAAGGTTTAATTCTCACCTATATTAAATATATATAATATATAGATAGACAGATCTATGGGGTATGTGATGGTTGACATGGAATATGCCATTGTCTTCATATGAGAGTGTGCAAGACAATAACTCAAGTGATGGAGCCATAAGTGAGTTATACTGTATATGTGACACCGCATCCCAAGTGATGACAAATGGCTTGTTCGGAGTCATACCCAAACAGATTTTTGAAAGTACTAAAACAATTAACATACTTATGGCTCCTCTACCATGCTTCTTCTACTTTATGCACGTTTACGGTGCCCTGCAGAAAGCCACTTTCCACTTTTGTGTTCTGCACACAGGGCCTCTTGGCTAGCAAGTTATGACTCATGTACAGTAACCCACTGTGCAGGGCCATGACAGAAGCAAGTTTTGACTAATATTCTACCTCACACAGAGTCAACAGGGTCTTGCACGAAGCAAGTTAAGACTGGCTTTCTGCTTACAGGGCCCCGCACAAAGAAACATATGATTCATCATATGTGCAAAGCAAGTTATACAGCCGGTACTGTACTTTATCAAATGGTAAGAAAATTCATGGCAAAAAACTACATTACTGCATATGTTACAGTTACAAACCACACATGAAAATCTGTTGCTTGTAGCAGTAGACTCATTGGCATGGCCCACAGCCTACAGCTTGGCCTTAGGTAATGAATATAGGGGATTGATAAGGAGTGGGCATTAGGGTTGAAAACCCTTACACCATATCTACCTTATATTGTGGCTTTGTAACCCTAACGTATGCATTAAATTTTTTTTTGCAATGAATATATATTTTATTTTTTATTAATGCCTTGCAATCTGATTGGCTTAACTCAGTCACATGATCAAGCATACTATACAAATATTAGAGTTGGGGTATATACAGTACTGTAGTAGAAAATTATTGACTTCAAAGGATGAACTATTGGCAGGCAATGATCACATTGTCTGAAACCAAAGGCTAAGTACAATATAACTATTAAAAATTAATAGTTCCTTCCAAGAGGTCAATAGTTTTGCAACTATAGTATATCCCAAAACAAAAATTTTAAATCTTTAAACCTCCCATTTACATAGGAATGCTTAAATCTCTCATGTTGTTAAATTATACAATGCCACTGCAATATATTTGCTTATTATATTGTGAGTGTAATGGTAGTTTGCTTTTTATATTGTTAGTGTAATAGTGGTGCTGAAGAAAATTATAGTGTATAGTGGAGTGTTGTTCTGTATAGAACTCCATCCCTTTCAAAATGCTGTTCTACCACAGTTCCAAGGTCATGGAATGTGATTCTACCCTACTGTGGTAGAAAAGCATTCTAGAACCTCTACAGACTGCATGAGTCAGTTTCATTTTGAAAGCAAAATGATTCACAAAATAGAGAATACTGGATGGGCAACCATGTAGAACCAGTGTGTTCTGCCACAGAGGGGTATGATTCCCTGTGACCTCGAGAGTGAAGCTCGAGAGGTCCTTTGGGAATCATACCCCGAGGTAGCAGAACACACTGGTTCTGCATAGGGTTGCCTATCCAGTATTTTATATAGTGTATGGTGCCCCCTAGTCATTTTAATAATATTCGCGACTATCTGAATTTTTTTTTCACGTAAAAGAAATTGTCTCCCATTTACTATTTCTGAAGCCCTATGGTGGGTTGAGTGGTTGCTAGGGACTGAGCATCCATTCATTTGCAGCGCATGCTCCCATTGGCTGTTGGTCTTGTGCGGGAGGGATTCACAAAAAAAAAAAAAACATGGTCACTGGACTTCTCGCTTAGCAAGAAAACATACAAACGGGAGGGCTAAATTGCTTTGTAAGTACTCTAAATCTGCTAATATCTGGTTGATCCTGCATTTTCTGTTGATTATAGAAAGTGGGCCCTTGTAAAAAAAAATGCTGTGGCCAACGTCAGTGTTGTTTCAAATAACATTACTGCATGGCGGTTTTCAGTTTGAGATTTCAAAGCACAAAAATCTCTTTTCATTCTAAATGAATGGAATGCTGTTCTGCACGTACAGTCAGTACAGCATTCCATTCATTGTTTTCAGTGTGGCTGAACAGCATTTTAGTATGGCGGAATTCTGAGTAAGAACAACATTCCACCATACACTATATACATATTTCACATGGTACTATACACTATAAAAAATACAGGATGAGCAACTCTAGGCACAACCAGTGTGTTTTGCCACCTAGGGGTTCTGATTCCCATGGACCTCTCAAGCTTTGCTATTGAGCTCGGAGGGAATCAGAACCCCTCTGTGGCAGAACACACGGGTTCTGCATAGTTGCTCATCCAGTATTCTCTACATGGAAGCTACTTGCTGCAGAGCCATGTTCTGACCTTACAATAGCTGACTGGTAAACGGTGGTGCCTAGAGCAACAGTGGTGCTCTGTACTTGCCTCAGTACCTCAGTTTTCAACAACTGTAAACATTCCTATCAGCAGCAGCAAACATTAAGAGAGTGGTATCACAGACTGGACCAGAGAAGTGAATGACAGGAAGGCATGGAGGAGGAGGAACTCAGTGCATGTTCTGCTGTGGAGGATGTGACAGTACACTGTAGGCATGAGATGATATGGCAAGAAATATGTGCTCAACTTGTCTCATGAATTAGAAGACAGATTAAAAAATTGGGTCCAACATAATGTTAAATAAAGCAGGCTAGCTTACAGATTCTGGTTTGCTAAGTACGAAATTCAATGCAACATAATATAATTTACACATTGTACCTGTTAACTATACTTGTTATAGTGACAACAGCATCAGTGATTAAAGTAACTGGTGTGAGTGCACTTTCTTCTTGTGTGGAAGGGATCATGAACATGTAACTGGGACTGTAAAGATGGCAGGCAATAATTTTTGGAATACTTCCTGTTTTTATAGACTATTGCCCATTGTTGTTGCTTTTTTAGGTGCAAAAAGGGGGGGGGGAGTGGCCCTGTATGTCAATGAAAATATCAAAGCTACAGAAATTCAGAATACACATAAGGAGCCAGAAGAACTGTGGGTCACCCTGGAAACAGGAAATGGGACAGCCATAAGAACTGGGGTTGTCTACAGGCCCCCAGACCAGGGGGAGGACATAGACACATTACTGTTAGAAGATATACAAAACATGACAGCTAAAGAGGAGGTTCTGATAATGGGGGACTTCAACATGCCGGATACAGATTGGTCAATACCAGCAGGAACATCTGCCAGAACTAGACACATAGTGGATTCCCTGCAGGGGGGAGGGCCTCAAGCCACTGGTACAGCAACCCACAAGAGACAGGGCTATCCTAGATCTAGTACTGACTAACAAGGAAGTGATCACAGATCTCCAGGTAGAAGGTCACCTGGGGGCCAGTGACCATCACATGGTATGGTTCAATTTGGCTACTACATCTAAATCATCCCATTCCAAGGCAAAAATATGGGACTTCAGAGGAGCTGACTTTGATAAGATGGCCAACAGAGTTGAGCTAGTCCTGGCAAAAAGAAACACAGGTGAGGGGGTACAGGCAAAGTGGGCAAGCATTAAGGATGCACACTCTGAAGCAACATCCCATTGTGTTAGACAGAAAAGGAAGTGCAAAAGAAGAAGGAAACCACTTTGGTTCTCAAATACAGTAGCAGAAAAGGTCAGAGCCAAAAGGCTGGCCTTCAGGAAATATAAGGGAACACAGTGGGATGAAGATAGGGAGGCATACCAAACTGCCCTAAGGGAAGCAGGGAAGGCAGTAAGGCAGGCAAAGTCCCAAACTGAGGAAACACTAGCACGAACAGTAAAGAAGGTGACAAGACTTTCTATAGATACATTAGTGAAAGGAGAAAGTCCAGAGGGGATTCAAGCTTAATGGAGAAAAGGGAGCATGTGAGGAGAAGGACCCTGTAAAGGCATCTATCCTAAATAGATACCTTTGCTCAGTGATTTACTGAAGAGAAGGTAGGGCAGGGCCCACAGCTCAGCATCATGGACACAGGGGAGGGAGGTGAGCACTACTCCCTTCACAAAGAAAGGGTCCTACAAGAGCTTGCTAAGCCCAGGGTGGATAAGGCAATGGGACCTGATGGCATACATCCCAGGGTACTTAAGGAGCTAAAGGTAGAACTAGCAGAGCCATTAGCAGAACTGTTTAGTGAGTCTCTGAGCACAGGAGAGGTCCCAGAAGACTGGAGAAGGGTTATGTGATCCCGCCCACAAGAGTGGTAGCAGGGAGGAGGCGGGAACTACAGACCAGTCAGTCTTACCTCAGTAGTGGGCAAGATTATGGAGGCACCCTTAAGGAAAGGATAGTGCAACACCTGGAATCCATAGGGCACAGGATCCAAGACAGCATGGGTTTACAAAAGGAAGGTCCTGTCAAACTAATTTCATAGATTTCTTTGACTGGGTAACCAGAGTGGTGGACCAAGGGGGAGCAGTTGATGTCGCCTACCTTGACTTCAGCAAAGCTTTTGACACTGTTCCACATAGAAGATTGATAAATAAGCTGGGTAGGCTCAGGGTGGGTCAGAAGTTGGTAACTGGGTGGCAAACTGGTTGACGGGCAGAAAACGAGAGTGGTGGTAAATGGTATTCAGTCGAAAGAGACAAGTCACAAGTAGGGTACCTCAGGGATCAGTTCTGGGGCCAGTCCTCTTCAACATCTTCATTAGTGACCTTGCAGATGGACTAGAGGGTAGGCTTGTCTGTTTGCAGATGACACCAAGATCTGCAACAGAGTAGATGATCCAGATGGGGTGGGAAGAATGAGAAGAGATCTGGATAAACTAGCAAAATGGTCAGAAGAGTGGCAACTGGGATTTAATGCAAAGAAGTGCAAAATCATGCACATAGGGAAGAGAAACCCTGAAGCCACCTATAGGCTGGGAGGGGAGTTACTAGAAAGTCACAAAGGAAGAAAGAGACTTGGGCATCATCATCACTGATGACCTGAAATCATCCAAGCAGACCTCTAAAGCAGTAGGTAAGGCTAGGGGGTGTTAGGGTGTATTAGTAGGGTATCACAAGTCGTAAGAGGGAGGCTAATCCTCTTACAAGACACTGGTTAGGCTCCCCATCTGGGAGTACTGTATGCAGTATTGGAAGCCACACCTTCACAAGGACATTAACCAAATTGAGGCAGTCCAGAGAAGGGCAACCAAAATGGTGCAGGGACTGCATCAGAAGACATATGAGGACAGATTAACAGAGCTCAATATGTATATCCTTGAGCAAAGGAGGGAGAGAGGTGATATGATCGAGGCATTCAAACACCTTAAGGGCATTAACAAGGTGAAAGAGTCTAACATGTTTAAATATAAGAAAAATAGCAGGACAAGAGGACACAGCATGAGATTAGAGGGGGGCCAATTAAGGGGGAATGTGAGGAAATTCTTTTACACAGAAAGAGTGGTGGATGCATGGAATGGCTTACCACAAGAAGTGGTGGCTATGAATACAGTGCAGGGCTTCAAACAGGCATGGGACAGGCATAAGGGAGCAATACAAATGACTATGAATAGATAGGCCACTGACAGAGCAAAGGCCGATGGCACATTTATAAGGTAGAAAAAGAAATGGGTTAGACTGGATGGGCCTTGCGGTCCTTATCTGCCGTCAACTTCTATGTTTCTATGTTTCTATGTTTCCCCAAAGCCTGTTCCTCTGTATTCATTTATATTTATGCAGATTATTCCGTACTCTTTTTTGCTGCCTCCTCTGCTCCTGACCTCACAAACTGGCTCCAATTGGATTTTAAAAACATCCAGCTCTGGTTCTGAGAAAATCAGTTATCCCTCAGTCCTAACAAAATAGTATCTATGACTTTTGGCACCAGGCAGATGCCTGCTAGAGTCTCCCCTCCTTTTATACCCTTGATGGTGCAACTACTGAAGATGTCTCCTCCTTCAAGTATCTTGGAGTCTGTCTGGATCATCACCTTGATTTTTCTGTTCATGTGGAAGCTATTCATAAGAAGCTCCACCCCAAGCATGCAGTGTTTGCTATTGAGGCTCACATGCCCCCAGAACCTCACAATTGTATCATAGCAATCTAATTCACAGTCCACACACACACACACACATACACACACACTTGCCTGCACTTTTTTACATTACAAAAACAGTGAAAATATTTTTTATGCATTAACAAAAAAAACTCACACTGTCAATAACCTTTTCTGCTTTTAAGTACTCAAATCCATCTGTGGTGAGTTGACAACACCTCTTCATATACTTTTAAAGATACAAAAGATTGATAAAAAAATATCCAGCCCCCCACACAACAAGTTACAGTATGTACAAACTTCTTAAAAATATGGGTGATATACTGAACTGTACGTATACTAAATAATTTGTCTATGCAACCATGCTCTGCTACTTTGCACACTATAACTATAATTTTCTTGGTAATGATGTACTTTCACTCTGTCTTCTCTAACTATACAGTACCAATTTCCCTGTACTCCTGCAGGCACATCTGAAAATGAGACAAGTGATCCAGCCCACCTCCTTGTAAAACAATAACAATAAAAATAAAAATTAATTAGCAAAAGATTAATGGAAAAAAAAAACAGAAGTTAGAATCAATTATTTGATCATTAGTTCTTTTTCCAGAAGATTCAATAAAGAGAAATAGAACCTGCATTGTTGGTATTGTTATTTTACAGTTTTCTTTATAGAATGTCACTGAAGAAAACCTGATGGTCAAAATGTTGACATTAACTTTGTTTTCTCTTTGCAGCCTGCATTTCAGATGATGCCCCCTGATGGATACCTTGGTGGACAAACCATGGGGTTTGTTTGGCAGTCCTTCTGTGTGTGATGGGAGCTCACCACACAATAAATGTCTCAATACTATAAGCCTTGCTCTCCATGGTGATTACTGGAGTGCTGTTTCATTATCTGCTGCATTTCAGGTGACATTTGTTCTATCAGTGGCTGACTTAGGGTTTTGCCATTCCTTATCACATAAGTATAAGTGAGGTGCAGATTTCAAAACTGGACACAGTGCTACAGGTGCTTTATCACCAGTAATCTGTACAGTGGCAAACCCACCTCCCTCCTCCTGCTAGAGATACCCCTCCCGATGCATCCCAGCAGCCCGCTAGCCCTACCCACTGCTTTTGTCACACTGCCCTGCCACTTTGAGGAAATTAGATATGGTAGCCCCAAGGTCCATTTCCTTTCTAGTGATTGTCAATACCTCCCCTCTATTCTATTCTCAGTGCCTGGGTTCCTATGCTGTAGGTGCATGATTGTGCACTTTTGGCATTGAACCCCAAATGCCATGCTCCTGACCACTCTTCAAGTTTTCCCAGATCTCTGTACATGCTCCTGACCCCCTCCTGAGTGTCTACCCTATTGCAGATTTTGCTATCATCTGCAAAAAAAAAAGCATACCTTCCATACCACTTCCTGAGCACTGTCCCTTATGAAGACATTGAAGATGACCGATCCCAGCACTGATCCCTGTTGCATCTCTCTGGTCACTCTTGCATCATTCAGGTGAGTGCCATTTACCACCATCCACCATCTCCCATCCATTCATCAGTTTCTAATACAATTCTCCTCACTGGAACCCAACCCCCAAGCTGCTCAGTTTCTTTATCAGCCTACTGTGTGGCACAGTGTTGAAGGCCTTGCTGAGTTTCAAATTGGCCACATCCACTGTCCTCCCTTAATCTATTTCCCTGGTCACCCAAGGAAGTCCATCAGAGTTACTTGGCATGACCGCCTTCCCATGAATCTATGCTGCCTGTGGTCTTGCAGCCCACTGGATTCTAGATACTCCAATAGTCTTTCCTTTAGCAGGGATTCTATTAATTCCCCCACTAATGTAAGACTGACCGGCCTATAGTTCCTAGCCTCCTCCCTGCTCTCCCTCTTATGTAGAGGGGCCATGTTAGCTCTTCTCCAGTCCTCTGGAATGATGCCTGTTTCCAGAGAGCTGTTAAACAAGGCTGTCAACAAAGGCCATCGTGAATGGTGGTCCAGAGAATGGATGTCAGTAAGGCTCATTTATTCTACAATCATATTAAGGAAATAATATAGTTAGGATGGGGGAGATTGAGGGGGAACTGGGGGAGCAATGCAGTCCAACAGTTTGGGCAAGTTAAGTTAAGGTCATAAGGTTGTACATGTTACTTGACTATTTTTCTACAATATCATTATAGTATATGGGTGCTGTTGATTGTGCATGGAAACTGCTGAAATCTTGTTGTAGGAAAGTTCAAAGGTCAAAAAAGTTGTTGTACTATCGTTCTGACATCACATCGATAGTACAATAACTTTTTAACCTTGATCTGCCACCTGACTGGCTCAGACAAGGCTCAATGCACAAAATGAAAACAAACATGGCGGTGTGATTTAGCGAGCGCCGAGCAGCACAGACACCAACTTTTAAGTTCAGAGTCAGGACACAGAGAGCCATACATGGCTCCCTTTCAGAAAAATGATTTTTTTCCCCTAATTTTAAAAATAAGTGGTGCGGAGAAGCAAAAGTGAGAAGCGGGACCGAACAGGAGTGGCAGCAGTGGGAATGGAAACGAGCAGGAGCACCAGCAGGAATGGAGCAGCACCCACAGCAAGTAACTACATAAATAAGATAATGTGAAATGAAACAAAAAACCCATATACTATATAAAGCAGAGGATGGCTGAACATCCACAACTAGGGCTGAGTTTCTATCTCGGGCAGTTGATGACATCAATGAGACCTCTCGAGCTTCGCTCTCGAGGTCTCTATGATGTCATCAGCTCCCTTGATGTGTCTCGAGATGGTGTTCCAGAAGACTGTGGCCCCACACCTGTTGCACTGCACCACTCCCATAATCTTTTCTTTCCTTTGCCTCATGTCTGTTTAGATTTCTGTGTACCCTTCTGCCTCTTTCATACTCCTGTTGTACTCCTACTTCTCCCTTTTGCTTTCCAGAAACTTTCTGTTACCCTACCCTATATAGAGTCTTTTATTTTCCCTCTTTAATGCTCCTACCTGTACCTGTTTGGGTATGTACTACTTCTTTGCCACTTGTAGTAAGGGTTAAAACCTGCAAATACTTTTCCCCTACCGGTTGTAAACAGAAACACGTTATGTGTTACCTCCCAACCATTACCTAGTGTCACCCCTGCAGTCTCCTACAGACTGTGGCCACTCACACAATAGGACACGAGCATGATGGGACTTGCAGGGTGAGTGCTCAAGTTCCATCCATAGGCATTTCTGATATACACCAAGAAAAGTTAACTGAACCACCAGTTTGACAGTGGCTGGTATTATGTCAGAAATGTTCTTCCAGTGAAAATATGCATTTCCACAGGATAAACAGGACATCAGATGTGGCTCAGACTAAGCAGTTAGTCCAGTATGAGTCTTAGCAGAGCACGTGGGATGCTAATCAAAGGGGCCTCGGTTCAAATCCTAGTTACTTCATATGATGTTTTTTCCATGTAATGCTCTAGTCTTTTAACCAATATTCTTGTGAATGAGCCACAGAATGCAACAACCAAAAGCAAGATAATATATCTGTTCACTCTGTTCACTTCATCAAGAAAGGTAAACAGTAAATCAACTCAAGTTCTTCTGTCTTACGAAGCTCGTTAGCACTAAATCATCCTTGACTACTTTCCCCTCTAGAATCCCTGTTGTGCCAATGTCTCCATGGGCTGTGAAGACAAGCTGATGTACTTTGATTTATGACTATAACAATCCCATTATTTAAATGTCTTCTCAGTAGTAGAATTCTGTGAAGTCGAAGTAATTCAAGAAGCTTCATTTGTATGGTGGAAAGAATGAAAGACAATCATGTAGAATGACTAATAAACCAAAAACCTCCCACATACAGCAAATGAGAAGATACTGTGCAAGCATGGTGTTGCAACTACTACTGGGGGAACAACAACTCCACCACATCGTTCCTGAATTGAGCTTCATTAGTTCATGCAACTCTGCTATTTACTTATAATGGGGGATGGTGATAAAGGCCCCCCCCCCCAAAGATCTGAAATGAGTCTTTGTGGTTCTGAAAGCAAGGCCATTTACTTATAATGTGGGATGCTCAAGGACATGGCCACCACCACATACACAGCTATGAAGCGAGACACAGTTGTTCATGCAACTCTGGCCATTTACTTTTAAAGAGCAGGTTTTAAGTAAATATTGTTCTCCCCCCTCCAACAAACAGGACAGCTTACCCTCCAGTTAAGTGATGTGTCCATATAGTTGAATGTTTGGCAGAGTATATTTTTAGTAAAATCCTTTGTAAAAAAAGCACCGTGGACCTATTATTAAAAATGCTAGTATTGCCTAACTTGGAGCCATGCCCCCACGCTCACACATTTTGTGATGTTAGTACTGGAACGCATGGGGACACTCTCTATATACTACAATGGAGGTGATTTTTACACTGTTTTTTTTTTTAACACTTTTAAGTGCTGATTTTGAGAAGTGAAGGTCACCACTCAACTAACAAGGACCTCAATGAAAGGGGTAGTGCTTTGATGAGACCAGGCTGCCTTCACACTTCCAACAAGCACACCGTCCAGCTACACCTTTTTTCCCTTTTATATAAAATGTTCTGGAATTTGTGAATGTTTTATCTTGGCATGGATTACATGCTTTTGCCACCCATCTGTTGATTTTGCCGGCTGGCTGTTGCCTTTTTTAATGCCACCCTCTAGCTTATATTTGAGGAGTGATGTCGGACACTGCAGAACACTGCCAGCCCTTTGATTCACAGACCCTCTCCAGTGTGGTTTGCATTGGGGTGCAGAGGGGTTATGTAAATGTGCCACTATATTGGCACATGTACTGGAGAATAGACATCAGTACAGTTATGTAAACAGGGCTAAACACACAACCCACAAAAGCCATGCAGTAAATCCCAGTAACCTATGCAACTCTACTATTCATTATTACTGGGGGGGAGGCAGCTGGCACTGAAAGACACAACCCAAAAAAGCTCCAAAGTAAGTCTCAGTACTTCATGCAGCTCTACTGTTTACTTATAATGTGTATGGAGGGGGGCAGGTGGCACTGAAAGACACAACCTACAAGAAATCTGAAGTGAATCTCAGTGACAGTAATTAAATGCAAATCTATTATTTACCTATAATATGCGAGTGGGGTGGGGCAGTTGGCATTGAAAGACACAACCCCCAAAAGCTCTGAAGTAAGTCTCAGTAGTTCATGGAACTCTACTATTTACTTACCATGGTGCGGCACTGTAAGCCATTAACCCCAAAAGCTCTGAAGCAAGTCTCAGTAGTTTATATCCTTATTTAGATTGTATTGATAAGGTACGCACACTAGACAACTGCATGCCTTTTTTTTTCTGGTATGACCTGGGAGGCTACACAGTGAGCAGATTTATAAGGAAAACATAGCAATAGGAAAACGGGAATGAGAACTAGAATACAAAGTTAAATAAGGAACAATGGCTCGCAAGAGGGCATGCATTTCTAGAAGATTACTGCATGCCCCAGGTGAATGGGAAGGCACGAAGTCAACATCTGAGTGACTTTAAAGCACACCCAAAGAGCATTCATTCTCAAGAATCCCATTATGCTTATAAAATGGATTTTTTTAATTAGGGTGCTGCTACACAGAATATGCAAGCTTGGCAACAAGGGCCAAGCACCTTTTTGTGAACCTGGGAAATGCATTTATTTTAAAGAAACTTATAACCTGTTGTGGGGTTTTGTGTTTATAAAAAAAGTATTTGTTTATTTTAATGGAAAAGGGGTTTCTTTTCATTTACTATAGTTAGGCTGTCACTAGATAGATTAGGCAGGTTAGTTACAAACTGTTTGTACACAAGAGATTAATTGTCAGGTGATGTGTTTAGACCCATGAAGTTGCTAGGATTCTAAAGAATTCTGAAGCCCATGTTATGACAACATGTAGTTCAATAGCCAAGAACATGGAAATGACCCAGAACATTAAAATAAATGCCAAATTCAATTCACGCACTTCTTTCAGCACTACTATATACTGCACCTATATTTGGGACCCTTGTAGACATAGCCCCCATAGTTTTGAAATAAGTTTTGTAGTTTATGCATGGAAATAACCCACAACATTAAAATAAATGCAAAATTCATGTCAAACAATTCTTTCAGCACTACTACTGTACCTTTAATTGTGGCACTTATAGACCTAACCCCCATAGCTTTGAAATACTGTAAGTCTGGCAGTTTATGCAACTCTACTATTTTGTTTATGAAGGAGAAGGGGCACTTATACACACAACTCTCACATCGCTGAAGTAACATAGAAACATAGAATATGTTGGCAGAGAAAGACCATTGGTCCATCCAGTCTGCCCTGTTCTACCCTATCCTACCCTGGGACCTAATGTCCAGTTGGGGTTATTACCCTTACCACCCCCTTGCCCCCTGACTTATTGTTTTCTCCTGTGTGACTATTAAGCCTTTATTCAGTCCGAGCCATGCTTGAAATCATTAATCGGTCTGCCACCCACCACATCTGCTGGTAGGCTATTCCACATCTCAACAACTCTTTCTGCAAAATAAAACTTTTTCATATCCCTCCTGAATCCCCTCCCTGCCAAGTTCCACTTATGCCCTCATGTTCTTGATTGCCAGTCCTGCTGAATATTCCCCCAGTCTACCTTGTTCATTTATTTCAGGAACTTGAAGATCTATGTCATATCTGCTCTCTCCCTTCCATTCTCCAGTGAGTACATGTTCAGTGCATGAAGCCAATCCCCATAAGCTCTACCCTGCTGGCCCTTAATAATTTTTGATACCCTACACTGTACCGTCTCTAACCTGTTTTTGTCTTTTCTTCAGTGGGGACTCCAGAACTGGGCACAATATTCCAGATGCAGCCTCACCAGTAATCTGTAGAGATACAATATCACCTCCTTCCACATGCGGTCAACCCCTCCACCCCCATACATCCAAGTCCCAAACATCCTGGTTGCCATTCTTAAGGCCTTGTTACATTGGCTTGATGGTTTTAGGGAGCTGCTTATGATTACTCCTAGATTTCTTTCCTTAGTGGTAGTGTCCAACTTAACATAGACACCGTCAGCAGAAAGGGACCTCCTGGCCCACCTAGTCTGCCATAAGGTCCCCACTTACTTTGCTACCATTGGCCTTAATTGATCTCCAGCCTTCCTCGCAGCCCTGTTACCAAGGTCCCCCTGTGTTTATCCCAAGCATGTTATTCCATATTGCACACACCTTGTTATATAATTAATTTCCCAATTGCAATTTGGCATCCTCTGTGCCAAAAGCTACTGCAGCCCTCTTCTCACAGTGGCACCAGACAGAAGCTGTGCAAGTCATCAATATCAAAAATTCACTGTATTCTTTTGTTTCACTCGCTGTTCTCTGTTGAAACATCACACTAAGGGCTGAGCAGAAACTTCCAACATTCATCATAATGTCACACTTACCACATTGCAGCCAAGTGCCCATAGTGACTAACCCTGCTGGGGCCCCCTGAAACATGAGGCCAGCAATATGTATTGTTTGCTAATTATTCAAATTCTCGATCACAGCATGCCACCTTTTCTCACTGTTTTCATCAGCCGTGTGGTCATACATCTGAACAGACCCTCTTACCACCAGAGTCAGACTGGCTCACCAAGGTACCTAGAAAGTTCCAGGCAGGCCCTCTCTATTGGTTACCTGCCCACCTTCTAAACTATAAGAATCTTTATTTTTTATCATTTCTTTTTCATTAAATGAGCACCTTTAGTAAATGTAAGATGAAAACACAGCCTTAGTGTTTCATATTGAAGAGGAGTGCAGATAAGAATGTGTCACTCCTATTGATTTTCATTGTTGACCCACTGTGCCCCAGTCCGACCCTGCTTACCATTTATTTATTATTTATTTAGTTTTTGTTAACCGGGTAGGTGCACTAGCCATAAAATGACTATTTTCAGACACGACCCGGGAGAGTACAACAAAAGGAAAACAGTTGAACAACAGCAACATGGGTACAATAATACAAATAGAGGAACAGTACAGCAATGCTACAAAAATACAGTGGGTAGAAACAACAAAAAATAATGGCAAGCATTATACAGATAATGGCAGTAAGATATATAATAAGACCATGGGAGTTCTTCATTTCTCTGTCAAATTTGCTCTGTTGGGCATTGGAACCCCATGGCAGAGTAGTACTGTAAACTCAGACTTTTCAAGTAGAAAGTCATGGTTTAATAAGTTAAAAAAATAAGGTGTCTTAACTGTGCACTGAACCCAGGCCTACCTGAATACCAACCTGGTTCTCTACTTTCTAAAGTTTTTCAAAAGTTTTATCAGGAAAGATATTGCATTCCAATTCGGTAAATCATAATTAAACTTTGCACAACTTAAGGTGTTGGTATGCACACTGCTATGAACTTACGATACATCCCACTTTATGAGGGTCAGTGTATCCCACATTTGAAGAATCAGTGACCAACATTTCAAATAAATGACCAAAGGTTGAGAGTTATGCGTGTGCTGCCGGTACAGAATGGCACTAAACCAGTACTGGTTCGTGCAAACGGTCTTAAGTTTTTTGTTTGTTTGTTTTTTTTGTCCTTTGCTAGGAAGGTAGTGGTCCAAGTCGATCGAAGAAGAGATAAGCACGGGATGTCCGTCTCATTCGCACTTGTTATTACCGACGTCTTCCTTCCTTTCAGTGATTCACTCCCAAACATCCTTTCTAGCCCCCAAAAAGTTATTTGCCGCTGTACATCTTAGGAGGGATTACTGGCACTAACTATGTGTAGACAGACCTCCGTGTTATGTGGACTTCAACTCAAGCAACATATTGCCTGTGCATCTCCTGCTTTCATATAAAGCCAGTACTCCTCGTCCTCCTGGAGAAGGAACCAGGCACATACTGTAGAAAGTCACTTCACTTGCTGTATTATGGAAGTTTTCCAAACTATTTCACTAACTCAAAAGTTCCGGATCGCTCCCTCTGAAGTTCATTCAGTAGCTAGTGTGGACTTACCTGCAGTTTGCCGTGGCCATGTCCCAAACCACATAACGAGCAACATCCTCACTCTATGGTCCATCTTTCCTCCTCCTCCTGGCACAAGGTACCCAACAGCATCCAAGCCCAACGTGAACCGCTGGCAGAGAAGTGTCCTCCACTTCCCCTTCACAGACAACCCGCTTCCAAAGTGCCGCTGGACAAGTAAAAATCGTCTGTTGGTTTACCTCTCCGGCTGCAGGTCAGGGGCTCACCTCCACTGCTGTCCGGAGTCTCCGAGATATTAACTCGACTGCACTAATAATGCCTTAGTTAGAGGACTGCTGTGCTGAGTGGGACAAGTTCTGCTGTACTCTGAACTGACAGGGGCTTTCGCTGCCTCACAAACAGTGCTGCCATGGGGTGGGGGGAGGTGCTGGGGCCTCCATCCAATTATTCAAAGCAGCAAAAAGAGGAGTGTCCCATCCCAGACAGCTGATGCCAAACACTAGCCATCCCAATTAGTAGTCAGCGCCCACCCACCAAAATCAGCTCTCGGTGCTGTAGAGCAACGTGACAAGTTGAACGTGCTATTTCTAGACAGTGCCAAGATTTCTACGGAGTTCTTTGTAAATCAGAATATTTTTATAAACGCAGTTGAAACTGCAGACTGAAACCAGAGGCTTAAGATGGGCAAGACATGGCTTTGAGATTTGTAGCAAGGAAGTGTAAGAGAAAATATCTTTGTTCTGCACAACCTAAAGTGCCATTTGACTTTTTAATGGCATTTTTGAACTGGGAATGGCACACACTGAGGTGAAGCTCATTTCGAGGAAGCAAAGGGAGGTTAAGTGACTTACTCAGGGTCACACAGAATTTAAGTGGCGGTTATGAATTTCAGACTCCGGTTTGCTGGTTTCCATTTTCACAGCAGGATGCTCTAACCTCTAGGCTGTGCTGCCGAACGCAAAGTTCGTTCCGCATTCCGCTGTCTCCTCTGGCCGATCCATTACCTTGTCATCTTTGCCGGAATGTGAATTACTGCAACCGGCAGCACGCCTTAACTCTCGACTGTCCCACACTGTGAGGAACAGTTCCTTGCTTTGCCTCACAAAATCCCCCCAAGCCTCATCGGGAGGATGTGCCCCACATTCAGTGCTGAGAGCTTAAAGCAATTATCCATAGTAAATAACATGAAAGTATATTATTCAACTGACAACGCACTTTGTGTAGGTAAAGGCACACGTGTTAACAGTATTATGAGATTCTTAATGATCTGATTAAGTGCCCCACAGTTTGTCTATTTGTTCAACTTTTTAAGAAGATATGTTCCACATTTAGGGTAGGAAAGGCTGAGAGATATGCTGCAGGCCCTTGTGCTTTCTGTCCTTTCTTGTTGTAAGTCTAAACAATGAAACTTAAACATCAACTCCAGGCATCATAATCAATGGGTTTATTTTAAAATCATATTAAATTGGTTAAAAAAATGATGAACAAAGCAGGCAATGTTGATATTGATTCCTTTTGTTGGACCATCGAAATGTTCACAAGACCAGTTTTTAGACCTCCAAGTGCCGTCCTCAGGTGTTCAGACCACATAAAAATGGCACTGTGAAGTCTGAAAATTTCTGTTCAGAAAATGTCTTGTTTGTCCAATAAAATGTATCAAAATCACCTATTTTGTTCATATGTTTGTACAAGAACCAGTATGGCTACAATTATTAAACTCTGTTTTATGTTAAACAAAAAGAAGTGCTGCAATTAAATACCCACTAAAAACAAAAATTCTGTTAAAAGAGAATCAAAATTTCAAACAGGAGGTGTTCTTTAATGAAGATCTATAAATAATAATGCAAGCCAATGCATACCTTGTTCTTTATACTAAGTAGATCAGGTCTCTGAAGAGGATGTTTTGTTGTTAAGCGCTACTACTCTCCAAATGTCAGCTCTGTTAAGTTTGTCTACAGGCAGGTTCCCTGAAACATTTATCAAACATGGGTCCCTCCTTTGTCACCATTTTAAGTTGTGGCTGATTCCTGAAGGAAACCTAATGGCCAGAACATCAATTATGACTTTATTTTCTGTTCCCAAGATGCTTTTAATATCTCAGCCATTTCATTTTATTTGGTGGCCATGTGCTGAAAAAGTAATCAGCTTCTTTTTTTTCCAGTTCCTACATTTTAATTTGAAAACACTTTTCTTCACAGCAAAGCTGTCCCTAAGCCCTTTACAGCTATATCTCAAACAATTTGGCAGCCAGTGGGAGGTACTGTAGGTAGCTGCTGTGAGCAGACCTGGGCTATCTCAGTGGGGTGAGCAACAGGAACAGTAGGGAAAGAAATAGATGGTAGAAGAGAGATAAACTGGTGTGATGTCAGATGTGCCTTAAAAAATGAGCAAGACTTCATTTCTGTACAGTATGAAGACAGCTGAGTACCACTGCAACTCAATCAAAATCATTCTTCTCTGGCTTCCTTATGGGAGGCTGCTTTATAATGAAAAGCATACATTCACAAATAAACATACAGTTACATAGGGAATATACAACTGCCTGAGTTCATCAAAGTATTTTAAAGTGTAAGGGGCCAAGGCTATAGCTCATGAGTGGCCTTCTGGAGCCATGAGTATGTTATGGAAGTCCTTGCCCCTCACACATGTTGATAAACAGTGTATTTTGAGTTAAGTCATTGCATATTTGCTTTACAGAAAAACAGCTTACTAGTTATAGCTTTTAAATCTGTTTGTGTAAAGATTTAAATGTTTCTCTTTGTTTTCAAGTGCTGGGAAGGGCTAGTGTGATATCATCAGCACTGTGAAAGCTGCTCACTGATTGGTTCCATATTTCATGGTGATGTTACATTCAAGATATTGATTGTGACCTACAGTACCAGGCAGCAAATATTTAAACAATCAGAGAACCAGGGAGGTAAGTGTCCGTGAGGTACTGTACTATGATTAATCACCTGACCAGATGAGCCAAAGTTGAGAGTCGTTAACTATTGGGGTGGGGTTGCCAGTTATTAAACCACCCCAAGAAGTGGCCTCATCACTATTACGAAATGCAGTTAATGAACTGGTGGCATTTTTTTTTATTTAAAAACCTTACTTTTGTTGGTCCAGTGGTGCTGAGTAGAGATGCAGTGAAGTTTTACTATGCCCGTAAAGTTAACCTGAAGTGCCCAACTTCGAATCTGCATAGCTATATGTGAGTTTCCCATTAAAAGGTCCACATTTGCCTTTAATGGACTTCACATTGTTCACTTCGTGTTCACTTCGAGTTACAGTTTGAGAAGGCGAAGTTGGTAAGAAACAGCCCACAGATCACATGTCTGACTGTCTGCAGGTCACATGATGCAGGCACACAGTTAATTAGGCAGGAAGTCAATGAACTGGTTTCACTTTCTCTTGGAGAAGGAGTTGGATAGTCAGTGTGTATATTTACTAAGTGTTTTTTTGCACCAGGAGCTATTTAGCTTGATCTATTTAGGGATTTTTATGCTTTAAAGTTTTTGGATTCTTTTGTTTAAATTTTGCAGCCCCTTTGAGTTGATTTGAAACCTTACTTTAGTTTAAACAAGTAGTGTTCTTAGCTACTTAGTTTTAGTTACTGTAGTTTGAGTACTAGTACTCTTACTAGTAGTTTTTTGTTTTAGTTTTGATTGTTGTTTAATTTTTGTTAATGTGGAGAGAGGTGGCAAAAAAGTGTGGGCTACGAATGCGTGGCGGCTTGGGGCGACCATTTTGCCTCAACCAAGGTACTGTTTCTACCTTGAGTGCTCCCTCACAGTCGCAACCCAATGTTGTAAGTGGCCATGTGGTGCCGGAAGCAGCAGCAGCAGATGCTGCTTCTTCGGTGCTGAGTGTTGCAGCCACTGCCAGCTTTACAGCACTGGTGGCTACCAGTGATGAGGGCCATAAGCAGGAGGAACTGCAGCAGCCAGAACAGCAGCAGCAGCAGGAACTGCAGCAGCAGCAGGAACCGCAGCAGGGCCTTGTCCCTCCACCAAATGCAGCACAGCAGGCGACAGTATCTGGTGCACCTCCCCACATCCTGTGCTTGTGCCTGGTCCTCCCCTCAACTTGCTTGATTGGGAATTTTTCATCTCCTCCCCAGCAACCCAATGGTGATTAAATGCAAGCTATGTGAAGTGCTTGTATGTCATGGTCACAAGGGCAGCCACTTGGGCGCGGGTGGTCAAAGAACTCATCTTTTACTGCACCACCATGCTGAGTGGAATGCAATGCTACAGGAGCTACCAGCCAGTCCTTCAGTAGAAGATGTTGAAGAGGGAGAGCATTCACCTCTGTGGTGTGGAATACAAATGGACAGGGCAGGAGAACCAGTGGCAGCTCCCACAGCTGCATGCAAGCATGACCCATCCGAAATGCCTGCCACACAGGCTGACCTGGCTGTGTTATGGAGTGAGGTGGAAGCCATATATATATGGAATGTTGTAGAGGGTGCATGCCAGCAGCTGAACCAGATAGAGGGAGGGTCAGAACACTGAAATAATAAGCAGGTTATGAACACTTACTGGTGGTCAGCCCCAGCTCCCACAGGCCCAGTAAAAAAATATTTGACCAACTCTACCCCCAAAATCCTGTACTCCACTTTTCCTTTTTTTTCTTAATCAATATTTTTTTTATACAGATTAAGTATGTCATTTATGTTCAATTAATGTTTTCTTCCTGATGTTAATTTTGTTAATCCTGTATTTCTTGATGCTCATAAAGCTAAATCCCCACCTCCCTCAAATGCCCCCCTCCCCCCACTCTTTAGGCTTTCCTCAATAGAACTTTTTTTCTTACTACTTACTTTAGTTTATTTAATAAGTCATGTGTTCACCAACTTTGCAGACACTGTGTGCTTTCATTTCATTTTATTTTAAACTGTGGTGCCTAAACGCCCTCTTTAATACACTTTTATTGCAGCGGGTGTTGCGACTCCACAGTTTTACCTGCAATGAAAGCACGCAGTGTCCGCCATTTTGCTGACCCTCAGTCATTTAAAAAATAAACAAAATAACAACTCTGAAAATACCTGTTACTTTTCTGAACATTTTTTCAGGGCCTTTTTCTTCACATGTGGACACTAATACCACATGCTGAATGATGTAGCAAGATATCAGCATAATCCGGCCACTTTCATAAGATAAATAATGGGGGTGATTGTCATGGTAGGTGACTTTAGGGTATTTTGATTGTAGTTGTTGTGGGTATATATATATATATATATATATATATATATACTAAAAACATATGTAACACATTAAACAGTAACCAGAAAGTAATACAGCATGACAATTAAATCATTAGTGCAAGAATGCGGTTACAGTTTTGACCAATACTTTTTTATTCTATTTTACATTGCACCTTATGCAATAACTTGTGTATACATATGCTACCCTTCTTTCCACAATTTATTTTTTTCTGCATTACTCCATTTAAAAAAAATGAGAAATAATAATAGTAGTGGTCATTGTAATGTTACTGTGGCCTGGTTTTCATCAGTATTCCCAGCTGTTTTTGAACAGACATTGTTCCATTATGCCATGTAGCACTGTCTGCTGCATGCAACTTCATTTTAGTCACAACAGAACTGAATTTAAATAGTTGCTGTCCATAGAAACATAGAAACATAGAATTTGATAGCAGATAAGGACCACTTGGCCCACCTAGTCTGCCCCTTTCCCTACTAAATGGATAGGCTGCAGATCCTAGTTAACCAACAGCTTACTTCCTCCTACCCCCCACTAGAATTACGTTATGTCTGTCCCATGCATTCTTGAATTCTCCCACTGTTTTTGACTCTACAAACTCCTCAGGAAGGCTGTTTCATGCATCTACAACCCTCTATGTGAATAAATATTTCCTCACATTATCTCTGAGCCATCCCCCTCTATCTTCAAATTGTGCCCCCTTGGTCTTGCACATCTCTTTTTCTGAAAGATGCTACCCTCTTGGGCTTTGTTGATTCCCTTGAGGAATTTGACAGTTTCTATCATCCCCCCCCCCCCCCAATCCTCGAGGCTATACATCTTAAGCTCCTTTAGTCTTTCTTCATATGTCTTCTGGTGCAGACCCTGCACCATTTTGGTTGTCCTCCTCTGGACAGCCTTCACCCAGTCTATGTCTTTGTGGAGATGGGGTCTCCAGAACTGTACATAGTACTTCAGATGTGGTCTTACCAACTGTCTTTTTCTACTGGTGATGCCTCTCCCTATGCATCCCAGTATCCCCCCAGCCCTTCTTACTGCCTTCTCACATTGCTGGCCCACCTTTAGGTCAGCTGATATGACTACCCCAGGTCCCTTTCCATTTTTGTTGTCGTCAGTATCTCACCCCCCATTGTGTACTCTTCCCCTGGGTTTTTGTTTCCCAGGTGCATTACTTTGCACTTCTTTGTGTTGAATCTAAGTTGCCATACATTTGACTATTCCTCCAACCTTGCCAAGTCCATTTTCATCCTTTCCACCCCACCTTGCATATCAACCCTGCTGCAGATCTTTGTGTCATCTGCAGAGACATACTTTTCCTTCCAGTCCCTCTGCAATGTCACTTATAAAGACATTAAAAAGGACCGGTGCCAGTACTGAACCCTGTGGTACCCCACTAGTAACTCCCCTTTCTTCACTGTGGACTCTGTTTACTATTACCCTCTGTATCCTGTTGTCCAGTCAGTGTTTTACCCAGGCTACCACCCTGGGACCCACTCTAAGGCTGGCTAATTTGTTTATTAATCTTTTGTGCTGGACTGTGTCAAATGCCTTGCTAAAGTCTAGGCAGGCCATGTCCACACCCCCTCCCTGGTCTACTACTTTGGTCACCTGGTCAAATAAATCAATTAGATTTGTTTGACATGACTTTCCTGCTGTGAATTCATACTGCCTTGGGTTCTGTGCCCCACTGGCCTTTAGGTGCGCAACAGTTCTTTCCTTCAGAAGTGACTCCATCATTTTCCCTACCACCGAGGTCAAATTGACAAGTCTGTAGTTTCCAGCCTCTGTCTTGCTCCCACTTTTGTGAAGGGTAATCACATCCACCCTCCTCCAGTCCTCAGGTAACACATCATCCTCCCATGATTTATTAAAAAGGGTAGTCAGTGGTGTTACTAGTTCTTCCCTTCATTCTTTTAGAATTCTGGGGTGAATCCCATCAGGCCCCATTGCTTTATCCACCTTCAGTTTTAAGAGTTCTTTCAGAACCCTTTCTTCTGTGAAAGGACTAATATCAACCCCCCCCATCCAGAGTGCTTCTGTTGACTGGATTAGGTATCTCCCCCTGCTTTTCCATTGTGAATACTGAGCAGATGTATTCATTCAGTATCCCTGCTTTTTCACTGTCGCGCGCTGCCCAACCACCTTCCTCTTTATTCAGCCTCAGTATCCCTGCCTTAGTCTCTCTTAGCTCCCTAATGTACCTATAAAAGGTTTTATCCCCCTTCTTAACCAAGTTGGGTATCTTTTCCTCGGTTTGAGCCTTTGCTATTCTGACTGCCTTACCCGCTTCCTTCTGCTTTAACTGGTACAGTTCTCTGTCCTGCTTCTTCTGTGTTTCCTTATACTTCCTGGATGCTATCTTTTTCTCCCTAACTTTCCCCGCCACTTCTTTTGAGAGCCATAGTGTTCTTTTCTTTCATTTTGATATGTTTATTTGCTTCACACAAAGGCCAAGTCCAAAAGCATGTGAGAAGACTGATGCAAACCTGGTGCAAGCCCGATTAAAATAAGTGCTCTATTTATTACTTCCGACTGTAAAAAAAAAAAGTATAATCATCATCATATTTTATTGTTCATCCAATAAATACTAATTTGGACATTACAAAAACAGAAAATCATTATTACAACCGTTAAATACATCCTTTACAAAAAGAATGATAAAACATCACAGAATGTGATGGTTACTTTGGCAGCTCTATATGGTAACTTATAACATGTTTATTTGTTAGAGTTGGCATGGGCCTTTCTCTTGGAGTTAATGACAAGTATGATAAATTTGGCTATTATATTAGCTTCTTCCACAGTCATAGGGTGTAGTAATATAAATATTAGGTCATAATTTGCATCAGCATGCCTAATTAGAAATTATTTTAGTAAATATTCGCTACAAGAATTATATAACAGACATTGTACTATAATGTGTTCCAGAGTCACAGTAAAGCCTCTGTTGCATAAACAATTAGTTTGTTGGGGACCATCAGTTAAGTTTATCTGGTTAAAATATGTATGCTTGGAAATAACAATACTGAATCTTGCCCAAGTGATCATTTTACGGGTTCTGGGGGCTATTGGGAGTAATAAGTAATTTTCAATAGCAGAGTTGTTTTTGTATTGACTAAACCAAAGGGCCTGTCTTTGGGTTCTAACATAATCCATCTGTTCCTTTTGTGCTACTTCAAAGATTTTCCCCTTTATTTAGATGTCTATGACTCAGATATTGTTATTACCAGCAAATAATCATTCCATAAATGAATAGTACCAATACCTTTAAGAGTAGTGATCAACTTTTTTAACCAGGGAGAGTGAACTCCACTCAAATTTTACATTAAATCCTAGTAATGCCTTCGCAACATGCTTAGCTTTAGTAACTTGAGATTTGACATGGGGAATCCATGAACCCCTTGAAGAAAACTTAATGCCCAAATATGTGTAAGATGAGACAACTTCAATAGAATGGTTATCCAAATGTTTTGGTTATGATATTGATTTCCAAATACTTTAACTTTGGTTTTATTTAAATTAATTCTTAATTGAAGGTATTCACAATGAACTTTAAGCTGATCTAATTTTTGTTGTACTCCTATAGTGGATAAAGCTAGCAAAATCAAATCATCCATGTAAGTTAATATGGGGATATGTGTGTTATTAATTTTAGGAGAGTCTAAGGGCAGCGCTGTATCAAAACAAAGTAGGGAGTCAATGTAGATGTTAAATAGTAGGGGAGCCAATAAGCACCCCTGTTTCACCCCCTTATTAGTAGGGAAATATTCAAAGATGTTACCCTTATTATCATATCTAAAAGCAATATATGTGTTAGAATGTAGTAAAATGATGGGAATAAGTATGTCTAACATAAGGCCTCTATTGTAAAGTATGTTCCATAAAGTTTCTCTAACTATGGAATCAAATGCTGCTGTAAGATCAATAAAGAGTGCATATATTTTCATTTTCCTCAATAACCTGTAATTTTCTAATGAATGAGCCAAAATAAATATGTTGTCTAAAGTGGAGCAACCTTGATGGAAGCCTGCCTGAAATTTAGAGAAAGGGCTGTGATTATCAACCCATAGTTGAAGTTTTCCTAAAAGTATTCCCAAAAATAATTTACAGCTTATGTCTAATAAACTTATGAGTCGATAATTTGAAGGGGTTTGAAATTATCCTTTTTTATGTATCGGAACTATTATATTTTTAGTCCATGAATGAGGTCTAAATTTCTTTTTAAGAGCTTTGTAAATTTCTCCTGGAATAGTGTCCGGACCAGGCACTTTATTATTAGCTATTTTTTGAAATTATTGTCTCTGCATCATTAAATGTGATTATCAGAGGTTTGTATTTATTAAGTGGGATCCAGACTGGCAAAGATTGAAAGCTAGCTGATTGCAAATCCATAGTAAATAGTTTTTTTTAAAATAAGATACCCAAATTCTTTGGGATATAGACAACCAGAGAAGGAGTAGCTGGTTGGCCCTTTGTCACCATTTGCAAAAGGCTTTCGTCATTAGTGGCACTTCTCTACACATCCTCATTGTTTTGTACATATTCAAGATTTTGATTTAAGAAAGTTTTTATATAATTTCCTAGCTCTATTTAAATATACAATGTTTTCTTTTGAAGGATTCTTCTTAGTAAGTCTAATTAATTTCCCTAATTTATGCTTTTCCCAGCTACACTGGTTATCAAACCAGGAAGGAGGAGTAAATAGCTCAGCCTTAAAATTGTAGATGTTAGAGCTCAGGGTATGAAGACAACTCTCAAGTTCTTTATAAATATTCTGAGCAGAGCTTAAATTTTGTGCTAATGTAAATGTGTGGAATAAATTGTATCTAATACCTTAGCCCTGTTTAATGAGTTTAATGATAATATGTATCTACCCAGTGCTTCTAAAGGTATTGGGTGACCAACTTTCTTTTCAATCTGTTCCTTATCTCCTACTGTATCAACTTTCAGTACTAATGCCGCATGATCACTTCCGGGTCTCATCATTACAGTAACATTATTATTTTTTTTTATTTATTTAGTTGTTTAATCAGAAGTAGCACAATAAGCTGAAAGCGTTTTTACAGGAGCAAACTGGGAGCACAGGGAAGTTAAGTGACTTACTCAAGGTCACACAGTATGCAAGTGGAAGCTGTGGGATTCAAACCCGGGTCTGGTCTGCTGGATGTCACCAGATTTGCAGCTCAGAGCCTTAAACCACTGCGCTATACAGCCTCCCTAAAATGCAACAATTAAAATGCAAATAACTCTCAGGAGAGATTAGGAGGTAATCTATGACACTACTACCTACAGAAGAAAAATAAGTGCTATTACCATCTTAATCTCCACATATCCTACCATTTAAGAACAACAGATTGTTATTAGTAACAAAATCAATAATCTGTTTTCCAGTACTATTTATAACCATATCAATAGAATTTCTAATCCTTAAGTCACCCAGATAAATTGTTGATTGTAACACAGACAAGTTGTCAAAATCAGCGATACGGAAGTTAAAGTCCCCCCTCCCCCAAAAGAACTATATCTGTATGATATTTAATCAGGAAGACTTCCATTACAGAAGCTAATTTAATCCATATATCATATTGTATTATAGATTGAAAGTTTGGAGGAATGTACACATTTAGCAGCAGAAATATATAAATGTCATATTTAACAACATGTAATAACATTTTATTAGTTGGTGAGATATCCAAAACCTGCAGACCTTTCTGAATCTTTATAAACACTGAAAGACCCCCTTTTGGTCTGCTGTAATGTTTCTCTTTTCTGGCTGGGACAAAGTAAGATTCATATCCATTTAATAATATCTATTCTATAGCCCAAGTTTCCTGGAATAGCATTATTTTGAATTTCTGGGAGAATTAATGCCAATTAGGATCTGCTAATTTTGAGGCCAATCCTACAATATTCCAGGATAATAAATTATATTCTTCTATTAATAATGATGCCTCAGTTATATCTATTTAATTCAAAATTGGGGCAAGTACAGTAATATAGTTTCTGTTAGTTTCTGTTAGTCACAAGCTATCTTTAGGATCTCTATTCAAACAAGGAGAATTTTCAAGTTCCCAGAAATCCACAATATAAACTTGGGCTGTATCTAACTTGAACAGGTTTTACTTTACGGTAGTATATAGATCAGGATTTATAAAAATATCGGTTTGGGTCCCTAAATCTCCTGAGTGAACTCTAGTCACTACTTCTAAATCAGAAGGGATAATTTCAATATCTAAACAAAAGGCTAGTAAGTTATAAATATATGAAGTCAGCATTAATGTTTTCACCCTCAAAATGATCTGTACCAAAAATGGACAAACACTTGATGTTTTTTTTCTGTTCAAAGTCCCAGTTTAAGAGAGTTAATGTTACACCTATGCTTTCGGAAGTAGGCATAGTAGGCATTATCTTTTTCCCAGCTTCATTTGTTAATATTAAAGAATTCAGTCTTTTCAAGACAATGCTAGACAATACATTTTATAGCAAGCATATACTGGTCTAATATTTGACCCACTAGTATGAGGGACATTCCTGATGTGCCCAGTGCCTTCTTATGTCCTTTACTACCCAGTAAACCTAGTAATATGCACATCTTCAAATTGTGGACCAATTTACTGGGGATGATAATATTCCCAACTTATCAAGGTACCACTGTTTTGCCCAAATTCTTTTTGCAGTGTCCATGTTTGATAATAGAAGTACACAGGATTACTAACAACAGGTCTATCTCTATAGACAAGCCTAATATCTGCAGCAGCCTCAGGGAGTTCAAATTCAGCTCTAAATAAAAGTTTAATGAGATCAGTCAGAGATTCATCCGTCTCATATGATTTAACAAAAATAGTTTTGAGTTTGAAAACTACATCCTTTCCTATAGTTATTTCTTGGCTGCTTAGAGTTATAGTTTGCTTCTTAAAACCTGTTAAGTATGTACTATCCTTTTTAACTACCAGGTTAGTAGAGTCCCTGGATATTTATTCTTCCTATTAGAAGTAGGAGCAACAGGAACAATGTCAGAGTAACCTATGTTTACTCCAGGGGTATAATTTCCTTCTAAGTAAATTGCAATATTTGTCAAAGTTTGCACATTATTTCCCAGAGAAAAGGGACCTGAATGGTCTCTTGTTGAGGGGTCGCTAACTAATGCCTTTTGAAGCTTCGAGGTGGATAAGTTCTCCCCATTTTTTTCCCTGTTAAGCAAGTTGTATTTGCATTAATTACCTTATCTTTTTAAAACATTTCTTATTAACTTTGCCTGGTTTGCTGTCCTTGTTTTTCGCCTCTTTTTTAGGAGAGATGGGAACATGAATAGAAGGGAATGAGAGATGGCGAGCTCTTCCCTTCAGAATTACTGACTCCAGTTCATCAATCCTTTGTAAAAGTTCAGAAAATCTGTCCAAAAATAGGCCAGTCAAATCCTTTATATGATGTTTAAGTTCATTGTATGCTTCTAACAATACAATGTTAGCCATTATTGGATGTGCTAGTGCTTTAATTGTGTATTGTGAAATAGTATCTGGGCATTGTGCTAAAAATTTGGAAGTTATACTTATTTTTTCCACTTCTTTATCTAATCTCTCAATGACCTCATCAGGGGAGCCTGCCAGAACTGAGTGGTCTTCAGTGGGAGAGGAAGGTGTATCATTATTTAAATCACTAAGATTACTGATATTAATATCCAATGGGCTAAAAAGATTCAGCCTAGTTGGTTGTAAGGAAATTTCTACCCCTCAGATACATCCCTTTTTCCTTCACAAGTTCCGTACTGTTGTCTATTTCTTCATTTAAAACATTTGAAACAACTGGTTTATTTTTGGCATCAGGCCTAGATATCATATCTCTAGAAGGAAGAAAAAAATCTGTAATTTTACCTTGTAAATAAGAAGTAGATTTAGAAGCAATAGGAGAGGATGACTTACCATGTAATAACTGGTTTTTACTAAAGGAAGTAGTGGAAATTAGTTTATTAGAAGGTATCTGGGTAATTAAGATCCTGTAACTCATCTTCCATTGAAAAATGTGATATAGGATGCGCGTGTTTTAAAAAAGCTTTCTCTAGCTCAGTGTCCCCCTGCTGAGGTTGCTCTAAAGAGATAGATGCGTGGAGGACAGAAGAAATGATTAAAAGGGAAGGGGGAGGAGGCTGTCTATTACTGAGTATAATTTCCTCTCTAACACAAGCTGATGATGAAAAGGCCCTATTGGGCCTTTAGGGGTGGAAGACGATAATGTTAACTCTTGTGTGTAAACACAGCAATTTTTGCTTCTTTTTTTGTCTTTTGGTTGTATGATCCCAATGGTTTTTTTATCTAACTCCTTTCCACTTCTGGTATACATGTTAAATGAGTGGATTATATACAAACAAACAGATTCAAATAGGTATAAAAATGAAAGAATAATGACAATTGTTATACAAGTCTAGAGCATAAAGTTTCCAAATCAGTAAAAAACAGGTTAAAAATAAAAAAGCATGTGAGAAGACTGATGCAAACTTGGTGCAAACCTGATTAAAATGAGTGCTCTGTTTATTACTTCCGAGTATAAAAAAAAATGTAGTGCTGCATACTTAAATTGTTGAAAGAAGGGTACCTTGCTACCTGTGAAGCTTAACTTGCTACTCACCAAGTCCAGAAATTCAGATCCCATCACATTGCACCATGGTGACATTCAAACGAACAACCCTACTGAAGTAGCAAACATTTTCAACACCTTTTTCGGTGACCTCAATAAATGCAAACCTTCCCCCTCCTCTCCCATGCCCGCCTCTCCTTATCACCACCACCCCCCTGGTCTAAACCCTGAAGGCAGGCATTTCTCTGATTTCTACCTAAAGGCCCCAAAACCTGCCAACACCAAAAAGCTCATCCTTAGGAACAACCCAAAAACCAGTAAAGGTGGTGACGGCATAGACTACAAAATTCTTAAACTCTCCATCAGTGCCTTGGCTGTCCCCATTACCAGCCTTCTAAACCACTCCCTCTGCACCAGCTATTTCCCTAACACTTAGAAAAACACCACCATCAGACCCTTATTCAAGTCTGATTCCAGAAATGAAGTTGGTACTTTCATCCTATTTCCCTCCTCTCCTCCCTTTCAAAAATCATTGAGAAGGTTGTGCACACTCAACTCACCACTTAATTTGAATCCAACAACCTACTTTCTTGTGCCCAGCATGGTTTCAGATCCAGGCACAGCACTTGAAACAGCCCTAGTTAGGTTCACCAGCAACATCATTAAAGCCAATGAAAAAGGCCAGTACACTGGTTCCATTTTTGTTGACCTTACCAAGGCATTCGACCTCGTGGACCATGCCGTCCTCCTAAACACCCTAAAAGGGCTACATCTTTCAGAAAATACCATAAAATGGTTCAGTAATACCTCTTCAGGAGATCCCACAAGACTGTAATTGAAGGTCACTTCTCCTCATACTGTACAATCAAATATGGGTTCCCCCAGGGATCGATCCTTGGCCATCTACTTTTCTCATTCTTTATAAATGACCTCCCCTCTATATGCCACTTCACCCAACTTGTCCTCTGTGCTGATGATGTAGCTCTTTTCTGCAGCGACAAAAACTGTTCCATGATGTTCCAGAATCTGCAGTATGATTTCTCGAAGTTGCACTCCTGGTTCTCTGGAAATGACTTGGTCCTCAATTCCAAGAAGACCAAGCTCATGATCTTCTCGGGCCCAGAAAAGCCCTGGCCCCTGGTTTTAAACTGCTTGACAATTCTGGCAACCTCATTGAACAAGTGACAGAATTCAAATACCTAGGTCTCCACCTCGACCTCCACCTCTCCTTCAATCTCCACATTAGTAACCTCATAAAGAAGATCCATGTCAGGCTTGAACTTCTCTACAGGATCAGAAACTTCCTCATCCCTGCATCCAGACTTTGCCTTCTAGCTCTCTACTCCTGCCTCTTTTCAACTACTGATCCATTGTTTTCTCTCCTCCCACCTCATCCTCTCTCTCTTCTTCAAACACAGAACCACATATGACAGCATAGCTCGCTTCATCATTGATCTCTCCTGGAAAACACATCACTGCTCACTCTATTCCTCCCTCAGCTGGCCAACTCATGAAGGGAAGTTCCATCTAAAGATGCTATCCTTCCTCCACAAGGTACACCTCAATATTCTTCCCCCTAGCATTAACTCCTTGTTCCCATTTGCAGCCCTAGGATGACCGACTAGAGGTGCCTCCAGTCTGGTTTTTGACACTCCTTTCTGCAGGACCAATCAGGCCCAGAACTCTATCATCTTCATGGGAACAACACTCTACAACAAACTACCCCCTGAAATTCAGGCCTGTGGGTCCATGTACTCCTTCAACTCCGCCATCAAGGATCACCTACTGTTATCGTCCAACTGCTGCTGCCCTGATAGGCCTCCCCCTTGGCTCACCTGTTAAATCCCACCAGCACTCGCTCCCCTACGTGACTCATACTTCTCTTCCCAACTTGTGCACTAAAATATTTTCTGGATCTGTTAGAACAGCCAGCCCCCCCACTATACTTGAAATGGATCTCTTCACCTTGGCTACGCATTGCTAGCCCACAATCCCCCCCCCCTCATTTTCCATGGGTTTGCTCAGTTAATCTCTTTCAGCAATTTATGTCATGTAAAAATCACTGTACTCTGTTTGACATCTGTTTGACTCTTGTACATTGCCCACTCCTTTAAATATGATATTTATAGTTCATACTTGCTAGCTCATTGTACCTTTAACTCTGTAAGTATATTGTATTTACTATGTCTGTATGTTCTAAGTATTCAAATCATCTCTGTAAATGTTTATCTGTTGTATTCCAACACTGGACGTTTGTGAAAATGGCCATTTTTGCTCACATACTTTCCAGTATACAAATAAAATTGAACTGAATTGTATCATTTGAATATACAAGTTATTAGATCAGGTGGCTATGTAAAATAGAATAAAAAAGTATCAGTCAAAATTGTAACTGCATTCTTTCACTGATGTTTCCATTGCTAGGCGGTATTACTTTTCGGTTCCTGTTTACTGTGTTAAATTTTCATATGTGCCCACAACAACTACAATCAAAATACCCTAAAGTCACCTACCATGGCAGTCCCCGCACCCACCCCATACATAATTTCCTGTCTTCTGAATGTTGCTGGCTTATACTGGTAGCTTGCTAGTATACATCATTCAGCATTTGGTATTAGTGTCCTGATGTGAATAATAATCCCCTGAAAAAATGTTCAGAAAATTAGCAAGGATTTCTTGATGCTCATAATTCTAAATCCCCAGCAGCTCCCCCAAATGTTCCACCCCCAATTATGGTTTCCACAATAGAAACAATGTTTGTCTTATTACTTTCTTTATTTTATGTTGTAAAATTCCTGTGGTCACCAACTTTGTGGACTCTGTGGGCTTTCATTTCCTTTGATTCTGTGGTGCTGAAAGAACACTGCAATACACTTTTATTGAAGCAGGTGGTGCGTCGCCACAGTTTCACCTGTAATGAAAGAGCACAATGTCTGCCATTGTGCAGACTCTATCACATTTAAAAATAAAAGAAAGTAAGTAAGAACACTGAGAAAGTGTCTTTCTGTTGCAGAAAGCATAATGGTGGTGTGATAGATTTGTGAGAGGTGTGATTTAGATTAGAATTATGACTCTTTTCCTCACATTTGGTTAAAGCAGCAGTGCAATAATCCACTGGCAATTTAGAACAATACTTTTGTATTATAGTTTCAATTTGCCCTTATCTACTTATTGTATGATACCTTTCTTTACACCATTTATTTTATTCTTAATTTCTCCATTGTTTTTACATCTGAAATAATAAAAGTAGTGCTCATTTTAATGTTACTGTGTCCCAAGTGAGAGCATTGCCTGGTGATGCCAGTTGCTGCTGCTGTGTTGTCCCACTATTTTAATTTAATGAAAAGTCCTAATGAAGAATAAGACCAGATATGTGTCACAGTGTCTCAAGTGAGAGCATTGCCTGGTGATGCCAGTTGCTGCTGCTATGTTGTCCCACTGTTTTAATCTCATGAAAAGTCCCAATGAAGAATAAGACCAGAAATGTGTCACAGTGTCCCAAGTGAGATCATTGCCTGGTGATGCCTGTTGCTACTGCTGCTGTTGTCCCACTGTTATAATTTAATGAAAAGTCCCAATGAAGAGACTAAGGCCAGAATGTGTCACACTGTCCCAAGTGACAGCATTGCCTGCATTGGTACCTGCTGTATCACTGATGCATGCTGCCCTTTGTGTGTACTTTCATACCACAATGGTGAGTTATTGTTCTTCCCACTCTAATGTTTTTTTCATTGATGCAGCCATTTAATTTGTATTGAATCTTGTGTGTTGTAAGAAGTCTGTCATGTTGCTCCTTTTCAAGGAATCATCATAATACAAATGGAATGTTTCCACTTTACCGTGGTGGGCATGATGATTACATCCACATGCCAGACATATGTTACCAGTCCGACACCTAATATGGTACTGTAACATTTAATTTGTATTCACGGGGTGTGGGGGGGTTATTGCTGTGGTTGAATGAATTATAATAATTTCTGATAACTTTTTTTTATTCTCAGGTCGGAGGATCACTTGTGTTCCACAAGTTTTGGATTGTTCATGACTTTGGCTGTACAGAAACTGTGAAGGCATGAAAGGTAAGTATTTTTTTCAGGGGGGGACATCACTTGAAATCAAGTTTCATTAATGTTTTTGTCTTCTTTCCAGGTCTTCAGTGTATCCTAACTGTTGCCCGTCTTCCAATTGGAAGTTACCACCAACGGCAGCCCACAGCACCTCAATCTTACCTGAAAACAGATGAAGAAGAAATGATTAGGAGTTCATTGCACTACCACATTCAATTCCCAGCATGGTTATTCATGTCTTCTGTTATATCCAGCTTTAAATACTAAGCTATTAGTAAATCCCTTTAAAAAAATGTAACACGTTTAGTGAGTAATACGCACTGGTCCACTGTCTTACATTACATGACATGTTTTCATGACCAGAATAACATATTGTACAACCCTTGCATACTGAAGTACGCCTGTTCCATCTGTGATGAAAAAATATATTATCTGGTCTGTATGTCACACTGTTGAATGCTTTACACCAGTGAAAAACAATTAAAATTAAAAAGGAAAAAGCAAATAAGAGTGATACCTGTAGATGTTATCCTTTAGGTGGTGTGAGTTCTGCAGTCCTGCAAGTTTATACAGACTGTAACCTGTGAAAACAAAATGAAAATCAGTTGCCTGTATTTGGTGACAGTGGCATCTATAAAAAGGTAAAGGAAGGATTCCCACCACAGTTCAAGTGGAAACTATAGTACATGACATTAGTACATACTTACTGTAAATTAGTGATAAGAAGAAGGGTGGCTCTGGATGGCTGCAGGTTCATATATTGGGCACTGGTATAATGTCTCTCTCTCTCTCTCTCTCTCTCTCTCCTCTCTGTCACTGTCAAGAAGCAGGGTGGCTGTGACTGGCTGAGGATTCATAGATTTTGCACAGGTACAATGTCTCTCTGTCTCTCGTAAGAAGCAGGGTGGCTGGCTGAGGTGCGTTACTGTTTTTCAGTGTCAGGAGGATATCTGTCATTCAATCAGCAGGATTTAAGTGGCTACAAATTGACATTTGTGTTTAGAGGACTGCGGGTAATAATGACTGCACACGTTCTGTGAACTGTACTCGCAAAATCAAGAAAGGGGAAGTTGAAATATAATGACATTATTATTTGTCAATTGTCATATGATAGTCAAGGCAACTGTTATTTTTACCATGAAAAAATGGCAACATTACAGAACTGTGACAGCCTTCATCCCCGGTAAAAACAAATAATTGCATGGAATTCATAAGTTTGCACCAGATCAGTTAATCTGCAGAAATAGTGTTTCCGATAATTAGTTCCAGTGCTATTTCTGTTTGCTTCATTTAATGGTGTACATATTGAGCCTTCTTTGATTCTGATTATTTATCTACATATTAAAGAGCTACTGATGCCCCAAAGAAAACTTTGAAAAACATAATAATTAGGTAAAATTCTGCTTGTATTACATATATATTCTAGATTTCTCTTCCCCATTATTTATTACTGAGACAATGTGCAAGAACGCATGATTTTTATCCCTTGCAATTACTATAAAGTTAATCTTCCTCTATAGCTTACTCCCTACTTCAAGTCATAATGCTCTGTTGTGAAATCACAATCTGTTGCCATGAGAGTAACTGTGATGTCACAAGCAGTGTATTATGACCTCAAGTAGGGAGGTAGCAACAGAAATATATGAACTCTTCAGGAGCAAAAATCCTGTTTTCATGCAAATAACCTGAGTAGTAAATCACGGGGAGGAAGAATAAAGAGCTAATGTGAAATACAAGCTGAAGTTTATCTAAATATTATGTTTTGTTAAAGTTTGCTTGAAGGTGTCAGCTGCTCTTTAAACGAATGACAGTATAATGATAGCAAAATTGAGAAATTACACCAACAATCACACCACTGCAATTCCCAGGAGTTCAACTCTTGACAAAGAAATTTCATTATTTTATCTACCATAAATCAGTGGCCTTGATGATAGCTCGAAGTAACAGGAAGAAGGAAGCGAATGCAAATGTTATCATTATGCCCTCCCACCAACATCCTCATCATCATCATCAAGGGAAAAGCAGCCCTCGCAATCCTGAATGTCAGAGTTGTACCCACTTGGAGATTCTTTTCCCATGACTGCATCATCAACCTCAGTTGTACACCGGTTGATGCTGCCACCAGGAAGATCTGCATCACCTGCATCATCAGCACAACCATCATTGTGACTGGGTACAAATATAGGTGTGGTTGTCCTACTTGGTATGTGACCTTCATTCATTTTAATAAATGTCAGCATGCTGACATTTGTAGGTGTTAGGTTAGTATGATGGTCATGCACCATGGCCCCCACAGAACTAAACACCCTCTCCACACTTACACTGGAGGGTGGGCAGGTCAGATACTTCAGTGCTACTGAGGTCAGCACTGGTCATTCATTCACCTTGCCACTCCAGTACAAAAAAGGATTGTTCAATATTGTCAGATGCCTGTTTTTTGCAAAATAGGCCTCAACCGTGGTCAGTGATGAATGCATTCCTGATGACTCATCCACCTGTTCACAGGATTCATCTAGGTCACAAATTCCTGCTTGAGACAAGGCACCCCAAAGTGGATTAATGGCCAACTGTGCAGCTGACACCATGCCTTGCCCCTCAGTCACCTTACTGGATGTACTCAGTCCACAGTGACCTTCAACATTGTTATGGTGTAGTCTGCAAAACTTTCCACATGATGTCTGTGCCCCATGAACCAATCGGACCAGCTGTTCAGTCAGATTTTAAACCTCATCATGCCCTCCCTCCAGTATAGATGCAATGCCACGTTTAGCTTGTGGGCCCAGCATTGTGGCTGTTCCAAATTCTGGAGATTTCTGAATAGTGGTGATGAGTCAATTACTGTATAATATTATAATCTTGTGTTTCAGTAATGCACAGCTTGACCTATCTCCGGCCACATCAAGGTCAGGCTGCAGATCCAACAAAGTCTTCCTCAGCACCCAGAGAAGTGGAAAGGCTTGACTAACAGCAGTGTCACCACTCACTGCCTGTGTGGCATGTTCAAACTGCCTCAAAATTATTATGACTGAGTCCATGGATCACCACTGTTCAGTTATGTTAGACATGGAGGCCCCTGATCTGTCATGACTATTGTGCATAACTAGGTACTCAGAGATTGCTTTGTACTGCTTGTACAACCACTCTGCCATGTAAAGTGTTGAGTTCCATCTCGTAACAACTTCAAGCTTGTGGCAGTGTTGGGGTAGGCTGTTTTGAATCTGCAGCTGCCTAAGCTGGTCACGGGCCTTTCTGAGCATGCAAAGTGGGCACGGATGTGTCATGCAACAGTCAGCATTTACTTTATTTCTGGGTACTGCAGAAACTCCTGTACTACAAGATTTATACAGTGGGCCATGCAAGGAACCCTCACAAAGCCACCATTGCTGATACGTTTAACAATGTTTGATCCATTAACTCTAGCTTTGAAGCCAACTTTTAGGGACGGGGGTGCAGCCACTCATCTGTTTCTGTCAGTAGCAAGTCTAGCATGCTTAAAGTTGGACCAGCATAACATTCTGTGGTGATTTGCATATGCAGCCCACGATGCTTTGCATTGTGGGGGCATGTGTGATTTTGTATGTTTTTGCCTGTATGCAACCCTGCGATACTATGTATTGCAAGCTTGGAATGCTGTCTAATGCCATGAAGGTTGCTGCCACCACAGTCTGACTTATTACACTGCTTTCCCATCTCACCATCACAGACAACCCCAGGCAGCTGTGCACAATGTGCAGTAATACACAGATAAGAACTACTCACCATTTTGCCACTTATCCACATATCCATGCTTAAGTTGTTTTTTTTCCAGTTGTTTAACCAGGAGATACACACTAAGCTGAAAGCTTGTTTACAGGTGTGACCTAAGAGCACAGGGAAGTTAAGTGACTTATTCAGGGTCACACAGTATGTGAGTGGGGGCTGTGGGATTCAAACCCAGGTCTCCAGATTTGCAGTTCAGAGCCTTAAACCATTGTGCTATGATTGTAAGTTGATGAAGAATGTTAATGGGCATGTCTTACAGACTCTGTCATTGTCCAGTATAACTCAGGGACAGCATGGTTGGAAAAGTATGTCCTCAAAAGGATCTTCCATTTAGGACATGTGCATGCCACAAAGTGCTGGAATCCTACATTCTCTACAAAAGAGAGTAGAAAAAGGTTAATTGCCAGCATTTCTGCTATGGCGGCATTGAGTTTACGTACATGATTACCGCATGATTTGGTGGGTATTTACTGTTCCGTGCAAAAAGGCTGTGCAGTGTGGACTGCAGTGTTTGATGTTTTGCATGTGGCATGCCAAATGTTTCTTCTTTGTGAATTGACATGGATGAGGTGCCTTTGACGTGTAATGGTGGGTGCACAGGTGATAAGCCAATAAATGTGGTTATTTTCCCTGTTATAAGAACAGGGTTGATGTAGTACAATTACTGCATGGACCACCACTGCTACTCTGACCACTACTTGAACATTTTAATCAAACTCTTCCTCATGCCTGCAGCAATCCTCCACTGTTATTTCACCATTTTACCAACATGGCCACTTACACTGAAGGAAGGGGATACCATGCTCACTAAGGTGGATGAGTGTAAATGCCCCACTATGGAATTAGCTCCTCTCTGGTGCCAAGTCCACAGTGCCATGTGCCTGCTCTTGAGATGAGTGTGCTAGCCCCCAATGCCCAGATGGCTACCCTTTTTACCACACTTCACATGCAGATTGCCACTGTTTCATCGCTACCATCTTGTATGAAAAAATCCCAAACTACGGATTTTGATGCCCTTTTTGTGTTGCTTGCATACATGTGCAAGAAATACATTGCTTTCAGCAGTTAGGGAGAATGCCTAAATGCGTCAGGAAATTCGGGTCATGTCACCAGCAATCAGCTGTTTTGGTGCATTACAAGCTACCAAAACAGCTGACTGTGTGGTGTCCCCACGGCGATGGCTTCTCCGTCGGCCTCTCACAGTCCCCAGGAAGCTGACAGAAAGCCACCACCCACCATTCAGAGTGCCTTCCTGATGAAATATTTCAATAAAAAAAAAGCTGACAGGATGTCCAATCCCCTTGTCAGCATGAACCCTTCCCCAGTTCATTTGCCAACAGGGTAGTCTAATCCCCATCAGCATAATGCGCCCCCCCATGGCGCATGCATCCTCCCAGCACACTGTATGGCTGATGGGGGTGCCCAATCCCCCATTGGCTCCACTGCCCCCAAACAAACTGCCTGGTGCCATGCTGGGAGCCCACCCAAGTATGGCAAAAGTCTCCTTGGCCAATGGGGGTGACCAATCCCCTGTCGGCTCCACTGCCACCCCAAACAAACAGCCTGGTGCCACACTGGGAGCCCACCCCAGCATGACAAAAGTCCCCTGTCATCTTTAAAAAAAAAGACCTAGAAGGAAAAATCCATCCCTCATTGATTCTCTTGCCCTCCTTCCCCAACCCGGGCCCACCCTCTGTGTACCCTACCTCATGAACTCACTGTCACTTTGTTATTTGGTCCCGAAAGGTGATTTTGCAGTCACTGCATGGAACCACCTTTCAGGATTGATTAACGAAATGACAGTGTCGCAGTTCATGAGATAGGCCCTCAAAAACCCTATTTTGAAAATCTGGAGAAAAAATTCTCCAAAATGACTGTTTTACAAGCGTGTGTTATGCAGTTCCTACACACGCTCATAACTTCGAACATTTTTAAAATTTTCACTCAGGATTTTCAACATTGCCATTTTACCACACTTTCTTATGAACAGTATTGTTGTAATTTTTCACATCTCACCTGAATTGTGTTTTTGCACATGTAGTGCACAGTGGCATGTGCAAAATCAATGTTCGGAACAGATTAAGAAAATCACAGTGATACTGTTCATGAGCAGAGGTTTTACACTGGCTATGTTGAAAATTTGGTGACAAAAGTCCATAAAATGACTGTGTTAAGAGTGTGCATTGTGCAATTTCCACGCATCTTCATAAGTTCACAAATTCGTAATCTTTTCAGTCCAGATTTTCAACATTGGCATTTTTCCACACCTCCTTATGAACAGTACAGCTGTCATTTTTCACACCCTGGCTGAAATGTGTATCTGCACTTCCGGTGCAGAATAGCACAGTCGCTGTGGGAAATCAGTGTTCAGGATAGATTAAGAAAATCACTGTGACGCTGTTCATGAGCGGCAGTCCCAAAATGCCTGCGTTGAAAATCTGCTGTAAAAAATCCCCAAACTAATTACATTACAGAGGTGCATTGCACAGTTTCTACTCACACTCGTGACTTCACCAGTTTTTTTATATTTTATCTCCAGATTTTCAACATTGCCATTTCTTACACCTCCTCATGAACAGTACAGCTGTCATTTTTCACATCCTGTTCGAAATGTGTTTTCGCACCTGTGGCACCAAGTGGCACAGTCACTGTGAAAAATCACCTTTCAGCTATGAACTGACAGTGTCACTGTTCATGTTGTCGGATCACAAAAAGCCCATGTTGAAAACTTGGAGTAAAAATACCAAGAAATGCCCAGGGTGTTAGAGTTTTTGACCATAATTCCCTACCCTGTAGGGACTGACAGGTGTCATGTGTGTGACTTGGGATTGTCGATAGTAATGCTCATGCTATTCCACCCCCCCCTCCCTGCAGACAGTGGCAGGCATCGAGGTGCACCTTGGACCCTTTGGCCCCAGAGTTCACCCCATTCTCCTATACTGCACCCATTTCAGTGTATTTCCTTATGGAATGAGGTGAGTGTGAAGCCCGAACACTTCAAAGCACACCTCAACACTTGTAAGTGTCTGCAGGGTAGGGTGAGGTGAAATGTCATGACCGTTATGGGCGATGACCCAAAGACAAACCCCAATACCTGTCTATCTCTGCAGGGTGAGGGTGGAGTTGGCGTCAGTTCAATACTTCACTGCCATTCCTATACTGCATTTTTTCTAACTCCTGCACTTCCACTGCTAATGACAGCAAGCAACACTTAGCATTGACAAATACCTGTCTTCACATGTCGCTGCTGGTGCAGCATATGGAACTTCAGTTTTGGTGGCAATGAAATGGGGGGTGTACTGCAGGATTTCCGGTGCTGTGCACACTTGGACTTTGGCTGAACATCACAATCTATGACTATTACTTCAGGGTCATAGACACAGCAACATCAGAACTTTGAGGAGGGTATGATTGTCTAACAGACTGTTTACAAACAGCCACCTTCACTTTCTTTTTGTCTAGTTCCCAAGTGGGGTCGCTAGTAGAGATGCAGCGAATTTAAATTCTGCCTGCAAAGTGAACGCGAAGTTGGCGCGTGCTGCACTCTGCTATGCAGAGTGGGCAATGCAAAGTGCTCACTCCGCCTTGTCATTACCACTTCACGTTAAGGCGGAATGGCAATGTGAAGCAAGGTGAAGTCATTGTTTTTAATGGACTTCGTGTTCCTCATTCTGATTCTAAGTGATCCACTTGGTGTTTCAGATTTGGCAGCCCCCCACACACACACATCACATGGCTTACAGTACTGTAAGTCACATGCTCTTTAGCTAGGCAAGAAGAAAGTGAATCATACATGCAGACACTTTTACTTTCTCCTGAGCAGACGGAGAGAGAGAGGAGTGTGTTTTGTGACTGCTGATACTTTGAGATCAGAACGAGGAGATTTAAACTTTGATTTAGACCCAACAGCTTTTTTAAAAGCTACATTTTTTTGTCTTTTCTGTCTGTATTCTTTTGTACTTAATTTGTTTTTTTCTGTAAATTTTATTTTTCTTACATAGAGGGACATCAGCTGCAAATTATATCCTTGCTGGAACTGCTGTTGGATCACCATGGGATCTCACATTAGTTTTTTTTTTTCTCACACCATGTGCCTCCCCACACATTCCTTGCTGCATTATAAAATGTATTCCTCCACCATCCCTGACCCTTGTATGTAATTATGCCCTTTTTTGTTCTCTTCTGTATGTATTCTGAGCAGTGGAAGTATACTGTGCTAAACTGCATGGCTGCAGTTTTCTTTCCAGTCTGTGTATGTACTGCAAACACTATCCAACTCCCTGACTTAAAAACACTTATTAATGAGTACATACTACATGAGAAACACTACAAAACAGGCTTACAATACATCCAAGTAACTAGTAAAAATATTAATGTGATTCGTGACGTAATCATAAATCGTGATTTGTGACTGCATTTGTGACCATGATGATAAAGAAATGCAAATGCCTATGACTGTAATTCCCTGGGCCCCGATGAGGTGTGGCACAAAACTCCCCAACTTAAAAACACTCATTAATGAGTACAACGGTAGCAACCAGCAACAGTTTCATCTGGTTCAAGGTAAGTTGGCATTCATCTGTATCCCCCTCCCCAGGTCGTGCCTTAAAATAGGCAGGATTTGCCTAGTGCACTTACCTGGTCAACAAAAACTAACTACATAAATAAATAAACAAATGGTGGGGTGGTGAAGCATGGATGGATACTACAAAACAGGCTTACGATACATCCAAGTAACTAGTAAAAAAAATTACTGTTGTGATTCGTGACATGATCGTAAATCGTAATTTGTGACTGCATTTGTGACCGAGATGATGAAGAACGTGATTTGTATCACAAGTGACTCCTGATGATGGTCCTGACTTAAAAACACATATTAATGAGTACAATGTTCATGCTGAATTATGCACCACACCTGTCCAGTACTCTGAAGGGAAGCCAAAGAAACAACTGTGGCTTAAGTTAGAGATGGAAATTGGGCCCTAGAGAGATGCAAATGTACAGACATATTAAGATTGCTCTGCACACTGAAGAGATGCAGATGCAAAGGCATAACACCTAGCCAGTGCTCACCATCAGAAATTCAAATATGGAAAAGAATATCTTTGCTGTTTGAGGGGGGCCGAGGGGGGGGGGCAGTGTAGTGCACTGCTGCAGTAAAAGTCACTAGTATGAGTACCAGTAAAGATACCACAAAGAAGTACAAAAAAAATTACACAGCTGCAGTGGATAGCAAGTTCACATTGCTGAAATTAGGTGGCACAATAAAAGGTGTCTGATTTGATGACACGGGTCACACACATATTCACAGACACACTAAGTAATGCATAGCAAATTGAAAACGTCAGTAATATAACCACATATTTTAAACAAACTAAAATTATGCACTGCTGCACCACAACAATCAGCAAAAAAATTGCAAGAATTTTTGAAAATATTACTGTGTGTACATTAACGCAGTTATACAAGAAAAATATTACCAAAACAGAAAGCACTGTCTTTTTCTCCAAGTTAATCTACCTGCACCACAGATACGCCCTTCCCCCAAAGCACACTTCCACTGTCTCTCAGTACACAGACTGAATGTTGTACATTACCATTCAAAATACACACACAAACAATAAACGCTCGATGATATGAGCACAGGAGGGTTTCCTATATTCAATGAACTAAAGTTTCAGCAAAAAAATGACTCAAAAATATTTTTTAACAGCTTTTAGAAGGTTTGAATCACAGAGAGCTCTCAGAACAGATTGTCTCCTACAGCTTCCTACACACACTACCCCAAACTGAGGCTGTGCAGAACAATCTAGAACCCATGTGACCTGAAATCCCATGAATCACTGCAAAATTCGCCTTTGGAGCTTAAAAACAAGGCAAAGTAAGGTGAAGTACATTGTTTTCAATGTACTTTGCCTTAAGAATTAGTGGAGTAGTGGTTTGGGAAGGCGGAGTAATACGAAGTCATTGTTTTCAATGGACTTCGCGGTACCCATTAACAACATGAAATACTCCGCTTCATGTTGCGGAGCACTCCACGAATTCGCTTTTACTCCACGTTCCACTTCGCAGAACGAATTGGGGCCACTTTGCCCATCTCTAGTCGCTAGCATCATCATCAACACAATCATCATCCACAAATTCATTTTGGATGCTGTCGTCCTGTGGAGATAGTCCAACCACAGCCTCAATATTATCATCCACACATTTGTTGTCAACATCTGAATGTTTGGCTGGCCTAACCCCAAGATCAGTGGAAACATGAGACTGTGACTCATCATCATGATCAGAATCATGTTCAACTACTCTGGGGAGTGGGACATCAACTACACTCAAGTCTGCAATTTCAACAACATTTTTTTCCACCTGATAACTTTGTCCGGGTTAAAGTTGTAGCAGTACTCATGCTGTTATCAACCATGCCATTACTAACTTTACTTCCAGCAGGGACAACAGCATCTCCAACCAGCACTGAAGTGACTGATTTTGCTGTGAAAAACAGAGTCAGAGAAATCCCTTTACTTGCAGCAACTGCTACCTTTCCCTTCTGCTGCATATTTCCATGGCCATAGCCCCAACCACTCTTACCACTGCTAGACTTGCTACTAGCCCCTGATGAATCTGCCTCATCACCACGACAAATTCCACTGCTAGTAGTCTTCTTGGCAGCAGTGCCACAGCCAGAAACAGCTTTGCATGACTGTCTCTTTGTTGGCATATTTTAAGATTACACAGAAAATTAACAGCAACTTCATATTTCTGCAGTTTTTAGTGGATGGGAAGCAAAACACTAAAGATATGCAGCCGCACAGGCACAACACAAGACCTTAACCAGGGCCAGATTAAAGGACATGGGGTCCCTACTCAACGCCTCACTTTGTGGGACCCCTCCATATAAATAAATGCTCAAACTCCAGGGCTGGGAGGGCCCCATTGGCCTTGAGGCCCTAAACCATGGTTTAATTGGCATAATGGTTAATCTGGCCATGACCGTAACCAGTACTCAAAAATTCCAAAGTCCAAAAACAATACCTTGTTTTGCAAGGGGGGGGGGCAGTGGGTACAGCAGTAGCTACCAGTAGCTACACAGAAGCAAGGAAATATATTGCAGACAGGCTGAGAAATTCAGAATACTGCTACTGCAGTGCTGCAATAAAATGTGTATGAATTGACAGCAGGCACACAGAATAAAGGTCAGGCACATTAACTTTAACTGTTCAGTAAACTGTAATACAGAAAATCTTTTAAACAGACTGAAAAAATGCCCAGCAAACAGAAAAAAATTGATAAAAAATTAATTGAAGTTGTACTGTATGTCCCTGAACACACAAATACTAAAACACTAGCCAACAACAGTTGGAAAGGCTATCTTTCTCACTGTGGTCTGTGAATCTCCTTTCTACTCCACAGATCCGCCCCTCCTCGATGTACACTTCTATAGTGTCTGTTAGCAGAGAGACTGAATGTACTAAATTAACATTCAATATTCACACAAAATCAATAAATGCTCAATGATATAAATGCACAAGGATTTATTACAATTGATGTACTAAAGTTTGACATAAAATTGTCGCAAAAATGCTTTTTTAAAGGTTTTCCGATGGTTTGATTCTCAGAGCTCTTAAACCAAACTGTCTCCACTCTCCAGCATTCCACTACACATACTATGCTGAACTGAGGCTGTGCAAGACAATATAGAGCCCATGTGACCTTACATCCAATGAATCACTGCAAAATTACACCTTAAAAGACCCCAAAAGGTGAAGTAACAATCTTCACATTCTCATGACTGCAGCCTCCCTATACAAGAAAACACTCACCCTTTCTCTTTCTCCTTAGCTGAGGCTGCTGGAGGGCACACCCTTGCCCCAGAGCACCCCACCGATGATCCTGAGCCGCCCCCCACCTGAAGGTAACTGCCGCTGGAAACCGAAACTTTGCACAGCATTTTTCTCCCTTTGTCTGCCTTTTGAATTTGGCGCCTCTTACAAGCTGCATCTCTTAAACGGCAGCACATCAAGCTGCATCTCTTAGATAGCAGCACATATAATAAGCTTGTTTTTGCTGTAAAAGGAAACGGTGCTGCAGCTTAGCAAAGCACTTTTAACTCACAGTGCAGTTTGCTTTTTTGGCTGCTTTACTCTGACTCTAAACGCGCTGTCCCCCTCGCTCTGCGGATCCCTGGCCTGCAACGGCGGTCAGCACTGTGCTGAAGGACTGAGTGCTCTCTTCCCCGCAGTTGCTTCACGACTGCTCCCCACCCTTGGCCAGCTCTAGCTTTATAGGTTTAGGCCACACCTTTAACACGCCCCTGTGACGCCCCTGAGTGGAAAATTACTATCTCCTCAGTTTTCCATTAGCAGGTTATACTGCTCTACAACTAGAGGGCATATTGAAATAGTCAGCATCTTAAACTGTTTTAAACAAATAAGTAAGTTTTTAATTCCTTTAACCCCTTTTTCTCTTCTAAGACTTAGCTCTTTCTCTGACACTTACAGCTTTTTTTAACCTTATACTCAATATGGCCATCAAGGACTATGCAACTCTTCTACTTATTACAATCCTTTTTAACCCCTTTTTGGTCCAAGTCCCCTTCAGACCCCAAAAAACTTCACTGGGCTGTACTCTAACTATTAATCCTAAGCCCCCTCTGTTTTAAATGTCCTTTCTTTATCCCTTTGACACCTTTTCACTTATTATTCCCCACAAACTCATTTACCACTTAGCCTACTCCCTTTATAAACCCTTAGTCTGCAAAATTCCTCTCCTAACTCTTTCCACCCATCGTAAGCTGTGGCACTTCCTTTGCCTAGCGTTACTTCTATCCGGGGACATTGAGCAAAATCTTGGACTTTAACAACTAACCAGTCACCAAATAATGCGACTTGGTTAGACTCCAAGGGACTACGGATTGCGCTCATGAATATTAGGAGCCTCCTTCTCAATCTATCGGAACTTGAGGCATGGGTTGCACAGAACCTCCCTGACATCTTATGCCTGTCAGAAACCTGGCTAAAGCCCTCTATTGCTGACCATCTGTGTGCTTTACCCAATTACAATCTTATTAGGCAAGATAGGGCCACCTCTAAGCGTGGGGGTGGAGTTGCTATCTACTTCAAACAACACCTGCTGCTAGCCCAAAATATTCTTCCTGCCCTATCTCTTTGTGAAGCGCTCCATGCAACGCTTCTACTAGGTTCAAAGAAGCTGCATTTAATTTATGCCTATAACCCTCCTGTGGGAGGGATAAAAGGCCCAGAAGAACTTCTCTTACTAATAGATAGTACCATTGGTCATAACGAAGTCCTAGTATTGGGTGACCTAAACCTAAACTGGACTAGTAAAGTGTTTCAAGCCCTCCATACCTTAGTGCAAGGCCACAATTTTCATCAGTTGATCTCTGACCCTACCAGGGTTAGGGCTCCCTCTCAGTCTAGCACGCGCTTATTGATTGGATCCTTACAAACCGCCCTGATAGCATCAGCTGCGCAGGTACCTTACCAGATGTAATCAGTGATCACTCCCCATCTACTGCACGTGGAGCTCAAATAAAAAACCATCTCCGCCCCCAAGACTTGTAATGTTTCGCAACCTTGCCAATTTTAACCCTATTCACTTTATCAATGACCTCTCCATGATTGACTGGTCGTCCATTCACAATGCATTAGATGTCCAGTCCGCCCTTGATAGCTTCCTTACAAAATTTAGTCAACTCCAAGACTTCCATGCTCCATGGATCACTAGGCACTTTCGAGGTACTCAGACGAAGTGGCTAACAAAAGATCTACTAACCCAGATTAGGGCCAGAGATAAAGCCTGGCATCTTTTTTAAGTCTACAAGGTTGGAATCTGATTACTGCCATTACCGCTCTCTGAGGAATGCTTGCAAAATAAACATCCGTCTATCCAAAAGCACCTTCTGCAGGAACCTGCTAATAAATGCCTCTGGTGACTCCAAGAAATTCTGGACTGCCATAAAAACTCTCCTGGGCTCTAATCAAAAGTCCCATACAAATAGCATGTTACTTAACGGTATACACTGCAACAACCCGTTAACCATAGCCAACACCTTTAATCACCATTTCTCAGATTTATCAAGCTATCTGTCCTCCTTCCAAAATGCTTGCATTGCTCTGCCCCATTGTGACACCAAACCACCACCTACTAACCCCACCTTTAGGTTCTGGATCATTCAAAAAAGAGAAGTTGAAAAACTACTTCTCTCCATCCATGAAAACAATAGCCCTGGATCTGATGGTCTTGAACCTAGGCTCTTGAAAGCAGCGGCCCCTTTCATAGCCTCCCCACTAACCAAAATCTTGAATATGTCCTTATGCCGTGGTATAGTCCCAAATATATGGAAAATTGCTAAAATCACCCCTATTCCAAAAAAGGAGACCAAAAGGAAATTAAGAACTATCGTCCCATCGCTATACTCTCTGTCTTAAGCAAAATCTTGGAAAAACTAGTCGCCACACAAACGATTGAATACCTCCAAAAATATAACCTCCTTTCTAGCTCCCAACATGGTTTCTGTAAAGGTCACAGTACCACATCTGCCCTGCTAAAGCTGACTAGTGACATTTACTCTTCCATGGACTTAGGCCTCCTGACTGGAGCAGTTTTTATCGACCTAACTAAAGCTTTTGACCTGGTAAACCACTCACTCCTTCTTTCAAAACTTCAGTCTTTTGGTTTCTCCCCAGATACCATAACCTGGTTTGAAAGCTACCTGACTGACAGGCAACAGGCCGTGGTCTTTAACTCTGCAACCTCAGATCCTGCACCGATCCACATTGGAGTACCCCAGGGCTCTATTCTTAGTCCTCTACTCTTCACAATCTTCATTGATGACATCCCCTTAATTGTACTGAATTGCTCATCTCTGCTCTATGAGGATGATCTGGTTATCTACCACAGTGCAAAAACTTCAACCTCCCTACACCATCCCCTTGCCTTGGATTTCACGAGTATCCAAACCTGGCTCACTGATAATAAACTAGTCCTCAACTCTAGCAAATCCTACTCAATGTTGTTTGGCTCTCAGGCTGGACTCAAAGCTAATCCAAATCCCCTTATCATCTCCTGTGTGGACAGTTCTCCTCTACCCTCTGCCAAATCCTTCAAATATCTCGGTGTCACCTTGTATGAATCTCTTGACCTTGACCTTCATATCTCTACTATCCGTAAGTCGGTAAATGCTAAGTTAGGAAGTGCCTATCGTACCAGTTATGCACTTACCCCTCAAGCCAGACTAGCCGTGGCTCAAGGTTTCCTTCTACGGGCACTAGTATATGGCTCGTCAATCTTCCTATCTGCATCCAAATCCTCCCTTCATAAATGGGACACCACTTATAATAGCACCTGTCGCTATGCCACTGCCTCACCATGTTTCAAGCACCACTGCCACCTCTATCCGGACTTAAAATGGCTTAGCCCTTCTGCCTATCGTCTTCAGACCCTTGGATCACTAATTGACTCTGTCACCAGAACAGATCTCCCCCTATCCCTTTCTTCCACACTGGAACTATAACCTCTCACTCATGAATTACGATCAAATGATAAAGCCCTTCTGCGTGTTCCAAGATGTAGAACTAATATGGGCACTCATGCATTTTCCTACACTGCTCCTAAATACTGGAACTCTATACCCCTCTCTATCCATCAAATAAACACCCATGCTGCCTTTAAGAAACTACATCGGGAACACCTTCACACCTTACATCCCGGCACTTGTTTTAATCCACCTTGAACCCTCATTCATTCTTGCCCTCTTCCCATCTCCATCCTATCTACCCCCTTTATACTTTCCCTCCTCTTATGACCTATACCTGCCATGGTCTTTCATCATCTCTTTCCTCCCTCTCTCTCCCTCTCTACTTTTCACGGCACTTATTGTACTGTAACTTACTACCTTCCCATGTTGAATTTTTCTTTTGTTACAAATCCTGTTTATTTCTTCTGTTTTCACAGTATCTCAACCTTCAGTATTCAGTATGTCAATGTACTTATTACACACTGTTTTTATCCTGATTTGTACTGCCTTCATGTGCTGCGTCACATGTTTATTGTCTGTCTGTAAACTGTTTTCTCCCAGGTCGTGCCTGAAAATAGGCATTGTTTGCCTAGTGCACTTACCTGATCACCAAAAGCAAAATAAAAAATAAATAAATAATAAATAAATGTCCATAGAGAACAATGGGAGCTTTGTGTTACTTCGAGATGCAAAGTTATTCACTTCGCTTTGTGGAGTATTTCACAAAATTCGGGTTATACATGAAATACTACTTGTAGCAAAGTTTATGGACTTCACCTACCTCTAGTGCTGAGGGCTGAAGCACTGTACACCTTACCTCACATTACACTGGTGACCCAGGCTCAGGAATGACCTCGGGTCATTGGGATGCCGGTGTGTATGGGGGGGAAGGAGGAGCAGGACTGAGTAAGCCGGCAGGCTGCTCTCCTGTCCCAGGGGTGGTGGGGGTGGGTTATCATCCCCCTGTAGTTCTGATCCCACTGGGTTGAGGTCTGGTGGGTAGCATAGGATGGAGGGGGTGGCACTGTTACAGATGGGCAGAAGGGGCTCAGCTGGCACCATGGTGTGCATTCATGCCTTCACTCACATACATGCATGGTCGTGTGCTAGGTCCTTGGGTGGGGAAGCCGGAGAAAAACCTACCTAAAATACCATAAAAATCTATATAAAAAAACCTTACTTTTGCTTTTTTGCATGCCCCCAGCTTCATGCAATGTCAGGGTACATGTAGCCCAAGGGAATACTGTATGGCATTCATAGTGGTCATAGCTGTTCATAACGCAGGATTCAGAAGTCCAGTTTTATAAAATATGTTATCTTCGAGTTGGGGGCTATCATCAACAAAGATGTAATTTGTGCATAGTCACTTTTTCCCAGAAGCCAGGAGTGACATCCGAAGCTCATAATACCATTGTTTGCAAGTTTTCTTCTGTAATACTATCTATTGATCAGACATCAGATCGACAGTATTATGAAAGATAATCTATCCATCAAGTGTAAGAGCAGCTTCCACTCTAACATCCAAATGTGCGGAAACACATGTTTCATAGCACTGAAATCGGCATATTGCGTCTGGAGATGTCACTGAGGCAAAAAAAAAACTGACTACCCAGGTATTACAAAAAATATCAGATTGTTTACTGTCAGTAGCAAGGCTGAGTAATTCCATTTTGGGATTCTAGTGACATCAGGTAATCTCTCAAAGTTTTTTGTCCCTAGAATCCCTCGATGGAATTACAGCCATGTTACTGATAGTTAGTCATCTATTATTCTATTAATTGCTTATCCTGCCATTTTTACCTCTACTGGCATTGTATGAATACAGTTAGACAACACATAAAATGTTCAGTACAGTATTTGGCTCTTACAAATAATGGTACAAACCCAGTCCAATCTGATGCCTCAGGTGGGAGTGGGTGTGTGTGTGCAGAGAGTGCACTGTACTTCCATGCAGGAGATCCAGGTCCTCAATGTGAGTCCAGCTCCCATCATCAAACTTCAGGAGCCTGGGGTCGACTGTCTAACCCTGCTGCCTCAGCACCTTCTACAGCTGGATATGGATGACGCTGGATGTGATGTGGATAACTGCAACTAACCCTATACCTCAGGCTGATGTCCAGTACTGGCATGGGCAAAACATGTGGAGAGGCAGATAGCTTCATAGCAGTAATTCACTGCCAATGTGCCATCAGTCCACCATCCTGTCTTGACCAGCCTACCTATTCATCAGTTTGAAGAAGCTGGATCTGGAGGCCCCCAGTACTGTGAAAGTCACAAGGAAGAAATGAAGTGGTATCAGGAGGTGCCAGAATGGGAATCTATATGGAGGTCCTGTGCAGAAGCTCTGGTCCAAGCAGACAAAAAGGTGAACAGCAGAATTAAAGTATTAAAAGTTAACAATATTTCTTAAGTGCTGTTTCTAAATAGGTATGCTTCTGACAGGTTTTTAAAACTCCATTGAGGGGTGCCTGCCTAAAATGTCATGGGAGAGCATTCCACTGATTGGGGGTCACTGATAGCTGTGTTTCTAAATGTTTCAAGGAGGTCTTCAGAGTTTGCAGTAGATCCAACAAAGTAGTTAACCATTACCTAAACAAGAAGACAGATAACATTCATATGTTGTCACACAGAAACCTGAAACTAGTGTATGCATCATATAATTGCTAGCCTGAAATTGTTTCTCAGTCAGTCATGCATGCTGTAACACACCAAAGGGTGTGCATTAAGCTAAATCAATGCTTGCCCTACGTACATTGTGAGTCATGAGGCCATAGGTTGAGTGCCTTCAACCAGCTGGGACGTGCATTGATTTAGCTTGAGTCACACCCTGGAGTGTGTTATTTTGCTTGAAAAAATTGGGTACTTTGTGAAAAAAAAACTGTGTTAAGATTTAGAATAGACATGTTTGAATATGAAGAAATATGAATCTTTATATAGATTTTTAGTTACATAGTTCTTCCACCAGCTGGAATTTTACATCATTTTATGTTTTAGCTTACTACTTTTGTCATACTGTGGTCCCCATATTTGTAGTTTTCTCTCTTTTCTGTAGTTCTCAGTGATTGTCCTCCCCCCCCCGTAAGCGATGGTTTGCCCTCACTATTCATGGAGTGTTGTAAAGAACAGTTACTTTTTTAAATGTTTGCTGGTGACATAGTGCTGAAGCAGGTGAAAGCAGAGTGTGCGTTGTAGTTAGGAAGTGGGACTGTGGGACCAGCACTTTGAAAGATCAAGAGACATGCGGCAGTGTTGGAGTAGATGTGTCTTCCTTGTTTTTAATCTGAGATGGGGGAGAGGATGAGAGAGCTGTCAACATTTCAGCAGATGTGTAAAGTCTAGCTTTGCTTGTTCAGCATATGAGTATAGACTTTGACTGGATGGGGCGGTATGGATGCCATGGGGTACTGTTAGCATAACTGCGTCCATCACTTACACTTTTAAAACATGGCCCCTTACAAAAAATAATGAAAATTGGAGATTTATTATTTGAAAATTCTAGAATGCTGGCAGTAGAGTGTCTGTGTCTATGTTGAGCTCCCATAAATAAGTGAACATTTTCTGTATTTTTTCTAGTTTAAATTTTTTTTTTGTACAGTTTGTAGACTGAGAAAGAGGGTATTGTTGCCTACAGGAAGGTGTGGGAAGTGTATGTTTTATGTTAGTTGGGACCAGTATAGTCAGCATGTTTGTTCTGTGGTGAATCATATCTTGGGTAGGTTTCATTTTGTTTGTATGCAGTACATAGGCAGTTTGTTTCAGATTTTTGTGGGGGTTTCCTTGTCACCAGGATTAGCTGGTTTATTGCTGGATGGTGGCATGTTGTTTAGGTGGTACTTTGAATTTGTTTGTCACTGTTTCATGGGTTTTCTAGGCTAATGATTGAAAAGGCATTTATTAAACGTATTTTTCTGAGCTACAATCAGGTGGTTGCTAAGAAACAGCTTCCTTGGCATAGTGTTCTAGTTTTGATAGAACACTGGAAGTAGCAGCCTACCGAGTTCTAGATTATTGAGATTGTTGTTACATTTTGATGGTAAAGTGAGATAGAAAATAGAGGATAATGGCTGGGGATTGGATGATAACCACACTGTAATCACCTTGAGTGGTTGCTAGGGCAACATGGTAAACCTTGAGAGCGCAGCTAGAGAGGTTTACTGTAGCCCTAGCAACCACGAGAGGTAATTACATGCGTGGTTATCACCTGATCCTCCAGCCATTATCTTTTGTAGTGGGGATAAAAATCAACATTATTTACCCCTATGCCATGTCCTGTTGTGGTAATGCTTACCTTAGTAAAGAATCGGAGCTTTGGTATAGATTCAAACGGCCAAATTTATTGTTAGCGGTATAGCACTGCTCTTATATAAAATGCCACTAAGTTAAGAAATAAAACAATTAAGAAAGTAAAATAAATCCTTAAATGTCCATTTCTACTATCCGATTCAAGGTCTGAGATTTAAAAGAAAAGACCAAAACAATCTGGTTGGTCACTGGCAGTCACGCGGGTAAGAGATGCAAAGAATTATGGGATGTGATGCTGCTTCTTTTTCTGGGGCCTAAACAACCGAAGAGTTGAGATGATCTGCTTGGCCTGTGGATCTAACCAAAAATATGTCAGACTCTGTTTCTTTATTGCTTATTCTCTTGACTGGTGATGAAGTGTCTGTGGTTTGAAAATTCACCTATTTTAGTATTACTTGCTGCCATTAGGATCACTAGTCTCAGTAAAAGTAAACTACCACAAATGGAATCCTACTTTGAATTCTTTACCGAGACAGGCGGTCACATTCTGGGACTAAGAATGCTAGCGCACTGAACCATTCTTTTTTGTTATGCCACTGCTGTGGCATTCTGAAGAGTGGTTAACAACATTCAAATGTCATAGCAGTGGCATAACAAGGCTATGTAAGTGCAGAAGCAGATGGGGTCTGGCAGAGGTTGTCTGAACCTTCCTTTGCTGAGCAGTTGGGGAAAGGATTTAGTTGCTGGATAAACTTTAAATTCTTTTTCAATCTGTGGCCTTTGGGGCAGTAGTGCTGACTTGTTTAATAGTGTTGTGTGGAGTGGGGGATCCATAGTGGAAGCTGTATATTCATTTATCTTTTCTACAGGCTTTGTGAGCAGCTTTCTGGAAGTTTCTGTCCTTCTCAGCCAGGATCAACTTACAGCTCACTGGGGCTTAAATACCAGGGCTTCTCATATAGCAGTACTGCAGAAGCAGTTGAGGTCTAGCAGAGGTTGTCTGAACCATCCTTTGCTGAGCAGTTGGGGAAAGGAACAGTGGGTCAAGGGAGGGAGGAGGGGGCAAACTAAGCAAGAAGCCAAATGATGAAGGGTGGACTCAAGTAGGACCTAGAAAAAGAGGAACAGCAGTAGGCAGGAGGGAGGAGAAAGCACATAGTAAGGCAAAGGGGATAGGGAACATGTTTACTTTACTAGCAACACATGGGGAAGAGAATGCAGGAGATGACTGTACAAGGGACAGCACTCACAAAGAAGAGGACATGAGGGGCATTACTAGTGAAGAGATTGAGCATGGTGTGGCAGGGGGAGGGATAATACTCAGAGAGCTGAAGAGGGAGAGGGAGGTTGGCAGTCAAACAGGAGGAAGGGGAGGGATCTTAATTGGGAGGGATGGGGGGAAGACACTGGGCACATGGTAAAAACACAGTCTTGAGTGGCTCCAAAAATGAGAACATGGTTGGGGGTGGTGGTGACGGGCACAAGGAAAGAGGAGGGGTGTACTGGTGTTGGAGGACTTCATACTCAAGGGGATCAGATGGGGCAGCAAGGGGGAGAGGCACAGTCGGATATGGGTGGAGTCCATACCAGGATTAAAGGCAGACATGGCAGGACAGGCAATCCTAAGGTGCATAAAGAGTGGTAGGAGGAAACCACACATTGTGGTACATGTGGGGACAAATGTCCTAGCAGGAAAAACAGTGGAGGTAACAAGAGAGAGGACTGAGGAAGTGAGAAGGTTGTGCAAGGAGACTGTGGAGTCTGTGGCCCTCTCTGAAGTGCTCCCAGTACCCTGCACAAACAAGGAGAGGATCAGAGAGTTGAACACAAGATTGGTAGAATGGTGTCAAACTAAGGGTATGGGGTTGTGGGTGGCTGGAGCAGTACCTGGGATAATAACAATCTGTTTGCAAGGAATAGGCTGCACCTGAGTGGGGAGGGGAAGGAGGTATTAAAGCAAAGACTGGGGAGGTATATGGCAACAAGGGTGGATTTAAACTAGATGGGGGGTGGCAAGTGGACAGCAGATTGACAGGGATCTGATAGAGTGGAGTCACAGCCTATCCCCCAGGCTAGCAGGGAAGGATTCAGGGCAGCCAAAAAAGGAGGAAATGGAAGGGAGGAGATGGAGGCTAGTGAAGGGAAGGGGGCATTATGGAGGGTGGTCTCACTGAATGCAAGAAGCCTAAGAAACAAATCCGCTGAGCTACAGGCACTTTTACCATTGTGGAGGGTGGATATTGCAGCTGTCACAGAAACATGGGCAACTGAGCACCAGGACTGGGATCTGGCAATCCCAGGATACAAATTATACAGGAAGGACCGTAAGGAGGGGAGGGGTGGCAGTCTATGTGAGGGATGGGATCAAATGCACAAGGGATGAGGGAGAAGAAAGGAGAACATAGGTAATCTGGCTGCAGCTCCTAGACTCAAGGGGTAGGAAATTGAGGTTTGGAGTGGTGTACAGGCCGCCGTCCAGACTGAGGAGCTTGACAGGGAGTTAGAGGGACAAATCAAAAAGGTATGTAGAAAAGGGAAGGTGGTCATTGTGGGGGATTTCAATGTGTCGGAGGTTGACTGAAGCATACTGGTAACCTCTAGTGCTAGGGAGCAAGTGCTCCTGGATGCGATCCAGGAGGGTCTCCTGACACAGTTGGTTACTGTACCTACTAGGCTAAAGAACACTTTAGATCTGGTTCATGAAAGGAAAAACAACAATGCAATCAGATGACAACACTTGAGATTTAGTTGTTGCAGGGAGCTACCCTGATTGTTACTCACGCTACCCAAAGCAAGACACATGAGGGACGAGATGAAGACTGCAGGTTGACAACTGGTATGCCAGGAGAAGCATGGCCCACATAAATCACTGAGGTATCATTCTTGTTTGAGATGTTGAGCAGGGGGCTGATCCCCATGCAAGTCTCTCATCGGTGGTGTTCTCTGCGCATGAAGTATCTGGCTGGGCCAGTGTGGCAGGGCTCAGGCCGGGTAAAACAGTTCAGAAATCAGTCCGGGAAGGCTAGATGCAGATTCCAGCAAGCGTGGCACAATTAAACAGTGGGGAACCAAATCACAACCCACTAACAGCACACAGCACATTTATAGTAAAGCAATCACCATACCACACAGTGGATAGCAGTCCAGCAGCAATATTAGTGTCTCTGAGCAAAACTGGGAGTTCTGTGGTGAATAGATGTCCTGACAGGCCGATCGCATACAGCAAATTTTTGGTCTTCTTCAGGTTTAAACCTGGTCACACTTCAGTGGTTTTTCCCTCATTCAATTCGGATACAGTCTGGAGTATTAAGCCTTTCAAAGGATTCCCTGTCTAGGGACTGCTGGCAAACAGGCCAGACTCAGCCCTTCCACCAATCTCCCGCGAGAACTACGCAGGAGCTGCTGCTTGAATCATTCAAGCTGTTTACTCTGCAAACTCTAACTCCAGACTGACTCATTGCAGCAGGCAGCTTGGGAATTTCTCTTCAGTCCAAAAGGTTCGGGCTGGTTGATTCATCTGTCTGTCAAAGCAAGGGCTCCCCCTCCAGGTCTGTTTTGGTGCCAAAATGTAAAAACTACAATTCCTACAGAAATTTGCTCCCACAAGACCCCTGGGGACAGGCTCCATTTTAGAGTCCCCTAAGATACTAATTGGTGCTGACTGGCAGTCCAAAAACCAAAATGGTGGTGCAATACAGAAAGTTCATGCTGCAAAGAAGGCAGGTTAGACAAACTACAATACTATTGCTATTCTAATAGATAATCAGCAAATAAGTACAGCTTCTAACAGAGCACCCTCTGCTCAAATAGTAATGGCAGAATGGAGCAATTATCTGGCAGCCCAGGCGGGACTTGAGCATAGACACACTCAGCCCCCTTCCAGATTAAATAAGCACTACGTTATAGGTAGCTCTTAAAGAGATAGAGCACAGAGGCATTAAGGCACTCTCACACAAACACTTTTAAAAAGCATTAAGACACAGGATACCAACCTGGCAGTGGGCATTTAGGCACACCCAAGGAAGACTTTCTGGAACCCCCATTTGTAGGGGGGTTACACACTTCCCTGCCTGGGAAAACTTGGCATCCGTTGTCAAGTCTACACCATCACAATATTGAAGACTCAATATATACAAGACATATGTGACATTAGCATACTATGGACATACTACCTGATGCATCAGTTAACGTAAACATATCATATTACAACACTATACATTTCACAATACCATATCTTCGTTGACAATACTTATGCATGTTTCATACACTCAGCTAACTTGGGGTTAGATGGGACAGGGACACCATGTTCTGAAGGAAGAACAATTTATAAGGAGGTGGCAGTCAAGATCAGTTTGGGCAGTGAATTCTAGGAAATGTAAACACCTTTATGGACCACACTGAGAGGCAAGACCACAGGCGTCCCAAGGGAATCATGACTAAAATGTAGCACTGGCTTAACAGGTCACCCAGTCCTTCTAGGGGGTACAGACACTGACTCTGGGTGGTCAACACTGGCATTGATTTCTTCTCCTGTAGTGTGGGATGCCTCTGCACTGGTTGAAATGTCCAGATTTGGAACACAACAGCTCCTTGCTCTGCAGACTCTGTTTCCACAACACTTTGCTCTTTATTATCTCATGAAGAGGGCCCAGATTGCTCCTTCTGAGGAGACTCTGGCACAGTTAGGCTTTGTGGCACTGAAGGGGTGCTGTCAGCACTTTCATATTGTTCTTCAATTTCTGATATGTCACCAGAGAGACTCAGACCATCAGCCCCTTCTTCGGTCAAGTCAAACAGTTCTACAAGACACAGAGAGCCCGCAACCTCACTTTCCGGGGCACTGGGTCCAGGGGAGAAGCTGGGGGGTTAGGCAGTTCTGAAGGCCCAGCTTCATCCCCACGATTCTGCAGAAGATTGCCTCAAAACAACTGACAGTTCATATGAGGGATAATTAAGCATTATCACAGTCACTCTCATCAGAGACAGATGAACAGTCACTATCACTCTGGGCCTGATGAGGGGAAGGCCTGAGTTCTGGAACAACACGGACAGGTTGGCTCTGTTTTCTCTTTGCAGCAGCATGAGTCAGTGGCCCAGGAGAAGTGTCAAGTGTTGGTTCAGCATCAATAACAACTTGGCCAATGGACAGCAAGTGATTGCGGTGCATTGTCTTAACAGCTTTGGAATTATTTTCTGGGGGCACGTTGTACACTGGCAGATCATCCAGTTTACCAACTACTGTGTGAGGAAGATGGTGCCATCCATCAGCAATTTTGTGTTTTCCATGCAGTCCCAAACTGTGTAGTAGTACCCTATCTCCGGGCAACAACTCCTGGGCTTTTACTCGTCAATCATGTCTTTCTTTGTTGGCACGATTTCACTTAGTATCCATAGTTTGAGCTAGTTGATAGGCATGATTCAACTGATCTTTCAATTTCTGTACATACTGCAGTAGTTTTTGGCTCGGACCCCATCTGAGAGACCCTAAGCAGACATCATTCGAGTTACCCTCCAGAACAAGAGACGGTGGGAGAACCCAGTAGCATCACTTTGGTGCAATTGTACACGAGTACTAAGGTGCTGATCTGCTGGCTCCACTTATGCTTGTTTTTTGGATGGAGGGTGCCCAGCATGTCCAGAAGGGTGCGGTTAAAGTGTTCTGGTTGAAGGTCCCCCCTGTGGGTGACAGGGGGTGGTTCTTGGCTTACGCTCCCCCCACAGAGAGGGCATTTCTTTGATTAGCCTACTTTCAAAGTCTCTGCCTTGGTCAGAATGGACCCGCTGGGGGGCACCATAATGGATGAATAATTTTTCCACTAGCACCTTGGCCATGGTAGAGGCCTTTTGATCTTTAGTTGGGAAGGCTTGTGAATACCATGTAAAATGATCAGTAACTACCAACACATTGCCAATGTTCTTTTGGTCGGGTTCTAAGCACAAGAAGTCTATGCAGACCAGTTCCATGGGGGCACTGGTAGTGATGTTGACAAGTGGGGCAGCTTTCTGGGGTAAAGCTTTCTGCTGGAGGCAGTGACTCCAAGTTTTGACATGATTCTCAACATCTGTCTCCATCTTTGGCCAGTAGAATCGGGATCGTACCAGGTCGAGCGTTCTGTCAATACTGAGGTGCCCCATGTGATTGTGGAGGGACCTCAGTACCAGCTGCTTAAAGACTATGGGTAGGACCAACTGTTGCTTGTCTACTTGACCACGACAATCCACTGTCTCTCTATATAATAATCAATCATGCAGCCTTAACCTGGGGCCTTTCTTGAACAATAGAGCAGTTCGCAAATCAGGGGAACACAACTTGGACACATCTTTCTCCACACACAGGGCATCAAGTGCTGGTTGAATCATGGGATCTAGGGATTGAGCCCACTGAATACTGTCATTATTGAACTGAGGTAGTGCATTAATATCTAAAGCAGAGAAATGGCAATAGGCAGCTGGTATGCAGGTATCAGGAAGGCCCAAGCAATCTACTAGGCAGTCCACCATGTCCGCAGACATTTGTTCATCTTTATCAAACTTTTGGCATAATGCTTTGATGTCAGGTTCAGTCTATCTGACCCAATTGTCCCGAAGCTGGCCTTCATGACAGGGCATCAGCATCAATGTGGTTTAGTCCTGGTCTGTATTCAACAGTATAATCATAAGTTGATGAGACAGAAAACCAACGGTGCCCAGTGGCGTCCAATTTAGCTGAAGTCTGCACATGGGTCAGTGGGTTATTGTCAGTCTTCACTAATATCTTTGCCCCATAGAGGTACTCATGAAACTGATCAACTATGACCCATTTTAAGGTGAGGAATTCCAACTTGTTGACCAGATAGTTCTGCTCTGACGGGGTCAAGCTCCTACTGGCGAAAGCTACGGCACTTGTCTCTGGATGACTTGAGGCCAAGTTCTTCCAAACGATCGAGGACTTTGAAAAGTCTGGCCTCATGTTCCTCTAGCGTGCATCCGAAAACAATGACATCATCCAAGTATACTAAACATTCCAGCAAGTTCATGTCTCCCACCACACGTTCCATCAATCTCCAGAAAGTGGCAGAGGCACCCGAAATCCCCTGTGGCATCCTCAGGAATTCATAGAACCCCAAAGGACAGATGAAGGCTGTTTTTTTACGGTCCTCTGGGGCCATCAGAATCTGATAATATCTGCTGCGGAGATCCAGTACTGAGAACCACTGACCTCCATTCAGGCAATCCAGGGCATCCTGTATGCATGGCATGGTGTATTGATCTGGGATAGTCTGCCGGTTGAGGGTCTGATAGTCCACATACATCCTCACGGACCCATTCTTTTTACACATCACTACAATGGTGGATGCATATGGGCTTCTTGATTCTTGAATAATGCCAGCAGTGAGCATTATCTGTAGGTGCCTCCTAACATCATCTATGTCAGCTGGGGCAAGGCATCAGGATCTCTCTCAAAATGGTCGATCATCATGCTGGCGTATGTTATGCTCAGCACCATGGACATACCCCACGTCCAACTCTTTTAGTGAGAACACTTGGTATCTCTGAGCAAGTTTCCTGCTAATTCAGGTTTTTCATTCAGCAGACAAAGGGGAATCACCAAAGTCAAATAAGTCTGGAGTCACTTTCTCCTTTTCACCACAGTACTTGTTACTGGATAATACTGCAGTGTTTGTGCAGTGTATTGTAGCCAGCATACGTCCCCAGTTCACATGAACGTCCCTGTGCGACATGTCTCTCACTTGCACCATCACTCTTCGGGCATAGGCATGGGCATGTGCAGGTAGTATACTGGGCTTAACCATCAACCCCTCTGGTAACTTTTCTTCACCAGGGGCATTTATCATCAATATTTTGTTCTTTACACCTCTCCTTTGGTGGACTTCTCCATGGATCATACGCTGGGCATTGGGGGAAAACACCAAATAGTCAGGATCTTTTTTCCACACTATCCCACCTGGCTCATCTCAGTTCACTTCATCAGGTTTCTGTTGCAAGTCATAAGCCCTTTTGATTAATGCTGGAATTCTTAGGGCCCATCCAGTCCATTACCCTTGTTTCTCATGGCAGACTTGTGCCAGTCTCCCAAACATGTGGGCGTTTGTTCCAGTTAACAGGGGAACCTCATCATACAGTCCGGTAGGAGGGCACACCAGGGCTAGTGTCTCTACTTGTTCATCTACACCAGTTACAGCCACGGGAAAAGACAGCCAGAGCCAGACATATTTTAGGTAGGGATAAGACTTGTTGCTCAGGCCCCACACATATAGGCTGTCTTTTCAGATTGTAATGGCACATCAGATAAATGTTTGTCATACCAGTTCTGGAATACAATGGTCACTTGTGACCCACTATCGAGCACAGCCCCAGCATGGATACCATTGACAGTCACAGTATTTTCCATTGAGGGGCCTACTATTTTAAACCAATCTGGAGAGACAGTAGCAGGGGCCTGGACATACGATTTAGCCACAAAAAAGTTTGAATTAGGATTTCTTGATCCTTCACTGCGGTTGTTGCCAGCGCCCCTCGGCAAAGGTCTCGCTTTCCGGAGCTCCCTTTGAAGTCTGTACACAATTTTATCTAAGTCTTTCTGAGACCAGCATTCTCTCCTCATATGGCCATCCTTTCCACAGTTGTAATAAATGATAGACTCCGGGGTCATCCTAGGAGAGGACATGGTATGAGGGACTGAAGCAGTAACAAGGGATCAGGGTCTGATATCTGTTTGCAGCAGTGAAGGTGACGCAATGTGTCTTAACAGTTCCTTTAGGGTGGCAGTAAATTTTTTAATCTCAGCCTGGGGGTCACTTTTGGTAGAAGATGCCCGAGGGTGCACTCCCACCCCCATGGCAGTCACATCTTGAGAGGGACCAGGGTCTTTGTCTGCAGTGGAAGCCTCCATAAAGGCACCCACTGGTACTTTTCTGACTTCCTTCAGCAGCTCATCTCTCCACCGCTCAGCCCATGGTGGAATATCCTTAGTTGTCTCCATTTCAGAGAGATTTTCCTGTGCTGTGGTCACTTGGGCTGCATCCACCCCCTAATCACAATCTCTTTCTTCACCTTCAACCTCCCTAAGTTCTTTTATCAGGTTGCAGTAGCCAGGTGGGTTATCTCTCCTATCATGGTGCTTTAACTGGATAATCTGCAGTCTAGAGTGCTTGGCATGCTGTAGTATGTGCCCCAGCCTCACCAATAAGCTCTCTGCAGGGTCCTCTCTAGTCAAGTAGCATACACAGACAGACTTTCCCCTCTCCACTGTTTGGTACCTTTGAATTGCCACATCAAAGTCTTCCCTGACTCAGAGCTTCAGAAATTGCCTTCCAGGGTAGACAGTACTTTTGAGCAGACGCCTCAGGATTTGTGGACCTCAGAAATCCAATGGCTTCCAGGGCCAGAACCCTCAAACTTTCCATGATCCTTTTTCACTTCTCAGCCTCTGCACACTGCCACTCGGGTACCAAGGGGGCAATATAGTCAATCTAGGTCTCCCAATCATCCTCCTCCTGTGGGGTGGAGAGGGTACCTGAGAACATCTTCAACTTGCAGTATGTGTCATGACTAGCTGCAGGCACCAATGTAGGTGTAGGCACTGGAGCCGATACTGGAAGGGGCGGGGGCTTGGGGGAAGGTACACCCCCAGGTGGCAGGAATAATTGCTTAACGTCTTCTATGGTTTTCCCTTCCTCCAGCAACAGCTTAGTAAATTTCTCCTTAAAAGTCTCAGATAATGGTGGGGGCTCATTCTCTAAGGGACCTTTACTATCTTTAGTTATTACCCTCCAAGCAGTTGAGGACCCTTCAGGGTAATAGTCATTGGCACCTTAGTGCAGTCCATGGGGTCACTACTCTCCAACAAGGCCAAGAGGGTTTGGTTCATTAAATCAGCCTGCTGACCCACCACCACAGCATTTTTCAAACCTTCGTCTTTGGAGAGAACCCCTTCTATGGTGTCTTTACTAATACTCAAGAGAATGTCTAGTATAAGCACAGCATATTGGGGGTCAACCACCTGCCCAGTACACCACCCCACCAACTGGTGCACAATCACTTCTACTGGTGTGGCCATATTCCAGCAACAATGATTCTAATGTCTGACCAATAGGGGGCACTAATCCCAGCGGTGCCTCCAAGATGTAACCCCTGCCTGTTTGGCTAATTGCAGGTTAAGGGGCCTGGGTACTGAAATGGGTGCCTCCACCAAGAGGACAGGCTTGTTAGTAACAAGGCTAACCTGGGTACAGCCCTCCAGGACACTGTAGCCCCCCCTTTCCCCTCTAGTGGCCTAGACAATATGCAACAAACACTTTCAACTCTTTCACAGTAGCCCCTATTCAGCATACAAATCCTCACACTGTTTGAACTTACCACCAGGGCTGGTTCCACCAGTTTGACCCTAGAGACCCCCTGTAAAGCAAGGTTAGGCACAGCAAATAACAACAGTACAGTGCTTTTGGTACAAACTGGAACTACAGTCAGATTAAATGCAAAAAGAGTTTGATCTAATTTATTCAGGGGAATTGAACAAGAGAGGGGCATAATCAGGTTGATTGATGCGAAAACTGATCTAGTCTGGCAATTATGCATGCACTTTTAGTCCCTACACAGTCACACACTCTGGGTACCCTGTTGGAAGTAAGGTGGACTAGCCTGGAACGTTGTCCAGGGTAGGCCAGCGTCACAGCTGGTTGGGGCCCTGTGATGAAAAGAGAAAGCGTGCACAGCCACACACAATTTGTAATCCAGAGCCTGAAGGCTCAGTTTGTGAAGGGAAAAACAACAATGCAATCAGATGACAACACTTGAGATGTAGCTGTTGTTGCAGGGAGCTACCCTGATTGTTACTCACGCTACCTAATGCAAGACACAGGAGGGATGAGATGGAGACTGCAGGTTGACAACTGGTATGCCAAGAGAAGCAGGGCTCACACGAATCACCGAGGTGTTGTTCCTGTTCGAGATGTTGAGCAGGGGGCTGATCCCCAGGTGAGTCTCTCATAGGTGGTGTTCTCTGTGCCTGAATTAGCTGGCTGGGCCAGTTTGGCAGGCCCAGGCCAGGTAAAACAGTTTGGAAATCAGTCCGGGAAGGCTAGATGCAGCTTCTAGCAAGCGTGGCACAATTAAACAGTGGGAAACCAAATTGTAACCCACTAACAGCACACAGCGCATTTATAGTAAAGCAGTCACAATACCACACAGCGGATAGCAGTCCAGCAGCAATATCAGTGTCTCTGAGCAAAACCGGGAGTTCTATGGTGAATGGATGTCCTGACAAGCCGATCGCATACAGCAAATCTTCGGTCTTCTTCAGGTTTAAGCCTGGTCACACTTCAGGGACTTTTCTCTGACTCAATTCGGATACATTCCAGAGTATTAAGCCTTTCAAAGGATTCCCTCTTAAGGGACTGCAGGCAAACAGGGCAGACTCAGCCCTTCCACCAATCTCCCATGTGAACTATGCAGGAGCTGCTGCTTGAATCACTCAAGATGTTTGCTCTGCAAACTCTGACTCCAGACTGACTCACTGCAGCAGGCAGTTTGGGAATTTCCCTTCAGTCCAAAAGGTTCTGGCTGGTTGATTCATCTGTCTGTCAAAGCAAGGGCTCCCCCCCAGGTCTGTTTTGGCACCAAAATGTCAAAAAATACAATTCCTACAGAAATTTGCTCCCACAAAACCCCTGGGGACAGGTTCCATTTTAGAGTCCCCAAAGGTACCAATTGGTGCTGACTGGCAGTCCAAAAACCAAAATGGTGGTGCAATACAGAAAGTTCATGTTGCAAAGCAGGCAGGTTAGACAAATTACAATACTATTGCTGTTCTAATAGATAATCAGCAAATGAGTACAGCTTCTAACAGAGCTCCCCCAGTGCAAATAGCGATGGCAGAACGGAGCGATTATCTGGCAGCCTGGGCGGGACTCGAGCATAGAAACACTCAGCCCCCTACCAGATTAAATAAGCACCATGTTATAGGCAGCTCTTAAAGAGACAGAGCACAGAGGCATTAAGGCACTCTCACACAAACACTTTTAAAGCGCTAAGACACAGGATGCCAGCCTGGCAGTGGGCATTTAGGCACACCCAAGGAAGACTTTCGGGAACCCCCATTTGTAAGGGGGTTACACCAGGAGAGTCTCTTTAAGCTGAGTGGCAGCCATAACACTAGGGGGCACAGTCTTAAGCTGGAGAGTGAGAGGTTTAGGAGGGAGGTCAAGAAGCACTTCTTCACAGAGAGGGTGGTAGACTCTTGGAATGCACTTCCAGAAGAGGTCATCTCATTGAAGACAGTGGGCAGCTTTAAGAGAGGCTGAGATAGGCATAGGGAGAAAGTAAGGATTATGGTTAGGGAGGATGGGGATAGTGGGATGGGAGGGCAGGGACATTAGCTCAAGCTGTGGTCCCTGTAATACAAGCAGACTTGATAGACCAAATGGCCTTTTTCTACTGGCTTCTTTGTATGTTCATATGAAAAGTAGGTTTTTATTTTTCTTTCTGATTTTTATTGTTACCTTGGGGGAGGGATGTGGAAATGGTGTATATCTCCCTTTATTCTTCCCTCTCTCTCCCCCTCCCTTCATAGGCATCACCAGGCATACTAAGTGTACTTTGCCAAGTACAGTAAAATCTGAAAACCCAGAGGCAACTCAAGTCTCTGGCTGGGACAGCAAATGCTAAGAGAGCAGGAGTAAAATAATAAAGCTGCCTTTTTCATGATTATGCCTTGGGGATTACGCAGCAGCTAGCAAGTGCTCAAGTGGAATTGTGACTGATCACAGTGAGTGGAGATTGGGCTACATACCATGAGTCAGATCCCATGTGGTTTGTTCCTTTGGACCTTTGTAAGGCTGGTTACCGTGATGTGGTACAGAGGTTTATCACAACATATCCTAAATATTGTAACTAAAATCCAGCCAACTTCTGTCTGATTGGTAGTTGTGTTAGATAAAATGTTGTGAATCTATTAGGATTATTGGTTTACTGTGTATTGTTGAGTAAGATGAAGGTAGGGCGATGCTTGTGGAGCGAAGCAGCACATCTTTTTTTTGTGTTTTTACGTGGGTGTGCAATAGTTCCATAAACTCTTGAGTACAAGTTTAAAATTCCTGACTACATCCCTGCTCCCCTTGACATGAGGCACCTCACCCATTGCACCTACTTTACCTCCAAATTCTGGCTCGTGTCTCTCCTTCCCTACCTCTCTGCCCTTCTTCCTCCTCCTTCCTTCCTCCTGCCCTCTCTAGAAGATGTTATACCATTCCCTGTCCCTCCTCCCAGTAAAACTATTGCAGGTCAAGCTGCCTTCCATTACCATGTACCTGAGCTCTGGTCTTCTCTTGCCCTGCCTATCTGCTCAGCCTCTTCTTTCTCCTTCCTAAAGTCCCTTCTATGTGACCCCCCCCACCTGCAACTGTACCTGACCCTCAGTCCTTCTTCCTCCCTCCCTCCCTGTTTGTTGGTTGCCCACCATCAGCTTGGAGCAATTTTTTTGTCCTTTCGTTACCCACAGTCTATGTCCATTATTTGTGCTCCTAAACTGTGTTCACATATAAAAGGAAATACTTTGCAACTGTTCCTTTCTGTATTGTGCAGGCATTGATTGCTCTTGCACCTCTGTACAGTCTGTTACTTGCTGCCATTCTAGTGTTCGCACCTCGTATTGTATTGCACTTGTCCTTACTGTACTGTCTTTGAACCTTTAGTGTTGCCTTGTGCTGGTTTACCTGCCTGCATAATGTGACTGCCCAACTGTTATATATGTATTTTATTTTTTACCACTCTTGCACCTTACTGTATTACATTGTTACTTTCCATTGCACCAGTGTATTGTTTACTCCCTTATCCTCTTCCCAGAATGCATCTGGAAACAATCTGTTACCAGCTCCACACGTCTTTCCTGGTAACACTTTTGAAATAAATAGCTAACTAAATAATTTTGAGTACAGTATTTTTGATGCTTGGCAAGGTCCTTGGTTTCTTTTTTTCATGGTAACACAAGTAACAAGCATTTGTCAATGCCGAATGTTGCTTGCTTGTATGTGCTGTTTAGGCATTTGGAAGTGATAGTTCCATGCCTTCCTCCCAAGACATCCACTGTGTCTTTCCGCTCAGTATTCAGAGAACAGTGGGAGGGGCAAGGGCCACAGCAGTACAGCAGTTGCCAAGGGGGTGAAGAGGTGGACAATAGTCCATTCAAAGGCAAAAGAGCCCTGCAGGAGCTCACTAAATTGAAGGTGGACAAAGCAATGGAACCAGATGGCATACACCCAAGGATATTAACAGAACTGCGAAGGGAGATAGCAGTACCTCTGGCAGCCATGTTCACTGAATCATTCAACATGAGTGAACTGGAGGAGGGCACATGTGGTCCCTCTACACAAGTCCAGCAGCAGGGAGGAGGCAGGGACAATAGGCCATTCAACCTCACCTCAGTAGTGGGGAAGATCATGGAGACATTGCTTAAAGAAAGGATAGTGGGGCATCTAGATGCCATGGGAGCCCAGGACCATAGACAACATGGATTCACAGTGGGGACATCATGTCAGATAAATCTGGTTGATTTCTTTGACTGGGTGACAAAGGAAGTGAATCAGGGTGGGGCAGTGGACAACGCTTACCTTGATTTCAGCAAAGCCTTTGACACCATCCCACATAGGAGGCTGATAAACTAGCTGGGTAGGCTGGGCATGGGGGAAAGGGTGGTAAACTGGGTTAGAAACTGGCTAACAGACAGGAGGCAAAGAGTGGTGGTAAATGGTGTGCAGTCTAGGGAGAGGGGGCAACCAGTGGGGTGCTGCAGGGATCGGACCTGGGGTCAGTTCTGCTCAATGTCTTCATTAGTAATATTACAGAACGTCTGAAGGGAATTTTTTCACCAAATTTTCAACGTAGCCATTTTAAGATCTCTGCTCATGAACAGTGTCACTGTGATTTTCTTAATCTCTCCCAAACACTGATTGCACACACCGAATGAGCCATTGTGCACTACATGCACGGAAACACATTTTGGGTGACATGTGAAAAATGACAGTTGTACTGCTCATAAGGAGGTGTGGTAAAATGGCAATGTTGAAAATCTGGAGTGCAAATATTAATAATTCACTAACTCACGAGGCCGTGCATTTGAACTGCGCACCCACGCTGCAGTCAGTCATTTTAGGAATTTTTTCACCAAATTTTCAACATAGCCATTTTAAGACCTCTGCTCATGAACAGTGTCACTGTGATTTTCTTAATGTGTCCCATACATTGATTTCACACACTGACTGTGCCATTGTGCGCTACATGGGCGGAAACACATTTTGGGCAAGATGTGAAAAATGACAGCTGTACTGCTCATAAGGAGGTGTGGTAAAATGGCAATGTTGAAAATCTGGAGTGAAAATATTGAAAATTCGCGAACTTACGAACGTGCATAGGAACTGCGCAACGCACGCTTGTAAAACAGTCATTTTTAGGAATTTTATCACCAAATTTTCAACATAGCCATTTTAAGACCTCTGCTCATGAACAGTGTCACTGTGATTTTCTTAATGTGTCCCATACATTGATTTCGCACACCGACTGTGCCATTGTGCGCTACATGGGCGGAAACACGTTTTGGGTGAGATGTGAAAAATGACAGCTGTACTGCTCATAAGGAGGTGTGGTAAAATGGCAATGTTGAAAATCTGGAGTGAAAATATTGACAATTCATGAACTTCTACAGTATGCGTAGGAACTGCGCCTTTCGCTCATAAAAAGTCATTTTAGGTATTTCACCACTTCAACATAGACTTTTGAGAGCCCACCTTATGAACACTGGCAGTGAAGAGTTTGTTAATCAGTCCCAAAGGTGATTTCAAGCAGTGACCATGAAATCACCCTTCGGGCCTGATTAACGCCATGGCAGTGCAAGAATTCATGAGGAGGGGTCCCAAAAACCCCATGTTGAAAATTTGGGGCCCAAAATTCCCAAAATGCTTGAGATATGCAACAAAGTTGAAAAATCCTATCTATCCCATTATACAGCTTACTGGCATTTCCTCAGTTCACGGTCAGCTTTGAAGAGTGCAGACGTGTTCCGGCCCACGAAGATCAGTCGTGCCAGACTCGGAGGTAAGTTTGGGGTGAGGGGTGTGGGGAGGCAGGGTGCGCAGTGGGTGGGTGCGGGTTGTGGGAGGGCAGGGAGATGTGCCGAGGGACAGTTTTGTATTTACAGGTTGTTTTCTTTAAGAAGACTACGAGGGACATTTGCCATGCTGGTGGGCTCTCAGCATGGCAGCTGGAAGGCTGTTGGGGGCTGGAGCCAATAGGGGATTGGGCACCCTCGCGGCCATAAAACATTTTGCCACGCTGGGGTGGGCTCCCAGCGTGACACCTGAATGCTTTGGCATGACACCTGGATGCTTTGGGCGTGGAGCCGACAGGAGATTGGGCACCCCCATCGGCCGTACAGTGTGGGGGGAGGGGAAGGCCATGAGCATGCAGTATGCGTCTGCACGCAGGTGTGTTTGAGGGGGAGCTCTGCTCACTCAAGCAGAGCTCTCCTTTCAACTGTATGCCACTGCATTTTCAACTGCTGTCATAGACAGCTGCAGCAGTGATTGGGGAACTGGGGCTGCGCCTGCAAACACACTGACTGCATTGGAAGACGGGTGCCACACCCCCGAAAACTCAGATGATGGCACTATGTTTCTTGCACATGCATGCAAGCAACATAAAAATCATGGAATCCAGGTTTTGAATTCTTCCACAGGTGCATCACGGAAAACAAACATCACTGCACAGAATCCCCAAGATTTCAGCATTTTAAAACAGATGCTGCTCTGCTGCACGCTCTTTCTGCTTATAGAATCAGTAAAGAAATCACACATGCTGCTTTGTTGTAACCACCCATACTTCAGTATAACCACCCATGCTTCCCCTCCAACCTTTCTATTAGCTGAGGACTGCTCTTCATCCTGAAAGCACAGTTTTTTTTGTAAATGTTATTTATATCATTATCAAGACCTCAATTATAGCATAGCAGGAATACATTAGACCAAGAAAAATTGACTTCATGTTCATACTACCATGTCAAGCTGAGGTTAAAACAGTTCCATTCTTATCTCTAAAATCTGTTTGAGAGTGACTGTCCTTTCAAATGTTTCATTAACATCCAGCTTCTAAATACTGAGTAGCATACTTCTTCTTATCTGTCTCATTTAACTTTTTTGATCCCTCGATTGAGAGATGCCTACCTCTATTTCAATTCATACTCTGTTACTTGAAATATTTCCAGGCTTAAATCCTCAGCCCCTGTCCTCATTATCTGTCTTATGATGGTGGTGATGTTTGGGGGGGGCAGCAAAGCCTCCCACCTCCTCCTGATTGGCTAGACAGCTGGAAACCATTGTGCCACAAAGGCCTGCTCCAAGGGGTCCCAAATTCAGTGGTACTGCCTTTCTTGTCCAGTTACCTTATACTGAATGTGCTCTAGCTTCATAGCATGCACTAAGGTTGCAACCCACTGTGCTATCTTAGGTGCCTGGTCAGAACCTATGTGTAGGCTATACATTGTTTTGCAGTGACTATCCCTATATTCCATAATGGGACCTTCTCCCTGTTTCCTCTTGTATGCTCAGGCAAGCCCAACAGAATGTAAATTGGATCCAACTCTACTTGAGAGTCTAGTACTCTACTTCCCTCTTAGCACTGAGGTAAAAGAGGTACTGCAGCTGAGACAGGCAGAGTTCATCCATTCCAGGCGGGGTTTAAACTTGTGATGGGGGAGGGGAAAGGCTTCCTGGCGGGCCAGGTCAGGAAGGCCCTGGTGTTCTCCCACAGGCAGGAGGGAGGGGGCACAGGACAGGAGCACCAGATAGTGCATGTGGTGGTCCATGTAGGCAGTGGGCAAGGTGGCCTCAGGGCAGGGGAGAGGGTGACAAGGGGGCAGATTTGAGGGTGGTCCTGATAAATGCCAGGAGCATGGGTAATAAGATGCCAGAGCTGCAGTCATTGTTGGTGGAGGTAGGGTGGATGTGGTGGCAGTAACAGATACTTGGGCCACATCAAGACATGACTGGGACCTTAACATACTTGGGTACAGCACATGAAGAAGGGATAGGGTGGAGGGAAGGGGGCTAGCTTTTATCATTAGGGATAGCATAGGGATAAGCAAGGTGGAGGAAGCAGGAGACCAGGTAGAGGCTCAATGGGTCATCTTGCAGGCTCCAGGGGAAAAACAGGTGAAGATGGGGGTGGTATATAGACCCCCTGGGCAGGAGGAAGAACAGGAGGAAGGCCTGGTGGCAAACCTTAAGGACCACTGTGGTGGAGGAAAGGACATCACTGTGGTGATGGGAGACCTGAATATGCCAGGAGCAGACTGGGAAACCATGGCATCCTCATCGAGCAGGGAGCAGCGCCTGTTGGACATCTTCCAGGATGCATTCCTTGCTCAGCTGGTGACTGAGCCAATGAGGAAGGGGTGCATCCTGGATGTGGTCCTGTCAGACATGGAGCTCATCAGGGATCTAGTTGTTGGGGACCCACTGGTGGGAAGTGACCATGCCTCGATGTGGTTCTCCTTAGAACAAGGGGGCCGGGTAGAACACACAAGAATGACAGTGGTGAATTTTAGTGGAGCGGACTTTGGGGGGATGGAGCAGATGCTGAGGGGCTACCTAGATGGGATCAGGCCAAGCATGGGCAAGGATGCCTGATGGAAAATTATAAAAAAGGGGCTCCTGGAGGCTACCCAGGTCTGCATGAAGGAAAGACGCAAGGGGGGCAAAGCTAGGAGGCTGAGTTGGTGGACAAAGGAGGTCCAGGATGTGGTCAGGGAAAAAAAGGCTGCTTATAGCCAATATAAATGCTCTCAGGAGACTATATCCAACGAGAAGTATGATAAGGCAGCCAGGAGAGTCACCAGGGTGGTGAGAACAGCTAAGGTGGGGGCAGAGCTGAGATTGCACAGGGAATTAGAAGGGGAAAAGGGTTCTTATGTATATCAGGGAAAGAAGAAAAGGGAAGGGTCAGATCAGTCGAATCAGGATGGGGGTGGGGGGTGGAAGAGTCGGGAGAGAAGGCGGAGGTAGTAATGACTTTTTGCTCTGTCTTTACCAAAGAAGAGGAGAGGGTGGCACAGGTAGGTGAGAGGACAGGGATATGGCATATGAAGAGGGGGGATGGATGATGAAGTACCCAGAAGTAGGGTATGGGAAGCAATCAAGGCCCTAAGAGGGGACAAGGCACCAGGCCCAGATGGGATCCATCCCTGGGTGCTCAGAGAACTGGCAGATATCCTGGCCACCCCTAGCAGATCTTTTTAACTCCTCCCTGCAGTCCGGTTGGGTACCTCAGGACTGGAGGATGGCCCATATTGTGCCTATCCACAAGGATTGCCTGCAAGAGGAGCCGGGTAACTATAGGCTGGTTAGCCTGATGTTGGCAGTGGGCAAAGTGATGGAGGTCATCCTGAAGGAGAGGATGGAGGGGGTTCTGAGGGCATGGCGTCACCTAGACACTCACCAACACAGCTTTGTTAAGGGCAGATCATGCCAGACAAATCTGGTGGAGTTCTATGAAGGGGTGATGAGGGCGCTGGATCAGGGCAGGCCAGTGGATGTCCTCTTTCTGGACTTCAGCAGGGCATTTGACTCCATGCCACATCATGGGCTACTGGGGAAGCTGGACAGTATGGGGATGGAGGGAAGATGGGCAGGTGGATAGAGAAACTGGTTGGTGGGGCATGTACAGAGGGTGAGGGTGGGGGAGGTCTCATTCTCCTTCTAGTCACAAGCGGGGTCCCACAGGGGTCGGTGCTGATCCCACTCCTATTTAATGCCTATGTCGCTGACATCAGAAGTTGTATCAGGGGCAGGATGAGCCTCTTTGCAGATGACTCAAAGCTGTGGGCAGTTGTGGATGGGGAGAAGGGAAGGTTGGGTCTCCAGGAGGACCTGGAGGCTCTAGGGAGATGGTCACGAGTCTGGAAACTAAAGTTTAACTCTGCAAAATGCAGGGTTCTGCACCTGGGGGCCAAAAACCCAACTCGTGTACACTTTGGGGGGGAGACACTGCAGGTTTCGAGGGGGGAGAAAGACCTCGGGGTGGTGGTGGATGCCAAAATGAACAACTCAGTGCAGTGTAGAAGGGCAGTGGCACAAGCAACTAAAATGCTGGGGTGCATAGCCTGGGGGATAACCTCAAGGAGTAGTGAGGTGCTCCTTCTGCTGTACAATTTGCCTGGTTAGACCACACCTTAAATACTGCATGCAGTTTTGGCCATCCCTACTTAAAGAAGGACATTGAGTTACTAGAGAGGGTGCAGAGTAGAGTGACCAAGATGGTACTGGGGCTAGGGGAAAGGCCCTATGAGGAGTGACTGGGGAGCTCAACCTGTACTCAGAGGAGAGAAGAGATGGGGGGGATATGATAGAGGTCTTCAAGTATCTCAAGGGAATAAATAGGGTAAGCCTTGAGGAGGTCTTTCAGCTGAGGGAGCCGAGGGCCACCAGGGGATACCCTATAAAGCTGGATGGGGGGAGGCTGAGGGGGAAACACGGAGGCACTACTTCACTGAGAGAGTGGTGGAGCCCTGGAATGCACTGCCCAGAGAACAGGTGGCTGCTACTACTGTAAAGAAGTTCAAGAAGGACTGGAATAAGTGTAGGGGGAAGAGTACATCCAGAAGCCTCGCTGGGAAATTGGGGTCCTTGTAGGGCAGGGGGGTTGCAATCGGTGCCCTGCATTGGCACTGACCATCAAGCAGACTCGATAGACCATAGGGCCTATTCTGCTGGCTTCATAGTATGTTAGTACCTGATTTAACAACCCAACTATTTTCTGCCAGAAACATTTTACCTTAGGGCACTCCCAAAATAGGTTAAAAAAGATACCTTCTTGCACTTTGCACTTAGGACATAATTCCAACCTCTCTGCATTTATCCTATGTGCCAGAGAGGGGGTAAAGTAGATCCTCATTAGTGCTTATAATGTATTGCCCTGAATTGATTACTCTTGGAGCAATCTATCCCCCTTTCGGTAGTTTTAAAGCTGGTTTAAAGACATATTTATTTAGTTTAGCTTTTACTTAGCTATGGTTGATACGTTTTAATGTTTGTTTTAATTGTTATTATTATGTATATGTTTTTATGTACAGCACCTTGGATTTGAAAGGTGCTGTAAAAATAAAGTTGATTTGATTTGATTTGATTTGATCAGTCTCCAATCACTTGCTGTTTAGGCCGATAGGCTCTAAAAACGTACCTGTTTGATCTTGCCTTTTCTGATTATTGCTGAAAGATGTCTGATTAGTATTTTATGTTTTTAAGTATGATATTTATTGCGTTTTATTGTACAAGTGCTGTGATCAGTGCAAATATCACATTTTATAAAGACAAACTGAAAAAGAAATTCAGGGGCCAGATCCTTTTCCCATTTCTTTTTAACCCCTTCAATGGGATCTGGCAACCCTCCCAAAAATGCTCTGTAGATTGCTGCTAATGGTTTTGGTGTAAGTTTTTCCCCCCTCCCTGAGAAGTATCTCCTCTGTCAGAGAATGCTTCAGTTTCAGCTGATTACCCAAGGTACTCCCCACCCCCACCCCATCACCCTGGCCCTAATGTGTAAATAAGCAAAAAATGTCTAGGGGTTAGACCATACTCTTCTGCCAATGTCTGAAAAATTTTATGTTCCCTACATTCCACTAGCTGTGATAACTTTTGTAACCCTTTACTTTCCCACTGTTCCAAAACCATTCTAAGAACAGGTTCTGTTCCCCCACAGTGCAGATTTAATAAACACGCCTGGCGACATCGAGGAGGGGTATTTCAACATAGAGTGGGCTTCTAGCCAGACACAAGCTGTGGCTCTGGTACAGGGGTTCCTCAAATATTTCACCACCTTATGCCTCCGGGATGCCACAAAAAGGGTGCCATACAATGGGGCCTCATACATCACTTCTTCTAATGTGACCCATGCTCTCTTACATTCTTTCTCTGCCATTAGGTCCATTATAAAGGCTAATTGAGCTGCCTGATAGTATAAATAAAGATTTGGAAGGCCTAGCCCTCCTCCATTCATCAATTGCCTCAGCGCTTCCTGTTTGACCCTTGGCCTGCAAAGCAATGTTATTATACAACCTTGCAGAGACTTGAAGTACGTTTTTGGCACAGAACAGGAAAGGGTTTAAAACAGATATAAACACTGAGGGAGGACACACATCTCAACTAAATTTACTCTGCCAATCAAGGAAAGAGGAAGTGACTTCCACCTATCACAGTCACTCTTGATCTTGTCTAGCCAGGGCATGTAATTAATGGCACAAAGTGTAGAGAGCTTCCTAGGGATCCAGATGTCCAGGTATTTTATCATTAAAGAAGGCTGTATTGTTGTTCCCCCAATCTGCACCAGATCCGACTTCCCCATCACCGGGAACCACACCACAGTTTTTATTTTGTATGCCCAACTTCCCTGATAAAGGGTTGTGATATTATCGGCCCGGTCCAAGCACGGATAGTCTGGTGCTCCTTGGAGATGGCTGAGTTCCCTAGCTCTCTGAAGGAGGCAGTGGTAATGCCCCTCCTGAAGAAAGCTTCTCTGGACCCAGACTGCCATGCTAACTACAGACCAATCTCTAACCTTCCCTTTTTGGGGAGGGTGATTGAGAAAGTAGTGGCCATACAACTGGAGAACCGTTTGACCATCCATGACAACAATGAACCACTCCAGTCTGGTTTTCGAAAGAGGCATAGTACCGAGACGGCACTGGTTCAGGTGCTTAATGATCTCTTGATGGCAAGAGATCAAAAGAGCCACTCCATCTTGGTTCTTCTTGATCTCCCTTCAGTATTCGACACTGTGGACCATGGGGTACTTCTCAAATGCCTGAGGTTCATCTGTGGCCTGTCTAGTACAGTCCTCAGGTGGTTTAGCTCTTTCCTCACAGGCAGAACTCGGAGAGTGGTATTAGGGATTAAATCCTCTGGCCCAGTCTCTCTGTCTTGTGGGGTTCCTCAGGGTTCGTTATTGTCCCCCATGTTGTTTGCAGTATACATGCTAGCCCTCGGAGACATTGTAAGAAAGTAGGGGCTGAGGTTTCACTGCTATGCTGATGATACCCAGCTCCACCTATCTTTTGCACCCGACCAGGATAGCCCTCTCTTGGCATTTAATAACTGCCTCACTGAAATCCAGTACTGGATGAATTCAAGCTGGCTGAGGTTGAACTCAGAGAAGTCGGAGGTGATGGTTGTGGACCCGGGTCGCCAGAGAGAGGGGATGGGAGCTGGTTTTCCCTCAGGATTTTTATGGGTGGCATCCGGCTTCCTACCCCTGAAGAGGTGTGAAACCTGGGGGTGATTTTTGACGCGGCTGACACTGAGATCGCAGGTGTCGACAATCATCAAATCATCCTTTTACCATCTGAGGAACATCTCCAGGATTAAGCACCTAGTTCTATCCAGTGAGCTGTCTACATTGGTCCACGCCTTTGTGACCTCGCGCCTTGATTACTGCAACTCCCTGTATCTAGGGCTACCAGGGGTTGATATCCGCCTCTTGCAGCTAATGCAGAACACTGCAGCCCAGTTATTGACAGGTACTTCTCGTGCCTGTCATATTTCTCCGGTCCTGCGCGATCTGCACTGGCTGCCAATATAGTGGCAGATCACCTTTAAAGTTGGTCTTCTGACTTATAAAGCCCTACACGGACTGGACCTGGACTACTGGAAAGAGCTCCTGGTACCTTACTGCCCTAGGCGATCACTCCACTTGGCAGATGAGGGGTTGCTAGAGATTCCGAGGGTTTCTTTATAATCTTCGGGGGCCCGTGCTTTTATGTATGCAGCCCCTGCCCTCTGGAATTCTCTACCCCATCCGCTCGGCAGTGTACGTCTGTGGGGGAATTTAAAAAGGCCTTAAAGACCCATTTATGGTCAAAGGCTTACTCCTGATGATGATTTTATTGTATTTTATGAACTCAGCTGTTATTGGATTTGTTTACTTTACTATTTTATGCGTTGTTGTTGTAAAGGTGCCTTGGTTTTAAGAAAGGCGTGGTATAAAGTTTTATTTATTATTATTTATATTTATGTGTCTAAACTTCTTCTACTATTTATATTACACTGTATAATATAAAAAAATAAACAAATAAAAAAAAAGATAAGTATCAGCACACTAAGGGAATAGGACTAGGCAGCAGGGGTAGGGTTTCCGGTTTAAAGTTTAACGGCTCCTGCATCTAACCCTTCATTCAATCAGGTGATGTGACTGCTCACCAACCTGAAAGTAATGTTTTTGTGTAGAAAAAGTGCATGCCTAAATGCTTTTCAACAACAAAAAAAAGCTAAGTCTTAGCCCACTTGAGGATTTAGACTGGGTAGCATCTAAGCCATTGATCAGCTGATGCAACTGCTCTCCATCCAGAGAGTAAAGTCTTTGTGTAGAAAAAAATATGCACCTAAGTTATTGTTACACTGCATGATTAAAACCCCAAAAGCTTAGTATTAGCACACTTGGAGAATCAGGCGGGGGTCTGCTGTGTGTTCTTAACTGTATTTATTTAAGTGTGTGTCTCCAGGAAGTTGAACTGTTAGGCTTGCTGAGCTAGGAGGTTCAAAGGATGCTTACTGATCTGGGTGACTTTGTGTGGGATCAACCAATCAGGAGGGGTATTACAACACTGTGTGGTCATCCACATCATTAAGGCTGCCCCCACTACCCATTGAGGTATGGCCCCCTCAGGTCAACACGGAGTGCCTCTGCATCACGCTCAAAACCCCACCAGCCGAGGGCAGGGGAGTCTAGATCAGCTCAGTTCACAAACCCTAATCTAGCACTTACCAGAGCTGTGCACCACCAGCTCGCACCACTATTTTGTTTTTAATTTTGGGAGTGGTTTTGTTACAGCTGGGCAGATGAGCTGGGCTGCTCGATGGTGTAAATACTGGCAGTTCTCCATGCTGCTGTTGTTAGTTGTGTGCCCATGAGTGAAGGGAGGGGGTGGCTTAGCTTCTGTGTACCCCTGAATTTGCTGTATGATCTGTGTGCTGTTGTTACCCTACCTGCCACTGCATGATACCAGCGTGGGTAGGGTGCTGCAACAGCACCCAAGCCAGACTTCACACTCAGAGAAACATAGCAGGTAAATGATAGATACTGTGCAATACCAGTGTGCAGAAGTTGGGCTGCTGCTGTTGCTTGCTGTGTTCCCCTAAATTAGTTTGGGGGCCTTAGTATCTGTGTGCCCTTGAATTTGCTATAGAGCCCAATTGTTGTCACTCTACCTGCCACTGTATAATGCCATTAGGGTTGAGTGTGGTTGCACCCAAGCCAGAAAGCAGGTAACCCGTGAAGTGGGAGCATGAGGAAGGGGCACCATCTGTTGCGGCGACACCTTCCTCGGGAATCCACTCACGGCAACCCGACAGGTAGAGGCGACCCGGATGAGGGTGGGCGAACTAGGCCCACAGGATGTAAGCTATACGTATCGATGCAGGGAGGGGTGGGAGCGAGCACGGTGAGCGGACTGGGAGAGGGTGGAGAGGCTGTGGAGGGTGGCGCTTTGGTTGTCGGCCGAGCTGCGGCGTGGTTTCGGGATTGAGCAATGGCTGGGTTGGTGAGGTACTGGGTTCAGGTCTGGGCACTGGTGCGATTTTTATTGCGCCCAGCCCAAACCTTTTTATTTTTACTACTTTCATCATCTCACATGCACCCCCTTGAGTTGAGAATTCATAAGTAGGGGTGCGATGGGTAAAGCCCCTGAGAGGGGGGTGCAAGCAGCCTTCCACAGAAAGTGAAAATATGTCCTGGCACTGTTGTGCTGGTAAGGCTATAGGTTGTCAGAGTGCCAAAAATATGTTCGGCACTCTGACTGAGAGATAATGGCGATCGCTACCAATTTTTTTACTCCTGAAATTTGCATTTTAGGAGACTACACTGGCATAGACTGTACTGAACGCCGGTATCATATCGTCCTTGTGTCCAGTGCGGTTAAGAGACTAGTTCTTAGGCATTGGACAGACCAATTGACCCTGACCTTATTCTGAATGGTTGACTGAGCTCTCTGCCTACCTTAACATGGAAAGGTTGGCAGCCAGCTCGCATAATCGCATGGAACTGTTTCATAAAAAGTGGGGTAAATTATATGCGCTATATTTGCACCAATGATCTCCTGGCTTCCCTCTGATGCCCAGTGTGGTTTCTTCCTCTTTCTTATCTCTTACCTTTGCCTTTGTGCTTCTGAAGGCAGGCTTACATTTTGAGATATCTATGAACTTATTAGTAATTTTAATTATGTGGACATCTGGACACTTTGTCTGGGGGTGGATGGGGAGAGGCTGGGCTGGGGGAGGGATGGGGTGTTTTTTTTTTCTTTATACCATGTATGGACAGCTGGCATAATACATGTAATGACTATGTTATTTCTCATTTTGTAAAATTAATAAACTTGAATTTCAAAAAAAAAAAAAAAAGATAATGGCTATCGCCTTTAGGTGTTCGCTGTTATCACATAGTCCCCAGAAAGCACACTCAGGGACCCACAAAAGTTAAGGGCCCAGGTGCTATATGATGCCAGTGAGCAGAATGGTGCTCAGTTAACATCTGAGCTCAGACAAGAAAACAGAAAGACTCCCTTTTCATGGAGACCAGGTAAAAAAAAAGGTGTCCACATGTTTGGGAGACACATGATTTTCCATTAGAAGGTCCTCCAGTAATCACTTGTGGATTTTCTTTTAAATTTACTATGCTTTATCATCCTGCCTGGACTGGCCCACATTGGCCCCCAGCCCCATCACTCGCCCCCCAGGACTTACCTCCCAGTGTTCCTCCCTGGCTTACCCTCCAGGATGGGGCTTTCAGTGGGGTACCCCTTCCACTGTCAGTCCTTTAGCTTGGTGTCCGGGGAGCACCATGGGATGATGGTGCGAGACCTGCAGAGTGAGGTGGGTGGCATACTGCATGGTCGGTGTTTTTCCTGTTCTGTCCCTTGGAGGCATGGCATGCAATGATGTTAGTTGTGGTCACACCAACATCTGTTCCAACTCCCCAATCTAGTGAGCTCCAGCTGTCAGATTCTTGGTTTCCACAAGGGTTCTGTTGAGTGCAGGCAGCTGACCCACACTCCCCCCCGTAGGAGAAGAGCAGTCCTTAGGATGCTCAGTCCTTCTCCCCCCAAACAGCCCTCCAACTCCTGTGCTACTTCCCAAACCCTGGTCATCAGCATCGCAAGAGTTAGCTGTGCAACTGTGCCAGCGAACTGGAATACTTATGGATTTTTTATGAAGTTGCTTCATTTCAAAGAAGAATGGAGACTGTAGTGTAGCTGCTGCCATCACATCTAAGGGATTGAGGTCTCAGTGTTGCTGTTCTCGACTCTAAGGGATGGGGCCATAGTACTACTGTTGCTGCTGCTGTCACACCTGAGGGATGATGGCCATAGTGCTGCTGCTGTCACAGCTGACAGATGTGGCCACAGTGCTGGTGCTGACACCATACCTAATGGATGGGGGCTATAATGGTGCTGCCACTGTCACCCCTGAGGGATGGACCATAGTGCTGCCGTTACTATCACACCTGAGAGATGGGGGCCATGGTGGTGCTGTTGCTGCTGTCACCCCAATCAGATGAGGCCATAGTGCTGCTATTGTCACACCTGAGGGATCTGCCCGTAGTGCTGCTGCCATCATGATTGAGGGATAGGAGACATATTGCAGCCATCACCCCTGAGGAATGATGGCCACAGTCCTGCTGTCACACCTTAGAACTGAGGGCTATAGTACAGCTGCTGCCATCACCACTGAAGGACAGGGACCATAGTGCTGCTGTTGCTGCTGTCACACCTGAGGGTTTGACTGGTAGTGCTGCTGCCATCACACCTAAATGATGGGAGTCCATAGTGCTGCTCCTGCTGCCATCACATCTAAGTGATGGGAGTCTGTAGTGCTGCTGCTGCCATCATACCTAAGAGTTGGGAGCCATAGTGCTGCTGCTATCATCACTCCTAAGAGTTGGGGGCCATAGTGTTACTGCTGTCACCGTCACTCTGAGTGACGGGCCACAGTGCTGGTACTGCTGCTGCCATCATCTCTGAGGGATTGATGACTGAAGTGCTGCTACCATCATGCTTGAGTGATGGGGGGGTCATTGTGTTGCTGCCATCACCCCTGAGGAATGGAAGGCTATATTGTTGCTTCTGCTGCTGTCACTGCCACTCATCAGGGATGGGGGCTATAGAGCTGCTGCTGTCACTCCTAAGGGATAAGGGCCATAGTACTGCTTCCATCACCAGTGAGATGTGAAAGCTGTAATGTTACTGCCATTACCCCTGAGGGATGGAACCTATAGTGATGCTTCTGCTGCTGCTGTGAACCCTCAGGGATGGTGCCATAGTGCTTCTCGTGATGTCACCCCTGAGAGATGGGAATCATAGTGCTGCTGCTGTCACATGAGGGCTGGTTGACTCGAGATGCAATACATAAGGTCAGCTACACACACACACACACACACACACATATACACACTCCTGACCTCCAAGATCTGCACACTTGGATCACCTGGGTGAATAGGCATTGATAATAGCGGAAGTACTGACTGTGCATGCATATAGAACACAAAACCAAAGAGAGGAACAGATTGAGCTTATCACAGAATTTATTGTTTTTAATAACTACAAGGATCGATGCACAACACTATACAGCAAAACTGCTAAAATACATGCTAGCTGAGAACAAAAATTGTTAAAGCTCACAAAACAAAGCACCGATAAAGTTTGTAGGCAACTATGACAATACCAGTTTTCCCATTCAGCAAAGTAGATTTTGCCTTTTTTCAGTTATGGTAAACCAGTGTACCTGATGCTTGGGTGTTGTGCTTTGCTTTATTGAGTGAAGAAAGCAGCTGGCAAATAACTTTGCAAAGATCTTGTGGTGGTGTACTGGTTTGAGATAAGACTAAGTACCAGGACAGTCATGCACTGAGCTATAGTGAGTCACAGTCATGTGATGGTTTTCGACTAGTGCTTGTTCTTTATTTTAATCACCCATTTTATTAGGCACTCTATTGGAACTGCACCGATCACAGTCAGATAAAGTTTTACGCAGAACAGAGGAACATATGACTTTAAAAGAAAGTAGATCAGGTTGCATATCAAGACAGTCACCTACCCTCCCTCATATATCCAAGTTTGCTTTAAAATAATATAGTGGATCAGATGCAACCATTTTGCAGGCAGATTATTTCAAACACCCACTAGTCACTGCATGAAAATGCTTTTTTTCTGCGGTTGCCGATAAATTCCACCCATCCATTATTTATTGCCATACTCTCCAGTAGTTGTGTTGTCATCTTATACATCTATACGAAAATTTTGAATTAGAACACACTGTACATTCTTTCATCAGTTAGTATGTCCCCTGGTAGTCTTCTTTTTTCTAAACTTGGAATGCTCATATTTTCCAGTCTGCTTGCTTTTATGTTGCATCTCTCTTATCAACTGTGTTGCCCTTCATTGCACCCTCTCCACTCATTTAATTTCTTTTCATAATTAGCTGCTCAGAACTCATGGCAGTACTCCATATGCAGTCTTTCCAATGCTCTAGACACAGTAGCATGATTAGTTCCCTTGATCACACACATGTTCCTTTTGCTACATCTCCAAAATCTGGTTTCCATTTTTTTATACTATTTTACAGTTTCCTAGGTTTCAAGTCTCTTGCAATAATTACACCAAGATCCCTCTCTGGTCCTCTATTTGTAATCCTCATCCATTTAAAAATTAATTTGCCTTTTGCTTTCTCTTTCCTTGGTGTAATGTAGTACCATACATTTTGTTGTTGTTTTAAACTTGATTTTCCATCTCTCAGTCCATCTTACCACTCTGTCCAGTTACCTTTGCTGTTTGACCACCTTTAACCTGTTCTGCACCCTGGCCCCAGTTTGGTGTCATCTGCAAACATCATTTCTCACCTTTCCAACCCTTCTCAGTATCTGTCACAATACATTAAACAGTGTCAGTCCCAACACCATTGAAGCACTCTGTGCAGAACCTCACAGCTCACTCTGCCACAATCTTACCTTTTGTCTACCAGACTGATAACTAGCTTTAATCTAATTTAGAATATTGCCATCTTTTGCCAGGAACAAAGGGAAGGCAGGAGGTGCGGGGTTGGGGGGTGGGGAAGCAAAGCAACATAGGAAATCATTATAGACTCGACTGACTCATAGTTTATTTATGAGCCAAACCAGGTACAGTATGTATCTGTGTAGTATGTTTATTAATTCATATACATATCACTCCAATTAGAAGCCTTACTCAAATCCAAATAACCAAGATGGGATTTTCAAAGATTCGGCATGTCCACTGTCCGAAAGTCTAGATATAGGCTAGCCTCACATGTATAGTCCATAATGCTTTTTGTAAGTATTCTGCAATTGCACTCATAGCAGATAGATACAGGAAGAGGATTGTGATATTCTATTGGGGTCTAGGATGGCAAGCAGGTGGATTTGCATAACAGGGAATGCTGGAGGTGGATTACTGCTTTCTATGGGGGTCTGGGAGTATGACAGGGATGGGGATGTATAGCAAGGGTATACAGGAGGTAGAGTGTTTTGCAGAGGTCTCCTGCGTAAAATGCGCAAGTGCATCTTAGAAGATGGCCCTCCAGTCACTTTGGACATTTATTTGGGCTACAGACATAACATTGAACTTTCTTCCATGGACACAGTAAATAATTTCAAAATATGATACAATGTAATCAACCATTATATTTTGTACCCTTTGTAGTACTCCACAGTCATATACCAGTGGGTATGCCTCGTTCATCCAATAGGTTGATGCACAAACCAATCAAAATGAAGGGGGACGAGGACATACCTCTGGGCTCCTCATTGCTTCTCCAGTTCTCTTCATGCATCAAGATAGGTTGGTCACATCCTCCAACTGCTCCCAACAATGTTACTACTGTTACAGGTACAGTGCTACATTTCTAAAATATCTCAAACTCTAATCTAACAGCCTGGTAGCCAGCTAGGATTTGTACTAATTCCTACCTCACTAACATTCCATGCTAACAAAGCATCTACACAAGCCCTGAAAATGGTTATATATGTTAGATAGGGCCACGGGCAAAGAAAACACCAATAAATGAAAATAAGCAAGGATGGGTACCCCCTCCAGCAACGGGACCCGAACCCACAATCTTCCAAACCATCAACACTCTGGAGGCAGTGCTCAACTGCACACAAAAAAAAAAGGAAAAAAGGGTTTTTAAAGACATCCAAAGCCCACATTGAGCAATGGAGCCTAGAGAGCTGGCAGCCATCCCCCCCCCCCAGGAATGGGTCCTACCTATTCCGCTCCACCCACCATGCACAGATAAGCATCAGAGCTTGGGTCCCTCATGTAGAGATCCCTGCTCCAAGTTAGGCAGCAACTCAACCACCCTGCAAGCAGCCACGCCATATTGCCTTCACATGTAAGGTATACAGTACTCCCAAATCTCAGTGGTTCCCATGAGATTTCACTGCCACCATCTTGCTTGGGGCCCTCCTTTGTTCTTTCCAGCACAATGAGACTTTCCTATCCATATTCTATAGGGACAGGCATCATTTTCTGCACCTTTCCCTTCAGTAATCGGAGACAACTGTTTGCTATGTGGCCTGCTGACCTGCACGGACACTATATGATGTGATTGTTTCTTGATCTCCACAGATCAACAGTAACCATGACAAAGTGCAACAAATGTGGAGCTGCCTTCATGGCACTCGAATTGTTCCACTCCTCAAAACATGTGTGCTCAATCAAGGTCTGAACCATGATGCAGAGAGGAGGCAGCAAACCCCTTAATCACCATTTAGTATAGACAGTCTCTCTGCACTCTATTTGTGCAATTTACCACAAACACCAGGAGATTCCAACTTTAAAGAATTTTATTGTAGCATCAAGCATATGGTCTGGAACATTACTCCAAGTGCCTCCATTCACAACTGAATGATAGCTCCGGCGCTTCGACCAAGGTGTGGTCTTCACCAAGGGGTGAATGGAGGCACTTGGAGTAATGTTCTAGACTGTATGCTTGATGCTGCAATAAAATTCTTTAAAGTTGGAATCTCCTGGTGTTTGTGGTAAATTGCACAACTAGAGTGCAGAGAATGAAGGTGCATGGGCCCGCACAGACCCACCAATAGCAGGAAGACTCCAGTGGTATGTAAAAATATGGGCCCACACTACATCAGAAAAATGGTGCTAGAAGTGGTGTCAAGGGGCTATGCGATAGAATTCAGCAGTACCCCACCTCAGCACAAACCCCTCCCTTCACCCCTCCCAAACTACAAAATCAAGGCACAAGCAATACAGAAGGCAATACAGGACTCGCTCAACAATGGGGGTATCATGCCAGTCCCCACTGGGGAAAGGGACACAGGAGTTTACGCCTTCTTCTTTGTTGTGTCCAAGAAGATGGGTGGCATGCGACCCATGCTGGACCTGAAATACCTAAACCAATATGTGACATACAAAAAATTAAAAATGGAATCCCTGCAGTCAACACTACTAGCCATACAACTGGGGGATTTTCTGACCTCGATAGACCTCAAGGATGCATACCTCCATATCCCCATCAGACCCTTGCATCACCACTACCTCCGGTTTAACAACCAAGGACATCACTTCCAGTACACCTGCCTTCCATTTGGACTGGCATCAGCACCCCGAGTATTCACCAAGACACTGGTGGTCCTGGTGGCACACCTAAGGAAGCTAGGAGTGCACTTCATCACATACCTGGATGACTGGCTAATAAGAGCCAGGACAGCAGACAGAGCATGGCACAGCACACAGCTAGCTATAGAATCTCTTCTCCAACATGGCTGGACTATAAACACAACCAAGAGCCAACTGACACTATCACAAACAATCACTCACCTAGGCAACAGTGATAGACACAACAAACAACAAGGTAACACCACCTGGGAAAAAAGCAACAAACATCAACTGATTGGCCTCAGGACTAATCAGCACACCGAACAGAGAGGTATGGGACTACTTCTAGATCCTGGGAGTCATGGCAGCAGTCATAAACATGGCTCCATGGGTGAGACTACACAAGAGTATCCTGAAGAGGTTTTCTCATAGAATCCTGGGATCAGACAACACAGCATTTCAAGTTCAAATTAACCCTCCTCCCCCGAGTCATTGCCACACTCAAATGGTGGATGCAGCAACACAATATCCAGAAAGGGAAATCTCTGACACAGGGACCCCCAGAGGTGATCACCACAGATGCGAGTCTGCTGGGCTGGGGGCAACATACAGGAATCATGTCACCCAGGGACTATGGACCCAGCAGGAGACAAAACTACCTGTCAACATATTGGAAATGAGAGCCATCAGATTAGCCTTAGCATTCTTCACACTACTCATCCACAGCAAAACAGTCTTAAGGTGTGACAACCAGGTGACAGTCACCTACATAAACAAACAGGGGGGAACCAGAAGCAAAGCAATAATCAAAGAATCTCTGCAACTACTACACTGGGCAGAGCTAAATCTACAATCCATCACCGCCATTTACCTAGCTGTAACATCCAACACAGAGGTGGACCGGCTGAGTAGAACCACCATCGACCAGATGGAGTGGAAACTCAACCAACAAATATTCCGAAATCTACAAGCCAAGTGGAGTCCCTCCAAGTGGATCTCATGGCTTCTCACCAGAACAAACAACTGCCCAACTACCACTCCAGGTTTTCGGACCCCAAGGAGAGGGAAGTGGACACCCTATCGGCCCAGTGGAACTTCAGATGAGCCTTTGATTTTCCTCCCATCTAATGCTGTACAAACCACTCCACAAAATATGATGTACAGGGGTGTCAGTGGTGGTGGTAGCACACAATTGGCTGAGGAGGATATGGTACTCCCTCATACTAGCAATGGCGGTGGACCAGCCACTGGCAATACCGCACCAAAAAGATCTTCTGTCACAGGGACCAATTTTACATCTGAACCCATCCAGCCTGAAGCTGACTGCATAGCTCTTGAAAGGCACAGACTGTTAAATCAAGGCTGCCACACCAGAGTGGTGAACCAATTGTTTCAATCCAGAAAACACTCCACCAATAAGACTTACCATAGACAATGGCAGACTTTCCACAAATGGTGCAGAGAAATGGGAACCTCACCTTCAGTGGCAGGTCTTGTACAAATACTGGACTTTCTAAATAAAGAGGCAAACAAAAGCCTTAGTCCTGCCTCCCTCAAAGTCTAAGCATCTGCAATTTCCACTATTAGGGGACCACTGCCGAGGATAGGTCACAAAGGCTCACACCCAGATATAGTCAGACTACTGAGGGCCGTGACACTGGCTTCACCAAAGGTAAAGCCAGGATGTCTCCCACAGCAACTCAACACAGAGCTGAAGCCCTTCAATCCCCAGCTCTCCAGCATGACAACCTGCACTGGTGAACAATTAAGACATCCTTCCTGATTGCAGCCTGCTCTACGAGAATTAGAGAGATTCAGGCTTTGTTGTGCAGGGAGCCATTCATAAGTTTTCACAGTGATAGGGTAGTTTTAAGAACAGTACCTTCCTTCCTACCCAAGATAGCTTCCGTTTATCACAGGGACCAAGAGTGTCCTTCTGCCCTACATGGCAGGTGACCCCACAGACACATCACGGCCCCACCCGCTAGATGTGGGTCACTTACTGAGACAGTACCTAGACATGACAAGTGACATCTGCAGAACAGACAGACTATTTGTATCGCATAAAGGGAAGAAAGCAGGCAAAGCAGCCTCCAAGGACACCATCACCAGATGGATCAAACAGACAATTACTGAGGCCTATAGGGTGGCAGAGCAAACACCACCACAGGGAATAAAGGCCCACTCCACCAGGGCAATGGCCACATCATGGGCAGAATGGGGAGATGTCTCAATTGCAGACATTTGTTCAGCCACAACCTGATCCTCTATACACACGTTCACCAAGCATTATAGGCTAGACATTGCATCCCAAGAAAGAACAGCCTTCGCCAGATCAGTACTGAGGACAGGGGCACAGCCCCACATATCTGCAAAAGATTCTGCCTCTTCTCTACCCTTCCAAGAGTAATCACTCATAATTGTGCACTGCTACTAAGGTCTGTCTGGTATATGACTGCAGAGTATTATAATGGGTACAAAATATAATGGCTTTACTCACCTGGTAAAGGTGATTATCTGAGTACCCGTTATAGTGCTCCGCAGCCCCAACCGGAATGGCAGATTACTACACAGGATGGGTCGACTAAGGCAGGCTCATGAAATGGGGCCAGTCAACCCCAATACACAATGTCTCCCAGTCTCCAACTGTATTTCGCAAGGGATGGAGTGCAAAATTGTTAAAGTCCATTACGACAGTATGTGTCTTGATGTTACGATACTCTGGAGTTGCTCCACAATAAAGCAAAGATAGTTACAGAGCAAGGACTGTCTCTTTATGCTTACTACAGTTTACTTTTCAGTACAGACTACCAGGCAATACCCACAGTGGGTACTACTGAGGGTGCAGTGGTCATTCCTGTGCTCTTAGGGTCCACAAGCATTTTTCTTCTTTATCTCTCTGTCTGGCCTGTATGTCTCTATCTCCTGTACCATGTTTCTAGTTATGGAAGACTCACACTGGAGAAGCTCTGAGGAGCCCAGAGGTATGTCCTTGCCCCCCCCCTCCATTTTGATTGGCTCGTGCATCAACCTATAGGATGGACGAGGAATACCCACTGGTATATGACTGCAGAGTACTATAAAGGGTACTCAGATAATCACCTTAACCAGGTGAGTAAATCCCATTATATTTATTACAAAGACCACAGCTTACCATATGATAACTGTCACCCAGAAGAGGGACTTCAGCACCACTTCCTCAAATCACTGCTGAGTGTAAGCCCCCCACTCCCATATTGGGGTTTACATTTAGGGCTTTTGGCACAAAATAAATGCCAGCTCCACCAGATGCATGTAGGACATTCTTCATCCATGGAACTGCTGCTGCAGGACCAGATGGGCACTAGTACTGGCAGGCAGGAGTCCAGGGCTGGAGTCACGCTCCCAGACAGAACTTCCTGGCCACTGTCATGTCATCAGTCTCACAATTTGAGCCCCAGAGTGGAACGTTGGAGGCTGTGACAGAGTGAAGGGCACCATAATGTGCAGATGCCATGTTTTCTGACCCCAGGTGAAGGCAATGAGGTCTGGAACAAAGAGACACTGGTGCTGGAATGCCATGTTAAAAGGCTGCAAATGCACAGCAGGTAGCAAACAGGAGTACAGTGAGAGGGAGACTGAGTGACCGAAGGTAGCAAACAGGAGTACAGTGAGAGGGAGACTGAGTGACAGAAGGTAGCAAACAGGAGTACAGTGAGAGGAAGACTGAGTGAGAGAGAAGGGGAGGGGGAAAAGAGAGAGAGAAAGAGAGAGAGATTGACTTAGCTATCAGCTCTTCTTTCCCAGCTTCCTGACTTCTCAACAAGATGTAAACCCACCATTAAACACCAGTCATGGCTCAAGGGCAGGAAATGATATAAAGCCCTGAGGGGCATTAGGGAATACATCAAGAGCTGCACAGAATCAACCACCAGACACTCATAAATGTAAATAAACATGGCTCTCACCATGAAGATAGAAGCCCTCTGACCCCACAAGAATGGCTGGTAAGGGGTCTGAGAAGTTATAGTTTCTTTTCTCATGGATTTGGGCCAATGATGAGCTCAGCATTTGCAGCAATTGGCCATACATTCCAGATGCATGATATCTGTCATCCAATCAGGTGTCAGATTTAACACTCTAGAAGAGACACTGCTTAAAGAGAAATCTGGGCTCAGTACAGAGCAAGCTGACTATAGTACCAGAAGGCTGTGCGGGTATATGTGAATGACCCAGAGAGATAGCAGCTACCAAGGTTCTGCAGGCCTGGCAGTCTGAGAGTTGCATCTATAAAGTGAACATTGTAGTTTGCAAAACATAGACAGTGTGCCTTCTGACAAATACAGAAAATAGGTGTCTGTTGGGGAAAAAGGCAAGCACTGCTTCAGAGCTGTTTCCAGACAGGTATCTTCCAAGTTAGCAGCCCAGAGACTGAGGAGCCACTGATTAAGACAAAGAAGGTTCCATCCAAAGCCCTGGAGGAGCAGATGTAAGGGGTGTCTGAGGTTTATTTCTGTCTACAGTCCCTGCCAGATGCCAGTGTTAGCCAGGTCTCACAGGAGGTGTGGCCTTGTCCACATGGGGTTGGGGACTGTGGCCACTGTAGTACAGCTGCATTCTTCCAAGAAGTGATCCAGACCAACCAAATTCTGATCCAGCCTGGCAATGTGAGGTGATCCAGATGCATGAAGGAAGGAAATGCAGCCCAGCAGAGAGGGCAATATTTTTCACTACAGACACAGCAGACGTGTTTAGAAGACTTAAACTTAGAGATCTTTAGAACCATGAGTAAGCTAGGGGGTCTTGCCCTGCAACTAAATGTCAAGATCAGTTGGGAGGGGACTTGGATTAAAAAACTGGGTGAGACTGTGCCCAAGTGATTGATAGACCCAGGCACATTATCTGTAGAAGACATTGGGCCCATTGCCTTGAAATTATAAACAAGGGTCCCTTTCTTTTGTATATGTAATTTGACTTTTGTTTGTATTATTGCTAAGCATACCATTGGGTGCCAATACTACTAGCCAGTGCCCCAACAGTGTGATACCCACTACAATCCATAGAGAGCGCTTGCATTTTGCTTTTGTGGAAGAAAAGTCAGATGCATCCATCCCGAGGAAAGGGGACTGACTAGGGGAGGGCCATGTTCCCCTATCTTGGAAATATAAAACATTTTTATTTACAAAGAGTGTGCTGTTCAAACATTTTACAGAGCTGGCAGCTGCTCTAGGCCAAAAAAAGTCCCAACACATGACTTCAAGACTTGGTGTTTTATTTAGGCAAATCCCAACATTTTGCCATATATGGATCCTCAGCCAACACTGAAATAAAAGACGGTCAAATATACTGAAAATAACATATGCTCAGTCTACTAAGAGCTGCGAATATCCTACCCATAGTGCTTAATTCTTTGCATTACATTTTCTGATATTTAGGCTAGCATAAAATAGGATAGGATGGGATCTTTATCTATATGGTGCTTTTCTAGAGCTCAAAGTGCCCAAAGGGCTTTACAATGCAAGTGAATTTAAATTACAGCATTAAACATGTATGTATTCCATGAGTCTAATCAATCAATCAATCAATCAATCAATCAAAATCTTTATTTATTCAGGCGAACATCATTGAGCAAAGCTCATTTACAAGATGGACCTGAGTGGTTATACAAATGAGGATACAAATATTATTACATAGACAAGAATAGCATAAATAACAATATAATGGCAAGAAATGAATGTATACAACAATTTAATATATACAAGGAGCAGTAGAACCATTTTGCCTGCAAGAAAAATGTGGGCAAAGGTATAGCAGAATAAAATATAAAATTATAGGGTCTAACTAGCTTTTGTGAGAATAGATAGGTGAGTCGGAAGATAGAATATGAAACAATATAATGGACGGAAAAGAAAGGTGGGTCAGGTAGGGTAGGGATTATGGTTTATAAAAGCAATTGCAGAGCTCTGGAAAAAGGGCGGAGAACAGTCTTTTGAAGGATGTCAGAGGTAGAAGGCTATCTAGCTTCATGGATTTTGGAGAGAGTTCCATGCAACTGCTAAAAGTATAGCTGAAAGCAGCCCTCCCATACCGGGTGCAGGCAATGGGGACCTGTAACATGATAAGTTTACTGATCCTTAAAGTGTATGGCCTAGTTGTAATTTGGGTAAAGCAATCAGTGATATAGGTAGGTAGTTTGCCTGTTAACGCTTTGAATGTCAGATAACAGCATTCCTAGTCCTTCTGTGCTGTAATGATGTCCAATTGACTGCCATATGAAGGAGCAATGATGGGTGCTGGGGAAGGTCAGTAATAAATCTTATGGCCCTGTGGATACAGGGTGTCCAGTTTTGTAAGAGATGACCTGGACAATGGCAGTATAGAAAATCAGCATAATCAATGAAGGATAGGAATGAGGCCTGAATTAACCTTTTTTTGGAGTCACTGTTTAGGTAATGCTTTATTCTAAAGAATAGTCCAAGCCTCTGTCTTAGCTTTTAAGTAGTTCTTCAATATGGACTGAATAGTCAAGCCTGTTATCTATCCAGACTCCAAGATATTTGAAATTATCAACAAATTCAAGTTTTTCTCCAAGTAAGGTGGATAAATGTAGGGTGGTGGATGCTAGGGTATGGGTAGAGCAACTCTTTGTGGCAAAGAACATGGCTTTTGTCTTTTTTGCATTTAGAAGTAGTTTTTTGTCAAGTAGGTTGCGCTGCAGAATGGAGAATTCGGATTGTAACAGATCACAGGCTTTGGAAGGTGAGGGATTGCTGACATATAATACAGTATCATCAGCAAACAGATGAATGTTAGATTGAGTGAGGTTGGCATCAATATTGTTTATATAAATAGCAAAGAGGATAGGGCCAAGAATAGAACCTTGTGGTACGCCCCTTAGCAGTGGTTTTAAGGTGGATAGGTAATTTCCATTTTTAACCAGTTGTGACCTATTTGAAAGGTAATCCTTAAACCAGTTGAGTGACAGGGAATCCAGGCCAATTGAGTTAAGGGAGGTGATTAATAAGTCGTGATCCACAGTGTCAAAGGCTTTACTCAAATCCAGAAACACAGCACAGGTACAATTTTTCTTATCCAAGGTAGTCTGCCAATCGTTGGTTACCTTAGCTAAGGCAGTAATGGTGCTATGTTTTGATCTAAATCCAGATTGTGCAGAGTTTAGAAGGTTGTTGTTATCCAAATAGTCCCTTAACTGAGAGTTTACTAGTTTTTCGAGCAACTTGGATAAAACTGGTAGAATGGAGATAGGTCTGTAATTGTTGAGATCTCTAGTATCACCAGATTTGAGTAATGGAACCACTTGAGCTGTTTTCCAAGTAGAGGAATGGATCCAGTAGTTAGGGAAAGATTGAAGAGATGAGTGAGGGGACAGATAAGACATGTGAAGCAATTTTCAGGAAATAGGGATCCAGGAGTCTGCACCTGCACTCTTATTAGTGTCTAAATTAGAGAGGAGATCTTCCACTTCTTTCACGGATATTGGGATGAAGGAAAAGTTGAAGTGGCCATTTGCCCCACAGTAGTTTGCAGGTTCAAGGAAGATCTCAGGATATTTGCTGGTGAAGAGTCAAATGCTAGGCCAGCTGTGGTGAAGTGAGCATTGTATTAGTCTCCTGAGAAGGTCTGTCCAAACAGCCATGTCTTTAATTGAAACATAGAAACATAGAAACGTAGATTTTGACGGCAGATAAGGACCGCTTGGCCCACCCAGTCTGCCCATTTCCCTACCTAATGGATAAGCTGCAGATCCTAGTTAACCAGCAGCCTACTTCTTCCTACCCCCACCCCCTAGAATTGCCTTATGACTGTCCCATGCATGCTTGAATTCCACCACTGTTTTTGACTCCACAACCTCCTCCTCGAAGGCCGCTCTCCATGCATCCACAACCCTCTCTGTGAAAAAAATACCTTAAATTATCTCTGAGCTGCCCCCCACTTCTATCTTCAAATTGTGCCCTTGTTCTTGCACACCTCTTTTTGAAAGAGGCTACCCTCTTGGACTTTGTTGATTCCTTGGGGTACTTGAAAGTTTCTATCATGTCCCCCTCTCCTTCCTTTCTCGAGGTTATACATATTTAGCTCCTTAAGTCTCTCTTCATATGTCTTCTGGTGCAGACCCTGCATCCATTTTAGTTGCCCTCCTCTGGAGAGCTTCCATCCTGTCTATGTCTTTGTGGAGACTGGGTTTACAACTTTGCACTGAAGGGGCAGAATGGACGGTTTTCAGGATAACATTCCAGAGTCTTGGTGCAGCTACAGAAAATGCTCACTCCCAAACATATTTTAATCTTGATACTGAGACTAACAAATCTGAGCAGAGAATTCTGGTATCCCGATAATCCTCCTGATGGGTCGCCAGTAATGATTCCACGTCACAACTGCAAATAGAGTTACCATCTTTTAAGAAGCACAAAGTGGGACATTTCTTACTGAAACATGATTTTTCATGGACAGTACGTACCCTCGACCAATGCAATGGACTTGTTCTCTCTATATAATCAGAATTAAGGCAAAGTATTGTAGTTTCTTAGTTTCTTCTGTTGTTTCTTAGCATTTTATGGTATTTTTGTTAAGGTATTATAGTTTTCTGTAATATTTATTGGAAAGTTAGAAAATATTTTTTCTACCATAAAATCAGGACTTGTAGCATTTTTCAAGTTTTTTTGCAGAACACAAATGCCAAAATCAGGACTGTCCTGTGAAAATCTGGACAGGTGGTAACCCTAACTGCAAAAGGAAAACATTGTAGTCACATATCAGTGCCATGCCAATAATTGAATAAAATTCACAAAGAGGAATTTGCAAGTGGTTTTAACAAAATTTGTTTGATAAAATCCTCCTGAAATGAATTCTGCATTGAAAACTGGAAGTTTTTACAACAATCCTGTGAAAAGAGTGACCCAAAATTTCTTTATTTGACCACACGCTTTTTTGGATGTGGGGTTTTGATGGGATACAGCCAGTAATACATGAATGTATAGGGGGTTCAGTCCATTTATGGCCTATACACCAGCAAAAGAACTTTAAATTCAGAGCACCAACTAATTGTGAGCCAGTGCAATTCTCGCAGAACGGGAGTAATATGACTGAATTTGGATACACCAGTCAGCAATCTGGCAGCCGAATTCTGCAATAAATGTAGATGGTGAAACTGAGTGTCTAGGAGGCTGTAGCAGAGTGCATTGTAGTAGTCTATTTGCAAGGTAGTGAAAGCTTGAACTAGTGTGCGCAGATCACCATGATCAAGGAAGAGATGCAATCTGGTTACATTTTTCAAGTGGCAAAAAATACTTTTAATGACAGTAGTAATGTGAGATGTCAGGTACAATTTACTGTCAAATATTACTCCCAGATTGTGAACTCCTCCTTAATCTACAGTAATTCACTATCACAGGCAGGAGGAATAAGATCTTCCTGTACTGTAGACCCAAGTCAGTCTTAGCCGAACAGAAGCAACTCAGTTTTGCTGGGACTGAATTTCAACTAGCTCACACTCAGCCAGTGCTTACTTTCCATGATGGCCTTCGCAACCACATACATCAGCTCATTATCTCAATAGATGCTCAACTGCATGCCAAAAAAATGAAATGTAAACATTATTAGTTTTTCAAATTAAGTCCCAGATACACTGTGACTTGCTATCACCACACAAGTACCCCTTATCATTTTTTATGTGTGGATGAATTCTGCTACAGCACTCCTAACCCACCTTTTGGGCCTCCTGTTGTCAGTCATATCGAATTACGTGCAGGGACTGCATGTTTTGTGTTCATATATTTGAAATACAATTTAAAAGGGAGAAACAAATAAGTACCCTAGCTGGGATTTGAACCCAGGCCTGCTTGGGGTACTACTTGGCTTCACTATCAGCTGTGTTAACAGGACAACAATTTGGCTCCAGGGTGTGCAGTGAGAGAAAATGAGAGCTTTTGAGATCCCCAGGTTTCTAGATGTTCTGATAACACAGTTGGTAGTGCAGTAGAATAGAATTTCAAGCAGGCCTGGATTCACATCCCATCTAGAGCACATGTCTGTTTCTCACTTCTGAATTGTAATTCAAATACTGTATATGAATACCACACTCTTTGTAAGTAAAAAAAAGAAAAGAAAGAAAAAAATTAATTTTAAGTTGTGTGGCTCTAGAGTGTGCATTAAGAAAAGGTGAGTGCCTTCAAGATCCCCAGTTTCTCAGGATCCCTGGTAACAGCTGGTAGTGCAATATAATAGTATTATGAGCAAGCCTGTGTTCAAATCCCAGATAAAGCACTTCATTATTTCCAACTTCTGCATTTTATTTCGAATTTATACCATTGGGATGGATGAATAACAGGGGTGAATAAAAACTGGTTATTGAGCCCTGTTCCTCACCTTTGGGGAGAATAACATATAATCTTCCTTGCAGACTATGTTATCTTTCCTGTAGTCTATTCACAACAGCATTCAGCATTTAATGGTTTATAGGGCACAGAAATACGCTTTTTATTCACTCTCAAATGTTGCAAACAGTGCTGACTTAGAACTCGGAGCTCTGCTTCACTCCTCCACTCATTCCTAGACAGCTTTTTGAGCAACATACCAGAGTGAATAAAAACCTTATTTCTTATGCACTATGGAATATCCCCTATACAGTAGACCCTGCCAGGAAGCAGCCCAAGCAGCCCAGTTCTGCTGCAGAGTTAATGCTGTAAACAAGGCAGTTTCAGTGGTAGCTAATCCCTTTTGTCATGCAGGAATCTGTGACACTACATTGCATCCCGTCAGGCTCCACTGTATATGTATACCACACTACTTATAAATATAAAATGTCATTTTCATTTGCTTGGCTCCAGGGTTTGAGAAAAGATGAATGCCTTTAGGATCCACAGGCTTCCAGCTGTCCTGGTCACACAGCAGGTAGTGCAGTGCAGTGGTATTCAGAACAGGCCAGGGTTCAAATCCAAACTAAGTCACCACATTGTTTCTCACTTCTAAACTGCACTTCAAATATATGTAAACTGCACTCCCTCTAATGTGTGCAACTCTGAAAAGATTAGTGCCTTTGGGATCCCCCCTTTAGGATTCCTTGGTTTCCAGTTGTCCTGGTAATGCAGGTGGTAGTGCAACAGAGATATCAAGTTTTTTGTTATATATATTTATTTGTCCAATTTGCATAGATCATAAGTCACCTCTATCCTGCCTTTCGTTTGCTAACACCTTCACTCCCCTCCCCTCTAAATACATTTCTGGTTAATTGCATTTTGTATTGGTTGTGCTTGCAGTTTATCTACCGTGTCACAGTTATTTTTGGAAGTAGCGTTACTATGTGGGAGGGGTAACTGCATAACATCCGAGGCTAATGAGTACAGTGTCCAGATACCCTAGTTGTACTCAAGGTGAAAGTATCACATCATTGGGACGGCATGCCAGAGGTTCAATGTAGGGAATAGCTCCTCCCACAACCTCTACATAAGCCCTCCTAACACACCTCCCTTGCTTAGGGAGTGTTTTACTGGGCTCCCAGCATGGCTTCTGCTACTGCTTCCTCGTCTCACTGCTGTTTCTCTTAATTTTCTCCCCTCTTCCCTCTGCCTCCTGCATTCTGCTTTCTCTTGTTTTGGTCACTTGTCCTGCCCTCCTCCTCTTCCCTTTTGGTCAACATTTTCTTTTTGGGCTTTCGTATGCTCAGCGCTCACTCCACCTTTCCTTACCTCCCATGCCCTACCAGGGTTCAGTCCATTTCTGGCTCCCTCCCAGTCTCTTCGGGGTTTTCATCACCATCTCCCCTTTTTCATTTCCCCCTGCTCTCCTCTCCTAGGCCATTACCCATGCACCTGCTAATGGGCCTACTCGACATGATACTTCTGGACCACCGTAGTCAGGATTACCGTTAGGCATTTTCCTGCATCTCCTACTGCCTTTCCCTCAGTCTTCCGGCGGCCCTTAAGTATCCTTTCCTGGCTTCTATTTTGCACCTGTGCTATGCTGCACCCACCTGCTGCTTTATCATTACCTGTTGTACACTACACAGCCTTTCTTCTATCGAGTAATGCACCCAGCCTGTCATTCAACATCCAGCTGGCTCATGGATGTGACACCATCGTTTGCAGCATACAAATAAAGGGCTTGCTTTCAGCTGTTCCCCATCTCACCGCCATTCTCATACTACTGCACCTTGCCGATGGAACAGCCAAACTCTATATCTACACTGACATTACATTACACTTTGCATCCGGTACAGTGATGACCACAGCTTTGCTTTCTATGTCAGGCTTCACTTCTCCATATTAACCTGTTTTACCCACTTATTACATTATATCCTCACAGCTACCTGGATTGATCTCTCTCAAATGGCCTCGTTTCATTTTCCCCTATTCAAGCCTAATTACCTCCTGGCCCTTCTTCCTAGTGGTTCCTTTCTTTGATTCCCTACCTTTCTGCATCATGCAGGCTCTCAGTACCCTTATCCTCATTACTTCGGCCTAGATCCTATACAACCATTAGCTTGCCTCTCCACCATGTATGACTCCTGGCTTGGACTTGCTGCTCTCCTACATCACTTGCAATTTCTACCTGCCTCATACAATTTTCTCTTAAGTTTATCCTATTTATGTCATCATCTATTTGTACCACACTGTTTCCCACTAGTCTACCATTTCTTCTCCTGTTTCTATCAGCTCCATCGCTCCTCTACACTTTTCAGTAGTGTTGTGCATTGGCCAGCCCATATCAGCAATTCCGGTCTCTATCCCTAACTCACACTTTTTGAAGTGCTGAGTGAAGGTGGACTTCCCCTGTCTACCAGGAATGGGAGTCTGTTTCAATCATTACATCCTACCCCTACCTGTCTGACATCCTCCGTCCCTAACTCTGCTGGACTGCATCGAGTGAAGGTTCCCTTGCCCCGATGACCAGGGATGGGAGTCATGTCTATCATATATGAATCATTACCATACCTTCTTTGTTTCATTCCAGTTGCCACTTCCCTTCGGCAATGGAACTCCCGCCTACTTACCACTTCGACATTCTCCATCCTTAACTCTGCTGGATGGCATCGAGTGAAGGTTCGCTGCCCAGTGACCAGGGATGGGAGTCATGTCTATCATCTACGAACTGTTGTCATACCTTCTCTACCACATATAGTTGCTGCTTCTCTTCGGGAACAGAACTAGTTTCTGCTTACCAACTCAACATCCTCCATCCCTAACTTTGCTTGGCTGCATTGAGTGCAGGTTAGATCGCCACGACTATCAGGGATGGGAGCTATGTCTCCACTCTACAGACTTATACCATGCCTTCTCCACCTTATATCAGTTGCTGCTTTCCTTCTGGAATAGAACTATCATGCTCTGCATACCATAATCATGCTACTTATGCTGCTGCAGGTTACTGCTTCTTAGCCCAATGCCTGGCTGCTTCTTTCTTTAGGGTCAGGACATTGCCTACCTGCTTCTACATCTTACCTTGTCCACAGCCTAGACTCAGTATCCTATCTGCTGCCTCCCAACCAGGAGCCTGACTCTACATGTACTGTCTCCACCATTCCAGCTTCACTGATGTGGATTGCCATTTATGTACAGATCTTCCACTTCTTTCTCATCATCCTGCATCTCTTAACTGCTTTACTCAGCCTTTCTGGATGCATGTTCTCCATTCCGCTGCTTCACATGTGTTTTCTCCATCATGGCAGATGCCACGACTCTTCTAGACTTGGACCTCCTACTGCTGAGTGGTCTAAACTTCTCCTCACTACAGCCGTTCTTCCAGCCTCACCATTTACACACCACAGAGATTACCTTGCCTGGTCTGTGGCCTTAGCTCACTTTCCTGTGTCTGCTGTCTGCTTTTCTCCCTTATGCAGGTTACTGATTCCCTTAAGAATCAGGACATTTTAACCCCTTCAGCCTTCCTTCTCTCAGCTCTGCCTAGGCCTTCTAATGCTGATCCAAGACCTCATTGATTGGTTTGCATCCATCCTGCTGGTTTGCCACTTCTTCTCCATTGCAGAACCCTTTTGCTTTTACGGTTCTTCCATGGACCTTCATTTCTAGCCCCGGGGCCTCCTTCCCTCATCCAGTGGATCCTGCCGGCCTGTTCAATCCCTATCTCATTCCAGGTCAATTGCCTCATGGACTTCCTTGCTGCAGGTCCTCTCTCCAGCTGCTGTATGAGGTTGTTTACTTTTGCAGATTTGGGACCTTGTCCTTCATCACTTCAGCACTGTCCATCATTTTCTCTGGCTGCTTCCATCATTTATCAGATGTGGAACTCCTGCTGCTCATTATGCTTGGCTTGGTTCCTTGGCCTTCTGTGGATCATCATCCTCTGCCTTCCTTCAGCATTCTTGCACTTTGCTGGTGTTCACCATGGAACTGACATCGTCCTGCTCCTTCCTGCTCTGGATGTCATCTGGCTTTGCCTGACTCATAGCTTCCTCTGCTTCCTTCAGTTGCTCCGGATCCACTCTGTCCTTCCTTCTTCTGTGGATGGCTACCTTCTCCTCTTTGCCTTGTTGGATCAGGGCTTCATACTGTTGCTGCGGCTCTTTTGGGCCTTGTACCTTATTTCCAACCAGTACTCCTAACCAGCCATCTACTTTTCCATATGATCTATCCACTACTTCTACTCCTGCTCTTCTAACAGTACCCTTCCACTACTCATTAGATCATTTATTTATTACTGTGGAGTAATACTACTGCCAGCAACCATTCCTTGGCCCCATAGACTCTTACATTATCATAGAAGTCTCACACTGCCCATTCAGTGCTTCGCAATCATTCATGGAATCTCATTCACCTGGACATTAGGAAGATCTCCTCCATCTCTATTGGATGTGCCCTCCATTCCTGTTCATCTAATCACCGTGATTCCTCTGCAGCCTCGTCTCATTGGCCATCCTCATACATGGAAAGGACTTAAATCCTTCTGTTCTATTGAGACTTCATAATCAGCATCACTTCTATAGATCCTGGGAATCGCAAGATGACCCAATAGACTATAGACTTCATCCATTTTACTTTGTACCACCTCTTATTTCAACAAAGACTCTGATGACCATGTTACTTGACTCCTACTTCCCAACAGTCATTGCTAGTTTTAGGAACTGCACAGATATTATCCAGACTATTCATCATGGGATCTCCATCTCCTAGCTGATTCCTGACTGCATGCCGTCCACATCTTTGATTGCACTCCCAGACATCATCATTCCTTATACTGTTATCCGCACCTGTTCGCCTAGTACTTTCTGCCAGGTTAACCGTTCTTTCAGTGGCCCATTCAGCCTCTTCTTCTCAAAGTACCTTTGTTAATCTCTATAGTAAAGACCATTACTGAGAACTGGCTCTCCTAAATTCTGTCTGGCAATCCATAACAGTCAAGTCAAATTCACCAACTCAGCCTTGCATCCCAATTGGTATTTATTGACAGTAGCATTAAATCATATGGCATCCTGCAGTTATCGATCTCACTACCAATCCAGCCTACAGACTCTTCCTCTCATCCACCTCAAGCTTTTCTCATTTACTTCAGCATCAGGATTACCCATAAATGTATCCATTTACATCACAACAGTGCATCTCCTAAATGATCACACTGCATGAATACCCACATGTACTTCAGGCAGCATACCAGCAAAGGATTAAACATAAAGTCATGCACATCATGACCGAAGAAGCCATCGCTTCCATATACTGTATTTCCAATTATTCCTCATATACACTAAGTCACCATTTAGATGGCTCCACAAATCATCTTCTGGGCTTTACTAATCACTTATGGTATTCTCCTATCTGGCACTCAATCTCCTCAACTTATTTTACTCTGGGATGCTTACCTAGTGACTTTCACTCACTAATTGATTCTTTACCTTCAGACTACCTCAAATATCGAACCTTATATGAATTGGACCAAGCACTCATTTCTTTACTAATCATCATAGCTATCACAGTGTACCATCTGGTCTTATTCCAATCTCATCTAGCTCTCCACCTCATAACCTCCATATAATTCCTTGGCCATCCATCCTTTGTCACTTCTGAAATATGGTCTACATTAGCCCTTTGTTAACTGGATCTGCTTTACATGTAGGATTTTACCATCCCTACAGAAAGATGTACCCTTCAACTTCAGGATCATCATCCATGCTGTTTCATCCTTGTATCGAGAATGAACCTTCATCTTCATGGCACTCAAAGACTCTTCTACATATTATGCTCTGTGGATGTTTCCTTAGCAACTCCTTGTTCATACCAAATACCTAGCCTCCAGACTATACCCTTACATTTGAACCTCTCACAATTTGGATTATTCATTAATGACTTCTTCTACCATTGCAGTTCTACCATTCCCAGCTTAGTACCTTATCGATCCAGTCATGATCCCTCTGCCTACTACAATTCAGTTGGACAAGCATCATTCATCATCTCGGATACTTGGACTTCTTTGTCCTCCTTCACTTGGATTTACTTTTTGCTCAGGATTCTATTGCTCATTGAGAATGGATCTCCTCTTCATCTTCAGGATCATCATGTGATCGGCAGCATCCATGGATCAAAGATGAATCATCGTCTCTCCAAGCAGCTCACCAACCTCAAATTAGCTATGGTTACTAGAACCTATATCCTTCTCCATTTAGTATGCCCAGAAGGATGGGCAGACCTCCTGCCATGGGTTCTCAGAGGCACCTCTACCTGGGGGGTTTCCTTTCCTGAGTGCCAGGAGGTCATACTCTCCATGAGTTGGAGGAGGTTTCTTGTTGGGCCTTCTATTCCCTACAAATCATTACCTACCTATCTACCTATTACTCAAGGGTGGGAATACAGTAAAGCCACAAAAAGTACTACAAGTTACACAAGCACTATATACCTCATCTCTCCTCATTGCTGTTCCATAAACACTGAATGGGAGGGCTTGCCCGAGGTTCAATATGGTGAATAGCTCTTCCCAGCCTCTACATAAGCCTTCCTCTAACACAACTCCCTTACTTAGGGAGTATTTTTCATCCACCACCATCTCCTCCTCCTCCTTCTCCTGTGCTCTTCTCATCCTTACTCATGGGCCTTCTATTCCCTACAAATTATTACTTACCTACCTATCTACCTATTACTCAAGGGTGGAAATAGAGTAAAGCCACAAAAAGTTCTACAAGTTACACAAGCACTATATACCTCATCTCTCCTCATTGCTATTCCACAAACATTGAACTCATAAGTATACATAGATTGTCAACAATCAACAAACCACAACTGGCCCACTTGGAGGGTTCTTGTGTTTCAGGGATGATTTGAGCACTTGAAAAAGCATTTTGTAAATGGGAAACATTAAGCTGCTTTCCTGCTACTTGCACTGCTATGTTTTGTACATAAAGAAAACACAGTGAGATCACAAGAAGTACCTGACTGAAGACTGACTTCCTTTTTCTGTGCTGTTCAGTGGTGAATGCTGAGTTTTGTCTTGGATTGCACCCCATGGGAGAGGTGAAGGAGAGGTGAAGAGGAGCTGAGTCTCCTGAGGGCCCTGGGCTTGCATGAGGCACTGCTAGGTTTCAACTGTGCACTGCACAGATACAACCCAAAACTGTGACTTTGTGGAAAAGTAGCACCCACCCTTAAATCTGACAATACACCATGGCACATGCAAGACTGATATCCTGTACTGCAGGAAAGGACTTGAATCTTCAGAAGGCCATTTTAGTGATTGCAATACCCACAGGAACTGAAAAAGGTCAGATAGAGTCTGCTCTAATCTGCAATGAGGGAGGTCCCTTGTTAGTGATAGGAACACACTAACCATGTTAGTGGAATTTACAACCACTATGAGGGCCACTAATGTACTGAACAGTCTGACCCCCAGGAGGAGTAGTGCCAAATGGGCAGTAGTGATGCATGTCAGAAGGGGGCCAATGCCAAATGACCTCCTGTATCAAATAAATTTAATCTGTGGATTGAACCATGGTTTAAGGTTGAGGGGAAACTCAACAAGATGTGCAATAATTGTATAGAATGTATGCTGTTGATACTACTGAGCATATTTAAAGGCAGCTAAAGGAACTTGCTGATCAGATGGCAGCTCTGTGGACTGAAAATGACTAACAACAGTGACTTGCTTCATACCCTGTAGGTTGGAGAAGGAACCTGGGGCATATTAGTACTCCATCTCCAATGGATGGGGTGATGTAAAGCAGTTATGGATGGCATATACTGCTACCATTGTGGCAAGGATTGGGCACACCAAAATGAAATAGAACTGAGGCTGAGAACCTTCAGCTGGGGATGCAGAAACTGCTGAAAGAGAAGCACAACCAGGAAACTTCTGATGGGCCCTTTGAAGGAGTATACTGGGTTCCCCAATCAAAGTTGCTTGGTGAACCAGACCAAGTAATTAGCAAACAAACTGACAAGGAAAACCCAAGGGACTGGTTAATCGGACCACCTGTAAGGGCTGCAGTGAATTTGAAGGCATCAGTTGCACCACATTGTTAGACAGTGAGTCTCAAGTGACTCTCACGTTTAAAGACTGGTATGAGTGACATCTACAGCATTTATCCTTGCACCTCTTGGAAGGACTCACCATTTGGGGAGTGAGTGATCAACACTATCCATATCCAGGTTATGCCAGGAGGAATTCCCATTAAGCATGAGTGGAGTACAGAAGCCAGTGGAAATACTTGTCTTGGTGTGCCCCGTCCCAGAATGAAGAACAAAGCTCTTGTCCTGACTGAAACAAATACTAGCATGTTTCAATGCCTGTAACAGCAACAGCACGTTATAAAATGGAGAGCCCCAAATATGTCGACAGGTGTTCAATCCATGCCTTGATCTAGAACACCTACCGGATGGAGGTACCATGTAACAAGCCTGTGCCTAAGAAGTCAGTTGGAGTGATTTGCTGAGCTGATAACAAATAACTGAGTTTGCCATGTGAGCTGAGTGCTCTGTGACTGGAACTGTCACAAGACACCGCAAGTGATAAGCTGGAGAGTACGAGAGTGTGAAGGAGAAAAAGAATCCCAAGTCTCCAAAAGTATCCAAATGAAAATGATTTAACAGTCACTTCTAAATAATATGGAATTTTCTGTTTCTCTCTTGCATTGGATATGGTAAAGTCTGGGAAATCTAGAAGGCTTGGTATTAGACTTGGTTTATCCAGTGTAATAGAGAGCTATTGGGGAAAAAATATAAAGACATTCTGACAAACACAATAGTACAGAGAGATTCAAAGTGTGCTAAAATGTTATTTTTTTTTATCATTAAAGATCTGATAAAGATCTGAATTTCATGATACTAAAGAGGTGCATAAGAGATTATATATTTAACAGTAAAGTAAGTAAGTCTTCATTTATTCAGCGCCCAATCCCACAGGCTCTGTGCTCTTTACAAGAGGCATAAAAACATAAAAAAAGTACAACACAAAATATACAGACGGTCAACACACAAACAACAATAGAATCAATGATAAATAAATAACAATGAAATTAGTGCTGCAGCTGTTTTTTTTCAGTTTAAAGTTTATTAAAGGGTCAGTGCTGCAGCTAGTTAGAAAAGGCTTCTTTAAAAAGATGAGCCTTCAGACCTGTCTTAAAAGCCTCCACCAATGGAGATTCACCTGCTAAAAATATGAAAACTCAGAAAAAGGGAAAATGCCAAAAAAAGAAGAAAAAGATACACTGAATGAAGAAATCTGATGATAATAACAACAAGAACAATGTTTTTAAACAATTCTCTTCAAAAGAAGTACATGCTAATGGGACGGCAGATATGAAGGAGAAACCTATACAAAATAGAGGAAAGGTATCAGAAATGGAAAGTGGAAATAATAAAGGCTAAAACCAATTAGGAGTAATGGAACATATTTTAGAATGTCAGGATATTGAAGAACTTGTGATGGAAAATAAGTTGTCTGAAACTGGGACAGAAAGATTGGAAATACATGCCACAGTCACAATAACTCTCAGGTGGGGGGCCTGAACCAGGGTAGCCTTAATTCTACTTTACGGCTGTTTTAGTCAATGAAACCTTGAAACACATCAGTAATGTACTTGGCAAAAATAGGTGTGGGAGTGATTCAGTTGATATGAAACTTCTTGCCCTAGTGGTAGAGGAACTTTCCCACCCCATCTATAGAATGTTTAACTTTTCCCTGTGCTACTCACAGTTCCCAGAGAAGTAGAAATCTGCACTGGTTACACCAGTTTTCAAAAACTGTGACCACACTAGTCTGGCCTGCTACAGACCCACATCTATTCTCTCTCTCCTGTCCAAAGCCCTCAAGAAAATAGTCTCTGACCAACTTGTCACATACCTCAAAATATACTGTGCCCACTGTGTAGAGTGTCAAGGCTTCTGGAAGTTACACAGCACCAACCCAGTGCTGTTGGAATACACTAACTATGTTCATGAGGCCCTTCACAATGATGACCTCATCTTATATATCGACCTTACTCAGGCCTTTGATCTGGTCAGCCATAAGCTCATACTTAACAAACTCCTTGGTCTGGGTTTGTCACAGAAAATGGTTAATTGGTTTTATAGCTACATCATCAACCACTCCCAGCATGTGAAGATTGAAAATCGTTGGTTGACACTATGGGAGTACCTATTGGTGTCCCTCAGGGCTCCATCTTGGTCCCATTTCTATTTGGCCTCTTCATACATCAACTGCCTAATGTCTGTCAGGCAGCCAATGTACTTCTCTGTGCTGATGATGCTGTCATCTTTTCCTAAAACCCAGACCGTGACAGCCTCACCACTGCTCGCCAATGTAGAGTCAGGTCACTAGAAAGCAGGTTCTCCAATAACAGACTGGTCTTAAATTACAACAACAACAACAACAACAACAAAAAAGACCTCGCTATTCTCTAGCATCCCACATAAGAGAAAAGTTCCACCCTTTGTTATTCAAAACAGTCAGGGACAAAATCTTGAACAGATGGAGACCTTCAAATACCTTGGAATAACTCTGGATGACATCTCATCTTTTGACCCCCATGGTGACAGTCTAGTGGCTATACTTAACAGAATATGGGGTGCCCCGTACTGTAACCAGAACAATCTCACTGAGGATGCTAGATGCCTTATTTAGTTAGATTCATTCTGTCACTTATAGATTATAGCCTTCCTGTCTATGCAGCTGCCTGTGACATGTTGCTAAACAGAGTAAAGGTGATCTGTAACAAAGCATGCCACTTTGCACTTGGTGCAGTTAACCACACTTATAGTTGTATGTTTTATGCAAACATTAACTGGCAGCCTTTACCCCTCAGAATAAAGCTCCAGATCTGTTCTCTGGCCAAACATGGGCTCCTGGGTCTAACAACCCCTGTTTTAACAAATTGCTTCTGTACTGTCTCTAACCAATACAATACCAGGAATATGGACAGGAATACATTTAAGCCCCTTTTCCAGCATACTCAGCTGAGCAAGCAGTCATTTGCTGTCAGGGTTGCTAACTGGTTAAACAAATTGTCTGATTCTCTGCTGAATTTCCCCAAGATTAATCAGTTTCAGAAATCTTTGCGGTCTGCCCTTGCAGTCCAATGCAGTTGTAACCATTAAACTGTTTTATTCTATTTCTCTCTGTACATATTTTATCATGTTTTATACAATGATCTGTATGGATTTTTTTTCAAAACTATGTAATTGACCTGTCTTAAGTGCTTTGAGCCTGCCTGGACTGCGTTCCTCTGGAACTGCTTGTTGTACTTGTAATGTATTTTGTGGCTATGTATTTGATGTGGAACCTTTGTAAATAAGTACACGTGTGCAAAGGTAATCTCTGAAATTTTCAAAAAGTAATTAAACAGATACACAGGAGGATACTACTTCTTAAGATAAAAGATAGAAACATAGCAACACTGTCAAAGTTCTGAACAAAAATGATATGGGAATTAAACTATATTTTAAATAACAGGAATTTATCTTAAATAGAATGGAACAAGAAACTTAATGTTGGACTTAATATCAGTTTTATTTGGGGCAGAACTGGGAATTAACAGGGCCAAAGAAAACACTTGTTTCCAAGACAGTGATGATTCTGATCTATTAGTTTATGTGATGGTGTCCAACATGAGTTTTGCCAAATAAATCTGGTTCAAAACATGAAGACTTTCTCAATTAGACCTTGAGATAGCATCTCCCATAACTTAAATGGTCTTGATCTCATCATTATGTTTTTTGCTATCCAATATTTTGAAAGATGAATAGGGGTATACAGGGGTTGTAAAGGCAATTAGGGCAGATAGCCGTTCAGTGAGTGGTCAAACAGACTTATACAGTATGTGAAAAACTTGGCAGTAGCACAGACAATGCTAGAAAATGCCCCAAAAGTGGATTATTCAGGTGTTCTTATAACAGCCTTGTATAATTTAGAGGTCCTAGTGGACAATAGTAGAACAGATGCATGACTTAATAACAGTATATAAAATAATCTAGACATATCCACAGGAATTAATATTAACTTAATGACATAAAAAAATGCTTTTTCATGGAACATAGCAGGTCCTCGTGGGAAATGAATGGATTTGGAATGGTCATCATTTGTACCACAATTTACTGCAATATGTTTTCAAGAGATATGGCATCATGAAGTAATAAATATAAATGAGTATGAAACCATTTGTGCCCCTACAGTCATGTTTAATATGTTTGGAAAGAATGTAGGAGGATTGTTGACTTATGTTAAGATTAGGTCTAGAACAAAATTCCTAGAAAATATCAAAATAGAGAACAATTTCAACAAGCATTTGTCAGTGCCAGATGTTCACTACTGGTATAGAAGCTCTGGTGTACTAGATGTGTTGTGGTGCACTCTGCGGGTTATGTATTACCAAAGTTAGGAGCCTGTATTGGTAAATTTTAATGCAAGCTCACAACTTTGTTGTTTTGTAATATTTTTGCCCCAAATTGTCAATGTCACCTTCTTATGACCCCAACTCATGAACAAGTACAGAAAAAGTTTCAACTCCTCCCTGAAAGGTGAGTTTGTGCAGGGACTGTGAAATCGACTTTTGGAAATACAAAAACACATTTTGGCCAGGATTTGAAAAATGACAGCTGTCACATTCATGAGTTGCTGTAAAGAAATGGCTATGTTGAAACTTTGGGGTAAAATTTGAAAATTACCAAAGTTACAAACCTGCATTTGTAAAATTTAATATAGGCTCATAACTTTGCTGTTTTTTTTTTCATATTTTTGCACCATATTTTCAACATAGCCTTTTTATGATCCTATCGCATGAACAAGGGCAGAGCAAATTTTAAAATCCTGCCCCAAAAATTATTTCATGCAGAGACTGTTCAATCACCTTTTGGGATAAATTTGCCTAATTTTACTGCAATTGTTCATGAGCTGGGGTCCCAAAAAAGGCATGTTGAAAATTTCGGGCAAAAATATTTAAAAATGGTCAAGTTATGCCACTAGGTTCCAAACCCTATTGAAATACATTGACCTACATACCTGCTTTCCTCAGTTAGCAGTCTGGCTTTAAAAAGTGAAGATGTGTCTGTGGTGTACAGAGGATTATAGCATTGGACCCTTGAAGGGTAAGTAAGGGCTTGGAGAGTGGGGGGAGTGGGTGATGAGTGGGGTGGATGGGTGGGGGAACTAAAGATTCAACAGACATTGATGGACTTTTTTTCACAGGTTTCAAAAATAAAATGATGAAGGAGCTTTTCTTTGTTTGACATGGTGACAGCAACACTAGGGGATTGGGTACCCCCAGTGTCAATGGTATGTTTGTGGGGGGTGGAAGGTGTTGAGAGGGAGGTCAGGTGGGCAGGACAATTACAGGGGCAGCAGCAACAGACATCGATGGATAGCTAATGAAGTGGGGGCTTAAAGTGATAGAAATTGGGGCATTTTGACTCAAGCCATGATACAGAATATGCATATGCATTTCTGCATGCCTGATAATGCCCATATCTCTATCACTTTAAGCCCTTGTTTTATGTTGGCTTGCACGTTCCCTAGTTCATCTTTCTTCATACTGTTAAAAAGTCTGTTTAGCTGAACTTGGGTGTGCTTCAGTGCCATCTAGAGATGTGACTGTGCATTGGGAGAGGTGCGGTAGACCCACACAGACTGTAGGGGTTTTGCTTACAAGGTGGCAACACTGGAGGGCTGGGCACACCCAGTGTCAGTGTTATGTTTGTGGGGGGAGTGTGGGGTGGTGAGTGCTGAGAGGGAGGGTTGGGTGGAAGGGACAGTTTCAGGGGCAACAGACATCAATGTACATTTTTGTGTGTTACAGCTGCTGTCTGCAACAGTGTGGGCCTTTTTCTGGATGTCAGAAATTCCTCAACAGGCTGATCATGACAGATCAGCTCTGCTTGCCAGGTGGCATAGATCAAGGGTAAGAGTCGAAACATGGTTGGATCAGCTTTTTCTTTTCAAGTACAGGATATCGCCACACAGCAGGTCAAATCAGCCTGGTTGATGATTGGTGTGGCACTGATGTACCCTGTGAAGACTGCACTGCATTGGACAGACAGTGTCACACCTCTCAAAACCCAACTGTCATAGCAAAATGCACGGTGAACATAAAAATATCCCTTACTGTGTTGGGATGAGATCACATTTATTCTGATGAATACCTATGCCCCCCCCCCCAAGGGTTCTTCTCTATACAGATAGAATATGGGCTACTATTGGTTAGGAGCTGGAAGCTGCCATAGCCAAATTTCTGCATGTATCTTAATTAATGGTGAGTCCAATGTCAGAATTACTAATTTTGACAACATAGATCACTTGGAAACATACATGGATCTATTGACTGTGCTGCTGAGGAAGAGTTTAGATAATGGTAAAAATGAAAATGGCAAATGCCTAATACAAATGATTACAGATAACTCTCTTCTTATTTTTAAATCTGAGATTTCCAGATTCATAATATTTGATTAAAATAAATAAGAAGATTTCATAATATTTGTTTCAAAACTCCTATTCTTCCTGGCTACAGAAAAGGTAGTAAGTGAATATTTATATTCATATATATATATATATATATATATATATATATATATATATCTGTATGTATGTATTTTTTTTATTTATTGCAATCTCAGAATTAATACCTTGGCCAGCTTGGTTATGATTGCAGTATGATATTTGTAATATAAAAATATAGTAGGTGATTGCCTCACATAAGACAGCCTGTGCTCCTGTGTGATCCTCCCCCCAGGTTCCAGTGAAGCTACCGTGACAAGTGACCTGAAACCAGGAGGTAATTAAAAGATCAGAGGGACTTAATTAAGGGTCTCCTGTTTTTCTGTCTTAATTAGAACTGACCCATCTGCCAGGACATAGGGCTCATAAAGTTTTATGATTCCTATAGGAAGAACATTTCATACTACCCTGGTGCTAAAAGTTGTAAAACCATTTGATATGCCTTGGGAATAGGAACTGCTCAAGATCAAAGAGAAAATGTTTAATTAAGGAGTCATATTTAGGAAGTAGAATTTTTGCTGATGTCACCTTATTTAATATACCCCCGATAGGACATTATCTTTGTATTTTTTATATATATTCTAAAAGGAGGAGTTAGAGTACTCACCAAGGGGGTGGGGAGATGGAGTTGAAATGTATCCTTGCAACTGGGGAATATGACGTATATTTTTGGACTCTTAAGAAATAAGTTATCTAACTTTCAAGGCACTTATAGAGGTAATACATTAGATAGAAAAAGTCTAAATGTATTGTGGTAGGAGTTTTTGTTTTGTAATCGTCCCTTGTCCTTTTATGTGATTGTTAGCTCGTTGATATATTGCTTTGTTTTACGTTTTCCATATTTTTATCATCTTTTAGTAAAATCTTTATTTAAAAGATACTGCCTGTGTGTGTCTGACAGTTCTTTTTGCATGTGATGTATAGAGGGTTAAGACTGACAAAAACCATTTGAAGCTTGATGGTGTTAAAAAACTTACAGAGTTTTAAGGGTTCATTTTGGAAGCCTGGCTTGGTTCCCCTGGTGAAAGACTGTACTGCAATCCCTCGAAGAGGGTACATATTTGAGCCTGTACATTGGCTGCGCTAGCATATGGTTCACAGTTGGAATCCCCCCCAGAACTTGAGACTAAAGGTTATTCAGACCCAAAAGCAGACAGGAGGGTTACCCTGTCTGTTACCTGTTCACACTATTGCACTGAGAAGTTGGTACTGTGGGAGCAGAGGGCCTGACCTGCTGAGTGTGTTTGTGACAGATTTGGTTGACAGCAGTGTGATAAAATTGGTAACACAAGCTTTAACTGTTCAGTGTGTCAGCTTAATACTGTACAGCTCATTTGTAAAATAAGGCAGTGATTTTTTTTAAAAGGAAACAGAACTATGTAATTTTGCTTACAATCAATTTCCTACCTGTTTTTTTTTTCTAAAGTGCAAGTTAGAGTAGCCATAGTTAGGGAAGAAGAAGGCTTCCAACTACAGTGGGAACACTGCAGACTACTTGAGGCATTTTTGCCAGGACAGAGGAGTCCTGCAAGAGGCAAGAGCCACCTAGCAGAACCTCATGGATGCCTTGATGGCAGCAGATGCCCAGAGCATTGAGTCACAGACTGTGACTACAAAGAACCAGACTTTGGGCATGGAGGGGCCAGTGGCCAATGCAGTGTCCAGATCCAGTGAGGAGGATAGCAGGGCCAGTGCAAGCCAAGGGCCACAGCAGCAGAGGAAGGTCACCAGCATTCTGCAGCAAGAAGCAATCAGGCTGCAGACTGAGTTGTGCAGAATGGAGCTGGAGTTCCACAGGGAGGCTGAATGAAAATGGCAACAGGCAGAGTGAGAATGGTGTGAAGATGAGTGAGAACAGCAAGAGGCTGTCCAGAAACAGTGGGAGGCTGACCATGAGCACCAGAGGTGACATAAACTGAAGAAGCTATGACTCCAAATACCAGCACCAGAGCAGGTAAGTGGCTTGGGTGTAACTGGAACTACAGAACTGGGTTACAGATTAAATTCCAAATTGATAGCTGAATTTAAAGAGGGGGAGGATATGGATGCCTTTTTAAATTCCTTTGAAAATGTTTGTATCCAGGCAAAGATTCCTAGAGGATCCTGGAACTTCCAGCTCTCCTTGTTACTTATGGAGAAAGCTCAGGATGCATTGGGTCACATGGACAATGAGGACAATAATGATTACAGCAAACGTAAAGCTGCACTTTAAAAAAAGTTCGATTTAACTGCAGAAGCATACAGAGCTACATTCCATAAGCTCAGGAGAAGCTCAGACATGAGCTACGAGGAGCTAGCCACAAAACAACTTCAGTGTTTAAAACATTGGCAGGAGGGAATTGAAGCAAACTCTGTAGATAAAATTGAAGATGCTATTTTGTTAGAACAGTTTTTTGGAGCATGTTTAGCAGAGCTGAAAACCTGGTTGGAGGACTGAGACCCCAAACAAGTGCAAGAGGCTGCTGAACTCTCAGACCACTATGCCAAGAGCAGACCTGCTCTGAGAGCAAATGGGGTGGGTGTGGCAGCACAGAAAGGGAAACGTATGCATTCAGGGTAGCTAAAAGCCACACTGCCTCCACCGAAACCAGTTGGCCCCATGTTTCAAAGAAAGGAGTTCTCTGAGAAAAGAAACCTATATTGGGTTTGTAAAGACGCTGGGCATATTGCCAGACAGCGTCCCAAAAGGATGAGCAATACGCAACATGGGGCTAGGTAAGAATGGGTTGTTTATGTGTCCCTGGAAGCATGCTTGTGAGCATGAGGGAACACATGCACCCAGTAACAGTGATTGGTGTACAGACACAGGGGTTAAGGGACACAGGGGCATCCCTGACATTGGTAAAAGGGGATCTGGTAGAGCCTGGTCAGCTTATACCTAATAAATTTGCAACTGTACAAGGGTTCACTGGTCAGGAGAACACATTGCCACTCGCTAGTGTTCTCCTAGACTGGGGTGAAACTGGGGAACTGTGCAACAGGTGGCTGTAGCCAAAACGTTAGCAGTTGACATCATCCTTGGCAATAATCTCAAATGGGATGGTGTGTGCAGTTACCTGTAGCCAAGCAAGATGGGGAAATTGTACTTCCCCGGACCCCAAAGAAGCCATTGTGGAAACCAGTGGGAGGCTGGCACCCCAGCCTGTGTCTCCTGATATGGAGACTAATGAAAAGGGGGTAGAAATTTCCCCAGTAGCAGTTAACCACACAGCTATGGATGGTTACTCTGAAGAAGGAGGGGTGACCCATTGTCAGAGGGTTAGGGACGACAGTGATCCTGAGTGCCCTGATGCTAGTGTTAGGGACTGTAGTTTAGAGACTGTAAGGGACCTGTTCCATGCCTTGGGAATGTGTCAGGAGTTTGCAGCTGCTCAGAAAAGTGACCCTAGTCTAGAGAAGCTGAGGGTTAGGGCAGACTCTGAAGGAGCACAGGAAGTTGACAGTAAACATAAAGTTTATTAGGAAAATGGACTGATGTATACTCAGGCTGTGAAGACAGAAGAAGGGGTGATAGGCAGGCAGCTTGTCATTCCCAAGGGGTACTGTGAGCAGTTGTTAGAGATTGCACATGATATTCCTTCGTCTGGTCATCTGGGAATTGTGCGAATTATTTAGCGGTTGGCCCAGAATTTCTATTGGGCCAATTTCACCCAGCAGGTGAAGCAGTACTGCAGGTCTTCTCATCAGTGCCAAGAAATAGGGAAGACAGATAAGAAGACCCAAGCCACCCTAATTTCATTGCCCATAGTGGAGGAGCCATTCCAGAAGGTGGGAATGGATATTGTGGGGCATTTAAATACCCCCAGGTCCTTCAGGAAAAGGTTCATCCTGACTGTGGTGGATTATGCCACCCAGTATCCAGAGGCAGTTGTCTTATCCTCACTGAGGACAGACAAAGTAGCAAATACCTTACTTGGGATTTTCTCCCGTGTTGGGTTTCCACAGGAGGTTATCACCGATCGAGGGGGTTCCTTCATGTCGGACCTGATGAAATGTTTGTGGGAGAACTGTGGGGTGGTGCAGAGGTGCATGACACCTTATCATTCACAAGCCAGTGGGCTTGTGGAAGGATTTAATGGTACCCTGAAGTCAATGCTCCAAGATTTTGCTGAAAAGCATGGGAGGGACTGGGAAAAATACCTTCCCCACCTGTTGTTTGCATACAGGGAGGTGCCCCAATAGTTGACAGGGTTTTCCCCCTTCGAGCTCTTATATGAATGCCAGATATGTGGGCCCCTAGACTTGATTCAGGAGGACTGGGAAGGCAAGCACGCCACCCAGGGAACTCCCATAGTGAATTACATCCTTAGGTTTAGGGAAAGGCTGAAGAAGCTTATGGGGACAGCCCAGAGCAACCTGGCAGTTGTCCAACAGAAACAAAATGTGTGGTATGGCTGCAGAGCCAGAGCTTACTCATTCACGGTGGGTCAGGAAGTCATGGTCCTTATTCTGGTCCAGAAAGACAAACTGCAGGCTGAGTGGGCAGGACTGTACCAAATAGTTAGAAAGGTAAACAATGTGAACTGTATCACAGAGTTACTTGATAGAAGACAGACAGAAAGAATGTACCATGTCAACATGATGAAGCCATATGCTAATAGGGCTGATATGGTGTTTGCAGTATGTAGTCATGGAGAGAGGATGGAAGAAGGAGACCCCCTTCTGTACTCACTGGAAGAAAGCAAGTGGGAGCCCTCTATGGAGGCAATTAAACTGTCATCCCAGCTGGCCCCGGATCAGATCCAAGAAGTAAGGGAGGTTCTAGCAGACTTTGCCCCTCTGTTTAGTGCTAAGCCTTGACTAACCCACTTAGCAATGCAAAATGTGGAAACAGGGACACAGATGCCCATATGGCAGCCAACATATTGGGTGTCAGAGGCTATCGAAAAGGACATTAGGAGGGAGGTGGAGGAAATGCTGGATTAGGGGTAATCCAGAGATCCCACAGCCCCTGGGCCTCATTCATAGTCCTTGTGCCCAAGCCAGATGGCTCTACTCATTTCTGTGTGGACTATCATGGACTGAATGCAGTCACGAAGTCAGACACCCACCCAATGACCCAGACAAACGAACTCCTGGACAAGTTGGGAGGGGCGACATTCCTTATGACTACTGACCTGACAAAGGGGTGTTGGCAGGTAGAGTTAACTGACAGAGATAGGGAGAGGTCAGCATTCATCACTCCAATAGGCTTATTTGAATTTAAAGTAATGCCTTTAGGAATGAAGGACGCCCCAGCCACTTTCCAAGGGTAGGTGTACCAGGTGTTAAATGGTGCTGAGGAGTACGCCGTGGCATATATGGATGACATTGCCATCTTTAGTGCCAGCTGTCCCACCTTAGAGAAGTACTGGGCAAGATACAGAAGGCCAGGCTCACTGTCAAAGCTGAGACGTGCCAGGTGGCCATGACTGAAGTGGCATACCTCGGGCATGTTGTAGGCTGGGGACAGCTCCATCCTAACCAAGTAAAAATAGAGGTGATCAAGGCATGGTCCAGACCAGAAATGCAGAAGCAAGTCAGGAGTTCTCTAGGTACAGCAGGATACTATAGAAAATTTGTACTCACTTACAGTACCCTGGCTGCACCCCTATCTGACCTGGTAAAGAAAAGGATGCCTAAGAAAATTACCTGGGAACCAACCTGTGAAAAAGTCTTTGCCAGACTGATGGAGGCACTGTGCTGTGCTCCTGTATTGAGAAGTCCTGACTATAGGAGACCCTTTATACTCCAGACTGACACCTCATATGTGGATACTGGGGCAGTACTGAGTCAGACATCCAACCAAGGTAAAGATCACCCTGTAGTGTACCTGAGTAAAAATTACTTCTCAGGGAGCAGGCTTACTCTACTGCAGAAAATGAGTGTCTTGCCATAGTGTGGGCCCTAAAGAAGTAAGAACCATACTTATATGGGCAGCATTTTGAGGTACACACTGACCACAGCCCCCTGGTTTGGCTGACCCAAATGGGAAAAACTAATGGTAGACTATTAAGATGGAGTCTTGCCTTGCAGGGGTATGACATGGCAATCTTATATAGGGCTGGAGCAACCAATCAGAATGCAGATAGCTTACTGTACCTACATGAGGAGTGAACTGACTTGGGAAGCTCATCCCATGGAGGGTATAGAGCCCCCAAATTCAGTCTAGGTGGGGAAGATTGTGACGCTTGGTCATCTGGTTATAATTGCTGTATGATATTTGTAATATAAAAATATAGTAGGTGATTGTCTCACATAAGACAGCCTGTGCTCCTGGGTGACCTCCAACCCCCCCCAGGTTTCAGTGAAGCTGCCGTGACAAGTGACCTGAAACCAGGAGGTAATTAAAAGACCAGACAGACTTAATTAAGGGTCATTTGTTTTTCTGTCTTAATTAGAACTGGCCCAGCTGCCAGGATATAGGGCTCATAAAATGTTATGATTCCTATAGGAAGAACATTTCATACCACCCTGGTGCTAAAAGTTGTAAAACTGTTTGATATGCCTTGGGAATAGGAACTGCTCAAGATCAAAGAGAAAATGTTTCATTAAGGAGTCATATTTAGGAAGTGGAATTTTTGCTGATGTCACCTTATTTAATATACCTCCTGATAGGACATCATCTTTGTATTTTTTTTATATATACAGTATTCTAAAAGGAGGAGCTAGATGACTCACCAAGGGGTTGGGGAGATGGAGTAGAAATGTATCATTGTAACTGGGGAATATGACATATCTTTTTGGACTCTTAATAAACAAGTTCTCTAACTTTCAAGGCACTTATAGAGGTAATACATTAGATAGAAAACGTCTAAATATATTGTGGTAGGAGTTTTTGTTTTGTGATCTTCCTTGTTCTTGTATGTGATTGTAAGCTCTCTGATATATTGTTCTGTGTTTACATTATTCATATTTTTATCATCTTTTAGTAAAATCTTTATTTGAAAGATACTGCCTGGGTGTGTCTGTCAGTTATTTTTGCATGTGACGTATAGAGGGTTAAGACTGACAAAAACTGTTCAAAATCTTGATGGTGATATCAAATTGGGAAAAGGTAAGACTATACCTAAAGTCTTTTATAGAGTGTTAAGGGTTCATTTTGGAAACCTAACTTGGTTCCCCCTGGTGAAAGATTGTACCTCAATCCCCCGAAGAGTGTACATATCTGAGCCTGTACATTGGGTAAACTAGCATATGGTTCACAGTTTGAATCCCCCCCAGAACTTGAGACTAAAGGTGATTCGGACCCAAAAGCAAACAGGAGGGTTACCCTGTCTGTTACCTGTTCACACTATTGCACTCAGAGGTTGGCACTGTGGAAGCAGAGGGCCTGACCTGCTGAGTGCATTTGTGAAAATACCTATGAGCTAAAAGCCCTTTTACATAGGTTACATGTCAAGCAGGTTAACATATAGTATGAGAACTTAACAAAAAATAAACTGTATATGAAGGAGATGAGCAGTTACAAGCAACAAGGTATCAGGCATAAACAATAAGCAAATAAGTCAAAGTGAATAAACAATGTTTAGAATACAGACAGTTCATGAGTAGTAGCCAGTGAGGCATTGACAGACAGGTAGCAAATGTGGTAAGGTAGAAGGATGGAGGTACGAGGAGGTGATGGGAGGAAGAATATGATGGATGGGGCAGGGGTTAGGGATTGTAAAGTGTAATTACTATAGAAACAGGGATGTGTAGTAACCAATTAGACATTGTCAGGTGAAGGGACAAGAGACGGTAGAGTGGAAGCAGGGGAGTACAATGGGAAGATAATTGGGTAGGTGAGGGTAGTTTATTTAGGTGAAAGGGAAGGAAGGGATAGTTCTAGTACAGGTAACTTAAGAGAGGCTGAATTACACAACATAGCCATGAAGGAATGGCATGTATAATGGAGTGGTATGGGTATGATTAGAGATTACAGTCACAGCTTTTATTTGCCAAGAGGAATTGCCGCAGTTTATGTTTGAAAGGGCCCAACTTGGAGACTGAGGAAATATTGGTGAAGCAAGTTAAGCTTATAGTGGGGCTCTAGATGCAAACGGAAGTTAGCCTTGGGTTAACAGTGTGGAACTTCAAAGCTGATTCTCAGAGTCTCGAGTTTGCAGAGGTTACAGAAAGGGATTAGAATAATTTGGACTCCAGGGGGCATGAGTCCTAAGCTAACTTTCTTTGTTAGCAAGCAGGTTTGGTACTTTATTCTATTCTTTAACTGTAGCCAGCTGGACTGGATATAGAGATTACATGTGTGTGTAAGATATACTACCCCAGTAAGAAGCCTACAGGCTTTGTTGAGAGCTGTACTGATACGTTGAAGGGACGTAACAGTGGCTGAGCCATATTCAACCAGCCCATAATCAATGACAGAAATAACTGAGCTATGGATTTCTAATCTAAGAGCTTCTGCAGTAAGACTATGCTTATGCCTATAGCGCATTCCTATACAAGTTTTGACTGCTTTAGTTACGTCCTCTATGTGCTGTGAATAGGATAAGGTACTACCAATGGTGACTCCAAGGTATTTGAAGTGATGCATTTGTTCCAGATTAGTGCCTACATTGTTTCTGATAGTCAGTGGGAATGATCTTTACTTCTTTTGGGGGTATGCAAAAGCATGATTTTGCTATTTTTACAGTTTGAAATAAGCTTTGCTTGATAAGCCAATTCTCCACTGATGTAAAGCTAAGCTGTAGTTGTTTTTCTAGGAGTTCAGGATCCAGATTATTTGTAAACATTACAGCATCATCTGTATAGGGCAGGATCCGATCTTGGCATGAGCTGGGAAGTCCATTCAGGAAGATACTAGAACAGAAGATGGCCCAATATAGACACATGTGTGTACATACACATACATTCATATACCTCGAGGTAAAGTATGTAAAGTGGAACCAGCATATAAAAATCACATAATAATCAGGCTAAACCTACAGTAAATGCATTATTCAAATTCAGTTGCAATTACTGGGGGGGAGGGTGGTATTCTTTGATTTCAGCCTTAACTACAGGACACATGAGAATAAATCCAGTTTTGTTATGTGGTACACAAGTATGGGGAATAAAACATTTTTAAAAACTTGTAACCTCTTTTTTGTATTATTATAAAACACTTTTGAGGGTGCCATTATCAACCCCATGGTTATGGTAAGGGCTGAACTAGAAAGGATGGACGTATATTTACAAAACAAATTGAAAGTGATATCTTATTGGTTAAGAATCATTAGTAATAATTGGACTGATGTGCATGGCTACCTAGCAAGAATTAAAGCTAGACTTGGCCCAGACAACACAGACATAAAGCTGCTCAGGTTAGTGCTCAGGGAAGTCACCTACCCCTTGCAGATTATCTTCAATCTGTTCCTCTACACTGGATGGGTCTGGCGGCCCTTATGTGCCGACAGTATCTATGTATCTATGTATCCATGTACACTGGGCAAGTGCCTGAGCTTTGGAAAACAGCCCACGAGACCCCTGTATTTAAAGCGGGTGATTATAACCTGCCATCTAACTACTGCCCAATTTCCATTTTATCCCCTCTGTCAAAAACCTTAGAGATGGCACTGAATGATCAACTCATTCAATACCTGAATCAGCATGAGCTCCTGGCAAAAAGCAGCATGGGTTTGAAAATTTCTGCACAAGGACTGCACTACTAGAGTTCACTGACTCAATTCATTGTGCTCTGGACACCTTCCTTGCAGATCATTTTCATTCTGTCCCTCTTCACTGGGCAAGTACCTGAGCTTTGGAAAAAGCCCATGAGACCCTGTATTTAAAGCATGTGATCATAATCTGCCATCTAACTACCACCTAATCTCCATTTTGTCCCTCTATCAAAAACCTTAGACATGGTACTGAATGATTAGCTCATTCAATACCTGAATCAGCATGAGCTCCTGGCAGAAAAAGCAGCGTGGGTTTTGAAAACAAATTCAGGATGATGACTGCACTCCTGGAGTTCAGTGACTCAATTCGTTGTGCTCTTGACAGAGGAGAAATGACATGGTCGATATACATTGACCTTACCAAGTCCTTCGACCTTGTTAACCATGACCTCCTCTGCTAGAAACTACTTAATCTGGGCCTTTCTGAAGACTCAATCATCTAGTTCAAAGGCTACCTGGCTGGTAGAGCCTAAGTAGTAAAATGCCACAATGTACTATTGGATAACAGGATAGTCACTGTGGGTGTTCCCCAAGGGTCAATCCTAGGACCACTTCTCTTTGGTCTATTCATAAATAATATACCTGTCTTTTGCAGGTCAACCAGTATATTACTTCAAGTGGATGATGCTGTCATCTTCATCACTGACAAGTGCCTGGAGAAACTGAGGCTGAAGCCCTAGCCTGGCTTTACTGCCATCTAGGAATGATTCACCTCTAACCTGCTTGTAATGAATAGTGTTGTGCGTAATTGCAGAATTTCGCTCTGCAAAATAGTTCAAGAAATTTGCACATTTCATTTAATATTTCTCAGGTACAAAATGCAAAATTCCGCTGGTGAAATGCAGAATTTCGCCTGCAAAATGTGAAATTTCAAGCACAAAATGTGGAATTTCGCCACTCACAGGTGAAATGACACCACTTGTGGGTGAAATTCTGCATTTTGCAGGTGAAATTCCACATTTTGCACCTGTGAAACATATCCCAGAATATGTGGAATTTCATGAAATATTTCACACAGCGAAATTTGCTTTTTCGCTGGAATTTCACTGGCGAAATAACGTTTTGCTGCATCTCTAGTAATGAACACACAAAAAAAATAAATGTATGCTCTTTGCACCTGGATCAAGACCCTCACTTCCCCGGTTTTTTCCCTCACCTCCTCAACTGGGATCCTCTTGAACAAGTAAAAACCTTTAAATATCTTGGAGTTATCCTTAACAGCACATTGTCTTTCAACACACATGCTGACCTCTTGGTCAAGACAGTTAACTGTAGGATACAGCTTCTCTACAGTCATAGGAACAACTTTCTCCCAGAGATTAAGAAACTACATGTGCAAGGCTTCATTGCAAGCATAATTGATTATGGAATTGTGGTTTAAGACTACGAATGACAGCGCATTGTCCAGAGTCAGGGGTCTCCTCAACAGGGCCTGCCACTTTGTGCTTGGTCTAAAACATGACATACACATCTGTGTGTTATACAGCAGCATGAACTGGTTAAATCTTGACTTGAGGCTGCTTTACCACACACTGGTCACAGGCAATAAAGCTTTACGAAGTCTGCTGTCCCCTGGCCTACAGCCCATGTTCAGCTTTGTGGATAGTAGATACTCTAGGCAAGGCAAGGCAAATTTTATTTGTTGAGGCACACAATCCCAGAGACTCAGGGTGCCATACACGTAAATACAAACTATTCATAAAAATACAACACATACATAAATAAAACACTAATAAATAAACCAGATAATACAAAACAGTTAAAAGTATCAGTAGACATTAAAAAGGCTACCCAAGAGATAAATACTAGTAGACAGTGTCTGGGAAGACTTGACTAAACAGGAGGGTCTTGAGGCGGGCCTTGAACACTTCAACTGAAGGGGCTTCCCTTACAGATGGAGGCAGTGAATTTCACATAATGGGGCCGGTGACACTAAAAGCTCTGTCACCGGCAGTCTTTAGCCTGATCCTGGGAATCCTAAGGAGGCCCCTCAAGGAAGAACAGGGGAGCAGACTGAGGTAGTGGGTGTCAGAAGGTCAGACAAGTGTCCAGGGCCCAGCCCATGTAGGGTCTTAAAGGTGAGCAAGCCCACCTTGAAGAGAATCCTCCACCTGGCCGGCAGCCAGTGCAGTTCATGCAGCACCAGGGTGATGTGGCAGTATTTGGACTGCCCCATGAACACCCTTGTGGCTGTGTTCTGCACTAGCTGCAGCCTGTGGAGGGTACCTTCCAAGACCCCAAAGTAGAGTGCATTACAGTAATCAAGTCTAGATGTTATGAAGGCATGTACCAAGGTGGGGAGGTCCATAGGTGGAACTAGGTGCTAGAGCCTGGCAATGTTCCTACGATGGTAAAAGCTGGTCTGGACAATGGATGATACTTGTGCTTCAAATGTCAATCTGCTGTCAAAGCTCACACCAAGATCACACACCCTAGAGGAGGCCTTCAATAGCACAGATTCCAGGAATAACCCAGTAGCTGGGCCAGAGGCCCTCCCCTATCATGCCTTCTGTTCAACTCTACCACCCTTATCTCCATCTTATCAGGGTTTAGTCACAAACAGCTGGAGGCCATCCAGTCATCCATCTCAGCAAGGCATCTGTTCAGTACTTCCACTGCACTGAATGTCCCAGGCAAATGAAAATACATTTGGGTATCATCAGCACAGCAATGAAAACCCAAACTATAATTCCTAATGAGCTGTCCCTGGGGCAACATGTACATGGCAAACAACATTGGTGATAAGACTGAACACTGAGGTACTCCATATGACAGGAGGCTAGGGGAGGAGGAGAAGTTCCACATCACTACCAGTTGCCTCCTTTTCGTGAGACAGGACTCAAACCAGCAGATGAAAGTGCCAGCGAGTCCACAAAATTTTCTCAGGCGGTCTAGCAACACACAATGGTCTACTGTGTCAAATGCTGAAGAGAGGTAGAGGAGAATGAAATTGTCCCCTCTCCAATTTTGAGCCCAGATGAGGTCATTGTGCACCCAAACTAATGTGTTTTTATTCTATACCTCGCTCAAAACCCTGACTGGGGAGGCTCGTAAAGGCAAAGGTTACAAAGTGCTTCTTTAGCTGCTGCTGGCTTTCTCAACAACCACTAAGAATCTGATCGGAGATTGGATGTGTAGTTCGCCTTGATGTCAGGGTCAACGATGGTTTCTTCTGAAGTGGCTTAACCAGTGCCTCCTTCAAGGCATCTGGGAAGACCCTCTGAGATAGAACACCGGACAGTCAAGGCGAACACAAGGCCAATGGAGTCAACACATCTCATCAGAAAATACGTCGGCACTGGGTCCAGTTCATAATATGGGTGTTTTAGCCCCAGTGCAACCTCAATGACCTCAGCCACCTGCACTGGTTTAAACTTCCCACAACTAGGCAGAGTGGTCTCCAAATGCCAAAGGACCACTGTCAGCCACTACATGGTACACTGGCGGATCACCCTGCCAGATAGCGGACAGCATGTCCAAGAGGAAATGATAAAACTCTTCACATAAAGTGTCAGGAAAGACTTTTTTTTGGCTGCAGACAGGCTGGATTTAATGATCTGTCCACAGTCCAAAAGAGCACAGTTGGTCGATTCTTCCTGGCAACAATATCCCTAGACAGGAATGCTGCCTTCTTATGGGTGATTGCCCCCTATACTCAACATAATGAGAGCGCAGGACCAGTCTGTCCACCTCAAGCCCAGACCTCTGCCATCAACACTCTAACCTCCTACCCACAATCTTCAACACCTTGAACTCCCCATCAAACCACAGGGACCTCAAATGAAAGGATTTGGGTCATACATGGACCGGTGTGAGACAGTTGAGTGTAGCCAACATCACCCTATTATAGGGGTGTGGTGCAACACACTCTGCTGCTTCCTTGAAGAAAATCTTCCCTTGTTCGGTCTTGTTTTTCATGCCATTTTACTAACCAATGGACCTACCTGACTCCTTAAAAATTGATTGTGCTATTGAAATGTTTAAATCTCAACTTTTCCCCTTGCTTACTCCACCTAGACCATGTAGTTGCTGCTGTTGGCCATCTAATGTATCCTCAGTGCATCTATATATGCTGCACATCACTCACTATGTAATGTCAATGTGATACCCAAGTACTGTTAACTACTACACTAGCACCAGTTGTACAGCATTGTCTTACCTGTGGCTAAAGGTGTATAACTGTAGTTTTGCTGCATTGTGTACTTACAATTTACTCTGTACATGTTGTCCTCTGTGGTACCTGACTTTGAACCCTTTGGAAATAGGCTCTGCCTAAAGGGTTTTATGTGAAATAAAAACTAAACTAAACTAATTATAACACATTACCAAAGCAATGCTTGCAAGTAAAGATACCTAGGTTAAATTTGGATATACATTAACATTGGTTAACAGCTCTTATACAATATCTGACTAATGTCAACCTGTTACATCTATGGACAGATTATTTAAAATCTATAAGTATAGTGTTATTATTTAGGAATACGATAAAAATGAAAATGTATCAGGCAGTTCAGAAAGTGGATATCAAAATGTCAGGCAACTGAAATATGCATCTTGGTACAAAGCACATAAAATTTCACATGGAATAGAGGAAAGAACTCCTTTCACAATTACACCCAGATATTAGGCAGGTGATTACATAAGCTAGATTTGAACTTCTTTATTGTTCCTGTTAACTTCTTCAAAAGGATAGCTATTGATAAACTAAATGATACTTGTGGCTGTTTTTAAACTCCTTCTCCCTCTTAGTAGTCCCCACTTCACCACCACCAATCCTCCCCCCTTACCTGTACTATACTCCCTACTCCTCCTGTTCCTTATGCCTCTCCATGGGTTCACGCACTTTATACCAACACTGTTACTTTTTATCCTGGGCACTATGTAGCACATGGAATTTTTATTGTATATTAAGTACTGTTATGTTATTCTTTATATGTATTGTGTTCTTGTATGTATACTTGTTTCAGCACCACCTTGTGAATGAGCTTGCTCAATGGAGTTTTCCTGCAATAAACTTGAACTTGAACTTCCTCCATGGAAATCCTTAGCAATTAGAAATAAGCATATTCAAGACTCTTCAAATGTATCAGTGGAGTGCCTATGTTAAATAGGGCTTGTTGAAACTTTGTATTATGTAATCATTCCATGTATTCCATGTATGTATCTATGTATTTATTGGGACTGGTAGTATAGCCTAGAGGTTAGAGTAGTAATCCGCAAATGAGCTTAGTAAATTCAGCAGACCTGGCTTTGAGTTCCACAACCTCCACTTGCATACTGTGTGACTCAGAGCAAGTAACTAATCACCCAGTGCTCCCAGGTCACCCCTGAAAACAGGCACGTGTGCCTAGTGGGTCATACCCAGTTACCAAAAGAATAAAATACAAAAAATGTATTTAAAATTTTGGTAACTGAAGGAGGTATACTGAGCCAAAGCGTGTTTCCAGGTATGACTCGGGGAAAAAGAAGGAAGGCAGTGCAAATATAAAGACAAGATTACAATTTAAATAAAATATTCAAGTAAAAACCATACGGTGCATGAAGGTACAGTTCTGAGAGCAGTAAGGATTGGAATAGTGCTTGGGTATTGACACAACAAAATTTTTACAGACAAAAACTATTAGAAGTAACAAAGATACACAGGAAAGAAGGGTAAAAAAGAAATCATGCAGAAGGTAAGAAAGTAAGTGTTGGTATGCAATAGAATCCAGAAACGTGGGGAAAAGTGTAATGCATAAAATGACAAGTTAATAAAGGTAGAGACAGCCCCACCTTGGATGTTAAGAGAAGGAAGAACAGAGAGCGGGGGAGGGATTGGGAGAGCATACATTTTAAACAGTGCAGAAATGGAGTTAGATGAAGGGAGCTCAAGTGAGTTCGGACAGAGGTAGACTATATAAACTGGCTGCCTGCCCTGAACTGGATAGCAGATGTGGAGAGAGAGAAGGTTGGGAGTTTCTGGAGCACAACAGATGGGAGAGAGGTATAAAGGAAAGGAGAGGGACAGGTAGGAGGGAGGGATACAAACCAAAATTTGGAGATAAGGGTGGTACTGTGATGCTGCTGGCATAATTGAAGAGGGGGAAGGGAGGGGGAGGAGTAGAGGGAGCAGTGGTGTGTAAGGGGGGGTGAGCATTAGTTGAAAAATGGCAAAAGGCATTAAAGATAGAGCCCAGTTTAGAGAGGTATGAAGCAGGGGTGGACCCAAAGACAACATCGGCAAAGACAGAGTGGCTCATTTTAGTAAGTAGCTCACAATGGCTGCTAGGAGAGCGGGAGGGAGTCTTTTGTTATGATAGTGGCTCCAAGTTTGACGGAGTTTGGAGTGCATATTGTCAATGTGAGGAAAAATCAAGACAACTGTCCAGCCACATTGCAAGATATTTGAAGGCTGGGACAGCATCAAGAGTGGTGCCATCAAGGGTGGAAGGGGGGGGGAGCTTGGTAAGTTTCTGTGCAGTACCAGAAGTCATGGAAACTGTTTTCTTGGTGTTTACCTTAAGTTGATTTGCTTGGAACCAGTATAGAACCCTCAGAAAGTCACTCTGTAGCTGAGATTCCACCTCCAGAGTTGAAGGTCAAGAGGCATAGAGGACAATGTCACCAGAATACATATGGATATGGGAAGAGGTACAGACAGAGGGAAGTTGTTTTAGAAAGAGAAGAGGACAGGGCCTAGAATGGAGGCTTGCAGGATGCCTGCTTGAATAGGAAGGGGGGGAGACAGGGCATCCCTTGTCTGAACACATTGCTATGACCCATAAGATAAGACCTAAACCAGTCCATGACATGGGTTGATAGACCTGCAGAGAGAAGTTTGGATACAAGTAGTGGATGAGTCACAGAATCAGAAGCTTTAGCTAGGTCAATAAAGATGACTGCTGTGATCTATACCCAGTCCATGCCTGTAAGTATAGATTTGGTAGCCCAGAGGAGGGAAGTAACGGTAGAGTGATTTTTTCTGAAGCCACATTGAAAAGGAGAAAGAAAGTCTGTGGAGTTAAGGAAATCTATAAGTCTGGTGAATATGAAGAACTCTTGCAATTTACACAGGGAGGGAAGATGCGATATAGGTCAATACTTGCCAGGGGTAGAGGGATCACCCCCTTTGTGAAAGGGGGGTGCACTCTGGCAACTTTCCAGGCCTGAGGAATAGTACCTATGTGAACAAGAGCTTCAGATGGCAGGGGAGTGGAAAAGCAAGGACAGGAGTAGAGGTCTGGAGAAAGAGGGGTCTAGGGCATTCAGGCTGGATTTGTGGGGTTGAGCAAAAGGAGGGCATGGAAACCTTCTTGCACAGAGCCAGGATAGAAGCAAAAGCCCTTAGAAGGAAAGGGGCAGGAGGGCAGAAGGCACAGGGACTAGGCCTGAGGGGATGGCATAAGTAGTGAAAAGGAGTTGAGCATCGAGGCACGGAGGAGGGGTCCAAGACTGGTGAACCATCAACCAGCAAAGTGTGTGTGGGGGGGGTAAGGCTTTGGAGGGGGATTCAAGAGGGAGTGGACAGCCCTCCAGAATTTGGAGGGCGAGCTGAGGTTTTGTTGCAAGGTTGTTTTGAAATATTGGGATTTCCCTGCCCTAATAACCTTTGTACTTTGAACATTCAATGTTCATTATATAAGGAATGGAGAAATCATATTGTTACCAAACCGCAATTTTATGCTGACAAATTGTATGATATGTTGGTTATATTCTTACGTTGTATGACTATTACCAAAGCAGAATCTATTGCAAAATTCTATAATACCCTGATTGAAAAAGAAATGAGATCAAGATATGGCTGGTGGAGCTTAGTGGAAGATACATTTTGCTAATAAATAGCCTTAATCTGGACTGAGATAATCTCTCAATTTAAAGCATTTGAGGAGCAGTTTCATATCCCTTTGGTTTAGCCATCAGATTTAAATGCCAAAATGAGTGTGGTATTAGTGCCACTGACTGTCCCAATTTTGGCACAACAGTCCTGATTTGGGCATCTCTGTCCTGCCAAAACCAGGAAACATGATCCATGTCCTGATCATGTAGTAGAAAATATTTTCTTTCTTTCCTCTAAATGTTGCAGAAAACTGTAATACCCTAACTAAAATACCTTAAAATGAGAAGAAACAATATGAACAACTGAACTTTAGGCTTAATTCTGAATACAGTATTTAGTGAAACGGTCTGTTAAATTGGTCAAGTTTACATACTAGTCTGCAAAAATAATTGTTTCAGTAAGAAATGTCCCATTTTGAGCTACTTAAAATATGGTAATGCTGGTGGGCGTTAGCTAATGTCTCTGCACTATTACCTACCAAATAAGCTCATGTAAGATGGCCATGCACTTTATTTCAAGTTACAAGATGCAACAGTAGGTGACATTGTATACATTCTTATGATAGACTCCTTGATCTTTTAATGTCTAGTTTACTGCAGGGGCCATTGTAAGTCAATGGCAATTAGGCTCTTTTGTCATGCAGGATTTTGTAACATGTCATTATGGCAAGTTACTGTGCTTCATCCTGGCTGATTCCACTGGGTGCATGTAATGGGGACCTTTTAATATATCCATTGTAATGACTATGCATTCTTTCTTTTTACAATGGTTGAATAATAAACATTTGACTTACTGATTGTATGTGCAGTTGCTCTACAGTGTCACAGCTATTGTGGGCAGTAGTGCAGTTGTGTCAGAGGGGAAACGGTATTACTTCTGGGGTAATAAATACAGTGTCCGGATACCCCTAACTCTATATCGGGTGGAGGTAGCACATTATTCCATAAGTATGCCTAGGTTATCCACAACTCGCAGAACCCAGGCCACCCCCCACCAATAAATAATGGAAAAGGAGATGTGGGAACCTGTGTGGGTCCTAGGCTTACAGAAATATGAGAATATTAGGGTGGTATTACCATTATACATCAAACTAGTGTGGCAAAAGGGAACAATGGCCACTATTTTTTTTTTATTAAAGAAGATTAATTTCCAAGTAATGGAGAAATAGGTTGCAAACATTTCTTGAGGGGAGACGAAGAAAGCAAGGAGGTGTAGGAAAAATACTTTAAGATAACATCAAGAGAACACAGGACATACTTATTCCAAAAGCTAGTAAATATTATAACGGTAAAAATATGGTCCATTTGGGTTTGTATAATAAATCATTACATTATTCTTAGCCAGCCAAGGTTATTTCTAAACATTGCAGTTACCCTTATAACCATCAATGGGTGTCTCATACACATAGTTCTAAAATTCTGAAGTTCTAAGTTCAGCTGCATAGTAAAATTCCAACAAAGGGAATTCTCTAATATTCTGCAAAGTAAAACATTAAATTTTAAGTTCAGATTCCATTTTTTTATCCAAAGATCTTTAACATACATTTATAGATACAGAGAGATAGATGGCAGAAAATGGTATATAGGCCCATCCAGTCTGCCAACCCTACCTAACCACTCCACACTGGCTCTAGTGAATGACATACTCTATAATGTCTGCCTGCCCACTCTTCTGACTAAGCCCCTGTGCCTGTCCTATCCCTACCTGAAGCTGTTTACTGATTTGGCCTTTCCACTTTTTCTGGGATCTTGTTCCACTTGCCTACCACTGTTTCCATGAAAAGGTGCTTGCAGATGTCCTTCTTGAATCTCACCCGAGCTAGTTTAAGTGAGTACTTCCCATACTTGAGCTCAAGGAGAAGTTACTACACCCCCACTCGCTTATCCCTTTGCACCACATTCCTATCCTCTATCACCCCTTTCCTTCTTTCTTCTGGCGTACATGTCCAAGTCCTATTCAGAGCAAGGGATCCATCACTCAGTTCCAATAAAACAATCAATGCACCTTTATAGTACAAAGGTCAATATTTTTATCTCATTGCAAGATTCCCATGTGCAAACAAGCAAAGGTGCCAAGAGAAAGTCTGCAAGAGGACCTACAGAAGCCCCAGAATTTTACACCTGCCATTCCTGATGCTATATCAAGGTGTGTGGCCCCCTACTGACCACACAACATATAGTAGGCTGTTAAAGCAACAGTACACCAAAGTGCATACAGTGACCACCACAATAAAGTGCAAGAAACACATTTAAAACAGAATTACATTAGATTTGCTGTTGAAAATACTTATACAGAGCACTATTACATATGATGGATCTCATAAACATATGCTATATATTCTATAAATATATCAGGAAAAATTAATGGATCTCAATGTCTTCATGGTTCCAAATAGGAAGACAGACCCTGAACATATCTGTAAGGGAAATAATATAAATGATCACAAAATGGAGGCCATTTCTATCTGGTCATTAAGGCCAAAATCAAGTTAAGACCCCCAACTCATAAATCCAAAAGGCCTCCCTGGCTGCAAATTATTTCTCCAAATCCCCACACACACACACACACATCTTGTCCCAAGGCAATCTTCTGATTGCTAGGAACATAAACATATGTTTCTCTGGATTTTCCTTGGTCTCACAAGCACCATAAGGGCAGACCTATCATTCATAGACTGAATAGCAATGATGTGTTCCCCCACCTGCTCTTTAAAGTTATGCCTCATATGGCCCATATAATACACCTCACAAGAACAGGTGGCCAAATAAATGACATTACTTGTGTTCACAAAATGTTTAATCCTACTGTGCTCCCTGTCTTGGGGTTTAGAAATGATGCAGTGTTGCACATGTAAGTAAGCAATAAGACACAATGGGATGTGTATGGGACAGATTTTATTACACACACCGAGGCATAGTGATTTGTTTTGGTGACCTCCACCAATGACAGCAGCAGGAGCAGACACACCCACAGGCTATCATTAAATGAGGTTGACTGGAGCACCTTTGCTGCAGCCACATCCAAGAGCAGGGCCATTCTCAATGCCCTACAGGGGGCATGCCTCAGACAGCTAGTTTTGGAACCCACTTGGGAGAGAGCAGTCTTAGACCTGGTACTCTCAAATGGGGATGGAGAGAGGATCTCTGATCTTGAAGTGGGTAGCCATCTGGGAACAAACGACCACCAAATATTGTGGTTCACAATAAACTTAGCTGTAGAGTCAAGCCACACAAAAGTGAAGGTACTAGACTTCAGGAGGGCTGATTTTGGCAAAATGGGAGAGTGCCTCAGAAAACCACTAGCAAACAGGCAAGAAGGTGGGGTGGAGCAACAATGGGGAAACATCAAAACCGCCATCACAGAGGCAACAAGTCATTGTGTGAAGCAAATAAACAAATCAAAATGAAAGAAAAAAACACTATGGTTCTCAAAAGAAGTGGCGGGGAAGGTAAGGGAAAAAAGATAGCATTCAGGAAGTATAAGGAAACACAGAAGGAGCAGGACAGAGAACTGTACCAGTTAAAGCAAAAGGAAGCGGGTAAGGCAGTCAGAATAGCAGAAGCCCAAACTGAGGAAAATATAGCCAACTCAGTTAAGAAGGGGATAAAACCTTTTATAGGTACATTAGGGAGCAAGAAAGACTAAGGTAGGGATCCTGAGGCTGAACAAGAGGAAGGTGGTTGGGCAGAGAGCAACAGTGAAAAGCAGGGATACTGAGCGAATACTTCTGCTCAGTATTCGCAATGGAAAAGCAGGGAGAAATACCTAATCTGGTCAATAGAAGCACTCTGGATAGGGGAATTGATATTTGTCCTTTCACAGAAGAAAGGGTTCTGAAAGAACTCTTAAAACTGAAGATGGATAAAGCAATGGGGCCTGATGGGATTCACCCCAGAATTTTAAAAGAACTAAGGGAAGAACTAGTAACACCACTGACTACCCTTTTTAATAAATCATGGGAGGATGGGGTGGTACCTGAGGACTGGAGGAGGGTGGATGTGATTCCCCTTCACAAAAGTGGGAGCAAGACAGAGGCAGAAAACTACAGACCTGTCAGTTTGACCCCAGTGGTAGGGAAAATGATGAATCACTTCTGAAGGAAAGAATTGTTGAGTACCTAGAGGCCAGTGGGGCACAGGACCCAAGGCAGAATGGATTCACAGTGGGAAAGTCATGTCAGACAAAACTAATTGATTTCTTTGACTGGGTGACCAAAGCAGTAGACCAGGGAGGGGCTGTGGACATGGCCTACCTAGACTTTAGCAAGGCATTTGACACAGTCCCGTACAAAAGATTAATAAACAAATTAGCCAGCCTGGGAGTGGGTTCTAGGGTGGTAGCCTGGGTAAAATACTGGTTGGACAACAGGACACAGCGGGTAATAGTAAATGGAGTCCACAGTGAAGAAAGGAGGGTTATTAGTGGGGTACCACAAGGTTCAGTACTGGGGTCGGTCCTTTTTAATGTCTTTATAAGTGACATTGCAGAGGGACTGGAAGGGAAAGTATGTCTCTTTGCAGATGACACAAAGATCTGCATCACGGTTGATACACAAGGTGGGGTGGAAAGGATGAAAAGGGACTTGGCAAGGTTAGAGGAATGGCCAAATGTATGGCAGCTTAGATTCAATGCAAATAAGTGCAAAGCAATGCACCTGGAAACAAAAACCCGGGAGCGTACACAATGGGGGTGAGATACTGACAACAACAAAATGGAAAGGACACGGGGATAGTCATATCAGATGACCTAAAGGTGGGCCAGCAATGTGAGAAGGCAGTAAGGAGGGCTGGAGGGATACTGGGATGCATAGGAGAGGCATCACCAGTAGAAAACAGGAAGTTGTTGGCCTCTGTACAGACAGTTGGTAAGACCACATCTGGAGTACTGTGTACAGTTCTGAAGACCCCATCTCTGCAAAGACATAGACAGGGTGGAGGCTGTCCAGAGGAGGGCACCAAAATGATGCAGGGTCTGCATCAGAAGACATATGAAGAAAGACTAAAGGAACTAAAGATGTATAGCCTCGGGAAAGGAGGAGAGGGAACATAATAGAAACTTCAAATACCTCAAGGGAATCAACAAAATCCAAGAGGCTAGCATCTTCCGGGAAAAGAGATATGCAAAAACAAGGGGCACAATTTGAAGATAGAGTGAGACGGCTCAGAGATAATGTGAGGAAGTATTTCTTCACAGAGGAGGTTGTGGATACATGGAATAGCCTTCCTGAGGAGGTCATAGAGTCAAAATCAGTGGGGGAATTCAAGAATGCATGGGACAGACATAAGGCAATTCTAATGGGGGGGTAGGAGGAAGTAGAGTGTTGGTTAACTAGGATCTGCAGCTTATCCATTAGGTAGGGAAATGGGCAGACATGGTGGGCCAAACGGTCCTTATCTGCTATCAAATTCTATGTTTCTATGTTTCTATGTAGGTAGATGATTGGGGAACAGCATTTTTAAAAAAATAAATGAGGCAATTCAAGTATGACCACAACAAGCAGACGTACAGCACCCAGCAGCTCCTACCCATCTCAGAAGTACTTCTCCCCCTCTCCCATCACCTCGCCAACTGCAAGTCAACGTGAGCATAAAAAAAAATTAAAAGTGATAGTTCATCTGAACTCCCTCACCTGCCACAGTGTAGTAGTAGGGGAACACGGAGGTTAGTGTGTGGCTGTATTCCTGCCCCCACAGTGTAGTCAGGAGCGGGATCTGTAAAGCGGAGTCCTTAATATAGAGTTTAAGAAAAAAAAATTTCACATTTTAAAGTACAGGAGCATGAAGGTGCTGACAGAAAAGTTCGAACTGTGGGAGTGTTTTTCTGACCACGATGGATGACCACACAGCAGAACAGTAGGAGCGATGGGGAAAACAGCTGAAGCCCTGAGCAAGCAGGCTTTTAGAACAGACTGAGCTTCAACAGTGCTCTTCTCATTTTCTGAGCTTGTGTCTGACCCTCCCACCACAGTGTAGTAGGGTAACACAGAGGTTGGTGTGCGTATATTCCTAACCTCAACAGTGTAGTCAAAGAATGGTATCTGTAAATGGAGCTCCTTAAAGTTTAAGAAAAAATAACGATTTCACATTTAAAAGAACAAGAGTGGGACAACGATAGTCAGCACAGACGGTGGGAGCAGATGGAGACTGGAGACAGAGTCACAGAACAAAGCAGGCACAAGAGTGTACAGTTGTATATTTTGTTTTAAATGTAAGATGTCTGCAGAGCTCTCCACAACTAAATAAACTTGTCGGGGGGGGGGTGCTGATGAGCAGTAACCGGTAAAGACGTGGGCTCCTGCAGCTCTCGACCCTGCTGAAAATAAACAGTAAAATCCAACAGAATCTGAGCCTTAAACAACGCTGAAAATGACTATCTTTATTTGGAGTGTACCATGGAGGAGTTTCTGATGTCAAATCCAGGGAAAGGACAGCGATCAACTGGGAAAGTAAAAAAAAAACAAGCAGTGGCAAAATTCTTGGATGTGCAAGGCCCTGCCTCGCTGTCTGCAGCTGAGATGGCGGCTTTTGGCCGCGAAGTCTTGGAGCAAGTTTTGGAGAATCTAGATGGGAAATGGAGCAAACTAGAGGAAAAAATAGATGTTCGCTTATAAGGTATGCTTGAGCAGATGGCCATGCAGGCAAATAGAATGACAGAGGCGGAGGAGCTAATTTCCAAGACTGAGGACACTATGGATCCCTTAGTGGCTCGTGTCACAAAATTAGAGAAGGAGCTTGCTGAACTGACTGATCAGCATGATTATCAAGAAAATTATCATTGCCCTTAAATCTATGACTCAGGGGCTCCCGGAGAAGGAGGGTCCAGATATTCTCACATTCTGCACAGAAAGCTCCGAATTTGCTGGGTATGAAGCTAAAAAGGGGACACTTAAGCTGGAACGAATGCATAGGGCTGTGAGCCATGACCACCAGTGGGCAAACCCATGAGGCAGATAACATTTAGATTTCATCACTACCAGAATTGGGAGCAGATGCTGCGTGTATACCGCAACATCGGAGAGTTCAAATATGAGGGAGAGTGACTCTATCTGCTACAAGACTACTCTAACAGAATCCTGAAAACAAGGAGAGAATTTAATCCAATGTTAACTCAACTAAGGGCCCTCAAAGTGGACTGTTTCTTGCTTTACCCTGCGATCTTAAAAATAAAGCATGAAGGTCCTACATATACTTTTTTGGAGCCAGAGAGAGCTTCTGCATTCATGGAGGATCTCAAGAAAAAAGTGGGATGAGGGACTGTCTGGTTGGAATGTGCACGAATGACACACCGAGCGATGTTTAGGCATTGCAAGTGATCTTGAGGGGTATGCTGCACAGATTTGCTTGTTACGAGTTTATTGTTACTTGAAACTTCAGGGACAGGGTTGTTCTACCCCCCTCTGATGTCTCCTAGAGTAACTGCTAGACTGGTTGAGCTTGTGTGGGTGGAGACCTCCATAATGAGCGGAAGAGGAAAGCGATCTGCAGGTTGGACTGGTGGGCCTGTGTAATGCCGCACTGGCTGGATGTGGTAACACCAGTCCAATCAATTGTCGGCAGGAGGCTGGCTCCAGAAAGAAGAATTTCATCATGGGGCATACCTGATATGAATTTGAAGCGAAACTGTGAAAGTTGACTGGTAAGTGGGGGGCTTGGGGTGGGCGATGTCACGTATATTTTCCTGTGCGCCGCACCCCTAAAGCTCCTACAAGCTTATGGGTCTCTCTGGCATAACAGGACTGAGAAGGGACATTGTAAAGGAGAGGGTTTGACCTTTATGCCCACTATATTGTTTTAGGGTTTTAGCGATTGCAAAGAAGACACACGCAGTTGCTCGGGAGATGATGTAGTGTTCCTGTAGATCTGATTAAATGTTTAGTCTGTTAGGTTAAAGTTAAACGCAGTGATCGCAAAGTAGTTTAGTTCTGTGATGGGTGTTCTGAAATTAGTTAATAGCAGGGGCGGGGGTGGGGAATGGAACGTCTGCGATGTTAAAGGCAGGTCCATTCTGAGCATTTCAATAGCAAGGTGGTGGTTAGGCTATAGCATTTGTAAATATGTTATGGGATTCTTTGTATGGCAGTTAAATAGAGGGGCTGGGGACTGGGGAAGTGGGGAGAGTAGATGAGTGTAACATTTGAAGGAAGGATTGTTGTCTGTTTTTTCTTTTTGTGCAGTTTTGGAAATGCCCAATGTTTTTTCTTTCTGGATGTAAGAGAATTATTTTCCAGGTTCACCAGCAATCATGGATATATTGCAGAAGCAGGATCCAGAGATGCCAAAAGTAAAGAGTGGGTAAAGGAAGGTGGACATGGCTAAATGACTATGGTATTAGAGATCACTCGTGGAATGTGAAGGAGATTTAATCACGTAAAGAGAACCAGGATACTAACAGCCTTGCAATGACAGGGCACCAGGTGGCTCTACTCCAGGAGACACAGTTGACCCTCAATGAGCATCAGAAACTGGTAGAGGCTGAGTTGGAAGTGCTTTGCCTCCCCACAATTCACATAAAAGAGGGGTTGTGGTGCTAATTAGTAACATGCTGCCATTCACTAGTATGAGGGTGGTCACCGATAAAGGGAGAGGAGGTATGTATTGTAGAAGGCATGTTATATGGGGAAAAAGTAAATTTAGGAGTGTTCATGCTCCATCGGTTTCGACCCAGCCTTTACCAAGAGGTGTTGGATGTTATAATCAGAGAACAATTCATAGGTTTAATCATGGGGAGATTTCAATGCAACAATGTAAGCCAAGCTAGATCATTCTGAGGTTAAGGGTAGACATGGAAGGATGAAACCTTGGAAGGAAGTGGTATTGGACCTGGACCTAATTGATAGTTGGAGAATTTTGCACCCAGGAGAAAGAGGGTACACTTTTTATTCCAACCCACAAAAAGTATGGACTAGGCTGGATTACATCTATATGCCACGAGCTTGGCTGGGGAGGGTACAAAAAGTGGAACGTAGTCCAATTATTCTCTCAGACCATGCTATGGTCCAGATGAGGATGGAAATGAATGAGCAGAGGAAGGGGCCCACTCCTTGGAAATTTCCCAGGTACTTACTGGGGGGAAAAGGAGTTCACGGAGCACCTTGTACAGCAGTGGAAGTTTTATAACGAAACTAAAGCGGGGTCTGTGGAATCTCTAGGGGTATTCTGGGAAGCGGGTAAGGCTTTTCTCAGGGGTGCCATCATTAGGTATGTAGCCCAGTATAAAAAGGAAAGGGAAGCCATGAGAGTAGAACTGGGGGAAAAGGTGCAGGAACTGGAGAAGGCTTTGGTGGAGAGATTTACAGAGGAAAGGGCACAGGGATTAAGGGTGGCGAGAGAGACACTCAATGCTTTTCTCTTGGGTGAAGCAAGAATGGCAGGAAATGTTTGCTGGGGTCATTTATTTGAATGGGGAACAGGCCAGGTCCATTGTTGGATCATCTGATAAAGGGAGGAGGCAATGCACACATAGCAGAAATAAGGGACAGAGAGGAAGCTGTTAGGAATAAAACCTTAATTAGAAACAGGTTTGAACAATTTTATCAACAACTTTACCAGGCAGAATGTGAGGAACAGGGGAGTTAGCGTGTAATTTTGCAGGAGATTCGGTTGCCTAAAATAACTGAAAGACAGCAGAAACAGTTGGGAGGAGATCACAAGAGCAGAAATTATCCAAGCAATACAGGGTCTGAGACTGGGGAAAGCCAGTGGACCAGATGGGTACCCCATCGAGTTTTATAAGGTAATGAAGGAGCATGTGGTTGAACCCCTGTCTCAGGTGTTTGCAGAAACTCGAGGAGGGGGAGTCTTCCAGTATCCTTTAAGGATGCAATCATCTGTCTAGTCCCCAAATCCGGAAAGGATGTGCAGGAGTGTTCTTCATATTGACCGACCTCCTTATTGAATTGTGATGCAAAGATCTTGGCTAAGGTGCTGGCCAAAAGGTTGGATCGGCTTCTTCCACAGTTGGTTCATCCAGATCAGATAGGGTTTGTTTGAGGAAATTGCTTAATGTTGTGTGGCGAGCTTCTCAGGGTTGGAAGACCATTGCTGTACTTACAATGGATGCCGAGAAGGCATTTGACCTGATAGAATGGGAGTATCTGTTTGAAGTTCTACAGGGGTATGGACTAGGTGAGGGATTTATAGGATGGGTGAGAAGTATGTATAGTGCCCCGAATGCCAGGGTTTTAGTAAATGGTGACCTTACAGGAAAATTTGATCTCCATACAGGTACTAGGCAGGGATGCCCCCTCTCACCACTTTTATTTGCATTGGCTATAGAGCCGTTAAGATAAGGAGCCTGGCAGAGATTAGAGGAGTGCAGGGGAATTCTGGCAGAGAACATAAAATCATGCTTTATGCGGATGATATGTTACTATATGTACAGGATCCGTCTAGGTCTCTTCCTCCATTATTAGAGATAATAAGAACATTTGCAGTGTTCTCTGGGTACAAAATAAACTTTAATAAATCAGAGATCATGTTATGGGGGGAATAGAAAGAGCTTTTGGGGACAGGGCATGGGGACTCAAAAAAGTTAAGAAGGCTTTTGTATACTTAAGAATTCATATTGGCCATGAACTGGGTCAGTTGTATAACTTAAACTATAGCCCAATGGTACAAACTATGAGGAGGAGCTAAGAAAATGGAAGGAGTTGCCTATCTCATGGATGGGACTATAAATCTTATAAAATGAATACCTCCTCGGGTTCTGTATCTGATGCAAATGTTGCTGATGGGGCTGAATAAGAAAGATATTAAATGGGTAGACAGAGCTTTTCAGGATTTCTGTGAAGGGGAAGTGGTTAGGGTGAGCCTACGAGACTGCAGGCTGATAGGATAGAGGGGTCTGAATCTCCTAATTTACAGAATTATGCTTATCTACGCATTATAGGTATATAGGGATTGAGTAATAGAATGCCAAAGCAGGATGGCTGGACTTAGAGGAAGGGGAGGGGTGGTGAGGGTTGTCATGCATCTGGGTAAAGGAGGGAGGAAAATTTATAGTAGACAGGGAAACTGAACCATTGGTGGTATTAGTGTTAGAAGCATGGGAACAACTCCTGAAATGGGTGGGTGTTGGGCAAGGGAAGAGACATTTGCTGCCATTGAGGGGAACCCAGGATTTGTGGCTGGGCTGGAGGACAAAGGTTTTCTTTCATGGGAGGGAAAAGGTATAAAGTGTGTAAAGGACCTGTGGAGGGGGGACAGTTTATTTCTGGAGAAGAACTTGGAGAGCGAATGGGTTCGGGAATATTTAGAACCCTCCAGGCTTGCAACTATGCCAAAACAATTAGTAAAAGTAGAAAGGAGAACTCACCTCTAGATCAGGTAGAATGCGTAATCCTTGGCACTCGCCTGGGAATGGGGGGGCTAATTGGTAGAGCAGCGAGGCTGGGACGGCAATTCTTCCTCAACTATACTTGTAAAACCAGAAGACTGTGGAACAGAGACTTAGGACGGGAGATCTCTGACCAAGGGTGGGACCTTGTGACGCAATTATACAAAGGGCTGCTGGTCTGTAATAAGTGTCAAGAATCATATTATAAATTTGTGCATCGGTTATATTGCCCCCCAAGTATGGTACATCGATTTCATCCTGAGGTGTCCCCGCTATGTGGGAGATGTCACCTGGAAGTGGGTACATATGTACACTGTTTTTGGGAATGCACTGCTCTAACGCATCTCTGGGAGAGAGCGGCTAGAGAAATTGGCAGAATATGGGGAAGGCAGTTGGAAAAAAGGTCTGTCAACCTGCTGTTTGGAGTGGATGGCTCAGTTGAGGAGGATTGGAGACCTTTTCTTAGGTGGGTGAGGTCTTGATAGTCTAGCTAGGCACTGTATATTAAATCGTGGGTTTCTGAGAGGTCCCAACCATGCAGCAATGGAAAACTTTGTGCTTGCAGGTCCTGGGCCTGGAGGCTATATTATGTATCTAAAAAGAGACGAGCACTTTTGGGTGACCTGGGAGTCTTTTGTTTCATTGCTATCCCTAGCTGAGATAGATATATTGAGGAAGGGACTACGGGGTTAATGAGGAGAGACCCAGTACCTGGGAGCAGATTGGAGCTGGTATTACTGTAAATTCAGAGAGATTATGAATCAATTAGGAAATGGAAAATTTGTATATACTAAAATATGGGGTAAATAACAGAATACAATCTGCACAATATTTTAAACTGTTGTCTTGGTTATTGTTAACCTTTTTTTCATTTTTTTATTTTCTTTCTCCCTCTCTGTTGGATAAGACTGGGGTTGGGGGTGGGAATGTCTTAGTGTTCTGATGTATTGTATGATGTGATTTAAATATTGTAGAGTACCCAGATATGTTGGGGAAAGTTGGACAGTATGGTGATGGGAGGATGGGAATAGTTAAATGCATTGGGTACATGTATTGGTAGTTTGGTGTTGTATCTTACTGGAGGTGTTTTTCATTAATGGTTATATGTGGAAAATTATTAAACATGTTATGCAAAAAAATAAAACAAACTTGTCAACTATGCTTTCTGAGCAGTGATGTTTAGATAAGTTCAGTGACTTCCTTTTAATGGAGAAAAAATTGTGGCATTTTAAAACTGAGGATTCTAATGGCACAGTGATTTATTGCTTTACTGCTGCAGTCCCTGTTTATGGTATTTGTTTTACCTGTGCATCAAACACATTTGATGCACAGGTAAGGACCAATCAGAAGGCAGTATTTTCTCTGCCCATTTTATAAGTGCACAACTACAACACTTCCTTGTACCTGCTGGAATGGTGAAAGAAAGCATATATCCACCACTATAGTTATGAACAATTGGTATATATTAAAGTATGCATCCTGCTTAGGTGACTGTGTTGAAAATCTCCCCAGATTTGTATACTACAGGCTAAAACCTGAGGGACCCACTTTGATCTATGGTGTCCAACAGGTGCAGCAGAAAACATCCTTCTTCCCCCACTTCCAGCAAGTACAAAGAAGTATGTTAAGTGTAAGTATTGTACTGATATGTGCAACACTGCTTCATTTCTAAACCCCAAGAAACAAACATAGAGTTTGTTAGCAGATAAGGACCACTTGGCCCACCCAGTCTGCCCATTTTCCCATACCTCCAGTATCACCTTAGACCCTACATGATCGCCATCTCTTTTTCCCCTCCCTTCCCCTCATTCCTTTCCACAAAGATTCCCTTATGCCTGCTTCATGCATTCTTGAACCCCATCACTGTTTTTGCTCCTACCATCTTGACTGGAAGGCTGTTTTAGGAACCCATCACCCTTTCTTTGAACAAGTACTTCCTCACATCTCTCCTGAACGTACCCCGTTCCAGCTTTATAGAATGTCCCCTTGTTCTTGTGCATCTTTTTTTCTGAAGATACTTTATTCCTGTACCTTACTTACCCATGTAAGGTTTTTAAAGGTCTCTAGCATATCCCCCCTCCATTCTCTCTTCCACATGTATACATTGAGTTCCTTTACTCTCTCCTCATAGAGCTATTGATGCAGACCCCACACCATTTTAGTTGCCCTCCTCTGGATGGCCTCCACTCTGCCTATGTCCTTCAGGAGATGTGGCCTCCAGAACTGTACATAAAATTCTAAGTGAGTTCCTACCAGTAGTCTATACAGATGCAGCATCACCTCCCTCCTTCTGCTAGTGATAACTCTCCCTATGCATCCCAGCATCCCACTAGCCCTCCCAACTGCTTTGTCTCACTGCCTGGCCACCTTTAGATCATCAGAGATTATTACCCCAGGCCTCTCCTTTTTTTTGGTTGTCAATAACACTCTCCCTATTTTATACTCTGCCCCTGGGTTTCTGTGTCTGAAATGCATTATTTGCACTTTTCACATTTAACAGTGAAGACAGGAAGAACAGTGGGAATTAAAGATGTTGTGAACTGTGACACAACTAATGTCATTTATTTGGCCATCTGTCTTTGTGGGTTGTATTATTTGGGCTGTAAGAGGCAAAAAATTTAAAGAGTCGGTGGGGGAACATATCATGGCCATTCAGTCTGTGGATGCCAGATCTGCCCTAGCAGTGCATGCAGAGATGAAGGAAAATGCAGACGAAAATATGCATATGTGCCTACGAATCAAATTGCTTACCTTGGACCCCAGAGGAGGGGGGGAGGATTTAGAGAAAAAATTGGAAACCAGTGAAGCTTTTTGGATTTTGACAAAGCACCCAGAGAAGCATGTGCAAAATGTTGGGGATCCAGTGGGTCCCCTTGTGGAATTTCTCTCTGCATTTCTGTTTGTTTGCACATGGGAACCTTGCAATAAAAAAAAAATGTATTGGCCTCTGCACTATAAAGTTGTATTGATTGCTTTATTGTAAATGAGTGTTGAATCCTTTGCTATGAATATACTTGATGGGAATTTCTGTAACAATGCTGAGCCAGCAGTTCTGGTTGGTATATTCAAGTGCCACAGGCTCTCCTCCAGTTACTTGCCTCCAAGTCATTGGACCATTTTGTTGCCCTGTGCTGTATTGCTGACACTTTGTTGCAGTCTTTCCTAAGGTGTGTACTCCAATGCCTTGTGCTGCTCTCCAGATGTGGTTTGAATAATGACCTCTGTGTGGAGGATCACCATCCAGCTCCTGGTGCTTTTCATCTTGTTATATATCACAATGTCCTCTGTGCCGTTCCCACAACTCTGTTTTAAAAGGTGCCATGGCTTTTAGGCTTTTTGACATTATGATACCTAACCCAACCACATCGGTAAATCATCATTTAACTTTTTTGAAGGTAAGTCATCACTAATCATTGTTAATTATCAAATGTCACCATATGATCATCAAGGGAGATCATGATCTAAGATAATCACCTAGAGCATGATTTAATCATGAAAATGTAAATTTCAAATCACCAACTGATGGTTTGTTGATTACTGTAATCTTAAATCGGCATGATAATTTTTGATGGTCCATAAAAAAACAAGTGATGATAATTGCTGACCACTGATGATTACATCAGTTCTGCATTGCAAAATTATAAAATCATATGAGTAATATTTAACAAAGCTGTGTTTGTTAATAAAACAAAAATATGAATGTCAAATTTCTCACTGTGTGAGTAAGCAGGCTTCATTTATAATAACTGTTTCCGGGACTTGTTAGACTGGTTTTGCAATGCAGACCCAAGTTTGGTTTTCAGCCTACAGACACAGCTTGCCTTTTCATCTTCCTCTCACTGAGGATTATCTGGTTCTTTTGGTGATTAGAATTTAGATTTGTTTCCTATAACACTGGACTAGATGTTTAATTCGAAACAATGGATAGTCAGAGTATCAACTGTTAGCTGTTATCACATAGTTTGCTGTTTGTCTGATATGTAAAAGTGCTTAGAATGATCCCCCTCTAATGCAGTTCATTTAGGGCGAGTGCTAACCACATGTAAATCTCATTTAATATGTGCTTAATTCAGAATGCATGACTTATTTCCTTTTTGGGAACAGAGACATTTATGAGCTCATGTTTTCAAACATTTATTTATTATATATATATTATTTTTGCAGCTCATGGACTCATTATATGCAGCCATCATTTCTTTGTCTATTAAACTGAGTTAAAATATTTCTTTTTAACCTCTAGATGTATCTCATAGAGATAGTTTGTATCGAGTGTATGCATTGAGAGGTGGCACCCTCATTGCTTAATATGTACTATGTTTCTCATGCTTTATGTCAGTGTTTCTAAATGTATGTTTTTTTTTGGAAAGTAATAAACAGTTTAAAAATGAATGCCAAATTTAAGCAAAAGCAAATTAACTATAATGTAAATCATGTGAAGTCAAGTTTAATCCCTTCAGGAAGAGCACATGTATTGTTAGGAATAGTATATTTATTTGAATAACTAGTTTACATATTTCAAAAGCAGAGTTTATGGACCAAAACAGTGGTAATTTCTATTTTTTAAATACTTTTGCCTTGACAGTATTAGTTTTCAAACTGTAAAGGAAAGGTTTGGAGCAAAGACCAGGTACAGTACTTGTCAGAACGCACCACTGCCGAAGGAACCATTAAATGGCACCATGTAAATAATTTTGAGCCTTTATAACATAAGTGAGAAGTAAGGTATAAAGTAAGTATAATTGAAAGTGAAGATGGCCACTGGCTCAGTGGTAGCGCTACTGCCGTGATGCCAATGACCAAAGTTCAGCGTGAGCCCAAGGCCATAGGCCAGACGGGAGGAAGATTGAGGATCCAAGAGATGGCTACCTCCCCATGGGGGAAGGTGGATAAGAGCTCAGGGCTTACCTGACCCCTGGCCAGGGGAGACGCAGCCCAAGCTACAGCAGTGGGAGATATGGTAGACATCAGCATGTGTGCCTTGATGTCAGTGCATGTCATGTCTCCCAGAGGAGAAACATGAAAAATCTCCCTGTCACATACAATGATCACTGGCCTCTGCAGGCCCCATGCCCGGCAACTCAGGCACTTCATGGAATCAGAATCTGGTCTAGTGGGTTGAGGGACTCCTGCCCCATGCCATAGAGGGCAAACCGTGGGGGATATGGGAGAACGTAAGTCCTGGGAGAAGCTGGGATGATGGGGTTGGGAGGACCAGCATGATGGTGGACTGGTTGGGACCGGGGGGGGGGAGTATAATTGAAAGCACTATGTATTGTGTAGAAAATGCATTATAACTGATGATTACAATAACGATCACTCAGTAGAAGACAAGATAAATTCCAAAAGTACAAAAAAGATGAATTGATATTTTTATTTATTGTAGTGATCTTGACTTCAGGCAGTTTTGAAAATCATGATGTTATGAGATCATCACTGATCACATTCACCATTTCCAAAACATTGTAGTTTTTGATTGATGGCCATTTAATGTTCATGTTTAATCACTGTTAGTCATGATCACAGTGATGGTTTTGAAGCTTGAACATGATATTTGAGCATAATTGATAATGGTCATTTATGACAGGTCATTATAAAACATCATTTCAGCTGGGACAGTAGATCCTTCTGCTATATGATGCTTTCAGCCCCACCAGTCTGTACTGCACTCTTGGGTTCCTTTTACCAATGTGCATCAATTTTATTTTTTTCTGTTGAAGCATAGCTGCCAGATATTTAACCACGTCACCAATTGACCCAGATATTTTCTTAGTTCCCTATCCCTTCCTCCATGTCAGCTCTTGCAGCAGATTTTTGTCTCATCCACGAAGAAGCAGACCTTGCCCTAATGTCTTCCCTTTTCAGAAATGAACACACTCTGAAAAGGATAAGTCCAACACTTATCCCAGTGTCATTCTGCTTACTTCTGAGAACAACCATCTTCATACAACTCTTTGATTCCTTCCTCTCAGTCAGGTTTCCAACAAAGCTAACAATTTTTCTTCCACCCCTAAGTCCCTTAACTTAACCAGACTCCTGTGGGACGGAGTCAAAGACACGTCAAAATCTAAGTACACTATATCGATTGCCTGTCCTTTATTGGTCTCCCTGACACCCAGTTAAAGAAGTCATATGTCATTATTGCTTGATTTAGTATGTTTAGTAAACATTGTTGCATTTTGTACATTTAGTTCACCTTATTTAAATTTAGTACATTTAGTAAATCTTGATTTAAAATTATTTCTAATATATTTACATGTAAGTCCCGATCTCTTCTCAAGTACTTTGTGTGCCAGAACTGCTCAGCTGTGGGTCAGTTTTCTCACCCAAAGAACTTGAGAATTCACTGTTATAACAATAAAAACACAGTAATTGTACATGTAAACACATAAAAGACACAGTAATGGAAATTAGGAACAATGCAATGGTATAGAAATTACAAAAGAACCAATACAGAAGACAACAAAATGACATATTGTATAAGAACTTAATCTAAAAGGTGTAGTAGGCACATTAGTTTGGTAAAATGAACTGAGACTGGGAAGTTCATCTACATTGCACTCCACCCATTTATAATGTTTGTTATGTTTGCTTGCACACACAGTGCACAAGAAACATATTGAGGTAGTAAGAGCATTGCAGAGGTGTGGCAGTGTTATGGCAGTCCAGCAAACACTTTAATAGGCTTGTCGTCGGCCACTAATTAATGAAGCTGCTGATGACGGTAGTTTCAGTGAATGCTACACTTGAAAGAAATCTGCTGCCGCAATCAGGGGCAGTTTTGTCACTGTGACAGTTGTCTCCCTCCCTCGCAAGCAGTAACACAGCAGGACAACAAATTAACTCCCTCCCACTGCTGCTGACCAAACCACACCCTCTGTGAAATCTGTCATTGCAGTCAGGGCAGTTTCGTTTATTACAGTGGCAATCCCCACTCCCTCCAAACCAGTAACACAGCAGGACAACAAATTAACTCCCTCCCACTGCTGTTGACCACACCACACCCTCTGTGAAATCTGCCGCTGCAGTCAGGGCAGTTTCGTCATTACAGTGGCAGTCCCCACTTCCTCCAAACCAGTCACACAGCAGGACAACAAAATTAGCTCCTGCCACTGCTGCTGCCACCTACACCCTCTGTTCTCCATTCCCTTTCAACATTGGGGTGCTAAATTCCCATGTCAGCATGTATCACCCCTCCCTTCTTTATTGTGGCACACTGGGAGCCCACATCAGTATGCTGCAAAATACTTCTTTGATGTTTCCAGCACTGGGATGCCCACATCTGGTGTCAGATCACCCACCACACACACCTCTATGTTCTCAGCCAACCTCGGGGGTGTCAAATCCCTGGATTGGCATTGATCCCTCTCCTCCAGTACTATGGCACACTGGGAGCTCACCCCAGTGTGCTGAAATCCATTTTGTAAAATTTGTCCTGTAAAAAACAAAACAGTCCCACAATGTATTTTTTTAAACCTGAAAAAAGAGAAAATGGTCCCTTGTCATTCCCATTGGCCCCCTCCTACAACCTGCACCCTCCTCACCCATACTTACCTCCGGAGGTCAGGAGCAGTGATCTTCTGTGGATCAGGAACATGTCTGCACTCTTCAAAGACCAACAGGAACCAAGCAATGATGGTAAGCCCTATAATGGCAGTCAATGGGGGGTTTCAATTTAGGTTGTTATCTCAACCGATTTTTGGAGTTTGGTCCAAATTTTCAACATAAGGTTCTTGGAACCCACCTCGTGAACACTGTCAATGTCATTTCATTTCTTGGTCCCAAGGTGATTGTGTTGTTGCTGTGCAGAATCACCTTTTGGGGCCAGTATAATGAATTACAGTACCACGGTTCATGAGGTGGGGTCCCAAAACCCTTGCTGCAAATTTGTGAAAAAATCAAAAAAATGACTGGATTATGAGCTTCCATTACACAGTTTCTATGCATACTCCTAACTTCATCAATCTTTAATATTTTCATTCCAAATTTTCAACATTGCCATTTTTTCACACCCCCTTACGAACAAGTATAGTTGTTATTTTTCTTATCCTTCCCAAAATGTGTTCTTCCACCTGTGATGCAGAATGGTGCGGCTGCTGTGCGAAAATCAACTTTTGGGACAGATTAACAAAATCCTAGTGTTACCGTTCATGAGGAGGTTCCAAAGGGCCATGTTGAAAATCTAGTGGCTATTCAAAAAAATGACTGCATTATGAGTGTGCATTGCACAATTCTGTGCACACAGTAATTTTGTAATTTCTTTTTCATATTTGACTCCAGACTTTCAACATTGCCATTTCTTCATACCTCCTCATGAACAGTATAACTGACATTTTCACATCCTGCCCAAAATGTGTTTTCGCACCTGTGACACTGAACTGCATACTTGCTGTGCAAAATCATGTTTTGGGACTGAGTAACAAAATGATACAGCCACTGTTCATGAGTTGTGGTCTTAAAAAGCCCATGTTGAAAATTTGGAGCAAAAATACCAACAAACACTCAGGGTGTTAAGGTTTCCAACCATAATGTCCACCCTGTACAGACTGACAGGTTTCGGTGGGGGGTGACTTGGGGTCTTCGGCCATAATGCTCATCCCATTCCACCCCACCCCCACCTGCAGCCACTGACAGGCATTGAAGTGTGCCTTGGGGTCTTCAGCCCTAACGTTCACTCCATTCTCCTATACTGTACCCATCTCAGCTTATTTTCTTATGGAATGGGGTGAGCGTAAGGGTTGAAGACCTCAAGGCACACTGCAGCACCTGTCGGTGTCTGCAGGTGGGTTGGGGTGAGGTGGAATGGTGTGAGTGCTATGGCTGATGACAACAAAGGCACACCTCCAACGCCTGTCATCTCTGCGAGGATGGGGTGGAGTTAGCGTTACTTCAATACTTCATTGCCATTCCTATTATGCATCTCTCTAACTCCTGCACTACCAATGCCAATACCAGCAAGCAAACATTCAGCATTGACAAATGCTTATCCTAACAGTGCTAGCCTGAAATATCTTTTTCACTTCAGACAGCTATTCAGTGTAATCTTGAAACTCAGAACACTATCTGTATTTATCATGTGCAGTGTCTTTGGCTTAGCAAGTTGCATACTCCTTTCTGTGGCTGGAGGATCAGAAGGCTGTGGATTCTAGTCCCCACCAGGAACTTGGGGCAACATTCCAATACAGTCACTGTAGTGCAACTCAAAGGCAGGTGCTGTACTACTAAGGTGCCATCTTTCAGATGAGATATTAAACGGAGGTCCTGTCTTTCTGTTCTGGTGGTTGTTCAGGTGAATGTTAATGATTCCATGGCACATCTTGAAAACAGCAGGGGAATTTCCTTGAGTCTTGGCTAAATTTCCCCCATTCACCCAAAACACCACCAACAGCTTAACCTGATTCAATATGCTAGTTTCCTTCTGTATCCCTTCCATACCACTGGGACAAGGCTGAAAATAGGCAGAATCACATAGCCCTCTTTTCCTGGTCAAAAAACAACTAAATTACCTCCCCTTGTAATCTGCTCCACAATCCTTTTACTCTGGCCAGCAAAAAATATGTCTGTATGTACCCTCTGACTCTCCCCACCCCACTGTCACTTTAGTTTAGTTACATAGTTAAGGCTGTAAGGGACTCTAGGTCCATCACTTATGCTCTCTGGTTTATAAGCAGGCATGAATAAGCATGTTGTGAAAACATATTAATTTAAAGGGGATTTTTACCTACTGTACTACCCAAGGTGTCCAGTGACTCCCTTGGTAAGCAGGTATTTGTCCAGGTTTACCTGCAAGAGCTGTACTGTCTTTGTGCCTAGTGCCTCAGCTGGCTGGTTATTCCATATCATCATCATCATACTCTGAGAGAAAAATTGCTTCCTAATGCAAACCCTGAATTTACCACCTTTGTGCTTCAGGGCATGTCCCCGTGTCCTGCTGTAGGATAACAGATTAAACATCTCTCTTTGATTGAGCTTACCTGTACCCTATACAGAAGACTGAGGTCATCTCCGCTAGCCTAATTTTCTACAATGTAAACATATTAAGAGCCACATCTCTATCATAGCTTTTGTCTTCCATACACCAGGTCATTTTGGTGGCACTGAGTTCCACCCCTTTGACTGCCCCAGTAGATATATTTTTGGACTGAGGAGCTTGAACTCATGACTCCTGTGTCTGCTATCATTAAATCTGCTAAACAATCTGTTTCAATTTATTTTTGTATACCCTTTAATGATTTTGAATACATACAGTAAGTTACATCTCTACCTCAGTTTCTGAAGGACAAACCCAGATTCTCCATCCTTTTTTCATATGGCATGTATTTCAGTCCCCATATAATTTCTGTAGCTCTATGCTATACTTTTTTACAGTTCCTTTACCCCATTCTGTAATGCGATGACCATAACTGCATACGGTATTCCTAATGAGGTGCAACTAGTGCCCTGTATAGTAGTATTATAACCTCCTTTTCTAGACTACTTATCCACCTTTTAATGGAAACTAGAATTCTGGTGGCCTTGCTGGCTGTGGTGAGCACTGTATGGACATTTTATAAAAGATTAGTTTATAATAACCTCCAAGTCCTTCTCTTGCTCTGATGCATTCATTAATGTACCATTTAGTTTAATGCATATCATTTTTCTGTTTCTGGCCCCTAGGTGCATTACTTCATCTGCCATCAGTCTGATCAACAGTTTGGTTTACATACTATAGGCCCTGCTGAAGTTTCCACATACCTTTCACAGGTGACCACTGTTGCTAGTACTTTATCATTTGTAAAGGTGGCTAAATAGCATCTCTGGCTGTCCCCAGTTCTAAATTATTACTGAACAAGTTTGCAGAAGTTGCCCAAGAACTGACCCATGCTTAACCTCACTAGTCACTGACTTCTCAGCTAACACTTGTCCCTCCACCACAATGCTCTGTGTCATCTTACTCAACCAAGTTCAAATCCATACTAATAGTTCCTCCCACTCTCCACTTAATAAGGTTATGTAACAGCCTCCCATGGGGTACCTTGTTCAAGTCTTTACTAACATCCCAATATACTAAGTCTAGAGCATTCCTACCATCTATCTTTCTGGTTACCTTATGAAAAAAAAAAGAATTAGAGTAGTTTGACACGATATCCCCCTATAGAAACATGTATGTTATCAGTTATTACTCTGTGTCCAGCCAAATGTGCCACTAAGATATTAATAATAGCTTGTTACATTTTACCTACAACTGAGATTGAACTACCTTGCCTGTAGTTCTCAAGATTTACCCAAGATCCCTTTCTGAACAATAGATCACATAGGCTGATTTCCAATCCCCAGGCACATGCCCTGATTCTAATGATTTTCTAAAACTCTGTGCCAGTGACTGTACAATTCCTTTCTGAGTTTCCTTTAGTATGCTGGAATAAAACAATAAGGTAGCAAATATGTTGATTGAGAACACAAGTTGTAAGAGATGTGAAAACAACAGAAAGTTATTCAGCTACACTGTGTTGGGATCACTAGATAAAGTGGGATAGGGACAATCCATCACAGAATTGTGGGGATATGGCTTAATGTGTGAATGATTATTTTCCAACATTATTCACTAAGTAAATGGGTGATCACACTGGAGGGGTGGGGATTAACATAAAGAGTGAGGAATAGCTGGAATTAAGAGGTCTAATTTAAGAATAGAAAGGGTGATAAGCCTACTAGAAGAATTAGATATCATAAAAGCCCCGAGTACAATTTTTTTGCTTTTGACTGGGAAAGGATAACTAGGCAATTTTGCTTATTTTCAGCCTTGTCCCAGGTGTGAGAGGGAGGAGAAACAGGTGCAACCTGACATACTGAATTAGGTTTAGGCTGTTGGTAGTATTTTGGTAGTATCTTTAGTGAATATGGGAAATTTAACTATGACACTGGGGTAACTCCTATACTCTCTCCTTGAAGTGTCAAGAGACCGTTAATGCTCACCCGAACAACCACCAGAACAGGCAGGTGAGACCTTGGTGTAATGCCTCATGCAAAGTACGGATGAGCTTCACTGCAGATCTCTTAAGGAACTAAAAAGGAACCATCAGAACCCTTGACAACAAATTTGTAGGAGTCAACATACAGGTATAGCACTAAAGGGCTGGAAGGAGGCAAATGTGATGTCCACACAGAGTAAGGGAATGGGTGCTGCAGAACCAGGCAATTTCTTTACAGGCAGAGTAGCCTAACATCAATTCCAGGAATCATGTTAAAACATAATTAAGGATAGGATCAAAAGTCATTTGAATAAACAATAGAGATCATAACTCAACATAATTTAAGTGGACCCCTGACACTCAGCATATAGTGCTGACAGGGGTCTTAATAACTTTGCTTGTCTCGGCTTATGCTGAAGATCTTTTGTTGCAGCTATCGTATCAAATATGTGAATCCCCTATGCTTTCAGTTATTGAAGAATATTCCCAACTATCTAACTACAAACTGAACATTGATAAAACCTTGTGTTTTCTCTTAATCACAAGGTTATTAAAAGCACCATTACGGACCTGGGTCTTTCTTGGACACAGAATTCCTTAGGGTATCTGGGTATTCAAATTGCCAGAAATCCAGCTCCACTTCAAAAATTAAACCTAGATGCCCTGGTAAACACTTCTGGCTCAGATCTAAATAGGTGGTCCAAATTTCCCATCTCTTTATGGGGCAGAGTTAATTTAATCAAAATGAATGCTTTTCCCAGGCTTTCTACCCCTGTACCTATTTAATATCTGGTTACATTTGACCTGGTTCAGTAAAATCAATGGTTTGATTATAAAATTTATCTGGGCCAATAGGCAGCCTAGGATTGCTTTTCACAAATTAGCAGCACCCAAAGATAAAGGAGGTCTCCGACTCCCTCATTTAATATTTTATCACTGGTCGAGTCATATTGCTAAATATATTAAATGGTTAGGACATAAAGAGGAAATTAATGCTTCTGCTTTTGTTCCTAATTGCTTAAAATTGAATTGTCCCTCATCCAAGCAAATGGTCTAGCCCCAGCTGCCTGCTCCATATCAAACCCTGTGTTCTCCCCTAAATTTAAAATCAACCCCCATCAGCAAGTTCTGTTAGAGTTCACACTCAGCTATGCGCCCTTATTAAGTATAATCATATTTGTGATTTAACACAACCTATTAGGGGTAATCCAAATTTAAAAATAGATAACAAGCCAATCACACTGACTTGGCTTCCCTTATTGGAGGACATCTGGCTTTCCTATTTTGTCACAATGGATAATTCATGGTCTTCTTCCATTGAGATATTAAAATATCTCAACATTCCCACTAAATTTACTTTTAAAATTTTCCAACTAAGACACTTAATAGTGAAAGTATTTAGTGTGACACCTCCCCAAAAGGGAACTAAAACTTTCTTGGAGGAGCTGACCCTTACAGGCAACTCATCACATTCTGTATCTAGTATTCACAAGACCTTATATAACTGGGAGTACCCGACTTGCTTTGCACCTGTGCAGCACTGGACTTCATTTTTTCCCAATCTGGAAATTGATTGGAATACTTTATGGCATAATTGCCATAAATATATCACTCAGGATAGGCTATGGGTTACCCAATTCCATATATTACACAATATATACTACACCTCAAAAATTACATAAATATGGTCTTATTGATTCACCCACTTGCTCTCATTGCCAACAGACAGAGGGTTCTATTTATCACATATTTTGGACCTGTCCTAAAGCCACAACTCTCTGGACTGACATCCAGCAAAGGACTGATCCCTGTTAGGGTTGTCTGATGTTTTTACCCTGAAGTGTGCCTTTTAGGTGATTATGCCAGAGTTTCAGTATCCACCAGATGACATCACATAGCCCTGATGGCTCTGTCAGTCAAAAAGTAATTATCCGTCATTGGAAGGACAATACTGACATTTCTTATTCTGAGTGGTTAAAAGAATTACTCATTAATCTCAGAACAGAAAATGGTAGCAAGCCTCAATAATAGGCTGGACAGATACAGAAATATATGGGAGCCTCTTCATACGCTGTTCTCCATTTAATTTATCTTATATTGTATTTGGCTAATAGCTTGATCAATATGTTTATGAGAAATGGCTGTGCTGAATAGGGGTGTGGAGGTTTCTATGTTTATGGGAGGGAGAGGGCTGGGAGAGGGAGGGAACAGTTCTGGAGTATATTGTCTTTTCTGGTTTTATGTATAACTCAGATTGTTTTTCTGGATTTGGTCTCACTATTCTTAAAAATTAATAAACTTGATTTGAAAAAAAAAAACTGCTAGGCCCATACCCCATGGAGCACACTTGTCCAACTCTCTGACAGTGACCAGGGCACCCGACAGAAAAGGACTCTGGGCAGCACACCTCTTCCACAGAGGAACCCTACACCTCCATTCACTTCTCCAGGCTCTCCCTAAACACTGTACTTTTTCCAGCATAATAGACACTATATACTGACCTAAGCTCCTCCCACAACCACTGGCAAACAGAAGGAGATGCCAAGGCACCACATCCCCTGTTGGGTACGCTAGTAATAACCTTGCCCCCTACTGTAGGGTAGGTTATTATGAAGTTCAGAAAGTTAAGCATTTCTGACTTGTAGTGTTGTGTTGAAATAGTGCTCAAATAGTCCACCAATCACAGCACAGGATTTCTCAGCCCGTTATATAATCAGTTACTAATTTTTTAATGTTATAATGTTTTATTTTTTCACTATAAGGCAATTACTTGGTTCTCAAATGCTGAAACAGACTGCCTCACCTTTTGCAAACATGGTCCAGCCATCTCATTTTCATGGACAAATTCCAAAGTTACCTTATAGAAAAGGTCTCATGTCAGTGTTTTCAAATATTTGTTGTATGCACTTGCACTCCATAATGCTGAACTATTTTGCACCCTTTATGTGTAACTGTCTAGTGCCCTGGGTTATTCTTGAAAATGCGCCTTTGGTTCTAGTAAACCTAACCAGAAATCAAATAAATGATAGTTACTGTAGTGCAATTGTTGTAGAGTACTGGTATTGAGAAAGTGATGTATGATTATTTCAGTAACGGTGACATGACAGTTTGCAAGGCGATGTAATAGAAGAACTGTTGGTGTGTATACTGAGTTTTTAAATAAGATGTGAATTTATGATGCAAGAAAGCCATGGCTAATCACATTGGGCACAGCCATAATTTTCTTTGGATGTGGCAGGAAGATCCTGAGTTGTATACAGCAAGTTTGGGGAAGGAATGCTTTTTATTGTGAGGGAGGGTGTAGGTGTATATGCTTAGTCTTCTAAATTAGATGTCAAAATAATTTATGGTGTCATGCAGCATTACTCCCTCCTCCTTCAAACATGCAGCCGAAATTAAATCAGTAAACCATCCTCTTACTTTCTCACAAGTAGACCCATCTGCATTCCTCCAAGTATTAACTATATGGAGTGGGTGAATGTAAAGATTTAATATTTATTATCTCAGATTGTATTGCAAAGTAAACATCTTATCCTCCCTTGTAACTGCACTGAATGACTCACTTATGCCCCGCCTCTCAATTACAGTTCAAAGATAAGCCTAGCTTGATATTTTTCTATATTTTTATCATCAATTCCCCACTACCACCACCACAAAAAATATTACTTCTCATTATAACAAGATCAGAATCCCAGACCTGAGATCAGACATTAGGTTCTTTCAAACATGCAGCTTTTAAGCAAAAGAAAAGACCAGGGTGCAAATATTCAAAACTTAGTGGAGGGCGTTAATAAGTTTTTGCAATGTTATCTGAGTTTGCAACCATTTTTGGGATAGGGTCTATATTCAGATACCCCATAGCATGGGCTAAACCCATTAGCACTCAAGCACTAACCTAATGCTGTGCCCATGCAAATGAGGGGATCCTCTCCCACACACGGGCACAGTGACAATTTCAAACATTTGTGCCAGAGGTAAATGGCACCTGAAGTGGCACTATTTACTGCCTTTGAAAATATCAATTTAATGGGGCACAGCCCATGCCCTTACTCCCACTTATGGCAGGACAGCTGCATGGCAGCTGCCTGTCTTGATCACTAGCATGCCAGTGAGGATGCAAGCCCTGGTGTCTAGTGGCACACTTCAACCCTCTGATCACCTGTCCACTATAGAAACCAGTATACCTGGTGTCCAGTGGTGCCTCCCACACCCCAATCACCCATCCTTGCTATACTGACATTTTCCTGATGTATAGTGTCACCCTCCTTCCCCTAAACACCTGTCCTATATAATGTAATGTTTTCCCTGGTGTCTAGTGGCACCCACCACCCCCCAAACACCTGTCCTGTAGATTTAAATGTTTTCCTGGTGTCCAGAGGCACCCAACCCTCTGATTACCCATCCCAGCTCATAGAAAGTATTCTGTGGTGTCCAGTGGTACCCCCAACCCCAATCACCCATCAAGTAGAGTATCACCATATCCCTGGTGTCCAGTGGCACCCTCCACCTCTGATCTCCTGGACCATGTCCCTATGCTTTCCCTGGTGTTCAGTGGGTACCCCCACCCCCCTGAATGGTGGTCAGCAAACAGACCGCAAACATTAGCAGTTTAGCGGCCCCCACCCAATCAGCCTGTGCCCAGAACATCACCCACTTAAACCCCCTTTACCGGACAAAGCCAGGGACATGCAGTGAAGCTCAATAGCAGCAACCAACACAACCCTCCTCTCATTCCGCTTGTCTGGCTGTTGCATGAGCTGACAGTGAGCACATGTACATTATACTGTATACAGTACGTTGCTCACTGTCAGCTCATATGGCAGGCCAGGTGAGAAAGAGAGATGAGGGCTATGCTGGTCACCATATCAGGCTTCATTGCATGTCCCCGGCTTGTCCAGTAAGGGGGTTGGGGTGGTGGTGTTCTGGGTGTGGGGAGCAGGTGGAGGCCATGCAACCCACCAATGTTCATAGGTTTGTTTTGACTGCCATTCGGGGTGGGGTGGGTGGGGCACAACTGGATGCCTGGGATAGTATAGGAGACATGGGCCAGGAGATTGGTGGTGTCACTGGACACCAAGGAATACTTTCCATGACTCAGGAGGGGTAACTGGAGGGTGAAGGGTGCCACTGAACACCAAGGAAAACATTGACATCTACAGGATGGGTGTTCAGGGAATAGAGGTGCCACTAGACACCAGGGAAAACATTACATTATATGAGAGGATGTTTGGGGGATGCCACTATGCATCAGGGAAATCTTCCTCATAACTGGGATACAGTTCATGGGTCAAGGGGATGGTATCACTGGACACCAGGGAACACTATCTATGGCCCAGGACAGGTAATTGGGGAAGGGAAGGAGGGTGCCATTAGATACCAGAGAAATCTTTCTCACAATCAGAACGGATGTTCAGGGGTTGGGGGTGCCACTAGATACTGGGGCAAACAGTACATTATACAGAACGGATGCTCAGAGGGTGTGGATGCCACTAGACACCAGGGATGATGTGGCAGGTACCCATAGGTTGGGTACAAACGAGCTGCCACTTTACATGCAAATGAGCCCATAATGGGCATGCTAACAGCCTGTTAGTGCCTTGCATGCCCAATGGACTAATTTGCATTTTGCAGCTGAATATTATGCCATGGCTACTGGTGCCATCCAGTCTGGGAATGCAATTCCTATGGGCTGGATACAGCCCAGGTCCATGTCTGGGCAGTGCAGATTGATTTATCACTACACTGACACAGGCCAATGTTCACTCCAATAGTGTCGGTCCGCTATCCGACTGAGTACAGCAGCCTCTCCATTGAGCACTGTTGCAGGTGAAGTGCTGCTTTGCCCATTTTTGAATATCTGTCCCAGGTACCTTCACACAACACTCAAACCCATATCAAGTATATATCACATTTGAAACATGCCCTAACTTTACCTTTAGCTATCCCCAATAGTAATAACATCTTCCATTAGGATAACAGGTTTATTATCCATATTCTGGAGATGGTGACTATTAGCCTAAACTAGTATTGTGTATAAGTGAATGGAGCACTGTGTATTGGGATACTGGGGAAGGTGGTGGATGGCAAAGGGCTGGGTGAACAATTGATCAGTTGGGAATATGGATAGCCATAAACATGTCAAATGATTTGCAACTTTATTTAGTAAACACTATTTCACTTGTTTAAGATGACCTTTCACAGTTACCATTTTCAGGTGCTCTGTGTCAAAGCAGCACTGTATTTTATTCAGGAAAAAATACAAATGTATAAAACCAGACAAAACACAAGAAGAAGAAAAATACTGATCAGTGAAAGTTTAATAAAAGTACATCTTTTAAGTTTGCATAAAACAAGAATTTGAATACTCCACAAGTTAATGTTGTCAGTCACCATTTCTAAAATAACCACAGTGAAACTTTGAGTGAAAAAATAATACACTATATACTTTGTTATATTATTATTATAAGCATTCATTTATTAGTGAAATAAGAGATAATATTAAATGTGCAATGACTTTAGATACAAAACAGACATACAGCATACTAACACAACAACAAGCTAATTGAGTACAGTAACCCATCGCTATAACGAACCTCTCTATAACAAGTTCTCGGCTGCAGCAAATGGTCCATTTGGCTCCTGTCTGACAGTCAGATGTTCTGGGGCTATAAAGGACATCATTTGACAGGTTTCAGGTGGCAACATGAAGCACTTCATCTATTCTGTGGAGACTAAACTAGCAATTCTGGACAGGCTCAAGGCATGGAAAGTCTTGGGAAAATTGCTTCCAAGACTGGCTACAGTAAATCTACCATCTGCACTTGGTGAAAACAGGAGGGTGCACACTGCAAGATTTTGTGCAAGAGGCTGCCAAGTCAGATGCACAGAAGCAGGAAGCTCTGATGTGCCAACGAGTTTGAAATTAACAAATCCACACAGTTGTGGTGTGCTCAACAGAAACATGGAAACATAGAAACATAGAATTTGATGGCAGATAAGGACCGCTTGGCCCACCTAGTCTGCCCATTTCCCTACCTAATGGATAAGCTGCAGATCCTAGTTAACCAACAGCCTACTTCCTCCTACCCCTCACTAGAATTGCCTTATGTCTGTTCGATACATTCTTGAATTCCCCCACTGTTTTTGACTCCATGATCTCCTCAGGAAGGCTGTTCCATGCATCCACAATTCTCTCCATGACAAAACACTTCCTCACATTACCTCTGAGCCATCCCACCTCTATCTTCAAATTGTGTCCCCTTGTTCTTGCACATCTCTTTTTCTGAAAGATGCCACCCTCTTGGGCTTTGTTGATTCCCTTGAGGTACTTGAAAATTTCTATCATGTCCCCTCTCTCCTGCCTTTCCTTGAGGGTATACATATTAAGCTCCTTTAGTCTCTCTTTGTATGGCTTCTGGTGAGACCCTGCACCATTTGGTTGCCTCCTCTGGACAGTCTCCACCCTGTCTATGTCTTTGCTGGAGATGGGGTCTCCAGAACTGCATGCAGTACTCCAGATGGGGTCTCACCAACTGTCTGTACAGAGGGATAACAACTTCCTGTTTTCTACTGGTGATGCCTCTCCCTATGCATCCCAGTATCCCCCAGCCCTCCTTACTGCCTTCTCACATTGCTTTCCCACCTTTAGGTCATCTGATATAACTACTCCAGGTCCCTTTCTATTTTTGTTGTTGTCTGTATCTCACCCCCCTCCCATTGTGTACTCTTCCCCTGGGTTTTTGTCTCCCAGGTGCATTACTTTGCACTTCTTTGTGTTGAATCTAAGCTGCCATACATTTGCCATTCCTCCAACCTTGCCAAGTCCCTTCTTATCCTTTCCACTCCACCTTGTGTGTCAACCCTGTGACGGATCTTTGTGTTGTCTGCAAAGAGACATTCTTTTTCTTCCAGTCTGAGCTAGTGGCATCCCAGTTTCTGAATCAATTGCCAGAGAAACAGCAACACAGTTTGCAAGGGAGAGTTATGGTGAGGGGTTTAAGTTTAAATCCTCCAGTGGGTGGATCTGGTGGTTCCAGCGACAGCACAGCATTTGCAGAGTGTGTGTTGCAAGAGGGCAATGGTCCTGTGATGATGATGCTGCCATAGAGGTTCTACCAAATTAAAGCAATTTTGATAGATGGGGTTACCACCAGAACAAGTTTATAACACTGACAAAGCGGGCTTATATTGGTGGTACCTGCCTGACTTCACAATAGCTGGCCATGCTGAGAGTAATGCCAGCAAAAGTTTTTAGGTCAGCAAAGATCATGTCACATTCCTGTTCTGTGTTAATGCCACAGGCACACATAAAATTAAGCCACTCTGCATTGACAAATGTACCCCCCCATTGTTTCTATCATGTCAATATAAATTCATTACCTGTGCAATACAGCCACAGCAGGAATGTCTGGATGATGGCAACCATTTTCCACAAGTGTTTTTTTTAAAGTTTCATACTGTTAGTTCATGGTTTCCTCCATAAAACAAAACTGCTGCCGAAAGCCCTGTTCCTAATGGGCCAATGTCCTGTACCCCCCAGAGGCTGAATTGTGATCATGAATGGCAAAATCATAGTACTCTCTTTTGCTTAAGAACACAACTCTCACATACAGCCTCTCTGGATGGGGTATCATAGCAACATTCAAAAGCTTTACAGGAAGCTACCTGGGTAACTTGGTTGTTGTGGATACAGGGAACCCAGGTCATTGATTCATAAACATTAAAGGAAAGTCATCAGTAGATTAGTCTTACTCAAAGCCTGACTTTAATTGATTTTCTTAATGAAAATATCTTTTAGGTGTAACTTTCATTTTATTTTCATGTTGAAAGTCTAGGTTCTGTAACATGGCAGATGCTGTATGGTTCCATTCTATGAAATTGCAGTGCCACACCACTGGCTTCAATAAAGTATATTAGTGAGCGGTGCAGTGCCGTACTTCCCCTTGAAATGGAATCATGAACATTCCACCACGTTACAGAACTCTCATATTTTCAACAATAAAATAAGAGTTAAAACACCTAAAAAGGTGTTTCCATTGCAAAATGCCTAATCAGGTAAGGCTTTGAGGGGGTGGGGAGAGTCTGCTGATGACAGCTTTCCTTTAAATTTAGAAACCATGGCACACTTCTGGGGAAGCATGGGACAATGTGACAGAGCACACTATATCACACTGTTGGTCAGCAACACTGACTCCTGATTTTGAGGAAGTCATTACCCAATGATGAGCTGGACCACGACGTATACTGGAGAAATTGAGCAGATGGCTACTGACTTGAAATTGATTGATTCCAGTGACCTGGAAACTGCTATTGAGGAATGGCTGACAGGAGACAATACTGCTGAGAGTCACGAGAAGCTGTCAGGCTCTGACATTATTTCAGCAGTCCTCAGCCAACAGACTGAGGAAATAGAGGGAGAAGGAGAGGATGAAGACTGTGAGGTGCCTCCGCCACTCCCAACAAGCAGCGAAGCTATTAAAGGCTTGAAAATAGACTGGCATGGCTGTCAAGCCAAGAAATAGACCCCTTAAGAATTATCTAGGTAAGACATCTTGTGTCAGTTTGACTTCTGTTCAGCTCCATATCTTTGGTTCAGCCTCGACTTTTCATCCACAGACCCTTTGGGTCCTTGGTAATGGGGTTTAGCAGGCTACAAATAGAGGTAAGTGGGACCCCTTAACCACCCTTCAACCACTCCATTTAATCATAACCTTTTCCACCCTACCCTAGTCCTCTGCTCATAATTAAAAAAAAACTCAGTCAGCAGCTGGCACAGTGCCAGGAGCCACACATGTATTTTTTTAATAATAAAAAATGTCTAGGAAGTGAGGAGGAGGGTAGAAAATGAATGAGGTTGGTGAAGGGGTGGTCATGGGACTAGTCCTGGCCACCTGTGAAGGGCAAAAGTGTTTTTCTTTTAATTAACTGTCAAAGGTTAATGTTATTCCAAACAAATAGGCCCCAGGATTTGACTTTGCCGAATTGAGGGTTAACGTGTTCAGCGTTAGAACATTCACCAAATACAAGTTTGGTAGTTGCTCTTCCTTAATCACCACTGACAGCAACTTAGCTTATTGCTACAATAAAATAGAAACAAACTATGAATGAAACATAAAGATAAAATAATACTTTTGAAAAGCAGTATCTCAGAGAAACAGCTTGGATTTGATTGCTTGTAGCTTCACCTCACAGTCTAGCTCAACCACTGGGAAAGTGATCACTGAGCTGGTCACCCTAATCATGCATCAGATTACTTCTGCTAAGACAATCATTTTCATACATACATACATAGCTGCCAGCAGATAAGGCCTAATGAACTATCTTGTGTGCCCAGCCCAGCTCACTGGTGATGTATAGTAGCTGCTCTACCTCTCTCCATTAGTTCACCACTCCCACCCACTTACCAACCCTGTGCTCCTCTGGTGATCACCATAACCCCTCCCATACCATGCCCCTGTGCCTGTCCCAACTCTTCTTGAAACCTCCCACAGTTCCCAATTTTACCAGATCATCCAGCAGTGTATTCCAGGGTGCTGCCACCCTCTCTATGAAATAATGCCCCCTCACCTCGCCTCTCCTCTGTACCACCCCCCTGCTAACTTTATATGGTGGTCTTTTGTAGCTCCCCCTCCTCCTTCAACTTGAGCAGACCCTCTGTGTTCCCTCTATTGAACCCCTTCAGGTGCTTGAAGGTCTATGTCATATCCCACTGTCCCTTCAGTCCTCCAGTGAGTACATGTTCAGTTCTCTAAGTCTATCCTCATGACAACCCCTTGAGACCACTAATCATCCTCATCGCCCTTCTCTGGACTCTCTGCAGTGGTGTGATGTCCTTTTTCAGGCAGGGTCACCAGAACTGCTCACCATACTCCAGATGCGGCCTCACCAGACAGGTGTACAGGGGAAGTATAACCTCCCTTCTCCTTGATGTTATCACCCTGGCAATACACCCAAGCATTTTGTTTGCCTTAGCTGCTGCTCTCCTGCACTGCTCCAAGTAGTTCCCTTTAGCATCAATCATCATCCCCAGATCCTTCGCCATCATCATGACAGTCAGCTGTACCCCCCAAGTGGTAGGTATACCCAGGTTCCTAACACCAATGTGCAGCATGCTACTGTACATTTGTGTACGTTAAACCCCAACTACCATGTGTGGGCCCAGTTTTCCAGCCTCTCCAAGTCATCCTGCAGTGCCCTCCTTCCCTCCTCCTATCTACCACTGCCCCAATTTAGTATCATCAGCAAATAAACTCATTTTAATACCACCCCCCTCCCAGATGTCTGCAATGAACTCATTAAAAAGGATAGGTCCTAAAACTGAACCTTGTGGGACCCCACTGATGACCTCCTGGGTGTCGAGACTTTGTCCCCTACCACCACTATATGCTGTCTATTCCTAAGCCAATTTGCTACCCACCCCACCAACTTGTCTCCCATCCCCGTTCCCTCAGCTTCCAAATTAGTCTTCTATGCGGGATCCGCATCAAAAGCCTAGCTTTATTTGTTTAGATTTTGTTGACCGAGAAAGGAGGGCTAGACAATGATGCCTACATTAAGCTTCATCCATGGGGGATACACATGCAAACCACCTGGAACTGAACCAGATCAAGGCACTGGTGGTTGTTTCATGAATGGGGGAAATTTGGGCTGGACAATAGGGAACTCCCCAACTCTTTCCAAGAAGTGCAATGGGATCCTTAAAATTCACTTGAACCACCAGAAAAGGAAGACAACACCTTGGTTTAATGTCTCATCCAAGGACAGCATGTCCCAACAGTACAACATTCCCTTAGTACTGCACTCAGGTACAAGCAGTGTGTGGCATGAGTACAAATCTTGTGTGGGGCTAGAACTCAAGATATTCTGGCCCAGATGTGGATGTGCTAACAACTGAGCCATAGTGACACCTAAAAATAATGATTTCAGCACTACTCTGCGTCTCAAATGAGAAAACCGAAAAAAAAGCAGAGAAAAGAATGCAAGATCAAACACAGAAACACAATGCGAAAACCAAAACACAAGTTGCTTTTAAAACATTTTATTTGGCAAATATTTTTATAGTTGGCATTATTGAATGGCCAGCATTCTAAGAGACATGAAAAGGCAAACACGCAGTGATGCAATTGATCTGTAACATTACCTCTCCCGAAGAAAACTTGGGGCTCAATTTTTTATTACGGTAGTCAAACTAGCATTGTGTGCTGCTCTCCTTATTTTTCACTAACACGTATGTCCTCCATTAGTAACAAGGAATGGCAGTACATGTACAATAAAAAGATCCATTATCTTGCCCTAGAAAAGGCAGTTGTGCTCATTTTTTAAAAGCAATGTTTTTAGAACCTTTAAATATCAATTTCTGTATAGTGAGAGGTAGAACATCCTTTGCTGCATGATTTTGGAGGCTATGGTCTGTTTTGGATCAAGTACCCTCCTCTTTACACTTCTTCTCAAGTGGTGGTCCTGTCAAGTTTTTTGCTTTGTAAATACTGTAAGAAGCTGACTGTAGTTAGCACTTTCCTGACCCCATACTGGGCTCTTTCATGCTAACACTTTGGTGATTATCAGACTTGCTAAATGTGCAATAATTAGGTTTACAGCAATGAAAGAATGAGGCAGCTTTTGTGTTTGCACAGCCTTTACACTGCCACAGATGTTCAGCTGTGTGGCCCCATGATGCCTTGCTGAAAGGCCCTTTGCGATATACCTGAAAAGGAAACATGAACAGGCAGATTTTGCTCCTTCACATGCCCTGGAAGTAAATGAGTAATAAATATAATATTAAAGAACAGGCTTGATTACCAATAAAGTAATCATTTTTATTAGAATAGGGCCCAGTAGAAAAAAAACTGAAAATATTAGTGACCTTCAAGCCATTTGTTCATTAAAATGATTTGGGGGCTTCAAGCATGTATAGGTTAAACACAGAGGAATATTACAGCAGAGGCAGGGGGAGAGGAGGGTCACCAGACACCGGACAGAGTCTGCAGATATTGCATAGGCCAGGAACACTTGGGCAGACTGGGTTGGCCAAGCAGTACTTTTCTGCCGACAAATTCAATGTTTCTATAAAATAGTGGCTGAAAATGGTAGAATCTCAATGGCTGGCAGAATTCTAAACAGGTTATGATAATTAAGGGATAACACATGACAGGGTGTTTGGTTGTAAAGGAATAATAGATGCCTTGGGTGGTTTTAGGCATGAGGTGTAGCCAAGTGCTGTAATCACCCCAGAAGTGCATTATTCCCTTCTGACTGTATATTCTGGAGTGTGTTATTACTAGACCCTGGAGCAGCCGTCAGCCATCGGAATTATGGGCCGCAATTCAGGGCAGTTGCAATTAGCTGGAACTGCCCTGAGTTGCAGCCGTAATTGAGTGCAGTCATATTTCTATCAACGGAGGTGCTGGAACTCCTCACTCACCACTCCTCCCTCCCAGCTCTGCTTGCCCTGACAGTCTCCTCCATCCTGCCCCCTTCACCACCAGTGCCCATTGCCAACTGTTCAGGCAGGCATTTATTTTCTTAAATTTGAATGCAGGCTCAGCAAGCATCTACATCCTGATCTGCCAACCAAATTGTGGCCCTGACTCTGCAGAGCCAATAGAGTGTGTGAGGAGAGGAGCTAGGAGTTGTGCACGCTGCACATGAGGCCGTGATGGACAGCAGAGAAGAACGGAGTAGACAGAGCAGAACGTGAATCTGAGTGGGACAGCGGTTGTTTTGTGCAATGTGTGGGGTCAGGACTTCCTTAATCCAACTTATCTTTACCCACTGGGGATAGCAAGAGGACAGACCGAGAGAGAAGAAGGGGGAGAAAAGACTAAAGAACACTCGGGTTCAGGGCAGACTGCAATGCGGGGCCTGAGGAGTCGAGTGTGGGAGTGCCTGGAGCAGGACGTGGCATGGAGGTCGGCCACAAACTGCTGCTCTAGTGCACTGATTTGAGGTGACGTCACAGTTTTGGGAGTTGGAACGGGTCAGTGGTGTTGCCCTTGCAGGTGTGTGAGGTCGTCATCAGCAAAATTAGGAAAGGGAGTGGTGTGGTGGGAGGAGATGGAGAAAAAAGAATAACCGCTAACCCCCCTCCCCAAACTGGGGTGAATGCAGACAACTGAGGTGAGGAATTGGCATTTGAAATAACGTCAGAACTGAACTGCCTTTAGCACTCCCATGAAAAATATGTGCCAGCAATAAACGTTTCTTAGCGTATGTCAGGGCTGCTAGTGGAGGAGTCTGAGATAAATGCTGGTGTATGACAGGCAGTGATGTGGTTTCAAGAGATTTTAATTACACTTAAGAGTTGTACTGCAGACACCTGTAAGCTGGTAACAAAAAGTAGAAACATGTATTTGTTAAGTTACAGAATCATAAGACTCTATGTTGCCAGCAATGGTTAAGTTATATGTCAATATTTACTAAATGGGAAAAAATTCAGTCCTTCCTGTGAAAGCGTGCATTCTCCTATGATCCTGGGAGTGGGATTGCAGGAGGCTGGGCAGAGGTGTGGTCTTCAGGTCGAAAGAGCCTCGCCTCGCCTCGGTACAGTAGTAGTCCAGCAACAGGTGGGCAGCAGCACTTAACCTTTCCACTAGAGTGGCTGGGCAAAGTGGTGGCAGGCACTGACTGAGAGGAGGAGCAGGCAGCAGAGCACAGGGCCAGGGATCCAGGAGGACTTGTAGGATTAGCAGCCCCAGAAACCTGAGAGAGAGAGAGAGAGAGAGAAAGAACGCACATGATGGCTGGTGTGAGTAGAGCCTAAGGTCTAGCAACAGCTACTGCAGCAGGTCCAGGTCGGGCATCCTCTGTAGTTGGTCACTGTGTTGTGGTGCTGGGCACAGACTGGATCTGTGCCATTGACAGGTGATGCTATCGGTGCGGCCTGCCTTGCCCTTGCTTGGTGGGAGTCCGGTCGGAGCCTGGAGGAGCCATCCTAGGCGGTGGCACAGCATGCATCTCCGTTGTCGTGGAGGGAGTGAGGAGTTCACTTCAGTCTGTCTGGTGGAAGGAAGTTCGGAGGAGAATCAGTCTGGATAAGGATTGTGAACTGGAAAAGTAAGTAAAGTATACAAGTGCTGCTGTGCATTGTTTTACAGGTTAGAGCTGCAGGCAGAGAAGAAGGAAACACAAAGTTTACTGTGTAATGTATGAGAGGGAGATCAGGCAGCTCATCTGGGGCTGTGGCAAAAAATATGAAAACCTCAGTCTACTCCATCCCCTACTTAATTAGTTAAGACAGTGCATAAGCACGCCACCTTGAGTCTCCTAGTCCTCTCCTTGACAGACTCCCTTTGGCATGTTTTTTCAGATTCCATAGAAATGAAATAAAAGGAGAGCTCCTTTACTGCTGACCCAGGTTTATGTCAGTGGTAGAAATAGAATAGAACTTGTTATTGTGAATTGATTTTGAACACTCTTCTTGTAGTACAAGTACTTAAGGTACATGGTTTTGGCACAAGTGCTGTTTTTCTTTTTCTATTGGTGTCTGAGTCTCCCATCGGCCCATCCTGGTCTACTCCCTCTTCAGTCATGTTGTGTGCCACTCTGCTGAAAAGAAAATGACATATATCTGGGCAGCAAAACTGTAAAAGATTCATCCCCTTTTGCACACATTCTCTGTTCATATCCTGGACGGACTCTCACAGTGAGTGCTGGGGGGGGCTGATCTTAACATATTTTTTCTAGCCTAAACCCTAGTGCAAATTAAGCAGGGCAAGTGCAGTTACACAGAAACTGTTGGTAGATAAGGGCCGCTAGCCGCTAGGCCCATCTCTTTTGCCCGTAGGCCCTATACATTGTATGAGGCCACTGACCCTATGTGCTCAATGGTTTTCATCACTCCCTCCCTCTCAAGGTTCTCTTGTGCCTGTCCCAGGCATGCTTAAATCCTTCCATTGTGCTTGCCTCCATGACCTCCTGTGGCAGACTATTCCAAGTGTCAACTACACTTTCTGTGTAGAAAAACATTCTCATGTTACCTCTTAATTTACCCCCCTCCAGTTTTATATTGTGCCGCCTTGTTCTAGTGCTTTTTCTACATTGGAAAAGGTCCCCCACCTGCACCTTGTTAATGCCCTTGAGGTACTTGACAGTTTCAATCATGTCCACTTGCTGTCTTCTCTCCTCCAGTGAATACATATTGAGGTCCCTTAGTCTCTCCTCATATGTTTTGTGGTGCAAGCCCTGCACCATCTTTGTTGCCCTTCTCTGGATAGTCTCCATCTCATCTATGTCCTTGCACAGGTGTAGCATCCAGAACTGCATGCAGTACTCCAGGTGAGGCCTTACCAATGTTTTATACAATGGCATCATCACCTCCCACCTCCCGCTAGTGATACCACTGCCTATGCACCCCAGCATGCCACTGGCCCTCCCTGCAGACTTTGTACACTGCTTTGATACCTAAAGGTTATCAGAGATGATAACCCTTAGGTCCCTTTCCTCCTTGGTGACAGTGAGCTCCCCCCCAACCTGTAGCTCTCCCCAGGGTTCCCTCTATCCAGATGCATTATTTTGCACTCTTTTGCATTGGACCTCAGTTGCTAACCTCAGTTAACTCTGCTTGTCTGTCTTGACTAGTGCATGTTTTTATGGCTGTTAGTGAAGTTAAAAAAAGTCTCTATTTCACAGGTTTTTGTCCTCATGCATGTCTGTCTGACAGTTTGTCCCATATTAAGACCAGCCCTCATTTCCATACATTTGAGTGTCTGTATCCAACATTTCAGTGACAAAATGCTAAGTGGTATACAGGATCTGCCCTGCAGGTGGTGGGTTTCATCACAGCCTCACCACAGTTTCCCATCCAACTCTCTTAACTCTGTTCTTTCCCTGGACACCACTGCAGGCCAGACTCTGAAATGACCATCCACAGATCCATAGCTGCCATTGCTTGAAAGTGTAGGGGGTCCGCAGCTCTTCTAAATGGACCAAGCCAGCCAACACTGGTGGTTGTGGATACTGTGGAGGGGTTCAGGAGGGGCTGGGACAGGTATGGGGAGGGTGCATCTAAATGGGATCAACACTGGGGAGCTGCCAAGGCAGGGGAAGGGGAAGTGGGACCTTGGGGAGCCAGAAAATGGTGCCCTAAATGGGCACTGATCCCCGAGCAGACTCTATAGACCATAGGGCCTACTCTGCTGGCTTCTTAGTATGTTAATATGTTAACGCCATCCGTACAGTCCCACCCTGCATTACCACCCTTAACCCACCCAGCAAAACAAAGCTTTAGATCATGTCTGGTCCCCCCAAAAAACCTTAATAAAATACAGTTTGAAAGGTTAAAATTGACATTCCTGGGGTGCATAGATCATCCTATATAGAAACAGAGGTAGCATAGCGTCATGCCTATGCGCTATTTCCCCTGGACAGATAAAAGGATGAACGGACACTATTTAAGAAAAGCGAATTTTTGTTGGGTCAGAGCATAGTAAAATCAGTGCTTTTAAATATAAAAATGCCTTAGTTTTCTATTTTTCAAACCCCTTAGGTTTGTGAAGCCCCCACCCAAAGAAATCTTAGATGTGCTCCTGGCTCACTGTACAAAACTTCCAGAAGTGCACTTCTCCAGTTGACTACAGTGTGTGGGCTGAGCGGCGTGTCTTTCTGTGCCAGGCTCTGTTCATTGCCCTGTAGATGGCGGTGAGAGTGTGGTGAGGTGCATGATGGTGGTGTCAGCAGTTGTGTGTGCAGAGCTATGTCTGCTTAACTGAACATTTGCTGTTGTGATGTCCTCTGGTTTGGTGGGGGGGGACTGAAGAAAGAGGAAGATATGTGGGTTCACTGTATGTGATGGCATTGCAGCCTTTTTTTTTTGCAGATGAGGCAGGAAGGAATAGGAAACATGATAAGTGTGCAATAATCAGAGTATTTCTTGGCTTGAATTGTTTCCTGTACAAGTGATCAAAATTTGCAATTATAATTGTGGGCTACTGGAGCCATTTGTAGGCTACTGCAATTTTGAATCACCTTGCCCTGCTGGCTAGTACAAAAAAAGATTAAGGATGACCCCTGTGAGTGATTGTGATGTGTGCACAGAACTGGATGTAAACCAAAGTGTGATTTATTAACCAATGAGGCATGACTAGTGATTAACTGTCTGTTAATTGCCCCCTAGTGGTGCAATGTGGCACAAACTACGACGTTAAAAAAGTATGACAAACTACTACATAATAAAATTCAATGATGGTGAAAGTTGAAAACATTGGTTGGATTTTCTTCAGTTAGTTGAAGTCAGAAATTTTAAACTAGTTGAAAAAAATCAGTTATAATGTGTGGTAAGCCAGTAGTAATTGTTTTTTCAACTGACTCCGAGGTCTAGTTATCACACTTATAAAATCAACTTTCGTTTGTTAAAAAATATGTTGTTTTGGTGAGGAGCATGATTGTTAGAAAGTAACCAGCAGTCATTTGAGGTGCTGTGATCACTAAGGTTATAGAATTTTCATGGCCCATTTTATGATGGGTAGAAACCCACATGTAAAATAAAACAATCTGAATATTAACGATGATGCATATACTAGATATATGTTTAGATATATAAAATAAGTGTCCGTAGCTAACAGGTTGCACACTCACGTCTCAGGCCTAAAGAAGGCTATGCATTCTAGTTCCATACAAGGAACATGGGGTAAATCCCAAAACTGACACTGTAGTGCAGCATGAGGTGGGTACTGCAGTCCTAAGGTAACATCGTTCAGATGAGATGTTAAACGGAGGTCCCATCTGCCTGTTCTGGGGGTTGTTCAGATGAACATTAGAAATCCCATGACACTTCAAAAAAAGTAGGGGAATTTTCCCAATGCCTTGGCCAAATTTCTCTCATTTGCTAAAAAAATACTGCTGACAGCTTAATCTGGTACAATATGTAAATTTATATCTGTATCCCCCCCCTCCCACAACGAGGCTGAAGATAAGCAGAGTTACTTACTGTAGCTCTCTTAAAAAAAATATAAAAACATTCCTCTTAAAAAATGCCCCCCACCCACGGGGTACATCAACTAACAGTAACACTTCCCGTATCATGCCATGTCATGTAAGCCAAACACATGACAGGGTGTGCATTTACTGTGTGTAATCATAATCCTTGGGTTGTTATGCAAATAAAGGACTATAAGCACACATTCTGAAGTGTGTTATGCTTTCAAAATGGCTTCAGAAATTAAGGTGAAAAATATTTTGTTTTCTTTTCAAGTAAGTAAAATTTATGTAACACTTCACTGAGACGAAGATGTATTTTAATAGTTTAAAAAAAATCCTGTAAGTTAAACTGTAACCATTTTAACTAAAGACTATTCAAAGTGTACTAGAGATTGTTTAAAAATATAAGTACATTTTTAGTTATGGGAAAGAAAGTAGGATATTTCAGTATAGAGGGGGACATATTAGCAGTGTCAGTGGTTCAGCAGGTAGCACACTTGCCTCTGAGGCTGGAAGATCAGTAGGCTGTGGGTTCTGTCACCACACCAGGCACTTGGGTTAATATTCCAATACTGACACTGTAATGCAGCATGAGGGGGGGTGCTGCACTCCTGAGGTGCAGTCTTTTGGATGAGATGTTAAACCGAGGTCCCATCTGCCTGTTCTGGTGGTAGTTCAGGTGGATGTTAAAGATCCCATGGCACTTCTCGAAAAGAGCAGGGGGAATTTCCCCAGTGCAATCGCAAAATTTCCTCCATTCACGAAAAATATCACCAACAGCTTCATCTAGTTCAAGGTCAGTTGGCATTCATCTGTATCCCCTTCTCCCGGGTCGTGCCTGAAAATAGGCTGCATCGCACAAAACTGATACGCTGGCCAGCACTGGTGCAATATTCAAACAGGATGTGAGATCAGTACAGATCGCACATCCTGTAAGAATATGGGACCCTGGATGAGTGGCACAAAGCAGGCTGCCGCCATGAAGGGTGCAGCGCACCCAGGGTCTGGCCTGCACATGGCCAATGGGGGAATGCATGGTGTATCTCTGGATACGCCATTTCCCTCTAAGGCAATATTCAGCCACTGCATGCTAATGAGCTGATTGGGTATGCATGGCACAAAGTGGCCATGTGCATGCCCATTATGGGCTCATTATTCAGCTGCACCCTGCTACATGTGCCGGGCCTGCCCCCTCCCATCCCCAGTTGCAACCAACAGGACCAGACCCCTGTCTGGTGCAGTAGTCAAGTGGAACCCTCCTCCCAGCCCCGACCCCAGTACAACCAGTAAACCCCCACCAAACCATCCCTTTCCATAGTGTAGGGCCTCATCCCATGCATATTCCCCATCGTGACACATACATGGACCAACCCTCCCCCCATATTCCACAATGTAGGGTCCCCCCTGCCCAATCCCCGTTCAAAAGATGATCATCTCTGACCCTTTTCCCATAGTGCAGGGACCCCATCCCATGCCTGATTCCTGTTCAAAGTAGAACTATGCCCCGATCCCAGTACCACAGTGTAGAGGTACTCACCACCCTTTCACGATCTCCAATCCCAAAATAAACATCCTTTGCACACTGTTCCAAAGTTTATTTATTATTCATTGAGTCTAGGATTACAAATATCTTTGAGCATAGAGGCTCTTTTACAAAGGTTCCACATCAGAAGGAGGGGTAACAAACAAACAGGGGAGATAAAATACATAGTTTCAAATGGGACAGACAATCATAGTAATATACAGTACGGTAAAAATATACAATAAGAAGAAGAATCAGCATTTATATAGCGCTTTTCATACACAGTATCCCAAATCGCTTTACAAGCAATGCTAGACTGGTAGTGAAGTGACTGAATGTGTGGTGGCGGCCATATCACACATCATCACCCACACACAGCCTGGATAATTGCATGAACCGGTTTATGGGAAGGGGAATGTTAGCCAGGACACCGGGAATGTTCTCTGCTCTTTACGAAGAGTACCCTGGGTTCTTTTACTTCCACCTGGACACCCACCAGGATGGGTAGAAGGGACCTCGGTTTAACATCTCATCCGAAGGACGGCACACCCCAGCAGTACAGCACCTCCCAATACTGCACTCAGATGCCAGCGATTTTTAGGTGCAAGTCCATCCCGGTGTGGGACGAGAACCCATGACCTTCTGGTCCAGAGGTGGATGTGCTACCAACTGAGCCACGCTGACATATAAAAATAATAGGGTTAAGTCTGAGAGGACAGAGGGGTAGAACAGAGGGTGGGAAGGGATAACTGGAGGGAGCAGCCAGGGGCCTTGTCACTAGAATAAAAGGGGTGAAGGGATTTGGGGTCTAGGACGATCATCTTTTGAATGGGGATCGGGCATGGGAGGGGGGCCCTACACTCCGGAATACAGGTGGGGGTTGGTTCATGTATGTAGTGCACCCCCCATGCCATCAGGACCGGACCTTCAAACCCTGCACCCCCAACCCAACCAGAGCCAGCGACTGGCTCAGCCCTCCACACACCACCACGGCCAGCCGCCGACTGAACTGTCACAGCAGTGTACTTATTTATATTATTTATTTATTTATTAGATTCTCAGATTAGCATCTTTGAGCTAGAGAGCTCATTTACAAAGGTTTCATGTCAGCAATGGTACAAACAGAATACATAGATTTTATACAAGACCGACTGGGGAGATACTAGCAGGCAAAATATAGATAATTGCAGACGGAGTCTAATGATCACAGTTAGTAGACAATAACAAAGCTACTACAATTGCGTGCAGTGTGATACAGTAGCAACTAACAGAGGTACAGTGCTTAAGGATTTACTATTTTAGTTGAAGAAGGTAGGGTAGAGGGAGAGCCTTGGTGTGGGGGGGGAGGAAGAAAAGAGCAGAGGGTGTAGCAAGTTGATGAGAGGGAATTTCAGGCCATTGGGTTATGGGGTCAGGGGCTGGAATCCACACAAGGGTTTCTGGTGGGTTAGGTGGGTAGGGGTAGGAATCCACCCAGGAGTTTTCATTTGTAAGGGATGTGAGGGAGCCTGGATGTGAGTAGGTGGCAAGGGGAGCCACTAATGAGTTACCAGATAAGGTAGAGTAGAAACCGATGGAGGAAGAGTGTAACAGTATGAAGGTGGGATTACAATTAATGGTGAAAGCGGGGATGAGTGGGCGGGGAGAAAGTGCTCTGCGACCATAATCCAATGTATCATTAGGTATCTGAAATGCAATCACATGAACTGAGTGAGGTCAGAAGTATTAGCAGTTTGGATTTAAAGGGGCTATGTTTTGTTCCATAACCACCTCAGTACTTAGGAATTTAGCCAGATAGGGGCCCTGTATTCGAACAATCATTGCCCTTGTGAGGTCCAGTGAAATGGAATATGGAAGACAGCTTTGCTAGATCCCTGGTTAGTCTGGAGTTGGTGGAGTAGCTGAGTAGTTGCTGCACGCCTGGGGTGCAAGGCAAAGGTGGCTTTTGGCTAGCAACAAACCTGGTACTGGATCCTACTATTCCAGGTTAGCCAACCAGAGCCTGAGTACAAGCTCACATGTGTGAGTCAGGCAGTCTACTCCCAAAACAAGTCTGCAGGATTTGTTTAATATGGTCTTGATTCTCCTTAAGGCAGCATTGGTGCCGGCCAAGACTACCATTCCATGATCTATGATGGACAGCACTGAGCTTTTAACTGCAAGTTTGATGGCACTCTCAGTGAGGCAGTGTCTGTGCCAGTATAGTTGGCCTAGTTAGGCGTTAGCTACCTTGCTGACATGGTCTATGTACAGGCTGTATGAGAGAGCAGTCAAGGATAACCTTGAGATATTTAAAGTTAGTGACTATATCGAGTGTCTCGAACTTGCTATTGTATATTTTGAGTGGATGGGTCTTATAAGGGTTTTGATGAGAGGCGAACATAATTGTTTTAGTTTTTTGTAGTTGAGCAGGAGCTTGGAATTAAGGAACCAATTTTCAACTGCAGTAATGTCAGCTTACAACCCATTCTCCAGAGCTTCAGATGTAGAGTGACAGGTGTAGAGTACTGCATCGTCTGCATAAAGAAGGATTTTGTATTGGCATATTTTAGGAGCTCATTTAGAAACAATGAGCATAAACCTTGTACTGTACAAGGTTTGTGCTCATAGGATGAACGTGTACTATGTACAGTGCACTGCTGTGACAGTTCAGTTGGCGGCTGGCCATGGTGGTGTGGGGGGGGCTGAGCCAGTTGCCAGCTCTGGTTGGGTTGGAGGGGAGGGGTTGGGGCATCCAGTCTTGACAGAGTGGGGAGCCACTACATTGTGGAACAGTGGAAGTAGACATTTATTTTGCGATCAGGATCGGGAATGGATGTGGGGGTATATCTGCTACTGGGATTGGGGCATAGTTCTACTTCAAATGGGGATCAGGCATGACAGCAGGGTCCCTACACTATGGGAGAGGGGTCAGGGACAATGCGTCTTTCGAACAGGGATCGGGCATGGGAGGAGTCCCTACACTATGGGAGAAAGTTCGGGGATACTCGTCTTTTGAATGGGGATCGAGCATGGTGGGGGTTCTTACACTATGAAAAAGGGTTTGGGAGGGCATTATAGTTTGAATGGGGCTGGGGAAGGGAGTACCACTTGCATGCCAGGGCTGACAGGCTGCTGTGCACCTGCCTGCACTTCAGCAGCCTGCCTGTGGTGGCTGGCCATGTCAGGCCAGCTTTCAGGGCCAATCTGTGCACTGCACATTGCCTGCCTGTGAGGGGTGCATTCCCTCTGAATATGCTGCTGCACGGCATATGCATGGGAATGCCCCCTCCACTTGCAAAGCATACATTATTCTGCACCCTGGCCCATTCCCTTGTGGCCGGCACATCCCGCTCTTCTGAATATCGCACTGCAGTGCATTGTTGGGGTTGCGTAGCATATCTCCTTTTTCTGCTGAGATGCACCTCACATCTCATTTGAATATGGGCATCATATAATCTAACTACAATAGTTTTAAAGGTGTTCCTTTACTATCACTTACAGTGTAACTGCACACTTTGAAGATGCCTTTGCACTGGTGTTAGACAATCAGAATGCGAGGATTTGCACTGATTTTCAGTCATTTTAAAATGTTTAAATAACGACATGTACATCAAAACATGATCCTTTTCCTTGAAAGTGAATTTTGCCCTAATGCTACTCAGGAGCTCAATTTTACTCCCTGCTTGTGACATCACAATCAGTTCTTTTGCAGCTAGTCACTTGAGGAGGATTGTGATCCCAACTACTGAACAGCATCATTGCAAATAAAACCGTAAAAGACAAGGGTTATGTTTTATGTGTAATCTACTGGGCTAGGGTATCCTACAAATTAGTACACGTCTGTACAACATATGTATTAATGCTTTCTTATGAAGTGGGGGGAGGGGGCAAAACTGTGCTCCCTTCTAACCTATGTTACTATGTTATTAATAAATAATACATTGAAATTCAGCTTTATTTTGAAATGTTAGGCATTGATTGTTTGCTGATGCCAACTCTGTTTTTTGACAGGTGAATGGAGTCCCTCTTTAAACAAGCATTTGTCAACGCCGAATGTTGATTGCGTTGGTGTGTTGTGCACGCTCACTGGCCCTCTGTCAGTCGCTCAGTCTGTTTCCTCCAGTGCTACAGGCTGCTGTTATGTACTGGGCTCCTGCCTGCATCTGCACCTTGTTCTGCCCACTAAGAATTCTGCAGCTGTCCCGACAGAACTCTGTTGAGGTGGCTCACTCCCCCTCTCTCACTCGTTCATTCTGTGTCTCCTGGTGCTGCAGACTGCCCTATTGTACTGGGCTCCTGCCTCTGTTGGTGGCTTTTTCTGCCCACAAAGAAATCTGCCGCAGTCCCAACACAGGTCTGTTGAGCCTGCTGACTCCCCTTCTCTCACTCACTCATTCCATTTCTGCCAGCGCTGCAGGGTGGCCTTTTGTACGGGGCTCCTGCCTGCGTTGGCACCTTTTTCTGCCAACAAAGGCATCCGCAGCAGTCACGACAGAGCTCCATTGAGGTCGCTCACTCCCCCTGTGTCACTCACTCATTCTGTCTGTCCTGGCGCTGCAGGCTGCCCTTTTGTACTGGGCTCCTGCCTCTGTTGGCGCCTTTGTTTGCCCACAAAGAAATCTGCAGCAGTCCCGACAAAGCTCCGTTTATCTCGCTCGCTCCCCTTCTCTCACTCACTCATTCCGTTTCTGCCAGCGCTGCAGGCTGCCCTGTTTTATTGGACTCCTGTCTGCGTTGCCGCCTTCTTCTGTCCACAAAGAAATTTGCAGCAGTTACAATAGAGCTCTGTTGAGCTCGCTCACTCCCCCTGTCTCACTCGCTCATTCTGGGTTCCGCGCCAGTGCAGGCTGTCCATTTGTACTGGACCCCTGCATGCACTGGCACCTTTGTCTGTCCACAAACAAATCCGCAGCTGTCCTGACAGAGTTCTGTTGAGGTCGCTCAGTCTCCCTGTCTCACACGCTCATTCTGTTTGTCCTGGTGCTGCAAGCGGCCCTTTTGTACAGGACTCCTGCCTGCATTGGCGCCTTTTTCTGCCCACAAACAAATCCGCAGCAGTCCTAACAGAGCCCCGTTGAGCTCACTCAGTCCCCCTGTCTCACTTGCTCATACTGTTTCTCCCACCGCTGCAGGCTGGCCTTTTGTACTGGGCCCCTGGCTGCACTGATGCCTTTTTCTGCCCACAATGAAATCCGCAGCAGTCCTGAAAGAGCTCCGGTGAATTCGGTCACTCCCCCTCCGTCACTCGCTCTCTTGTTCTGTTTCTCCCAGTGCTGCAGGCTGCCCTTTTGTACTGGGCTCTTATGTTGCACCATTTCTCTGCCCACAAACAAATCCACAGCTGTCCCCACAGAGCTCTGTTGAGGACGCCAGTCTCCCTGTCTCACACGCTGATTCTGTTTGTCCTGGCGCTGCAAGCGGCCCTTTTGTACAGGACTCCTGCCTGCATTGGCGCCTTTTTCTGCCCACAAACAAATCCGCAGCAGTCCCGACAGACCTCAATTCAGTGCGGTCACTCCCCCCTCTCACTGCTCGATCTTAATGTGTCACATGCAGCGATTCCCACAGCACCATACTATTCTGCAGCAGGAGTGCAAACACATTTAGCCACGATGTGAAAAATGGCAGCTGTACTGTTCATAAGGAGGTGTGGAAAAATGCCACTGTTGAAAATGTGGGGTGAAAATATTACAAAAGTGAGACGTTACAAGGGTGCGTGGAAACAGTTCAATGCACGCTTGTAACACAGTCAAGTTATGGAGTTTCGTCACCCCATTTTCAACATAGGCATTTTAGGACCTCTGCTCATGAACAGTGCCACTGTCATTTTCTTAATCTGTCCCGAACAGTGATTTCCCACAGCGACCGCGTTATTCTGTGCCAGAACTGTGAAAACACATTTTGGTCAGGATGTGAAAAATGACAGCTGCACAGCTCATAAGGAGGTGTGGGAAAATTCCATTGGTGAAAATGTGGCGTGACAATATTACAAATCTGTGAAGTTACAAGCGTGCGTAGAAAGTGTGCAACGCACACTTGTAACACAGTCATTCGATGGGCTATTATCACCAAATTTTCAACATAGGCATTTTATGACTCTGCTCATGTGAACAGTATCATCTCATTTCTTAATCTGTCCCGGACAGTGATTTCCCACAGCGACCGCTGTATTCTGCGCCAGAAGTGCGAAAACACATTTCAGCCAGGATGGGAAAAATGACAGCTTTACTGTTCATAAGTAGGTGTGGGATAAATGGCAATGTTGGAAATCTGGAGTGAAAATATTATAAATTCGCAAAGTTATGAGCGTGCGTGCAAACTGCGCAATGCACGCTCATAACACAGTCATTTTATGGAGTATCGTTACCAAATTTTCAGCATAGCCATTTCAGGACCTCTACTCATGAACAGTGGCACTGCAATTTGTCTAATCTGTCCCGAACACTGATTTCCCACAGTGACCGCGCTATTCTGCGCCAGAAGTGCGAAAACACATTTCCGCCAGGATGTGAGCAATGACAGCTGTACTGTTCACAAGAAGGTGCAACAAAATGCCAATGTTGGAAATCTGGCATGAAAATATTGCAAATTCACGAAGTTACGAGCGTGCGTAGCAACTGCTGTGCAGCGCTCAGAAAAAAGTCATTTTGATGTTTCATCTAATTTGCAACATAGGCTTTTTGAGAGCCCACCCATGAACACTGGCACTGTTGTTTCGTTAATCGGCCCGAAAGGTGATTTAGTGCAGTGACTTGAAATCACCTTTCCGGGCCGGTTAACGCCATGACAGTTGAAGAATTCATGAGGAGGGGTCCCAAAAACCCCATGTTGAAAATTTGGTGAAAAATTCCCAAAAATGCCCGAGATATGCAGTAAAGTTGAAAAAACCCTATGTATTACATTATACAGCTTACCGGCATTTCCTCAGTTCGCAGTCGGCTTTGAAGAGTGCAGACGTGTTCCCAGTCCACCGAAGATCATTGCGCCGAGCTCCTAAGGTAAGTATGGGGTGGGGGTGTGGGGAGGCAGGGCGTGCAGTGGGTGGGTGCGGGTTGCGGGTGGAAGCGGGCAAGCGCCGAGGGACGGTTTCCTTTCTTCCAGGATTTAAAAGGAAAAAATAAATAAACCAGACATCGCGGGACCGTTTTCTCACTTCCAGGGGCATCTGGCACACTGGGTGGGCTCCCAGTGTGCCAGCAGAGGCTCCTGGACTGGGAGCACCAGTAGTCCAGCAGGGATTGGGCACCCCGTTGCTGCAAATGGGAGAGGCAGGGTTATCAGTATGCCGACAGGGATTGGGCACCCGTCGGCAGCAACAAAAAGGGGGGGTAACAGAATGCTGATGGGTAGTGGGCTCCCCCATCGGCAACAAAACAAATGAGGGAACACTACAGCCGACGGGATTGGGCACCCCATCGGCAGGAACAGCAGTGGGGACACTGAATGCCGACGATTGGGCCCCATCGGCAACTAAACGGGAAAGATGTCGAACACGGCGGCAAGCTGCTGCCATGTTCACAAACAACTCAGGGTTTTATATCCGCCCGCAATGACGGGTCGCCCTCATTGCAGCGATGACTGACGCTGTAATGATGAGGTGGCCTCTGATTGCAGCGGCTGTTTTTAGAAGTTGTGGCACACTGGCTGAACAAGTGTCAGCAGCAGCGTGCCATGGCATTGGGGAAGTGGGGCAAGCCTTTGCAGGCTGTGGGAGCACACACAATAGTCAGCGCCCACAACCTGCTTCTCGAGAAATCTGTCGCAACATGTTTCTGCGCATGCGCCGCAATCAACATAAAAATAATTATTTCAAATTAAAACGGTTGTGGTAAAAAGCTAGACTTGTGATTGGTCAGATGTGGTCACATGACCATGTGTTATTCCATTACACCAGCACAGGTCAGAAATACTTAACTTCCTAAACATCATTACTTAGTTTTTAAAATAAAATTCAGTGAAACTATTTTAGAACTGACATGAAACACTCCAGGGTGTGCGAACTGTGAGATAACAGCATTTCTCAAGTGTGCAAGGCACTCAGCATTGCCTTGTGCCTCACTTATCGAGGTGAGTTGTTATCCCACAATTATGCACACCATTTCATGCCTTGTTGCTTAACTAATACACTGTACATTTTCTCTGATTTGAGCAGGAAACCATCCCCATTCCCACAACTCTTACATTTACCTACGCAGTGAGCGTATCAGTATTTTTGTCCATTTTTTATGTTGGCTCGTGCTTGCGCAGCCAACATCTTGATGATAGTAGCAGATTGGGCAAGCATAGTCACTGTTAGCAAATGCAGGGCACACATCAGAAGACGCCGTCCTCATTTCCCAATTAGCCAGAGCAGGTGGTGACCTCAACGCATTCTTAATGAGTTCACCAGATCTAAGAAAAGGTCCGCTGCAATGAGAGCCAAGCTCTCATGCAGTGGGACCACAACACACCTCTACAGGCAACATGGTGGCAGTGACTGCCACCACCGCCTGTCACACGCCGATGGGGAGCCCACTCCCCAATGGCATAATTACTTCTTCCCATGTACAATGTATGCCAAGGGGGTGCCCAATCCCACTCAACATCATGCGCCCCAACAGTTATTTTTGCCAATGGGAGAGTCCACTCCCCATCGGCATAATGTGTCTCTCCCTTTGTTGCTTGTCAAGGGTGCCCAATCCTCCTCGGCTTGTGTCCCCCCAGTATGTGCTGACTGAGCTGCCCAATCCCCCGTCGGGCCACAGAATTCCCTCAAAATATTTAGGTGGCACACTGGGAGCCCACCCCAGGGTGCCACATGCCCTGCAAAAAACCTGCTCCACAATGTTTTTTTTAAACCTGTGAAAAAAGAAAATGGTTGCTTGCCATCTCCCTGGCCCCCGCAACCCGCACCCACCTTCTGCTCACTCTGCCTTCCCACCCCCTCACCCCATACTTACCTCTGGAGTCTGGTGATGATCTTCGTGGACTGGAACACCTCTGCACTTCAAAGCCGACCGCTAACTGAAGAAATGCAGTAAGTTGTATAATGGCATAAATACGTTTTTTTCAACTTTGGTGCATATCTCGGGCATTTTTTGGAATCTTTGCACCAAATTTTCAACATGGGGTTATTGGGACCCCTCCTCATGAATTCAGTCACTTTCATGGCGTTATTTGGTCCCAAAAGGTGATTTTGCAGTCACTGCGCAGAATCACCTTTCGAGACCGAGTAACAAAACGACAATGCCACTGTTCATGAGAGAGGCTCTCAAAAGCCTATTCATAAATTTGGTGGCAAACCCCAAATGGCTGGTTTATGAGCGTGCTTTTGCACTGTTTCCATGCACGCCTAACGCCATGAATTTGTAATATTTTCATCTAGATTTTCAAAATTGGCATTTTCCCACACCTACTGATGAACAGTACAGCTGTCATTTTACATATCCTGCCTGAAATGTGTTTTCGTATGTCCGGCGAAAATAGCGTGGTCGCTATGCAAAATCAGTTTTTGAGACAGTTTGAGGAAATGACAGTGACACTACATGAGCAGAGGTCCTAAAATGCCTATGTTGAAAATTTGGTGCTGAACGTCCATAAAATGACTGTGTTACAAGCGTGCATTGCGCAGTTTCCATGCACCTTTGTAACTTCGCAAATCTGCAATATTTCCATGCCAGATTTTCAACACTGTCATTTTTTCACACCTCCTTATGAACAGTACAGCTGTAATTTTTCACATCCTGCCCAAAATGTGCTTCCTCACCTGTGGTACACAATGGCATGGTCGCTGTGGGAAATCAACTTTTGGGACAGATTAACAATATCACAGCACCACTGTTCATGAGGGGAGGTCTCAAAATGCCTATGTTAAAAATGTGGCTGACAAACTCCCAAAAATAATTGGGTTACGGACGTGTGTTGCGCAGTTTCTATGCATGTTTATGACTTCACCAATTTTTCATATTTTCACTCCACAGTTTCCACGTTGCCATTTTTTATGCCTCCTCATGAACAATACAGTTGTCATTCTCCACATCCTGCCCAAAATGTGTTTTCGTTCCTGTGTCGCCAAATGGCATAGCTGATGTGCAAAACCACCTTTCAGCTAACACCTTTGAGCTAGCAAACTGATTGTGCCTTCATGAGGTGGGCCTACAAACAGCCCATGTTGAAAATTTGGAGTGAAAATACCACCGCATGTCTACAGTGATAGGGTTTCCAACTGTAGCACCCCACCCGCACAGACTGGACAGACTCAGGGCATGACTTAGATCATCGGGTGTAATGCCTTGCATCTATCTCCACCCCCACCCACCTCACCCTGCAGCCACTGACAGGCATCGTGGGTGTGCCTTGCAATTGGTTCAGCCACAAAATTCACCTCCCATTCTCCTATACTTCATCCATGTCAGCATATTTCCTTATGGAATGGGGTAAGTATAATGCCCAAAGACCCTAGCAAGACACCACAACACTTGTCAGTGTCTACAGGGTAGGGTGAGGTACAATGGCATGAGTGTTATAACTGATGACCCAAAGGCACACTCCAATGCCTGTCGCTCTCTACAGGGTGGGGGTGGGGTTGGCCTCACTTCAATACTTCACTGCCATTCCTATTATGCATCTCTAGCTCTGGCACTACCAATGCCAATGCAAGCGAGACAACATTTGGCATTGACAGATGCTTGTTCTCCTTTTGTCTCAACACTTACAAGGACAATATTCAGTTTGAAAGTACAAGCAAGGGGCCCCCAAACATACACATACAATACATAATACAGATGGTCACATGTATGATGCTTACAGTACATAATACTGATGGTCATGGGTTCAAGTCCCACACCATGCACTCGGGTTAATGCCCAATGCTGACACTGCAGTGCTGCATGGAGGAAAGCTGTCTTGTTTGATGTGTCATGCTTTAGATGAGAAGTTAAACCAAGGTCCCATCTGTTTTATTTTTATTTTATTTATTTAAGTCTTTGGTTAACAGGTAAGTGCACTGATTCTGGGAACTATTTTCAGGCACAACCTAGGCCAACAAGTGGTACAAAACATTACATATAGGTGCAGCAAGTATCAGGTACATATTCAGGTCAACAAAGTGGATCTACTACGGCATCCTGACATGCCATTTCCCCATGCCCAGAAGCCCAAAATGGTATCCCGCAGTCGGAATTGCCAATGGTGTAGTTTTTTCTGTTTTGGGAGAGATTCACCCCCGCACTTCTTATTTTTGATTGGCAACTCCACCATGGGAAATTCTAACGTCGTGGATACCGACTGCTGGGATATAATTTTCAGGCTCTTGGGTGTCGGTAATGGCATGTTAGGGATGCTGTAGTGATGCCTAACAAAGTAGATACAGTACAGGTAATACAAGGTAGATACAGTACAGTACAGTTCAATACAAAGGAATGCAGAGATGTAAAACAATAAATAGCGTATTAGAGAAGCATGGAATTACATTGTAATTTACAATAGGTAATTAGGGTATACAATAACAGTGTCTGAGGGAGCAACTAGTACTATACAAATATATAAATTGGCACAGCATGAGGGGGGCAGAAACTGTTCATCTCTGGTGGCTGCCTAGGAGGAATTTAAAGAGTCAATGGCACTTTTTGAAAGAGATTGGGAATAATCATTATCCAGTGTCCTGGACTCTATTTCCCCTCTCCGTAAAAAAGTTCTAAAGCAAAATGACTGTGTGCATGTGATAATAGCATGCTTAATGGCTACTGCTTGTATATCACATACAGTCCTCTGCAATACTCTAGCAGTATCCATTTATTTGCAAAGTACTCTGACAGAAAGTGGGTAGGGAAGGCACTTCATAAAACCCAATTTTATTCTCTTCTACTCTACTGTATTCAACTCTACATTTTGAAGACCTTGTGTCCTGTTCTGCTAGCTAGAGTCCCATGCAAAATTTGCACGTTAGATGTTACTCCATGCTTTTATCACCTTTAGGTTACACTGCTGTAGTGTATGCTGCATGGATCTCACTGCAAATCAGATCCACAACCTTCAGCTGGTAAAGAATGCAGGTGCCTGTCTGCAGACCTCTGTCAGAAGATCAGAACACATTGCTCCAGCTTTGCTTGCTCCACACTGGCTGCCAGTAAGGAGGCAGAATGATTTTTAAGTGCTTTTGTCAACATAGAAAGCCTTTAGTGGACTTGACCCTCCCTAACTCTGTGGTAAACTGAGGTCCCATCTGCCTGTCCTTTGGGGTTATTCAGGCAAACATTAAACTTTCCATGGCACTTCCTAAAAGAGTAGGTATCCTGGTCAAAATTAACCAATTTTCTAGCAGAAATCTCAGCAGCTTAATCTGCTTCAATGTCAATACATTCACACTTGTATCTCTCTGCCCTTGGATAAGACTAGAAACAGGAAGTGTTTTCTTGCACTCCTTTCCCTGTCAACAAACAAGCAAAATAAAATAAATAAATGAACTGTTGACAACCTGTTTGGATACTGGGGAAGTGTGGTCACTGCTCGTTACAGCTGACTACTATGAGCGTATGCTCCTATTTATTCAGAGGGTGACCTACTCAGGTGGTGAGAGGAGGTCTCTGCCAGTTGCTGTCCCTCTGGAATTGGATATCCTTTTTCTGTTGGGGTCAGGATCCATCAGGATGATGTGTGGAGTGGAGGGTGGGATGCCACAGGGGGTGGGTGTCATAGGAGGTATCTTTGGGAATAGGATTGGGTAGGGGAAAGGTTCTTTCTGCCATGGTTGAGGGAACACAGGGTTAGGAGGATTGTTAAAACTGGGTAGGTCAGGGGGAGGAGGATATTTATTATTTATTTGAAAATTGCATGCTTTAAGATTGTAGGGATGGAAATCTTTTTTTAGTAAACGGGGATCTTTTTTTGTTGAAAAATAAAATCACTTTGTGCTTCAAATTGCTGGTAAAGTACCAACTACCCAGAGCTTCACATAGTGCAAACTTATGCACTTTAGCCAAATAATCTGCAAAGCAGCCAAGCAGCCATGCTGGGCTTCGAGATGACTGCATACTGCACACATCTCCGTGCCATTTCCAGCTCTCTGTAAAGGGAAGGACCAGTGGCAGGAAGGAGCTCCTCCTTTTAAATGAAAAGATTAACATTTGCTCAGAACACTGCAGTATCATCAAAGAATCATGCGTTATCATACTGACTACTGTAGTTAAACCACATTATATTTCACTGTGGTTTCAGGAAGGTAAGCTAATGAAATTGTGGTAAAGAGGAGAAAAGAGATAGTACAGTGTGAGCCTGCTGCACTGGCAACTGCAGGCCATGCTTCTAGCAGGAGCAGGGCAGAGCAGAGTGTATTGTATGTAGCAGACTGACAGCAGCTGCAGTGGGGATTTTTGAAAGATTTACTTGACAAATATTTTTGACTGGGTTCTTGTGTAGAAGGCAGAGAAATCCATATTTATTTTTTATTTTATTTTTCTTCCCTGCAGCAAGAGTGGGACAGATTGAATGTAATCAGTTGAAAAAGGTGCAGGTAGGATTTTGAAGGATTTATTTGACAAATCATTTTTTAATAACTACTCATGGTGCAACAGAGCACAAAAGCACATCTTTTTGTTTTTTTGTCTGTGTGTGTCAACTAGATAGCCAGTCAGTGAGTAAAAAGTAGAATAGACTGCTGTAAGATAACAGTCACAAGAATTTCTCTCAGTGGGGTAGTTCATGGTCTGTCACTTCAGGGCGCATGGTGGTGCCACACTTCCCTATCACCTTGCAAGTCATACAGCACTGTGGCTTGTCCATACACAAGGTGTACTTGTCACATGGGCATCTGAGAATCATTAACAACTATTGTGAGTCATCATTGTTAGTGTCTGACAGTAGTTGCATTGTGTTTTCAGTAGTCATGTGTTGTCAATGTCTGTGGGGTGAACCTTGCTAGCCCCATTGCTTTGAGTTTTAGGAGTTCTTTCAGGACTCTTTCTTCTGTGAATGGACTGGTGTCAACCCCTACCCAGAGTGCTTCTATTGTCTGGTTTAGGTAACTCCTCTTCATCTTCTTTTGTGAATACTGAGCAAAAGTATTCATTCAGTATCTCTGTCTTTTCACTGTCTCCCTCTGCCCACCTCCCCTCTCCTTTATTAATCTTCACTATCCCTCCCTTAACCTTTCTATGCTCCCTAATGTACCTATAAAAGGTTTTATCCCCCTTCTTAACTGAGTTGGCTATTTCTTCTTCGGTTTGGGCCTTTGCTAGTCTGACTGCCTTCCCCACTTCTTTCTGCTTTAATTGATGCAGTTCCTGTCTGCTCCTTCTGTGATTCCTTATACTTTTGAATGCAGCCTTTTTCTCCTTTACCTTCCCTGCCATCTCGCTTGAAAACCATAGTGGTTTTTATCTGCTTTGTTTCTTTATTTGCTTCACACAAAGGCTTGTTGCCTCTATGATGGCAGTTTTGATTTTTCTCCATTGTTCTTACACCCCTCCTTTTTGGTCATTTGCTGGTGCATTTTTCAGGTATTCACCCATTTTGCCAAAGTCAGCTCTTCTAAAGTTCAGTATCCTTGTTTTTGTATGGCTTATCTCCATGGTTGTGCTCATTGTGAAGCACACTGTGTAGTGGTCACTTGTTCCCAGATGTCTACTGACTTCTAAATTTGTGATCCTCTCTCCATTTGAGAGTACCAGGTCTAATATTGCTCCCTCCTGAGTGGGTTCCAACATAAGCTGTCTAAGGCTTGCCTGCAGGGCATCGAGAATGACTCTGCTCTTGGATGTGGCTGCAGTACCTGTTATCCAGTTAACATCTGGCATATTCAGGTCCCCCATCAACAGTATCTCCCCTTTTTCAGCCATTTTGAGAATGTCCTCTATCATTTTGTTGTCCATTTCTTCCCCTTGAGACGGGGGTCTGTATACAACCTCTGTGCGGATTGTGATGCCATTCCCTGTCTCCAAGGTGACCCAGAGTGCCTCTTGTCCTCCCCCTTTACTTTTTAGTTCTGTAGCTTTGATCCCTTCCCTTATGTATAGAGCTACTCCACCTCCTCTTTTACCTTCCCTGTCCCTTCTGTAGATTGTGTACCCTGGTATGTTGACATCCCAGTCATGGTTCTCAGTGTACCATGTTTCCGGACTGCCACAATATCCAACTGTTCATCTTCCATCAGGGCTACTAGCTCAGGAAGCTTGTTTCCCAGACTACGGGCATTGGTACTCATTGCCCTCCATTTAATGTTGGCTTTATCCTTTTTTCCCCCATCCCTGCTCTTACTGTCTTCAGCTGTTCTCTCTTGTAGATGGCACTGGATTTTTCAAAGACTTGTGCAGGAAGAAATGAAGTACAAATACAGATTTCATCACACTTCACATTATCTTGGGAGGCCAGGCCTTCACAGTATACATGCTGGGGTGTTTTGTAACAACTTAATCTGTTTCTGCAACCACATGAGCAGGCCTTCAAACTGCACAATAAGCAAATCTTATGTTCCTTCCCATTGTGAGTCCACTTAACTGCTACATACATCATTGTTAATGATCTTCTACAGCAATCAAAAGAATACTATTATAATGCACAGTTAGAATGTTTTACTATGAACTGAAACAGTTGTTCTCAACATATGTTTTAGAACTTTTAGAATAACTTTGCTCAGCTATTGTAATCAGAGTCACGCTCACTACAGAGCTAGAGACCAACTGTATCAATCAGAGCTAAACTCGGTAAACCAGCAGTTTAGTTTTAAAAGTGTTTAAAGACATGCTAACTTTAGTATTATAAACATTATAGAATGAGGACGCTCTCCCTAGCAATTGGAGTGCTCCTTTCCCCTGCATGTGAGACACTCTTATTCTGTGAAGAGTGTCTCATGCACAGATGCCTTAGAAATGGGCACATTCCAGGACAGGTTTATTTTTACATAACATTGAGCACTCCCTCACTCTATGAAATACTAATGTGTCCCCCAACACCACTAGTTGTGGGTAAGAGTGGTTTAACTTGTGTTCTGCTCGAGCCAGAACAGCACTGCTTTGCTTCTTTGTTCTGTCTCGAGCAGAACATGCGTGAAACCACTCTTGTCCTGCAACGAGTTGCTCCAGGGGACATATTAATATATAATAAAAAACATCAAAGTGTTAAGAATGTGTTGACTTCCACATCTCATTGGTGGTGGTGTGACATCACTGAGGCACTCAGGCTTTGCTCTCATCCAAATGATTTCACAACATCAGCATGACTGGATGGGCCTGGCGGTCCTTATCTGCTGTCATATTCTGTTTCTATGTAACATGGTGTGTGAGCTAGCTTGTTTTCAGCACTTTGTTGCTTTGATTCTTTATATATTATCATACAACTAGTTTTCTTATTATGTAAATAAAAAAAATAATACAATTACATTAAAATAAAAATAAAACACTGGTCCAGTAGGGTAGCAGGCTGAGGCATTCGTTGCCTCACTGCCTGTCACACTGGTGGCCCAGGCTTGGGAATGGACCAGGGTCACTAACAGAAAGGAGGAGCAAGCATCCCATGGACTGTTCTCTTTTTGGGAGGGGTTTAGTGCATCTTGCAGAATTGCCACCACCTAGCAGAGGCTAGGTGTTGTAAGAGTGAGCACCATGGGAAAAGGACCCGCACAGATGCCTGTAATGTTTGCAGACATCAGCATGTGACTTCACTGCATGTGACTTGGTCCTGGGGAATCCTGGAAGGAAGAAAGATGCAGGAGGATAACCACCTATGTCAGCAGGATAATAGTGAAAGACTTCTCAGGACCCCCACATAGTGGTCCTGGAAGGGTGGGGTTAGTCTCAGATAAAGGTGGCGATAGGGCAAGTGGTCAAAACCTGAAAGGGGCTGCTGGGGCAACAGAGGCTCAGAAATAAATGATGCAAAATAAATAAAACTTCATAACGCATTTCATTCTAAATACAAAATATTCATTACCACAAATCATGTTGTCTTGTCATATAAATAAAACTACGTAAAATGAATGAAAACAGATATGTATATTATATTACTATCATGATATTACTATTTATTATCTAATGTATAAAACAAAATAACAATAATAAAAGTAATAATAAATAATTAATATATAATGATATCACTATAAAACTGATGGTGCTGCAATGGAGAGTATTGTAACTGGCAAAAGGTAGAGCAAAGAGTCCTCAGAGACTACAGGAGGTTATACACTTAGGTGTCAGCAATTCATTTATTTAAAAAGTTTCACCAGGAAAGACATACTGAGCTGATAGCTGCTCATTTCCAGATGTGTCTTGTGGGGAGGATGGAAAGGAAGAAAATGAAGAAATCAAAAACAAAAAATACATAATAGGCAAAATAGGAACTAAGCATCAACATAGGCAATTTAGTGTATGGGTGAGGAAAAGAAAACTATGCTGTGAGGATTTGAAGGGGATAACAGTGCTGTGGAGTGCCATTCAAGAAGTACAATTCAAAAGTCCTGAGGTGTTGAAGAGTTAGCAGAAGGCCAAAGGGTAGATGCTATAGGGAGTGTGAAGGGGCGCTAGTTGAGTGCAGAATGTGAGAGAGAGGAGGAAGGGAGGGTAATGCATTGCAAGTAAGTATCAGGAGCAGTTGCAGGAGTGAGAAGTGAAATTGCGGTGAAGAGAGGAGAATGAGTGATGGGAAGAGGCACTGAATGAATATATTGCTATTACTCTAGTTCATACTTAGCAATGGCAGTCTTAGTGTGTTTTGTAGTCTGTCACACCACCACAAACAGTAATCTACAGTACATGTATGCCAACAGCTCCTGCCTCAGTTAAGCCACAGTAATTCATATTATTTGTTGACCTCCAGCCCCCCCCCCCCCCATTTGCAGTCTGTTTTACCCTTCGCACATTACTGCATTGGGAGCCAAAGCGGTTCAGACAAATTGGCGAAGTCAAACTGAATTTTCAGATCCCAGCTCAAGCTGACTGAGGTTGGCCCAGGCCCACTTCTCTTACCCTTTGTAAATACACATGACTGTCATTCTATGCATTCTGTGTGGCAACATGTGTAGGAGACATCATCCACTGTCATTTCATTATGACATGCCAGTTACCAACACCATGGTGCTGAGGATAGAGTGGTTACAGTGTATCATATAGGAAACATCTGAGGTATTGGTGCATGTCTATGCCACAACCCAGGGCTGGGACCCTGAAGACTGACTGGGACTAGATAGCTGGTTAGTCCTATGGCCTCAGTCACATCTCTATCTGCCAGGAGCTCCACCAAGGGGATGCAACAGGCAGTGGTGTTTAAATAGCCACTCAGACATGGTGTGGAATGTGTATGGCTCATGTATGTATCACCCCAGTCACCAGGACTAATACAATGGTCATTATTATTAGTGCAGTAAGTCCAGGACCGTGCAAGAAAGGAGTGGCGTCAGGAAACAGCAACAGTTCCAGACTGATGCTGTAAGACAGCTGCTGACCCAAGATGTGCAAAAGCATCCAGAAACAGAGAAGGGAGGGCACAAAATGCAATTAAATGCAGTTGTTTTCTTCACAATTCAGTTTCATAATTTAGTTAATCATGGCATACACCACTCTCTATGTATCACCTGCAACTTCTGGTCTTCTTCAGAAGATTGCCAAGGGCATCTATAAATTACAACAAATTAATTGGAAGAACCACATTGTGAAAATTCAATCAGAGTGAATAGTTTTTAAAATTAATTAGCAGTTCAGTGACTACTTACTAATACTGAGTGCTCTATATGCTTTGTACTGGACAAATGCCTGCAAGACATTTATCAGAAGATCCACACAAACAGATGATTTGATACCTATTATTGGACCAACAGAGTTGTTACAACAGAACACAGATAGCAACTCTGTTGGTCTAATAAAAGGTATCAAATCATTTGTTTGTGCGGCTCTTGTGTTACAGGAACCAATATGGCAACAAGTTTTTCTGTAGCAGATATTTATCAGAAAAATGTTCACTTAGAATCAGTTTGCAACAAACTTCTAGCTAGTTTGTTTAGCGATGGTCATGCCCCTACCAATGCATAAGGATCAGGTGGGTTTTATGACTGGCAGAATGGCCTCTGATCACCTGCGCAAACTGTCTCACGTCTTCTCTGCATCCAGAGATTTAAAGTTCCGCTGTTGATTTATGTCAGTGGATGCAGAGAAGGCATTTTACAGGGTCATTTGGCAGTTTTTATCTTTGACCATGGAGAAATTTAGGTTTCCCCTCTCTTTCATTAAGAGTGTATTTTCCCTATACAACCAACCTAGCGCAAGGATATATTGTAATGGGGTTTTATCCTCTGTGTTTCCCCTGTTTTCGGGAAGCAGACTGGGATGCCCCTTATCACCCCTTCTTTTTAACCTTTATTTGGAGCCCCTCCTGACTAAAATCAGACAAGATCTGAAGGTTCAAGGAATAGGAATCGGATCACAGGAATTTAAAATTTCTGCATATGCGGATGACATTCTCCTCCATAAGATCCATCCTTGACGCACCATTCCAGTGGTGTTGAGAATTATAGATGAGTTCAGTTGAATGTCTAATTATAAAATAAATGTGGGGGAAAATCCTGGTGTTTTCGCTTAACTCTAGATTATATAAGGCTGAATTCACCGAATTAGGCTACAGTGAGCCCACATACTCTTAAATACTTAGGAATTGTACTGGCAAGGAGTGACTCCAAATGCTGAAACTTTTTTTCAGTTGTTTAACCAGGAGTAGCACACTGAGCTGAAAGCTTTTTCACAGGAGCGATCTGAGAGCACAGGAAGTTAGGTGACTTGCTCAGGGTCACACAGTATGCAAGTGGAAGCTGTGGATTCAAACTCAGGTCTGGTCTGCTGGATGTCACCAGATTTGCAGCTCAGAGCCTTAAACCACTGTGCTATACTGCCTCCTTAACTTAATTTAGACTCAGTCAGGAACACTATTCAACAGGATCTGTCAAGATGGGATAGACTTCCAGTATCTCTAGGGGGGTGGATCAGTTTAATTAAAATTAATGTTCTACCCAGGGTCTTCTACCCCCTTAGTATGCTTAATACTTGGTTACCATTGAATTGGTATAAGAAATTACACTCAATAATTTCAGTTTTTATTTGGCAGGGGAAACCCTCACGTAGAGCTTACCATAAGCTAGCTGCCCCCAGACAGAAGGTTGGTTTATGACTACCACATATGGGACTATATTACTGGGCAAGTAATGCCGGCAAATATCTCAAGTGGTTGATGACCCCCATAGAGGAGCTCTACTTGCCCTACATTTCCTCATGGGTTAAACTAGAAATTGAATGGATTAAAGCAGCTGGTAATGATACAATTTCCCTTCTTTATTCTACACAGAAGAATCTCCCCCCTAAATTGGTGGATACTCCAATAAAAATCTCTTTATGGATTCATACACAATTATGTTCATTTTTAAGATACTCTCCTAGCAAGGATAGGCACCAGCCATTGTGCCAAAATACTACTTTAAAATTTTTGGGAAAGTGATTTTAGAATCCTGGCTACCTCAATTAAAGGGTTAAAGGGTTAAAGATCTCTTACAAGAAGATACATGCTATCCAGTGGAAGTTCTAATTAATAGATATCAAATTGGTCCTAATCAAATATTTAAGGTATACCAGCTCAGACATTTGTTGGTACAACTACTGGAAAAGTTTAGAGAAGAACAAGCAACTGGAGGGTTTTTCGAATACCTTGCTCAGGTTGTTTGGGAACCACATGTAGTTTCTAAACTATATAATAGGTTATTTAGTAAAGCATATGTGGAACTTGTTGGTAAGCCCCTTTACTAGTCAGCCCAATTAGGGGCACAAGAGAAAAAGTGGGATGAAATCTGGCAACATACCTACTGATATATTACCCAGGACAGACTGAGAGTTATGCAGTTTCAATTTTTAAACAACTTGTTCTGGACCCCATCTAAATTACATAAAATTGGTTGAATATCTGATCCTTTATGTATCAGATGCCATCAAGAGGAAGGGACTTTATACCATATTTTTTGGAATGTCCCCAGTAAAATAATTATGGGATAAGATTAGGGAAGTAGACCCATTGATGGGGATTGAACAACTCTTCATCCCAGAAGTATGTTTATTGGGAGACTACACTAATGTTAAGGTAAAAAATAGAAGGTATTACATGGCTATGATCTCATCCTCACTAAAAAAGAGGTACTGAAACACTGGTTGGATGATGCCCCAATCACCTATACAGAGTGGCTACAGGAATTATTACTTAATCTGAACATTGAGAAATTTGGGACGATAAGGAGGAATTGTTTACCAAGGTATGGTTTGGACTTGGGAAAAACTACACCTGTTGTACTTTCTTCAGTCAGGGTCTCATACAATAGGGTAGAAATGATATAGAACTTATAAAGTCCTGAGTAACATTATTTCAACAATGTTTACCTGCATGGGTGGGGGGTGGGGAGGGAGAGGTGGATGGAGGGGTAAGAAGTGTCTCAGTTTCATTCATGGCATGTAAACTATAATGTATGATGTTTTAATGGAATGCTTCTTGCTCTGTAATGGGTATAAAGCAAATAAACTTGAATTAAACAAAAAAGAATCAGTTTTCAGCAATGGCTTAGTTTAAAAAACTCCAACAACAGTGAGGTACACCCCACCACCAGCAATCTCTCCAAGTGCACAGACATTATACTGGGACAAAGTCCTTTTCAGACCCTTGACAACAGTTCTGGATGTGATCATTCCTGACTGCAATAACGTCCTTGGTTTATTAAACAACTGTGTAGACCAGGCAAGGCTTTTCTGTGAAAAGTAACCAAATTGCAAGTCAATGTTTAGCCCATAAGGTACTAAGTCAGTTCCATATAATTAAAGAGTTTAGTCCATTTCCAGTGCCTTAGAATGAAGACCCATAATAAGATTATAATTTAATTAAAGAATAATGCAGCAGCTCTTCCTGCAGCTTGCAGGTGTTATGTATAGTCAGGTTGAGGACTGAAACACTGGGCCTCTTATACTTACAACCATGGACCGGGGACACAAGTGTTATGTGTGATGAAGTCAGCGAGATGTGTGGGAGACATTTTGAGTCAATGTTTCAGGTTGCCAGGCAACCAAACAAAAACCCAAGCACCAAAGAGCAGTGCTGAGATCTTGGTTCATGACAGGGAGCATGTAGGCACTGGAAGGCTGCTGGTGCAAGATGATAGCAAGAATATACAGGATGAAAGGACACACAGTGGCCTTTCTGTGCTGTGACTTAGAAGTGGTCACATCATCTAGTAGGGGTGGAGACCAATAAAATCCTTGAACAGAATGCAATGAATTGGATTTTTTAAATGGATACCCTTAATGAAGGGCAGGTATGAATAGGGGCTATAAATGGTCAGCGTGCTGGAGAATGAGTATTTTTCCACACTTGGTCATGAATTAGGACTAGCCATCAGTACTACTAGCACTAGCCCAACTTGACCTTTTCAGTCATTCATCCTGGGAAGTATAATGGTTTGTAGTCCATTTGATTACAGTATGTATGAGCAGTGTATACCCTCAGTACCTGAAGACATTGTAAGCCCCCCCTCCACTGACCCTTCTATAGTATTTGGGTTCAATCCATAGCTCTGTCTAAAGCCCCAGCAGAGCTTTGCCCACAGGGTTGATAAATACTTCATAATCTGTAAATATTAATCAGTTTTGACCCAGGTAACTAACCCGCTTGAGACCCTACCTGATTTTACAATTTTATTTCCTGGGACCTGAAACATCTATACCCATTTAGGGAAACATCAGTTGTTTCCAGATGCCAGGTTTCTTGCAAACAAATCAGATGATGTGAGTTTATGAAGTTTCTTCAGTCAGTATCTTTGCATTTAGACAATAGTCCTGAAATAGTCCATGAAATTAGAGCCCATTTATTCTTATATAGACTATTTTCTATATTTATTATAGAAGCAGCAAGTCAGGATTTGGACAGTGACAGATTTGCAAATCTCTTTCTGGTAGTTACATTAAATACAGTTTGGGGCTTGGCACTAGATAAATTATTATGTACCTGATTTACACTAACCAGTTCTTTTGTATTGAGTTCTCCATTTTTTCCTTGCATTGTGTCTGAGTTATCCCAGTCCACAATGTGGATACCCAAGTTATCCAGTGTTGTCAGATGTCCTGACAGTCTAAAAAAGGCATCTTGTGATAAAATAGTGACGAGTATTTGGTCGCTTTCAATATCTCCACTTGTCTGACCCATCAGACTTATGTCATCAGTCAGTTTTGGTTAGTGATGGGCAAAGTGGCTCCAATTCGCTCCATGAAGTGATTCGCAGAGTAATGTAGAATCCGTGAAGTACTTCGCAACGTGAAGCAGAGTACTTTGTGTCATGATGAGGAATGCAAAATCTATTGAAAGCAATGGCTTCTCGTTATTCCGCCTTCCCCAAACCACTACTCCAGTAATGTTAAGGCGAAGTACATTGAAATCAATGTACTTCACATCACTTCACCTTGTTGGTGAGCTCCAAAGGCGCATTTTGCAGTGATTCATGGGATTGCAGGTCACATGGGCTCTAGATTGTTCTGCACAGTCTCAGTTCAGGGTAGTGTGTGTAGGGTGTAGGTAGCTGTAGAAGACAGTTTGCTCTGAGAGCTCTCTGCAATTCAAACCCTCTAAAATCTGTTAAAAAAGCCTTTTTAGGTAATTTTTTTTGCTCAAACTTTAGTGCATTGATTGTAGGAAGCCCTCCATTGTTCATATCATCGAGTGTTTATTGTTTGTGTGTGGATTTTGAATGTTAATGTACAACATTCAGTCTGAGTACTGACAGACAGTGGAAGTGTGTTTTGGGGGAGGGGCGTATCTGTGGTGTAGGACGATTTAAGTTGGAGAAATAGGGAGTTCTTTGTTTTTTGGTTATATTTTTCTTGTATAACTTTGTTAATGCACACACAGTAATATTTTCAGTAATTGTTAACATTTTTGCTGATTGTGTTGTGGACCTGGTGCAGCAGTGCATATAATTTCAGGTTGTTTAAAATACGTGGTATATTGCTGAAGTTTTCAATTTGCTTAGACAAAGTGTGTGTGTGTGTGTGTGTGTGTGTGTGTGTGTGTGTGCAGTGTGACATCAAATAATATACCTTTATTGTGCCAGTGTAATTGCAGCAGTGTGAACCTGTTACTATCCACTGTACATGCGTAATTTTATACTACCATTGTGATATCTTGGTTTTGCACTGTTACTGTAATCTGCAATTACAGTGCTCCCCCTCACCCCCCAACCAGTAAAAGGTATTCTTTTTCAGATTGTATTGTGACTTGAGCACCACTGGTTAGTTAAGGATGGGTGTTGTAGAACTTTTTGTGACTTTGTGTCTGTATCGCTTGTTGAAGTCACAGTTGTTGGTTTTTTTTGGCTTCACATCCAGCGGCCTAGAGTGAACGTTCCAAAATCTAAATTTGTTTAGAATATTTTTGTTGATCCCCCAAAATGCACACAAAGAGACATACAAGCAAAGCTGTTTTTGACCATGGCACTGCTGCCAGTGGTAAGATTGTCTGTGGGCATGGTAGTACGCAGTCGCAGAAGTGTATTGCTGATGTGAGGAAAGGTATTTCTCCTTCAGTGTTGTTTACAGTGCAATCAGTAGCTTCACTCATAGTTGGAGGAGATGATGTTTGTCCCAGCTGGTGGTGTTAGTGCAGTTGCTGGTGGTATGAGTATTGCTGCCTCAAGTTCCACTTCTGACCAGTTGACCATGTCCAAAAATATAGTTGAGTGTAAAGCAGTGAGTGACAGTGTAGATGATGTCATACTCCCCAGTAACATCCCATTGGTAACTGAACATGAGGATTCTGATCATCATGGCACTGATAACACAGAATGTCACATTTCTTCCACTGCGGTTCAGGTCATGCATTTGCCATGTAATGATTCACAGTGTGGTGAAAAAATATCGGGCGAATACCTGAGGAATGCATTAGCAAATGGCCAGAAAGGAGGGGTGGAAGAACAATGGAGAAAAATCAAAACTGCCATCATGGAGGCAACAAGCCTTTGTGTGAAACAAATAAAGAAAACAAAGCTGAATAAAAAACCACTATGGCTCTCAAAAGAAGTGTCAGGGAAGGTTAAGGAGAAAATGGCTGTATTCAAAAAGTATAAGGAATTACAGACAGAGCACAACAGGGAACTGTATCAATTAAAGCAGAAAGAAGTGGGGAAGGCAGTCAGAAAAGCAAAGGCCCAAACTGAGGAAAGGATAGCCAACTCAGTTAAGAAGGGGATAAAACCTTTATAGGTACATTAGGAACATAGAAAGGTTAAGGGTGGGATAGGGAAGATTAATAAAGGAGAGGAGGTGGGCAGAGGAGACAGTGAAAAGGCAGAGATAATGAATGAATACTTTTGCTCAGTATTCACAAAAGAAGAAGAGGAGTAGTTACCTAAACCAAACAGTAGAAGCACTCTGGGTAGTGGGGTTGATACCAGTCCATTTAAAGAAGAAAGAGTACTGAAAGAACTTCTAAAACTCAAGGTTGACAAAGCAATGGGGCCTGACAGGATTCACCCTAGAATCCTAAAAGAGCTAAGGGAGGACCTAGTGACACCACTAACCACACTTTTTAACAAATCATGGGAAGATGGGGTGGTACCTGAGGACTGGAAGAGGGCAGATGTGATTCCCCTTCACAAAAGTGGGAGCAAGGGAGAAGCAGGAAACTACAGACCTGTTAGTTTGACCTCTGTGGTGGGGAAAATGATGGAATCACTTCTGAAAGAAATAATTGTTGAGTACCTAGAGGCCAGCAGGGCACTGGACCCAAAGCAGCATGGATTCACAGCAGGAAGGTCATGTCAGACAAATCTAATCAATTTCTTTGACTGGGTGACCAAAGTAATAGACCAGGAAGGGGCTGTGGATATGGCCTGCCTAGACTTTAGCAAGGCATTTGACACAGTCTCACACAATAGATTAATAATCAAGTTAGCCAGCCTGGGAGTGGGTCCCAGGGTGGTAGCCTGGGTAGAAAACTGGCTGCACAACAGGACACAGACGGTAATAGTGAATGGAACACATTCTGAAGAAAGGGGTTACTAGTGGAGTACCTCTGGGCTCAGTATTGGTCCAGTCCTCTTTAACGCCTTTATAGGTGACATTGCAGAGGGTCTGGAAGGAAAGGTATGCCTATTTATGGATGACACAAAGATCTGTAACAGAGTTGATACACAAGGGGGGTAGAAAGGATGAGAAGGGACTTGCAAGGTTGGAGGAATGGTCAGACATATGGCAACTTAGATTCAATGCAAAGAAGTGCAGTAATGCACCTGGGAAATAAAAATCCAGGAGAAGAGTACACAATAGCAGGGAGGTACTAACAACAACAACAATGGAAAGGGATCTGGGTGTAGTCATATCAGATGACCTAAAGGTGGGTATGCAATGTGAGAAGTCAGTAGGGAAAGCCAGGGGATACTGGAATGCATAGGGAGGGCATCACAAGTAGAAAAAGGGAAGTGGTTATCCTCTATACCGACAGTTGGTGAGACCCCATCTGGAGTACTGGTAGCAGTTTTGGAGACCCCTCTCAGCAAGGACATAGACAGGATGGAAGCAGTCCAGAGGAGGGCAATTAAAATGGTGCAGGGTCTACATCAGAAACCATATGAAGAGAGACTGAGAGAGAGATTAATATGTATACCCTTGATGAAAGGAGGGACAGGGGGACATGATAGAACTTTTAAGTACCTCAAGGGAATCAACAAAGTCCAGGAGGTAGCATCTTTCAGAAAAGAAATGTGTTAGAACAAGGGCACAATTTAAAGTTACAGGGGACGGCTCAGGGGTAATGTGAGGAAATTCTTTTCACGGAGAGTGGTGGATGGCTGGAACCGCCTTCCTGGAGAGGTTGTGGCATCAAAACAGTGGAGGAATTCAAACATGCATGGGACAGACATAAGGCAATTATAGTGGTGGGTTGCAGGAAATAGGTTGTTGGTTAACTAGAATCTGCAGCTTATCCAGTAGGTAGAGAAATGGGCAGACTGGGTGGGCCAAGTGGTCCTATCTGCCATCAAAGTCTATGTTTCTATGTTTCTATGATGGTGGTGTTGATGATGAATCTGATGCTGCTGATGTTGCTGTGGTTGCAACATGCAGTCCACATGCTAGCATCCAAGCAGAAGATATGGATGATGTTGATGAATATGATGATGATTTCAGTGACCCCCTCTTAGGAACTGGGGAAAAAGAAATTCAAGGTGGCTGTGTCAGGGTCTGTTTACATTAACCCCCTCCCCCATAAACAGTTGTGATTTACCAGTTTCAGCTGATGATGATGATAATGACCAGTAATAATGACAGGTAGCCGTGGTGGTCAGTTGCAGTCCAAGTGTGCCCTGCCTGAAAAATCATTTGCACCCCACTTCAGGGCTTAAAACACAGAGTCCAATATGCCACATCAGGGACATGTTAAAAGTAGAGGATCACAATCCCCTGTTTGGGATTTTTTTGTGCAAGATGCAAATGATGAGTTAGTTGCAATCTGCCAGCTTTGCCATGCACATGTGAGTCGAGGTAAAAGGGGAGCCATCTGGGCACAGGGGGACAGCATACACATCTTAAAAACAGGCACATGGCACTGTTGCCCCAGCACAAGATGGCAGCTAATACCATAGTGGGGCATTCATCTTCATCATCAACCATAATGAGCATGTTATCCCCTTCCATGACCGTAAGAGCAAGCAGGAATGTGTGCAGTAGCCATGAAACAACAGCAGAGGATTACTACAGGCATGATGAGGTGGAGGAGCATAATGGTGTTAAAATTTTGTCCAGTGGTGGTGAGAGTAGCAATCTTGGTGGTGCTGGTGGTGGTGATCAATGCAGTATGTCTAGTAGTGCAAGTGGTACATAAACCCTGTTCATAAATCTGGGAAAATAACTTCATTTGTGGATTTTTCATCACCTGTGCAACCATCTTTATCACACATCCACACTCCACCCCAGGCCAGTCACAGAGCAGAACCATTTGTCATCACACCCCATGCAAAACGTTTAAGTCAGCCCATGTTACAGAGTGTTTTTACGCATAAGCTGAAGTACTCATCCAATCATACAGTGTCACGTGAACTTAATACTGCTGCAGCTGAAATGTTGACAATTGATCTTTCGCCATTCTCCTTCATGGAGAATTCTGGGTTCTGGCAGTTTGCAGCATGTGCCTATCTAAAATGGAAAGTCCCATCCAGGACATACTTTTCCACTCATGCTGTCCCAGAGTTGTACTGTACTGTGTCTGACTCTGTAAGACATGCCCTTCAACATTCCTCCTCTCCATTCATCCATTTAAGTATGGATATTTAGACAAGTGGCAAATCAGTGGGGAGTTCATATTTGTGTATAACTGCACACTGGGCGCAGGTGCTGGGTGTTGTTTGTGCTGTTAGTAGTGTGAATAATCAGTGTAGTAAGGTGGAGTGTCATGGTAGCAGTCTTCCAGAAATTTGACAGCATGCAATGATTGCTATGCACAATGTGTTCACACACTGGTGAAAACGTGCTGGACTTGGTACTAACTGAAATTGGCAAGTGGCTGAACCTCCTGTCCCTGAGAGCTGGATTCATAGCAAGTGACAATGGGTCAAATGCTTTATTTAGTTAGTTTTTCTTGACTGGGTAAGTGCACTAGACAAATCCTGTCTATTTTCAGGCACGACCCAGGGAAGGGGGATACAGATAAATGCCAACTTACCTTGAACCAGATTAAGCTGTTGGTGGTATTTTTAGTGAATGAGGGAAATTTGGCCAGAACACCAAGGAAATTCCCCTACTCTGCAGTAGGGGGACTAGCTGGCTGTGAGCATGGCCAGTTCAGAGTGCTCTACGATGTGGATGGAGGTAGAGGTGGGAGAGAAGGCCTCCTCTCCTACCTTGGATAAACCAGAGGCTCCAGCAATGACTAATATTGATCTGATGGGGATTGATGTGGATACTGACCTGCAGGAAATATTTGTATCTACAGAAGATCTTAGTCAAGGTGAAGTGTTTCCTTCTGCAGTAATGCAACCTGAGAAAATTATTTTGTCAGAGGAACAAGTTCTCCAGGAGAAACAAATAACAGAGGAACGATACTAAGATTTACTCCATAAAGTTCAAAAGGAGATGGTATTATTTACACCTATACTGACAGAGCGGCCTGCCATTTCATTTGATGATGCAGGAGCATCAAAAAGCCAAACCCATGCAGGTGAGTCAGCATTGACTAATAACATTATGACAGCACCTATTTCCAAATGTCAGGATGTGCACGTTCAAAAACTAGCTGCAATGATTGATAGAAGTGCTTCTTTGCCAAAACAAGAAATAGGTATCCCAGTAAACGATTTAACTGACACTGAAATTGTAACAGAAAACATGACTGACAATCCCAAAATTAATCCTCCTACAAGTCGCTTTCTAGGAACTCCTAGTTCGACCAAACAGCTTGCTCCATTTATGCAGCCTAAACTTCTTTCTAAACTGTCTGGTTTTGTGTTTGACAATACAACCACACCAAGTTTACCAGTGGCTACTCACAGTGTGGAACAAACAGTGCATTATCTGACAAAAGGAGGAGATCCTGAAGCTGCTACAGTGTTTTTGTTTTCCGAACGACAGCAGGCTAACACTGAGTGTAAAGGAGACTGGAAAAACAAAGAAAAGTGAGAGGCTCATGTTTTTTCGAATGGGAAAAATAAAAGACACTTCTAATCAAGCTCCACAAGGAAGAGCCTCTGGCATGCTGAATACAGCACAAGCATTCAATACTGAGGTATAAGAGGATTTTTTGATGCAACTTGGAAACTGCAGAAAGCCCTGATAGAAGCAGGATGGAAGCAAATGGCATCAGGAGGATGGTTACCTGACCCTGAGTGGGATCTGACGGTAATATTTTCCCCATCTCAATCAGAATGGAAGCCTGCTGATATAAGGTACTAAACTATGAATAAACAAGACTAAAACAGTAGAAATACTGACTGAGAGGAAAAGTGAGGTTGATGGTAAAAGTGGGGAAACTCAAACTAAAACAGAGGTAGCTTCTTTGCTTAATACTGAAGGGAATTCATTAGAGTGTACTAATACTGAGACCCCTTATAGTAGCAAAGACACTGCTCCTCCCCCAGGTCCTTATTATCTGGATTGTTTACTAAAAATAAAAAAGAAGCAGCACCTCGACATAATGCAGTGTGAATTAGATACAAGGGAGGCTTGCCTGATAGACCCGATAGACACTTTGTTGGGAAAAATTTATTAAAAGATTCTCAAAAATTCTCACCCAGAGAGGTTTGTGGTTTTATCAACATATCTTGGGGGGGGATGATTATGATGTAAGTTTTAGAGCGATATGGGCAGGTTAAATTTTCACCCATGTGGACCCCCTTTGTGGTGACTCCTTTGACAAAGCCTCTTATCAAAAATGTTACTGTAATGTTCCGCAATGGGGGGTTCATGTGGACAATATCACATATTGGCCTTCCCAATAATACACAGTTCTTAGCGATCCAGAAGCAATTTTGGACTCTGAATTATTCTGGACTGCAGGGTGGAGATATAAGGTCAAATTGCAACAAAATGATGCTGGTATATGTCATATACCTAACTCCTTCATGTTAGGGAGAGATGGGGGAGTACTCAGGATAAATGAGAACATGTTAGCGATGTGGTAGTAGAACTCATCTCTCCAGTACCTGTGATAAACCACGTTGCGACAACTGTGGAGAGATTGGACACATTTCCTTACAATGTACCAACCACACTCGATGTGATCTATGTGTGGAATATGGACATGTCCTGTTGGAATGTCCTTCGGTGGTAAGGAACAAGGCCAACTGTAGTAGCCCATATTTATTAATTCAACAGGCCCAAGACAAAGCTAGTCAATCTCATGCTCAGACAGTAAACCCCTCCACTGACATAAGATCTGGCCTGTATTGACCCCCCTGTAGTACTAGCTGATCAGCCTGTTGTGATTGAAAATGTCTTTCCTCCCCCCAAGCCAAAATTAACATCTAGGGATTCTTCTTTCCCTGTTGATCAGCAGGAGCCTACCATAGTAGGCATGACCATGGGACCAGTATGTTATTCGGAGACTGGAAAAAAAACATCAGACTTTCTACCAGTGGTACGTAGATCCACAAGGAATAAACCCCAACCCCAACCCCCTATTCCCCTCCCGATCCTCGGAAGTTGTTTGTGACAACTCCTATGCAGCCCTGTTTATGCAGGGACATGAGTCAGAGATGGAACAAGATGAAGTGAATTCCCAATCTACTACTTCAGATCATGTTACCCTGATCAAGAGTTAGTGGAGTATAAAGGAAAAAGGAGGAAAACTAATGAGTTTTTTCCTTATGAACTGATGAGTACTGTCTCAGTTTGTTCTATAAATATCCACAGCATATTGAGTGTTGTAAGACATCAGATGGTGTTTAACTATTTTATTCCATGAGGTGTAATATATGTTTTGTGCAGTAAATATGGATGAATACTTCAGAACAGCTTTGTTTATTTAAATCAGATTGGTGGTGGGGACCTTCCTATTGGTCATTTGGGGATGATTGTGGAGTTGGGGTAGGGATTTCATTCTCCATCTATAATTTTTAATTAGTTAAATTAATTGATGTAATACCTGGGAGGATTTTAATACTTGATGGTAAGTGGGGAAATTATATGTTTTGACTGATTAATGTATACTGTCCACAAACGAAGGCTAAAAGACTTCAGCATTTTTCCCGCATACAACTGTTTTTAGTTACTTCCCTTAAACTGATTTTAGGAGGAGACTTCAATTGTGGAATTCATAGGAAAAGTGGAAACTCTATTTCTAGTAAAAAGATATATTGTGATTCAGCTATGCTAGCACGGAAAGTGGATACGGCAGAACTAATAAATTGTGAAACTAGCCAACCAGACACTTCTAAAACTACCTATAAGAGAGGTAAATATTCAACAATAATTGACCATTTTTTATTTCACAAAATTTTCCAGATTTTCTTTTTCAGTTTCTCCAGTAGAATTTTCAGATCACTCAATGTTAATATTGAAGTTTGGAGACATGATACCTGGATTAAAACAAAAGGACAGATGAAGACTTAATACCTCTTTATTACAAGACCCTAGAGCCAATCTCAAATTAAATACCTGTTTAGAGCACAGGAATTTGTAAAATGTCTATATGAGGACATATGGAATGGTTGGAAGATTCTAAACTTCATTTCAAGATCTGTTTTATGAATTATGGGAGGAAAATTAGGAATGAGGCATTTTAAAATATTTGACATTCAGATCACAATTACAAAATTGTATTCTCTAGCTAATACATCTGGAATGATTATTCAGGGCAAATTAAGACTTTGCAAACAGAAATGCTTGCTTACCAGTATGATAGGGCAAAATCCATTAACATGATTCTTAAATCAGGTACACAGAGAACCCGCGTTGGGGACCCATATGTAGCCTGTAAAGAACTCAAACATTCCATGTCAATGAGCTCCTTAGTTGATTCTACAGGTGAGATATCTGATACACCAGAGACATTATATACTCTGATTAGAAATCATTTAAATTCTCTTATTCCAACTGTAGAACCAACCCCAAATGAATTACAAGCTTTCCTAAATTTAATACAATTGCCATGTATTCCAAAAACAGACTCTATTATAAATACTCTTATCACTAAATCTGAAGTCTTAATAGCAATTACTTTTCTCAAATCAGGTACATCCCCTTGATTGGATGGCTTACCTAGTGAATTTTATAAAATGTTTCCTGAGCAACTGACAACTCACTTAACAGGTCTTTTTCAATATCTTTTAACATCAGGAAATATTAAACCATCTTTTTCGGTGGGTGTTATGGTATTTTTATTTAAGTCAGGGGAGAAAACTAATATATCAAATTGGAAACCAATCACATTGTTAAACACAGATTATAAAATCCTAGCTAGTGTAATTAATAATAGGATGAAAACATATTCTAGTCTGATTTTGTCTCAACATCAGTATTGTGGCATAACTGGAAGAAAGATCCAACATGCTTTAATGATTGTTCGGGATGTAATAGATTATGTTTCTTTAAATGGATTAATGGGGACAATTGTTTCTCTAGATCAAGATAAAGTGTTTGACAGAGTCTCTCATAATTATTTATTTTCTACATTACAGTGTTATGGAATTCCAGAGATTATTTGTCAATATATTAAATTATTATATACAACAGCTTTAGTGTTTCCAGTAATAAATGAACAAGTTATGATGGGAATTCAGATCTTTACAGGTGTAAGACAAGGCTGCCTTTTAAGCCCTCTATTGTATTTATATTCTTTAGATCCTTTATTGAAACTAATAACCCAGTTACAAAAGTGGGAATGATTAAAATGGGTTAATGCAGAAAAAAGTCTGATGATCCGAGTTTATGCAGATGATATCTGCTTATTTTTTCAAGATTCAGGCAATTTGCCATATTATTTTGATATATTGAAGGTATTTTCGGCCATCTCAATGCACGATTGAATGTAGCTAAAAGTAAAGGTTTATATATTGGACCCATCACTACTGCACCGAGACAGATTGAAGGAATTGAAATTTCTTGTCTGCCAATCCAAATTTTGGGAATCTGGTTTGGGCCGCAGAATATGCCTGACTATAACTGGGAATTGGGTATTGCCCAAATTGAAAAAAATATAAACAGATGGAAACATTGGAAAATGAATAAATATAAACAAATTCAAATGTAAAAAAATTTATAATTCCAAAACTTTTGTATATTGCTCTAATTTTTCCACCCTTGATTAAGCTAGAAACCAAATTATATGGTCTATGTTTTATGCTTTTATGGTGAAATAAATTAACCCCATTAAAAGATATTATACATATCTACCAAAAATAAAGGTGGTCTTGGAATGATTGACCCAGGTTTTTTTCTACATGCATTATTTGCTATCCATAAAGTGAAAAATGGGTTGTCAGACTTTGACACATTACATTGTGGGTGGTTTAAGCAACTTTTACATAGATATTTCAGGAACTGGACAGCAGTGCCTCATAAATTGGGCCAAATATTTGTCCCAGAATATTTTAGAGCTACTGCTCAAAAATTGTTTAAATGGGGTTTAACAAAACAACAAATCCAACAAAGTACTGTATCCACCCTGTACAAACAAATTATGGTTCTAACGTATACACAAACACCTAGCTTTAAAAATTGTGCAGTTGAACATAACTCTGTTGTTTTATTACAGTTAAATAATCCAAGATTACCTCCTTTTATGTGGGAAATAATATGGCTAGCGATGTATGGGAGACTGAATGTACGAGGCAATTTAAAATACAAAGTAATAGAAGAAAGAAATTGCCCTTATTTGGAGTGTATTAATGTGACAGAAACAATTGAACTTTTTTTCTGCATTATTCGTATGTAAAACCTCTATGGATATATTTGGCACAAAATGGAATATGACATGGATAGTAACCTAATTTATGACACTTGAGTACTAGGTGTAAGGCCCATTAGTAGTCTAACATATGATTTAGATGTACTTAATTTATTTAAATGTTGCATGATATTTTATTTATGTCAAGCATGATGTCAGTGGGTGCTCCAGCAAAAGAATGCCATATCTTGTTTTCAGTAATATAATTGAGCAATTTATGTATAAAATATATCAACAGGATAAGTTAATTCACCCACTTTTACAAGTACAGAGAAGGTGGAAAGGTTTCACCGAGTTTATAAAATACAAATGAGTATTTAAAAGATATTTTTGTAATTAATTAAGTTATGGTGATATTTTGATTTATGTTTTCTTTTGTTTGTACGATTATTGTATGAAACATAGAAACATAGACTTTGACGGCAGATAAGGACCGCTTGGCCCATCTAGTCTGCCCATTTCCCTACCTACAGGATAGGCTGCAAATCCTAGTTAACCAACAGCCTATTTCTTCCTACCCCCACAAAATTGCCTTTATGTCTGTCCCATGCATTCTTGAATTCTCCACAGTTTTAGACCCCACAACCTCCTCAGGAAGGCTGTTCCATGCATCCACTACCCTCTCTGTGAAATAATACTTCCTCACATTGCCCTGAACCACCCTCCTTCTATCTTTAAATTGTGTCCCTTGTTCTTGCAAGTCTCTTTCTGAAAGATGCTACCCTCTGTGACTTTGTTGATTCCACTGAGGTACTTAAAGTTTCTATCATGTCCCCTCTCCCTTCTTTCCTCAAGGGTGTACATATTAAGCTCCTTTAGTCTCTCCTCATATGGCTTCTCTTGCAGACCCTGCACCATTTTGTTGCCCTCCTCTGGACTACCTCTATCCTGTCTATGTTCTTGCGGAGATGGGGTCTCCAGAACTGGACACAGTATTCCAGATGGGGTCTCACCAACTGCCTGTACAGAGGGATAACAACTTCCTGTTTTCTGCTGCTGATGCCTCTCCCTATACATCCCAGTATACCCCAAGCCCTCCCTACTGCCTTCTCACATTGCTTGCTAACCTTAAGGTCATCTGATATGATTACCCCAGGTCCCTTTCCTTTTTTGTTGTTATTACTACCTCCCACTCATTGTGTATTCTTCCCCTGGGTTCTTGTTTCCCAGGTGCATTATTTTGCACTTCTTTGCATTGAATCCTAGCTGCCATACTTCTGACCATTCCTCCAACCTTGCCAAGTCCCTTTTCATCCTTTCCACGCCTCCTTGTATCAACCCTGTTGCAGATCTTTGTGTCATCTGCAAAAGGCATATTTTCTTCCAGTCCCTCTGCAATGTCACTGATGAAGACATTAAAAAGGACTGGACCCAATACTGAACCTCATGTACCCCACTAGTAACCCCTCTTTCAGAGTGGACTCCATTTCAAGTACCTTCTGTGTCCTGTTGTGCAGCCAATGTTTTACCCAGGCTACCACCCTGGGACCCAATCCCAGGCTGGTTAATTTGACTATTAATATTTTGTGTGGGACTGTGTCAAATGCCTGCTAAAGTCTAGGTAGGCCATGTCCACAGCCCCTCCCTGGTCTACTACTTTGGTCACCCAGTCAAAGAAATCTATTAAATTCATCTGACATGACCTTCCCTCTGTGAACCCATGCTGCCTTGGGTCCTGTGCTCCACTGGCCTCTAGGTACTCAACTATTCTTTCCTTCAGAAGTGACTCAATCACTTTTCCTACCACAGAGGTCAGACTGACAGGTCTGTAGTTTCCTGCCTCTGTCTTGGTCCCACTTTTGTGAAGGGAAATCACATCCACCTTCCTCCAGTCCTCAGGTACCACACCATCCTCCCATGATTTATTAAAAAGAGTAGCCAGTGGTTTCACTAGTTCCTCCCTTAATTCTTTTAGAATTCTGGGGTGAATTCCATCAGGACCCATTGCTTTGTCCACCTTCAATTTTAGGAGTTCTTGCAGAACCCTTTCTTCTGTGAAAGGACTGGGATCGACCCCCTATCAAGAGTGCTTCTGTTAATTGGATTAGGCACTTCCTCCCCTTTGAGAATACTGAGCAGAAATATTCATTCAGTATCCTGCTCTTTCACTGTCCCCTCTGCCCACCACCGTTCATTCTATTCAGCCTCACTATCCCTCCTTTGTCTTTCTACGCCGCTGATGTACCTATAAAAGGTTTTATCCCCTTCTTAACTGAGTTGCCTATCTTTTCCTCAGTTTGGGCCTTTGCTATTCTGACTTCCTGCCTTCCTTCTGCCTTAACTGGTACAGCTCTCTGTCCTGCTCCTTCTGTGTTTCCTTATAATTCTGGAATGCTATCTTTTCTTCCTGACTTTCACAGCCTCCTCTTTGAGAACCATAGTGGCTTTTTCTTTCATTTTGATTTGTTTATTTGCTCACACAAAGGCTTGTTGCCTCTGTGATGGCAGTTTTGATGATTCCCCATTGTTGCTCCACATCTCTTTCTAGCCTGTTTGCTAGTGCTTTTCTGAGGCACTCTCCCATCTTGCCAAAGTCAGCCCTCCTAAAGTCCAGTACCCTCACTTTTGTATGGCTTGACTCTATAGCTGAGTTTAACGTGAACCACACTGTTTGATGGTCACTTGTCCCCAGATGGCAACCCACTTCTAGATCTGAGATCCTCTCACTGCCCCCGTTTGAGAGTATGAGGTCTAAGATTGCTCCTCACGAGTGGGTTCCAAAACTAGCTGTCTAAGGCCTGCCACCTGTAGGGCATCAAGAATGGCCCTGTCTTGGATGTGGCTGCAGCAAATGTGCTCCAGTTAGCATCTGGCATATTCAGGTCTCCCATCAACAGTATGTCCGCTTTCTGTGCCATTCTAAGAATGCCTTCTATCATATCCTTGTCCATTCCTCCCCTGACATGGGGGTCTTACACAACCCCTGTGTGGATTGTGTGCCCTTTCCAGTCTCCAAGGTGACCCACAGTGCCTCCTCTCCTCCCTGTTTACTCTTTGTTCAGTTGCTTTATCCTTCCTTTACATAGAGAGCTCACCTCCCTCTTCTCCCCTGCCTGTCTGTCCTATAGGTTATGTACCCTGGTATGTTAACATCCCAGTCATGGTTCTCTGTGTACCATGTTTCTGTGACTGCTATGATATCCAGGCATCCTCTTCCATCAAGGCCACCAGCTCAGGGAGCCTGTTGCCCAGACTACGGGCATTGGTACCATTACCTCCATTTCCTGATGGCCTTACTCCCTTTGCCCCATCCCTGTCCTTCTTGCCTTTGTCACTTTCTCCATTTACCCTGCCCTTCTCCCTATTGACACCTCTATGTTGGTGTTTGCCGACTTACTACAGTGATTATTTGGGGGCTAGGATTTCCTGCTCCTTTCCAGTGCCTCCCTTGGCTAGTTTAAAGCTTGCTAATGAAGCATTTAAACTCATACCTAGGATCCTGGTTCCCCTCCCTGACAGATGCAGCCCATCATGCCAGTATAGGCTTGCATCATCTGGTGGACCCCAGTCCCCAATGAAGCCAAATCCCTGAGCTCCACACCAGTTTTTCAACCACTGATTGAATCCTATGGTGCAGAACACCCTAGCCTCCTATGCCATAGATGGGCAGCACCTCTGAGAAGGTTACCATGCGTGCTACTTGACTAAGGCCCCTCCCCAATTCCACAAACTCTTCCTGTACTTCTCTAATCCTTTCTTAGCCAGGTCATTTGTCCCTAGGTGGACAATGACATCCAGCTCGCCTCCCTGTGCAGCTGCTCCAGCAATCCTGAGGATTTTCCCCTGTCCCTCCAAGCCATAGCGCCCAGGAAGGCACCCTACCTCCCTCTCCCTTCCTCCCCAGTTCTACCTTCCAACAATGGAGTCCCCACCAGGAGTTGTTTCCTTCCCGGGGTCCCCTGCCACCCTCCTGTGGGTCTCTTTTGTGGAGGTTCCCTGCATCCTCCTTGGTCTCCACTGCGGGTGCCCATAGAGAATCACACTTTGCCAGAATGGCATAGGAATTGTGGAGAGGTACAACTGGAGAGATGTGCCTCTGTTCCACCACCCTCACCCTCCCTGAGCCCACTGTGGTCCAACAACTCCTCTTTCTTGGCAACCTCTGAGGCAATGTCAGTGGCACTGGTGGTCCCTGGATGGAAGAGGAGGTCCCACAATCCTGGCCAACCCAGCCTGGAGATGAGCAACTTCCTCCTCAGTCCAGAGAGGTGCCTGAGATGGGACAACACCGAATCCTCCAGAATGTCTCCCGGAAGACTGCTGCCCACAGCCACTGCACTGCACCACCCAATCATGTCTTATTTCTGGCCTCTTAACTGTTTGCAATCCTTACTCTTTCCTCTGTTTTTTCTCTCTCCTTACTTTCTGCCTGTGTGCCTTTTAAGCTCCTGATTGTCCTGTTCTGAGACAAGAATATCCTATATTTCTCAATATACCACTTACTTGCTCAGAGGCAGACCTCCAGCAGCTAGAGGGGCGGAGAGCTACTTTTGCCCTTCTAGGATGGTGGGTCTTGGTGGTTCTGTGATCACTCACTTCCTGCTCCCAAACAGGAAGTTCCTGTTGTCAGTCAAATCTGTGCCTATAAAAATAGAACTAACTTTGGTGGGGGAGGAAAAGGGCAATATAGTCCCAGTACAGAAGTTCAGTCCACAGCAGTCCTTTCTCCTGGTGTCTTCTGCCAAGCTATCAGCAGAATCTTTCTAAGGCAGTCTTTGAATGTAGCTTCCTTCTAGCTAAGCCACTCCCCCTACTTACTAGATCTTTCTACAAGTAATTTAAACCTCACAGCTATTAAGTCCTTTCAATCACCTGAGATTTACACCTAGATAACTGTTCAGATACCCATTCAGTTCAGTTAACCCAGACAAACACACACATCTTTTTTGTTTTGTTTGTTAGGTTTTTACCCTAAATTAAAGGTCCAAGTACAAAAGTTCTTCTTCTTTTAGTCCCAGCAGAGAAGTCCAGTCACACAGCAGTCCTTTCTCCTGTGTCTTCTGCAAGCTATTCACTATTCATGTATGAGTATATTATCCCATGTATTTTGTCAATAAAAACTCCCTATTCTTTTTGATATGCCAGGATCTTTAACATCCACCTGAATTACCACCAATCCAGGCAGATGGGACCTCAGTTTAACATCTCATCTGAAAGACGGCACTTCAGAAGTGCAGCACCCTCTCGTGCTGCACTACAGTGTCAGTACTGGATATTAACACAAGTGCCAGATGTGGGAACTGAACCCACAGCCCTCTGATCTTCCAGCCTCAGAGGCAAGTGTGCTACCTACTGAGCCACTGACACTGATTTGGTTAAATGCATCACGAATGGTGGCTTTGTTTGGGTTCCATGCATGGCCCACTGTTTAAATCTTGTGGTGCAGGAGTTTCTGCAGCACCCTGATATGAAGGAAATGCTGACAGTTGCACATCATATCTGTTCTCACTTTTCACACTCTGCAAAGGACAGTGACCAACTTCGGCAGTTGCAGATCAAAAACTGCCTCCCGCAGCACCGCTTGAAGCTAGAAGTTGTCATCCAGTGGAACTCCACTTTGTACATGGCAGAGAGGATGTATGAACAATACAAAGCAATCTTAGATTATCTTGTCATGTACAATAGCCATGACAGTTCCAGAGCCTCCATGTCCATGACGACTGAACAGTGGTGCTTCATGGACTCTGTAATAACAATTTTGAGGCCTTTTGAACATGCCACAAAGGCAGTGAGTGGTGAGTCTGCCTCCATTAGCCAATTGGTTCCACTGCTGTGGGTGCTGAGGCAGACATTGGTGAATGTACAGCATAGCCTTGATGTTGCCAGAGAGCAGTGCTAGCAGTGTGTTGCTGAAACACATGCTGATAGTATTCGACCAGAATCATCACATCTTGAGCATTCAGCGTAGTGACAACTCTTGCAATAGCAATAATGCTGACCCACGACACAAAATGGACTTGCTTCAGCACTGAAGGTGGGCATGAACAGGTAAAAATGTCACTGGGCAATTGGTGCACTTGGTTCATGGGGAACAGAAGTCACGTGCCAAGGTCAGCAAACCTCACAGCATAAGCAGGTTGAAGGTGAAATTGGAGTAGTATCAAGCATATCCTGTAAGGGGAAGGAGACTGCAGTTCCAGCTGATCTGTCATCAAACTGGTTGGCATTAACCCACTTTGTGAGACTTTGTCCTAGTCGGGGATTTGTGACATAAATGATTCGGAGAACAGGATGATGCATCAACCACTGGACCTAGTGCCGCACAGTGAATGGTTGAATCATATTTGTCTGAAAACAGGCATCTGTCAATAACTGATGATCCTCTTTTATACTGGAGTGGAAAGGTCAGTGAATGGCCAGAGCTGACTGCAATGGCATTGAAGTACCTGACATGCCCATCCTCCAGGGCAAGTGTCGAGGGTATTCAGCTCAGCAGGTGCAATAGTTTGGGATCATCATAGAAACTCTCTCCTGCAAATGTCAGTTTGCTGACATTCATAAAATGAATGAGAGGCACATATCAGCTCAGACTGCAACCTCAGTATTAGTACCCCAGCCTAGTCATGGTTTTGATGATGTGAAATGGACCATCCTGGTGGCACTCAGCAGTGGCAGCATGAAATACCTACCACTGATGTAGATGAAGACACAAAAGAGAAAGAATTTCCAAGTGGTCAGACTTCAGACATAGATGACTGTGAGGGCAGCTTTCTTTATGAGGATGATGATGATGAGGTTATTGTTAGCAGGTTTTAACTTCAGTGGTTAAAAGGCTGTCACATTCGCTGTATGTTACATGTTTTCTTTTTCATAAAGTTAAATCAGTGTCCCACTCAGACTGACACAAATTCCATATGTCACATCACACTTGTAACACAGAGCACAATATATCCTGGCCCCTGTACCACCACCATAAGACTGTTGTTAGCCACTGCCACCATAGGGAATGTCAGCATGTGCTCCCCTGGACCACCACTCATAAGACCGCTGTTAGCCACTGTCACCATAGGGAATGTCAGTGTGTGCCCCCCTGGACCACCACCATAAGACTGCTGTTTGCCACTGCCACCATAGAGTATGTCAGCATGTGCCCCCGGACCACCACCATAAGACTGTTGTTAGCCACTGCCACCATAGGGAGTGTCAGTGTGTGCCACCCTGGATCACCACCATAAGACTGCTGTTAGCCACTGCCACCATAGGGAATATCAGTGTGTGCCCCCCCTGGACCACCACCATAAGACTGCTGTTAGCCACTGCCACCATAGGGAATGTCAGCATGTGCCCCCCTGGACCACCACCATAAGACTGCTGTTAGCCACTGTCACCATAGGGAATGTCAGCATGTGCCCCCCGACCACCACCATAAGACTGCTGTTAGCCACTGCCACTATAGGGAATGTCACCATGTGCACCCCTGAACCACCACCATAAGACTGCTGTTAGCCACTGCCACCATAGGGAATGTCAGCGTGTGCCCAGCTGGACCACCACCATAAGATTGCTGTTAGCCAGTGCCACCATAGGGAATGTCAGTGTGTGTGTCCCTGGACCACCACCATAAAACTGCTGTTAGCCACTGCAACCACCACCAGATGCAGGAAGATGATGTGAGAGAGCTTGTCATCATGTGCCAAAGCTATGACCACCACACCACCCACCACCACCATTCTGACAATGTTTTCCATTACATGTCTTGACCATGCCAAGGCAGAGGGAGTCCAACAGGACACCACATCCATCAGCCACAGGCACAAGGCTTCTTACTATGAGTACTATAAAGTAAGTATGTGTACTAATGTTTTTCATGCTATTGAACTTCCTTTAGCTGTGTGTTTTGTTTCCTGTTGCTTTTCCAAGTTGCAATGGTCAAGCAAATAAGGTCAACTTATTTTGTTTTTTTACAGGTCAACAAACAACTCTCCTTTGCTGAAGGTCTGTATCAATGGTACAGCATTATTGTGTACAGCAACCTATGGGATATCCATTTCCATACTGGTAAGTATATCAATTTAATTTAATCTGTTCCTTTTTTCATAAGGTGTAAAAATCTGAATGATGATTCAAAAGTAGGTGACATGTACATCACAAAATATTTGGCCAGCACATCATGCACTGTATTCCAAATTTGTAGCTGCAGCCATGCCAGTGTTGAAAAAGTTTGACCAGGTCGGTGACTTGACAAGATGTGGTTTTCAAATGTAACTTGAGTTAAGACGTAGGGACACTGACACAGTGTATTTCTTATAGCCTGCTACTAAATTAAATTGTGATCTGATGATTTAGTGTTCTTGTTGCTTCACAGGTTGCAATCTGTGTTAATCCATATACCGTGGTGGAACAGCCACGGCTTAAACATAATGTGTTACTGTTGCAATCAAGTTGTAATAAGTTCATTTCTTTTTAGGAAACTTCCAGATGCTTTGTTGTGTCATAGTTGCCTTATCCAAAGAACGTCAACATCACACGGGCTGGCAGACATGCAACAAGCAGAAGTCGATGGATCGATGATGACCATGACCATCATTGCTGGACTGGAGTAGGATGCAGATAAAATCTGTGAAGAAGTAACCAAATAATAAACCATTAAATAGACCTACTTGCAAATATGATAATTCCGGCTCCTGCAAAAGAAAATATTTACCTTCATTGGCTTGAGAGTATTCCCTTCCAGTTCCAACACCACAATTTCTCAACGGAATGCACACACCAACAGTATGTGACCTGTGACAGACAACAATACAATGAATACATGTATATTTATGTCAACCACCCCAAGAAAATACATATATGTATATACAGTATGTATATATCATCTCACCAAGGCTACTATTGGTGTACACACAAAGGGCACCCTTCCTGTTGAGGTGACTGCAGCACACTTTGGGCAACCAACAATTCTCTCAGTGTCAGCATTTGTGATGGTACACTGAAAGGTCATTCATGTTATCCCTCCTTCATACAGTTTGGCAAGACACTGTGCATCATCACATCATCATCACAATCAGGTCAACTCAATACACAGCAGCATCACATGTAATTGCAACAGCAGCAGCATTTCTTGTAATGCTCCCATTTCACTTTGTCAACACTGGGGAATTTTCTAGACACAAGACAGTTGCATTTTGGGGATGCAGAAAAATTATGGAGACTGTGTGTGAGCACTGCATGCATGACTGAGCGCACCATTAATTCTGCGACACTTTGCATTTCATGTTACGCTCTCATTTCACTTTGTCAGCAGTGGGGAATTTTCTGGACACAAGAGAGTTGCATTTTGGGACTGCAGAAAAATTCTGGGGACTGTGTGTGAGCACTGCGTGCATGACTGAGTATGCCATTAATTCTGGGACACTTTGCATTTCATGTTATGCTCCCATTTCACTTTGTCAGCATTGGGGAATTTTCTGGAATTTCTGGGAGCCTCAGTAATGTTTACTTTCTGTCATGAAGTGTTTGTCCAAAAGCAGGACTGAGCAGTGCAAGTATACTGTACTAAACCGCATGTGTGCAGTCAGTGTTCTTTCCTGTGTGTGCAGACACTGTCCAGCTTCATGCAAACATATATATGGTGTGACTTGTTGAAGTATGTAAAGAATAAAAATAAGAATATATAACATATATTTTATTTGTACCATCAGCAGCAGCGGAGTAAGTGATATGATACTTTTTCAGAGGTCTCAGGCCACTGTGCATCTCAGTCACTGTCAGTACACACATGACTTTGAGCAGATAATAGCACAAAAAAATCATGCTTTTTAACAAACCATACCCAAAAGACATTAAATATTGCTGAGGCACCCAAAATATGTTATGGTGTACAGACAATTTAAAGTTGGAATATATAAAACAGCTCCTGCAGTCCACTGCCACCACACTGTGCAAACGCTGGTGCCGTGTTGTGTTATGGTGTTCATCAGCTTGCTAAAAAACTGACACTGCCAGTCTAAACTAGAAAGACATCACATATTCCAGAACAAAAAATGAAAAGAACTGTGGTAGCACACTGTGTTGGCATTTGGCAGTGAATGAACTGGGCCTTATATATTTCCTGACTTTATAGCGTCTGTACACCGTCCATCAAATATTTTGGGTGCCTCACCATCACCAATGCTTCATGTCTCTTGGGTGCAGTTTGTTGAAAAGCAGGATTTTTTGTTGCTATATGATCTATCTCCTAAAAGTCATCTGTACATTGTGTGACTAAGGTGCACTCTGGCCAGAGACCTCTGAAAAATATCATATCACTTAGTCCACTGCTGCTGATGGTACCAATAAAATATACATTATATAGTCTTATCTTTATTCTTTATACCATACAAACTGCAACAAGTCAGCATATTTACGTTTGCAAGAAGCTGGACAATGTCTACAGTCCACACACAGGAAAGAACACTGTCACTGACTGCACACATGCAATTTATCATATTATACAGTACTTGCATTGATCAGTCCTGCTTTTCCACAACCACTCCACAACAGAAAATAACCATTACTGAGGCACTGGAAATATGTCAGGGTACACATTCTTAACTTGGATTATAACACAGTTGGGGGAAGAAGGTGTGTTCAAAAAAAGCTATTGTGGTATCTCCTGCTGGTCCAGCAGCAGATGGAGCATCAACACAATCTGCAATTGGTGTCACTCTATGTGCTCCAACTGCTGCTGTACAGCACTCACCATCTCATTGTTCTCTTCTACAGTGCACCACAACACAGCAAGGTTGGTCTGAGTTACTGGCAGTATGGGGTCCTACATTGGTGGTGGTACAGCTGGTCGTGGTGGTGGTTGGGGTGGTGCTGGTGGTGGAGTAGCTGCTGCTGTAGCCCTCCTCTTGCTGTGGTGATGCACAGCAGCACCCTCTGCCACTGCCACAGAAGGGCCAGAAGGTGGAGGCCTGGCCCATTCTGTGGCAGTCTGCCACTCCACCTTGTGGTGATTAATCATGTGGGTGCGCTGGCCCCCAGTCCCCAGGTGTGTCCCCCGAGGGCCATGGCACACCTCAACACCATAAATGCAGCACTGTACTAGGCTGCTTTTCCCCTGACACAGTCAAAGAACTCCCAAACTGGGGAGCTGTGGGGGAGACCAGGCATGGGAGGGCCAGATGCACTGGCAGAAGCCTGGTCAGCAGTGCTCAACCTCTGGCACATCCTGCTGTGGAGGCAGTGCTGCTGGAGTTGCTGATGCTGCTGCAAGTGGTGGTGGTGGACTTGTTGGTGGTGGTAGTGGTGGTGTTGCTGCTGCTTCTGGGGGAAGGTGGTGGTGGTTGTGGTCCTGCTGCTGCTTCCGGGGGACCCAAGATTTTAGACCGGTCCAACAGCACCCGGTCACACCCCCCATGGGTGCGCACTCCTCCCCTGCCAACCATGCTGCGTGTACCATGTGGTCCCACTGCCCAGACATTCGTGGACTTGCACCCTGTCCCTACTCCATTTCACCAACTTAAGTACTCAAATGCTTACTTGACTGCCCTCCCTCCTTCCCTCTGTCCGAGCAATGACATGATGAGTCGATAATGATACGAAACACTCACACACACAACACAGGCACACACTCTTCAGACACACACACAGACAAACAAAAATTTATAAAAGTAAAAAACTAAGAAATCACAATCACAAAAAGAAAAAATGAACTACAAAAAGAGTACAAAAACACTTAACAACAATATAGCTTTGAAAAAAGCTGTTGGGTGGGTTTTATATGATCTACTCTGCTCCTTACACAGACAAACTGCCTCCTCTCTCTACCTCTGCAAAGGAGAAAGTGAAAGTATCTGCTTGCATGAGTCACTTCCTTCCTGCATGGCTAAAGCATATGACTTACAGTACTGTAAGCCATGTGATGTGTGTGGGGGCTGCCTATATTTTTGCCACTTCACCTTACTTCGCATTAAGGTGGAATGACAACGCAAAGTCATAATTACAACTCGAAGTGAGCCTTTCACAATGGCCACTCCACGTAGCAGAATGACAACGCAAAGTGCCCACTTCTCGTTCACTTCGCAGGTGAATTTTAAATTCACTGCATCTCTAGTTTTGGTATAGCAAGAACATGCTCAAAAAGATCCCTTAAGATAAGTTTTAGCTTCTATTTATTTTCACCCTTGGCCCTCTTTATACCTATTTTCCTAGTTATGTGTTTCTAGAACAGTCTCACTGCTACCACATCTGCTTCCAGTAAGTATACTGGATTCCACTATATGAATCCCAATTTCATGTAATAGTGTAGCCTTATGCAGGATCTTTTCCATCATGTCCTTTGTCTGAAGTAGAACATCTATCTGAGAAGCGTTATCATTATGGGATCTTCTAACTACGCTGAGGATTTAAGTTCCCCAGCTCTGACTTGCAAAAAATATGTAAATAAGTTCTGTACAGCATTTCTCAGCTTGTGTTCATTTTCAAGGGAAAAGGACCTAAAACTAAATATTGAAACTTGGGAGTGTGTTTCTACACTCCTTTCTACCTGTGGGTTCAAAAAAGCCCTGGTTATGTAACTTATTTGGTAGCCCCTGTCTTGTAAGTCATTGTTACTTAACCACAAGTGGTTTGGTAAATGGGGTGAGGTACAAAATAAAAAGATGCACTCAGCACCCTGTACATCACTATCATTCCAAATTTGGATAAAATCTTCCTCAACAATATGTAAACCAGAGGCTGCCCATAACAGGTGCACAATCTTTGTTTTGTTATTTTGATATGATTGTTTCACATCCCGTTTTAACCCATATAAACACAAAAATGCACAGTTGTCTAAATCTGTTTTGACTTGCTCTGTTTCTGTTAAAAGCTGAGGTATTACGCCGGCCTGGTGACACTGAGGGCAGAGGTGCTGGTCGCTGCACCTCACACCATGCCGACGACCCAGGTTTGGGAGTGAGCATGAGTTGCTGGGGGCTGGCAGGGGAGGAGAGGGATTGAGCATCTGAAGGACGGCTCTCCCTCTCCGGGGAGGGGTGGTCCATGACGGTCGGTGCCCCACTGCCCCCTGGCAGAGGCTGGGGGTTGGAGATGCATGCCATACTCTGGGGAGGAGTCAGAGGCAGACACCTGGATGGGGCATGTGCAGACGTGGACTGGTGTTCTTGCACGCCCACTGAATCTGGGGAAGCTCCAACAGGGAAAAAGTGGCACCTCCTGTGGCTTGATGGCCATCCACGAGTGTTCGTCGGGACGCTGGTACCCAAACTGGATCTGTTCTGGGTGTGGAGTTAGGGGGCTCCCTGCCACCCCACTGTGGGGGGTAAGCCACAGGGTCTACATGGGTGCCAGCGGTCCCAGGCGAGATGGACGGAGGCCGGATCCCAGGTGACAGGGATGTGAGAGAACAGCTGGGATGCAGCGAGGCGGCCATAGGAGGATAAATAAATCAACAAAAAAAAAGCTGAGCTATAATCTTATTTGTACAATTAAGCTCTTTCTGCTGAGAAGTATACCATTTTTCCAGTTCTCGTCTTAGGGCTTTCAGTTCGCCTTCTAGTGTATTTCAAATTTTAGTGACCTGAACTAGTCCAGTGTTACAAGACTGAGCTAATCTGTTTATCTAGTTGATCATTTAGCTCATCTTCCAAAGCAGCCCAGATAGTCTTTTTTTTTATTATTTTGTTCTCCTCTTTGATTATCAGGTGAAAGACATATCCTCTGCATACTAGCCATTTTTTTATTTTGTTCACCCACTTTGTGGTGCTACTCCTTGTGGTCTTCCCTTTCCTTATCTCATTTTGCTGTTTTAAGGAGTCTTCTGTTTGAGTATTTTTACACCCTTTTCTTGCTTTTCTCTTTTTCTTTTTCCTCCCTATCCTTAAATTAATCGTTTCTGGGGTGGAGGGAATTTCTATCAGTGAAAAATCTGGCCTCACTTGCTCTGGAGTATCCAGTATAATTGAAGGTGAGTGGGGGGTATTAGGAATACATTTCTTAAGAGCAGATATGATCTCATCTAGTTTATAACTACTTATTGCAGCACTTTTTTCACTGTTTCTATTTCATTTGTATACCAATCATTTGATCCAAAATCATCAAGTGCACTGCATATGGGTTTTTAACTAAATTCTTTAGCTCTTCACTTGATGCAAAAGGGTAAGAGAACATTGGGTCTTGCAGGTCCTTATACTTGTTACTTCTAACTTTGGAATTCAATCTTTTTAAACCTTGTATAGCAGAATGCATCTCTTCCAGAGCTTTACTCATATTACTATGTGTGTTATTTACTCCTACTATTTTTCTGACAATTATGGGGGTATAATTTTCTGGAGAGAGGCTAGAGGCCGGGGCTGGTCTTATTTGTCATATCATTATAACTTTTGAACATTACTGGAGACTGTGGGGGATCTTTATAATATTGAGCTGATATCTGAGTGGACTGATCCTGATGTTTGTTCTGGTTATTCTGAAAGAAATTGTCTATATTTAAAACAGAGTTATTTTTTTCTTGAGCAGATTTTCCACTCAACATTATTTTAGGAGTGGATGACAATCTGGAAAGACTAGAAACCTCTAGTGTTTCATAAGGTTGTATGACAGTGTTCACACTGGCTTCCATAAAAAGTGTTTTGATAGGTAATTTGTCAAAATGTTTGTTTATTTTAGTCTGTTTGGAATTGGTTATAACAGCTTTATCTACCTTCCCATTTGTGGTCATATTTATGATTCCTTAAATTTTTACACCTTTTTTTTCCCTCTAACCTGTTTCTTGTTCTTTCTACTTTTTGTCCCCTCAGTCAATCTTTTCCCATACTGATCCCTGCCCTTATCCAATTTTGTACTCATGGAACTTATACTCTGTTCACTATTATTCTGCACTGTTGCATTAGCAGTATTCGCAAAGAGAATCTCTGCTCTATTTAACACCGTTTCTTCCTCTACAGCTGCTAGCTTCATTTCCAGAATTTGTTTTCTAGTATGAACCATGCTGTTTGAAGGTTTGCTAGGTACAGTGTCAGTGGCAACTCTGGGCTTATACACTAAAGAAACTCTAATTAAACAATTTAGTGCAATTTAATAATAATAAAAGTTAAAATGTTTTGTAATGACTGAAAGTTATATAAACAAAATCCACTCTCAAGATCATAAATGCTTTCAAAATTCACAATATCAAATAATTATTTTAAAACCTTTAAGCCTTTATACCTTAAGCCTTAAAAACAAAAAACAACAGAGTCTTTGCAAAAAAGCACCTAAAATTTGAAATTCAAGATTCACTGCTTGCCCAATGCATAGACTTCTATAATGGCACCCTGTCCTTGTTGGCTTATTTGCGTGCTTGCTGTATATTCTACTTGTTGTTCCTGAATGTGCCATGTATTCTAAATTGTTATGTGTTACTGTATTTTCCTTCCCACTAGATGTTTTGTATTCTGTTGTGGACACTATGTATCTGCTGTTTCTGATGTGTGACCCTCCCGGGTCGTGCCTGAAAATAGGCAAAATCTCTTGTTTAGTGCAACTACCTGGTTAACAAAAATGAAATAAATAAATAAAAATTTCACTCAGTGGAAAACTATCCATGTGCCGAAGTTTTAAGAAGGGACTAGAGAAAGCAGGATAAGTTCAGGCTTTTCGGGGCCAGATATTCAAAACTTTGCACCAGGGCTAAATTAGCACTGCCCGGTGGGTAAACTTAGCCCGGAGCACAGAGCAAGCTATACTGAAAAGGAAATAGCCCGGTACTAATCCTGCTGAATATAGCAGTCTAAGGAAGCCGGGCAAACTGGTCTGGGAGTGCAGGGCAAAAATAGCCCGGGAATAAGACAGCACTGAATATAGCAACAGGGAAGTGCAAACTGCAACTGCAGCTCATTAAACTCTGTAGCAAGCCAGTGTTGCAGGTGGAGAACATTGTGTGTGATTGCACAGAGATGTCTCACAGCTAGTCTGCAAACAACAATGTAAGCCACACTCTGTAGAACTGTGCTATGCTGAAGTGAGGTTTGCCGGGGGCTAACCTGATTGCACAGTGCTAACACATTAGCCCGGTGCAAACTGGTTAGCCCGGGGCAGATAGGAGCTATATTCAAAGCTCCCATGCAAATTAGCCTACTTAGGTAATCCGTGGGCAAACAGGTACATTTGCATCTCATTAAGTGCGGCTCAGCATACATTACCATGCAGTTTGCCCGGTGCTACTGCATGGTGCACACAGCTTCACCTGTTGGTCAGAATAGAAGTACAGGCTGGACGCTGCAGGCCAAGGCATGCCCACAGCATCCCCTGTTGGTCAGAATGGAAGTACAAAGCAATATAGCCATATAGATAGACACACACACACACACACACACACACACACACATATCTGTGTGCATGCACATATACATATGTGTGTATATATGGGAGTCACGTGATGCGGTGTGCTGGGTAGGACACCTCTATGCTTGCTCTGACCTACCGCCTGTTAATTATCTCTAAAAAACCTGTTTCACTGTGTTTTCCACCACAGATCACCTGTCTGTTATCTTCCTGAATGTATTGTGCCCTTGATAAAAGAAGTCGATTGTCGAACAGATGTGGAAAATTGCTTCCAAACATACACCTCCCGCTAGGCCCGAGAAGGCCTCTAAGAAAGCCAGGGCCTCCTCCCTGCAATCCTCACTGCCTTCTACTACTGAGAGCCCTGACACTGATCTTCTCACCCTTTCGAGATTTCTAGAGGAGTTTCAGCCTTTCAAGGCTGAAATGCAGAATATGGCAGGAGAAAAAAAAGGTATCTCCAGCACCCTTGAGGAGCTCTCTAAGAAGATTGCTGATAATGAAGCTTGCATACGTTCCGTTGAAAGGAAACAGGATAAAGCAGAACTGGAGCTTGTGGCCCTGAGGCAAAGGCTAGTGAAAATGGAGAACAAGGCAGAAGATTTGGAGGGTGCAGTCACCGCAATAATGCAGTAATCATTGGTTTGCCCGAAGGTGAAGAGGTGCAGAACCCATTAAGTTTATCAGAAAGTTTGTGGAGAAGGTGGCAAGCCCTTCCCCTTTGGTGTGAGCTATACAATAGAAAGAGCTCACCGGCACTATGCCCCCCTCCTCTGGCTGGAGCCCCCCCCCAGGTCATTTATATTTCACTTTTTAAACTTCCAGGAGCAACAGCATTTCCTATATAAGGTTAAGGAAACACAAGATTTGCAATGGAAAGGTAAAAAGCTGAGAGTGGCGCAAGATTTGCTTCTATCTGTATGCCAGAAATGAGCCATGTTTCACAAGCTTGTCCTCAGGTTGATTGCCGCAGGAATCTAGTTTCGTATGGGTTTTCCTGCAAGATTTCAAGTTTGCCTGAATGGTTCCTGGGAGACCTACGAGGAAGTGGAGTCGGCTACCGCAAGGCTCATGAAAGCGCTTCCTGATTTTTTTAAGCCTGCTTGAGAGTCGGCCTGGTGTGGGGAGCCATGCTAAGTTTTCAGTGGTGGTGTAATTCAGCTGATGCAAATTATATTTCTCTACTTTGTCTCCGGGACTATGTTTGGTAATAAACTATTTATCTGGCTATTTAATTCCAAGCTGCAGCTCTCGAGAAGGGTCTTGTGCTGACAGATTATTGGACACCGCATTTCGATCTGGTTTTCTCTCTCAGGACTGTTTAATTTTGTTGACTCTCATATATTGACTCTGGTCTAGTCTAGTCTCATTTAGTATTCATTTCGGTTACTATGTTCAAGTTAAATTTTACTCTGTCAGATCTGGCAATTCACTTTTCAAGGGCGATGTCTTGGTCCCAAGGTTTGGGGGGCAGCGCTCAGTTTTTGTGTTTACAATGCGAATCTGTCTGTGGCTGCAGTCCCTTTCTGTTCCGTTTTCTTGTCTGTTTTTCTAGGTTTCCTCTCTTTCTTATTTACTGTTGCCATTAGGTGATAAAAAGGCTAGCTTGTATATTAGGTGGAGATTCTGCAGCCATAGACAGATGGCGACATCAGGTTTATTGCACTGTAAGTGGCGTTGGTCTACCCCTTCTGAACATCCTTCCTCGAGTGCTGTTTATGGAGGACTCCTCATCTCCCTTTTCAAATTTCCACTAATGAAATGAGATGGTTACTGCCTCAGGTCTCAGAAATATGATCCGGACAGTGGCCCAGGAGCCCTTAAGTTTCTCCTATACTAAAGCAGGCAGTAATGGCCCGCTTTCTCAGCTGTTCACCTCCGTTATTCGAGGGTTGCGCCACAAGAGGGTGTCTGTGTTTACTACAGTATTTTCATGTCTGATGCAAGTGTTTTACACACTTTACCCTCTGTGAATCATGTAGTAGCATGGTTCATGGGGACTCTGTAGGGATAATTATTTTCTTTATGGGTTTGTGCAGACAACTTCTTTACACTAGTTAGCAATGATGACAATTTATAAGAATGGTGGAGGTATTACTCTCTGTATGGAGTGTTCTGTTTATAAAGGGGTAGTGTTCTGGTTTTCTGGTTCACGAGGGTGGGGAGGTTGGAGGGAGAGGTTCTTTTCAGTTAGCTGATCATCATGTACCATGCAAAGGTGGGTGGGTGTGGGGGCAGGGTTTATGGGGTGCCTGGGGGTTTCAGAGGGTGATGGGGATGGATTCAGTGATGGCAAGGGTGGGGGAGGTAGAACAACCCAGCGCATATCTCGTTTGCAGAAGTATTGAGGAAACATAAATACATGTGGTGTTTTCGGGGATTTCATGTTGCATTTTGAGTGATGGTTAGAAATATCAACTTTATCAGTTGGAACGTTACAGGGGCAAGGCATAGGACTAAGCAATATAAAATCCTGAAACATATAAACCAGCTGAAGGCAGAAATTACATTCTTGCAGGAGATGCATTTGCTTATGAGGGAGGCTGACAAAATGAGACAGCAGCAAATTGGGCAGCTGTTTGCGGCGGAGGGCACGACCCATAGCAGAGGGGTTATGATCCTTTTGCATAGGTCGGTTCCGTTCAAACCTCTCCAAGTTATACCAGATCCCTCAGGCAGATTTTTGTTTGTAAAAGGCAGATTGCATACCTTGGATATTGTCTTGGGCGTTATTTATGGCCCTAATGTAGATTCCCCCAGTTTTTTTGTCCAGATAATAGAAGCCCTAACTCCATTTTTGGATATCCCCAAGGTCATAGGGGGTGACTTCAATCTCGTTTTTGATCAGGCTCTTGACAGGTAGGCCAATCCCATCAAGGTCTTTCCCCAGCACAAAGAGCTTTTAGGGACCTGTTGGACTCTATAGGTCTTTGTGATATATGGTGTGTATTACATCCTAGTACAAGGGAATATACTTATGTTTCTCCAGTCCATGCAACTTCCTCAAGGATTGATAATATCCTCATCTCTCAATCTCTATTACCTGGGGTCATAAGCTCTAGTATTGTTTCAGGGCCCCTGTCAGATCACTCTGTGGTCACCTGCCAAATAACCCTAGCGTCGCTGCCCAATAAAGGGGGCAGGTGGAAGTTGAATAACCAAATTTTGAAGGAGCCATAGACGGTTCAATATTTAATATCCCAAATAGAGCAGTTTATTGCCTCCAATTCTAACTTCATGGAGAAGCCCGATATGATATGGGGTGCTTGTAAAGCATATTTAAGGGGGATTATAATTGGCCTAACATCGAAAAGGAAAAAAGAGAGGGCATCTCGGATCTCTGACCTTCTCTCTCAGATTAGGGGCATGGAGATGGTCCTCTCTCCATCTTCTTCTGAGACATTTAAACAAGATTTAACGAAATTGAGAGAAGCCTACCTAGCGATGTTATTGGAGCAAGTCGTATTTGCTATTTTGAAAACAAAAGCGGTATATACTGATCAGGGTGAGAAGGCCGGCAAAATGTTGGCGCTGCGTATTAAGCAACAGGAATCCACTAGATTTATTCCTGCAGTCCATTCCTCCAAAGATAATTCCCTTGGGGTCTCACCCTCAGAGATAGTAGAGGAGTTCACAAATTATTTCCAGAACTTATATGGCTCTATGGGTAATTCCCCATCTAAGGAGAGACTTCTTGAATATCTGAGTGATTTACAATTGCCAGTTCTCTCACAATCCCAGCAGAAAATTTTGGAGTCTCCTATCTCTGAGGGTGAGACTGAAAGGGTAATTAAATCTCTCCCATCCGACAAATCTCCGGGCCCTGACGGGTTCACCTCCAATTTTTACAAAGTTTTCTCTAAGCAATTGATTCCCATTTTGCTGCCACTTTTTTAGGCTATTTTCTCCGGTCAATTATCCAATCACTCCCTTTTTGAGGCGCTGATTGTTTTGTTGCCTAAGCCGGATAGGCCGTCCGATCAGGTCTCCAGTTACAGGCCAATCTCCCTTCTTAACCACGATATTAAAATCCTGGCAAGACTATTAGCCGACCATTTGGAGGCAGTACTTTCCTTTTTAATTGGGGCAGATCAGGTTGGCTTTATGAAAGATAGATCCTCTGTTGATCATCTGAGGGCCCTGTCTCACGTCTTCTCGCATCCAATGGTCCTGATTTCTGGATGCTGAGAGCATTCGACAGAGTCCATTGGGATTATCTGTTTGCTACGATGGAAGTCTTTGGTTTTCCTACGAAATTCCAGAATTGGGTTAGCTCTCTATACAAGTTCCCTTCTGCTAGAATTTCATGTAATAGTGTTATCTCCACCCCCTTCAAACTACTTGTAGGGACCAGACAGGGGTGTCCCTTATCCCTCCTTCTCTTTAATATCTACCTAGAGCCTCTTATCAGGAGACTGTCTGGCGCCCAGAGCATCTCGGGTATCTCTCTCGGGGAACAGGTGGTTAAAGTGGAGGCCTATGCAGATGATCTTCTGCTGCAGATAACCCATCCACTCACATCTATTCCCATTATTCTGAAGTTAATAGATGACTTCAGCAAGGTCTCGAATTATAAACTCAATGTAGGTTAGACTGTGGTTTTTCCTCTTAATCACAGGGTACATAAACAGGACACTATTGAGTTTGGGCTCACTTGGAAGTCCGATTATATTAAATACCTGGGGCTCCTTCTCACTTGGAACACGGCACAGCTCAGACAACTCAATATTGATGCACTGGTACATAAAATAGACCTAGACCTCCATTGGTGGACTTTACTCCCCCTCTCTCTCTTTGGGGCAGTATTAACCTAATCAAAATGAACGTATTTCCTCGTTTATTCTACCCCCTTAACATGCTAAACATATGGATCCCCCTGGCCTGGTTAAAAAGTATAGCATGATCTCTACCTTTATATGGGGGTGACAAGAAGGCTAGGATGGCTTTCCATAAGTTAGCAGCTCCAGGCTAAAGGAGGGTTAAGACTTCCCATATTGGGCTTTATTACTGGGCCAGTCAGGCCAATAAGTATCTCAGATGGCTGACCATGGATCAACAATCCGTGGCTGCCACTTATATCCTGACTTGGTTAGCCGTTGAGTCTGCTGCCATTAGGAAACATGGCATTTCTCCGGCTGCGTTGCTATACACCAAGGTTAGTTCTTTACCTGAATCTCTACATAGCTCCCCTATTGCCGTTTCAATCAGGGTTCATACTCAATTGTGCACTTCTCTGAAGTATAAAAATCTCAAGGATTTATCTCAACCTGTTATAGGCAACCCTAATTTTTCGCTGGACGGTAAGCTTCTCTCACCTAGTTGGATCCCTCAGATAAGAAACTGCTGTCTAGATGACTTTATGTTATCTGATAGTCAATGGTGCTCTTCTGCTGGCATTATGCACAAGTTCATGTTACCTCACACAGCAATTTTTAAGATTTTTCAATTTGGCCACTTACTGGTTAAGGTAATGGGTCCGTTCCCCCCTCCTGCTCCCAATATCAGTTTTCAGGCTACCCTTATGGAGTTGGCGGGTTCGCCTCATGCTGTATCTACAATATATACTGCTCTGTTCACCCAGGATTACCCTGATAATTATGCTCCCGTCTCCTTTTGGGCCTCTCTCTTTCAGGGCAGAGATATGGATTGGTCTCTCTTGTGGCAAAGTTGTCATAAGTTCCTTAAGCAGGACAGACTTAGATTAACACAATTCAAAATTTTGCATAACATTTATTATTCTCCACAGAAGCTTGCCAGACTGGGTCTGATGTCTTCCCCCCTTTGCACAAGATGCCAGTCTCAAGAAGGTGACCTCCTTCATATTTTCTGGAGTTGTCCTAAAATCGCCCCACATTGCACCATGATTAATCAGCGTGCTGATCCTCTTTAAGGGCTCTCAGAATTGTTCACCCCCGAGATATGTCTTCTCAGGGATTTCTCCTCTATTTCGGTGGTGAACAGGAAGTATCACATAGCACTGATGTCGATGTCTGTTAAAAAGGTGGTGTTGAGGCATTGGAAGGACACGGAGGTACCATCTTATGTTGAATGGCTTCAGGAATTGTTGGCGAACCTCTGAACAGAGAGGACTATTGCCAGTTTATATAACTAACTGGAAAAGTTTGACAAGATCTGAGACCCATTGCAGACTCTTTATGCACTACTGGCCTAAGTACTATCAGGTTATATTCTCTGGTGTTGTGCTAAAAGAGTACCAATGCACTGGGTTGTTCGGGTGGTACTGGGTTGGGCGGTAGGGGGTGGGGAGAGAATCATTTTGTATTTTGTGTCTGCCCTTTGGGGTTTATGATGTACTCCACCATGATTCGTTCTCTGTAATGGAAACTTTAATAAAATTTGAATTATAAAGAAAAAAATACATATGTGTGTGTGTGTATATATACATATATATATATATATATATATATCACACACACACACACACACACTGCCTGAGGACAGCCCCCATACCCCTCATGTGTCCATCATTATGAGGTCCACCCTCATTGTACCCACAACTGCTCTATCCCTCATGGAAAAGGTGCTGCCCACACAGTGAATGTGGTGTGCATGCAGACTGTTCTGCATGAATACTGTACAGTCTACAGCATTAAATCTGACACATATATTGTATGAGTCAACACTATGGTGTCACAGTGTCCTGACCCTGTATTGCCATGATTAAGAATAGGTTCCTCATTCTGAGGGTCTGTGTTCCTCATTCTCCCTCAACTTGACTGCCCAAATATGTCCATATTCCTCATGTCAGTGACACGGTTTACAAGTATGACAGCCCTCCCTCCCATTGATCCCCGATCCCACAGCACAGAAAAACCTGGTAGTCTAGCAGACCCCCCCAGCACAATTCCCGACCCCTGTTCGCAGTAACAGAAAAGATTTCCCCAGTAGTCCTCCCACCCCCAAGCATGAATCCTGACCCCATGGTACACTTATAGCATATTTTTACCTGGTAGTCTAGTGGTCCCCCCACCCCCAAGCACAAATCCGACCCCATCCGTGGTGAAGGAAAGGACTGCCCAGTGGTAGTGATCCCCACCCAGCTGTGCAACTCCCATTAGCCCCTAACATGACATACCTCTGAAGCCGGCGACCAGCTCAGCCCTCCTCTCTCCACCAAGGCCAGCCGCCGACTGTGGTATTCAGGAGTGCTACTGTATTGAATAGGCTCCAGAGGTATGCATGTTCAGGGCTAACGGGAGGTGCACAGCTGGGTGAGAGGACCACTAGACTACTGGGGAATTATTTTCCTTCACCGCGGACGGTGGTTGGGATTCATGCTTGTGGGGTGGGGGGACCACTAGGCTACCAGGTAAAGATATGTTATATATGCGGTACCGGGGTCAGGATTCATGCTCGGGTGGGGGGACCACTAGACTACCAGGAATACACATGCTATATACATGTACCGGTGTCAGATTCATGCTTGGGGGTGGGGGACCACTAAACTACCAGGGAATACATATGCTAAGTATGTGTACCAGGGGTGGGGTTCGTTGCTTAGGGTGGGGGGGGCTACTAGACTACCGGGGACTACTTTTATTTAACCTGGGACGGGGTCAGGAGGACTTCGTGCTGTGGGGTGGGGGCACCACCGCATTAACACCAGCTTATTTGGCGGTATCTAGTGCGGCCTTTACAGGTGGCACTAATATCTACAGAGCAGTGCTATACCTTTAGAATATGCCGCGCTGCTTGCATTCATGGGTGCTCCCCTGTCCGCCCTGAATACATCTTAACGATTAGCGTCGGTGCTACCACACAGCGCCAGTGCTAATAAGGCTTTTGAATATTGCAGCCTTGCACAAAGCCAGCGCTTATTCCCATGCTAAGGTTTTATGCTTCAGTGCAGGGGTTTAAATGTCTGGTCCCTACAGTCTTATTCTTGTTTATCATGCAGGCTCTAATCCAACAGACAGTTTAGCTGTCCATGTTGTCCGAATGAGTACTTGGCTGTCCTCCCTTCCACTCCAAAGAGTAACAGTTTAATTCTTCATTTTGCTTAATAAAATATGCTCCAGGTTAAAAATGTGTTTGCCAGGAGTTTTATTCCTCTGGTTATAGAGTGGCTTCTCTGCATCTCCACACCACAATAGTTATTGCTACAGCAATTTATAGTATCGGAGCTTTGTCTAAATTCAGCTGGCACACACAAGTTCTTTTCCTTAACCGGCACTAAAAAGTAAGTAATTCAATTGCACAAGCCCTCTTTCTACAAACAAAGGAACTTTCTTGGTGTCTAATTAATGCATATATTCAAAAATCTTAATATTTTTCCAAGAAGTTCTGGGATGATTTAGAACAGTTAATACATTATAGCTGGGCAACCACAAGATGTGATAATACCTTGTTCTGTGGTGATTTTAATTGACGAATAGGTATAGGTATATTTGATGGCTATATGGACACTGAGGTCCATAACTGGGTATACAAAAATGTGTCTGATTATAGAAGGCATGCAATGGACTTAAGATTAAATGCCTCTATTAAAAAAAAAACTAATAGAACTCCTACAATCTTATAACCTAGCCCTCCTAAATGGCAGAATTGCAGGTGATCACCTGAGAAATTTTACTTGTAGTAACTCCCTGGGGTCTTCTACCATAGATTTTTTATGCTAGAATGGTTGCGTGGATACATGGTCCTCCCTGTTAATTCCGGCTAGAGGTGAGAGTGACCATGTGCCAGTGATCCTAACTTGGGGATCCAGACCCCCTAAATCATTCCAATCTGTGGATACCTTTGAAATTATAGGTCAAATTAAGATCATATGGGACCCAGGTAAATTAGAAATGTCAGTTCCCTTAGTGGAAGAGGCTGTTGCCATACTGATAACACTCCTGTAAAGAGCAATCATTGAATTCTTACATATATTGATGACTGGATGTTTGGATAAACTCAAGAAATCTTTCGCCAACTTACTATTATAGGAAAACAAAAAGAAATTAGCTGATTTTCTTGTCCCTGATGTATGGTTTGATTTAAGCTGTCTGAAGTATAAGCAGTATTTAACAAAAATGATTAGAGTTACTAGCTGCCACAAGATCAGGAGCACATATAAAGAGTTAAATAAAGAAAGTTCAGCTTATAAAGAGTTCCTGATTCATACATATAGAACTCATCAACAAAAAAAATGGGACCTGATGCTTACAGCTATACAAAACAAGGACTGTCAAAAGTCTTGGCTATTAGTGGCTAAAGGTACAAATAAAAGTAAAACCGAATACGATTCTCACATTCATATGGAACATTGGATTCTTCATTTTGAAAATCTTTTTTTTGATCCAGAAGTAGTAGAAATTGAAACTAGGGGGGCCAGTACAAGCAATAAATTTCAATTATTGAAAATTACTGTTAAAGAAACCTATTTTGCAATAAGTAGCCTAAAGAAAAAGAAAGCCCCAGGTCCAGAGCAAATACCCTCAGAAGTTTATCTGTTGGCTCCTTGCTTATGGTTCAGATTGCTGACCACTTTGTTCAATTCATGTACAGCCAGTAATGTGGTACCACCCTCATGGAATGGAGAAATTATCATTCCAATTTTCAGAAAAGGCAATAGAGATGATCCAAAGATGTATAGGCCCTTCTCTTTGCTCAATATCAATGGGAAACTGTTTGCAAAAAATCATTTTAGATAAATTAATGCTTCAATTAGAACATCTAGGAAATATTTCAGAGTGTCAGGCCGGGTTCAGAGCAGGTTATAGTACATCAGACAACTGTTTTGTCCTACTCCATTTAATCGAGAAGTATAGTACTTTGAGGAAACAGAGATTATATCTGGCCTTTATAAACTTTAGTTCTGCCTTCGATAGCATCTCAAGATGTAAACTTTGGCAAATTATGGCTAAGAAAGGCTTTCATCCAGAATTAATTCAGACTATAAGAAGCCTCTATTCAAATACTTGGGCCCAGATTAGAACTGGTATCAGTGGCCTACTATCTCCTAGGATCTCCACAAATAAAGGGGGTCAGGCAAGGATGTGTCCTAGCACTGATATTGTTTAACATCTATATAGACCAACTTTTAGAAGAACTGCTTGAATCTTTATCTGATTCCCCCCCTCACTGGTTCAAGGAGTTGCCCAGCCCTTGCATATGCCAATTATTTGGTTTTAATTGCTTTAACAAAATCAGGTTTGCAGAAAAATCTGGACATATTAAGTAATTTTGCCTCTTCACATAGTTTACAAATAAATGAAAATAAAAGTCAGATGGTTGTCTTTGGATCCAACAATATGAATAGTACCTGGCTGGTGGAAAACAGGTGTTAAGAACAGTTAAAATTATACCTGCCATGGCCTCACAATAGCAAATAATGGCCAATGGACACAGCATATTAAAACATGTCTGAAAAAATTGAAACAAACTGTTGGAGTCCTAGTCAAATTTAACAATAAGTATGGAGGCAACTCTGTTATTCCCCTGATTAAAGCAATTCAAGCCAAATTTGTGCCTCAAGCTTTGTATTTGGCTGAAATTTGGAGATACAATAAGGTTTGGATCCTAGAGACTCCTCTGAATAAACATTTACGTACAACACTTGCTGTATATAATTCACCCCCTGCCCCTATGATACGGGCTGAATTGGGATTACCGAACCTAGATGCAAAGTGTAAGGTAAGAATGATTGACTATTGGATAAATGTCAACCGAATGAATTCATAGAGATTTCCATAAGATGTCTTAAAGAGAAAACAGATTGGTATAGCTTAGGTTGTAAGAGATCAAATTTGCTCATAAATCTTGAAGCAATTTTTTTCAAAGTATGGTCTTGTCTACCTACAAAAATATGTGGATAAGGGGATTAGTATTAACTCAAAATATAAGGTGTATTGTACAAAAAAGATTCTCAACCATTCTCAGACAGATGACTGTGTTATCATCTCTGATTGGAAAATTGCACCATGGTTGGTCCAAAATGACAATCAGTCTACATTTAAATACTATCTGGACATCCTCATAGATCCAGAACTTAGAAAATTCTTTGCAGGTATCGAATGGAACAATTTCCTAGTAATTTCCTTACAGTAAGATTTAAGAAACTGACTGATCCAAAGGATATTTTGTGTAATTGTAACAACCAAGGGAGAGAGGATGTGGCCCTTGTCATGCTCAACTGTACCTGATACAGTAAACCTAGGATGAGATGGCTAGATCCAGTTTGGAAAAGTATTGATACTACAGATAAAATGTGCTGTTAAATATTATGTTCACCGTCGAAGATGAGGAAGTTATTCAAAAGGTGGCAGGGTACCTTAGAGTGGTTGCTAGCATTAAAAGAAAACATAAGTAGCACTTTATTGTGTATTTAAATGAATAATGGTGTTTCAACATGTATTCATGCTTTGCACTTTGAACTTATTGTAAAACTGATTAAAGTTGTAACCATTTCTTCTGTATATATCAATGGCAGGGGACCCCAGAGTGATTGCTAATATTAGAAGAAAATATAAGTAGCACTTTATTTGTATTTAAATGAACAATGCTGTTTTAACATGTATTTACAATATGAATTTTTGATTTGTAGTGTGAAACTGATGAAAGTTGTAACTGTTTTTTCTTCTGTATATACAAATATATTTTAAAAGACTAATTTGTAATATTTTATTTGTAGTGGTCTCTGACCAAACAATAAAAGCTATTTCTTTATTTTTTATTTACTTCATAATCAACCTATATTATATGTTCTTAACTTCATGATAGTTATTCTTGCAAATCCTATACATTCACAGAGTGTGACTATGATACCCGGACCTTCCCTTTAGTCCGAACACAGATGTTATAATTTTCAGAAGTGATTTGTTACTACCACACCTGAATAATTATTGTCTGAACATAATGTTGTATCTTAATCATCTGATTTGTTAAATGTTCCAAGCATAGGACTCCTGATATGTATTCATACTTAGTAAGATGATACGAATGCAAATGCAAAGTTTAATACATAGAACACCTAAAGGCAAAAAATTAAGGAAATGTTTATACTCAATCAGTATGTTCACAGGTTTGTGTATATTTTTATCTATCTACTTGCTATCATCTTGCACCATCAGCCTTCCAGTGCCTACATGATCATCGTCAGTGGACTGAGATCTCAGCACTGCTCTTTGGTGCTGGGGTTTGTGTTTGGTTGCCTGGCAACCTGAAATGTTGACTTGCTATGTCCCCACATGTCACGCTGATGTCATCACAATGATGCTGGTCCATGGCAGTGAGCATAAGAGGCCTGATGATTTCAGTGTTTGAACTGACAGCACATACACTTGTGAGCTGCAGCAAGTGCTATTACATTGTTTAAGTAAGTAAATTTGTAACTTATTTGGGCCATCATTGTAAGGTTCTGGAAATGGACTAAACTCTTTAATAATATGGAACTGACTTAGTAACCTGTGGGCTGAATACTGAATATTGAATTATGCAATTTGGTTACTGTTTACAGAAAAGCCTTGTCTGGCCTACAGAATTGTTTAAAAACCAAGGATAGTACTGCAGTCAGATATGATCACATCCAGGGCTGTTGTCAAAGGGGTTGAGCTTTTGCCCCAATGTGTTTGTGCACTTGGTGAAATTGCTGGTGGTGGGGTGTTCCTTATTGTGTTGTTCAGAGTTTTTAAAATAAGCCATTGTTGCAGTCATTCTAAGTGAGCATTTTTCTGATAAATATCTTGCAGGCATATGCCTCCATGTCTGTGATTTATATTTGATCAGCACCCAGCATTTAATTAGTAGTCACTGAACCACCTATTCATTTTAACAAATATTTAGATGCATTGATTTTTCACAGTGCAATTCTTCTAATTAAGCTGTAGAAATTTATGGATGCACTTCTTTGGCTATCTTTTGAAGAAACCCAGGCATTGTGGGTGAAACTTAGAAGGTGAGGTATGCCATGATTAACTGAATAATAAACCTGAATCATGAAGAACACAACTGCATTTGAATTGCATTTTTGTACCCCCCCCCAATTATTATTACACCCTATTGTCATGTGGACAGTGCCTTGGAATGATGCATCTTGAAAACCAGGGCAAACATCCATGTATCTAAAATGTTCAGAATGTATGGTACTGACTACAGGAAAATATCTACAGTATATTTTAGTATGAACTATATGGTCTTTGTGTCTTGCTTGGAACACACACACATACACACACACACACACGCACACACACAGCACATGCTACTTGGATACAGTCCTTTTACTTGTGCAGAGTATAACGGTACAGGTATGTACTGTATCTACTATGCATAAATTTTTTTTTGCCATTCACAGCATTACTGCAGCCCCTCAGACTGTGTAGTATGAGGCTCTCAGTTTTGCATGTGAAAATACTTAATCTCATCCTGCGGATGGGTGACTTTTCAAGTGAAATGTTATATGTCCAGGAACTCCCATTTCCTTTTATGCACAAGCAGGAAGTGTGAATGTCTCTGCACTTCCTATCTTCGCAGCATGTAAGGGCCAGGATAGTCACAGGTCTGGTTAGGGCCCACTGTATGTTTGCTCCTGATGTAAATTAGTGCCTGGGACAAACCAACAGTACATTAGAGCATGCTGGAGCACTTGGTGAGTGCTGAAAACATGTTCCAGTATACCAGTCAAGCACTATCCCCATTGCAATCGCAAACCCTAGCTCCCTACTGGTCACAGGAGGTATGTGGCCAGTAGGGTGCTACAGGAGATGGGGCTATAATTGTGGTGTTAGGGTCCACTAATGGTGATTACTCCTCTGAAACAATCTGCCATATTGGTAAATTAAGATGCAAATGATCCTTTAGAACTACCAAGGAGCTATGGGGTCATTTGCATCTCATTAGGACCTCATTACAGGCCCAGACACATGGATTGCAACCCACCCTCACCATGTACCAGCTGTCATCAGCTCAGTATGTTTGCCCTGGTATACAGAGTGAAATAAATAAAGTAATACTTCAGTGCAATGTCCATGGTGTCCAGTTGTTTCCCCATCCCTCTGAACCCCCAGCCATGTGTATCTTAAAGATTCCAGTGTCCAGTGGTCCCCTGCCCCACAAACTCCAGGCTGTCATATTGTAAACATTCCCTGGTGTTCTGTGGCCTCCTGCCCCCAACCCTTGCAATGCATATCCTAAAGATTCTCTGGTGTCCAGTGGTCCCTATCCACCAAACCCTAGACTGTGCATATTTTAAAGATTCTCTGGTGTCAGTGGTCCTCTTACCCCCAAACACCTTGCTTGTAGGTTCAAAACAGTTTCCTAGTGTCCGGTGGTCCCATCCTGCTCCCCCATAGGTTTGAACCCTCTTACCCGCCCACCCTGTCCCCAGTGCCTCCAGGTCAGACACCACCTCGACAAGCCTGCCCACTTTCACAGCACCACACCCCCTCAACAATGGGCACAGACCTCCCATTCACCTCCACAGTCAGCTGCCAACTAACAGTTTGTGATCGTGTGTCTACTGTAAACAGCCATTTACCGTGGGCATGTGACTGAGAACTGTCTTGGTGGCCAGCTGTGGAGAGGTGAGCAGAGGGTCTTGCTGTTCACCAAGTGGGACGGTGGCACACTTGGGTTGTGCATGCTTGTGGGGTGTTGAACCTGGGAGAAGGGGGGTGTTGAACCTATGGGGGCACTGAGGACAGAACAGATGGGTTGGGTGATGTAAACATATGGGGGACACCACTGGATTCCAGGGAATCATTGTGAACATATTGGTGGGGTGCTAAGGGGGTGGAGGGACCTCTGGATACCAGGGAATCTTTAGGATATGCATGACCAGGGGTTTGGTGGTGGGGGGAACCACTGGGCACCAGAGAATTTTCAAGATATGCATGGCCAGGGCTTCGGGGACTGGGGGACCACTGGACGCCAGGGAATGGGTACTCATTTACTGGTGGAGTGGTGATGGCAGGTTGTGCTTGCAGCACAGAACACTTAGTTCAGGGTGATGGTAATTAGCACCACATTAAGGGCTAGTTGTCACTGCTCTGAGCCTACCAGTATATTGGTGCACCTGTATGCAAGGAGCTATCAGTAGCTTTGCATACTGTAGGTTCACCGGCATGTTTTAGGGCCAGTCACTAATGGGTTAGTGACTCGCTAACCATGCCCTCTAGTATGGCATTTTACAATCCTTCCCTGCTTTTGGGGCGTAAAGTGGTGTTAGCAAGTTACTATCCTGGTTAATGATCAGTAATGTGCTTTGAATATCCTGCTCAAGGTATTCTATGGATATGGTCCTAGCAGACTTCCGAGACTTGTGTGCATAAGTGCCTACACAGTTCTGCTACACAGTCATGTATACTTCCCAGAACTTTTTTGAATTGGCCCTTTAATTGTAGCATGCCCACATCCAATAGGATGAGTGTGTTACACATCATTAACGATACAAGGCAGACTGACTGGACTTGCATCATCAATGAGGTTTGGAAGCCAGGTGAACTGGAAACAAAAATGTGATGTAGTGTGTGACCTCTTGAAAGTGCCATCTGCAGCAGAAGCAAGTTCACACACCAAAAAATAAACAAAACCTAGATGCACACATAAGGTTCATTGAAGATAATTGTATACTGCCCATAAGACACAAGACAAATGCTACCCCATGCATATTAGCACAACAGGCATGATGGGGGGGGGGGCACGTCTCTATCAACTCCTACATATGCCAACTCCTTTGAATGATGTAATTCTGCATCCTTACACTGATTACAAGTACATTGTAACAGGACTGCCCTGCTTGCTGTGCAAACATTGAATAAAGAACTAATTTACAGTGTATATACTCAGAAAATTATTTACAACAAATAACAAACTGCACATTTTAGAACCACAGACAGGGATGTAAACTCATTCACAATTTATTTGCAGATTTCATAACCAGATTTTTCTTTCCTCTGGGAAGCATAATGCAAAAATACCTCCATAGCTTGGATCAAGCATTATAATGTTGTTAGACTTGATCTGGGTATACTGCAACTATAGCATTTAAACTGCATCTTCAGTGCGCCTGTGCTAGAAATATATGCCATATTTTATCTTTATTCATAATGTGAATATTCAGCCTTGGTGAGCAAAGCTGTGTTTTGTAAAAAGCAACATCCTGTGTTTGGACTGTGGAGAGTGTGTTGACAGTGTCTGGTCATGCTGGGAGCACACCCACCAGAATCTTGATCACTTGGTCACGAATCCTTGCAGCCCTAGATACAGAGATAGGGCTCTTGCTATCTCCAGCACTCATGGTGATGACAGACAGATACGTGGTAGAAGAAAGATAAAACAATAGTTGGAAAGCAAATGGTTATCAATGCAAGTAGTATTGTCATTATGCATTCCTTAGTTCACGTGTGGAGTATACTGTAAAAGTAAATGCAACAAGATGGAGTTACTAGATTAAGAAGGGTACAAAATGTAAGAAAACTTTAGTGTAAAGGTTAGAGCAAAAAGTGGCAAAGTTAGGAATATATATACTGTCAAAAATAGTGGTCCAAAGGAAACTAAAAAAAAAAGGATAAATTATTGTCCTTAGAAATGTGGTTTTGAAATTTTTTAGTGTAACCCCTGCCCTGGTGTAGGATTTAAATGATACAGCTCATCTTCAGGGAGAGAGAGCACATACATATAAATTAAATGACAGTCACCTACTTGACCTCCCAGGCCTGGGATGGTCGTCTGGCTACCGGACATCCTCAGAGCTGCTGCAGGCTGAAAGGTTAGCAGGCAAAACACTAAGGAATTAGTTAGCCATTGCCTACTCTTGGAAAAAGTTCAACCAGCATCCATTTAATTAAAGTAAAAGCTAATGAGCATATGACTGTACAAAATAAAGACCCGTCTGGGGTAAATTATCTACTTTGGATCCCACAGAGGGGAGAGATTATAACAAAGTCCAGCATCTCTTTTGGGAAGTAGTCCTTCAGGGCACAGGCCCTCAGTGTATTAGGGTTTATTTTCTTTGGGCTGCGTATAACCCAGGGGCACAATTTAGTTTAAGTTATCAGCAGATATAATGATTCACAAATCCAGCTTTGGGTAATGGGAAACAGAATCTAATTATGTATAGATCAAACAAACAAACATATGAAAATGCCAGCAGATACAGGCCATACTGTCTATCAAGTCTACTCAAGTGCGCAGCTCCCAGTCTAATCTACTGCACCCCCCACCACCCTTTGCCTGTCCATCTGATTTATTGCCCCCTTCTGTCGACTCCACCTTTCCCAGCTTTCCCCTGATTTTGACCTTACCTTTGACATTGTCTGCCCCACTCTTAAAACTGCCCACAGATTTCAATGATATCACCTCCTCTGGCAGCGCATTCCACCTTGCCACCACCCTTTCTGTGAAGTAGTGTCTCCTCATTTCCCTCCTGAATCTTCCACCCTCCAGTTTCAGACTGTGTCCCCTTGTGTCCCTCCTCCCCTTTAAACTAAACATGCCCTCAGTACTAACCTTATTCATGCCCTGTAAGTATCTGAAGGTCTCAATCATATCCCCTCTCTCCCTTCTATCCTCCAGAGAATACATGTTGTGCTCCTCTAGTCTTTCCTCATATGGTTTGCCCCCCCCAGCCCAAGGATCATCCTTGTCACCCTGCACTGGACCCCATCCAGTATTTTGACATCCTTCTTTAAATTGAGACACTAGAACTGTACATAGTACTCTAAGTGATGTCTCACCAGTGACCTGTACAGTGGCAGAATTACATCCTTTCCTAGAGGTGATTCCCTTGACAATGCACCCCAGCATCTTATTAACCTTGGTCGCCACCTTCCTATACTGCACTGAGTGATTCACGTCCCCTGCTACTAATACCCCCAGATCCTTCTCCTCCACTGAAGTGGATAACTGCACTCCCCCTAGCCAGTAGCAATACCCAGGGTTCCTTGATCCCAAGTGCATGACTTTGCACTCCTCAATATTGAACACCAGCTGCCATTTGTCTGACCAGTGCTCAAGTCTTGCCAGATCCTCTTGGAGTACCTGCCCCCCTCCCACACTTTCCACCTCCACACCAGTCTTTGTGTTGTCTGCAAAAAGGCTGATCTTACTCCTAATCCCATCTGATATGTCAGCAAGAAAGATGTTAAATAGCACCAGTTCTAGTGCCGAGCCTTGTGGGAACTCACTGGTTACAGCTCTGGGAGTTAAGAGTTCTCCCCCTACAACTACCCTCTGCTGTTCATCCTACAGCCAGCCCCTAACCCATCCAACCAGTTTCTCCCCTGCTCCCAGGTTTCTCAGATTACTAGTCAATCATCCATGTGGCACTGAGTCGAAGGCCTTGCTGAAGTCCACATACAGGACATCCTCTGCATGGCCCCTATCGAGTACCCTTGTCACCCAGTCAAAAAAGTCAACCAGATTTGTCTGGCAGGATCTGCCTGAGACAAACCCATGTTCCCATCATGCTGGAGACCTTTCTCCTCCAGAAAGATCACCAACCAGAATGGGTGGTATCATGTAAATCTTTGAACAGCTTCAAAAGGGCATGGGACAGGGAGCAGGGAGAGTGAGGGGAAGGTGGGGTGTGGCAGTGGGATGACAAAGGGAGGGGTGGGGCAGCTACAAACTAGGGTGCTAGCTGCAAACTTGAGCAGGCTTAGTTGGACTGGATGGTCTGTTTCTGCTGGCACATTCATATGTTCATATGCATGTAACCTCTCTTTTAAGGATAGTCTCCATTAGCTTCCCACAATGGAGGTAAGGCTGACTGATCTATAGTTACCTCATTCTTTGGGCCCACTCTATGGAGTACATGTATCATCCTCCAGTCCTGGGGCATGCACCCAGTCCCAGGAAGACATTGAACAAGTCTGCTAGAGATCCCACCAGGCCGCTGCCAACTCTTCAGGACCCATGGATGCAGGTTGTCTGGCCCTGGTACCTTAGCTATCTGCAGGGACCCAAGGCCTTCCAACACCCTGCTCACTGGAATCTCCCCATCTGTTACACTCACTCCCCCCCTTGTGCCCACCCTGCCTTTCCCCTGGGGCATAGGCCCAATTCTTTCCATGGTAAACATTGAGCTGAAGTACTAACATAACATACTAACATACTAGATGCCAGCAGAGTAGGCCTATTGGTCTATCAAGTCTGCTCATGCTTCAGCACCCTGACTGGATACCATAGCCCTCTATCTGTCTCCTTCCACTGTTACTCCTTTCCCCAGTCCTGCCACCCAAGCAAACCAGCCTCTGCTTCACCCCTTGCCTATACCTGTCCCACCCTCTCTTGAATTCATCCACCGTAGCTGTCTGTACCAGCTCCCTGGGCAGTGCATTCCACGGTTCCACCACTCTCTCTGTAAAGTACCTCCCCCCCAATGCTACCACCCAATCTTCCAACTGTGTCCTCTAGTGATTCCACCCTCCTTCAGTCGAAAGATCCTATCTTGGCTTACCTTATTTACTCCACTGAGGTACCTGAAGACCTCAATCATGTCCCCCTGGTCCCTCCTCTCCTCCAGCGAGAACAGGTTGAGCTCCCCTAGTTGTTTCTCATATGTCATATCCCCCAGGCCCCAGATCATTCTGGTTGCTCTCCTCTGAACCCTCTCCAGGAGTTGGATGTCCCATATTAGGTGCGGCCTCAGAACTGCACATAGTACTCAACATGTGGTCTAACCATTGAGTGTTTGTGCCTGCTCCGCCCCTTCTGCCCACCTCCATCTTTCTTGATTCTGACAATCTGATCTTTATAGCTTCTTTTTCTCTTATGTACTTAAAGAAATACCTTTCCCATCTCTGATCCCTGTGCCAGCCTTAGGTCCCTTGAAACCTTGGCTACCCTGATTACTCTACTCACCTCTCTGGATTTCCTCATACTCCTCCCTGTCCTCCTCTCTTTTGGATCTCTGATAGCTTCTTAAGGCAGCTCTTTTCTCCATCACCTCACTTCTACCTCCCTCCTCAACCAGCTCATATACAGCAAGCACTAGAATATGGATTGAGCTATGGGGCAATTTACTCTGAAGCTTACCAGGGGATACCATCATTACAAATTTTCCTGGACCTTGCACTCTTCTTTGTCAAGGCCATCCAACAAGGGTTCACAAGGGTGACACCTTCTCAGGAATTACATCAACCAGCTATGAGGCCATTGAGTCTACATAATCTCCACCAACTCCATGCTGTGATTTCAGCTACTCCAGGATCTATGTGGCTCACCACACAATTTAGATAAAGGCACAGAGGGGCACTTCCCACTTGGGGTCAGCAGCATCCTGAAATCCGACTGCCTCACTTCTTAACCCTGGCAGCCCCCTTGGGAAGAGGATCCTTTGCCAAATTATAGCACCATTCCATTACAGGGCTTCCTCCTGCTTCCCAGCAAGGAGGGATGCACCAGTACCTGTTAAAAATTTCCGTAAGTTACATTTTATCCCAGAGGCTGAACACTTAGCTTATTGTGATGGAAAATAATTGTTCCTTTCTAGATCTGATTATCTCTCGGTGTTCATCCCATGGAGAGGCATGATGAGATGGCTGCTGCCAAGACTGTCTTGATGGTGAGTCTAACTCAAAACTAAGCCTCACAGCTCCCTCAGTTGGCTGCAGCCAGCTTGTTCACCTACTACCAACCGATTGACTGACTTCCAATGATCAACTTAGAGTGACACATAAGTACCCTGAAGCTGGCAGGCCCTCGAGCTCCCAGCCAATCCAGATTATTGGGAGGTACCAAAACAGATTGGAGTTAACTTTTTCAGGTCTGTATAGCTATAGAGGCACCCCAGATCACTGAGCTATATACTCTCCCAGTTAAAAATAAATGGAGTTCTCATTATTTACAGTGTCAGTGGCTCAGCAGGTTGCACACTCCCCTCTGAGATTGGAACATCAGAAGGCTGTGGGTTCTATCCCCACACCAGGCACTTAGGTCAAATTCCAATACTGACACTGTAGTGCAGCATGAGGGGGGTGCTGCACTCCTGAGGTGCTGTCTTTCGGATGAGACGTTAAACCAAGGTCCTGTCTGTCTGTTCTGGTGGTTGTTCGGGTGAACGTTAAAGATCCCATGGCAGTTCTCGAAAAGAGTTGGGGAATTTCCCTGGTGTCCTGGCCAAATTTCCCACATTCGCTAAATATACCACCAATAGCTTAATCTGGTTCAATTTCAGTCGGTTACCATCTTCATCCAGTTACCCCTGAAAAAGGGACTGCTAGTCTCAGTGAGCCTACCGGGGCAACAAAATTCAATAAATGAAAAAAAAACAATTGGGGGTTGAAACCCAAGCTAGCCTCCCACCCAAGACCCCAGGCACAGGGGCTGGCCAAATCCCAACTCACTCTGGCCACAGGGAGAAAACATGACTAACATTAGAGAGCACTATGAGAGTAATGTTAGTGAACTTGTAATAAGAAAAGAAATTTGGATCCTTTCTACCTGGGGTTCCATCACCTGGTACCCTGAGTGCTCATCCCCAGATCCCCAGGATGCCACACCGGATGACCCAGGATGGCACCCATCAGGTTCTAAAATTGACAAGCAAATAGGAAACACATCAGGTCTCACCAAGGACTTTGTTAAGAGCACATAAACATTTAACATTTTCATAAGTACTCTTACCATATGACCATTTGCACTAAACATGCAGATACATGATGTCAAGACATGATCAAGTACAAAAGTAATTGAGTACAGCAGTATAAAACAGTAGAAAAATAAATATTTAGACTTAAAATATGATTCTCAGAAAAATTATTAAACTCATCATGTAAAATAGTAGAAACTGTGACCAAGACTTCAGATATAAAACCACAACATTGAAACTTTTTATTTTTTATTTCTTTCTTTTTTTGCTACCTAAAAGCCAAATTTTGACATTTTATATTTTATACTTTTTATATTTTCATATTTTTCAAAGAAATACAGAGAAGGGGTACCTAAGCACCCATCTAGGGAAATAGTCACTGTTCAAATGCTCCATCTGGGTGAGTCCTGGCCTAGTTTTGCAGAGTTCTGAAATAGAAATAAACATAGTACACCACAAGGGAAGACAGACTTTCACACCTGCAGCATAAAATACTGTTTAATAAATGAAAGAAAAGGATTTCTCTCAACCAGTTCAGCAACAGGACAGCAACCTTCAGACTCTTCTTCCACTTTGGATAGGCTGATGGATTCAGAGAACTCAGCATGACCTAGGGTAGGTGGTGGCTGGAGGGACCTCAAGCTCACCCAAAGTAATTCCAGAAAGGAAGTAAACAGGGTTCTTAGGAATTTTGCAGCTGTTGGTTTTTGGGTGCAAAGAGGTGCCACCTCCTTTTTGGCCTTCAACACTTCAGGTAGTCCTTCATATTCCTTTAGTAGTAATCTGGGCCCATTTTAGTGCAGAGTGTTCCCTCAGAGTCTCTGGCTTCCACCATGTACATGGTCCTTCCTCCATCCAGATCCAAATACTGAATGTGATACTCTATGATGGTAAGCTTCTCAAATATCTGGGGCACCATGGACTGAGCTTGGGCTCTTGCCTCAAAGAGGTAGATGGAGTCTGAGAACTCATCAAGTCCATGTTTGCAGTACAATTTGTTTAATGTTGGTTTATAAAGCTAGACCTCTGTCTTGACCTCTATGTCATCCCACAACTATTCTGGTTGGTAGGGATGGGAATACTGAGAATACTTCTGCTTAAGTTTCCTCCTGATAATCCTTTCTGATTGTGACCAGGGAGGAATTGTCTTGTTCACATCACTCCATGGGGGCTTGGCCTAAGGCAACCAGCTGTGGTTATGATAGGCATCAAACTGCTTTTTCCTCAGCTTTTCATTGTAGGGCTTCCATGCCTAGACTTATCCTCTGCTTTGTCCATGTCCCATTGGTTCCTGGTTGGAGTGATCACATATGTAGGCAGCAGCCTGTGGTTGTAGTCCCAAGAGAGAAGAGGTGAGGAGAGCTGCATCTGATTAAGACAGGATTTAGTGTCGGAGACCTCCAATCCAAGGGTGATGGGTGTTTGAGTTTCCACCAACCAGGACTGTTTGGAAGACCCCAGAGAAGGTTGGACCCCTCCCAGAAGTCTCTTTAGCCCCAATGGACAAAGATGCTACAGAACAGGTCGGGGTCTTGACATGAGTGGTATGATCTTTACACTTGTTTCTCCCTGGGTCAATGGGAGTTATGCAACACTCCCCTTTTGGACAAATTTCAAAGGGGTCATAAGCTGATGGCAATAGCTGGCCCTCCATAGGATGGTTATTACATGGTATTCTCCTCTCTGACGGGCACTGCCTCCAAGAGGCATGATGTTCTCATGTGTTGGGGTTAACATCAGTAGCTTCATTGGTGCAGGAGTCAGAGCCCTAATGGGAACAGAGAAAGTGGCCTGAGGAATAAGAGTTAGAACCCTAATTAGGGAGGGCATCAACCATGCCATCAAGGGTGTTCTGAATTGGTCTGGAAGCTCTGCTGCTGGTTCAGTTGTAGAGGGCTGGAACTGTAATTATGTGTCTGAGGTCCCTGATGGACCAACTAACTGGACCAAGCAAAGAGGAGTAGTCAGTTCCTGGGACTTTAATAACCACTTACTGAGAGCATCCCCTCCCCCTCTCTCTGATTCAGTACTCAAGGCCTCAGTTGCTATGGGGCCTCAGGGCACATGCCAGGGGTATCATCTTTAAGGTACCCTTGAAAAATCAAATGGGATACTACATCACTGCCATTGTGCAAGCAAAAGTCACAGCAAGGGGTGCACCATCTGGGCCTTGCATTGAACATTAGTGTTCCCAAGTACTTTTCCCATGGGACCACACAGGCTATATGCTCCTCTTTAAGTGCGACCCATTCAGACATGTGGCCAAGCAGGTGCCAGCCCATCTTCTTGAAGTTGAAACAGGGTGTGCTTTGAAACAATTGAGAGCTGCATAGGAGATACTATATTGGATTAGAAATCTGCAACAAATCTCTCTCTTGCTTAACTCTGAGGGAGGCGCTCCTTACTTTACATTCTTACATTGGTATTGCTATGTGTTTAATTATTTTAGTTTTTAAATCAGGAAGGGGGTTTGCAAAACTGCTTATTTTGTGAGTAACTTCTGAAGGGTTGAAATAACTGCATATTTGGTTTTCCCTTGTGGGTAACTGGACTGTTTACTAGTAGTCTGTGACAGTTTGCATCAAAATATTTTTAAATAATTTACTGGTGGTAGTGGCCGATTACTTCTAATAGCAAAGGCTGCAGTTTGTTATTTGAATCCAGACAGAGCCTCAGGTGGGGGAAATTGTCTTCACAAAGTGTTGCACTGAGTCAGGGAGGCCTGCATCATAGCCAGTTGTTCTGGGTGCTTACAGAATTGATCAAATTACCAGGGCGGCGTTAGGCACTCGCGATCCCCGCGGCCGCGGGAGGCCCCCAAATTTAGCAGGCGGTGGCGGGTCTGGCAGCGGGCCCCAACAGTTAGCAAAAGTTAACCAAAAATTAAAGAAACTTGCAGATACATGTTTAATTAATTACCTTTGTGCCCCGGCCAATTTCGGCTGAATCAAGTCTGGATCTATGTTGCTTTCTTAGATGCCTCCTGCCAGGTTACATTTCTGTTTGATGCTGCCCGCCGGCCACCCAATTTTCCTGGTGAATGCTGAACCATGCTGCCCTGTCCACGCCATGTTCAACTCAACTTTGCTTTGTTTCCCTACGTCCCCCTATTGTGCCGCACATGCTGATGTGGGAGGAGGTGTGGTTGGAACCAATCACAAGGCCCCACTCTGATTCCGCTCCTGTTATCATACCTCCTCCCACTGAGACCTGAACATTTTGTTCCCCCTCAGGTCCATATAGTATGCTATATGTGCGACCCCCAGTGCTCTTGGAATCACATGAGTAACAGCTCCAGAGCCAAGAGAATCAAACGCATTGCAGCCGCTAGCCTGACTCATTTAGAGCAGAGAGATAGACTATCACCACCACAGTCAGATTAACCTTCCAGACCTGGCACCCACCTGCCAATACCGATTTGCTCCCTGCTACTGCCAGTGCTGCTAGAGCTATAATTTATTTTTTTCTTTTAAGAAAATGGAGCAAAGCAAGGCAGCCAGCAGCAGCAATTCACTGGGTATTGCCACTTTGCCAGTGGAGACCGCCACTCTGCCGCCGCCCGCCAGTACACAGAGTGGAGAGGTGACTTAGTGAGACCGGTGGAGCCCCATGAGGATTTAGGGAGACCAGTGCCTTACCTGCCTTGCTTCCTTTTAGGTAGGTAATAATGGGATAGGAGCTCCTAAGTTGTCTGTCTGACTGTAGGATTACCAGAATTAATTGTTTAGCCTCTGCTGGGATGCAGATAGGGCACATATATAAATAATGAGTAGTTCTGCTGTTGCTTACTCTTCAAGTAAATGATGTTTTGATGTATTTACAGTACAATAATGCAGCATTAATAGAGTTCTTCTATGTAAAAGGATTACAGGGGGGGAGGCCCGGCCCTGTCTGTGGGGCCCCCGTCATAGAGTTTGCTGGAGGCCCCCAAAGTCCTAAAACCGGCCCTGCAAATTACTATAAACTACTTGTGTGTTACAGTTTCAGACAGAAGCCCATCTTCTTGAAGTTGTAACAGGGTGTACTTTGAAACAACTGAGAGGTGCATGGGAGATATTATATTGGACTAGAAATCTGCAACAAATCTCACTTTGCTTAAATCTGAGGCAGGTGTTCCTTATTTTGCATTCTTACATTAATATTTCTTTGTGTTTAATTATTTTAGTTTTCAAATCAGGAAGGGGTTTGCAAACCTGCTTATCTTGTGAGTAACTTCAGAAGGGTTGAAATAACTGCATATTTGATTTTCCTTGTGGGTAACTGAATTGTCTACTAGTATTCTGTGACAGTTCTCATCAAATTATTTTAAATAATTGTTTACTGTGTCTTTCCTTGTGCACAGCTGACTTGTTTTGGGGCTGATTGCTTTCAGAGCACAAATCACCGGGCTGGGGAGGTTTACTTGTGTTTGACTCAACTGTTTTTTGATTTTTTTCTGTTTGTTTAGTAGGGTATTTTCTCTGTTAAATTGTTGTGTAGGTCATCTTGCTGACAGGAAGGTCAACACTCATCATAGTGGTGGGTCAGAGCTTTTAGTTGATTGTTTCGAGAGGGCACAGTTTGGGACCAACCCCCTCTTCCTCTCACCCCACCCACCCCTGTACCATTTCCTTTATACCAGGGGTTCTGACATCATTTTCAAGAGGGCAAGGTGCATACCACTGTCATATCCTTTTCAGCATACTGCACTGACAATATAAGAGTACTCATTATAATATATGTGTGTGTGTATATATATATATATATATATATATAAAACAAAACAATAACCGAAAAAAACTTACACAGGATAAATAGGAAGGTAGACAGACATGTGGGGAGTAAAAATGTACTGGCTGGGGCAGCAGTCTTCGGGAGTCTTTCTGAGGCTGAGATGCTGTCTCATTTGCAGGCAACTCTCTGCCCTGAGGGAGGAGGTTGCCTGTCTTCAGGCCACCCTGGACTGTAGTAGGAAACTCCCTAGCCGGGAGCACCAGGGCCACCACCACTACCTCAGAGATTGCCAAGAAGGCACAGCAGTTGGACCACAGTAGGCTCAAGGAGGGTGAGGGTGGTGGAACAGAGGCACACCCAGTCAGCTGTACCACTCCACAATCCATATACCATTCTGATGGAGCATAGTTCCTCTATGGATGCACCCGCAGAGGAGACTAAGGAGGTTGTGGACAACTGTCACAAGGGAGCCCCACAGGAAGGAGGCAGAGAACACCACAGGAAAAGGAAGCAGCTCCTGGTGGGGGACTCAATTATTAGGGGATAGAACTGGGGGGATGAGGGAAAACTGAAGCAAGGTGCCTGCCTGGCACCATGGCTTGGAGGGACAGGAAGCGCATCCTCAGGATCATGAGAACAGCTGCACAGGAGACTGAGCTGGATGTCATTGTCCACCTAAGGATGAATGACTTGGCTCAACATGAGATTAGAGCAGTGCAGGAGGAGTTTGTGGAGTTGGGGAGGGGCCTAAGGCAAGTAGCACACACAGTATCCTTCTCAGAGGTGCTGCTTGTCTATGACAGGGTGAGGCAAGGATACTTTGCACCATGCAATTTAATGAATGGCTGAAAAAATGGTGCAGAGCACAGGGGTTTGGCTTCATTGGGGACTGGGATTCCACCTAGAGGGATACCAGCCTATACTGGCAGGATGGTCTGCATCTGTCCAGGAAGGGAACAAGTCTTCTGAGCGATCAGTTTAAATGCTTCATTGACAAGCTTTTAAACTAGTCAAGGGGAGAGGCACTGATAAGCAGCAGGGAATTCCCAGCCTCCCCCTACAAAGCAGGGTACTAAATGAGGTGAAGACCAAGGTAGAAAGGTCAGTAGGGAGCAGGACAGGGGTAAATGGAGAAAGCAAAGTCAGTGAGGACAGGGATGGTGGTACAAGAGGTAAAGCCATCAAAAAATGGAGAGCAACGAGTACCAATGCCCGTAGTCTGGGTAACAAGCTTTCTGAATTAGTGGCCTAGATGGAGGAGGAACATCTGGATATTGTGGCAGTCACAGAAACATGGTACACACAGAACCATGACTGGGATGTAAACATACCAGGATACACTATCTACAGGAGGAACAGGGAGGGTAAAAGAGGAGGAGGAGGAGCTCGCTACATAAGGGAAGAAATCAAAGCAACAGAACAAAAGGGTAAACAGGGAGGAGAGGAAGCACTGTGAGTCAGTTTGGAGACAGGCAATGGCACCACAATCTGCACAGGGTTTGTATACAGACCCTCATCTCAGAGGAAGGTAATGGACAAGGAAATGATAGATAGTATCCTTAGAATGGCAGAAAAAGGAGAGATATTGCTAATGGGGGATCTGAATATGCCAGATGTTAACTGGAGCACATTTGCAGCAGCCACTTCTAAGAGTGGGGTCATTCTAGATGCCCTACAGGGGGCATGTCTTAGACAACTGGTATTGGAACCTACTTGAGAGGGAGCAATCTTAGACCTGGTACTCTCAAATGGAGATGGCAAGAGGATCACAGATTTAGAAGTGGGTAGCCATCTGGAAACTAGTGACCATCAAACAGTATGGTTCACGATAAACACAGCAGTAGAGTCAAGCTATACAAAGGCAAAGGTACTGGACTTCAGGAGAGCTGACTTTGCCAAAATGGGTGAGTGCCTAAGGAATGTACTAGCAAATGGGCAGGAAGGAGGGGTGGAAGAACAATGGTGAATAATCAAAACTGCCATCACAGAGGCAACCAGCCTTTGTGTGAAGCAAATAAACAAAACAAAATGATGTTAGAAACCACTATGGTTCTCAAAGAAGGTGGCGGGGAAGGTTAGGGAGATAAAGAGAACATTCAGGAAGTACAAGGAATCACAGAAGGAGCAGGACAGAGAATTGTATTAGTTAAAGCAAAAGGAAGCAGGAAAGGCAGTCAGAACAGCAAAGGCCCAAACTGAGGAAAAGATAGCCAACTCAGTTAAGAAGGGGATGAAACTTTTATAGATACATCAGGAGCGAAGGAAGACCAAGGTAGGGATACTGAGGCTTAACAAAGGGCAGGGGGTGGAGAGGGTGACTGTGAAAAGGCAGAGATACTAAACAAATATTTTTGCTCAGTATTCACAAATGAAGAGGGGGGGAGGTACCTAAACCAAACAATAGAAACACTCTGGATACGGGGGTTGATACCAGCCCTTTCACAGAAGAAAGGGTTCTGAAGGAACTCTTAAAACTGAAGGTGGACAAAGCAATGGGGCCTGATGGGATTCATCCCAGAATTCTAAAAGAACTAAGGGTAGAACTAGTGACACCACTGACTACCCTCTTTAATAAATCATGGGAGGATGGGGTGATACATGAGGACTGGAGGACAGCAGATGTTATTCACTTCACAAAAGTGGAGCAGGGCAGAAGCAGGAAACTACAGACCTGTTAGTTTCACCTCAGTGATTGGGAAAATGATGGAATCACTTCTGAAGGAAATAATTGTTGAGTACCTAGAGGCCAGAGGAGCACAGGACCCAAGGCAGCATGGATTCACAGTGGGAAGGTCATGTCAGACAAATCTAATAGATTTCTTTGACTGGCTGACCAAAGTAGTAGATCAGGGAGGGGCTGTGGACATGGCCTACCTAGACTTTAGCAAGGCATTTGACACAGTCCCACACAAAAGATTAATATACAAGTTGGCCAGCCTGGGAGTAGGTCCCAAGATGGTAGCCTGGGTAAAGAATTGGCTAGAGAACAGGACCCAGAGGGTAATAGTAAACGGAGTCCACTCTGAAGAAAGGGGGGTTACTAGTGGGGTACCGCAGGGTTCAGTACTAGGACCGGTCCTCATTAATGTCTTTATAAGTGACATTGCAGAGGGACTGGAAGGAAAAGTATGTGTCTTTACAGATAACACAAAGATCTGCAACAGAGTTGATACACAAGGTGTGGTGGAAAGGATGAGAAGGGACTTGGCAAGGTTGGAGGAATGGTCAGATATGTGGCTGCTCAGACTCAATGCAAAGAAGTGCAAGGTAATGCATCTGGGAAACAAAAACCCAGGGGAAGAGTACACAATGGGGGGTGAGTTAATAACAACAACAAAAATTGAAAGAGTCCTAGGAGTAATTATATCAGATGGCCTAAAGGTGGGCAAGCAATGTGAGAAGGCAGTAAGGAGGGCTGGGGGTACTGGGATGCATAGGGAGAGGCATCACCATAGAAAACAGGAAGTTGTTATCCTCTGTACAGACAGTTGGTGAGACCCCATCTGAGTACTGCATGCAATTCTGGAGACCCCATCTCAGCAAAGACATAGACAGAGTGGAGGCTGTTCAGAGGAGGGCAACCAAAATGGTGCAGGATCTGCACCAGAAGACATACGAGGAGAGACTAAAGCAGGTTAATATGTATACCCTTGAGGAAAGGAGGGAGAGAGGGGACATGATAGAAACGTTCAAGTATCTCAAGGGAATTAACAAAGTACAAGAGGGTAGCATCTTTCAGAAGAAGAGATGTGTAAGAACAAGGGGGCGCAATTTGAAGATACAGGGGGATGGCTCAGAGGTAATGTTAGAAACTATTTTTTCACAGAGAGGGTTGTGGATGCATGGAACAGCCTTCCTGAGGAGTTTGTGGAGTCAGGAACAGTGGGAGAATTCAAGAATGCATGGGACAGGCATAAGGCAATTCTAGTGGAGGGTAGGAGGAAGTAAGCTATTGATTAACTAGAATCTGCAGCTTATCTATCAGGTAGGGAAATGGGCAGACTAGGTGGGACAAGCGGTCATTATTTGCTGTCAAATTCTATGTTTCTATGTTTCTATATAAGGGTTAAAGAGCAAGCAATACAAGATGCAGCATATCTGAATAGTTTTGAGGGTATACCGTCAGCTCCAACCAATCTCTCTGTGTCTAATTTTAATAGTTCCTTTTTCACTTTTTCTACTGAATTGTCACAAAATTTGAACTGTAAGTCAATCAATCAATCAATCAATTAATCAAATCTTTCTTTATCCAGGTGGGCACCATTGAGCAATGCTCATTTGCAAGATGGACCTGGTCATAACAAAAATCATATTACATGATGGAGAGGCAGTTATCTTCCATTCCTGCAGCAGAAAAGACCAAACATGGTGGCCACGCTGGGCTGACCATTAGATAGCAAGATTAGGCAGCATGTTTTTACTATTTTAACTTGTTTTAACTTGTTTTTATTTATATTTTGTTTTGTAGCAGCATTAGTATAGTATTATACTGTATCTTAGTTAGTGGTTAGTGTTTAGTTTAGAGAGCGATTTTTTAGTGAGTTAGCTATTATTAGTGCATCTTCGGTTTTAGATACCAGTAGATGCAACTGATGGCTCCGTAGTTACAACTCAGAGCGTAATTCTGCTTACTTTGGCCCAAATGAGTTGAGGTGGGGTGAAGCGAACTAAGAGAAGCTCCTACCTTCCTTGTTTTATGGGTGCTGTGATCCTGTTGTCTGGAGGAGTGGTGATTTGGGAAGTCATGCCATCTGGAGGATTGGTGATCTGAGGAGCCATGTCATTTCTACGAGGAGTCTGATCTGCACGGGAACTGTTGTTGCAGGAGCGGTGCTGGAACCTGTGCGGTCTGGATTGGATTCGTCGCTGGAATGCTCTGTTTGCTTCAGAACTGTTTTTGGTGGACTCCTGGGTTCCTGTTGTCAATTTCTGTTGAAATCTGAAAGTTTTGTGATGATTTCCTGTCTTGCAGACCTTCTCTTGGACATATAATTGTCCTCGGCCATTGGGGGAGGCTGCTCCCTCTGCCTGGCTGGTGCTCACATGGGGGTTGGAGGCAGGGTTTGCTGGAGGGCTGGCCTTGCATCTGTTCCCCTCAACTCTCTGCAAATTCAGCTGGTGGGCTGTGTCCATGGAGAGTTGAGGTGTTGGGTCACTGGTAATACAGGAGGGAGGGCGCCGCCCTGCAGCGCCGGAAGATACATCTTGTTATTCTTGAACTAGACCTGAGACCCTGGAGGTTCGAACTTGAGTGGACTGGATGTTCTGAGAAAACTACAGTCTGGTTTGACTTTTCCTTTACCTAATTTCATTGTTTTGGGCCAGATTGTTATTGATTTTGGGCAGTGAGAGAGCACAATGATTATGTGAACTTCAGACAGTGAGAGTGTCAAAGTTTTATATCATTTATTGACTTTTCCCAGACCTCTGTGAAAGTTAGTGTCTGGGGTAAAACCATAACCTTACTTTTTATCTTTCTGAAAGGTGGGAGCTCCTAGAGGAGATAAATTATTGAATTTGGGATCATTTTATTATTTGCTGCTACCTGGAAGCCTTTGCATTATGTTTATATAGCTGATTCCTTACTATTGAGTTGGGGCTTTATATGTGTTTGTGGTGTGGTTTGAAAGTTTGTTTGTTTTTGTGTTTGTTTGGGTATTTGTGACTTGTTGTGGAAATGTGTTGGTTAGGTATGCCGATAAATTCAGGCCTTATTCCCTCCAGGCTAAGGAATTTTGCCCTTTCTATTGCCTTCCCTGTCTCCAGAGGTGTATAGACGGTGTAGGGCATTGGGGATTGCTAGAGGTTAAGGGTGGGACTCAGCCTGCTGGGGAATGAAGAAGAGTGGATGGATTGGGATTGTGGGGACAAGGAGATGCCCTGGGCAAATGGGTCCAGGAAGGGGGTTTTCCCTATCTGGTTCCCATACCCAAGGGCTCTGCCTACAGCAGACAGGAAACTCGGTCTTCCTCATCTGCTCATCGGACTCGGGTGGTGTTATGCAATGCCAGGTCTATTAAAAACAAGACCGCTATAGTTGCAGATCTTGTTAATTCAACTGACCTGGCTTGCATCACCGAGATCTGGTTGGATGAAACTGCTGGTCCCATTTAGGCTGCAGCAATTACACCTGGGTACTCGGTGATACACCACCTAAGAATGGATCATAGGGTCGGGGTGTGGCCATTTGTTTTAAATAAGAACTAAACCTGATGGAGGTTCCAGTGGGAGCTACCAATTCCTCTGAATGTATCCATGGGTGAGGGTGTGGGGTGCAGGATTCTTCTCGTTTACCGTCCACCAGGAGACGGGAATGCTTTCCTGTGGGAAGTCGTGGATTTCATTGTTGACCTGACATTGGGACCCCACAGATGGCTGATCCTGGGGGATTTCAATGCCTGGGTCAATGATGAACTCTCACAGTTTGGGCAGGACTTTCTCCAGTTAATGAGTTCACTGGGCCTCACACAAGTTGTTTCCTCCTCGACTCACATTGGTGGTCATTCAGTAAACTTGGTGTTTCTCCTGGGGATGGAGATATCTGATCTGGTGGTGGAACCAGTCGGGTGGTCAGACCATCATACCATCAGGTTCAGTTTTGAGGCCCCCTAGGAGGCCTGCCCCTATGGAGATGGTCCAATACCGCACTTTGAGGGATGTATCCCCTGATGGCCTGATGGCCTGATGCCGGTGTTGGACCTATCGGGTATGCCGAGTGAATGGTTGGATCCAGGGAACCTTGTACTAGCCTATAATAAGGCAGTGATAGAGGCCCTGGATTCCATTGCTCCTGTTCATGTTCGTCCACTCACCCTTCGCCCAGGTCTCCTTGGTTTGATGAGACCTTGAGGGAGCTGAGGAGAGTTGAACGAAAGTTAGAGAGGTGATGGCGAAAGTCAGGCCTGGTATGTGACAGGCTTAGTTTGATGGGCCATTACATGGTTTATCAATCAACAATTTCCCATAAAAAGGCAGAATTCCTGTCCAGGGAAATTGTTACTGTGTGGAATCGACCAGCTCAGCTTTTCCGGACCATGGACAGACTGTTCAATCCACTCTGCCTTCAGCCCAGAAATGCTTTTTCTCAAAAGCGGTGTGAGGAGATTGCTCAATTCTTCACGGATAGGGTTGCCTTGATCAGGTCCAATATCCACCTGACCCTCTCTCAAGGGAGTAGCAGTGGTCGGCAGGAGATGTCGGACACCCAGTTTGTGTGGTGTGACTTTAGCCATCCCACAATCAGCGATATTGTGATGGTTTTCCAGTCATTACGTCCTACCAACTGTAGTTTGGATCCGGATCCCACGCACCTACTGGTTGGCTGCATGGATGTTATCAGCCTGGTCCTTGCTGAGATAGTTTGGTTGTCCTTGGAGAGGGGAATTTTTCTAGATCCCCTTAAGGAGGCTGTGGTTCGGCCCCTTCTTAAGAAGTCCTCCTTGGATCCCGATTGTCTAGCAAACTACAGGTCTGTCTCTAACCTACCCTTTTTGGGTAAGGTAATTGAAAAGGTGGTGGTATTATAGTTGGAGGACCATTTGACCAGCCACAATGTCTATGATTCTCTCCAGTCCAGTTTTGGGAAGAGACATAGTACAGAGACAACCCTTGTTCAGGTACTAAATGACCTCATGATAGCGAGAGATCGAAGGACTTGTTCCATCTTTGTTCTTCTTGATCTCTCTGCAGCATTTGACAGTGTGGACCAAGGTGTGCTGTTGGATCACCTGCGGCTCATCTGTGGACTCTTTGGATCTGTCCTCAGATGGTTTCGATCTTTCCTCATGGGTAGGACTCAGAGAGTGGTATCTGGTTTTGTTCCTCAGCACCATTCTCTATCCTGTGGGTACCGCAGGGATCCATTTTGGTGCCCATGTTATTTGCAGTGTATATGCTGCCATTGGGAGTGATTATTAGATGGTATGGCTTGAGTTTTCACTGCTATGCAGATGATACTCAGCTGTACATGTTTTTTGTACCTGGTCAGGATGATGCTGTCTCGATGCTAAACAGCCGTCTAACCGAAATCCAGACCTAGATGAATGTGAGTTGGCTACGGTTGAATCCTAAAAAAAACAAGGTGCTGGTGGTGGACTCAGGTCATCGTGAGGCGGGTATGTTGAAAGGTTCTCCTTTGGGTCTATGGCTCGGAAGTGTCCAGCTAACTGCCTCAGACTGGGTGCGGAACCTGGGCGTTATGTTTGACGACTGTCTGACCTTAAAGTAGCAGGTATCAGCGTTTTAAAACTTCTTTTACCATCTGAGAAATATCACCCGGTTAAACATCTGGTTCCTCCATGATCTTCCAACATTGGTTCATGCTTTCATTACCTTCTGCCTTGACTACTGCAATGCCCCTTACCTAGGGCTACCAGGGGTTGATATCTACCACCTGCAGCTGGTGCAGAATGCGGCAGCCAGACTATTGACTGGTACTTCTAGAACCAGTCATATAACGCCTGTGCTCTGCACTCTGCACTGGCTACTGATACAGTGGCAGATCACCTTCAAGGTTGCGTTATGAACCTATAAGGCCCTACATGATCAGGGATTGGGTTACCTGAAGGATCTCCTCTGTCCCTCACTGTCCCTCTGTCTCTCCTATCCACCGATGAGGATTGCTAGAGATTCCCAGGGTTCAGTTACAAACATCAGGGACAAGGGCATTTAGTTTTGCAGCCCCGACCCTGTGGAATTCCCTACCTCATCGGGTACGAGATTGCCTGACCGTCCAGAGCTTTAAGATTGCTTTAAAGACGTACCTTTTTGGTTTGGCATCTGTTGATTATTGAAGCTGCTACTGTATTTTATGTGCTTTATTCCTTTTGGGAAAAATATTTTATATGTTTTATTGTACAGGCGCCTTACTTTGGAAATGCACCTTTTATAAATAAAGATGATTTGATTTGATTTGATTTGATTACAGTAACAAAGTAAAACAAGGTGCAGTGTCAAACAGAGAAGTAAAAAATACACATATGTACAGAACAGAGTCATTCATACATATAATCAAGATATATACATTAATATTGAGCAGAGTAGCCTTTTCAATGGATAGGCTCGAAAAGTGGATGTAGCTAGCAAGTTCACTAGAGAGAACTTGGTTACAAAGAAATTACGGGGACGGTGAGGTTAAACCGGAATACATCAGGGAGGGGAGTGGCACCTGGCCAATGCCAAGGCAGCAACTGATGGATCCAGGGAGAGTCTGTAAGGGGACTAAGACAAGGGAGAGACAGAGAGGGAGAGTGAGGCAGGAGGCCAGGCGAAAGGGAGGTACGGTTGGATAGAAAGAGACAGGAAGTGAGGGGAACTAGCGATGTGGAAAACAATTGTAGGATTCCTTCACAGAGTGGTCATAGAGTGACTTGAAAACACTCAGACTAACGGGACAATTCAACTTCAAGCTTTTTTGCATATTGTTCTACAATGATGGCAGCGTAAAACTTATAGCTGCTCTACCGAAGTGAGATTTGACCTTAGGTATTTGCAGGACAATTAGAGAGTGGCTTCTTAGGGCATATGAACCTAACACACTCAGGGGAATACAATCCGAGACGTATGATGGAAGCTTTTTGGTAACTGCTCTGAATGCCCATAGAATGGCATTTCTATTTTTCCTATAGTGGAGGGAAGTCCAAGCCCAGCAGTATACAAGGCGCAATGATGTGTGGAAAGGGGAAGGCCAGTTATGAACCTGATTGCTCTATGATATAGGTATCCAATTTAGCCAAGGAAGAGGCAGTGCAATGGCTATAGAGAAGGTCCACATAATCTATCAATGAAAGGAACGTAGCTTGAACCAGCCGCAGCTTAGCATCTGTTGCTAGCCTTGCTTGTAGAGCAGAAAGCAGCTAACTAAAAGAAGCTACATTTTCTTATTAATTTAACACTTATATCTTAGCAGGAGTCAGTGTCTGTTGAGATTAAGCAAACAGATACTTTATTAGAAGTAGAAGGGGTCTTATTTAGGGTTTAAAAAAAAAGAAAGAAAAGAAACAAAGTCAGTGTGTGTTCTGTGCTGGGAAGGGTTCTGTATCTGTTTACTTTGCTAAACCAGTAGGAGGAGAGAGAGCTAATTGGGGTGTGGCTTAGACACCATAAAAGCAGGTGACTCAAATTACAACTTCCTATTAACTAGCCTTGTTTGTAGAGCAGAAAGCAGCTAACTAAAAGAAGCTACATTTTCTTATTAATTTAACACTTATATCTTAGCAGGAGTCAGTGTCTGTTGAGATTAAGCAAACAGATACTTTATTAGAAGTGGAAGGGTCTTATTTAGGGTTTAAAAAAGAAAGAAAGAAAGTAGTGTGTGTTCTGTGCTGGGAAGGGTTCTGTATCAGTTTACTTTGCTAAACCAGTAGGAGGAGAGAGAGCTTAATTGGGGGTGTGGCTTAGACACTATAAAAGCAGGTGACTCAAATTACAACTTCCTGTTGCTAGCCTTTTTTCTTACTAATTGCCCTCCACCCACCCTAAGCCAGTTCTACTTTTATAGCCACTGGATTTGACTGTCAACAGAAACTTCCTGTTTGGCAGTAGGAAGGAAAGGATCATAGAGAAACATTGGTTTGTCAACCCTAAGAAAAAAAAGTAGCTCACTCTCCCTAGCAGTTGGTGGTCCGACACTGAGCAAGGAAGAAGAAGGCTACTGAAGAATATAGGAAGTTACTGTCCCAGAACAGAAGAGGGAGAGCTGTAAGGAGGGAGAGAGGCATACAGAAAACAGGAGGGGACACAAGATAAGACATGATAGGAGTGGTGTGCAATGGCTGGGCAGAGTGTTCTGGGAGACATTCTGGAGGCTGTGATGCTGCTCTCATTTGCAGGCACCTCTCTGGTCTGAGGGAGGAGGTTGCCATCTCCAGGCTGACCTGGCTAGGATTCATGAAACCTCCCCCACCCAGGGACCACCAGGGCCAATGCCACTACCTCAGAGGTTGCCAAGAAAGAGGAGAGATTGGACCAGGGTGGGCTCAGAAAGGGAGAGGGTGGTGGAACAGAACTGCATCCCTCCAGCTGTACCTCTTCACAATTCATATGCTGTTCTGGCAAAGTGTGGTTCCTCTATGGAGGCACCCACAGTGGAGACCAAGGAGGATGCTGGGAACCTCCACAAAGGAGACCCACAGGAGGGTGGCATGAGACCCCAAAGGGGAAGGAAACAACTCCTGGTGGGGGAGTCAATCATTAGGGGTAGAAATGGGGAGGGAGGTGGTGCCTGCCTGGCACCACGGCTTGGAGGGACAGGAAGCGAATCCTCAGCATCATGGGAGCAGCTGCAAGAGGGAGGGAGCTGGATGTCATTGTCCACCTAGGGACAAATGACCTGGCTAGGAATGGGATCAGAGCAGTGCAAGAGGAGTTTGTAGAGTTGGGGAAGGGCCTTAGACAAGTAGCGCATACAGTAACCTTCTCGGAGGTGCTGCCTGTCTATAGTGAGGGTGATGCTAGGGTACTCCTCACCAGGGAATTCAATGAATGGTTGAAAAACTGGTGTGGAGCTCAGGGTTTTGGCTTCATTGGGGACTGGGTAGCCACCTGGAGGGATGCAGTCCTATACTGGTGTGATGGTCTGCATCTGTCCAGGGGGGAACCAGGATCCTAGGTGAGAGGTTTAAATGCTTCACTGGCAAGCATTTAAACTAGCCAAGGGGGGAGGCACTGAAAAGGAGCAGGGAAATCCCAGCCTCCCCCACAAACAACAGTAATTAGTGAGGTAAACACCAAGGTAGAAAAGTCATTAGGGAGCAGGACAGAAGTAAATGTAAAAGGCAAAAGGCAGTAAGTGACAGAAATGGGGCTAAAAGGGTAAGGCCATCAAAAGTGGAGGGTGATGAGTACCAATGCCTGTAGTCTGTGTAACAAGCCCTGAACTAGTGGCCTTGATGGAAGAGGGTTGCCTGGATATTGTGGCAGTCACAGAAACATGGTACACAGAGAACCATGACTGGGATGTCAACATACCAGGATACACAATCTATAGGAGGGACAGGAGGGTAAAAGAGGAGGAGGAGGACTAGCTCTTTATGTAAAGGAAGGATCAAAGCAACAGAACTAAAGAGTAAACAGGGAGCAGATGAGATACTCTGGGTCACCCTGGAAACAGGAAATGGCACCATAATCCACATGGGGGCTGTATACAGACCCCCATCTCAGGGGGAGGGAATTGGCAAGGAAATGATAGAAGGCTTCCTTAGAATGGCAGAAAAAGGGGAGATATTGTTGATGGGGGACCTGAATATGCCAGATGTTAACTGGAGCATGTTTGCTGCAGGCACATCCAAGAGCAGGGTCATTCTTGATGCCCTACAGAGGGCATGCCTCAGACAGCTAGTATTGGAACCCACTCAGGAGGGAGCAATCTTAGACCTGGTACTCTCAAATGGGGACGGAGAAAGAATCTTAGATTTAGAAGTGGGTAGCCATCTGGGAACAAGTGACCACCAAACAGTGTGGTTCACGATAAACACAGCCATACAGTCAAGCCATACAAAAGCAAGAGTATTGGACTTTAGAAGGGCTGACTTTGAGAAAATGAGAGAGTGCCTCAGAAAAGCACTAGCAAACAGGCAAGAAGAAGGGGTAGAGGAACAATGGAGAGTAATCAAAACAGCCATCACAGAGGCAACAAGGCTTTGTGTAAAGCAAATCAACAAAACACAATGAAGGAAAAAAGCTTTGGTTCTCAAAAGAGATGGCAGGGAAGGTTAAGGAGAAAAGGATAGCATTCAGGAAATATAAGGGAACACAGAAGGAGAAGGATAGAGAACTTTATCAGTTAAAGCAGAAAGAGGCTGGGAAGGCAGTCAGAATAGCAAAGGCCCAAACCTTGTAAAGGATAGCCAACTCTGTTAAGAAGGGGGATAAGACCTTTTATAGGTACATTAGGGAGCGAAGAAAGACCAAGGGAGGGATACTGAGGCTTAATAAAGGGGAGGGAATGTGGGTAGAGGGTGACAATGAAAAAGCAGGGATACTGAATGAATATTTCTGCTCAGTATTCACAAAGGAAGAAGAGGGGGAGGTACCTAAACCAAACAAGAGAAACACTCTGAAGACGAGGGTTGATAGTAGTCCATTTACAGAACAAAGAGCTCTGAAAGAACTAATAAAATTGAAGGTGGACAAAGCATGGGGGCCTGATGGATTCACCCAAGAATTCTAAATGAACTAAGGGTAGAACTAAAGACACCGCTGACTACTCTGTTTAACAAATCATGGGAGGATGGGGTGGTACCTGAGGACTGGAGGAGGGTGGATGTGATTCCTCTTCACAAAAGTGGAAGCAGAACAGAGGCAGGAAACTACAGACCAGTTAGTTTGACCTCAGTGGTAGGTAAAATGATGGACTCACTTCTGAAGGAAAGAATTGTTGAGTATCTAGAGGCCAGTGGGGCACAGGAGCCAAGGCAGCATGGATTCACGATGGGAAGGTGGTGTCAGATGAATCTAATAGATTTCTTTGACTGGGTAACCAAAGTAGTAGACCAGGAGGGCTGTGGACATGGCTTACCTAGATTTTAGCAAGGCATTTGATACAGTCCCACACAAAAGATTAATACTAGTTAGCCAGCCTTGAGTGGGTCCCAAGGTGGTGGCCTGGATAAAAATTGGCTAGACAACAGGACGAAAGAGTAGTAGTAAATGGAGTCCACAGTGAAGAAAGGAGGGTTACTAGTGGGGTACTGCAGGGTTCAGACATTGGGACCGTCCTTCTAATGTCTTTATAAGTGACATTGCAGAGGAACTGGAAGGAAAAGTATGACTCTTTGCAGATGACACAAAGATCTGCAACAGGGTTGATCACAAGATGGAGTGGAAAGAATGAGAAGGGACTTGGCAAGGTTGGAGGAATGGTCAAATGTATGGCAGCTCAGATTCAATGCAAAGAAGTGCAAGGTAATGCACCTGGGAAACAAAAACCCAGGGCAAGAGTACACAATGGGGGGTGAGATACTGACAACAGTAAAAATGGAAAGGGACCTGGGGGTAATTATATCAGATGACCTAAAGGTGGGCAAGCAATGTGAGAAGGCAGTAAGGAAGGCTGGGGGGATACTGGGATGCATAGGGAGAGGCATCATAGTAGAAAACAGGAAGTTGTTATCCCTCTGTACAGAGAGTTGGTGAGACCCCATCTGGAGTACTGTGTGTAGTTCTGAGACCCCATCTCCAAAGACATAGACAGGGTGGAGGCTGTCCAGAGGAGGGCAACAAATGATGCAGGGTCTGCATCAGAAGACATATGAAGAAAGATGAAAGGAACTAAAGATATATAGCCTCAAGGAAAGGAGGAGAGGGGGGACATGATAGAAACTTTCAAGTACCTCAAGGGAATCAACAAAGTCCAAGAGGGTGGCATCTTTCAGAAAAAGAGATGTGCAAGAACAAGGGGGCACAATTTGAAGATAGAGGGGGGACGGCTCAGAGGTAATGTGAGGAAGTATTTTTCACAGAGAGGGTTGTGGATGCATGGAACAGCCTCCCTGAGGAGGTCATGTAGTCAAGAACAGTGGGGGAATTCAAGAATGCATGGGACAGACATAAGGCAGTCCTAGTGGGGGGTAGGAGGAAGTAAGCTGTTGGTTAATTAGGATCTGCAGCTTATCTGTTAGGTAGGAAAATGGGCAGACTGGGTGGGCCAAGCGGTCATTATCTGCCGTCAAATTCTATGTTTCTATGTTTCTATCACTAGTAAGGAATTGGTCAAGTCTTTAGAATAGGCCTAATCTCTGTCTTTGTTTCTTCTGTAGCTCTTTAAGATGTTCAGAGAAGGAGAGTCTGTAGTCGAGCCACAATCCCAAGTATTAAAATTTTGACACAAACTCAAGTTTTTCACCTAGTACTGTGGTGATCTGTGGGATAGCCCCAACACAAGCAGGGTTCACTGCAAAGGAAGTAAGGGAAAATAGCATCACTTTAGGTTTTTTTTTGTGTGTTAAGCAGAAGCTTTTTGCTTAAGAGCTGATTCTGCAATAGATTAAATTTGGCTTGGAGATCTTCACAAGCTGCTTCCGGTGATGGATGACTTGGATAAAGTACTGTGTCATCTGCAAACAAGTGGATATTGTCCTTATTGATGCTGTCATCGATGTTATTAATATAAACAGCGAACAGCAGGGGACCAAGGTTAGACCCTGAAGCACACCTCTTAGCAGTGGTTTAAGAAATGAAAGATTGCCTTCAGCCTTAACCTGCTGTTGCCTTCCTGCTAGGTAATTGGAAAACCAGCACAATGAGTTGGTGTCTAGACCTATACTACACAGGGTGGAAAGAAGCAGACTATGATCAACTGTCAAAGGCCTTACTTAGATCCAAAAAAACTGCACAGACAAAGTTATTTTCATCAAGGTCAAGGAGCCAATCAATATTCACTTTTGCTAAGGCCGTTATGGTGCTGTGCTTTGCTCTGAATCCAGACTGCACTGGGTTTAACAAGCTCCTGGATTCAAGTACATCCTTAGCTGACCACTAACTATCTTTTCAGTAACTGAGACATAATGGGGAGGAGGAGATCTTCCTGTAATTGTTAAGGTCGCAAGTATCACCTGATTTGTGTAAGGGAATGACATGTGCTACTTTCCATTGAGAGGAAGGGAGGGTCTCCTGGGATAATGACAAGTTGAAGAGGTGCATGATTGGCACTGCCAGCACATGGTGTGCACATTTCAGTAAAAAGAAACTGTGGAGTCAGAGCCCACACCTTTCTTGATATCCAACTACAGCAGTAGATCTTCTACCTATTTTAGAGTGGTGGGCTGGAAGGAGAAGGCTGCTATGGTGGTGGGAGGCGTGTGTTAGTCCCAGTTAAGCGCGAACAGCATTAGCGGGGTGAGTTGTCAAAAGCAAGCCCAGCAGTTGAAAAAATGATTATTGAAGGTGTCTAGTATCTCCATTCTATCTGATATAGTGTTACTACCATAGTTAATTTTTGATGGAAAGGCGTTACCAGGAGAATGACCACACATGTTCTCAATTGTTTTCCAAAATTTTGATGGATTCCTTGAGGTGGAGTCTAGCTCAGCATGACAGAAGGTGGCCTTTGGCTGCTCTGACCAGCTTAGTGCACATGTTGTGGGCCTTCCTAAATTGGCACCAATCTGAGTCATTCTTGCTTCTGCATTCTTTTTTCCACAGCCTAGCTCTTTCTAGCATGGATGACTTAAGCTCAGGAGAGAACCAGCGACAAGTACTGAGCCTCACTCGTACCTTCACCACGGGGGCATGCCTGTTTAAGGCCGCAGATAAAATTTCAGGAAAGATGTTATACACCTTGTTTACTAATTTGGCCAAGTAGAACTCCAGCCAATGCAGGGAATGTTTCAAATCATCAATGTAAGCAAGCAAGTCAAAGTTGCGTCTACACCTTTTGTTTGAGAACTTTGATACAGACTGTGGATTATGCATAGATCTAATGCTGGCGGTATAACAGTGATCGCTGATGTCCGAAAAAAATGTTCCAGCATGGGAGAATAGGTGAGATTTGCTTACCAGGGTGCTGTTTCTAGGGTTCTTTTTATTTGGGTGAATAGGTTCGCTGATGAGTTTCACCAACCCCAAGGTGTCACAAGAAGATTTCAAGGGAGCAGAGGCTTTTGATAACCAATCATAGTTCAGATCACCTATAATAATGGTTTGCAGCTTACTAAGCCCCATGGCGGTGCTTAGATGTGACACTCTGTGTAATAGGCTGCAGATGGAGGCCTGTAGCAGCCTATTACACAGAGTGTACAAGAAGTCCAGCCAAGGGTCTTAGAAGTATTGTCAGACTGTATCTCGGTTTGTGGTGGCTTCGTCTGTGAATTAGGTGCATGCCTCCCAAACACCCACCTCAGTAAAGTAATCATTAAAAGCCTCAGCTACTTTGGGGCCTAATGGAATCTGTTGGCCATTAATGCAGAAGTTTCTGGTATACTTAATTTTGTGTCCCCCCAGCAGACCTGAAATAATGTTCCAGAAGGCTCTGGGGTTATTTTTACTATCGCTATCAAGTTTATTTTTAAAATATGCTTGTTCAGTCTCCCTAATTGCTTGAGTATATCTTGTGTGCCTTTCTATAGGATAGCCAATGATTTTCTTCAGATATGCTTAGCCCTGTGCCAAAGTCTGTCTCTTTTTTAATTTATGTAAACCTGAGTTATACCACGACCTCTTTTAACAGTTCTTTTAATTACAGGAACATGTTTGTCACAAACTTTTAAAATTCTTGGTAGAGCCAGCCTGGTGGGCTGAGAGGTTGAGGCGCTGGATGCCACACCTGCGCTACGCTGGTGACCTGGGTTTGGGAACACACCCGGGACATCAGGGGTCGACAGGGGAGGGATAGGATTAAGCATCCATGGGACTGCTCTCCTATCCTATCTGCAGTGGCCCCTGGTGATGATTGGGGGCACTGCTACAGCAGGTGCCTTAGGGGTGGAGTGCGGCTGATGTTGGCATGTTGTGCCAAAGATGTAATTGCATGTCCGCACTCCAGGACTCACAGTTGGAGGGAAAAATGACTGGGCATGACAGAACAGCTTGATAGCTGTGCTTCACTCTGCCCGGAGGACTGGTGTAGAATCACACTGTGGGGGTCTGGTCCCGGCCTGGCTCGGGAGGCATTGGGTGGCCCCTGCAGGTGGGGTGTGGCTGTACCGGACCCCATCATGCGAGTGAGCCTGCTGCTCTCCAGGCAGTGGATCCAGTGGCTGGATGCTCCCCACCGTGGTGCCACAGCAAGGGTGGTAAACAAAGTAATGATAAAATAAATTCTTGTTAAAACTAACTCACGCATCTGATGCACTTGGAATTAAAGTTCATCTAGTCCAGTTGATATACTCTACATCCATCATGAATTTAATATAATTGAAATTCTTATCTTAAAAACAAAGTGTTGACACCAGCATGTTTAATGTTAACTTTTTCACGTACTGCAAAGATGATCTATTGGCCCAGAAAGGAATCAGGGAAGGCCCAACTAAGTGTGTATAGATTAGGGTTATTTGTAAAAATAAGATCCAAAGTAGTGGATTTTGTACAGTCCTTATTTGGGGCCCCCACTGAAGTCCATGCCTTTTCGGAAATGGTCCGGTACTGCCCTTTGTGGGGTTTGTCCCCATCCGGGTTATTGGCGGTGCTGGACCTATTGAGTGTGGGGACTGCTTGTGCGACTGGAATGGAGGAGGTTGTGGTGGCATAAAATAGTGCCGTCACGGACACCTTTGATTCAATCGCACCCATTCATGTCTGACCCTTATCTACCCATAAAAGACCTCCCTGGTTTGATGGGGAGCTCAGGGAGTTAAAGATTAAGGGTCGGAGGTTAGAGAGGTGGTGGAGGAGATCTGTCCTGATGGAGGACAAATTGGCTCTAATGTTCCATTATAGGGATTATCAGGGGGCAATCTCCTGTAAGAAGGCAGAATTTTTGTCAAGGGAGAATGCTGCAGCAAAGAACAGACTGGCTCAGCTCTTCCACACAGTGGATGGGTTGTTACATCCTGCCTTCTTCCGTGTGGGGGGAGCAGGTTCAGGCACTAGGTGCAAGGAGTTTGCTCCATTTTTTGCCGACATAGTGTCCACTATCAGAGCTGAGATCTCCTCCGCCATCACTCAAAGGGATTGTGGGGTCCACTCTGAGGTGTTGCAGAACACTCCTCCTGTCTGGACTGAGTTTGATCCAGTTGGGGTGGAAGAGGTGGTGAGGGTTCTCTCAAGACTGAAGCCAACACATTGTGATCTGGACCCAGGTCCAGCACAACGTTGGTTGGGTGTATGGACCTGATTGCACCTGTGGTTGCCAGATTGTCCAGAGTTCCTTGAGGAATGGGGTCTTCCCATTAGCCCTAAAGGGCCTTGGTCAGACCCCTGTTAAGAAAACCTCATTGGACCCGGACTGCCTCACCAGCTACAGGTCGGTCTCTAACCTCCCATTTTTAGGGAAGGTTATAGAAGAAGTGGTGGCAAGTCAGCTTGAGGAACGCCTCACTCCTGTTCCACCTATGATTTTCCAGTCAGGGTTTAGGGCTGGGCATAGTACGGAGGTGGCCCTGGTGAAAGTGCTTCATGATCTCCTAATGGCGAGATACAGGAGAGATCATTCCATCTTGGTCCTCCTGGATCTCTCAGCGCATTCAACACTGTGGACCATGAGGTGCTACTAGACCGACTGTGTTTCTGGTGTGGCCTGTCCAGTAAAGTCATCAAATGGTTCAGGTCATACCTGCAAGGTAGAGTGCAGAGGGTAGTGATTGGGTTGGCCTCATCTAGCCTGAAAGCTTTTACCTGTGGCATTCTGCAGGGGCTGGTCTTGTCATCCTTATTGTTCACAGTGTACATGCTGCCATTGGGAGACATTATCAGGTGGTATGGGCTGGATTTTCACTGCTATGCAGATGATATCCAGCTATACCTGTCCTGTGTACCAAGTAACCAGATAGCGGACTCTGTATTTAACAACTGTCTGTTTGAGATCTGGACTTGGATGTCCCAAAACTGGTTGAGACTCAACCCAGACAAGACAGAGGTGCTGGTGGTGGATCCGGTCATTGTAGGGGGATGGGTTTGTGGAGGCCACCTAGTCTTGTACTGGGGGGGTGCCACTGACCCCATCTGAACGGGTGAAGAATCGGGTGTGATCCTTGACAGCGGTCTGACACTTGATGCTCAAGTGTTGGCCATTGTTAAGAGTGGAGTCTATCATCTGAGGAACATTACCCGGATTTGGAACCTGTTACCCCCCGAGGACATAGCCTTACTAGTACATGCTTTTGTAACATCCAGGCTGGATTACTGCAATGCCCTGTACCTAGGACTATCTGGAGGTAACCTCCGCCGACTGCAGCTGGTGCAGAATGTGGCGGCAAGACTATTGATGGGTGTGCGTAAGGATGATCATATCACACCCATCCTCCGCGAACTGCACTGGCTGCCGGTTAGGTGGAGGATTGTCTTCAAGGTCGGGCTTCTGACCTATAAAGCCCTACATGAAGGGGGACCAGTCTACCTGCAAGATCTCCTTGTGGCTCATTGTCCATCCTGGGCTCTCTGTTCCACTGACGGTTGTCTCCTGGATATTCCTAGGGTGAGGTTGCACCATTCGAGTGACCAAGCATTCTCAGTGGCTGCACCCACCCTATGGAATCAATTACCTAAACAGCTATAGGAGGCACCCTCAGTGGATACCTTCAATAAAGGTTTAAAAACTTATTTAATCAGGCTTTTAATTAAATTTTTACTGGATTTGATTAGATAGATAATTTTATTTATTATGTGTCACTGGATAATGGTGTAGATTTTAAATTGTATATTTGTATACTTTTAATACTGTGGTATTATATTGATTGTGAAGTGCTCAGAGTCCCGGAAAGGAGCGTATATAAATAAAGTATCTATCTATCTATCTATCTATCTATCTATCTATCTATCTATCTAGCTATCTATTAATTCTTGTCGGATCTTGTATCAGTTGGCTTAGGCGGAGTTAGATTGTAAATCTACCAGGCAATGGATATTCTCAACTGTTGCCCATTTAACATTAAAATCACCCAATAACAAGATTTCATGAGAATTAATATGTCTGTAGAAAATCCTGGAGAACACTGAATATGGTTGAGTCAGTTTTAGGCGGTTTATATATCCCACCCAATATTATTGGTTTACTGAAAGGAATTTGTATTTGAACAGTTACAGTTTCTAATCCTCCTACAGTTAATTTATTCTGGACTTCAATAGAAACCAAGTTTGAGTTGACATATACCAATATGCCTCCCCTGCTCAAGGACTATCTCTCACTCCCTACCCAGAAAGGGCTTGTCACAAAACTAATCCAGCCCTACTGATGTTGTATACAGCTCTGTGATCCAATCATATCTCTCTAAACTAGAGTCTCTGTACAATGACTTCAGTCGCTTCACTACAAACCTTCCCTACCAAACACATCACTGCTCCTTGAACTTGGCTCTCTACCTCATCTTACTTGCTAGTCGTTGTCTTGCCCACTGAGCTACCTTCATCACAATTCGCAAAGTATTGGTTCGGTACTCTCCCCTCCTACCTCACCAATCTCCTGTCCCCCTCCATCAATCTGGGCTTTTCACTTCATACCTGTGACCCTTGCTCCTTCACCCTCCTCTATCACATTCGCAATCAGATAAGTTATCTCTTGCCTTCAGGCCCCCTCCTCTGGAACCACTTCCCCACTGTCCCCCTTGCACATCACTGCATCCTTCATAAATCACCTAAAACCCTTCCCCGCCTCCTGTTCCTGCTTTCGTCCTCATCCCCATTGACTCCTTCCTCCTCACTCCCTCTTCCCCACTGATCTCTGACTCTCACCTTAATGCTTTAGCCATTCATTTGAGAATCCTTCTTCATTTCTTAAACTGCTGCCTGATTGTTAAATCATTATATATTCATTTGTATTTTTGTATATATGGTATATATTTGCTATATTTTTATTATTGTACTGTATCGTATATATTTGTAAAACATCTTGGATATTGTTGTACTTACTGCTATGCAGTTCACTTCTGTATTCTTGATGTATTTCTACTTCCCTCTCCTGGTACACTTTAAATGAGTCTGCTCAGTGTGCCTTTTCTGGTTACCACAATTTTAAATAAATAAATATGAAATCTCCAAGGAAATTGAAAACTCAGCAACAGTGGTGACCATTACACAACAGCACTCTGGAAGGGGGCAATTTTAAACTTTTTTTTCTCGATTGGAGGTGTTAATCTCGGTACCAGAGTCTTGGGGCTCCTTCCACACCGATGTCACCTCCAAGATAGCAACCACTCACATGCAACAGCCAGACACTAGGCTCAAACCACTGCCCCAGTCTGGCTTTCATCCAGTTGCAGCTTCAGGAAGGAGGGTGGGTGGTCTTCAGAGTTTATTATTCATGTTGGTGTCACATTTTCAGACACAACAAGTGAGGGCAACAAATGGGCAGACTGGATGGGCCTTGCAGTCCTTATCTGCCATCAACTTCTATGATTCTATGCTTTTTAAATGACAAGCAGGTGATAGGAATACATTAGTAAATAGATGCATAGCTTGCTTAAATCACTATCAGGCAAGCTGCTTCTCCACAAGTGCCTTCTTCACTGATTCACCAATGTAATTAGCAATATTCTAACAGTTACAAAGAGCAAGGATGGGTGTGCTCAGAATTGGCTACTGCAGTGCTACTAGTATTGATAACTGGTACTTGACAGGAGGGTATTTCAAGAGCAAAGGAAACAAAACTAGCCAGAGGACTAGTAGTATAAACAGTCCATCAGCACTCTGTTTACAGAAAAAACACTGGAGGCATGTACGTTCTTACCAGATCCTTTACTTAATCCATCAGCTAACAGACAGTGTGGGATGCACAACTAAATGCATTTGAAAACATGTAGTTCATCAAGTAGCCAAGAAATTTTCATGGCTCAGTTACCTATTCCTGTTTCTTCAATACTGGCTTGCTTCAATGTTCAAGATTTTACCTTTAGCTTAAACTTTGCAAATCATCCCACCAAAGCAGGATTGTGAGGCAGTACACATGTGTGCTCCCACATGCACCACGCCACAGCTGATGTTTTGGCATCTAATCCACACCTTCTTCCAAGCTACATTCCATTCCTGGTGATCTGTTTTAAAGTTTGCCTAACCTGCAACATGTGTCAAAATAAAAATGCATCTTTTCTGTGCATAAAGAGAAATATACATTCATAGTGTTCACACAGTGACATGAAGCCACAAAGGCGTTACACAGTGAAATTTAAAAACAGTCTAATCATTTCAATTTGGCAGGATGATCTTGTGTAACTTCTCACTACCTAGTAATCTTGTATGCTAACATAACAGCGCTATCTAAGAATGTCAACTGACATTATCAGTGTACATGTTTCAAAAACTCAGTTACCACTGTAGTGCTTACTAACAATTCTATGCTGTTTACTATATACGGACTGTTTATCTTAAATCTTGTTCCAGCCAAAGAACATATCATTGTACTCCCAGGTGCATGCACCTTATGGGTGCCATTTTGAGTAACCTGCCATTTATTTTAAACATATATTGTGTATATAGTAGTCCAGACTAGCTCCTAAAATACCAACAGCACTTATTACATATGTCTAGTGTTGCACACCCAGTGTGGCCTTCCTTGCACCTATAAAATAAAAATAGATCAGGAGGGATCTTGCTTCATAAAGCCTTTCTGAAACTAAACCAAATTATGGAGAAATGGACTCACTCACCAGTGAACTTATTTAATATTTTATTTACACATTCACACCCAACCAGATCAACATTTCTAAGTCCTTTGACTACTTCATCAGGATCGATGGAAATTGTACAAACATTGAAAATATTTTTTTTTTACTTTAAAATAATAAAGCAACACACTTTCACCTCATAAAGTCCATATATTATAAAATAAATTCTCAAAAGTATTGAGTAATTCACATTTAAATAATATTAATAATCTCTAAACAATACCTTACAAAGCAGCACCCAGTCATTACATGCACATTCTATATTAAATCAATATTCAATTAGTTAATTGTTACATTACTATAATTGTAAAATAATCAGATTCCCACCTTGGTATGTGAATTGGTTCTTCTTATCTCCAGACTGATTCTTAAGCACTTTGTTAACCTTTACATGTAACAATTTACATTAAAGATACATATATATATATATATATATATATATATATATATATATACACACACACACACACACACAATGTAGTTTGCTCTTGAAATTGTCCTTATATCAAAGTATTAGATCCTCCCACCTTTATACATAGAAGTTAGTATATATATAGCCACTCTTTAGTTTATTTTGAATTTTCATTTTCTTTTTAATAGATTAGATATTCTTTTGTGAAACATAAAAGCAAATGTTTTATTTATATGCAAGTTCAAAATTAATTTCATGTTGGGATACAACCATCTGTCCTATTTTGCTATTTATTCAGAATTAAGCATTTACTTAATTGAAGCTTAAGCTCCTAATGACCCATAGTGTTCTGTTTAAACAAATGAATATGAATAATGAATAATATTTTGATATCTATCTCTTGCTCCATATTTATATTCATAACCAAATTATAACCTTTACAACAAGCTTAAGTCTAATCATCTAAACTAGGGTGGCCTTCCATTATTTTACTTATTCGAGTCACTATTTTAAAGTTTACTGTCTCTAACAATCTATGTAAAGTTTGCTACCTCTGACAATCTATTGCTTGCTCTGAACAACCTCCTCATTTATAATGTTCCTTTCCCTTCTCTATCCTGAAAATTAAGTCCAATAAAACACCATCTCCAATATATGAAATAGTCATAGTTTTATATTACTCTGTTTCCTTTGTTCGCTGAGAAAAACGCCAAACAGCAGCGCTTACTACACTAACCTGCACTCTTTTCTTTCTTACTATGGTGTAATCCAGATTTAGTATTTGCTGTATTGGTCCTTGTAAGAACAGATCCAGAAGCAAATGATTTGAAACCTTTTATTGGACCAACATAGATGTAACAAAAAGAACAATGTGCTTTAGCTTTCGGACCAACAAGTCCTTTGTCGTAAGCATAATGACAGTTATTTAGAAAAGTCAATACTTTTAACACCCAGATCATACAGAAAAAGCAGACAAAATCCCCATTGGTTCAGAATACTCATTTAAAAACAGAAGATGAAGTCAGTGAAGCTTAATAGTACCATTTCACCTTCAGTTGAGAGAGTCTAAAGGTCAGAAGTGCTTAGTGCAGAAGACATACAAAGGATTCCACTACATATAAATTAAATTGACTTAGAGATACTTTCAGAATAATATAACAACTACTTGAGCAGAGGGCTCTTAAATCAAATTATGAGTGTCACAATGTGTATAAGAATGCAGTTACTGAAAAGCAACACTCACCCAGATTAAAACATACTAAAATTGTAAGTTAAAAGCAAGCACCACAAGATAGGACTACAAGAAGCATCTATATAGCATATAAAGAGTAACCAGTAAAGTTTTCCTAAAAAGAGCAATAGTTACACACTGTATGGAATGTAAAACTTAGCTAAGACCCATTACCCAGCTATACTCTCCAGCTAGATATTTTGCCCCATAAACTTCAAAAGCCTATAGTGTAGTAACAGAAGTTTATAAATGATAATACAAATATAAATTGTCAGTATAAGTGTCAAACAAAAATTACTTGTCAAGGACCACCAAGAAATTAAGACCATGCAGCCTGATATGTACAGCTTTGAATAAATTCTGAGGGCTTGATATTCAGACTGCACCCAGTTTTGTGCAAGCCTGGGTGCAGTGCAACTGGCTGTGCCAGGGCATGGACCAGGTGATAAATCATGGGAGAATGGTGTGGCACCAAGACTGGAGGAAGGCAGATGTGATTCCTCTCACAAAAGTGGGACCAAGACAGAGGCAGGAAACTACAGACCTGTCAGTTTGACTTCTCTGGTAGGGAAAGTGATGGAGTCACTTCTGAAGGAAAGAATAGTTGAGTACCTAGAGGCCAGTGGGGCACAGGACCCAAGGCAGCATGGGTTCACAGCGGGAAGGTCATGTCAGATGAATCTGATAGATTTCTTTGACTGGGTGACCAAAGTAGTAGACCAGGGAGGGGCTGTGGACATGGCCTACCTAGACTTTAGCAAGGCATTTGACACAGTCCCACACAAAAGATTAATAGTCAAATTAACCAGCCTGGGAGTGGGTCCCAGGGTGGTAGCCTGGGTAAAACATTGGCTGGACAACAGGACACAGAAGGTAATTGTAAGTGTAGTCCACTCTGAAGAAAGAGGGGTTACTAGTGCTAGTTACTAGTGGGGTACCGCAGGGTTCAGTATTGGGTCCAGTCCTTTTTAATGTCTTCATAAGTGACATTGCAGAGGGACTGGAAGGAAAAGTATGCCTCTTTGCAGATGACACAAAGATCTGCAACAGGGTTGATACACAAGGAGGCATAGAAAGAATGAGAAGGGACTTGGCAAGGTTGGAGGAATGGTTAGAAGTATGGCAGCTAGGATTCAATGCAAAGAAGTGCAAAATAATGCACCTGGGAAACAAGAACCAAGGGGAAGAATACACAATGGGGGGTAGTAACAACAAAAGATGAAAGGGACCTGGGGGTAATCATATCAGATGACCTTAAGGTTAGCAAGCAATGTGAGAAGGCAGTAGGGAGGGCTGGGGCTATACTGGGATGCATGGGGAGAGGCATCAGCAGCAGAAAACAGGAAGTTGTTATCCCTCTTTACAGACAGTTGGTGAGACCCCATCTGGAGTACTGCGTCCAGTTCTGGAGACCCCATCTCTGCAAGGACATAGACAGGATACAGGCAGTCCAGAGGAGGGCAACTAAAATGGTGCAGGGTCTGCAAGAGAAGCCGTATGAGGAGAGACTAAAGGAGCTTAATATGTATACCCTTGAGGAAAGAAGGGAGAGGGGGGACATGATAGAAACTTTTAAGTACCTCAGTGGAATCAACAAAGTCCAAGAGGGTAGCATCTTTCAGAAAAAGAGACATGCAAGAACAAGGGGACACAATTTAAAGATAGAGGGGGCGGTTCAGGGGCAAAGTGAGGAAGCATTATATCACAGAGAGGGTAGTGGATGTATGGAACAGCCTTCCTGAGGAGGTTGTGGGGTCTAAAACTGTGGGAGAATTCAAGAATGCATGGGACAGACATAAGGCAATTCTTGTGGGGGGTAGGAAGAAATAGGCTGTTGGTTAACTAGGATCTGCGGCCTATCCTGTAGGTAGGCAAATGGGCAGACTAGATGGGCCAAGTGGTCCTTATCTGCCGTCAAAGTCTATGTTTCTATGTGCTGCGCCATGGCTCAGCACCATTGAATATGGCACTGAGCGCATGCACTTGCTAAGCGCAAGATGGCAGAAGGGAGCAGGGGGATGCAAGTGCGGTTGCCTTTAGGTGCATCAACTGCGATATTCAGCACTGGGCATGCAGATGAAGCCATTATGCATGCAAGGTGCAAATGGGAGACATTGCATACGGTGCACGATCCCCAGTGATTTACCTGGCTCCTGAGCTGCAGCTGTCAGGGACTGGCGCCTGCAGTCCCTTGGCAGACCCCAAGTTCCGCACCGATAGTGAGCATGGTGTAAAATATCTTGTGGTCCAGTGGACCGCTCTCCATCGCTCGATCATGGGCATGTTTAGTCATCCCGGTGGTCTAGTAGCAGCCCCAGCACCCGATCATAGGGTGGATCTGGTAGTGCATCTGGTAGTCCAGTGATACCCGCCTTCACCCACCGCAGTCCTCTGCCACCAGCACCTCCCAGTCAGTAGCGAGTAACAGCACCTCACCCCGCACGCCTGGCCGCTGCCGGACCGACCGCGCATAGTGTCATCTGTACGCCCAGTCGTCCACCGCATGACCACGGGTGTGTCAGACTTCATACTGTACTACACAGGTCTGTTGTGTGAGTGAATGCTTCATTTACACAACACGCCTGTGTAGCACAGTGTGGTCTGCATGCCCATTGTTCCCACGAGTTGACCAATAGGCGACAGACTGTACCAAGCAGTCAGTTGGTGGGCAGCCGGCAGCATGTGGGTGGGGTGCTGCCACCCGCTGCTGAATGGGGGTGTTGGGTGGTGGGGACCGCAGTGGGTGGGCAGGGTGGGGGCACCACTGGACCAACAGGATTACTTTCACCAGATCTGCCTGCAATCAGGTGCTGGGGGGTTTCCACTGGACCACCAGGGATTATTTAAACATATGCATGTGATCAGGCGATGGAGAGTGGTCCACTGGACCACCAGGGATGATTTAAACATATGCTCATGATCGGGCAATGGAGAGTGGTTCACTGGACCACCAGGGATGATTCAAACATATGCTCAAGATTGGGTGTTGGAGAGCCATCCACTGGACCACCTAGGATGTATTGTACGGATGCCCCTGATCGGGTGATGTGGTGGTGGGGGGCACAGTGCTCCCAGGGCAGGAAGCTTATGGACAGTGTTCTGGGTGGGCAGGTAGCCACCCACGGCTGGCAGCTGCTGTGTTGCACCCTACAATAGGGTAGCTCACCTGTGGGTGGCTAGGACTTGCTCCTGGTTTTACCAGGCACATCTTTGCACCCCCGTGAGCAGTGCAAGGCGGGTTTGTGCCAGCATATGCACCACACATCCCGGGCAGAATATCGGGATGTGTCGCATATGCATGGGCACGACCCCCGCACTGGCGCTATACATTACCGATGCGCCCCCAGTGCATCGGAGTTGCGCAGCACACCATGCCCCTTGAAATATCATGCCAGGGAGACAGGAGTTGGTTTGCCATGACAACCCTGCTGGCGCCCATGTCAACCCATTTGAATATCCAGGCCAGAGTGTATAATGTAGCAACTTTTTCCGACTCTTTTTCTGCACCACTGACGAGGAACTCTCTCAGGCGATCTCTGCTTACTGTGTGCTGTACCTCCCACCTGAAGCTCTTCCATCCCCACTCCAGCCAAGCAGACACCCCAGCTCTGCACCCCTGAGGTGGGTCTGCCCTATCCTCGCAGGGTGCTCATCTGGCAATCTAATGTGCCCAGCTGGCGGCTGAACTAGGATGGAGGAGAAGCCCAGTGATGGAGTCTGGCACAATGAGACAGAGGTACTATCAGCCTATCCTCATCGATGGGATTTTTCCTTCATTATGTTGCCCCAGAGCATGGCGTGCAGTGATACCTGTGCAAGGTGGCCCTGCTGGCGTCTGCCACACTCCACCCCTCACGCGTCTGACTGGTGTTCCTGCAATGCCACCGATCTCCATCAGGGGCAGCCAGAACACCAAGCAGCCCTGGATCCCTCCCTGGGAGAAAAACTGTCCTCAGGATGCTCCATCCTCTCCCACCCACCAACCCCTGGCTCCCTGGGTCCATCACCAAACCGGGTCACTGGTGTTGCGCAAGGTGTGGCGTCCAGTGCCTCAACCCTCAGCACCACGGGCAGCTTATAATGTAACAACTTGATGTACTGAAAATGACTAAGGAATCTGAATAAGAAATCATAGAAATAAAATTCTCTCACACTCCCCAACACACACCACATCACCATAATGGGAGGGGGAAAATAACTAGTTTTAAGGAGATATACACACACACACACACACACACACACACACACACACACACACACTCCTACAGTAATGCACCATCATTCACATCAGTCACTGCAATTGTTACCCAAACGAATTCAACTTGTCATGAAATTCCAAGTAAAAGGGATCATGTATCCTAATATGTATAGAGTAAAAATGTGACACTATGTAACCATATTGCTATCTGCGCAGTAACAGTCCAAGAATTCTGAATAGAACCACAATGAAATAAAACTTCCACCCTCCCCAGGTTAATATAACTAGAAGTAAATGTACAGTATGTATGTAAGACAAGAGTCCTAACATACCTATATTTCCACAAATCACTACAATATTAGCCCAATGTTATTAGATCTGTCAGGGACCCCCATGCAAATGAGATCTCATACCCCAATATGTTCAGAGTTCAAAAATGTGACAGTACATAATAAAACTACTGTATGTACAGTAACAGGCTAGGGAATATGAATAAGACCAAATGGAATAAACCCCACCCCTGGGGAAAGTAAATAATAAGAAGGAATTAATATTTATTATTTATTTTATTTATTTAGCCTTTTTTTCCTGGGTAAGTACACTAGACAAGTATTATGCCTATTTTCAGGAACAACCCAGGAGAATACAACATGAGGAACAGTCAAAGAGACATGGCAAAGAGAGTACAGTTTTTTGTCACAGTAAACAAACGTGGGAAATACATCATTTGACACTAGGGAAAACATATAGTAGTAAGCACATTTCAGATTATGCACTCTAGACTAGCTAGTTCAACTGACAGATATATACAGGTCATCATACATAGGAGTGGAGCATAGCTCAAGGACTGGATTGGTCATAATATAACTTATAACATTGTAGTATACATCCCTAGGCTAGTTGGATCATGAACAGGTATATACAGCTCATCACATTTTCTAAATATGCACATGTTAGACAGAAACAGAAACACTTGGTAGTACAAGTTTCTACCAAGTGACCAAGTGCAATATGTCATGGTTAGCCTATGACCGTGGAGCAATAATAGGTGTAAAATGCCCAAGGCTTTTAGGCAGGAGTAGTCAGAAGTCATTGATACAGTGGGGAAAATATCTCCAGGAATTCAATGGAGACACCCTGGGGAGGTTCAGACAAAACAATTTGACACTTTACTCTAGGGAGGTTTGGGGCAGTCACACTCTGATGCTAGTTTTAGGAAACCCCACAGGGAATTTTGAAAACTCAGATAGGAGGGGGCAGCTCGGATATCCACAGGCAGCGAATTCCAGAGTCTGGGCGCACTTATGGCAAAGTCCCGATCCCCCATGAGGGTCCGGGTAGGAGGGACTTTGAGCATCCCTGATGTGAGAGACCTAAGTTGGTAGGGGGTGGGATTCAGTTTAGGCAGAAGCCGGGCCAGCCCCTGGGGGGTGCTAGTTCTGATCACTTTCCCAGAGAGGCATCCCAAACCAAAATCAAGGTATCTAGCTGGTGAGAGCCAGCAGAGTTTCTCATATAGCTCACAACGGTGGGTGAGTCGAGGGGCAGCCAAGGCAAAATGACAAATGTTATTGTAGGCAGTGTACCACTGGGTGAGATGTGTCTTTGGAGAAGCGAGCAAATAGGTGCAGCCCCATAGCTGAGGGAGGGAAGGAGCACACCCTTCGCTAGGGCAAGCCTGGCTGCCGGTGTAAGGTTAAACTTGGCCCTATAGGCCAGACCCAGTTTGCAGTTTGCCGCCCTGCAGATGTTAAGGATATGATTACCCATGTCAAGTTGGGGGTCAAGTGTTACCCCCAGATATTTGATAGAGCTCACTATGGGTAGTGAGGATCCATCTGCGCTGGTGATGTGTAAGCAGGCCGATGAGGCTTTGATTTTAGCCATTGAGCCAAAGAGCATAGCCTGTGTCTTTTTCAGGTTCAGGACCAGCTTGTGACTAGTAACCCATGACAATACCCTGTTAAAGTCATCGGTCAGGTTCTGGTTTAGGGTAGTGGCATTCTGGGAGTGAGCCAGGATTACAGATCCATCTGCATACATGGTGGCACTACAGCTGGTAGTAACCATGGGTAGTTGATTGATGAAGAGGAGAAGAGGAGGGACCCAGTACTGAGCCTTGAGGCACTCTGGAGGTCACTGGTAGGGGCTCGAGAGGACTTTATTGAAGCAGGTATGCTGCTTTCTGCCATGTAGATAACCCATTAGCCATTTCATGGCATGGGGAGAGACCAAGTGACCACAACTGTGCACAAGCAGTTTGTGGTCAACGAGGTCAAAGGCTTTGGACAGGTCGATAAATATTGCACCAGAGAGTTTGCCCTGGTCCATGGCTGTCTGGATACTTGATGTAACTGAGATTAAGGCTGTGGTGGTGCTGTGTCCCTTACAAAAGCCGTGCTGGGCTGGGGACAGAAGTTCATGAGAGTGGATATATTCCGAAAGCTGCTCAGCCACTACCTTTTCAAGGAGCTTGCTAAGGGTTGGAAGAATGGCAATCGGTCGATAATTGTCAGGCAGTTTGGGATTTCCTTGCTTTAGTACAGGAACAATCCTCACCTCTTTCCAGATGTCTGGGATGGTCCCCAGACCAAGGGATAGGTTGAAGATAAAGGCTACTGATGAGGCAATGTGTGCAACACCAAGCTTAAGGAGTTTAGGCTCCAGGTTGTCTAGGCCAGGACTGGAGTACTGGGAGAGGCCAGCTAGGTGTTTCTGCAAGTCCTGAACTGATACAGCCCTGAGGTGGAACATTTGACGAGGAGGGTGACCCTCCAGCAGAGTGGAGGGAAGGGGGTGGGACAGAGCCTCATCAGGTGAGAAGAGGGTTGTGAAGGCAGAGAGGTCAGAGAAGTGATTATTTAGGGAGTTGGCAATAGTATGGATTATTGCAGGAGACTCCATTTATGACCATGTCCGTAACCCCCGGATGGGAGGATCCGCTGACAAGGGATTTAATATCTCTCCAGAACCTCCTGGGATTACTGGCAGAGCTTAGTAGGGCAGACTTGCAAAAGTCACTCTTTGCTTCCCTGACGGCCTTTTTGCACTTGTTCCTGAGGTGTCTGTACCTTTGAATAATCATGGGATCACTGGTACCTTTGGAGCAGAGCCCAACACCTACCTCTCTCCCACATCTGGGCTAGGAGATTCCCATTTAACCAGAGGGTAGTGGACCCTCACCTATGGGTGACCTTGGGAGCATGCTTGTCTTGCAAGGCCCCAAAGGTGGAGAGGAAGTAAGAGGTTGCTGCTGAGGGGTCAGTGGCACCATACACCCCAGACCAGTCAGTAACTCTTAGGTCCTCCAGGAACTCCTCAGTATCAAATCTAGAGTAGTTTCTGACATGCATAATTTTGTGTGGAATTTTGGGGGTGGGAATTTTTCATACACAGAAAACCGGTGAGTGGTCAGAGATGGAGGCAGATAATGTACCTGCTGATGAGATCCTGTCAGGACGGTTAGACATGATCCAGTCAAGTAAGGTGCTGGAGGATCCATTTGCTGTCCACCTAGTTGGTTCCTGGATGAGCTGAGTCAGGGCAAGGTTAGCAAGCAGAGGCTCAAACTGCTTAACATTACCACTATCCCAGTTAAGGTTTACATCCCCCAGGATTATGAGTTCATGATGCCTGACTCTGGGACCAATTTTGTTCATGAGGTGAGTTAATCCAGGTAGCCCACCTCTTGGAGGATTATAGGTGCACACCAGGTGTGAGTTTCTTTGCATCCCCAAGTAGCAGTAGCACATGTAGCAACTCACAGGGGACACATTTGAATCCTGGTGGGCAGTTTGAGAGATTTTTAAGTGGCTCTTATGGAAGATTAGTATGCCACCCCTTGCCCCAGCTCTGTCCAGTCGGGTGAATTCATACCCAGTGAGTTCACAGGAAGAGTCAGGGACAGAGGTTTCAGCCAGGTCTCCGTCACTTCTAGGATATCGGGTTTGTAGAGTGCAACCCATGCTAATAGCTCATCACAATTAGGTAGCAGGCTCCTAATGTTAAGATGAGCTATTTTTCGCTCCTTACCCATGCCCCATATGGGACAGATTTTGTGGGTCAGATTTAATGGGCCAGGGTTGGTTTCAATATCACTGGCCAGTAGTAGTGCAAGTAGGAGGAGCCAGGGGAGATACCACCTCCGATGCACTTGACAATCTGGGAGTTTTTTAGCACGGGTACGCTTTACCCTGCTTGTATACATAAGGCACCGAAGATCTAGACAGCAAGTAACACTGCAGCGCGCTTCAGAGATCACAAGGATATTTGAGAAGGTGTAGTCGGGGACCTCGTAAGTGGACGACCATCCCCAGTTGTCACCCAGTGTTATTGGGGGGGAGGTGACCATATGCAACAAGGAGAGTCCCACTATAAGACCTATAAGGCCTATATCCCTGCGGATGACAGCCAGCACCCTCTTTACCTTTAATATTTGAGTATCGTGTGTGAACTAAGAGTAATAACACACTGTAACTATATGTATCTGAATAGAAGCCTACCTCGATGTAACAGCAAACCCCACACCTGCCATATTCACATACCCCCAAAACACACACACACACACACACACACACACACACACACACACACACACACACACACTGAAGTCCTATAATATGTCTATCCTAAGAAGAAAAGATCTGTGGATGTTAACTCCTATGATGTGCCATGAACCCCAAATCTGTGTTCATCCCATCTGCTACTGTACTGAGATGCAAATAAGTTTGATCTCAAAAGCTCATCTCTGTTGTGTACTTCTGAGATTTCCTTTAAGACCATTACTGACATATATGAAATTAAGTGGCCAGGCCAGAAAGTGTTGCCCCACTGGTTTTCAGTCATCTTCCATTTAATATTATGTCTGTGCGACTTCATCCTAGTGTAGAGCAGCTGGCTTGTCTCTCCAGCATAACCTGTTTGTGGACATCTCTTGCATTGAATGAAATAAACAACATGTTGTGATGTACATGTATAACTCCCATGTACCTTGAATTGTCTGTTTTGTGATGTAAACATGCAGTCCGAAGTGGAATCAGGACTGCCACATCTTTTGACCAAGGTGCCATTTGTTTCAAACATGCTTGATGCAAGCACCTTATGTCCTCAGGGCTTCGAAAATCGGGCCCCAAAGATTCATCCAGTCTGCCCATGTTCCCAAAATCCCTAGAGCCTTCCTTGGAACCTAATGTTCCTCCAGGGTATTAACACATTCCAGTCCTATCCCCATTCTCATCCATGGGCCTAGCTCTCTGTAAAACTACTAATCCCTTCATTCTGTCCCAGGCCTGCTTGAATCCCATGACTGTGTTTGCTCCCAACACCTTGACTGGCAGACTGTTCCAAGGATCCACCATCCTTTCCATAAAGAAGTATTTCCTCACTTCCCCTCTGACCCTTCAACCTGCTAAGTTCCACTTGTGTCCACATGACCACGAGTTGGTCTGTAGACTGAATAATTCTCCACAGCTCACCTTAGTAATTTATTTGAGGAATTTCAAAATCTCAGGCACATCCCCCCTCTCCCTTCTGACCTCCAATGCATATTTAGAGATTTGAGGTGCTCATCATAGGATTTACCCTGCTGTCCCATGCATTCTTGAATTCTCCCACTGTTGTTGACCCCATGACCTCCTCAGAAAAGCTGTTCCATGCATCCGCCATCCTCTCTGTGAAAAAATACTGCCTCACGTTGTCCCTGAGCCTCCCCATCTTCAAATTGTATCCCCTTGTTCTTGCACATCTCTGTTTCTGAAAGATGCTTCCCTCTTGGACTTTGTTTATTCCCTTGAGGTACTTGAAAGTTTCTATCATGTCTCACCAGCCTCTTTTTAAAGATTGCTTCCATAAGTTTTCCTACAATGGATGTGAGGCTTATTACAGGTCTGTAACCCAAGAAAAGACAGAACCAACCCTGAATTCCTTTACCAATATCACTAATGAACATGTTAAAGAGCACTGGACCCAGGACAGATCCCCGTGGAACTCTACTCATCACCTCTCTCTCCTCTGACTTAACTCCATTGACCACCACCCTCTGTTTCCTCCTTGCTAGTCAATTTCCCAACCAATTCACTAGACTTCTAGCTGCACCCAGGTCTTCCATCTTTATAAGCAATCTCCTGTGCGGTACTGAATCAAAGGCCTTACTGAAATCAAAGTACAGCAGGTCAGCTGCATGACCTTTGTCTATCTCCTTAGTCACCCTATCAAAGAAGACTATCAAATTGGTCTGACAAGCCCTTCCCACTAAACTGTGTTGTTTGCTGTCCTGGAGTTGATTCTTCTCTAAGTAGTCTACGAGGTCATCTTTGATCAGAGATTCCATCAGCTTCCCCACAATAGAGGTCAGACTAACTGACCTTTAATTCCCGTGGTTGCTCATTATCCCCCCCACCCTTCTGTAGTGGCATGGAGTATGCTATCTTCCAATCCTCTGTAACTTCCCCATATCTGAGAGACCTGTTGAACAGCCAAGACAGAGGCTCAAATACTGTAGCTCCTCTGCTAACTCCCTAAGTATCCTTGGATGTAATCCATCTGGATCCAGGCCTTATGTGTCTTAAGAGAGGTCAGCCTCTTCAGGACCCTTTCATTAGTAAATAATGGCTGCCTCATTTCCTGGATTCCCTTTGTGGCCATTTTAATGCCAGTCTCTGGCATGGACCAGCCTCCTCCTTAGTGAATACTGAGCAAAGTAGTCATTTAGGACAGCTGCCTTTGCCCACTCTCCTCTTCACCTTACCCCACCCACCTCGACTAGCTCAGCAATTTGTCACTTCCTTTCCCTTTTTCACAAATATATCTAAAAAATTGATTTTCTCCTGTCTTGACCCCCTCCACAATGTGCAGCTCTGTGTCTACTTTTGCCTCCCTGATAGCCCTCTTTGCCTTCACATTTTTCTGGAGATAGTGCTTCCATTCTTCTTCACCCTGCTTTCCCATATATTTAGAAAAGGCCCTCTTTTTGGCCCTAACCAGTTCCCTAGCCATAGCTCAGAACCATAGAGGTTTCTTAAACCTATTTATCTTAGTTACAGTTTTTAAGTATGCATTCAACATCTCGAGGATGGCTCCCTTTATTGCCTTCCATCTCTCCTCTACCCAGTCTATGCCCTCCATTACTGCTAATTGTTCTCTAACCAGTTACCTTTACTCGTTGAAATCCACTCTTCTAACATCAAGGACTTCAGTTCTCGATTGTGTTTTTCTGGCCCTGATGGCCAGCTCAAACCCACACAGTTGTGGTCACTATTCCCTTGTGGTACCCTTACTCCCACAGCACCCAACAACTCTGTGTTAGTGAGCACTACATCAAGGATTACAGACTGCTTGTGGGTTCCTTAACTAGCTGCACCAGTAGGCAGTCCTAGAAGGTGTCTAGTAATGTCTGACTCCTTGTACTCTTAACCACTGGTACCTCCCAATGTAAGTTTAATTCTCCCACCACCCCCTCCCCATTCACAACCCCTCTTTAATTTCCTCCCTGAGTTCACTGTCCCTTTCCTCCCCTTGACCTGGAGGCCTATAAAATACCCCAGGTGTATTTTCCTGCCTGCAGCTGCTGTGAGTTGCACCCATATAGACTCTGTTTCCCCATCCCCTTTCTTTGGAATGCCTCACCACTGTTGAATTTTCATCCCCTTTTCTAATGTCACTTCTAATGTCACTTTTATGTTTATTTAATCTAACTCTTAAAGGTCTCATAGTTTTACTAATATAAGCTAGATCAAACATGCATTTCAAAAGATACACTACTTGCTCAGTTTGTCAAGTTGTACATTGTTTGATCTCAATTTCTTCATCCCTGTATGGTTATAAATTGTTTTAGTATTACAGGTATTATTACAATTTTGACAATTCCCACAGGGGTAGTTGCCTATTATTTGGGTTCTGCCTTGAAAAATTTCATATTCTGTTTTTTTTTCCCCTGTTTGAAAAGAGTTGCACAATCTGTCCTTTTTTTTACTTTTTTTGCAATCACCCATAGCTTTTTCTGTGAATATCTGTTCTCCTAATGGATTTGCCTTCAATACAACCAAATGCTTCCCCAAAGTATGGAATGTATTTGGCCAAAGTGTTGAGAACAATTGCTATGTACAGTAATTGTATCCTTTTCCTGCTCACTTGGTTTAAAATCTCTTAATAAATCTTCTTGCTTTCCTGTATCCGTTTGTCCTAACCTCATCCACAACTTTATGATCATATCCTATCTGCAAAAACCTTTCACTTACTTTTCTGCTACTTGTATATAATCACTGTCATTGGTTCAGTTACATGTTACCCTGACAAACTGGCTATATGGTATGTTCTGTTTCAAACTTTCTTTATGAAACTACTTGCATGCAATAATACATTCCTATTTGTTTCTTTTCTGTATAGTTTGTACATAAAAGGAACTCTTCCTAAAATATAGAGGCCCAGAAAGTTTACAGATTGACACACTGTAGTTTGAAAGACATTTTAGATATTCCAAAAATTCCAACAGTTCTTCAATATTGCTTGACCAAATACATATGCAATTACCAATTAATCTATTCCATAATTTTATCTTGCCATGCCATTTGTTGTTACCAATATCATAAATATATTTGTTTTTAGTTATTCATAAAGATGTTAGCATAGCCTGGCACCATGGAAGAACCCGTGGCAGTTCTTTTAACCAGCCAAAAAAATGAATTTTCAAATCTAAACTAAGGCCTGGATATTCAAAAGGGTTGCGCCATACGCAACAAGGGTTCTTATCTGGGGTAAATCATCGTTCTGCGATATTGGCAGGAGGCACGATACGCCACTGGCATCAGGTTGAAGAAGAGAGCAATGCAAATGAATGCATGCTCAACAGGAGGGAGAGGATCCATGATAACCTGCGCACCCGATATTCAGTCGGGTTGTGCAGAGTTGTGCATGCGCAACCCCAACCTGCGCCTGCACAACCTTGAGCCCCCAAAAAAAGGCTTAGTTGAGGGCCACCCACAGGTGAGCTGCTGCATTGCAGGGCGCAACACAGCAGCTGCCACCCTGGCTGGCCCCAACTCTTTCCCTGTGCCCCCCACCAGCCCGATCGCGGGCGCCGCGTATGAACCCCAGTGCCCGATCTCGGGCAGAGAATGTAACCCCAACCCAAATATCTCCCTGGTGGTCCAGTGGACCGTAAAGCCCGATCGCGGGCAGAATCATCTAAACCCCCAAACATCTCCTGGTGTCTAGTGTCCCCCCACCCCGAAGCCCCTCCACCGCTCCCCCGCGGCCGGTGGGACAGCATCCACCGCCTGCCGCCCGCCCGCCCGCCGACTGACTGTCGGTAGGGCTGCACGCCCATTAATTGCAGAGCTACAGCCAATGGGCTTACAGACATACCATGCATGACAGTCAGATTCGTGAATGACAAATCTGAGACTGTCATACTCGGATTGGGGCGCAAGCCCATTGGCTGTAACTCTACGCCAATGGGCGTGCAGCCTACCAATCGTCAGTCGGTGGGCGGCAGGCTGACAGCGTGAATAACGCTCACCGGCTTTCTTGCGCGAAAATGGAAAGAAGGGCCTGGGACCGAAGACAATGAGGGGATTTGTGATGATTCTGCCAGCAATCGCTTTTGATCACTGAACCACCGAAATGTTGGTGAAAACCACGTCTATCTGCGACCGAGCACTGAAATTCCCTTGCGATTATACCCGTGATCAAACTTTAATCATGAAGTGTTGCATACATATAATGCCCGCCAATCGGGCTGTTGTTTTTGTCGGTCCCCGATGGCTGCTGCCTGGCAGGGTGGCCGGCGCAAGTCCTCGAGGATGGCGCACCTACATGCAAATGGCATGCAAATGGGCCATAAATAGATGCAAATGGTCCCCTGCGCCTTACTTAAATTATGGCTCCATTTGCATGTCATCTTTTGAATATCAGAATTTGCGCATGGCGCAATGGTACTAAGCCACCGCCAAGTTTAATGCTCATCTCTGGCAACTTGCGGTGGCGCCGTTCCCTCACGCCATGCACAAGTGCTGTGGCTGGGGTGATATCAAAGTTTAGCGCACAGGCGCAGCTCTCTGAATCACCCCAGCCACACCCCTGCGAACTATTTTGAGCAGCGCAAGGGCTTGCTCCTCAGAATGGCGCAGTTTGAATATCCAGGCCTAATTCTTTTCCACTACCAGCTGCACCAACTGTAGCAAAAATTCAATTGGTAGCAGCAAGCTTAGCGCTGTAGTTAGATACACTATATAAACATAGCTGGCAAAGGTACGAACACGTGTAGCAAAATGTTAATGACCACATATAACTCTGCATTTTTTAGTATTTCTGCTCCAAATTTTCAACATGGGCTTCTTGGGACCCCACCTCATTGTCACTGACACTGTCATTTTGTTACTCGACCCCAAAATGTGATTCCACACAGTGACTGCGCCATTCCATGCCACTGGTGCGAAAACATGTTTCAGCCAGGATGTGAGAAATAACAGCTATACTGTTCATGAGGTGGTATGAAAAAATGGCTATGCTGAAAGTTTGGAATGAAAATATTAAAAATTGCCAAAGTTATCGCACGTGCATTGAAAAATTTCAATGACCACGCTTAACTCAAGCATTTTTGGGTATTTTTGCTCCAAAGTTTCAAAATGGGCTTTTTGGGACCCCACCTCATGAACACTGGCATTGTCATTTTGTTAGTCAGTCCAGAAAGTTGATTTTGCACAGTGTCCTTGAAATCACCTTATGGGCCTGATTAACGAAACAACAGTGACATTGTTCATGAGGTGGGGTCCCAGAAAGTCCGTGTTGAACATTTGGTATAAAAATACCTTAAAATGGCCGAGATATCAATGTAAGTTCAAAACACTACTGACAGCCATTATACAGTACTTACCTTGATTTTTCAGTTTGCGGTTCTGATTTGAAGAGTGCAGATGTGTCCTGGTCCACAGAAGATGACAGACGCCAACCTCTGATGGTAAGTATAGGACAATGGGGGTCTGGGGTGGTAGGTTGTTCAGAGGGAGGGTCGAGATGGAGAGGGAGATGGAGGGAATGATGAGGGACCTTTTCCTTTTTTTCAGGAAAAAAACATCAAGGGACTTTCTTTTTCACGTCATTATAAACATATGCTCAGGACACTGGGAGTGGGCTCCCTAGTGTTCCACAATGCCGACACAGAGACTGGGTACCCCAATGCCAGCTACTAAACAATAAATACCTATTTTGGGACACTGTGGAACACTGGGAATGGGATCCCCAGTGTCACTGCAAAAGGGGGGCTTTTCCACTACCAACATGGGGATTGGGCACCCAGATGTCAGATAACAAACAATAAATGCCTCTTTTGGAACACTGGGAGTGGGCTCCCCAGCGTCACTGCAAAGGTGGGGGGCTTTTCCAGTGCTGACACAGGGATTGGGCACCCCAATGTCAGCTACAAGAAAAAATGTCTATTTCAGAACACTTGGAGTGGGCTACCCAGTGTTCAACATTGCTGGGGGGGCTATGCATGGTCATCTTTTTTGTGTGGTGAGGGCCGCAATAACACTTTCCCTTCATTCTCGGTGAGAAAAAATAAATATGGAGAGACTGGTTTTGAACCCTGGATCATTGTTATCCAATCTCTGTGCCTTCTCCACTGTACCACAGGGGAAGAGCATGTAACAGGTTGTATTTATCAGGTACATATTTGATATTCAAAAATGTAGCATGTGTGAAAATAGGCTATGCCTATTTTTGCACATACCACACAATTTGCAAAAACAAGGTTATTTTTGTTATTTAACTTTTTCCATATAGGAAATAATGGAAAAATTAAAATTGTTATAACTTTTGAATAGATTAATATTTTTTCACCATACCTTCAAAAGGTACATGTGACCCAAAAACTTTCTAACCTGAAAATTTCAGACTACTACATAAAGCCATTTTTCAGATATGGTTGATACAAAAAACACAGCAAAAACTGGTAAATTTAGGATTTTTGGATGCTCCATATCTCAAAAACAACAAAACGGACTCACACAAAATTTGTCACATCAAGAGACCTATAAAGTAATGAAGGTTCAAAAATTCTGCTTTAACATAGAGCTTTGCACTCAACCTTAACCAAGGTGCTACCGTGCCAGTATAATATGTATATATCTCACAACATGTAAGTAGGTTCGGGATTGGGGAGGCACTGGACCACCTTCCAGACATCCATTCACAACAGCAGTAGTGCATGCAGACTGGATCAGGTCACTCATGCAGTCATGGCCTCTAAGTGTAGCACTCACACATCCTCTGTAGGCCATCCACAAACCCACACTACAGTATCCAAGGAGGGGACAACAGTTCTTCAGGTACATCAGGGTCTCTTTCTGTTTGTTTCCCTGGCTTGGGGCTCATGTTGCCCCCTGGATTTTCAAGGATTTACTATTCTCAGCAGAATACACTGAGTAAGCCTGCGAACACCCATGGCCTGCAGCTACCTAACTGTTGCTCAGGTCTGGCATACAGGTGGAGCTGTGTGCACCCCCCAGCCTATGGCTTCTGACCTGTAGTTCCAGTCTGACATACAGGTGGAGCTGTGTGCACCATGCAATAACGCCATAGAAACTACATGATAATATATGCAAAGCAGGCCAAGATGAGATGCCAATGTGGCTGTTTGCACACTGATTGTCTAAGTAGACTCATTTGCATAGGAGCTTTGAATATAGCAATATTTAGCCTCGGGGTTAATGTGTTAGCCCAGGGCAAACGTGTTAACACTGGTCAAATGTGTTTGCACCAGGCTAACCTGTCAAAACCATAGCACAGTTCTGCTCTGTTTGGCCTGCAATGTTGTTTTCAGTTGTTGTGCAACACTTCATTGCTATCATCTACATTGGCCACCTACTGCAACTGTGCCTTACTCTACCTCTGTGTGCACTGGGCTGCTGTTATAGTTCGACCTTCCTGGATTGCTACATTCAGAGCTGTCTTTTTGGCCAAGCTATTTTTGCACTGCACTCTCAGACCTGTTCGCATGGCTTCGTTTGCATGCTATATTCAGCTGATTTAGCCCCTGGGCTATTCCTTTGAATACAGCATGGAAATGGTTTTTGGGCTAATTTTGCATTCCGTGCAGTGCTAATTTTGCCCTGGAGCTACGTTTTGAATATTGAGCCCCAGATTTTTTGAGAGCGTAGCCTGTTTACATGATCTTGTTGTTTTCAGAAAATAACCATGCTGTTTACATGCCTCTACATTACTTAATTTCTTCCATGTCCCAAAGCATGCGTAGTTAGTTATCATGCTCGCATCTGTCACACACTGTTGTTTGTGCATGACAGTCAGCTGTTGTTGTTAGCAACAGAAAGTGTTAGGAGTCAAAGTTTTCTTTCTATTTGTCAATTGACACTTCAGTTTCATTTCGTGTTATTATTTGTATGGCTTTTTTTGTGAGTGGATGTTTTTTAAAACAAAACAAAAACAGTTTGCTGTATGCATTTACTATCTTAATTTGCACAGATGTCTTGTACAGATGTATTAGTAGCATTGTGAGTAGTTTTAAACCTTTCTGAGTCTGCAATATTAGATTCTGAGCAGTTGACTAGTAGTACTAAATTTAAAATTAAATGAAATGTGGGTGACTGATGGAGTCAGCAAGTTGGAAGAGAAGGATTTAAACCTGACTCCTGTTCACCAGTGCACACCCAATGTGATTATGTCTTTGTTAACTTTGTGGAAGGTTGTGGCGAATGTAACATTAACACTGAGTAACTTGTATTCATAATGTGTGTGTGTGTGTGTGATTAGTTAATATGCTGTCCCATAGCTAATACTATTTTCCATCTCATGTGAATACAAACATCATGGTGTGTTATTCCTGACAATTTCTGTGAACTTTTCTCCAAGCAATGTACTTAAATATCACTCCCAAAATTAAAAGCGAAGCACATAATTAAATGCAGTTGTGAAGTCACAAGACTACCTTATGTATTCTCAGTTCTGTTTCAGTATGTGTATAAATCTTGGGACTGGTCACATAGTGAAATATAATGACATTATAATGTTAACATGTTTGATACTCGAATTAAAGGTGTCAGTTGTAGCGTGGCTTAATTTGTAGGACATCTGCCTCTGGCCCAGAAGGTCAGGAGTTCTGGTTCCACACCTGGATTTGGCCCATACTATCACTGCTAGCACTTGAGTGCATTATTAATGGGGTGCTTTACTTTGTATGAGATGTTGTACTGAGACCAGTTTGCTGCCAGTATGGCATTGCTTGTAAAGTGCTTTGGGATACAATGTGTATAATCAGTGCACATTTCTAACATTATAAAATATGTTGTAAATCAGTTCCTTTAAATTTTGTATGTGGTGTTCTAAGTGTGACACTTCAAAAAAAGTGACTAATTGGAAAGACTGTATACCAGTGGAGGATTTTTTTTTTTGTTTGCATTTGTTAATTTGCTATTTATTCAATTAAGTTTGCTAAGATGATGAAATAGATGTGCTGTAATACATGATCACCCTGTGGATAAATGTGTATTGATCTTGTTGGAAAAAAAGAAAGAATCCCATCTGAAATTTGCATTTCCATATACAAGTTAACCAGAAACCTTTAGTCCCTTCCCATACACTTTACTTTGTGATCGCAAACCATTGTATTTTGCCATGCGTGTAAAGACTGGACCAACTGAGACTCGCTGGCCCACACCCTGACACACAGGCACTCTCTTTGAAGTCTGACTGAACTGTCATCAACATTTGGAAGCATTTTATCTAAATAAATAAGACATCCTATAAACAAGATGTGTGCTCCCTGTGTGGACATAAGGGGCCGGATTCTTAAAGGGGGCTGCATTCGGTGCAAGCTGCGGCAAACCACAGCTTGCGCCTAAGCTCCATGCACCAGGGACCCTGCACCAGATTCTGGTACTGGAGGGGTACCAGCACCTAAGCCCCTACAGTTGCAGCAACCCCACCCATGTGGCAAAGACATGGTGCACGGGAGAGTTGCCTGCAAGCCCCACGTACAGTAAACTGCATGGTCAGTACAGTTGGGGACCGGCCACAGAGGTGTGTGGAGGACTGTGTTGGTCCCCTGCACAGTCTGAGAATGTGGAGGGTTGCTACTTCCCTGGGTGGGGGGACAGGGCACCAGCAGGAGAGATGGTGGCATGTGCTTGGTACTGGCGGGGGCACCAGAATCTGGGTGGGGGGCCCATGTCTATTCATGTTACGGGACACATCAGGGGCACAGTGGGGATCGGGTGGGTGATACAAACATACAAACATATGAATGTGCCAGCAGAAAGAGATCACCTGGTCTATCTAGGTCTGCTTGAGTGTGCAGCTGAGACCCCTAGTTTGCAGCTGCCCCAACCCCCTTCCCTTTTGTCATCCCACTGCCACCCCCCACCCTCACTCTCCCCTGTTCCCTGTCCTATGGCCTTTTGAAGCTGTTCACAGATTTACATGATACCACCCATTCTGGTAGGGCATTCCATTTTGCTACCACCCTCTCTGTGAAATAGTGTCTCCTCATTTCCTTCCTAAATCTTCCTCCCTCCATTCTTAGCCCATGCCCCCTGGTGACCCTCCCCCTTCTTAACTTAAAGACCCCATCTGCCCCACCCTTTTTGATTCCCCTCAGATACTTGAATGTCTCTATCATGCCCCCCCATCCCTTCTATCCTCTAGGGTGTACATATTGAGGTCTCCCAGCCTGCTGTCATAGTCTCTCCCCTCCATTCCACATATCATCTTTGTTACCCTCCTCTTCACCCCCTCCAGCAGTCTGATATCACACTTTAGGTATGGCCTTGAAAACTGCACACAATACTCTAAGTGTGGCCTTACCAGTGATCTGTAGAGGGGCAAGATCACCTCACTTTGCCTGGACAAAAACCCCCTTGCACCCCAGCATTTTGTTCACTTTTGCAGCCACCCTCCTGCACTGGGCAATGTTGTTCAAGGTCCCGTTATCATTACCCCAAGGTCCTTCTCCTCCTCTGTGATCCCCAGCTTAACCCCACCCCCCCAAGTCAGTATTCTCTCCTTGAGTTATTCACCCCAAAGTGCATAACTCTACACTTCTTTGCATTGAACTCCAGCTGCCACCTCACTGACCACTCCTCTTGCTTACTTAGGTCCCCCTGCAGCTGCTTCCACCCCTCCTCACAATCCATCACTGCTCTGATTTTGGTGCCATCAGCAAACAGACTTACCTTGCTCACCACCCCATGTCCAATGTCTGATATGAAGAGCCCAAACAATACTGGCCCCAACACAGAGCCCTGTGGCACCCCACTTGTCACCGGCCTTGGAGTTAAGAGCTCCCCTCTCACCACCGCCCATTGCAGCCTCCCACTCAGCCAGCTTGTAATCAAGTTATCATTTTTGCCCCTACTCCTACACCAGTTAGCTTCCCCCCAAGCTGCCCATGAGGCACCGAATCGAAGGCCCTGCTGAAGTCCATGTAAAGAGCATCCACTGCATGACCCTTATCCAGCTCACCTGTGACCCAGTCATAGTATTGTATCAGGTTGGTTTGACAAGACTTCCCTGAAATGAACCCATGCTGCCTCACATCCTGGAGGTCATTGTCCTCCAGGTATGACACCAGTCTTTCCTTTAGTATCATTTCCATGAGTTTGCACACTATGGATGTGAGACTTACCGGACGATAATTACCCAGTTCATCCCTTGGCCTGCTCTTGTGTAATGGCAGTGTATGTGCCATCCTCCAGTCCATTGGCACACATCTTGACTCCAGGGAGGTGGTGTACAGATCCGCCAACTCCTCCACCATCTCCCTCAGTACCCTGGGTGGATACCATCCAGCCATGGTGCCCTGTTTACCTTCAGTGCCCTCAGTCCCTCTAGGACTCTACTTGCCTCAATTCTTCCATCTGTCGCCTCCTCTCCTCCTGTCCCCACCCTGCCAACCCATGCTGGTAGTGGTCCCCCCTTTTTCTTCTGTGAACATGGAACAAAAGTATTTGTTCAGTGCTTCTGCCTGCTCCTCCCCCTTTTCCATCCACTCCCCACCCCTTTTTATCCTCACTATTGTCTCCTTGCACTTTCTTTTCTCCCTGATGTAGCTGAAGAAGTCTCCCTCCCATTAATTCCCTGTGCTAGTCTCAGCTCCTCTGGGCCTTGGCTTCTCCACTTTTCTGGCCACCTCCCTGGACCATCTTGCATATTACTGCCTGTCCACTTCCTTCCCTGTCCTCCTAAACCTCTGGTGAGCCACTCGTTTTCCACACCATCTCCACAACTTCGCTGTTCAACCAGCATGGTTTTCTTGCTCTGCTTCTCTTATTCTGTGCCTTGGTGCAGGATTCTGTTGCCTCTGTAACCCCCTGTTTAATAATATCCCATTTCAGCTCCACATCCATCTCATGCCTTATGCCCTCCAGTTTCCCTTTCAGTACCTCCTACATCCTCCCAAAGTCCATCCTCCCCTGAAGTTTACCACTCGAGTAACCGATTTCTCTGGCTCCCCACACATTGTGATATTAAACCACACTGTTTGGTGATCGCTGTCAGATAGTGGGTCCTCTACCTTTATTTCCCTCACTGCCTCCCCATTCAACAATACCAGATCTAAAGTGGTCTTTAGCCTAGTAGGTACAGTAACCAACTGTGTCAGGAGACCCTCCTAGATTGCATCCAGGAGCACTTGCTCCCTAGCACTGGAGGTGACCAGAAAGCTCCAGTCCACCCCCATCAAGTTGAAATCCCCCACGATGACCACCTTTCCTTTTCTACATACCTTGTTGATTTGTCCCGCTAGCTCCCTGTCAAGCTCCTCAGACTGGGACGGTGGCCTTTATACCACCCCAAACCTTAGTTTCCTACCCCTTGAGCCTAGGAGCTGCAACCAGATTGCCTCTGTTCTCCTTTCTTCTCCCTCAGCCCTTGTGCATTTGATCCCATTCCTCACATAGACTGCCACCCCACCCCACACCTCCTTACGGTCCTTCCTGCATAATTTGTATCCTGGGATTGCCAGATCCCAGTCCTGGTGCTCAGTTGCCCACGTTTCTGTGACATCTGCAACATCCAACCTCCACACTGCTAAGAGTGCCTGTAGCTCAGCGGATTTGTTTCCTTGGCTTCTTGCATTCAATGAGACCACCCTCCATAATGCCGCCTTCCTTTCACTAGCTTCCATCTTGTCCCTTCTACTCCCTCCTTTTTTGGCCTGCCTGAGTCCTTCCCTGCTAGCCTGGGGGGTAGGCTATGACTCCACTCTATCAGATCACTGCCTACCTGCTGTCCACTTGCCACTCCCCCCATCTAGTTTAAATCCACCCTTGTCACAATATACCTCTCCAGTCTTTGCTTTAATACCTCCTTCCCCTCCCCACTCAAGTACAGCCTATCCCTTGCAAACAGATTGTTATTATCCCAGGTACTTGCCCAGCTGCCCACAACCCCATACCCCTTAGTTCAACACCATTCTACCAACCATGTGTTCAACTCTCTAATCCTCTCCTTTCTCACTGTGCTTGCGCAGGGTACTGGGAGCACTTGGGAGAAGGACACAGACTCCCCAGTCTCCTCATATAACATTCCCACTTCCTCAATCTTCTCCCTTGTTACCTCCACTGTTTCCCCTGCTAGGTCATTTGTCCTCACATGTACTACAATGTGTGGTTTCCTTCTACCCCTGTATACACACCTTAGGATTGCCTGTCCTGCCATGTCTGCCTTTAATTCTGGTATGGACTCCACCCATATCCAACTGTACCTCTTCCCCTTGCCACCCCATCTGATCCCCTTGAGTATGGAGTCCCCCAACACCAGTACACCCCCGCTCCTCTTTCCTTCTGCCCATCGCTGCCCCCCCATCCAGGTTCTCATTTTTGGAGCCACTCAAGACTGTGTTTTTATCATGTGCTCCAGTGTCTTCCCCCCTGTCCCTCACAATTAAGACCCTTCCCTCTCCACTTGTTTGACTGCCAACCTCCCTCTCCCTTCTCACCTCTTCGAGTATTATCCCTTCCCTGTCACACCATGCTCAATCTCTCCACTAGTAATGCCCCTCACACCCTCTTCTTTGTGAGTACTATCCCTTGTACAATCACCTTCTGCATCCTCTTTTCCATGTTTTTCTAGCAAAGTTAACATGTTCCCTATCCCCTTTGCCTTACTATGTGCTATTTTCTCCCTCCTGCCCTTTGCTGCTCCTCTTTTTCTAGGTTCTACTAGAGTCCACCTTCCATCAGCTGGCTTCTATCTAGTTTGTCCCTTCCCCCCTCCCTTGACCCACTGTTCCTTCTCTGTGGTGCCCCCACAATACTCTCAGATGTCAGCCCTCCTACCGATGACATCCTCCCTCATCCTTCAACCTCCCCAGCTCCCTGCCCAACCACTGAACCTCTTCCTCAAGCCTCCTTAGCCTGTGGCATTTTGGGCACCTTCCCAGCCTCCACAGTATATTCATCTGCATTGCTGCCCCACAACCATTGCACCCAACAATCTTACCCATGGTCCACACTACCTATACAGCCTCTGCACACTAACTATCCCTACAGCAAGTAGAATTAAGTAATCCTAGCACAGCCTCTAACTGAAATACATGATATATTCCAGTGGATGGCCTCCCACAATATCCACCTATCACACTATCAGCAACTCATTGTGGATGCTATACTCCTATTTGAGACCTACCTTTGCTTTTTCCATGCCCTGTGGCTGCATTTTTGGATGGAAGTAAATGAGCTTCACCTGAAGCCCCTGCCTCTAATTGCAGGGCAGGTGTTCCCCTATAAATGAGTTGTGATCTGGGGAGGTAGGGGTGGGGGAGGGTGGTATTAGGGCCCACACCTCACTCTCATGAGAGTGTATCAGTCCTGTGTCTGCCCCTCACTGCATCTCCAAGCACTGCAACCTCCTCTGGAGGAAGGTCTCACACAAACACTGTATTAAACAAGTCACACTACTGAGCTAAAGTTCACAGACTCAAAACGAATGTAATGCTTATCCAGCAAGTAAATCCTTTCCCCAACTGCTCTGCAAAAGAAGGTTCAGACAACCTCTGCCAGACCCCAACTGCTTCTGCAGTTAACAGGCCTCAAATACAATGTCAAAAACACAGAAATAACAGCTAAAAAAACTACTTTTAATCAACTTACAAACACACTGAGCAGCTAAAGACTCTTTTCTCTCTCTCCTCAAGCTGAAGACTAAATGAGGTGGTAGTTAACCATCACCTTCTAACACCACTAATCCCTGTAATATGATGCCTGCACTTACAGGCCAGAGAGCAACATTTAAACACACAATCACCAATTTGTCTACTAGAATCCCTTAATCCTGCCCAAACCAAATTTTAAAGCACAAAAAAAGGCAGTTAGGAACAGACCTCAAATACAATATCCAACACATAGAAATGGCAGCTAAAAAAACTACTTTAAATCAACTTACAAACACACTCAGCAGCTAATGGCCCTTTCTCTCTCTCCTCTAGCTGAAGACTGAATCCGGCCCTGTATGCCCTATGTGGGCACAACATGGAAGGGGGGTCCAGTAGCAATGTGGCATATGTGGGGCACAACAGGGTATGGGCGGTGGGACATGCAGCACCACTGACAGGACAGCTCTGCCAGGGGAGCTTTAGATAAGTCCCCTTAGACCAGCCCTGGCTGGTCTAAGGATACTCAAAAAACTGTCTGCAGGGTGCAGTATGTGAATACTATTTTCAGGATGTGGCAGCTTGCATCTTCCACAGTGCCCCTTCCATCTTGTCACAGCCCAGTGCTGGGTGCAGTGATGGTGCAAGCCCCATTTGGGGCAGTCCACCTGCATTTGATGCAGGCTGCCTTTGTGAATCACTCCCGGATGTACCATTTGGTGCCGGGCACTTTGCACCATTCCCCATGGTGCAAGCACCTTGCAGCATGCAGGAGCCTTTGACAGTTGGGCCCAAGATGTCCAGCTGTGAAGATGTGAGGAGCAGAGATGGTCGAAGTGCCTAAAATTTGCCATGCATAGTATTTCATGTAGAACCTGAATTTTGCATAATACTCCACAAAGTGAAGTGAATAACTTTGCATCTTGAAGTAATGTGAAGTTCCCATTATTCTCTATGGACTTCACATTACTTCACCTTTTTTGGTCTCTTTCAGGCAAATTTTGCAGTGATTCATGGGATGTAAGGTCACATGGGCTCTATACTGTCTTGCACAGCCTCTGTTCAGTGTAGTGGAAAGCTGGAGACAGTTTGCTGTCAGAACTCTGAGAATCAAACCATCGAAAAACCTCTAAAATGCATTTTTTGCCATAAACTCTTGTGTCAAAATCTAGGCCATCGATTGTAGTAAACCCTTGTTTATTATATATCAATGGGCATTTATTGATTTTGTCTGACAGACACCATACTGTAGAAGTGTGCTTCGTGGAAGGGTGGATCTGTAGTGTAGAAGGGCGATCATGGGTGCATCTAGGGTGGGGGCCAGGGTGAGGGAGATACATCCCCCTCAATTTTTTAAGTGGCCATTCATATCTCCCACAACATTCTGGCAGCTGTAACTAAATCAGTCTGAAGAGATACAGATACAGTTTTTCTTTCACAGAAAAGAAGGAGAATAAAGCACATCACACAGTAAAATGGTCATAAAACATTGGAGTGTACAGCTGCCTTAGCACCAATAAGTGTGTTATCCTGAGTTCTCAAGGCCAGCAAAGCCAAGCTCTGGTCTTTTGGAAATGTATGAATTACATGACTGTCCCTGCAGAATTAGGCAGGGGGGTCTTCTGTATGTAAATCAAGGCCTCAGCAAGTTTCTTCCAGTGCAAGTTGAATTCCTTGACTTTACTATCAATCAATTTACCCACGTCCTGTTTATTAACCCATCAGTCACTGAAGGAGCTGAATTCCCCTGCCATTCCCATCACATCACCAGCCACCAAAAGGAGACAGAGTACCTTTGGAGAGTTTTCTGCCAGAGATGACCCACCCCACCATGTGTAGTGTAAGTTTGCTCCTAACAATCAGATTACATAAATTAGGTCTCCTGCTTGCAGCTTTTATTTAGCTTTTATGTGTTTTTTATATCTATGAATGAAGTCCATTTCTGGCTCCTTGGCATTCAGTTATAGAAATGTGTAATACATAAAAAAGACTGAATGTTATATGTGCTGCTAGTTCATGTTGTGAGAACATATGCTCACTCCACTTTTTTACCAGTTAAAGTTTGCATGGAAACTTGATCACAGATAATTGACTGTAAGTTTAAATACTCAGTGAATTTGTTGGACTAATGAATCTCATAAAATAAGTTTAGTTGTATTCAAAATGAACAATACAAAAATGCAATATGATTAGATTACGGACTAGATAGTCTGGGTTTCAGTATAATCCATTTCTGTTAATCTTTGCATAGTTTTATTAATGTATTATACAATGGTGTTTGAAAATCATGTAACCTCATTGGTCAAAACATGTCACATGACCATGGGTAAATCCTGCATAACCCACGGCTGAGGAAAGGCATTTATAAAAAACATAATTAAACAAAATTTAAATTTAAATTTATTTTATACATGGGTCCATTGTATAATCACAATAAGGCACTCCAGGGTGTGAGTTATTGGGTGATTTACACACTTCTTGTGTAGTTAAGTCACTCAGCTGCACCTCGTGACACACCACTCAAGATGTGGGTAATTCCCCAACATACCTCTCAACCTTTTGTCCCCCAAATGTGGAACATTACCTGTCAAAATGTGGAACAAATGGGCAAAATGTGCAACACTTAATCAAATCTTTACCTAAGAAGCTCAAAACATTGTTAAAATGTTGCATTTATGTTCAGAATGTCTGTTATTAATTGATTAAGTTATTTTTTCCCTTATTTACTATGGATTTTCGCTTTAAAATGTTGACTTTGAAAATGGAACAAGTCCTCACAATGTGGAACAGGTACCTTTTCTGAAGTAAAATGAGGAACGTTCCTCATAATGTGGTACAGTTGAGAGGTATGATCCCCAATAACCCACACCTTGTTGTGCCATATTACTTAATTGCCTTATGGTTTGCCAAGCTCGGTGCAGGAACAGTCAAAGAAAATAGTGCAGTTTAACCCAAATCAAGAAGTCTGATAGTTCAACAACAGACACCTTCTTTAAACAATAGGTATTATAAGCTTCTGTGGCTTAAATTCATGTTATTTTTCCCTAATTCAACATACAGCTCTGGGTTCTGTACTGCTAAGTGAGAAAAAGCCTCTAGCAAAAAAATGACCAGGTGCCTTGGAGTTTAAAACCCCGAAACTGTTAGCACTGTGTGCTACCAGTATATGAGCATCTCTAAACACAAGTTGAAAAATTTCCTTATGAACTATGTGGATATGGGGTAAACATATGAAATTTCCAACATTTAATAACAAAAATATGTTTGAGATTACCAATTGGAATGTTTTGTTTAAACCAGTTTATTTTCCTTAATTCTATCTATACTTTTCTATTGTAACTGGCTGTATTTATTTTGAATGCATTTTATCCGGACAATTAAGCATTCTGATAATAGAGAATGAGGAAGATGATGATTATATTTTTCTTGCTATTATTTTAAATTAGTATTTTTGTAAAATAGACAATAATAACTGTGGCTCACAAGACTTTTCTCATTCTGTCCTTTGTCTTGCAACAAATTAATTATAAAAATAATGAAGTCTTCTGTCAATCTATGTGCTCCAAAGCCAGTGGCACTGGTGTTGGCACAAATGGCTTGGTAGAGCCATGTCCCTTCCCAAAATTTTAGCCATGGTTGCACCCCTAAGGGAGATTAGTAAGAAAGGCAGTTTTTCCAACTGTTGTTGGCTAGTGTTTTATTATTTGTGTGTTCGGGTACACACAACACAACTTCACTTAATTTTTTTATAAGTTTTTTCTGTTTGCTGGGCATTTTTTCAGTCATTTTCAAAGACTGTCTTTGTTGTAGTTTACTGAACAAAGTTTCTGTGCCTGACCTTTAATCTGTGTGTGCGCTGTCAGCTGATATGCATTTTACTGCATTACCACAATGACAATACTCTGAATTTCTCAGTCTGTCTGAAATATTTTTTCCTGCTTCTGTGTAGCGATTGCTGTGACCCCCTGCAAAACAAGGTATTGCTACTGTGTCCTCCCCGCCCCCACAAAAACAAGTATTGTTTTGGACTTTTGGATTTTTGAAGAGTGGTTAAGGTCTTGTGTCTGTGCAGCTGCATCTCTTTAGTTTTTTGCTTCCCATCCCCCCAAAAACTGCAGAAATATAAAGTTGCTGTTAATTTTCTGTGTAATCTTAAAAAATGCCTGCAAAGAGATGATCATGCAAAGCTGTTTCTGGCTGTGGCACTGCTGCCAAGAAGACTATTAGTAGAAGTTGTTGTGATGATGAGTCAGGTTCATCAGGGGCTAGTAAGTCTAGCAGTGTTAAGAGTGGTCATGGCCATGGCAGTGGGAGTACAGAGCGGAAGGGAAAGGTACAGTAGTAGTTGCTGCAAGTAAAGGGATTTTTCCGACTCTGTTTTTTATAGTGAAATCAGTTGCTTTAATGCTGGTTGGAGATGTTGTTGTCCCTGCTGGTAGTAAGGTTAGTGATAGCATGGTTGATAACAGCATGAGTATTGCTACAAGATCAACCCAGGCCAAGTTATAAGGTGAGAAAAATGTTGTTGAGTCCACAGACTTGAGTGCAGTTGATGTCCCACTCCTCACAGTAGTTGAACATGATTCTGATCATGATGATGACTCACAGTCTCATGTTCCCACTGATCTTGAGGTTAGGCCATCCAAACGTTCAGATGTTGATGAAAAAGGTGTGGGTGATAATACTGAGGCTGTGGTTAGAATATTTCCACAGGAGGACAGCATCTAAAGTGAAATTTGAGGATGATGATTATGATGATGATGCTAGTGATCCCATTTGGGAACCAGACAAAGGAAAGTAAGGAGGCAGTATGGCGCAGTGGTTTAAGGCTCTGAGCTGCAAATCTGGAGACCTGGGTTTGAATCCCACAGCCCCCACTTGCATACTGTGTGACCATGAGCAAGTCGCTTAACTTCCTCGTGCTCCCAGGTTGCACCTGCCAACAAGCTTTCAGCTTAGTGTATCTCACCTGGTAAAATAATTGGTAAAAAAAAAAAAGTAAAGGTGGCTGTTTGTAAATAGTCTGTTAGTCCACCCCCCCTCAAAGTTCTGATGTACAGTAGCTGTGTCTGTTGATGACTGTGAAGTAAGTCCAAGTGTGCACAACACCAGAAATCATGCAGTACACCCCCCCCATTACATCGCCACAAAAAAACACAGTTCCATATGCAGCACCAGCAATGACGTGAAGAGTATGGCATCAAAATCCCTAGTCTGGGATTTTTTCATGCAAAATTGTAGCAGTGAAACAGTGGCAATCTGCCAGCTTTGCAAAACACATATAAAATGTGGTAAAAAGGGTAGCCATCTGGGCACTGGGGGCCAACATACTCATCTAAAGAGCAGGCACACGGCACTGTGGACTCAGCACCACAGAGGAGCTAATGCTGTATTGGGGCATTCACCTTCATCCACCTTAATGAACACGGTCTCACCTTCCTTCAGTGTAAGTAGCCATGTCAGTAAAAGTGGTGAAATAATACCAGAGGATTACTACAGGCGTGAGGAGGATGATGATTTTGAATGTTCAAGTAGTGGTCAGAGCAGCAGTGGTGGTCCATGTAGTAATTCTACTATATCAACCATGTGCTTAAAACAGGGAAAATAACCACATTTATTGGCTTGTCACCTGTGCACCCATCATTACGCATCAAAGGTACCTCATTCATTTCAGTTTGCAGAGGACAGCCATTTGGCATGCCACATGCAAAACACTGAACAATACAACCCATGTTGCACAGCCTTTTTGTGCAGAACAGTAAATATTCACCAAATCGTGTGGTTGCATGTGAACTGAATGCTGCCATAGCAGAAATGCTGGCAAATGACCTTTTGCCATTCTCTTTTGTGGAGAATGCGGGATTCTGGCACTCAGCGGCACTGGCATGTCCTAAATGGAAGCTCCCTTCCCTGTCACTGGTTCAGCAGGTAGCACACTCAACTCTGAGGCCAGAAGATCAGAAGGCTGTGGGTTCTATCCCCACACCAGGCACTTGGGTTAAATTCCACTATACTGACACTGTTGTACAGCATGAGGGGGTGCTGCACTCCTGAGGTGCTGTCTTTCAGATGAGACGTTAAACCAAAGTCCCATCTGCCTGTTCTGGTGGTAGTTCAAGTCAATGTTAAAGATCCCATGGCAATTCTCAAAAAGTGTAGGGGAATTTTTTGTTACAACAAAGAATTTGAGCATGTCACTTTATACATTCATATTATTAAAAAAACAAATTACTGACAGATGTATAGTGGCATATAAGAAAAACCAAGAAACAACTACAACGAAAGTAATAATACAGGAAAAAATGCATTTCATACCCTGAAAAAAAATTTCTTTGACCATAGTTACAAAATCCTAAATAAAAATAAATAGAAACATAGACTTTGACGGCAGATAAGGACTGCTAGGCCCACCTAGTCTGCCCATTTCCCTACCTACAGGATAGGCTGCAGATCCTAGTTAACCAACAGCCTATTTCTTCTTACCCCCCACAAGAACTGCCTTATAATATAATACATATAATAGAGCCTCTAAAAAATTAGGAAGTGTATAATATAATTCCCAAAATAGAAATAAAATTACTGACCATCAGGCTTGTTACAAAAGGTAAGAAACCTAAAATTCTAGGTATGGCACACAATGAATCATCCAAAATCCAGTCACGAAAAGACCCATATTGATGATACTGCATCCTAGACATACTTCTTCAGAGAAATAGATTGCAAATCCAGTACAATCTGATTTATCACCTGCACCCCATGTATGTTTTTTGCTGCAGTAGCTGGGCACATCGTGCTTGCCACAAGAAGTACCTGCTTAAAGCGAATATAAGTCTTAGTGTACTGATATGGTATCACCCCATGGTTGCAGGAAAAATGCCGTAAACTAATGTTTCATAAAAAATATGAGTCATTTGTTTGTCCTTCCATTTGTGAAGAAACATGGTCCAGAATTCCACACTATATAGACACTCAAAGAGAAAGTGCCTGAATAGTTCCCTCTGAGCAATACAGGTGTCGCTGAAGCACATTCTTTCCTCTATGGACTTATGTTTATGGTTATCCCATATGCCCAGCCTCTCATGGCATGATAACCAAGTAACATCCCAGAGTTTTTTTTGGAAGTCTAATATCTGTTGGCTGTTGAAATGCTATGGTGTTATCCACTACTGCACCATAGGAATCTAATAAATCAGGGGTTTATAGATAACAGTTATTTAAAACATAAGAATAAAGCTGTTTTCGAGCCAAATTCTGTATCCTTTCCCCATTCAAATTCCATTGTTTTATTTTAAGTAAAACAGGAACTAGAAATTTTGGATGCTCATACTTCCTAAATTTCCTTGGCATGTCAGCTGGGGATCTGATCCATTCTATACAGACGGGGTGATTAAAACTATTAGCAGAGAGGTCCACAGGGGGAGAACGAAAAAGAAATGGAATTAAATATTTAAGAAATGAGCAATGGAAGAAAACTGTGGGGAGAATCATTCAAACACCTCCAAAACAATAGTCTGAATAAGTATAGCTATGCTTTATGGGGTTCAGCTGGCTTCCCCAAAAGCCCTGAAAAAAGACATTGTTAGTTCTTGCTTCTAAGCCATACGGCAGTGGGTACACTAAAGCTAACTGCAGAAATTTAGGTAACACTAATATTATTAATAACAGAACTTTTGTTTTGCAATGGTTCATCCTTTCAAGGATGCCACAACCCTGTCTGCTTTGTCTAACACAGAGGACCAATTAATTGTAGCATCATCTGGGCTACCATAAAGTAGTCCTAAAATATTAATTGAGTTGAGTGTAACCAGAATATTACCTATGTGATGCATAATTGGGGGGGGGGAGACTTTGGAAAATACCTGGCAATATTTTTGTGGTAGTTCAAGAGAGTTGGGGAATTTACCTGGTGCGCTGGCCAAATTTCCCACCAATCACTAAAAATACCACCAACAGCTTAATCTGGTTCAAGGTCAGTTGGCATTCATCTGTATCTCCCTCCCCTCGGGTTGTGCCTGAAAATAGGCAGAATTTGTCTAGTGCACTTACCTGGTCAACAAAAACTAAATAAAAATAAATAAATAAACATACTTTTTCACCTGTGCTGTCCCTGAGTTATACTGGACAGTGACAGAGTCTGTAAGACCTGCCCTTCAACATTCCACATTACCTTACATTCACTTAAGCATGGCTATGTGGACAAGTGGCAAACTGGTGAGTAGTTCCTATCTGTGTATTACTGCACATTGGGCACAGCTATCTGGAGTTGTCTGTGATGGTGGGATGGGAAAGCAGTGTAAACAGTCAAGACTGTGGTGGTACCAATCTTCATGGCATTACACAGCATGCCACAATTGCAATGCATAGTGTAGCAGGGTTGCATACAGGTGAAAACATGCTAGACTTGCTACTGACAGAAACTGATGAGTGGCTGCACCCCATCTCTAAAAGCTGTCTTCGTAGCTAGTGATAATGGATCAAATGTTGTTAAATTTATCAGCAGTGGTGGCTTTGTGAGGGTTCTCTGCATGGCCCACTGTTTAAACTTTGTGGTACAGGAGTTTCTGCAGTACCCTGAAATCAAGCAAATGCTGACTGCTGTACGCCACATCAGTGCCAATTCTGCATGCTCTGGAAAGGCCCATGATCAACTTAGGCAGCTGCAGATTCAAAACAGCCTCCCTCTGCACCATCTCAAGTTTAAAGTTGTCACAAGATGGAACCCGACACTTTATATGGCAGAGCAGTTGTATGAGTAGTACAAAGCAATCTCCAAGTACCTAGTTATGCACAATAGCCATGACAGTTCCAGGGCCTCAATGTCTATGACAATTGAACAATGGCAACTCATGGACTCCGTAATAATAATTTTGAGGCCATTTGAACATGCCGCACAGGCAGGGAGTGGTGACACTGCATCTGTCAGTCATGCCATTCCACTTCTCCAGGTGCTGAGGAAGGCTTTGTTGAATCTGCACTCTAGCCTTCATGTGGCCAGAGATAGGTCAAGCTGTGCATTACTGAAACACATGATTACAATATTAGACAGCAAACGACATATCAGCACTATTCAGCAAGCTCCAGAATTTAGAATAGCCACAATGCTAGACCCATGCTGCAAACATGGCATTGCATCCATACTGGAGGCAGGGCATGATTAGGTTCAAAGTCTGACTAAACAGCTGATATGATTGGTTCATGGGGCACAGACATCATGTGCAAAGTTCTACAAACCACAGGATAACAAGACTAAAGGTCACTGTGGACTGAGTACATCCAGTATGGTGACTGAGGGGCAAGGGATGGTGTCAGCTGCACAGTTGTCCATTAATCCACTTTGGGGTGCCTTGTCCCAGGTAGGAATTTGTGACCTAGATGAATCCTGTGAACAGGCGGATGATTCATCAGGAATGCGTGCATCACAGACCATGATTGAGGCCTATTTGGCAGATAACAGGCATCTGACAATATTGGATGATCCTTTGGTGTACTGGAGTGGCAAGGTGAATGAATGGCCAGTGCTGACAGCAGTAGCACTGAGGTGCCTGACCTGCCCACCCTCCAGTGTAAGTGTGGAAAGGGTATTTAGTTCTGTGGAGGCTATAGTGCGTGACCATCGTATTAACCTAACAGCTACAAATGTCAGCATGCTGACATTTACTAAAATGAATAAGGTCACATACCAAGTAGGACAACCACATCTATGTTTATACCCAGTCACAATGATGGTTGTGCTGATGATGCAGGTGAAGCAGATCTTCCTGGTGGCAGCATCAAATGGTGTACAATTGAGGCTGATGATGCAGTCCTGGAAAAAGAATTTCCAAGTGGATACAACTCCAGCATTGAGGATTGTGAGGGCTGCTTCCTGCTTGATGATGATGAGGAGAATGTTGGTGGGAAGGCATAACAGAAACATTACCAGGGTGAAGTCTGTCACAGTTCTGTAATGTTATCATTTTTTCACGTTAAAAAAAGAAAAACTGTTGCCTTGACTATCATATGACAATTGACAAACAATGACATGTCGTTATATTTCGACTTCCCTTTTCTTGACTTTGAGGGTACAAATGCATGCACATATGGAAATGCAGATACTAAAGTGCATGGACACGGTACTGCAATAGGAAACACAAATGATAATGGTAACAGTAACAATGACGCCAAAGGAAATGCAAACAGAAGCGTGTACGCAAACACAAATGGTAATGCACATGGTGACGCAAAATGAAACGCAAACAAAAACAGTAATGGAAATGCAAACATTAACAGTAACGCAAACGTGAGCGCAAACAAAAATGCAAAGGGTAACGTACACGGTGGCATGCATGGGAACAGTAAACAAGTGCATACAGAAATGCAAATGGTAACATGCATGGTCACGGTACTGCAATAGGATATGTAAATGCTAATGGTAACAACTTTGACGCCAAAGGAAATGCAAACACACACGGAAGCGCATACACAAAAGCAAATGGTAATGCACATGGTGATGCAAAACAAAGCACAAACAGAAACAGTAATGGAAATGCAAATGGTAACAGTAACGCATTTGCTAGTGCAAATGAAAACGCAAAGTGTAACGTGCACGGTGGTGTAGACGGGAGCACAAATGCAAATGGTTATGGAAAAGCAAGTGAGAATGCTAACTAAATGCTAACAACAGCGCACACCCTTTTTTTCACCAACAGCTGCATAGAGAAATACAGTGAATACAAAGAATGTATGCATAATAATAGGCATTGGAGCAGAAAATGAGCACTTGGAATACTAAAATGTTTATATCTCAGGAACCGTATGACGTAGAAAAAAAAAAAAAATTCATATAAATTATGACTTTCCTGGCTAGTTTTGCATGCATGGGGCTATGCATTTTTCTGACAAAAAGTCCATATCTCGAAGCGTTTCCTAGATACAGGCCCCGAAAGGCATGGTGGACGCCGTAATGTTAGTCTGTGGAAAAAAGTGTCAACTTTGAAGTACTTTAACTTTGCATCCCTTTAATATTTTTTCACCAAACTACCAAAGGGCACATATGTGGGATGGTGGCTTTCTTCCCTCCAATTTTCAGTCCAAAAGGCCAAACGGTTCTTTTGCAGTAGGATGGTAAAGAATTCCTGTTATTTTGGCCATAGTGTCCCAAAGAAGTGTCGCAAATCATGACAGTTTTGCAAAAAAAATCATGAAAGTGTCGCAAGGGCCACACTACTTTGTGACACTACTGTTTCCAAAAAATTCAAAAACATATTTCTGGGGTGTTTAACCCCCCCCAAAAAAAAAAGACATGGCTAGCATCCTCAGGGCTCAACTAGGTGAACACAAAAAGAATAGTGTTACTAAAGGGTCCCAAATTTAAATGCCAATCATTTCAGTGACCACTAACTGAAAAAAAAATGGCTGACTCAAGACACTACAGGGGTCATTTGCAACACTAAAAACTGCATTTGCGACACTGTCAAACTTTTTGTTAACTTCTCCTATTGACTATAATGGGAAACATGTTTTTTGAATAACTTTTGAACCATTTAATATTTTTTCACGAAATCTTTGAAAAGCACAACAGAGACCCTGGCCACATGTTTCCTGAAGTTTCTGAACTGGTCACGCAAACCATGCGCCCTGTAGGCATGAGCAAAGAATGCTCAAAAAAGCATAAATGTGCTTCAGAATGTCACTTTATAACTCCGCAACTGTATATCCAACTATTACAAAACTTGTCAGATCCAGAGATCTATGGTACTGCTCTGTGTCTGCCTAATTTCAGGCAAATCCATCATACAGTGGCAAAGTTATTAAGCTGCATAATTTCACACTTTAACCTTAAATGGAGTACTCAACCCTAATTATAGTGGCACTACTGTGCCACTATTATATATATATATATATATATATATATATATATATATTGCAAAAAAATATGTTACTGTAGAGAGTAGAATTGAAGAACACAAAGCACACAAAGTAGAGAAATGAAAAAAACATTAGGTGTTTGAGACTCCGGAGTTTTGGTGAATCAGCAGTGGGATATTCTTTGGGGTTGTTAACCCTAATGCCTACCCTCCTCCCCCCAGCTGATAGCCTCTTGTCCAAAGCAAGAGGTATAGCTGCAAGCCAGTGCCTCATAGAGATGCACTCTTCAAAGGCAGAGTATGGTTCACTGCATGTGTGGTGGATGAGCTGTGATGGTTTGTACCTCTATAGTTCAGGGTGATGTCAGATAAATCTGGAAGGAGAGGCTGGAGACATACTCTAAAGCCTAGATGCAAGGTTTATTAGCAATAGTTGGAGCACTCAGAAAAAGACTTAGCATTCACTATCACTATCACACAAGAGAAAGAATAAATAAGATTACCGGGACCACAAACTGGCCCCACTAATGTCATACAAAAGTGATTCAAGTCCTACGGATGTAGCAATCTGATGCACCAAGCTTGGGTTTCTAGTATTTTGGTTGGCTGACCACTGGGTGTGAACCTAAGAAAGTGCTTCCTATACAGGACATAAAATGGGGCATCCCCTAGTGAACCAGAAACAGAGGAAAGCACTTTAGGCCTCCTGGCCCCGGGAAGAAAGTGACTCCTGGTGTCACTGAGGCACAGTTGAAGGTAAAGCACCTGGTCCAGGAAGGGTGTTGAAGCATGGTTGTAGGTGAAGAGAACCCTTATCTGGAGTTGTCTGCTGTGGTGACCTTGGGCAGGAGGGTAGGTGATATCCAGTCGAGGAAAGGATGCAGGGTGTGATGATCCACTGGATGATCTCTGAGTAGGTCCCTGGAACCCTTACCATGTCACCCCTGCAGCTTCAGAATCTGGCAATCTTCAGTGAGACCTCTTGATGAGCCACTGGAACACGAGATACCTATGGATGGTACAATTATGAGTGTGGTGACCCTCAGTGTTGCCTCTTGCGTGGGCCACTGGTACTTATGCCACCTCGGGGAGTGAGGCACAAAGCCTGGCAATCCTTGGCATGGCCTTGGAATAGACTACTGGTACTATTGCCACCTTGGGACAACATCAATGCAGGAGAATGGGCAATGTGACTCTGAGTTTGGTGGATGACTAAAGTCCTTCAAGCTACAGCCAGGTGGCTCCTACCCTGACTTATTTTGGTGGACCCTAGCTACCAGCTGGCTACCACTTACTACCAGCAACTTGAACCTGTGGTGTCATGGCAAAGACTTGGGGATGGTGGAGGTCATTGGAGATGGGTGCAGGTGATGCTGGGCTTCCTAGGGACCCTCCGTGGATCAAAGAAGAGGCATCAGAGGAACTCTAGATGAGGTGTGTGTGTGCAGGAACCCTGGAAGAGGAAAAAACAAACCTAAAAGGCAATCCTCCCTTCTTTTATGACCGAGAGCCCTACTACTTAGGCCGGGGTGGTTCCTACACTGATTCACTTTGGGAGGACCCTCACTACCAGCTAACTCACCCTACAACTGGCCCCAAAAGTCTTCAGAGGAAATAGCAGTAGGCAATTGCAGCGATCAATGCCCTCAGTGCATTGCAGTCATATAGTACAATTGAGCAAATAAGGCAATGTAGTCATGATAAACCAGCAACAAGGTAGCTCAGTCACTTAAGCTCTTCAGTTCAATATAGCAGTTCATTCACAGTAAGCAGTTCAGCCACTTAAAATGGTTTGATTTAATACAGCAGTTCAGACACAGCAAGCAGTGGTTCCAAGTACAGGACAGGAGGACAGACAGATAAAGAAACATACAGTTTGCTCCAAGGGGATTGAAACAGTCTGATGACCCACCCCTTTATTATTATAGATCAGCTCTGGATGTCTTCTGAATACTGAGGAGGCCAGAGGCCCTAATCTCTTTGTCCCAGCTATGGGCTGCCCCAACCTTCTACTAAATATGGATAAGGGACTAAGCTTGCCCTATTATTATGGCTCAGATTACCCTGGGACTCTGACAGCAGGATTCTCTTATAATCTTCTTTGTGCTCCTGGAATCAGTCCCTCACAGCTAGCATTAGGAAATTCAGCATGAAAACTTCCCTTCTGATAAATAATGCTTTGAGCTGACTTTACCTAGCAATTCTTTGATTCTTGGCTGAGAAGGAGGGCCCAAGTCTCTCTATTTGGAGCACAGGCTGCCTAGAATAAGTTAGACTAGCAGAGATTCCTCCAAGAGTAGAGTTCACAAACACACACCTTTAGCTTCTGCCTCCTTAATTCTTTCACTTATTCTCTCTCTCTCTCTCTCTCCCTGTCTCTATACGATTGGACAAGCTAAGCAGCTTCCATCCGTCCTTTATTGGGGACCATCTAAACAAACAATCCTTCCCCTGGCTGGAGCAGGGCCAGCTATGGGTAATCATTAAAGGAAATGCTGGCCAACAAGCCTACTCACCCCTGGAATCCAACAAGGATTTCTGTACCCTGGGGAATGCACAACCACAAAGGAGTGATAAGGCCTCTTCTGCTGGAGATTGCTGCATAAAAGATTCACTGGGTCTGTTTCCTGTCCAAATAAACTGACACACCGCACTGAGGGACCTGACCAGGAGGCTGGGAGGAGCAGCGAGAAAGGTATGGGCAAAGCCGCAAAATTTTTGCCGCCCCTTCCCCTTTTGGTTGATTCTATTTATACACTCTTTCCTGCCATTTCTCTAATCCACGCCCACATCTATTTCCCTTCTCTATTAACCCATACCTACCCTGCACAATGCTAATTCGCTTCCTTTTGCTCCTTAGCCTCTCATCTACCCCAATCCATTATGATAATCATAATACCCCTGTCATGATGAATAAGTTAATGATTATGATCTACTCTCCACTGCCATCCACATTGTACAACCATCTATTCCTTACTCACTTTGAACCACTCCACACCTGCAACCCCTGGGGTATCCCACATAAAGCCTCTAACAATCCAACACTCCCCTAGCCCCTTACATGTATCCTGGCTTTATAATAACCCACTATGCCTGTCCATCAGACTCTTATGTTATGATAAAATTCACACCTATATAACAGGACCATCTCCCATTACACAGTGGGCACCCAGGACTAAGAGGAAATGCTCTGATCACTCTCTTTCCCTATCCCTTGGTGCCCTACTCAAATTAATCTTCTACCTCCTGTTCTGCATTGGTACTATTGAGATTAATCCTGGCCCCATTGTAAGTTTATCTTCCCCTGCTGATCTGTCTTCCATAAAAGGCCTAAGCTTCATACACTTCAATGCTTGCAGCCTCCTAAAAAAGTTCACCTTAATACAGGCTTGGGTGGCACATACTCTTCCAGATTTCCTGGTCATCTCTGAATCTTGGCTCAGGACTACAACAAAAGACAGTGTTGTAAACCTTCCCAACTATCAGCTCTTCAGAGCAGATCGCCCTTCCAGGGGTGGTGGGGTGGCCATATACATTAAGGACACCATCTCTGCAACCTGCCTCATCAACACATCTGAACCAAATGAATTTGAATGTTTATCAATCAAAATATCACTTCCTAGCTCGTCTTCATTTAAACTGATTGGATGCTATAGGCCCCCCTCTGCAGGCCTTAAACTGCTATCTCACCTAGGGTCAATACTCAACATAGGCCCTGAAGATACCATCATCCTTGGTGATTTGAATTTAAACTGGCTATCTAATGTATCTGCACCTTTGATAACCTTTTGTGACACCTATGGATTCACAGCTAATTAAAGACCCAACTAGGATCAACCTAAGAAATTCCAGCAACAGCTCACTCCTGGATATTATGTTGGTAAACAAGCCTCACTTATATTCGCATGCAGGAGTACTGCCGAGTGATGTGAGTGATCACTACCCTATAGCTGGCATAAGATCCACACTCAAACCACCCAATCCTGCAGAATTTGTCCTCAAAAGGTCAAAAAAGAATTTTAATATCTCAGGTTACCTCTATGACCTGAGTAATACAATATATTGGCAAGATTTCTACCTTACAACCTCTGTTGAAACAGCTCTTCAGACTTTAAAGGATATTATCACTAATGCTCTCAATATTCATGCACCTATCACCAGTATCAGAACTAAAGTAAAATCCTGCCCTTGGTTCACCTCTGAGCTTAAAGCAGCCTTGATAACCAGAGACAAACTGTGGAAAAAGGCAAGAAAAACAAAGGACTCCAGAGACTGGCTAAATTTCAGAAAAGCAAGGAATTCAAGTACAAAACAAATAAGAACTGCCAAAACTGCCCATTATAGATCTGAATTGGATGCCTCCTACAATAACCCATCCAGACTCTGGGGTACTATAAAAGGAATTCTGGGCCAAAATTCTACTCCTGCCTTAACCTCCAAACTACTACTAAATGATACAGAAATTACAGGTAAACAAGAAATCTTAAATACCTTCAATGTTCACTTCACCACAGCTGGCTAGCATTTGACTCATCACCTGCAAATCTCCTGAAATCTTCCTTGAACCTGCAAACTACTGTGGGACAAATGGCCACTAACTTTTCCTTCATCCCAATATCCGTGAAAGAAGTGGAAGATCTCCTCTCTAATTTAGACACTACTAAGAGTGCAGGTGCAGACTACCTGGATCCCTATTTCCTGAAAATTGCTTCCATGTCTTATCTGCCCCTCACTCATCTCGTCAATCTTTCCTAATTACTGGATCCATTCCTCTACTTGAAAACAGCTCAAGTAGTTCCACTACTCAAATCTGGTGATACTAGGGATCTCAACAATTACAGGCCTATCTCCATCCTACCAGTACTATCCAAGATGCTCGAAAAACTAGTAAACTCTCAATTAAGGGACTATCGGATAACAACAACCTCTAAATTCAGCACAATCTGGATTTAGATCAAGGCATAACACCATTACTGCCTTAGCCAAAGTAACCAACGATTGGCAGACTGCCTTGGATAAGAAAAACTGTACATGTGCTGTGTTCCTGGATTTGAGTAAGCGTTTGACACAGTGGATCATGACTTATTAATCACCTCCCTTAGCTCATTAGGCCTGGATTCCCTATCACTCAATTGGTTTAAGGACTACCTTTCAAATAGGTCACAACTGGTAAAAATGGAAATTACCTATCCAACTCAAAACCACTGCTAAGGGTGTACCAGAAGGCTCTATTCTTGGCCCCATCCTCTTTGCCATTTATATTAATAATATTGATGCCAACCTCACTCAATCTAACATTCATCTGTTTGCTGATGATACTGTATTATATGTCAGCAATCCCTCACCTTCTAAAGCCTGTAACTGTTACAATCCAAATTCTCCATCCTGCAGCACAATCTACTGATAAAAACTACTTCTAAATGCAAAAAACAAAAGCTATGTTCTTTGCCACAAAGAGTTGCTCCACCACTACCCCATCACCCACCACCCTACAATTATCCACCTTACTTGGAGAAACTGGAATTTGTTGATAACTTCAAATACCTTGGAGTCTGGATTTATAACAGGCTTGTCTATTCTGTCCATATTGAAGAGCTACTAAAAAAGCTGAGACAAAGGCTTGGTCTATTTTTTAGAATAAAACATTACCTAAACAGTGATTCCAAAAAAAGGTTAATTCAAGCTTCATTCCTATCCCTCATTGATTATGCTGACTTTCTCTATGGCCATTGTTCACGCCACCTCTTACATAAACTGGACACCCCATCACCAGGTCCATCAGATTTATTACTGACCTTCCCTCCAGTACCCATCATTGCTCCCTTTATATGGCAGTCAACTGGACATCACTACAACACAGAAGAAATAGGAATGCTGCTATCTGGATATTCAAAGCGTTAACAGGCAAATTACCCACCTATATCACTGATTGCTTTACCCAAATTACTACTAGGCCATACACTTTAAGGATCAGTAATCTCATCATATTAAAGGTCCCCAATGCCTGCACCTGGTTTGGGAGGCTGCTATCAGCTACACCTTAGCAGTTGCATGGAACTCTCTCAAAAGTCCATGAAGCTAGATAGCCTATTACCTCTGGCATCTTTCAAAGATTGTTCTCCGCCCTTTTTCCAGAGCTCTGCAATTGCTTTTGTAAAGCCTAATCCCCTACCCTACCTGACCCACCTTCCATTCTCCGTCCATTATATTAAATCAATTTCTATTTTCAAATCACCTATTATATTCTTATAAAAGCTAGTTAGGCCCTATAATTTATATCTTATGCCTGCTATACCCTTGGTCCCCTTTTCTTACAGGTTAAATGTTTTACTGTACATTTTATATATGTAAATTGTTGTATATTATCATTTCATGTCATTGTATTGCTGTTTATGCTATTTCTTGTCTATGTAATAATACTTGTATTCTCATTTTATGACCACTCAGGTCCATCTTGTAAATGAGCTTTGCTCAATGATGTTCGCCTGAATAAATAAAGATTTTGATTTTTTTTTTTTTTGACTAGATGGCACATTTCTGCAGAAAACCAGCTGAGGCTGCTACTGGAGATCTTCTGGAGGGGAGTTACACTGAAGTGGCCCAGGGATTCACTTCAACCTCCTAACAGTGAAGCCAACATCCATTGCCCAGCCATTCTTCACCCTCCCTGGTCAAACTCTTTCTGCTCTCTCCAGCCTATGCAGAGCCATCTCTAGGCTGGGGCGGTCCTGGCTACCTGCCAGGGGATTGGGCCCTTTGTCCAGAGGTCAACCTCCTGAGTCTGGGAGAGTGGCTTAAAAAAAGTCTCCAAATTTGAATCTACCCTGGCCACAGGGATTGGCTGAGAGGGCTCAGCCTCGCTTCCTTCTCCCCTGCTAGGACAGGAATGTGGCCCAACTGGTTTGGCCTTGGTTGACTAGGTGTCAGTCTTGGACAGGGGAAAGGAGGACAAAGGAAGAGAAAAAAAATGTTTTCTTTTAAAACTCTGAATTTAAGCTGCTAGGACTGTCTGCTGAAAAAGGGCCTGTTCTGTGCTTCAGAGGGTCTCCTAAGCTTTTTAAGGGTTTCCCAATAAGCTTCCAGGGTCCCCATAATTGTCTGACCCCTCATGTCTCTGAGGAGCCCCTATTTTCTGTGATGACCCCAATTCCACTATTTTCTGTAGTGCCCCCAATTTCTCTGGGGCTCTACACATGTGCCAATAGAATCTGCTATAGCTGTGGGTCCTGTGAGAAGAAAAGAGGTCAGGTCTGACCTTGTTTGCACAGAGGAGTTGGTGGGCATTAGGGTTGACAAGACAACCCCAAGGATGGCCCCACCACTGATTTATGACAGTCCAGAGAACCAAAACCCTAATGTTTTATAAGATCCCTACTTTGTGTACTTTGCATTCTTTAACCCTAATATCTGCATTAATGTAGTTTGTTTGCAATTAATTTTCCTTCTTTTTCTGATAGTTGATTTATATATTAATTTGTACTGGTCCCAAAGGAACTTGTGTGAAATTAAATAAGTGCAATACTGGAGATATCCCCAGTTCAGCAAATGAGCCCATCAGAACTCGGCACGTATGTCAACCCCTTGTGAGGGAAGGTTCCCCAGCCCATTATAAGGTATCATGTGTGCATGCCAGAAAACTGCTCTGTCCCTCCCCAGGCTGGGACTGGTGCTGCACACCATAGCCCCTTCCACCCAGCCTTTGCCAACTGACCCGGCTCACTGAGCTTGCACCTGAACTCAGGGTCACAGGCATGGGAAGGTATCATGCTCCTCACTGGACCGATGGCCATCGCTGCAAACAATGTTACTTCATAATTTTTTGTGTGGCATTTTGAACAAAAAATTTCAAGATAGTCTTTTAATGACCCCCTCCCTCGAACATGACAAGTATCATTTATAAAGTATCAGAAGAAATTTTATTTTGTGCCACAAGTGTGAAAACACATTTTGGCCAGAATTTGAAAAACAATGCCCACACTTTCATGAGGTGGTGTAAAAAAATGGCTATGCTGAAAATTTGAGGTCAAAATATTGACAATTACCAAAATTATGTGCAAGTATTGAAAATTTTCAACATACATTCATATCTTTGTTGTTTTTTAATATTATGACTCCATATTTTTGACATAGCCTTATTATGACAGTATCTGCACCAATTGCCTAAGGTTGCTGCCTCATCAGAGCTCCACAGTTTTACATACTTTAATACCACTGTAGTTTGGGTGTCTCATTCTAACCTGACCCCACTCCTGAAATCAAGATATTTATACTTATTGCTGAGGTTTTAGAATAAATATAATTTTTAACCTGTTGGTTGGGTTTTAGTGCAGTGAGGAAACTGGACGCCAGCCAAGTGCTGCTTCCGGTTCCCCCATAGCTATTTAAGCAAGCACATTGCCTGAGTGTTTGAGTTCACTGTCTTTCCAGTTGCTAAATTGCACAGATCAGTAATTTGGTATATTAGCAGTGCAGTCTGCCTTTAGTTCACTAGGCTAAAAGGGACGTCAGACCGGTGAGAGGTGTTGCCACGGCAACAGAGCAAAATCTGCAGGTCCTCATAAGGGCAGAAATGAAACACTATGGGGCGATTCTGCAGTGCTCATTAGTCATTTTTTGGGAACCCAGATGGATTTGGTGATCTTCTAAGGGCACCTGAATCATTTTTAACCTGTTGTTTGGGTTTTAGTGCAGCGAGAAAACCAGATGCCTGCTGAGCGCTGCTTCCGGTTGCCCCGCTATTTTTGTGAGGGTAGTGGCAAGCATCGGTGAGCCCAGCATTGGCAAGGCCAGTTAAGGTGAACAGTAAAGGTGATAGACAGTGTCTGCCAGTGTCAGCCAGGAAAGCCAGTAACCGAGGTGAAGTCATAGTATTGCAGAGGGTAGGGTACAGAGTGGGAATATTGAAAAATGGATTTGAACACAGTGAGGTTGGAGAATGGGAATTTAGCTATAAGATATGGCGACTGTGATAAATTGAATACAGAAGTGATAAACGAAGCTTTAATCTACACATATGCTGAATGCAAATTAATAGATCAGTTGAGGAATAGGATTTGGTATCTAGAGACACAGCTTAGCAGTTTGAGTCATCAATTAAATATTAAGACAGCAAATGATGTAAATACAAAAGAGTTTGGGAGAGATGAAATGCATGAAAGTAGGGGAATAAACGATGGATGCCCCAAGGACCAAGAGTTATCTATGGGTAAGGGTGCAGAAATTAGGAAAAGGGTAAGGGAACATGACAATGATGGATCTTGGATGGTGAAAACTAGGAAATTCAAGAAGGGGCATAGGGCCATGGAATGGCATGCTCCCCTGCATAATAGTTATACACCACAAATTGATTTAAATGAAGAAGGTGTGGTGAATGTAGAGATGGGAAAGAGGGGATAGACGATGTACCAACAATAATTACTAATGACCAAATGGAAGAAGGGGTGGTTAAGGTCGTTCAGAAGGATATATCAAATAGACAAGAAATAACATTAGAAATGGGTAATGGATGGATGGTTGATGAGATTCATCAAATAATTACATCTGAAGATTTAACACCACAAAATGTCGAACAAATAACGGATCATGTTGTATCGGACCTAACCGTACAACCCATTAATGACATTAGGGACATATCAACTGGTGTGGATATAGAGAGAGATTTAAACTGGGGTATGGATACTGAAGAGAATACAGAAATAAATTATCAGAACAAAATTAAGTATAAACAGGTTTATATCTTGAGCGACTCTATTTTGAAATACACAGATAGTATACTTCTAAAGATAATAAAGAGAAAGTGACTACAGCCTACTTTTCTGGAGCCAAAATAGGTGATATGAGATCTATGCTATCGGATATCATTAAAGAAAAAGATAAATCATCAGTGTTAATTTTGCATTTAGGCACAAACAATATTTCCTATCAAAGCATATCTGAAAAAATTGAGGAATTTAAGGATATTAAAAAAGAAGCTGATAGGTTACATTGCAAGTTGTTTTTGTCAGAAATTCTGCCAGTCCTCAGGGTGAATGAGAACAGAACCTCTAAAATCAGGTCATTAAATAATTGTTTAAGGTATTGGGACCTAAGAGAAAATATAGGTTATGTGCCACACTGGGAAGATTTTGTAAGTAACCATCAATACTATGGAAGAGATGGACTACACTTAAATAAACTTGGAAGTAGAAAGCTGGGAATTAGATTAAAGCAGGTTGTGAACAACTGTTTAAACTAAATTGCTTGGGGAGAAAGGGAATTGAGGCAAAATTATCAACATCTAAAACAGTGATTAAAGATACAATAGGGCGAAAAATTAAATGTGGAGAATTGAAAATATGGGCATTGAATGCACGTAATTTGAATTCTACAAGGAAGGTTGAACTAGAGAATGTGTTACTACAGGAGAACATAGATATTTGTATGATTTCAGAAACATGGTGGGATAGAAATGCAGATTGAAATAAAAATATCAACGGTTATGTGCTGTATTCTAAAGAACGTGTGAATAGAAAAGGTGGGGGGTAGCCATTTTTCTGAGAGATATCTATTAGAGTTACATGATAGAGGTATTAAATCTGGATATAGAATCCCTATGGGTAGTACTTGAGACTAAATACGTACATAATATACATCTTGGTGTGTTTTATATGCCACCAAATTCGAGTATTGAAATAAATGGAGCTGTCAACCTACAGGTAATTGAAATGTCTGAGAAGGGTGATGTTATAATAATGGGTGATTTTAACTACCCAAGTATTAATTGCGTTAATGTTACTGCTGGCAGACCAATGGAAAATAAATTTTTGGATTCATTATCAATGGCAGGGTTGGAGCAAATGGTTAAAAAACCTACTAGAGGTGATAACATTTTAGATTTAATGCTTACTAACACAATTGGTAAAGTATGTAACATTGCTTTAAGGGATAACTTAGTAGGGTGCGATCGTAAACTTGTAACATGCATATATAAACAGGAAACTCATAAAATTGTGGGAAAGACCATTATTAAAAATGATAATAGAGCAAATTTTATAAAAAAATGGAGAACTAATAAACTGGGAGTGGGAAAGGGATTTCCAGAATAAAGATGTTTGTGAAATATGGAATCTATTTAAAAATAAACTTAGGGTCTTAGAAGACAAGTTCTTACCTAATAACAAATTATATAATAAAAAAGGTAAATTACCCCTTTGGTGTACTAGGAAGCTGTTAAAACAAATTAAGAGGAAAAAAAATGCTTATGGATTAATGAAAGGATGTCAATCTTCCTCATCAGTTAATAAATATAAAACTGAGGTTAGACAACTGAAGAAACTCATTAGAAAGAAAAATCAAGAGTGGAATTCAATATTGCCCATAGGAAAGATGGAAGCAAAATTTTTTTTCTTACATAAATATCCAAAATAAATCTAGTATGAATGTGGGTCCAATCACAGACAATGGGGAGATCATAAGTGATTCTGTAGAAATGGCAAATAAGTTTAACGAATGTTTCATCTCAGTTTTTTCTTCGTCTAAATTAGGGTTTAATGACAGTGTGGATAGTGATAGAAATAGTCTGAAGTTGAAAATAACATATGAAGAATTGTTAGAAATGGTCAATTAACTAATAAATCGGCAGGGCCAGATTAGATACACCCTAAAATGTTAAAAGATACGATCAAAAATATTATAGGTCCATTATCCCATATACTAAATCTGTCGTTTATCACAGGGATAGTGTCGGATGACTGGCGTCAAGCTATTGTCATCCCATTATTTAAAAAGGGCAATAGATCTGTATGTTCTAACTACAGACCAATTAGTCTGACCTTGCTTGTATGTAAACTGGATGAAACATTTCTTAAATCTAAACTTGAAGAAAATTTGAATGATCTTAATTTCTGTGACTCCACCCAACATGGATTTAGACAGCATAGATCCTGTACTACAAATCAGATTAGCTTTTATAATAAGGTAAATAAGAACATTAGTAATAATATTTAAACAGATGTCATAATGCTTGATTTTCAAAAAGCATTTGACAAAGTACCTCATGATCTGTTGGTTAATAAATTAATAAAAATAGGGATTGATTCCTGATTGGTGATTTGGATCAGAAATTGGTTGTCAGGTAGAAAGCAGAGGGTGAGGATAGGGGTTGTTTGTCAGATGAGGGTGAAGTGTTGAGTGGAGTGCCCCAGGGGTCTGTCCTGGGCCCTGCACTATTTTCTGTTTATATTAGTGATCTGCACTTGAATGTAGATAGTTGGATAGTAAAGTTTGCTGATGATGTAAAATTGGGAGGCTCAGTCAATACAGGTAAGGGAACTGATCAGTTAGCACATGGCTTGTTAAAAATAGAGGAATGGGCAAAGTTAAATTAGTGCAGACAAATGCTCTGTTTTACTTACAGGTAAATCAAATAATAACTATGAACATAGGTTAAATGGAGTAAAGATTAAGAAGGTATGTACGGAAAAAGACTGTGGGATCATTATAGATAGTAGATTGAATTTTAAAGAGCCACGTTCAAGCATTCTTTGGAGAGTAAACTTTATGATTAGGAATATAAAAAAATCCTTTATGAGCAGGTCTGTTGCAGTGGTACTCTCATGATATAGAACATATATTATACCTTTTTTAGATTATGGGTCTCAGTTGTGGAGTTCTTACTTTAGGGGAGAGGTAGATAGACTGGAGGGTATTTAAAGGAGAGTTACAAAAATGGTATCAGGTTGAAAAAATCTCAATTATAAGACTAGGTTACAGAAATCCAAATTATTTAGTTTAGAAACCAGAAGACTAAGGGGAGATTTATTAACGTTGTACAAAATTATGAAAGATGGGGATTTAATGTGGGAATTGGAAATCACCCCAGCTGAAACCTAGTGGTTTAAGATCACACAAGCAGCAATTAAAAATAGATTTCTCTAATAATAATGGGTGATTTCATTTTTATACTCAAAGAACATGTAGATACTGGAATAAACTACCGGAAAGACTTATAGAGAGTACCAATGTAAATCTGTTCAAAAAGAATTTGGATGAATATCTTTTGACTAGGGGGTGTGTTTGGACCCGCCGGTGCAGCTGGATGATTAACATGGGCAGTTATGCCTTCTTCCATTCTCTACCCAGTATCAATCCAGTATAAGCAACACTTCTATACCCAGTATGACAGCCCCAGTACTATTGACATTTGTGGCATATAGCATAATATATTTATTACCTTGAACTCACCAGGTGATGTCGAATTAAACACTGGTCCCACGGCCCCTCTTAGTAGCTCTGATCCTCACTGGGCTGCATCAAAGAGGCTAAAAATTGACCACCTAAATGTCTGAAGTCCACTAGGTAATCTTCCTGAGTTAGAAGCTTGGGTGTCTCAGTACAAACGTGATATACTAGGTATCTTGGAATCCCGGCTCAGTCCTTCCACACTAGACCCTGCTTGCTGTTGACAAATTATAACCTATTAAGATGTGACTGCCCCTTCTCTAAAGGAGGAGGTGGTGTAGCATTAAGTTACATGGAACACCTAAATCTCTCAGCATTACCTATCCCTGAATTGTCCCTATGTGAGGCGTTGCACTCTGTTCTACTCCTGAGGGAACAAAGAAGCCCACATCATATGTGCTTGTGCTTATAACCCTCCCAGAAGTGGTGTGTCTGGCCTAACTGAACTCCTTAAACATACTGCCTCCTGAACAGGTAATAATTAAATTATTTCATATACTGATTTTAGTCTTGACTGGCATGGTAAATCATCTAAATCTTTTGAGTCACTAGTGCAAAAATACCATCTGACCCAAATCATCTCAGATCTGACCAGGCTTTCCCTTGGTACAGGTAGTATACATTAAAGGGAAAGATCCTAGTAGGATTAAATTTAGCAGTATTGTTACCAATGGAGATCTGCTTTACATAAGCTATTGACCGAACCTGTAACACTGTTAGGACCAGAATTATAACCCATTTAGTGGCCCATCCCTTTATAGCTGCAGGCATCCATTTTCTAAATCACAGGCACAGGAAAATATATCACATCAGTGGAAAACACATATAGCTGATAAATTGTTTAACCAGGAAAAGCATACTAAGCTGAAGCTCGATTCCAGATGTGACCTGAGAGCACAAGAAAGTTAAATGACATGCTCAGGGTCACACTCAGCCATGTCCACATAGCTAACCCCCACCTGCAATGGCAACCCAGCCCCAGTCCCATATGCCTGTGCCCCTCGCAGCATGGCCCCATGATGGACCCCACCAGCCCCGCACACAACGTGGTCCTGACCCTGTGCACATGTAGACACCCCCCAGCACCCATACCTGTCCTCTGGCACCATGGTGGGACAGCCAGTGGCATAGCCCCCCACACAATTCCTCAACCACTGGCCATCTAAGTTATGTTGGGAGAGCTGCCTATATATAGACAGCATGCTCCCAGCATCAATTGGTCAGCCAGTAGCTGAGGAGGTGTGTGGAGAGCTGTGCCACTGGCCATCCTGCTGTGGCACTAGAGGACAGGTATGAGGGCTAGTGGGGTGGTGTTGTCATTGCTGTGGGGGGGACCACCAATCACCAATGTGGGGGCAGGGGTACCGGGGTAGGTCTTGGCTTGCTGTCGATGGAGTGCCTGTGTGGGGGGGACATCATCAGGAGAGGGTCAGCTCAGGGTGGTGGAGGGAGGGTGGATGGCATGCATGGCAGGGGGTCCTTGTGGCCACATGTCAGGGGGTGTATCTTGCCAAGGGGGACCTGGTGGCTACATACTGGGTGGTGGTGGGTCTGGCCTGTGTGTGGTGGTCAGGCCGCCTTGTGGTGCAGTGGGTGAGTTTCCTGCCATGGGGGGAGCTGGCATTTGGCCTGGGTGTGTGGGGATGTCCCTAACTCCCACCAGATCCTGTGCAGGATTCCACTGTGTATGGGGCTGGGCACATAGGGTGCTTATGGCAGGGTCTCCCCTGGCATACCCATTACCGGGGCATGGCACTATATGCCATAGTGCATGTTGTGGAGTGCCACCATGCTCCCCCGCCAGCCCCAGCACATTGCTGTCCACACAACCAGGGGATTGGATGCAAAGGGGCTGCATGCCTCAGTTAGTGCATCCCATGTGGGGGTGCAATGGGTGTGGCGTGGCTAAGCACCACACATCTTCAGCGCATAGCCACTCCATGCATTCATGCATAAGGCTCGATGTTACTAAAGCCCTAAATTATTTAATCTCCTGCATCAGTGCTCTCCAAGACCTGCATACCCCTTTGGTAAAGTGCAGGATCATAGGTTCATCCACCAGGTGGCCACACAAGGACCACCTCACCTTACTAAGGGATAAGCACAAGAGTTGAGCCAAGTTCAAATCCTCTAGTCTCTGATCTGACTGGATTGATTATAGGACTAGAAGGAATGTCTGGAAAATAGGCAGTACATCTCAACAAGAGCTCCTATGTAGGGATTTTTGCTTGATCCTGCTGTGGATTCACAGAAATTCTAGAAATTCTGGAACCACACTAAAGGCTTTAATGGAGGTGGGTGCAATCACCTCATTAATTATATTGTGATTGATGGCATTAACTGTTAAAACCCTGTCACTATTGACAAGGCCTTTAACTGTCATTGTTCAGACTTGTCCAAATAATGTATCCCTGTCTCCCACCACACTTGCCTCTGTGGGTGCTCTTTTAGCTTCATCCCATGCACTGTCCACCCCTTGCTTTTACCTACGTGCTGTCACAAACTTGGAGGAGTGTTGACTACTAAACTCTATCTCTATTTGCAGTAGTGTTGGCTGTGATGGCCTTAAGCCTATGTTGCTCAGGATGGCTTCCTATAATGTAGTACCCCCACTGACCAAAATCTAGCAGATATCCTTGTGCTCTGTGATTGTTCCTGAGGTCTTAAAAGTTGCCCAAATTGTCCCTGTTTTCTTGAAAGGTGGCTCCAAATCTATTACAATTTATCACCAAATTGCCATCTTCTTTGTTCTGAGTAACAGCTTCAAAAAAAGTGTTGCTGTCCAGACAATTATTTATGTCCATGATCAGAAACTATACTCTGATGCTGAGCATGGCTTTAGAAAAGGCCACAGTATCACCACGACTCTGCTTCAATTCACAAATGATACCAAGGTAGCCGAGGATGAAGGTTTGTTGACAGAAGCAGTGTTTATTGAACTAACTAAAGCCTTTGACTTGGTGGAACATTTTTTACTCAAGACAAAACCTGTAATCTCTGGGAATCTCCTCAGAGGTGGTTTCCTGGTAGGATAGTTACTTCATGAATAGAAAACAGTTTGTCAAATTCAATAAAGCTGTTTCTGATTTCAGTTCTATAAGAACTGGTATTCTCCAAGGATCTATCTTGAGTCCCATTCTTTTCATTATCTTAATAAATGATTTCTCCCTTAACCCTATATTCTGCTCCTGTCTGCTTTATGTGGATGTCCTGGTGCACTATACAATCTCAAAAAATGTGGCCAACATTAACTCTAACCTTAATTTTAATTTCCATGAGGTCCACTCCTGGCTCTCCCAAAAACAAATTGTTACTCAATGCTAGTAAATCTTCTTCCATGCTGCTGTGTTTGGCTCTGCCCCTAGATCGAAAAAGTGTACGAGGCAGTATGGCGCAGTGGGTTAAGGCTCTGAGCTGCAAAATCTGGAGACCTGGGTTTGAATCCCACAGCCCCCTAGGTGCATACTGTGTGACCCTGAGCAAGTCACTTAACTTCCTTGTGCTCCCAGGTTGCACCTGCAAACAAGCTTTCAGCTTAGTGTGTCTCACCTGGTAAAATAATTGGTTAAAATAATTGGTTACTAGCTGCTTGGGAATCTCCAGTATAGATGGCACCCTGCTTGAGAATGTTAACTCTTTCAAGTACTTTGGTATAACCCTTGACCTTTCTCTAGATTTCATAATACACATCTCTAATATCTGTGAATTCATGAATAGCAATTTTGGCTTGGCCTATAGAACCAAATATGCCTCACACTGCCATTGCTCAGGGCATCCTTCTCCCCAGCTTTACGTATGGCTCTGTCACCTACTCCCACACCTCAAAAGCTAACCTCCACAAATGGAGCATTACCTACAATAGAATATGTCACTTTGCCTTGGTCTTAAAGTGACTTACCCACCACTGTCAGCTCGACTCTGGATTAAACTGGATATACCCTGAGGCATATCGTTCTCTCGCTCTGGATGACATTACAGACAAAATTCTTAGGAGTGGGGTATGTTCCTCCATAGCTGCTTTGTTGAAACCCCCTGATCTTGCTTACCCCCTCCAAACTGGTGAGCTGCCCCTTCTAACCACTCCTAGGCATACTGACAACATGGGGTTTCAGGCCTTCTCCCACATTGCACCCAGTTACTGAAGCTCCCTTCCAGTAGCCCTCTGTGACTTGCCCCCATGTCAGTTTCAAAAGAGAGCTTCACTACCATCTAGTGGCCTCCGACTCATGTACCTGTTTCTTGCCTTACTGAGTAATTTAGCTATGCCAGCACTTATTACATTTTCAATTATCTCCTGACCTCAGCTGTCATTTGATCTGCCCTCCTTCACGCTTTTGGGTGGTCCATAGCTGCCCTTTGTGCAATGCATGTTATTTATGTTAAGAAAAGTGTTTGCTGAATTTGTTTTCATCAGCTGGTGTACCTTATTGTTGATGCACCTTATGCTCCTGTTGTTTTTTTGTTGCAATGTGCTGGGTTGTTTTGCTACCTAGATTCATGCACTGTATTATATAGCTACTGCTCATGTACTGTGTAACTATAATATTTCTAATGTCATTATTTCATTACTGTATTTGTACTGTATTGTGCTTGTAACTGTACTCCTTGGGTTTTACTGAAAATAGGCATATTATTGTCTAGTGCACTTACCCAGTAATCAAAACACGAATGAATAAATAACCCTACCTCATTAACCTGGTAAGTGAAACTTTTCAAATCCTGCAAGAAAGGTGATTTTCCAGAGTGACTGAGAAATCACTTTTTTGGACAGATTTGAAAAACAAATACTTACATTGAGCATGAGGAAGGGTCCCAGAGAGGCTATGTTGAAAATTAGGGAGAAAAGTATTTAAAAATGATCAGATTATAAGTGAAAGTTCAAAATGCATTGAAATGCATTAACTGCACTTACTGATTTCCTTAGTTCCCAGTCTGGTGTTAGTGTTGAGTCATGTCTCTGGTCCAGAAAGGATTACGCATTAGACCTCCAGTAGGTAAGTATAGGGTAAAGGGGTGTGTGGGGTTTGAATAATGAGTGTAGGGGTGGGCTGGGGTGGGTGGGTGGGGTTGAGGGACCATTTTCTTTATTTCAGGTATAGAAACAAAAAATGAAAAAAGATATCAAACGAGGGTTTTCTTAATTTCAAGTACCTACCAACACTGGAGATTAGGCACCCCAGTGTCACCCTATTACTTGGGGGAATCAACCCACACCCATAGCTATGTTCAGCAGGGGTGGAGTTGCACACTAACAAATAGCCCCATTCCTGCCAAACAAACACAGCTGAACATCATATGCTTGCATGGAAACAGCCGTGCCACCTAATACACAAATGTATTCTTGTAAAATGAATACATTAAGCAATGTGGTTGTGAAAATTCAGTTACCCCAAAACCCATGATTTTTCTAACTGCACATGCTCAGAAACAGAACTATTTTTCTGACATATTTTGAAAACTACTTCAGTTTGGGAGCTAAAACCACAAATGCACATACCTTGAACCAAAAAATCTGGAAGTTTCAGGTGTCACATCATCCATGGTTTTTAGATGTAGGTGAACAAAAAAGGTCTTAATTTATATAATTTTATGGGTTTTTTGGCCCCTCTGTAACTTTGCCCAGATGTACTAATTGCCACAAATTGTTTAGGATCCAAACGTCCTGGCACCATCTTTGTGCTTTCCACCTTAAAGTAAATTAGTTGAATGGGGCAAAGTTATTAAAGTGCAATAATTGGGGTTTAATATTAAAGTGCATACTCAACACTAATATGCAGGCGTGACCATGCCAGTACAATATATATATAATATATATAATAGAAGTTTGGTAGCACTCCTATAGTTAGGGTTGAGTAGGGTGTTTTATTTTAAACCCCTAACTTTGCACCTTAATAACTTTGCCCCATTCAATGGAATTGCATGAAAATTTCCGTGCACAGTCCAGGGTGCAAGATCTTTCAATTTAGCAAGTTTTGTGATGGTTGAATGTCTGGATTCTGAGATGTGGATAGTGCAGAAATTGGAAATTTGTGTTTGGGATCTTTTTTTTTCTCACCTATAGCCCAGACAGTTTTAAATAGAAGGGACTTGCCCTACAATTAGGCCTCTTTTTGATTTGGTGAAAAAATATTAATCTGTTCCTGAGTTATAAGGATTTGAAATATCCATTCTGAGCATGCTCAGTAAGGTCGTTCATTTATATGTCTTATGTGAAAGAAGAATTTTTGGCTCACGAAAGAAGAATCTTTCATTTGGCCACCATCTTGTTTATCATTTTTCCAAAAAAATGAAAATCCATAAAAATGATGCCTTTGAGAAAATCAGGAACAGGGTCCATTTAGCTCAGTTCAGGGGTTTGTTTTCCAAAAAAAATTCCCCTAAATATGGCTTTTGTACATCTCCAGAATCTTAGGTGGAAGTCTTAGCAAGGGCTTCCAATTATTCTTTTGTGAACCAAAATTCTTCTTTCATGACTCAAATGGAAAAAGAATCTCTGCTGACAAAAGAAGAATTGAGGCTCACAAAAGAAGAAATTTCTTGTTTTGTGATCTTCTTTCATATCAAAAGTAGATAATGAAAGAAGAATGTTTTCTTTTGTGAGGCAAGATTCTTCCTCTGTGATCTTCTTTCCGAAAGAGGAATTTGTCACAAAAGAAGATTTTTCAAAAATGTTACAAAGGAGGATGAAGAATTCTTCTTTTGTGAGACTATATGAAAGAAGAACATTGTTTTAGTATAGAAAAACCGCTTTTGTTTATAACAAGTATGTAGTAAGTAAGTAGATTTTATTTATTGAGTGTCCTTTCCCAGAGGCTCAGGATGCTGCACAAATCAATCAAGTAAAACAATTACAATATACACAGTATACTAAAAACAAGAAGAAGAACATAGGAGGATAAAACAATATTTAAAATTCAAATCCTAGGCCTAAAAAAGTATGTTTTGCAAGATTTCTAGCCCCAATTTTCAACATAGCTTTTCTGTCCCAACCTCGTGAACCAGGAAACTGACATTTTTCAAATCTGTCCAGAAGGTGATTTTGCAGTTGTTCTACAAAATCACCTATCAGCTAGGATTTCAGAAATTTCACTAGACTTGTTCATGAGGTGGGGTCATAAAATGACTATGCTGAAAATTTGGGATGAAAATATTAAAAAACAGCAAAATTATGAAGGAAAGGCCCTGTTCCTGTATTTGTAGCCACAATGAAGTGCAGACCCTGATCTTACACAGCTAGATGGACTCCTCACTTGATGTGGAAGTGCAGGGCCCTCCAGGGCCTGTGCTTCTCTGCCCAGACAGACATCTTACTGGTTGCAGGGCCTGAAGAGGCTCTGCACATCTGCAGCCTGATGGGGTCCAGATTTGGTGCAGGGCCAAAAGAGCCCTGAACATCTGCATCTTTAGCCACACAAAGCCAGATGGACTGCTCACTTGGTGCAGGGCCCTGGGGCCCTGCACATCTGCATTCATAGTCACACAGAAGTGCAGGGCCAGGAGGGTGTTGCACTTAAACAGCCAGACAGATTTGTAAAATGCAGGTCCTGTAAATAAAGATACAGTTCCACTATCTCAGAAAGAAAGGATGCTCATTGCATTACTGCACCAGGTTGGGCTCAACTGAAAGCAACAAAAGTAGAAAATGTAGTGTCAGTGTTTCCAACCCTAACTCCCTACCCTCCCCAGCAGCAAAAAGGATAAGACCACACAAGCAACCACAGATGACCATCATCTAATAAGACAACATACAATTGTTTCCAGGTTACACAAAATACATCTATCATTATGGTCCAGTGCTTCTGAAGCTGTGGATACACGTGCACACTAACCCATAGACACATAGACACCCACTTCTGGCTGCAGATAAAAATGCACTATATCCAACAAAGATGACAGAAGTGGGTGTGTATGATTTGCAGTAAGCAACTGTGTATGTGACTGCAGCACAGGCCTTATATGTGTCTGTGCTTCTGAAGACAAGTGCAGTTTTAATTTGACAATGGAATCTATGACAGCAGAAGCACAGGCTCTGCAGCTGCCTTAGTGTTTGCAGCCAAAGTTGAGTATGCATCTCTTACAATGTGTAATTGTTATCTGTGCCTACAGAATTGCAGACTCCACAGGGGCCTGAAGTTTGGCAAAGAGAAGGACTTTTTAATCTGGTTATCCTGCATTTGTATATGTGACTTCAGGAATGCAGGCCCCACTGTGACTTGCAGTTCTGCAGCCAGAAGTAGATGTGTATGTTCCACACTGTGCAAATGTATCTGAGGCAGCAGAATCATCTTCTGCAGACAGTCGTACAGTAGTGTACTGTTGTGATCTGGGTATTCTGAATTTGTATGTATGTGACTGCAGAAGCACAAGACCCACAGGGCCCTGTGCTTCTGCAGTCAGTAGTGGCCATGTATGAGTATGTCGACCAAACAGTGACATTTTGACATCAAAGGCCATTACAGCAACAAGTCGATGTTGCTGTTTTAATGTATGCGGGACCTTGGCACTACTGTCTTTGGGTCTTGCCCCCTCCCCAAATCAACTCCGAGTCAAAAAACTGAGAGATTATCTGATGGATTTATGTCAATTGCAAGTTGTGGTTGACATAAATTCATTGTTGCACTGTCGGGTCAAATATTTGTTGTTGATGCAGCATCTTAGACCCACATGTATGTGTTGCACTATGTAATTGAATCTATGTCCACAGAATTGCAGGCTACACAGGAACCTGTGCTTCTTCAGAAAGAAGTACTCTGCTGATTGGGGTATCTTAGATTTCTATACCTGGCTGCAAAAAGTGCAGGGCCCAGAGGGGCCTGTGCTTCTGCAGATGAAAATACTCTTGTAGTTTGGGAATCAAGGATTTCTATCTGTTGGTGCAGTAGCACTTGTCCTACATGCAGAAATAGTGTTGTGATATGAACATCGTGGATTTGTATCTGCAGCTACAAGTGAACAGGTATGTTGAAGTGAGCATGTGCATCAACTGAAGCAGAAGTTAAATGTTGTGATATCAGTATTGTAGATTCCTATCTGCAGCAGAAGTGGATGTCTATGTGTCGATGTGTGCATGTGTATCCATGGCTGCATAAGTGCTGGACCATGATGATGGATGTTTTTTATGTCAACAATTGGAAGGTTCTGCCTATGCTGGACAAGCAGCCAGCCACTCCCACTTTCTAAGCTATATAAGCAGTTCCCCTTAGCCTCTTTCTGAAGCACTTTTTCTTTGCAGCTGAAGGCTCTGTTGGTCTGTCCTCTGAGCTGGTTGGGCCTACCTGGCTGGCTGGGGCCTGTGCCCCCCCCACCTTGCCGCTCCTGCTTTTCTCTGCTGGACGTCTGTGTTTATTTTCCTGCTTCTGGCTTGTATTTTGCCTTTGGCTGTGTGTGCTTCCTTCTGTTTTGTTCCCTGTTTTTTGTGTTCATGTGTCTTTGGTTTTGTCTTTTTTTTGGGGGGGGGGGCTTTGTTTCTAAGCTCATAGCATATTGTTACTCCTGGGCTCATACTACTTGCTTTCAGTTACTCACCACTCTCAAATTACTTGCAATGCAACTGCAAACATGATCTGTGCATTTCAGCTCACCCCAGCTGCTCCATGTTGCATACTTGATTAATTACACCTGACTCAGATTTACTCTGACCCTAGCTATACAGCTCAATCATGCTCATTTTGCTTGCCTCATTGCAGCAGCTTCTTTGCACTCAAATCCAAAAATAGCATGCTCAGACCTTTTATGTTACTTCACACATTGGAATTCACATTTCTTCTAAGGGGTGCTACTAGGTTGTGGCATACAACATACAATCCAAAGAAACTAGTGCACACCACCACCTCCACCACCACCACCACACAGCATAGCATATTTAAACTTTCCACTGCCAGAATTGGCTATATTTACTTCAAGCTCCATCTGAGGAGTGGGTATTTTGGTTTCAGACTGGAATTCCAATTTTAGTAAGGTAAATCACCATTGTCAAGGTGAGACCCTTCAATTTAGTCCCTAACTTCCCAATGCCTCAATGGATTAATGACTCCTTTTATACACTGTGCTCCCGTCAAGGATTTTACACAGGTGTTTCAAAGGCAGCATGCTAAAAAGGAACACCACAGCACAGTGTATAAAAGGAGTCATTAGCCATTAAGGCACCAGAAATGTAGGGACTAAATCAAAGGGTCCCACCTTGACAATGGTGATTTAGCTTACTCAAATTGGAATTCCAGTCTGAAACTAAGAGGACCCACTCCTCACATAGAGCTTGAAGTAAAGTTTTGGAAGTCTGTGGTTCTCCCTTTCAGCATGATCCCTTTGAAACACCTGTGTAAAATCCTTGATGGGAACACAGTGTATAAAATGAGTCATTAGCCATTGAGGCACTGGGAAATGTTTGGGGAGTCGTGGCCCCATGTGGCTAATTATTTCTGTTCTAACTCCTGATTCACCACCGAAAGTCCTCAGAGTATTTGTCACTTTGATTTGGCTTTTACTTGCCTGGTTGGCTTGCCCCACTATCATACTGCCCCATTTATGTTCATGTCCCATCATTGCTACTATGTTTTGCAGACCTGTGTGTCGGTCTGCCTATTCCTGTTGCTTACTGAACCATGTGCTGGTCCAATTATTGTTATGCTTCCCTGTACAATTACCCTGCTTTACTGAACTATGTCTGGATCAACCCCTGATTCACGCCATCATTGCTCACTGTTCCCTGCCATCTTCCCTCTGTACAAGTCTCAGCACACACTGCTTATTCAGCTCCTCAGTAGTCCCTGGGCAAGCCAGCCTTAGCATTCTGGTGTGGGATCGCCCTGCAGCCGATGGTCTCACTCTGCACCTGGAGTCTGCAGCTTGGGCATGCTAAGCCTGGGGCAGGGTCCTTCTCATCTGGCCCATAGCTGGGAATGTCCTTGCTAGGGGTGGACCTTTAGTCATCAACCGTAATGGATGGCACCCCAAGTTGTAGTATTTATGACTCAGTCATGAAGGGAGGTTACAGTGATTTCTTTTAGCTCCAGTGTTCCACTTTAATGTAGTCTATTGGTTCTAGTGGTTCCCTGGGAAGGCACCCTCACCGCATTCTCCCCACATCCCCCTCAGATTCACCTGTTTTGTTTTTGTTTTTTGGTTTTGCCTTGGTAGGCTGGGTGTGTGCCTGGGGAGGTGGTTGTTCTCCTCTTCCCACTTTGGAGGTGGTTTGTTGTGGAGCAAACTGGCTCACAACCCTCCACAGCATTCCTGTTGGAAGGATAGAGTGAGAGTTTCCTTCTAAATTGGAATATTTTTCCATCTTTTCTTGTTTGGGGCTTGCTAAATTGCAGTAGCATAGCTGTCACTAACTAAATTATCCCACACCTAGAGGAAAGGCAACCTAGGCCTTGGATCCTCAGAGATTTCCTCCTCAAAGGGTTATTTTCCTCTCCTCCATGCCAAGGTCACAATACCTAGTTAGTAATTCCTAGTTCCATTAGTTAGGATCCACTGTTGGATGGAGGGGGATGGTATCCCTTCTTGGCTGTTCCCTCTCTCCTTAGGAAGTCCCTCTCCTCTTTACAACCCATCAGACTCATCCCATGGCTTCCATGTTTTCTTATTGCATGATCAAGCTGCCTCTTGCTTATTTATTACCATGGTCCACAACTCCTGATGTTTATACATATCTTACTACTTCCTTGGGTTGCCCATATGCTTCATACTATTTCTTCTTTTGGGGGGATTCTTCCTAATGTATCTTTAGTCAAGGGAAGCATCCCATGGCACCTCTAGGGGTGGAACCCTCTAGAGGGTTCCTTGCCTTGGTACCCCTACAGGGTGGTAATTTCTCCAGAATAGAGAGTGCAAATGGCCAAACCTAAGTAACACAATTTCACAAGAATAACACTTACTGGCTGTGTAGGCCATTGAATAGGAAGGCTCTGCCTATGGTTCGATGGACAGGCAACCAGCCACTCCCACTTCCTGAGCTATATAAGCAGTTCCCCTCAGCCTCTTTCTGAAGCACTTTTTCTTTGCCCCGCTATCCTCCCCTCCTCCTCCAGCGGCAGCGCCTCTCTCTCTCGAGGATCCTTCCTAAGGTACCTTTAACCAAGGGAAGTGTCCCATGGCACCTCTAGGGGTGGAACCCTCTAGAGGGTTCCTTATCCTTGGTACCCCTACAGGGTGGTAATTCCTCCGGAATAGAGAGTGCGAACAGCCAAATCTAAGTAACACAGTTGCACAAGCATAACACTTACTGGCTGCGTAGGCCATTTGACATGTATAAACCAGGCTCTCACCACCACATATGATGCTGACAACCACTTGAAGTAAAAAAAGTTTTAATAAAAAGTCATTGCACAGGTGTGTCTGCCTATGAGGTGGTGAGTGCCTGGTTTATACATGTTGTTATTTCTAGTTTTTTAACCAAGAGCACCACAGCCTTGTGCGAACCCTTTCCTTGGAATGTTTTTTGTGTCACCTGGAAACAGTTATATACCACTTCTACATTAAACCCCTTCTTAAGGAGCATTATTAACTCAGTCATTTTTGACAGAATAACTTGAAATATGGAGTGCACTGTCTCAGATGCAGGATATCTGGATCTTAAAAATTTGTAATGGTCAGTTTGGCAATTAAAAGTTCCAAAAGGTTGAAAACATGACAAAGATATAGTTTTAAAGACTTTTTTTGTTCACAGATGACTTACTTCTGAAGCCCAAAACTTTCTGGTTAGTTAGCTTTAGTCCAAGGGTGTTTCTTTGCTATTTGATTAATGTAAACTATGGACATGTGTAGAATTTTAATTATTAACAACATACAATAGCATTCTCATGCATGTGCAGTACTACTTTTCACAAATTTTTCATAAGGCATTATTTGCAAAAACAGTGGTGCCCATTTTGTGACTCAGTGTCCATTTATGTGGAAAGAAAGGTGTGCTTCTGTGAGTGTAAGTGGAGAAAACTAGTTTCATAAATTGAGTGAGGAAAATGCTGCATTCTGATTGCCTTCCTATCATAATTACAGTACTATCAAACCACCCACTAAAACTTCACTTTCAGACTTGTCAGCCAGAATTCTCTACACCACAAAAATTGAATAAAGATGTTAGTCTTTCTACCAGTCACTTTTGAGTTGCTCACAGATGTTACCTTGAATCAATTTCTGGATTCAACAGAGGAAACAACAGAACAAAAAAATATTATTTTTAAAACCATATTAATTTCTTGTCTAGTGTTATTTTGTTACTATCCTAAATTAATTTTATGAGCTCGTGAAGACACTCCAGGTTGTTGGGAGTAGAGCACTGCATGTACTTCCAGGTGCTGAAGGCACTGAACCTACATCCTCATGCCTTTCTTTGCCCCTTAGTGGGCATTCATGGCACTACTACCGACACCCTCTCATTTCTTACTGCCATTTTCAGACATGGAAATATTTGCTCCCTGGTTGCCTCAAAATGGATGTGAGCTCAAACGTGTATGGTTGAAAGAGCATAGTCTAAAGGTATTTATTCAACTTTTTTATTATTTATTGAAATATTAATGAAAATAAATGGTTTTGTGTCAGAAAATGTACATTTCTTTGTGTGCTGTTTGTGTGACTTGAAACCCATATCTATGAGATAAAGGGTCTGATTTTCAAAGCACTTAGAGTGACGCAAGCAACATGTGTCCACAATAATGGGGACAAAACACAATTTGCATCCTGAGTTGTGCCAAATGCAATTTTCGAACACGCATTGTGCATGATGCAGGTGGAATGCATCCAAGAGCAAATTGCGACCGTACATGGGTTGCATCTGAACACAAATGCAAATTGCATTGACGCAATGCAGAATGCACCAACGCAAGCCCAATTTGACATAGCCAGCCACCACAGGCCCCAAATTGGGATTTTAGAAAGGCAAGAACACAAAGATGCATCCAACAGTAGATGCACCTGCTAGACCAGGGAGGAACTAGGGAACTAGTCTAAAGCAGATATAAAAGGGCCTAGCAATGAGGCCTGCACTGAGAGTCACTAAGGAAGTGTAGCAGGATCAGGAGGAGCACCAGTGCAGTGAGAGTGATGAGGATGCCTGTGCTAGCAGCCCTATTGGTATGCACTTGGTACTATAAATGTGCCGCCAGTGTGCCCAACAGCTGCAGCAGTGAGCACAACAGCAGCAGCAGGCACAAAATGCTGCCCATGTTCCCAGGGTGCACAGGCCATGGAGACGGTACACAGCCAGAGTGTACAGAACGAGAACATCATACAGGAACCTCACAGAGAAGCAGTGTCTGGCATGGTACCACCTGCCCTGGGATGCCATCAAGGATCTCTGTAATGACCTCGGGGGGGAACCGCAGACTCATACACAAAGAGGCAACCCCATACCTGTGGAAACAAAGGTGTCTGCAGCACTGTGTGTCCTGGCAACAGGGACATTCCTGACACTAACTGGGGACATGGTGGGCATCTCACAGTCCGCCGTGTCAGCCTGCCTCAAACAGGTCGTCAAGGCCCTGCTGCGAAGGACAATACACTACATCACATTCTCTGTAGAGCCCAGGCAAAAGGTGGCTGTGAAGCGAGGCTTCTATGGAACAGCCCACTTCCCCCGTGTGCTGGGTCATGGACTGCACACACGTGTCAATACGAGCACCCTCACAAGACCCGGACGTGTATGTGAACAGGAAAGGGTATCACTCCCTTAACATACAGGTCATGTGCGACAGCTGGTGCCACATCCTAGATGTCGGGGCCATGAATACCAGATCCTGCCATGACTCCTACATATTCAGGCAGAGTGGGCTGTTTGAGGCACTCCAGTGTGGCGATCTACAGGGAGGGTGACTAATAGGTGAGTGTATGTCTGTGCTTGTGGACAGCAGCATGCAAAGGGCCATGATACGAGGTGCATCACGACTGTATGTGTAGGGCAGACCATGCAGTGTTAGTTGGCACACCCCCATGGAACACTGTACCAGGTGCATGCAATGCAAAAGTACCCTGTGAGAGGGAGACAGCCATGCAAGGCTAGCACCAACAGCACTGCAACAAAGGGATAATAACCTCAGGCACATCTGTCAGTGGGGGAGTGGGAACATGCCAGCAGAGGGCATGCCACTGCACAAACCCATGCAAGGCACAGCCAGCATAGGGCAGCACACAACGTACATGATTGGAACTGTACCTGCCGAGTGGGGGGGGGATGCAGGACAGAGACAGCCACAATGCCAAAACCATTGGGTCAGAGGATGTTGAGTACTGCAATGCCACGTGAATGTGTGTATGTGCCATATTCTCACATGTGTGACAGTGGCTATCCACAGCAGCCATGGCTGATGACACCAGTACAGAATCCACAGACTGAGGCAGAGGAATGGTACAGCCAGGCCCATAGCAGCACCAGGATTGTTATTGAGAGGACTTTTGGACTTCGGAAGAACCAGTTCAGATGTCTGGATTGCTGGGGGGGGGCCTGCAGTACACACCAGACATGGCCTGCAAGATCTTTGTGGCATGCTATATTCTGCACAATATTGCACTGGCACACCATGTTGATATGGTGGATGACACAACAGAGCAGGATCCTGGAGAGGACTCAGACACTGAAGATAGTGCCCTCAACAGTGGACAAGGATATTGCCTGGCAGCATAGGTGCAGCTGGACACCAGCAATGGGTAGAACTCATCCACAGCCACTTCAGCTGATGGAGACCCATTGTGGAGTACAGCACTGCTGTGCAGCCTAAGTAACATAATGGTCCCTAGCGGAACCTGATAACATCATACTGCTGCCTGGGGGGGCCACATAGGGGTGATGGTATATAGCATGCAGTGTACCCACACATGGGTGGCCCATGTGGGTGCCGGCAACAGCAGTGTGATGGGATGCATGCATCAGTCTGCAGAGGGGTCAGTGCAGCTGTACAACCATACCAACATCAGTCTGTGCTGCACACAACACCAGGACATCATCCCCACAGTCATGAATGTATACAGTAAGTACTCTTCTTGGTGTTCACCTTCTTGGCCACTTCCTCCCTTGCCACCTTCCACTTAAGTCTGTGGGCCTTGTTCCCACCTTGGCTGAGGAGTAGAGTGGCATTTGCCTCCACAACTCTAGGAGCACATCTGTCTCCTCTGCCATGCAGTTCTTCTTCTGTGCCTGCTTCTTGGTCTGCTAGTCAGCCATTCCACACTCGTGCCCTATGCAGTTCTGATCTGTGGGTGGTCTCAGGTGCTGTCCAACACAGAACAGAGTCATTGGTCCAGTGACAGTAGTGCAGGCAGGTGTGCCATGCAGCTGCATTCAGTACAGTATGTACACTTGCAGCTGGGATACCTTACCTGGGTGAGGGGTGTTACACTCCACTTCCAGCTGATGCTGTTGTTTGGGTGGTCTCTGGTGCTGTGAACCACAGAAGGTACTCATTAGTACTGTAGCTGCAGTGCAGGCAGGTGTGCAGTACACCTGTGTGGTGTCCTGTACCTCATGGTACATACCTGTATCGATATTCTGCTTTACTGTATTTGTGTCCTGCTTAGCCTCACTTTTGCTATTTGTGCTCCATCTCGCTTTCCTCACGCTCGTCATCCAACAGGTGGTTTGAGCACCTTTTTATGACGCAATTTGCATACAACGTTGGTTTACTGCATCCAGATGCAATTTGCAATTTCTCTAAAATACCAGCTATTCGTGTGGACGCAGCTGTATTTGATGCAACCCTTGACTTGGACGCATTTTGCATCTGACATGATAGCTTTTGAAAATCGGTCCCAAAATCTCTGCTTGTTTGACACTATGGACCAGATATTCAAAAGTTAGTAAAGGTACTAAGGGGTGTTTGCCCATACTAACTGACTTTTTCATTCAATTTGTGGGTGGGATCTATATTCAGACACTCCCACGACATGGGCAAAACCCATTAGCACCTGAGTGCTAAGTTAAAGTTGCACTCATGCAAATGAGGGGTTCTCTGCTGCATGTGAGTGCAGTGGCAAATTCAGAGGTTTGCATAGACAGTAAATGACACCTGAATGAGCTCATGTTATGCCTTTGCAAACCCCAACTTAATGGGATACAAGGCCCTGATGGTGGGCAGTGGTACTGCAGCCACCACCCCCCCGAATCCCAGCCCATGTAAGCATGGGATGCCCTACTGTACATTGGCAGCCCTCACCTTCTGATCACCTGTCGCTGCATTAGTAAAGATTTCCCTGGTGTCTAGTGGCACCTCCACCCTCTGATCACCCATTGCCATACATATCATGTTTTCCCCAAGTCCAATCCACACTTGCCGAGCACTCATCCTGGTGTCAACCATTGCCCTGGTGGCTAGAGGCTCCCCACACTACCAGCACTGAGCACACCACACTTCCACTTACCTGTACTTCCTTGTCTCTTGCCACATGGGGGATCAAATATGGGGATGGCACAGCCCTCCTCTCACCACTTTGCACACTCCCTATACAGTACACACTATGCATGATCTGTGTCAGTCCATACAGTGGCAGACTGAGATGGTAAGAGGGGAGCTGTGTTGGTCACTGTATCAGATCCCCATGCAGTAGTGGACAATGCGGTACAGTATGGGGATGTGGAAGGGTGGTGTGCTCGGTGTGGGCAGTTCTAGGGGGCCGCTAGCCACTGGGGTGCTGGATGACACCAGGGTGGGTGCTCAGCAGGTGAGGAGTACCATTGAACACAAGGGAAAACATGACATGTATGGTGATGGATGATCAGAAGGTGGACAGTGCTACTAGACATGAGGGAAAACTTTACTAATATGGTGATGGGCAATCGGAAGGGTGGGGTGCCACTGGACACCAAGGAGGACATGTAAATTGAAGAGATGGGTGTTCAGGGTGTAGAAAGGTCACTCACCATCATTCTTGATGTGGGAGGTGGCCACAGGTGGGGTGCAAACTTCCCACCGATTTCCATGCAAATGAGCCCGTAATGGGCATGCGTATAACCCTTGGCACCTTGCATGCCCAATAGACTCATTTGCAAGTTGCCAGCTGAATATCCTGCCATGGCTCCCAGTGCTCGGTGCTATCCAGTCTGAGGGAACAGTTCTCTGTACTTCCATATGGGCTGAATATGGCCCAGATCCATGTTAGGACAGCACTACTCAACTTAGTGCTGCACTGACATGGCCCTATTTTCAGTAGGATAGCATCAGTGTAAGCAAGATGGTGGCCGAGCTGTGCTGAGCATCTTGCAGCTCTCGGTTCTGAGAGTAATCTGCCTTCTCCACTCTGGTATTTTATGTTTAATGCTGTTTTTTTTTGAAAGTTAATTTGATTGTGCTAATCTTCCAGTCTGCGTTTGTGATGGGAGATCTGAAAATGTAAGCCGATTTTTTTTTTTTTCTGTTAGAGTTAGGGGGATAGCTGGGACTTTTAGTGCTAGGCAGGGCTGGGAAAGTGAGTAAGAAACAAGAGTCAGCTTTTTTGGTTTAAGTGCAGAGACCCTCGATCCCTACATGTTCATGTGCTTGATGTGGAGTGCCTGTTTCCTGTCCCGACTCCAAGATCTTCTTACTGCAGTGGTCTGGCAGGGACTTGTGGTGCAAGGACTGGTGCTTTTTGGAAGGAGGTGCCCTTTAGTTCGAAGGTGCCAACCTGACTGAATTTTTCCTGCATCATGAAGCCTGGACCTTCCTGCTAATCCATCTGCATCAGTCCAACTGTGCTCATTGGAAGGTGCTTCGCTACCATCAATGCAAGGGCTGACTGGACTGGTTGGAGCCATTTGCTCATCAGATCTTTTCCCCGGGATATATGGAAGAAGAGGACATCCACCACGTGTATCTCCTGGGGACAACCAAATTTGATGTAGTAGTCCTTCCTGCAGCAACCCTGGTTTTATTCTACTTTCACCGGTTATCTTCAGCTACCTGAAGATGTTTTCAGCTTGAGGCCTCCTATCCCCCCTCCACTGGATTATCGTTAAAGGTGGGGGGGGGCTGGATTGGTCGTGACTGTTTGGATTTGGAATCTGTTCCATCTGTGGCACTAAATTTGTTTCTGGACCCCAGAAGCTGGTGAGAGTAGCTGAGGGGGTGATTTTTCAAATCACTGTCGCGCCAACTCTATGAATCTTAATAACTTCACCTATAATATCTTGCCCTACGGTGGAGGTCAGAGAGAGGGCCCTCCATCCTTATCTACTTGGACAGTGAAGAATCTTTCTCCTGCAAAACTGTATTTAACAATGGCAATAACTTTGTGTTGTTCTGCTTGGACATTATTATAAAAGGATCTATGGTCATTGCTCTCCTAAACCCAAACAACTACTTTTAGTTGTTTCTTGCTTCCTCTGGGAGATTGGGTGGGGTTGGTTTGGAGTGTGGAGTTTTAGTGCTAATTGAGTGTTTGTGTGGTGAGAGTGGTTAAAGTCAGCTTTGTATTAGTTGTGTGGCTGTTTGCGTTACTGGTATTTGGTTAGTGGTGTAATGGGGCTATCCAGGGGTACAGTATGTGTCTGGGGGGGGCCTGTTGGTCTGGGGCAGGCTAGGTTTGTATATGGGGTGTGCCAGCTTCTTGATCTGTTTCCCTTTACCAACCTCCCAGTTTTACACCACTGCAGCTCATTGCTGTCAGGAGATCGGGATTAAGAGGCCCCACACTGACCGGGTGTGGTGGGGTGCCTCGTGCCATATGGATGGGGGTAAGATTGAAGTTATCGGGTGCAGAAGGCGCTCTGGGTACCTACAGAACCTAAAGAGAGGCCAGACATGTTTGGTTCCTGTCCTCAGGGTTCCCACCAGATCGAGTGGGCCAGTAACCAGAAGGGCAACACTATCCACCAGTCCCTGAGGGTGGTGCTTTGCAATGCCAGATTGATCAGGAACAAGACCACAATTGTGGTGGACTTAATTTCCTCAGTCGATCTAGCTTGCACCACTGAGACCTGGGTGGGTGATGATGCTGGTACAGTTTTAGAGGCTGCCATTCCCCCCAGGTAGTGCATTGCCCCAAGGTGGAGCGCAGGGGTGGGGGAGTGGTCATCTGTTTTAGATCTGAATTTGGCTTTATTATGCACCCAGTGGGAAAACTGGGATCCTTTGAATGTGTGGCCATGTGTGGAGGTCCAGATGCAAGTTGCAGGATTCTCCAGATTTACTGCTCCCTGGGGTGGCAGGTGAATTCCTGCAGGAGGTAGCTGATTTTGTCACCGGTGACACGTTGGAGTTCCCCAGATGTTTAATTCTGGTGGACTTCAATGTTTGGGCCCTATGAAGAATCTTCTAGGCCGAGTTATAATCTCCTCCAGATTATGTCATCTCTGGGCCTGTCGCAAGAAGTTTCTTCCATGACCCACCAGGGTGGCCAGATGCTGTACTGGGTTTTCTCACTGGGGCTTGAGATTAGTAACCTCAACACTGATCGGGTCATTTTGTCTGATCTTTGCATGGTGGACTTCTCATTTTGTGCCCCTCCTGAGAGCCCCTTCCCCTGCAGAGACGGTAAGCTACCGCACTTTGAGGGGTTTGACCATGAAGGGTTTTCTGACAGTGGCTGAATCTATCTAGTGTGGGTAGTGTGTGCCTGGGTGGGTACAGGCAAGGCTGTCACTGCCTATAATAGGGTAATGTTGGCAGCACTCAACTCTCGTTCACCAGTCTGTGTACAACCCAAATCTTCTCACTTCAGATCCCCATGATTTGACACAGAGCTCAAGGTTTGTGTTTGTGTTTTATATATAGTTCATTAAGGGAATCTGCCCTTGGAACAGGACTAGGGTTAATCAAATCAGAACTTAGAGTCAGTCACCAGAAACATAATAAGCAACTGTTGATGAGCAAGTGGCACACCGGAAAAAGGAAAAACTGGTTCAGTTTAAGATCCATTCCAATTTGGAATAGCCTTCCAGTCTTAGTGGTGAATAGTTCAAGTTTGGAACATTTTAAATTTAACTTGGATTCAGTGATGACTTATTCTACCAAATGTTGCCTAGATTTTTAGTAAACTTAACATGGCAAGCATTATGGACTCTGTCTTCTGGCTTGTAGTCACCTATAAAACCTATGAAAGGTAATGAAGATTTTGGGTTGGAGGTCAGAGTGCTGCTGGTGGAGGTCCGGGTTGGAGGTGGACAGACTGGCTCTGCGCTCCCATTACCATGAGTATCAGGGGCAATCACCCATAAGAAGGCAGAGTTCCTATCCAGGGAGATTGCTGCTTGGAAGAACCAACCAACTGTGCTCTTTCGGACTGTGGAAAAGTTACTAAACCCAGCCTGTCTACAGCCAAAAAAGCCTTTTCCAATGCTTTAGGCAAAGAGTTTGCTCGCTTCTTCTTGGACATGGTGTCCACCATCTGGCAGGGTGTACTGCCAGTGAGCCATAATATGGCTGACAGTAGTCAACTTGGGTGTCTGGAGAGCACTCCACCTGGTTGGGGGGAGTTTAAACCAATGGAGGCAGCTGAGGTCACTCGGGTTGCTCGCAAGCACACATATTAGAACTGGACCCGGTGCCAACCCAATTCTTAATGAGATGTATTGACACCATTGGCCCAGTGTTCCCCTTAATTGTCTGGTGCTCTCTCTCAGAAGGGTCTTTCCAGATGCCTTGAAGGAGGCTAGTGGTCAGACCACTTTCTTAAGAAACCAACTAAAGACCCTGATGTCAAGTCGAATTACCGTCCAGTCTCCAACCTCCCCTTCTAAGGGAAGGTTTTTGAGAAGGTTATGGTGTTTCAGCTTGAAGAGCACCTTGTGGCCTTTGATTTGTACAAACCTCTCCAGTTAGGGTTTTGTGCAAGGCATAGCACAGAAACCACATTAGTTCAGGTGCACAATGACCTCTTCAGGGCTAGTGATCAAGGGAAGGGGACAATTCTTGTGGTCCTCGACCTTTTCTTAGCTTTTGCCCCAGTAGACCAGTGTGTGTTGCTCGACCACCTGAGGGAATTCTGTGGATTCACCAGCATTGTCATCTGCTGGTTTGAGTCTTACCTCAAGAATAGGAGGCAACGGGTAGTGATGTGGAATTCCTCTTCCTCCCCTAGCCTCCTCTTGTGTGCAATACCTCAGGGTTCTGTCTTGTCACCAATGCTGTTTGCCATGTATATACTGCCCCAGGAGAGCTGATTAGGCAGTACAGTTTGGGTTTTCATTTCTTTGCATATGATACCCAGCTGTATCTTTCCTTTGCCCTGGGACATCCATTGTGGAGGAAGTGCTAAATGAATGCCTTGCTGAGATCAATAACTAGATAGCCTACAGCTGGTTGCGACTGAACCCTGATAAGACAGAGGTACTGGTTGTGAAGTTGAACTTAAGGTGTGATAGGATGTCCTCTGGTGCAGAAACAGGTTTGTTCCTGGGGTCTGTGCCATTGAAGGTCTCCTCTAGGGTGCGCAATCTTGGTGTGACCTTCGACAGCGGATTGACATTTGAAGCTCATGTGTCATCCTTTGTCTGGACCAGCTTGTATCATCTTGGGAATATTGCCAGAATCAAGTCCCTAGTTCTGCCCCAGGACCTCCGCATCTTGGTGCATGCCTTCGTAATGTCAGGGTTTGACTACTGTAATGTCCTCTACGTCAGGGCTCGGGAGGCACCCTTCAGAGTCTGTAGCTAGTGCAAAACACAGCTGCCAGGTTGCTGATGAGACAGTTGAAATACTGCCACATCACCCCAGTTCTGTATGAACTGCACTGGCTGCTGGTCAGGTGGCGGGCCCTCTTTAAGGTGGGCTTGCTCACCTTTAAGGCCCTACATGAGCTGGGCCCTGGATACTTGTCTGAACTTCTTACACCCTCTGCCTCGGTTTGTTCCTCCTGTAGATGCCTCCTTGCAATTTCCAGGATGAGGTTGAAAACTGCCAGCAATAGCGTGTTCAGTGTCGCTGACCCCATCCTGTGGAACTCACTTCCACCATCTGTATGGGAGATCCTTCGGCTGAGGTCTTCAAGACCCGCCTCAAGACCCACTTGTTCAGTCAGGCCTTCCCAGACACTCTGTATTAGATCCTATTCTTGGGATGGCCTCTTCTAGCTACTGTTCTTAGTTTAGGGCTTGTTTACTTAGTTATATGGCCTATCTAATTTATTGTTGTCATTTTAATGTTTTATCTTATGGATAGTATTGCTGATGTGTACGGCACCCCGAGCCTCTGGGATTGGGCACTTGGAAAAATACAATTTTCCTTGCCTTGCCTATCCAACTAAATTCCACATCCTCAGGATCAGACATAAAGGCAAGCACAGTGCAAACCTATTTACTACACTTTTGTACATATTTCAATATTGGACCCCATATGTTTACTGAAGGGAAGTACAAACTGTTATCAGATAATGTACATGTGGTTATAGATTTGCTTTATGAATGTACTGTATGTCCATTCTCAAATCACGCTATAGTCCCCAGGAACTGTATGATGGGCAGGAGACTTTAGGTTGTGGGCCATTTTAAAAACACCTGACAAGCCTGGAACAGTGTGTTGGGTCAGGTACTTTGTGAATGGCCTGTAGGATCATTCAGAAAACAGTCTATAGGCCTGGGGCAGTTTGTGATAGATAGGTGCAAGCATCTATAGACTTGGGTCACTATATAATGGGTTACTTTCTTTGTGAATGGCCTTCAGGGCCATTTGCAAAGCACACAATAGGACTGGGTCATGGTGATGGGTAATGTATACTATATATCCTTTCAAAAAAGTAAGGCATTTCAATGCATAGATCTTATATTAATGGATCAGTTATGGTTCAAGCATAAAGTGTAGAATGTAAGGAAATGGGATGTTAGGATAAACAATTCCTTGAACCTCAGTGAACCTGCAGTGGTGCTTCTGAAGGTTCAAAAGATCACGTGATGTAGCATTGGCATTGCCCTATCATTGACATCCTCTCTAAAAGCATTGGTGTGTCACTGTTTCTTGCACCTAGACAGACACTATTAAAGTTAGGGCAGCATCCTTACTGAACACCATGATCCTTCAAACACCCAAAAATGTTAATCTGCAGATTCACCAAGGCACTTCAGTTCTCCATTCAGATTGCATGCAGGCTATTAACTTTATTATACATGTATTGCATTTGAAATCCACCGAAGCTGTGGAAACTACTGCCTGAGATCTCCACATGCCATCTGCCTTGTTTGTAAATTATGAAGCCCAGTGTGAGCCAACGCTTTTGTTGCTACTGCTGTGTACAATGATGGGAGTATTTTATTTGTTGTCCATGTGAAAGCAGATATGATCATTTCACAGCTTTCTCTAATACTAGTATATAACCCCAATAAAACTCCATTTATATAGCCTGTAGCCTTGCTCTGGCTGCTTATGATTTCAGGAAGAGTTACTTCAGCACACCCTTCATCTATCCACATGTTTCCTGACCCCTGTCTGTTCTTCAGGGAGTGCAACCACCTGCATGTCAAATCTGTTGACAAAATGACATCCTCATTGTCATTCCTAGCAGAGGATTTGGATCAAGATCAGCATTCACATGAGATCACCATGCAGCCTTACACTGTGTGTTTATTTTCTTTTATCTAGTTGTCCATTCCCTTGTTTTTCCCCCACTTATCCCTGACCCCCTGTTATAGGTTTTTCTTCCAACCATCCCAGCAACATTCTTGCTGGTAGCAAAAGTGTTCGTAAAACCATAATTAAGCGCTCTACATCAGAACTCTAGTAACAATTTATTAACTCAGCAGCGCCTTCTGGCCAGTATGCTGTGATATCCATCCTTCCCTACCTCCTTAGTGTCCATTTCTCAATGCTTGGGAGTGTACATCTGATTCCTTCTGCATTGAGACTAGAGCTTTATGAGGTTAGATCCCAGTAAGCACCGAGACCTAGCTGATACGGGGGTGGTCCCCCAGCAGCGACCGTAGGGCTGATAAACAGCATTCATGATAAAAATTTAAAAAAAAAGACTAGTGCTGAGTGACATTTATCTTCTGCAGAAGGAATTTCAGCAAAAGTTGTAGTTTCACATCCACAAAATTTTGGAATTAAATTTGCCATATTTCACGAATATTCAGACTTTAACACTGGAATGAGCAAAGATATTGCAAAATTTTAGATCAAACTACAATTTTATATTCCATAGAACTGATTGCTTTATCTGAAAATTATTGTATATATTGTGATTTTATATATTAAATTGCAAATGACAGTTCTGCAGAACTGACTCTTCCGATATAAGCAGTCCAAAGCTGGAGTGTGAGCTCTAGTGTTAACCATGCTCCGATATCAGAAAATGTTTGTACATATTGCAATTTTATTTATGAAGCTGTGATTTTGAATTTTGAGGTACAGACTGCTCTCTGTTTAGCTTATCTATAAGAATAGTACACAGAGTGCACTTATCAGTTAACCAGTGATCAAATTCACAAAAGCTCTCTGCAGGTGCAGATGGTTTTATCAACCTTTGTGTTCCTCCTCCACATGACAGGGATACTCTATGGCATCCACAACAGGTGCATGTGCTACCTACACTGCTGATAACAGTTCAGTAATGCACTGTCTCAGTGACTAGCTGTATTGGGGCAACTAGAGGGTGTGTTGCATGTAATTTTCAGTGTGTTTTCCATGTTACTGAGAAAAGCTGATGGGGGCAGCTGCAATGCCAGGTAGAGTCTGAATGTAGTACCCATGCACCCCCTCCACCCTGTTGTCCTAGCTCCTCTGCTGGCACATGTGAGGGAGCTGGTTGCTATAGTAATAGCCCTTCAATGTTCTATTCTGGTGCTTACTGTACAAGCCTAATCCATGAATGACTGCACTACTCATGGAATCATTTAGTTGTTCTATAGAATGAAACCCAGAACCAAGGAATTTTGGACTGAATAGCAGAATGAAAACAGTAACCAAAACACCACTTGTTGATGATGATAGGCAAGGGTGTGGGTAGCAAGGCAACACCCAGTGATGTTCTGTTTACGTTTTGGCAAATTGGTTAAAATTAGCTAGACCCAGCTCTCATTTGCCCTCTTTTCTTCTAACTTATGGCGCCATAAATTATTGGAATAAATTGTGTGGATAGGTAATGGCAGCTGTATTTATGTTGTTTACCAACTGTGATATTCTGTAATTGTGTTATATTTATTGTGTGAAATTTGTAAAGATTGTGTGTCAAATAAAATAAACTTAAACTTGAAACAAATTGGTGATGTTAGGTAGAGATATCTTAGTTCAAAGAAACAGTGTCACTTTAAAAGTGGGAGAGTTCTACTGTGTGTACACCTGTGAACCTTCCAGTATTTCCTATTGGAAGATCAAGACATCACAAAATAGTAAGCAGACTAACAATTTGCTGCATGAAGTACAGAACTGTGGAATCGCTCTACTGAACTGCAAAATGAATGCTCTCTGACTTTCTTTTCCGTTGTTATGTGTATCATTCTATAATTCAGACAGACATACTTTGAAACAGGGTTAAAATTCACAGAACACATTCAGAAGATTCAGATATTGTCAAAGTCAGAATTTCTTGAAATTTCACTGAATTTGCAATCATTTTGCAAAATCAGAATTGACAAGTTCTGCCCAGTACTAAGACATGGAAACTGTATGCACTTCTGTGTGGTTAGCTTCAGCAAACCCATAAGCCCCCGCATGCAGATCCTTCCTGCAATAGGTTCAGGATCTCGCACCATGTAGATGGCATTTCAACATAAACCTGCCTGAATTTAGTTATCCTGCAAATTAACTCATGTTATTAATGGACAGCTTTGGTTTATGTCATCTAATATATTAACCCACCATGTTATAACTGATAGTCATGTACTAACTAGTAAATGCCAGGAGCTTGGGAAACAAGTTGCCAGAGTTCCAGGCCATGCTGTCCGGGGGGGGGGTGGATGTGGCGGCAGTCACGGAGACGTGGGCCAACAAAAACCATGACTGGGACCTAAACGTACGGTGGTACACTATGCTTAGGAAGGATAGAAAGGAGGGCAGAGGGGGTGGAGTGGCTATGGTCATTAGTGATGACATAGAAATTGCTATGGTAGAAGAGGCAGAGGGAAACGTGGAGGCCTTATGGGTCACCTTACGATCCCCAACAGGAGATAAGGTCAAGCTGGGTGTAGTATATAGGCCCCCAGGATGAGTGATGTTCTAGAGGATGGTTTGCTGGACAACATCATTGCCCAGTGTGGACCAAAGGGAAGGAGTGGTGTTGATGGGGACCTATAATACCAGGTACAAACTGGGGAACCGTGTCCTCTAAGGTGGCCAAGGAGCAGAGGCTGCTGGATGGCTTCCAGGATGTGTTCTTAACACAGCATGTGATGGAGCCCACAAGGGAGGGGCATGTCCTGGATGTGGTTCTGGCAGATGGGGATCTGGTAAGGGATATGTGGTTGTACAGAAGACCCCTGACTGGGAGAGCGACCACAATACCGTCTGGTTTCAAATAAGCATGGGGGGAGGGGTGAGATCTAGACACTGCAGTGGACTTCAGGGGGCAGACTTTATGAGCATGGAAATATTCTCAAGGATCACTTGAAGGGATTACCTCGATGACAAGTGTGGAAAGGAGATGGGAGGTCATAAAAGCGGGACTTCATGGAGGCAGTCAGGATCTGCGCTGTTGAAACGTAAGGAGCAAAGTCACATAAACCATGCTGGTGGTCCAGTGAGGTACAGGTAGCAGTCAGAGAAAAGAAGGCGGCCTACAAAAAATATAAAACAACAAGAGAGGATAGGGATAAGGAAATGTACCAGCTTGCATCTAGAAAAGTCACCCGTATGGTGAGGGGAGCAAAGTCCAGTAAAGAGCAGCGGCTGGCACAGGGGATACATGGAGGGAAAAAGGGGTTCTTCCGGTACATTGGGGAGTGGAGAAAAACTAAGGGCCATCTCAGCAGATTGAGATCAGAAGGAGGGTGGGTGGAAGAGGCGAGGGACCAGGCAGAGGTATTTAATGAGTACTTTGCCTCTGTGTTCACTAGGGAGGGGGATGGGATATCTACAAAGCAAGGCACGAAGGGGATAGAAGTGGCAGTAAGTGGGATCAGGGGAGCAACAGAAATGGAGCAAGAGGGAGGGAGAGGTACCCCAGGGGTGTCACATCTGGGTAAGGATAAAAAGGCCAGTAAGGTGGAGGGGACGGATGATGCTATCTCCGCCAAAAGGGTGTGGTTAGCCCTCAAGGCCCTAAAGAAAGACAAATCTCCTGGGCTGGATGGCATTCATCCGAGAGTACTATGGGAATTGGCGGACATACTGGCTGCACCCCTGGTGGAGCTTTTCAACAGGTCACTTGAGACAGGGAGGGTACCTAGGGATTGGCGAGAGGCACATGTGCCAATCCATAAAGGGGGTTCGAGGGAAGTACCAGGTAACTATAGACCCATTAGTTTGACCTCGGTGGTTGGGAAAATTAATGGAGAGTATACTAAAGGAACGATTGGGGGTGTACTTGGAGGAGGTGAGAGGTCTGGATAGTCAGCAACATGGGTTTGTGCCAGGTAGATCATGTCAAACCAACCTTGTGGAGTTCTATGAATGGGTAACATCAGAACTGGACAGGGTAAGCCTGTGGATGTATTATTCTTGGACTTCAGCAAGGCATTTGACTCTGTCCCCACAATGGTCTGGTGGAGAAACTGATGGGGTTAGGAGTAGGCCCTTGATGGTCAGATGGATTGAAAACTGGCTAGCTGGATGCACCCAGAGAGTAGTGGTCTGTGGGGAGCTCTCGAACCCTAGAGAGGTTGGTAGTGGGGTACCGCAGGGCTCGGTCCTGGGTCCGATTCTGTTTAATGCATACATATCGGACATCAGGGAGGGTATAGGGTGTGAAATGAGTCTGTTCGTGGATGACTCCAAGATGGGAGCAGTAGTTGAGGGAGAAGAGGGGAGGTTGGCCCTGCAAGGGGACCTGGACACCCTGGAAAGCTGGGCTCACACATGGAAATTAAATTTCAATATCACCAAGTGCAAGGTGTTGCATCTTGGTCGGGGAAACCCTAAACACAGGTATACCCTGGGAGGGGAGGCGCTGGAGGCCGCAATAGGGGAAAAAGACCTAGGGGTCATGGTGGATGCATGTATGAATAACTCTGAACAGTGCAGGAGAGCGGCTAGCAAGGCAAACAGGATGTTGGGATGCATTGTTAGGGGGATCACCTCTAGGAGCAAGGAAGTGATTCTGCCGCTGTACAATGGACTGGTTAGACCACACTCTTGAGTACTGTGTACAGTTCTGGAGACCACACTTGAAGAGGGACACAGCTCCTGGAGAGGGTACAGAGGAGGGCAACAAAGATGATACGAGGGCTAGGGATTTGATGTATGAGGACAGACTTGAGGAGTTCTGCCTGTTTCATTGGAGGAGAGGAGAGACAGGGGACATGATTGAGGTCTTCAAGTACCTCAAGGGAATAATAGGGTAAACATGGAGGGATCTTTAGACTAAAGCAGGGAGGTATCACCAGAGGGCATGGTTTGAAGTTGGAAGGTGGAAGGGTGAGGGGGAAAGAGGAGGAGGTTTTCACTGAGAGGGTGGTGGCCCTTGGAATGCACTGCCTGGTGAGCTGGTTCAGAGATTCACAGTGGAGGGCTTCAAGGAAGGGTGGGACAGACACAGAAAGTGGATGTATCAGATGATAGCCTGTCCCAGGGGTGGGGATGGATGATAGGGGTTTCTGGAGCACAAGGGATGGGAGGGTCTCGGCACCCAACTAAGGATCTAAAGTTCAAGCAGACTCGATAGACCGTAAGGCCTAATCTGCTGGCAAATAGTATGTTAGTATGTTAGTATGTTAACTGGTTTCTGAGATTAAGAAATCTGCTCATGGAATACTACCTTTAGCTAATTCTGACCATGTTATTACATACCTATCTTTCTTGTCCTGCTACCCAATTGTTCTTCCTGGTTAACCAGGTAAAATGCCTTCTTCACGTCCACAAAAACAACCCAAGTGACTAATCTTGTGCCCATGGCTATTAGTCCTGTACATCATTTGTAAATCTCATGAAGACCAGTGCCATATAATGATTTTTCCAAAAACTGAACTGATCAGATGAGAGCAGGCTATAGTTAGTTTTGTTTCAGTCTTAAGCCTACCCTTTTAAACTGGCTTAACACTAGCAACCATCCACAGCTCAGGTACCACTCCTAGTAGTAGTATGCAGTAGTAAAATATATTTAGTGAAGGATCTGGCAAACTGAGTACATATCTCATTTATAATGGCTTTAAAAAAAGATTTCTTTAACATTTGCACTATACCTTACCCAAAAAACACATTTTCTTTTGAAAAGAACAGACTTTCATGGCAAAAGAGTTCACAGCAGTTTGTGTTCACTCACAGAATGCAAATTATCATGTTAAAATGGTTAAAAACAAATAGAATTTCATAGAAACAAGTTTCTCATGTTTGCCATTAAAAAAGTTTCATACAAAAAGGCTATACAACAGTCTGAGAATAGCTTCCACCCCAATGCACATTTTAATAAGTAAAAACAATTGACTTTTATTTTCAGTCCATAACAAGAAGTAGTGCATCCACATCAAAAGGATACTCAAAGACAGAAGGTAATTTAACTTCTTTCCATTATCTGTGTAAAAAACTGGCAAAACAGTGCTATTTTAAAGGCTCATTTGTCAATCCCGAATATTTGCTACTTGCATTACTGTTGTACTGGGTCCTGCTTCAACTCATTTTAATATTTATTTACCCACAATAGCAGCAATAAGCAGAAGATGCAAGTAGAAATGCTGGCAGAGGTGGTACAGTAGATAGTAATCCAAGAAAACCAGGAATGCAGGGTGGAGAGAGACGAGTGTGAAAAAGTAATGCACATCCAACCTAGTAAGGTCACTTGTCAATCCGAAAGAAGAAATAAGAGGTAGAAAACAGCAAATAGACCAGAGTTACAGCATGAGTAAAAGTAAGGGGGAAGGGGGAGAGGAGAAGCCACCAGGATAATGCATAAGTGTGATTATTACAGGTAGTGCTAAGCGCACAACAGCTCCATGTATGGTGGTTAGAGTTTGTGATGAAAATAATTAGAAGGAAAAAGGGGGCTAAGGAAGGAGAATATAGGCAAATGCTTGAAAAAGAACAGGAGTCTTGTAATTTTATGTGCAGTCAGTTACATTGGTGGGGGGAGTGAGACAAGCTACAGGCTGATCATGATGCCAGTCAGCTGTGCTTGCAGGGCAGCATCAAACAGATCAAAGCAACGAGTTGTCCTGTGATTAGGGTCACTCTTTTCTTTGAACTTCATGAAGTTTCTATCCAGCAAACCCAGAAGAGTGTCATGATCAGCCTGGCTGATGATTGGTCTGACACTGTCAAGTCCACTACAGACTGTTCTGCATTGGACTGACAGTGACATACCTTTCAAATCCACTATAACACACAAGCATGAATATACAAAATGGCTGGTACACCTCATTATATGCAGAAGGCAGTGAGAACCAAATGTAACTTACATTTTGCTCAGTTACCTTCTGAGCTTTATTAAAGGTTTATCTCCACGTAGGTCACAGCCTTTTAAACTGCCAATTTAAAGGTACAGGTAGCAACTGAGGGAAACTCTCCTATTACATAATTCATTACAGAATAAAAAACATTCCCAAATCATGTCACCGATGTGAATAATTGCATACCCAAATGTTACTAAAGTGCAATAGTGACATTCTTAGGCCATGTCCACACTACACCTCTGTAACGTTACAGAGTGCCCAAACTGGTACCACAACGGCTTGCGTTTACACCTGTAACATTACAGAAGGCATTTTCGTAGTCGTTGTTGAAACCACATATGAAGTGGTTTCAACAACGGTTATGAAACTGGTCCCGCCTTGGTAACGTTACTGGTGGTAGTGTGGATGGGTGGTAATGGTCTTCTGCAGGGCACTGGAGTGCAGCGCTAGCTGCATTGTGGGACTGGCCGCCATTGCAATACGCTTTAGCTCCCAAAGTGTGGACTGCCAGTGCCAGTCCTGTAGCAGACACCGCGTGGTGTGGATGCACTGCACTGCTCCCCGGCCATAATGGATTGCATCCATTACTGGGCCAGAGCGGTGTAGTGTGGACAGGGCCTTAATCCCCAAAAGACTAGGTACAAAATGTATTAAAGAGGACAGAGGAAAATGTTTCTAATTGGCAGCTGTTTATAATGTTCCTAGTTTGAGAAATGCTATCCATACTCCTATATTATTTATTATTAATTTGTTTTTTTGTTTACTGGGTGGGTGCACTATGCAAACAAATGACTATCTACAGGCACAACTGGGGAGAGTACAGAACACAGCAATGACAGTTTTGACAAATTGCTTACAGTGTAGAAACAGAAAAACAGTACAATGAATACAATTAGGCAGTCATAGGGAGGGGAAAATAGGGGGAGAAAAATACAATTAACAACAGATACAGAGTAAATGTAAATAAACATATAGGACAAGATTCAAATAGCAGTGGGTACAAAACAATACACATTTGGATCAAAACACTATAGACAGTAACACAGATACCTCAAATTGTCAACAGTCTTGAAAAACCAAAGGACAGGGTAAGAGCAGGATTAAGGGCAGGCACATCTAGGCACCCTAAGCAGGTGTTCATGGAATGTTCTTTGGAAGGAGAATGCATTGGAGCTTTGCCTAATATCTGTTGGAATGGAATTCCGCAGAGCTAGAGCAGAGTAACCAAATGAGAATTCCCCTATACTGGTTCTGATTTTAGGGATTCCAATTAGGGCATTTGTTTGAGACCTCAGGGGATATTTACTGCAGGCTATGTTGAAGAGGGAGACAAGGGCCACTGGCACACATTTTTGAAGGATGTTATAAGTGACACTCCCTAGTATGAGATTACAAGCTTGAGTCAGGGGAGCCAGCCAAGTATTTTATAGAGGGAGCAGTGGTGAGCCTGTTTATGAGATGCAAGGGCAAACTGACAGATATTATTATACATTACATCCCATTTGGAGAGGGTAGTTTTGGAGGCCAATATGAAGACTGGAGTTCCATAGAGAAGTTTAGATAAGAGCACACCTTTAGCAATTGCTAGCCTGGCCTGAGGGGTAAGACTGTGACTGATTTTGTAGGAGACCCTAATCATGGCATTAACTGATTTGCAGGTGCTCCGTATATGTGAGGAGAAGTCAACCAAGGGGTCAAGAATAATTCCTAACTAGGTCAATGAGGTGACCATATGGACTGGTATTCAGTCCTGGTATGTGAAAGTTAGGAGGGCTGGATATTGTCTGAGTTTAGAGGGAAATCCAAAAAGCATTGCCTGTGTTTTGGTCATGTTAAGTATAATTTTGTTTACAGTCCAGCCAGTAATGAACTGATTGCGAGTCTGCAGTGAGGCATTTGTTTATGATAGAGATATCTTTAGAAGTGGTGTACAGAAACAAGTCATCAGCATATAGAATTGTAGAGCAGTGAGATAGACTATGGGTAATTTGGTTAATACAATATGTTGTGCAAATAGTAGGGGACCCAGAATTAAACCTAGTGGGACCCCCACCTGGATAGGGGCAGGGGCAGATAGGGCAGATCCACATTTTACTCTCTGTAGTCTATTGGATAAACAATCTCTGAACTAGAGGAGTGTGGAGGAGAATATTCGGAGGGTAACAGTTTTGTCACAGAGTAGAGAGTGGTCAACCAGGTTGAATGCCTTTGTCAGGTCAGCAAAGATTGTGCCTATCAGACTGCCACTGTCTATACCTGTTTTTATGTGGTTTATTAGTAAAAGCAGGGCAGTGGTAGTGTTGTGCCCCTTACGGAAGCCATGTTGCTCTGGTGAGAGTAGGTCATGAGTAATGAGGTACGAGGTGAGCTGTGAAGGCACTGCTTTTTCTAGGATTTTATTCATTACCAGTAGTATGGCAACAGATCTATAGTTATTAATCAAATTATGGTCCTCTTTTTACATTTGTTTGCACTTGCACAAGAAATGTTTTGTTACAAAACAGCATTTCAGAGGTGTGTTACTATCAATAGTAGTGGAACTGAAGCGGGTCTATGTGATAACGACGAACGCCTAAAGGCGATCAGTGTTATCGCTCAGTCAGAGTGCCGAACACATTTTCGGCACTCTGACAACCCCAGCACACCAGAACAATGGTGCCAGGACAGATTTTTACTGCTTTCCGAGGGGGGGCTGCGCCCCCCCACACCTTCCCGCACCCCCCTACTTATGATTCTCAGCTCAAGGGGGGTGCATGTCGGGGAGGGTGAAAGCAGTAAAAATAAAAGGTTCAGGCCAGGGGCAATAAAAAATTACACCAGCGTCCAGACCCTAACCCAGTACCTCAGCCACCCCAGCCACTAGCCAATCCCCGACACCACGACACAGCTCAACCAGCAACCGCAGTGCCACCCCCTACAGCCTCTCCAAACCCTCCCAACCCATGCTCGCCGTGCTCGCTCCCACCCCGCTGTGTGCATATGTATAGCGACATCCTGTCACCTAGTTTGCCCACCCCCTCATCCGGTCACCCTACCTTTCCATCACAGTGGGTGGATTGCGCTGGGAAGGAGTCGCCATAACGGACGGCACCCTTCCTCATGCGCCCACTTCACGGGTTACCAACTGAAGCTATAAGGAGCTCAGTAGCATACACCAATGAGCAGGCTGGTCATGACACTACTACAGCTTGCTGAACAGAAACTGTGTAGTTGAAAGGACCAATGTGCTCCTATGAGAGAGCACTTCAGTCCTTTCGTTTGTATGAAGCCGGTCAGCAAGGAATGAGTTTGAATTTTTTAAAGGCATGTAAGTTAAAAGAATTTCTGAGTACAGCACACTTTGCTAAGCATCACAAAGTGACTGCACTGCTGAAACCAGCACTGTAACGTGTTTAATTCAGTCAATAAAATTTAAAGTCTTGACTAAGGGCATGCGCATTAGCACCAATGTTAATGTGCATCCCCAGAGTAACAGCTTTATATGAATGAATTGAACACGTTACAGAATTTGTTTCAGCAGCACAGTCACTTTGTGATGCTTATTGACGTGTCCTGTATTCAGAAATAATTTTAAGTTACATGCTTTTCAAAACTCCAATTGTTCATTCACGAGTTTACTAGGGCTTCCATGCAATCTTAGACATGCATGCATGGAAGCAGTCAGTTGTACGTACTCTGGGAACACTCCATTCTAGTTTTTCTTACATCCTGAGTTCAGTGTCAGGAGGTTTCCTGCAGACTACCTTACTAAAATGCTGCTAATTAATCCTGCTTAGCACTTTCTCATTATACCCCATCACTCAAGTAGCGACTGGTTTTCCTTTCACTTTCAAGGGACCTTAGATGGGGTTACTCTGGCTGTGAGATGATGTGCAATCTGTCCCGGTCCCAGTTCAGTGATGACAATGGGACTGAACCAGGCAGCTCAGCCAAGACTTAGCGGCAGGCAGCACAGTAGACAGCAAGCTACAGCAACGGACAGTTAGTTCCTCCACTCCACCACCATAGCGGCACCAGGACAGGGCAGCCAGGCAAGGAAGGCCAGACAGTCTGTCACCCTTCACCAGCAGCAAATTAATGGATGCCAGCATGCTGCCTAGTAAGTGGCCTGGGGCTGGGGGATGTGACCAGGACTCTGAGGAGGGAAGGCAGGGTTGGTGGAGGTTGGTCACCACTTTGAGACATCATCATAGTTGCACCTTCAGTCAGCCAGGCAACATGTGGGCCAGTTTAGTACAGTATTTACTAGAAGGATGAGCATGAGTGTTTAAATTCTGTTTTTCTTTGGCATACAGTAAACTGCTAGAGGTGCTAATGCTTCTGTGGAGCCACCAAACTGCAAGAGAAAATAATTGCTTACACCAGTAATGTAATGCTCTGGTCGAGCCAACTGAAATAAAAAAAAATAAATAAATAAATAAAATGATTGAAAGCAGCAATTTTAAGCCTGGTGCCTCATTCATTCCATCAGAAAACATATATTATGGGCCAGATATTCAAAACTTTGCCCCGGGGCTAAATTAGCACTGCCCGGTGCGCAAACTTAGCCCGGAGCACAAAGCAAGCTATATTCAAAAGGAAATAGACCGGTGCTAATCCTGCTGAATATAGCAGTCTAAGGAAGCTGGGCAAACTGGTCTGGGAGTGCAGGCCAAAAATAGCCCGGGAATAAGGCCCTGTCCACACTACACTGCTCCGGCCCGGTAACGGATGCAATCTGTTACAGCCTGGGAGCGGTACAGTGCATCCACACCGCAGTGGTGTCCACTACGGGACCGGCACCAGCAGTCCACATATCGGGAGCCGGGCGACCATTACAGTGGAGCCCGATCCCATAATGCAGCTCGCGCTGCGCTTTGTGCCCTGCAGGGGACCGTTACCGCCCATCCACACTACCGCTGGTAACGTTATTAAGGTGGGACTGGTTTCATAACCGTTGTTGAAACCACCTCATATATGTGGTTTCAACAATGGTTACAAAAATGTCTTCTGTAACGTTATAGGTATAAACGCAAACCATTGCGGTAACGGTTTGGGCACTCTGTAATGTTACAGAGGCGTAGTGTGGACAGGGCCTAAGACAGCACTGAATATAGCAACAGGGAAGTGCAAACTGCAACGGCAGCTCATTAGAATCTGTAGCAAGCCAGTGTTGCAGGTGGAGAACATTGTGTGTGATTGCACAGAAATGTCTCACAGCTACTGCAAACACACCTCTCAACCCCCTGCCTCATAAATCAGGGACAAGACTTAAAAAAATCAGGGACAAAGGTTTAAAATCAGGGGCACATCTTAGAAATTGGTGATATCCACTCAGGAAGCTGGTAGGATAAGTGGTGTAGTGTGTGAAATGCATTTTCTAAGGAAGAACACGACTGTAACATTAATGTTTGCCATTATTTTATGCTTACAACCCCACTGTTTGGTCATGGAAACACAAGTTTTAGGAGAGACAGAGTAAAATACTGAGGTAAAATCAGGAATGTCTGAAAATCAGGGACAGTTGAGAAGTATGACTGCAAACAACAATGTAAGCCACACACTGCAGAACTGTGCTATGCTGAAGTGAGGTTTGCCTGGGGCTAACCTGATTGCACAGGCAATATATTAGCCTGGTGCAAACTGGTTAGCCCGGGCAAACTGGAAGCTATATTCAAAGCTCCCATGCAAATGAGCCTACTTAGGTAATCCATGGGCAAACAGGTACATTTGCATCTCATTAAGTGCTGCTTAGCATACATTACCTTGCAGTATGCCCGGTGCTACTGCATGGAGCACAAAGCTCCCCCTTTTGGTCGGAATAGAAGTACAGGCTGGACGCTGCAGGCCAAGGCATACCCACAGCATCCCCTGTTGGTCGGAATAGAAGTACAGGCCAGAAGCAACAGGAACTGTGTGCTGGCAGGTACAAGCAGTGCATACATACCTCACAACCCCTTGCCTCCTGAATCAGGGACAAGGCTTATTGAACAAATCAGGGACAAAGGACCAAAATCAGGGACACATCTTCAAAAGTAAAGATATTCACCCAAACAGCTGGTAGAATATGGGGCTTAGTGCAAAATGCATTTCCTAAAGAAGCAAGTCTATAACTGTAATGCCTGACATTATTCTGTGCTTACAATTGCCACTGTTTAGCCATGGAAACACAACTGTGAGGAGGGACAGAGTACTATATTGAGGCAGATTTAGGGACCTCCCTGAATATCAGGGAGAGTTGGAGAGGTATGCTCCTGACCCACATACACAGACGAGGATTGGTAGTTCAGAGGAACCCACCCCTGCACAAATGCTGACCGTCTTAATATTAGATAGTTTCAGGCTCAGGTCCCATTCAACTGTGCATTCTCCCAGTACTCTCAAAGAGTTGAGCCATGGTCAGCACAGTTTTCCTCGCTTCCACTGATTGTCGAGTCGCCGATCAGTGTATTCAGGAGTGCCACTGCATTGAATAGGTGCCTATTCAACACTGGCACTCCTGAATACCGCAGTCGGTGGCCAGTCATGGTGGAGCGAGGAGGCTGAGCTGGTCGCCGGCTCCAGAGAGATGCTTTGTTCAGGGGTACTGGAAAGTGCATAGCTGGATGGGGGAACCACTAGACTACCAGAGAAATTACTAATAATATTAATGTAAACGGGTCTGCATTCATGCAGGGGGCTGGAGGGACCACTAGACTACCAGGGAAATTACTAATAATATTAAAGTAAAGTAGTCGGCATTCATGCAGGGGTGTGGGGGACCACTAGACTACCAGGGAAACTACTAATGATATTAAAGTAAATGGGTCGGCATTCATGCAGGGGGGTGGAAGGATCACTAGACTACCAGGGACATTACTGATAATATTAATGTAAACGGGTTGGCACTCGTGCAGGGGGGTGGGAGAACCACTAGACTACCAGGGCTACGCTACTCTTTTGCATGGAAGGGGGGTTGGGAATCATGCGGGGGGGGCATTGCTGCATTACCACCAGCCTTTTCCTGGCAGTATCTAGCGCTGCGCTACAGGTCGCGCTAATGACTGCAGCACAGCGCTATACATTTGAATATGCCATGCTGCTGGCATTCATGAGGGCTCTCCTGTCCAAGCCCCTGCATACCATTACCTATTAGCATCAGCGCTATCACACAGCGCCGGCAATAATAGGGCTTTTCAATATTGCAGCCTCGCGCAAAACCAGCGCTATTCCAGCGCTATGGATTTGTGCCAGGTGCAAAGGTTTGAATATCTGGCCCATAGTGTGCTAAATGATTGCATTCCATCTTGTGTGTGGTTAGAATACCCCCACCTGTTCCCTGAAACAGCCAATATTTCTATGCTTTCATTTCAAATACATTACTCATCTGGAAATGCATTCCTGAAACATAAACCATCCAAGCAAACGTCCGGCATTGACAAATGCTTGTTTTTATACAGGTACTACATTAGAGCATTTCCAAATATCAGGCACGGCACCAGAGGACAGGGATAGGTTTATCAATCTGGTAATGGGGGGAGCAGCTCAAAAGCCGTACTCTTGATTAAATAGGGTTCTGTACTATCATACCCAGTAGATTTTGAGATAGGAATGTTTAGGAGATATTTACTGCCCTCAGCAGTCCCAACCCGCTTGAAACAAAACTGTGGATGACCTGATTAGGGGGAGATGTTGGGGGACAAAGTTTGGGCCATGGGATTGTGCAGTTTGAAAATGCTTACTGTATGCCAAGAGATCAGTGAACAAACTGTTGAAAGCATTGGCTATGGTATTATTATTTGTACAGTTTACACCAGTGATTAATATATCTGAAGGGGAGTTACCATCAGTTTGCCTAGCAACTGTTTGATCTGCCTCCAAAAGTCTGGGGTTTTAGCAGTGGAGTTGAAGAGCTGTTTGCAATGGGTACTTTTTTTGCCTGATTTATTTTTTGCATATATTACAACATTCCTTGTAAGCATCCCAGTCTGACTGAGAGGAGGAGGCCTTGAAAACATGCCATTTCTTATCTCTTTGAGCTAAGAAAGGAGGGAACTCTCTAGCCATTTTGTAACGGACCCTCTTACTCTCCTTTGCGTAATTGAGGCAAATTTTTTTGCAGGTCAGTGAACTCTTCGGTAACTAGTAATGCCGTTGTATTAGCATCAGAGGTTTGGAAAAGACAGAACCAATCAGTTTGCAATACTGCTAATTGGAACAATTCTGGGTCCAGATTGGAGTAAAAGTAAAAATGAATGGATCTAGGATGAGGTCTCTTTAATTTGGCATTGCATGTACAAAACAATGGGGGCACGATCACTTACTGTATCATGTAGTACCCCAGAGCATTTAATCTTATCTAGTCTGGGAGTGAGAATCCAGTCAATTAGAGCCCCTGTGGTCCCACTGTTTGATCTTCTAGTGAGATAAGTACAGTAAGTATCTGTAACAGGTTAAATTTGTTAAGAGTATAGGCTACCGATTTGTTACTATCTGAGTGCACAAGAAAACTCTCATGGTATTTCCTTGCCTCACCCCAGCACTTCCTCAGAATTCATTAGGGTGCCACTACCAGGGTGAGAAATAAAAGTTACCCTGTTTAAAATAGAGGCCAACCAATACCATTTATGGTCAGCAATGGTCAGACATGCATTAGCCATGGCTTCCTGAGATGCAACATACTGAGAGATGCACTGTTCTTACGGTATTTTCTGCTTGCCATTACAAAGTGCTGAATTTCTTCACTCAACGCAAGATGGTTACACAGCTCTCTGGTGTCTTGATTTCAGTTCTTCTATTGTTGTGACTGGGAAACATTAAACCTACAGTACCTATACCCTTGCTTGTCAAAAAAGCAAAAAAAACTAAAGAAAAAGAAGCTAAGCTATACATATATAAATAGAGATATAGATACAGATACAATGTATTCCACTTGTGTGCACATGGGATGTATGCACTTTCCGGTTATATGCACAAAAGCAGCATATCCCATTCCCAATCCTATGTAATTAATGATAAATCATCTGCTTGTATGCGCACCAAACTTTGGTTGTATGCACACTGTTTTCCTCCAGACAGGGGCTCTGCAGATGCTAATACTCTCAATCATAACTGTTAAATAAATACAAGTTTTATTCAGTTTCAGCCAGTCTGTTTGTCAGAGCAAACAGTCATGGAGAAAATAAATGGCTTTAATAGCTCAGAGTGTGCAATATTTAATGAAGTGGTATATTTTTAATGAGTCTGATATATTCAATAAAGGTAGAAGTGAGTAGTATGTAAGAAAGTATGTTTTTCAGAGTGGCTGCATTGATTTTAATGCAATTTCTGTTGTATGCCATTTCGGATGTATGCACAAAAATATGATGTCCCAAGCATGTGCATACATCAGGAATTGACTGTATATACCGTAGTTTTTTTTTGTTCTACAACTGGGCAGGGGCTAGGAAAAAAGAATAAAGAGGGAGTGGAGGTGGGGTCTGCCCTGACAGACTGTCATCAGGCAAGCCCACAGACACCAGCACCTAAATGGGCTACCTTTTAGAGGGGGCAAGAGTCATACAAGCCCAGCACCAGTACCAGGAGATATTCTGTTCATTATTTGTATTTAATTGAATAAGTAAGAAACACAAGTGAAGAAAACTGCTAGTGCCCTAGTGACACCTACACATGCCCAGGTATTGGTAATAGCTGCTAGGCTCAGCCAGCCAGTGACAGGAGCCTCAGTCTTTTGGAGGACTGCTTTTATTTTAAGCCCAAAAAGTAAGAAACACAAATAAAAGCACCTTGGGCTGGGCCATAGCACTGACCAAATGACAGTGGGCATCCTTTTTTTAAATTATTTTAAATTTAATTGAAGCAAAGCTAGTATGAATTTCAGTCCGCAACTGTCATAGGCGCAGGGTTGAATGGGCCCACGGGGCATGGCCCCAGCAATATTTTGGATTTGGCTGGCTCACTGTCATTGGTGGGCTTGGGCAGTGGCAATGGTATTGTTTAAAATTGGCGCCATACCCCCTCCATGATCCCAATCCTCCACCTTACATCATTGGTGGCCCGGTGGCAAAATCCCTTGATGAGCATGCACCAAAGAAACCAGGAATCCTTATTGGGCAGCAGACTTAAATTGAGGCAGGCATCATGGCAATGTGTAGGGGTGACCTGAGTGCCAGAGTGACCGTCGATGAAGAGCAGAGAAGCAGGTAGGCAGCACTACAGAAGAAGAAGAACTGAAGAAGCCAGGGCAAGCTGGCAGGAAAAGAAGCAGGCAGCCACAGCAAGCAGAAAGTGAGGGGTCAAGGAGGGACCAGGACTGCAGGTCCTTTTGGGAGAGCAGAAACTTATCGGGCCGAGCAGAGGGCGATGGAGAGGGAGCCGGTTGACCGGGGTTCTGGTCCGGGGAAAATTGTGTGGCATGCATGGGTGCCAGTAGTGGCTCAGGCCAGAGGGGAGTCAATGGGCTGTGAGCGACCAGGCAGGTCGTCATCGGTTGGGTACTGAGGTCAGGCAGCCACGAGCAGCTGCATGAAGAAGATGACAAGGTTGGAACTGGAGGTGAGCCAGCCAGGGCCCAGTCCCTGCAGCAGTCAGGAGAAGCAGAGAAGAGTAACCACCTTCCACCCACTCAGAGAGAAAGTAGCAGGCCCAGTACTAGAGAGGAGGAACCCCTGTCAGGACAGGACCAGCAGCAGCAGTGAGGAGGAGCAGAGAGGAGTAACCACCTTCCACCCACTCAGAGAGAAAGTAGCAGGCCCAGTACTAGAGAGGAGGAACCCCTGTCAGGACAGGACCAGCAGCAGCAGACCAGACAGCAGTCCACCAGGCAGCACTAAGCAAGCAGCAGAGAGCAGCACCGGGTGGTGGTAACGTATACCCTTACCCCCCCAACCAAGAGATATTCGGTGGTATTACTCTACATTTGTCACATGTTGCCATTATAAATTCTAGCAAGTTGGTAAAAACTGTACCTTGCACTTTGTTTAGTATTGTATTTTTTGTTTATCTTTGCTTTATTTCTTTCCACCATGTGCCTTCCCACCCCACCCCCCAGGTCACATCTAGAACTGAGCTCCGGATTAGTGCACCACTCCTAATTGATTCCATGTTTATAGGCAGTGAATGCATTGGTATATTTAATGGATTCATGATGCACTTACAGGGTAGCTCTGTACAGTGGTGTACACTATCCAACCCCTGGCATCTGTGGCACTGTTTTTGTAGTAAAACAGAATACAGTTCTAGACTCCCCCTCCCAGCATGACACCTGTTGGACTGTAAATAACTAATGAAATCCTTCCCTGGCGTGGTGCCAGTGATACCCCCCTAACGCATCTGATTCCCATCGGACTGTAAATATCAAATTAAATCATCTTTGGTCCCCATGGTATCCCCTCCCTCACCCCATCTCCCCAATGGAATGTGAATAAATCTCAATGCTATTTCTTTACTAATATTATAGGTACTTGGTAGTCTTGTTAACCTTGCTCCTGGTCCTCCAGCCCCCCCCCAAAAGAAAAGACAGCACCAGTGACAGTGACTGGCATAGACTCTCCCTTGACCTCTTTATCTGGACAGCATCTGCCACATTCAAGTACCTGTATCACTGTATCTCTCTGTATAGCGATACAGTATTTGGGTGAAATATTGAAAAATCAAGATCTTCCATTGACATCCTACAAGTACTGTGTTGCTATAAGGAGAGGTATAGTGATACAAAGTCTTCTGCATTACAGAGGCAGCTGGCCACAAAGGTAAATGGTCTGTGCCAGTTGCCATCATTGGCACTGGGCTGGGGGATTGTGGGGGGATCACTTGACTATCAGGGATCTGTGGTATTATCAAAGATAAAGCTTTGGGTTTGCAACAGGGATCCAGTAAGGGGTGCCACTGGCACCAAGGAGGATGTTGTTTCTTATTTATAGTCTAATGAAGATGAAGGCAGGAGGAGTGATTTGGCTCTGAGCTATTTTCTACTCACAAACAGCACAGTAGATGGGGGAGTCCTCTACACGGCCCATCAAGGATCAAGCTAGGGGTCAAGGAGAGGATGGGGTATGGGGAAGTCAATATCAAGGAGAATACCCTGATCATGAGCAAATGGAAGCAGATAGTCAGTCTGGTATCAATAAAGCTTAGTTACTGCATCAATGGGCGTGGGCTATTGAAAAAACTAAAGCCTCTCTCAGCAATGGGACAGAATATGATCCAAACTATTACTACTGTCTGTAGAAGCGTCATACTCATATAGCTTACTGTTTCTTGTTCAGCAATTATATTATTTTGAAGTATTTACTGTTTATAATTTGTAGAACCAGATGTGGAGGATTTACTGAAGTTGCCATTTTCCCCAACATCCAGAAAGTGTTATCAATTTTGTAAGGAATATGTTGCAGTTTATCTGTTACCATAGGTTGTGTACATGCCATGCCAGAAGGCCCTTTGCTTGGCTGGCTGATCTTGTTTGATTTGCTATTTAAAGAGGCTCTTCCAGTTCAAAACACAGGCATAAGAATCTTGAAAGTCTATGTACATTACAGAATTTTCTAGGGGTTAGAAAATAATATTAAAAAAAAAAAATTAGAAATTTAAAAAAACTATTCTGGAAATGCATTCTATAAGGAATAATGGGCATTGCTGAATGTATTTACTGCACTACTGAAAGAGATCAGTTTCAGAAAGGAGACAAGTTGTTCTGAAAGTTAAGTATGAGTGATGTGACTAGCACGGTCAGGAAAGCCAAGGAACTAGTATCTAATGGGGGGAGAACCTGGACTGCAGGGAGGCGATGGAACTGTGTAGATTATTGGGTACGTGTAGGAAGCTTGCCATAAAAGCTTCCTGAATACAGCACTGTTTTGGACACATGCCTTATTTTCTTGCTTGTGGTTGGATTGTCAGTTTATTTGAGTGGGGGGGGCTTCACCCCCCCCACACACACCCCTTGTGTTTTTTTATGGGGAAGGGTGTGGGGGGTGAAGCCCCCAACTCAAATAAAGTAACAAAAAAGTAACTGAACAGGCAATTTGGTCAAGGGTTTGTGCCTGCTGATCTTACTTTGAGAAAGACTCTTGCAGCTGGCCACACCGATAAGACTAAGTCACCAGGCACCAGGACAGCACGAAAAACTACCTTTGGTTTTGTCAGTTTATTCAAGTTGTAGGGCTTGGTCCCCATACTCCCTTGTGTTTTTTTTAAGTGGGTTGTGGGGGGGCAAAGTCACCCACTCAAACTAATTAAAAGTAAAGTTCAATGTGCCTGTGCAACTGGTTTCATCCTTGTGTAACGTAGATAACCTTTGGCTGTTCACCTCTCTATCCGTGGGATATACCAACCTGTACCTGTAGGGGTATGAAGGCAAGGAATCCTAGGGGATCCACCCCTTGAGGTGCAGCAGGAGTGATTCCCTTGGCTAAAGGTACCTTAGGAAGAAACCCACAGGGGAGAGAGAGGCATGCCGCTGGAGGAGGAGGGGTGAATGGAGGGGCAAGGAAAAATGCTTGTGTTTGGAGTGAGAAGAGCAGCCTTTTAATAGGTCAAAAGAGGGGTGTGGCCAGTTGCACCACCCCTTGAACTACAGGCTGTAGGCTTCCAAGAATGAGTGACTGGACCAAATGGGGTCATTTGAGCTCTACGCTCATAGTGTAGGTCCTATGCATATGTGATAATCTACACTATTGCCAAACTGAGTCTCTCATAAAATTTTTAAGTGGTGTGGTAGTGTGAAAGTTGGGAAATGAGTTCCAGTGGGCCTCTGCCTGCTTTCCCAATTTAACCCCAGGGCCTGTGGTGAGCAGTAGCAGGCAGACTGGGTGGACGGAGGTATGGGGGGGGCTGCCTGGGAAGTTGATGAAGGGGCCCATCCACCCTGGATTCCTTGAAAATCAAGAGGGAAGGGTGCAGGGTGACAGACTCATCAGTATTCCATTCCACATCATGGAGTATACTGCATGGGCATCTATGCACAACCAGTGTGTTCTGCCACACAGGGGTTCTGAGGTCGGTGGGAATCAGAACCCCGAGGTAGCAGAACACACTGGTCATGCATAAAGGTGCTCATCCTGTACTTTTTATAGTGCACAGTATTATGTGAAATGTGTGCATTGTGTTTTTATCTCTTTCATAGTGAAACTGTCTTGTGCAGTCTCTAGAGGTTCTGGAATGCTGTTCTACCACAGAAGGGTTCAATCACATTCAGTCATCTTTGATTGTGATAGAACAGCATTTTAAAAGGATGGATTTCTATACAGAACACTGCTCTACTACAAACTATAATATGAATATGATACCCTAGCCCTGTCTTTGCATCTTACATTTACTCACAGGGCACATCATTATTTCCAAAAAAGATTATAAAAACAAAGATTTGTAGAGCTTAGAAGGCTGCCAAGTACCCAATATAGGGAAGTCAATACACTCAACTCCTTGCTATTACCTTTTTCATAAGTCTTCAAAAAATGTGATTAAAGCTGGTATTAGTGGCACATTAGGAGTACTATTGATCTTCTGCATCCTGCTGAGGCCATGGGTTTGAATCTCAGCTCTGATGCCAGGTGGACAGGCATAGGCTGTGAACTTTAGTTGTGTCCAGATGAGATAATCATGTGGTGAACTTTAGTTAGGTAAAGCAAGCAGTCCTTCTCCTCAATAACATATACGGGGAAGGCAGATGCCCACTGGTACTGACATCTGGATGTGGTGGTAGTAATCACAGGTGAGGTGTTGGCTTGGCATCAGCAAGCAATTTGTGTGCCAGAGAACAATAAAGCTATGATGTACTGCCTTGAACTACTTCATAGAAATTAATGCTATTGCCATCTAATGGACATTTGGATTGTGAGAGATTGGAAGAGCCGTTCCATTTTGGTTCTTCTTGATCTCTATGCAACATTTGAATCTGTGGACCATGGTGTGTTCCTAGAGCACCTGCGGCTGATCTGTGGACTTTTGCTTACAGTCCTCAAGTGATTTCAATCTTTCCTCACTGGCAGGATTCAGAAAGTTGTCTCAGGGTTATATTCCTTTGACAAGTTCTCCCTACCTTGTGGGGTACCACAGAGCTCTGTGTTATCACCCATGATGTTCGCGGTGTATATGCTACCATTGGGAAACATTGTAAGGTAGTACAGGCTGAGTTTTCACTGCTATGCAGATGATACTTAGCTCTACATGTCCTTTACACCCGAACAAGCAGGAGCTGCCACGAGCTTTACCAACTGCCTCTCTGAGATTCAAGACTGGATGAGTGCTAAATGGCTGAGGTTGAACCTAGACAAGACTAAGGTTCTGGTGGAGGACCCTGGTCATCGGGTAGAGGGGTTGGTGGCTGGATAGCCTTCTGGGCTCTGGCTTGGAGGTTGCCAGCTGATGACCTCTGAACGGGTGCGTGATCTGGGCGTTATTCTTGATGAAGGACTGACGCTGAGATCCCATGTGTCTTTGGTTATCAAGACTGCCTTTTACCATCTAAGGAATATCGCCCAAGTTAAAGGGGCACTGTCAGCTTTGCCCCTCATTTTATTGCCCAATTACATCATTGTGCCTCTATGTACACACTGATCGCGTATGGTGCACAGAATAGCCCTAGATTTGCTTTAATGCAGAATTCTTACCAGTTGTTGTTATTTACATGATATTTTACTTTTCTTCAGTCCTCCCATAAGTACCGCTTCTACCGGAAGCATAAAGTAGTCGAGAGCATGCATCTGACACTGAGCACTGGCATGAACTTCAACTTTGCACATGCCCATGCAGAATAGGTAACCGCAACGTGTATCTTCCAATGCTGAACTAGATCTGCCTTTTTTTAATAAAAACCAAGCACTGGGAAAGTAAAAAAAAAATTATTCTAAAACCAGGCGCTGAAATCTCTTGCATGTTCAAAAGCAGGACACTGCTGCGCATGCACAGGATTTGTGCTTCATCCCGCATTCACGCATGCACAAGATTTTGGTGCCTGCTTTTAAAAGCATTACTTGACTTTCGCAGCACTCGGTTTTCTTTAAAAATTGCAGATCTAGTTCAGCATTGGAAGATACATGCTACATTTACCTTTTCAGCATGGGCATGTGCAAAGTTGAAGTTCGTGCCGGCGCTCAATGTCAGACGCACGCTCTCGGCTACTTTATGTTATCGGTGGACGGAGTACTTACGGGTGGACAAAAGAAAAGTAAAATATCATGTAAATAACAACAATTGGTAAGAATTTTGCTTTAAAGCAAATCTAGGGATATTCTGTGCACCATATGTGATCAGTGTGTGCATAGAGGCACATTGATGTAATCGGGCAATGAAACGAGGGGCAGAGCTGACAGTGCCCCTTTAAGCACCTCATTCCGCCTGATGACCTTCCAACTCTGGTCCATGCATTTGTGACCTCCCACCTTGACTACTGTAATTCCCTGTACCTAGGGCTACTGGAGGTTGAAATCCACCACTTGCAGCTGGTGCAGAATGCAGCAGCTAGGCAGTTGACTGGGCTGTTTCAGGTGTATCATGTCATGCCTGTGCTGTGCAGCCTGCACTGGCTGCCTATTCAGTGGCAGATCACCTTCAAGGTCAGCTTTCTGACTTACAAGGCCCTACATGGATAGGGACCATGCTATCTGCAAGAGCTTCTTTGCCCCTCCTACCCACTATACTCTGCCTACGAGGGATTGCTAGAGATTCCCAGGGTTCGTCTGAAGACCTCTGGGGCCTGAGTGTTTAAGTTCACGGCCCCAATCCTGTGGAATTCTCTACTTCATCAAATAAGAGAGTGCTTGACGATAGAGATGTTTAAATCTGCATTTAAAGTTTATTTAATTGACCTTGCTTTTCCTGATTTTGGGTGATTTTATGATGCTGGTGTTTATTGATTATTTATGGATTTTAGCTGCGGTTTTTGATTTACTGTGCTAGCGCTATGGTCCTTGCGTGAATAACGCTATTTTATAAATAAAGTTTTGCTTGCTTGCTTGCTTTGCTTGCTTGCTTGCTTGCTACACATGTATGGTGAGACGTTTGTTTATTTATTTATTGAAGGAATCTGACTTACAACCTTTGAGTCAAGGACTCCTTTGCAAAGGCTCCACATCAGCTATACATACATTACAAGAAATGACAAGATATACAATAACAAAATATACAGAGAATACATCAGAATACATACATTGCAAGTTTAGAAACAGTATATACAATAAGAGGCATATATAGTGAAGACAAGTTACAGTTCAAGGATGGAATGGACCAGCCTGTGTCAAATCGTTATAAGACCAGCATGTATGATAACAATATACAGAAATCAAAAGATTATAGTCACAGACAAAGGGGAGAAGAACTAAGCAGTCACAGTTGGAGTGGGAGAGGATTTCAGCATGGAGTAGGGTTTTAAACGGGCCTAGACACTGTTCCAGAGTGATGGCCAATGGCATTTCATTCAACCAGAGGGGTGCCCTGTAGTAAAAGGAGCGTTGGCCCAGAGAGGTCCTGCAGTAGGATACAGAGAGGGGGGCTAGCAAGGAGCTCTGTGTAGACCATGGCTGAGTGGTGGGCTGAAAAAGGTGGCAGAGACCTTGGGAGAAGTGTTTAGGGAGAGCTTCCTAGCAAGGAGAAAGGTCCGGTACCTGAGTCTACCTTCAGTGTTAAGCCAGTTGGTGCATCTATAGAGTTCACAGGTGCGTGTCCAACGGTTGCATCCAGTGACTAACTGGCAAGCTTTATTCAGAGAGATCATGATTCGACGCAGGGCAGTGGGGTCAGCTGTGCCATAGATAACAATCCTGTAGTCAGTAAGGGAGAGCACTGATGATGTCACGGCAAGACCGAGCGTTAGGAGGCAGACACCCCCTGTGCCTATATAGGAGACCAAGTCTAGAATTGATAGCTGAGCAGATTGATGTGATCATGGTATGTGAGAGAGGAGTCAAGGGTGATGCCCACGTATTTAAAGGTGGGCACAAGGTCGCAGAGGGAGCTCTGGATGTTAATGATGTTGAGGGGGAACTTTTTAAGCTTATTTTGTCTGTGAGTGAAAAGCATGGCCTTGGTCTTTTTGTAATTCAGGAAAAGATGGTGCTCTGAGGACCAGGCCTTGGCTTCAGAAAAGGAGCATTGCAGGGAGGATTGAAGGGAGTGGGGTCCAAGTGGTTGTCAGATATAACCGCGTCATCAGTGTACAGAAGCATTTGTCCCAAACAGACCTTTGGGAGAGTATACAAGTGCATGCTAAACAGGAGGGTGCCCAGTATTGAGCCTTGGGGGAATCCCAAAAGTACCAGTTTAGTGGCCAAGAGTGTGGAGTTTAACTTGACCCTCTGGGTTCTGTCACTGAGGTAGCTTTTAAACCACATGGTAATGTTCAGGGACAGGCCCATGCAATGCAGGGATTGGATTAGGAGTGTGTGGCTGACAGAGTCGAACACCTTGGTTAAATCAATATAGGCAGATCCAGCTAGGTGCCGTCTACCAAGGGCTTTGCTTATAAAAGTGGTGTATTCAAGGGCAGTTGTAGTACTGTGGCCCTTCCTGAAACCATGCTGTTCGGGACAGAGAAGGTCATATTTAGTAAGATAGTCCAAGAGTTGATCTGACACTACTTTTTCTAGTGTCTTGGAGGGGGTGGAGAATGGTGATGGGGCAGTAGTTGCCCGGGGTGGTTCGGTCCCCACTTTTTAATATTGGGATGATGACAGCTGCTTTCCAGTGTGAGGTGGTATGGTCATGGGTGTTTGTGTGTGTGTGTGTGGGGGGGGGTCCGAAGAATGACTAAGGGTCTGTGATGTAGCTGTAGCTAGGGAAAAATACAGCAGACTAGAGTGGCCATGAGGTCTTTATATGCTGGCATCTTCTATGTTTGTATGTTTACTGTTTCTATGATATATCCTTAAGATATGTGGCCCAGGCAGAATTCTGATATCCAATCCAGTGACCATACTTTCAAAGACTCCTCCTTGGGAGTCTCTCTGAATATTTTTTTTGTGTGGGCTTTCATGAATTGTACTTTACTACTGACCCTAACTCCATGCAAGCCCCATTACCTCTGTTTTACCATAATTCATGTGGACTCTTATCAGTATCCGGCAGGGCTGCTCACAGAGACGGAAATCACAAGGTAAAATGGGTAGGAAAAGTTATCCCTGCTGGTTGGTTGAAACACATCACATGACCATGTGTATCTCAGAGCGTGACTGTACACCTGCACTTTTACCCCCCTTCAAAACAATTTTGACATTTTATAAGATAGATAAACCACTCTGAGGTGTGCAGTCGCACTCTGATAAACCCACGCCTTGGGTGGTTGATGAACTCAGCCTGCGGGCTCGTGCGTAACAACACACATCAAGGCATGCATATATCAGAGCGTGACTACACACCAGACTGGTTTATCTATTATATAAATATATATATATATATATATATATATATATATATATATATATATATAACATACATATAGTGGTAGTTATCTAAAAGTTGCCTACCTCGAGGTACCACTGAATTACCACTTGAGGCACTCAAGTTACAGTTTGCATTGATTGTAATGTGATTCTGCCTCAGTATACTCAGGTATGCATTTCTATGACTACCACATATAGATCTATATATATGTATATTATACTGGTGCAGTCGCGCCAGTATAGTTAGGGTTGAGTCAGCAGTTCAATGTTAAACCCCAAATTTTGCACGTTAATAACTTTGCAACTGTTCAACGGATTTGCATGAAATTTAGAATGTGCGGTTTGGTATGGCAGATCCCTAGATTTGCCAAGTCGCATTTTGGTCAGGAGTATGGTTTTTGCACAGCAAGCTCTGAACAATGCATTTTTCGCCAATTGTTGTCATTTTTGCCCATCACACTGCGACTACACCATTTGGTATTTTGGTCTGAAATGTGGAACATAGAAAGAGTTTGGGTCAAAGAACAATTCAGTGTTGTTTTGGTGAAAATATGTTAATCCGTTCCAAAGTTATTTAATTTTTAATTTATGGATTCTGAGCATGCTCAGTTCACTCAAAAATGTATATGTATGTTTTGTGAAAGGCGATTGGGTTCACAATCAAGGATTTGAAAAATCCTCATTCGTGAGAAAAAATTCTTTGTCAGCGAGCCACCATCTTGTTTTAATTTTTTCCCCTAAACAAAATGTCGTAGCTTCCTCCACGGGTTACTTTTTGTTGCAATAATGCATCGGTTTTGTTCAGGGTGATGCCCTCTACAAACCTGTACCTTTAGTTTGCTTTGATTTGGCCACAAAATGCCCATTTTAAATTTTAAAATTCTTCGTTCGTGACTCGCTTCCGATCCTCGTTCGCTAGGTGACAAAATCCCCTTTCGCGAGCTGATCCCCTTTCATGAGGTAGCAAATTCCTTGATCATGACATAAGGACCAGATTGTCATTCTCGCAAACAAGGATTGGCTCGTGAATGGGGATTTTGTCAGCTCGCGAAAAGGAATCGGCTCACGAATGGGGCTTTTCTCACCTCACGAAAGGGGATTGGGTTTTTGAATCCCCTATTCATGAACTGACAAAATCCCCATTCATGAGCAATCCTCTTTTGCGAGCTGAAAAAAATACTTGGTCATCATTTCACAATCAGATGGTCCTTCTTGCTAACGAGGATTGGCTCACGAACTGGGATTTTGACAACTTGCGAAAGGGGATCAACTCACGAATGGGTTTTTTGTCAGTTCATGAAAGGAGATGGCTTTTTCAATTCCTCATTCACAAACACTCAAAATCCCAGTTCGCCAGCCAATCCCATTTCATGAGCTGACAAAATCCCTGTTTGTGACTTAGGGACCAGATGGCAAAAATCTGATGATCAAGGATTACTCATGAATAGGGATTTTGACAGCTCACAAACTAGGATTTTTAAAAACCTTGCCACTGCACTGTAACTAAACAGTTTGGTTTTTTGACTTGAAATTTGCAGGGTATAAAGGGGATGCATCAGAAATGTGAACTATGTTATTCAGGTGTTGAAAAGTTAATCAGTTCCATAGATATACTATCACAAAGTTTAGAAATTTCCCATAGGATAACATTGCGGCACCTTTCAGCGCCCATATCTTGAAAACTAAACGAAATATGGATTTGTTGCTACCCATAGCTAAGCTAAAAAAACAAGTTTGGAAATCATAGGTTACACCTGCACTGGAATTTTTTTCATATTTGCTATGGTTATGGTGATATTGACAAAAACGTGTTACAATGGTTTCTTTGGAGTGCTTTGGCACTGATGTACAGCTCCGTACTTATGTGTAAGTAGGAGCACAGGGCACAGAGGGCCCACTCTCCCACAGATGCTTATTGTTATGCACAAATAGGCAGCTTGGAGGGAGGGCCTCTAACACATACTGTTTAGTAGTTATATTACACTTTTTCAAAAAGTAAGGAAATTCATTTCAAAAAATTTCATTAATGCATCAGTTAGGGTTAAAGTGACAAAAGTGGGGAAATTAGATGCTATGGTTGAACTCCTAACCCCCCCACCACCCCTCCTTCACAGACCGACAGATGCCAGGGTGTGCCATGAGGTCATGAGGCCTAACTCTCACCCCATTCTCCTTTACTGTAGCATGTCAACCTGTTTACACTTGTAATGGGGTGCAAGTTGGGCCTCACGACCCCATGGCACACCCCAGTGTCTGTTGATCTGTGGAGGAGGGGTTGGGGGGGTTAGGAGCTCAACCCAACATCTCATTTCCCCACTTTTGTCACTTTAACCCTAACTGATGCATTAACAAAGTATTTTGCAATGAATATATATATATATATATATATATATATATATATATACACTGTATGTATGTGTGTGTATATATATATATATATATATATATATATATATACACCAGTTTCTTTTTTGCTAATACCAGAAACAGAAACAGCATGCAGGAGGCTGCAGGAGCAGGGAAGATGGAAGAAATGGCTAGGCGGGAGACTAGCACTGCTACAGAAAGTTTTACTGACACTGAAAGCTCACGCTGTTAAACTGCAGTTCAGAGGACAGCCAAGAGCAGGGAGAAGAGACCTGGACCAGGAGTGTGTGGAAAGTGTTGTGGTACCTATGCTAAGTTCTTTTTTTATTTTATTTTAAAATAAAGTTGAGGCTTGCCTTTATTTTTTGCCAAGGGCAGAGGGGAAGATCAGCCGCTACATTACGTCTCGAGTAAGTACCACTGTGTTTACAGAATTTCAGTTCAACAACGAGGGCAGAAGAGAACTTAAAGAGCAGATATCCAATAATTACTGAATATTTGCTCTTTGAGTTACAAGCTGCTGCAGGTGAGGTGCATTGCTGGGGTGGTCACTCAGTTACTAAAGACACAGTCTGACTGGGTCTTTCCTGTCACTAAGCAAGTGGGGAAAAATGGTGGCTGCTCAGTTCACGGTGCCCAATGATACCCTATGTAATGTGATACCTGAACTGGCACTTGTTTTTCACATGGCACCAGTGAAAAATAAATGCATGCCTGAACATGGCTTTCAGCCAATCAGCATGCTTTATTTTTTAAGCCCATTTTCTAATAGCATAACACTGACTGAGCTACAGAGAATACAGCATAGTTTTGTCATGGGTTTGCTGTCCTGTACTGTAGTTGTGCTAGTCTACTTTAATTGAATGCTGGCTGTTGAATCTTTGAAGTTGAAAAGAAAAAGGCTTTTTAAGAGTATTTTCAATTCTTTTCTCATACTTGAGGTCAGGGGCTTAACCCCCAGACCCCCACATTACTGTACAGGGTGCTCTGCTCCCATAGACCCCCGATGGTGGGGGGGCCTGACCTCTGACCCCTGGGCCAGGAGGCGGAGCTTTGACCCCTGACCCCTGGGCCCCACCAAAAGTTTTACAAACCTGGCTCCTATGCCTACTGTGAGCCTTAATTTCTATCAGCCAGTGACAATATCTTTAGTCTGTTGAAGCACAGACTATTTTTTATTTTCATAATTTTAAGCCAAAGAAATAACAAAACACAAGTTGAGCCCTAGGCCATAGACTTCATTCCAGTGACAGTGCAAGGAGTCAGTTGTACTATTTTTAATTTAATTAAACTCAGTGCATATAATAAGAGTGATGGGGCCTAAGTCTGGGCCATAAGCTTTGTGCCCTCATGAAGATTTCCTTTTATATTAAATTTAAGTAAATAAAAGGAAACAAAACTTACCATCAGTCAGGGTAAAGGAAATAAAAAGGCCAGGTAGATAAGGAGAACCCTCGTTCAAATGTCATAGCAAAATATTCAGCAAGTATCTGCTCTGCTTTGGTAGAAATTTCTTCTGTGAATGAAATGCTGCACCAGGTACAACATACATCCTCTCCATATCCACAGTAGAACTTCTTACCTTCACAAAAACACAGCACTTCCATAAATGAAGGGAAAACAATTTACCAACACAAAGCACAATGTTATTTAAGCCTTTTTACAAGACAGGAGAAATCTGTGGGACCAACCGAAATGAAAGCATAGTAATAGTAGAACAGCTGCTTATTGTATTGAAAAAAAGAGGTTGCAACTACTACTTGCAGTGGAATTGAAAGAATGGCTACAATGTTAAAAAAAAGTGTTTAATGTTCAGGATGCTTCCACAAATACTGCTATGAAAATGATAAACTGCATACACTGGAGACAGAAAACAGCCTTGTTATTATTCATGAAAATGTAGTTAGAGATAGTGTGCCAAACAGACTGAATCATTTCCAGTCTTAATTCTAGAGGAAACTAAGCAGTAACAAGATGTTCTTATGCCTGGCACAAATATCAAGAGGGCTATATCTGTGGTGTGGATGTTTTTTATCATTACCACAATATTGTGTCATGCTACATGTGTACTGTGTAAAAAGGTCATCAGCAGAGGTTGGAAAGTTAACAATCTTGGCACATCAGCTATAATGTGGCACTTACTCGATCACATCCAAACCTGAGAACAAAGCTAACGGCAGAGAAGCATCTTACTCATTGGAGTGACTCAGAGACCAACCATATCACATGACTAGCTTATACAGATAATTTGTAAATTCTCAAAAAGAACCAGAAGGTGGCACATCATTGTCCAGCTCACAGAGTAGTGCCTTCTCTTTCTCTGGTCTTGAGAGTTCTCTAGGCTGACAAGGTTGGGTTGGATCAATTTAAAGATGGCATGTACCAACTTTAACTGCAAGTACTCCAGCAGACCAAAAATAGTTAAACAAGGCAGAATCCTTTGAAATGTCTTCCAAATATGAGCAAAGTCAGTCGGTGGCACAACAGTTAAATAAAGGCAATTGAACATTGATAGCAACGAGTCTGTGTCCCTTCTCTCGTGTAGAGGCTACTGGTTTTCAGTATCTGATGCTCACTGCAGTGACCTGCTACCAGGTGCCATATCTATTCTTTTTTCCCCCAAAAAAGCAATATCAGATGTGTACCATAAATGATGTACTAGTGAGCATTTTAATGCTCAGATAATCAGTTTGTAAAAATGTGTTACAAGTACCCAATTGTAATTATGTGCTATAACCAGGTGGTTGTAAACACTCCCTGTCAATCAAGCTCACTTTGTGAATGGTGCAAGCACTAGTCACACAACTGCCACAATAAATAAAAATGCTCACTATTAATTACAAAAAGCAAGACATGGTGGGTGGTGTAAATCATAGGTTTAGACACATTCTCAGTGTAGGATGCTTTTATAAAACCCTCAAGCTTCACTCTCAGGATTTATGTAGCATCGCACACCTCAGGTAGTGTAAACGTCTCATTACACACATACACACACAGATAAAGGTGAATTATTCTCTAATTAATGCAGGCTGTTGTCTCCAAAATACATATTGCAAAACTAAAATGTGGCTAAGTAACAAAACTGTTAGAATTACCATTGACTGTCCAATGGGTTTCTTTTGCCCATTTATTTTTGCAAGTCTGTAGCCCCAGCCCAAGCTCTAATATGCAGCACCCTTTGAAAAAACAGGCTGGTCTGTGCATACCTAAATTTAAGAAAGATCGCTCAGGTTTAAACATGTTACATGACCTAAACAGACAATTTCAGAAACGGTTGATCTGGGTCCTAGATTTGAGATGATGCAAAAGTTGAAATGTCGGATCCTAGTCACAATGTCGGATCCTTGGTATAAACACAGCTTTGCATCTTTCCTTCCACATGACATGGTGCAGACCTTAACAAATACAGAGATTTTAATTCTGAAAGCTGAAGCTCAAATAGAAAGTGAGATTGATGAGGATGAGTGATCTTCCATTTCTTCTCACCACAATAGAATAAAAAGCATGCTATCTCATGGCACAGCAGCACAAAAAAAAAATGATGATATGCATCTTAAGCTGATCAAACTCAAGTCATTCTCTTGTGTCTTATTATGTTGAACAGGAAAATAACATTTGGACTGGACTCCCATCTCATTACAAAAAACTCTGCTCCACAACAAGACAGAATTGTGCCATCTCAAATCAGCCATCCCCGGACCCCTACCTCCTCAACCTCTCCTAGTCCTTCTCCTCCATCCCTGACTCATGGAAACTGGCTACAGTCATCCCCTTCCCAAAGGGGTTGACCCCTCTTCCCATGGAAACTACCATGCTGTCTTCCTAGTTCTCATCCTTCCATTCTGGCTAAACTCCAGAACATCTTGTTCTCTTCCAACTCTCCCCTTTGCATCGACTCATCCCTCTTCTTCACTCCCTTCCAGTCTGGCTTCAGGAAGTTCCACTCCACCTCCACCTCCCTCTTCTGTCTCACTGATTCCATCCTCTCTGGCATGGAACAAAGCCTGGTCACCTCTGATATCTTTGGCAGCTTGACCAAAGCCTTTGGCACTGTTGCCCATCCCATCTTCCTTGATAGGTTTGAGGCAGCAGGACTCTCCACCTTCTCAGTTGGGTGGTTCTACTCCTACCTTGAGGTCAGGTCTCAAGCTATCCATATCAGAGATTCTCTGTTCCCCCCATTCCCAGTCTTCTGAGGCATCCCCCAAGGGTCCCTCCTTGACCCATTCCTTTTCTCCCTTTTTATGAATGACCATTCTTGGCCTAATCCTTTTCTCCATTTTTATGAATGACCTCTGCACTGCCTTCTCTGCAACCATTCACATGTATGCAGATGGCATGGTTTACGTTGCCTCTGGCTCCTCTGCCCCAACCTCATGACCCAGCTCCAACTGGACTTTAGCAACATCCAACACTGGTTCTTGGTCAGCCAGCTTTCTCTCTATTCCAAACAAAATGGTCTCTATGACTTTTGGCACTAGGCGGAGGTTTGCTAGACTTACTCCCCTCCTTCCTTACCCTTAACTGTGCAGTAATTGAGGATGTCTCCTCCTTCAAGTACCTCGAGGTCAGGCTGGACCATCACCTTGATTTCTCAGCTCAGATCAAAGACAATAAAAGAAGCCTTGATGGCTATCCCAAGGAGTATGTCCTTTGGCATGAGGCAGAGCCTCTCCAGGCTTTCCTCATTTCCCTCCTTCCACACCCTTAATGGCTCCCCTCTGGAGGATTTCACCTCTTTCAAGTATTTAGGGGGCTGGCTAGACAAACATCTCAAATTCTCTGGCCATGTGGATGCTATAGTAAAAAAATTGCACCCAAAGCTCAATGCCTTATTCAGAAACCATGACTGCATCCTGTTGCCTGCCTACCGTGAAATTATCCAGAGAATGGTCCTCCTAATCTTTGTTTACAGTGACGTGGTCTACAGTGCCACCCCTTCGACAATCCTTGCCAGACTGGATACTCTCTTACAGTCTTTCTGCCGATTTGTACTAGACTGTCCCCTCTGCACTCACCACTGTTCTTTGTACCAATCCCTCTCCTTTCCATTGCTTGAGGACAGGCACCACACCTATTGTATCAACATGGACAGTAAATTCTGGCTTGGGTCCTTCCCCTGCTACCTCTCCACGTAACTCTCCCTACCCCAGCCCACCTTCCCCTCCCTCAGGAGCTCAAACATTCACTCCCTGGCAGTCCCCTCTACTGCAACAACAATTGGCCAAGCGGCCTTCAGTCACCATTTTCCTAGGCTCTAGAATTCCCTCCCTCTCTCACACTATCCGAAATGCCCCATCGTCTTGAACCCTCTTTATCTCCTTCATTGTCTCACCCCCCCTCCTCCTGCAACTGTTCCTAATATAGTCCCCCTCCCCCTGCACTCTCCCTACCATTCCCCCTGTGCTCCCTCCCTTTATACATCAAACTACGTGATTATCAGTATAGTTGCACTTAGCATCTATGCACTTTAACCTCTGTACAGCTCACAACTATACAGTGTAAATCTATAATTGTATACTGGATGTAATTGCTCACAAAATTTCCTACAATGTTATTTTGTAATTTTTTTATTGTATTGCCTATAAATTAATGCATTGTATTATCCACCTCCCCTTCCCCCCAGGACGCATCTGGAAATGAGCTTCTAGCTTAGTATGCCTTTCCTTGTTAAACTTTTAAATAAATAAATAAAAATAAGAGGGGCAATAAAACTGTCATGGAAAAGTGAAAAAAAAAAAATTGCCACAGACACAGGGAACAGAACACCTGGAACAATCAAGAGAAAAAGAACAATACATAACATGAGATTTTATAATTTTTGCATGTAGTTTTCCTTTAATCACCTCCCTCTTGGCTATCACTATATCTCTTTTCATTCAGTATCTTCCACTTATTGAGAGAACAACTTTTATGTTAAATCCTCAATTAATCTTTCTTATTTTTAATTCTCTGTACTCCTTTACTATTAGGAAATGAACGTTTCTGAAAATTTATTGTTTGTTTAGACCTTTCACTTGCATTTTATTTGAGCAATAATGACTTGGAAGCTGGTCATTTCCAAGGGATTAAAGAGTGGTCAGAGGGATGGGTGGTATAAGGCACAGCCAAGGGCCACCTCCCTCCAACCAGTCTTTAATCCAAGTAAATGACCAGCTTTGAGATTATTGTGATTTTAAGTATAATGGCAATAAGAACTTTCACTTTTACAGTCTTTTAATTTACACTTGCTGTTTGAGCAATGTGGTGCAAGCCGTGTGGCACGAGTACATCTTGGGCTTGATTTTCAGAGCCCTGAGAATGCCGTAAGCTCCAGGTGTGCTGATCATTTGATGTATGGAGCTTGTGGCATTTTCCTGCCCAGCAATCAGGATTTTCAGTCCTGACTGCCAAATTCTACAAGTTAGACCAGCTTTTCCCTGGTCTAACTTGTACCATTTGGGGGACCCTTTTTATGGGGCTTGCACCAAATCTTTGGCACAAGCTGCTGTAACATGTAGAAAGTGCTGCAGCTGCACCCAATATACTAAAATTGGGTGTAGTTGCATCAAAGGAGTTTGGTGCAGCTGTGTCAAATAATGTGGTTGATGCAGGGCTCGACGTAAGCCCTGCATCACCCTTTAACAATTGCGCCCCTTTTGTCTAAGATATTGCATGCTGTGCAGCATCAGTTGGCAGCTGGATAGGTCATTTCTAGGGCATTAACAACCAATCCAGTAGCCAATCAGGAGTCTTACCAGGCTCATGAATATTTAATTAGACTTACAATTATGTTTGAAGCAGTTTCAGCACTTTTTCTTGGCATCTCCATACACTATAATTGTGCTGCTGTTTACTCTTAACATAACTTTTTTCATATACAAATTCTTGCTTCTGTCCTAACTGCTTAATTCTTTAGTTTGGTGTAAATAAACTATATAGGCTATTCAATATTTGCGTACAATAAGCTGTATACAATCAATCCAAGATGATTATGTTTCTTAGAAGTGTTTTTCGTTTTTGCCATAATGTGCATGACAGTGTTTTGAAGAAGCACTGTCACTTTAAATGGCTTGGATATAAAATGACCACAGAACAGTGGTGCTGGAGGTTCAGATAGGGGCCACCAACAGGGAAAACATACTAAGGATACGGGACTTTTAAAAAGCAGATTTCTGCAAGATGAGGGAACAGCTGGAAAAAAAAGCACAAGGATCCTCTCACTGTTGGTGAGCATCAGATCCAGCAGGTCCCTTTTCCTTGTCAGGCTATGAACTAGCTGAACAAGAATGATCACTTTGCATTCATCCACCAGGCGCTGATTCCTCATACTTGCTGCAACTGCCACTTTCCAGGCCATATCCCGCATATTACAGTCCTCAACTACCATTACTTCCCCTAATTTGGCCAACACCATTAGTGTCTCTCCCATTTCCATGTCTGCCCCCTGGTCCTGACCCAGTGCTCTGTAGATCACCCTAATCTTGATTTGTTTCCCTTTTCCTGTTGCTGGTAGCACCCACTGGGTTTCTAGTTTACCTGACTCACCTAGGTGGTCAATTTGAGTTGCTTCTGTTCCCTCGTTTACATACAGCACCAATCTCCTGCCCCAGCCCTTCACTCTGTCTTATCTGAACAGTGAGTACCCTGGTATGGTCATGTCCCCATTTAGTTTGAGGTTCTCATGTCTCTGTGACAGTCACCAGGTTAGTGTTCTTTTCCATGACCATTGCCTGAGGTTCTGACATTTTGTTGTCAAGATGCATTAGTGAACATCTTCCAACATGTATCCCTGCACCCTCTTTCCCTTTACCATAGGTATGTTTGACTGTGCTGTACTAGTCAGTGGGGGGAGGCTTGCAAGGACCTCCTTGTTTGTGACATATCGTACATACCTTGCCACTTTGACTCCCCCCTCGGTAGATTAAACTAGCGATATGCTGTGCCCACCTTTCTCCCAGTACCCTCCTGCCCTCCTCATTGAGATCCAAGCCATTATTTTTGAACACCTTGAGCAAGAAAATATATGAACTAATTGGTGCAGGGCCTTGGTGCAGCAATAGGGTGGTTAGCCCTGTGAATCCAGACATCAATACCAGAACCTGCAGCACAGTGTTTGGAGCTACTTCGTCAGCTTGTTCCAAAAGTGAGAAACAAAGTCTGGAAAGCTGTGAGTTGTTTGTCAAATTTACTGACTGATGGACAAGACTATAGTACATTAGTAATCCACCAAGTCAAAGTGTCCTGGCACTTTGCTTGTTAGATGGTTAATGTCCTGTTTGAACAGCTTCCACTCCCACCAGGTTGGGCCCCAGTTCCCAAGGAACCGAAATACCGCTTCTCTGTACCAGCCCTTTAGCCATGCATTGAAATGGATGGAACATGTGGAATTATCCCTCTGATTCAGTTTATATGAGCTCTTATCTTTTGTTTGTTGGTCCCACTGTCCACTCAGGGCTACGTACAGTCATATAGGACTGTACTTAGCCCCCGGAGATTAGTAGACATGGAAAACGTCTGATCAGAGATGATAAAAGCTCTAACATTTATTATTTTTTTTATTTATTGAAAACTTCAAAGATTACCTTTAAGCATGAGTGCTCATTTACAAAGGTTCAATGTCAAATACATAGTTACAAAAAATTACAAGTACAAATAAGCAGTTCTACAAGAAAAGCAGTTGAGTCAGGCTCAAAGCACTTAAGACAGAACAATTTACATACAGTTTTGAAAAACTCCATACAGATCATTGTATAGAAATACACAGGATATGTACAGAGAAAAACCGAGTAACACAGTTTCATGATTAAAGTTGCACTGAACTGCAAAGGCAGACCGCAAAGATCTCTTACACTGACTAATCTTGGGGAGATTCAGCAGTGTATCAAGCAGTTTGTTTAACCAGTTAGCAGCCCTGGCAACAAATGACTGCTTGTCCAGCTGGGTACACTAGAAAGGAGGCTTAAGGGTATTCCCTGCCATGTTCCTGATGTTATATTGGTTGGAGATGGTGCAGAAGTAATCTGTTAAAGCAGGGGATGTTAGGCCATGGAAATGCCTCTTTGGCTAGCAAACAAGTTTGTAGCTTTATTCTGCAGGGTAAAGGTAGCCAGTTAGTGAGTGTGTAAAGGGTATAACTATGAGTGTGGTTATGCGCATCAGGTACAAAGTGGCATGCCTTATTACAGATCAGCTTTATTCTGTTTAACACAATGTCACAGGCAGCTGCATAGACAAGGAGGCAAGAATCTATGAGTGACAGAAAGGAGCTGGCCACAACAAGCATCTAGCATCCCCACTGAGTTTGTTTCAGTTACGGTACATGGCACCCAGTATTCTGTTAACTATGGCACCAGATTGTCAACACGGGGGCAAAAGATAAGGTGTCATTCAGAGTTATGCCAAGGTATTTGAAAATTTCCACCTGTTCAAGATTTTGCCCCTAGCCATTGTGTGTGATAAAGGGTAAAAATTTCCTCTTCTGTGTGAGGTTATAAAATATTTGTAGTTACAGAAGATGCCAGCCTAGAAGTAAGCAAAATTAGTCTGATGCAATTTACTACACTAAACAGTAAGTAAATCAAAATGTTTCTGCACACAAAGTGCACACTGGGGCAATCACCACACTTGAGTATAGGCCCCTTTTTGCTGACTGTTCCCCTTTAAAGTTTAGCTCCTGAAGCCTATTTATTATTCATCTGTGTCCCAAATTACAAATCCACTCACTTCTCATGCAGCACGAAAAGTTTATTACAAGCTCCTCTTTATAGAATGGTTTCCAGCAGACTCAGTGGCTGACTCCCTGGTCTGCAATTGTGATCTACACACGTGCACACAGTGTTGAAATTACAGGGGTGGGGTCCTAGGCTCAGCCCCCCCCAGTTCTGAAGTGAGCCCTTGTAGCTCACACATCACTGCCATTGACTTATAATTGGAAGGGGGCTTCAGTTTAAAGATAAGGCCCTTAACAACCCCTCTAGCTCCCAAAGGTCAGAAAGTATATTTCCAGCACTGCATGCACACACGCACATATGCATGCACACACACACACACACACACACACACACTTTCTCCCACTCTCTTCTCTCTCTCTATCCACTCTCACAAGCATGCATTAACAGTTAGATGACCAATGGTTTTATCCTGTTCATTTTTTTTATATATTGCATTTCTTCTCTCAGCCCTGTGCCCAGCTGTTATGCCTGCCAGAAATTAGGGCACGGTAAATTCTGATCTTTCTCATGACCCTTGAATTGATGTTAACATGTTATTGACTAATACTGTACACTGAACACATAATAACAGGAGTGGCCAGTTTCCTACTCCCTTCCACCCAGATAGGTGTCACAGTACAGCTAGTTTGATAACAAGCAAACATAACTAATCTACAATCATTTTTGAGATGTCTTCAGCCTGAAAGTAGTCCTAGTTTTAAATGTACTAGGCTGGAGCTATTCAGACAATTTACCCTAGTGGCCAACATATCACTAGATGATTTAAAACCACAAAAAAAACGGATCTACTCGACCTTCTTTTTGCACACACTAATTCAATAAATTACTCTTGAACTCTTCAACCCAATCCTACTAGCTCTCATTGGATATTCTGCTGGCATATTTCTTGTTTTATGAAGTGTCCATGTGTTGTCAAATCCCCTTTTTACCAGCTTACCTACTGAACCTGCACTTAGAGATACAATGTTCAGAGAGAGAGTGGTGGTCAAAGTGCATTGCACAGTACAGGATGACAAGACACAAAGCCTTGTAGCCTGCTCTGCAGATGTTTCTCCTTGAAAAGGTCTCAATCAGCTCTCAAAAACTTGCTGATTCTACTCCATTTGAGTCAGACAGGAACCCCTTGCACTCTGTTTCCCCTTTCTGTTTGACCATGCCCTCATTCACTCATGTGTTACTCTAGAAAATCCTTTCAGGCTTAATGAGTTATTTACACAAATGCTTGCAGAAGCACTTCATGGGGACTCAGTCATGGTTCAATATACTAACGGATTCAATAACTGTAAAACTTTAAATTTTCACTGTCAAGTAATTTTCTTTATTTTTGGTGAAGCACTAATTTGCATGAAAATAATGAAAATAAATTAGTGCTAATTACAGTAGCTCCTTTTGCATTTTTTTCCATTATACTGAATGTGGTGATAGTGACTTAGTGAAAATAAAGTTCCGCAGTTGTGGCATCAGTTGCATTTGCACTAAAATTACTTTGCATGAAAATAAGTAGTTTTACAGTATGTAGCAAGGTAGCACCCACTACCCGCTTTGGCCAGAAAGCAATAATTGTTTTATCCTAGTCCAAGTTTTGAAAAAGGAACATTTTGCATTTTTCTAGAAAAGAGCTAACCCCTGACAAAACTGCTACCCCCTTGTCAAAAATTCTAGATCCATCCTGGCCTCACTATGCAAACCAGGTAGTCAAACCCATGCCTTGGTTTGGTAGACCTTGGGGTGTACTTTAATATCTATGCATTCAGACCCTGAGGGAACAGAGCAGAGATGCCCACTCTCACTTTACCTCCTACCTCAGCTAGTAATATAGCCTTGATTGTGTGGGGGGACCACACAGTGTCAGCTGAGGTACCACTTACAGGAAAGGAACTGGAGGCATCTCACTGATGTAGGGGATGTAGAAGGGTGCACTGAGAAGCAAATAATCATAGCTATTAGCCCCCCCCACACCAGTATGATATCCAGTATGATGTATGGTGTATGATGTAACGTGTATGATGCTCTCAGACCTGCCGTCAATCTTAGCCAAGCCAAAAAGCCTGCTTCTCCAAGTACCAAGACAGAGAGAGTCCATTCTGGAGTAAATCAGATCCAAGTGCTGTGGGCATACCAGTGCACCTGTACAAGGATCCCAAGGGACTGTTGTAAAATAACCTAAATAACAGGAACTAAATAATACTTTAAACATGTTTCTTCCTGCTTCCCAAAGTGCAATGAATATTGATATCCCCAAAGGACAATTCTTAGAGAAAATTTATGTTACAAATTGTAAATTATTCCACTACCTTATACTACCTAAATCCTACTATCCCTTCCCTTTACCCCATCCCCCTCCATAAAATTAAAAATAAAATGGCCTTACCAAAATAATACAGAAGAAAAAATACCAGAGTGAAGGACACAAGAAGTTACAGAGACAGTTAAGAAAATGAAATATCAGAAGAATACGGTAATCATATGTCCTTTTCTTCCTAATGAAAGTGTTTCTAATTTGAAATTTACAGTGCAATATTCCAGTAGCCTTAACTGCTCTGATCAAATCCAACTTTGAGTTTCTTTTGTGCCAAAGAGCTGTTTTTTTGGGGTTGGGGGCTTCTATTTTAAGGCTTCTATTATTACACTTTGCCATTTTTCTAACAAGGGTGTTTTGTCTTCTATCCATAACCTTAAAACAATGTTTTGACTGTTACAAAAAAAATCCTAACATTCAATTTTCATTTGCTGCTCCAGACTTGTCTTCAAAATGTCCAGTTAGACCAGATTTGAAGTGTATATTGCAGAGCAGCTAGGTAGGGAGGGCAGGCTAAATTAAAGGGGGGGGAGCTTCTTCTGCCATGATTATCAATGTATCTATGTATTCTTTCTTATATTTGGTGCCTTTGTGAAGAACATCCTTATATATTCAAATAAAACCTTAATTTCAGCACAATCCCACATCATGTGTTTCAGGTTTGCATCTTGTTCTCCACATTTCAGGCATTTAGAATCCTTTTTACACCCATCTTATTCAAACGAGCAGGAGAACATTATAAACTGTGTACAGTTTTGTAATAGATGATTCCATGATCAACCAGAGACAATGTTTTATGTGGGAAACCCCAGATTTTCTCCCAAGTACAATCTGTTGCATTTTCTCCTGTTATCTGAGTACCCATTTGTATAGTTTGTGTGGCTTTGCCTTTGATAGTCCCCATAAATAATGTGTTAAATTCTGAGATCTTGCTTTATGTTTTGAAACTGCCAGAAAAATCTGAAAGCTTTGTTCTGAATTTGTCTTCCCTACTACTGTGTAACAAGCTTATCACCAATGTGAGTTCCTTAAAGACATCCTTCTCTGTCTGTGCTGTTATTTTTACAATTAGTTCAAAAAACTCCAGTAAATCCTGACTTTTTTTATAACTGAGATTTTCTTTTTAATTCCCATATTATCCCACATTCCATTTTGCAATATATGCCCTTTTATTCTTTTGTTAGGGTTCCCCCAAAATGGTGGTGATACAGACTGCTGAAGTTTTAGATCACTGGTGTCATGACTTCTGTGATCTGACTCATTAAATCTGATATTATGTTATTTTTTGAATAAGTTAGTAGTTTGGGGAAAAAGGGTGCTTTAATGTTAATATCCTTCAGGTTTCCTATGTCTCTCCACATCCAACGATTCTGGGACATATACTTCTGCAACCACCCCCTGGCCTGTTTTCTATGGTAGCTGCACCCCATTGGTGGCTGACACAAACCCTTGTCCCACCTCTATGACTGGCCATGGCTGACAGCTCACAATCACATGGCTACTGTAAACAGCTGTTGCTGCAGTAGGTACTTGACTGGGAAATATCAGTTGTCAGATGACCATGGAGATGAGTGTAGGGTCTCTGATGGTCACTGATGAGGGGATCTTTTGAAGGTGATCAGGGGTGGTCATGATCGGGACTGGGTAGGGGGTTGGGGTGGGGATTGGAAACAACAGAGGGTGGGTGGGACCACTGGAAACCAGGGATGTTTCAATTATATACAGTGGGTGTTTGGGGGGGGAACCACCGGACACCAGGGAGTTTTCAATGATATATGGCAGCTGTTTGGGGGATGTGGGGATCACTGGTCAGCAGGGAATTACTAGGACATGTACTGCAAGGTGATTGGGAAGGGGGTACACTAGACCGACAGACACTGACCACTGGCAGCCCTGAGAGACACTGTAGGGAAAGGTGCTAACATACATTGTAACAAGATAGTTTTTCTTTTGGGATTCATGATACTGTAAATGCTTAATTGTGCCCTGAGAGCTGATTTTATTTTTCCATTTTTTGTAGTTAGCCAGTAATGTATGCTAGTTGAGTTTGTAACAAGACAGTGGTTAATAATTATGAGTTTTCACTGCTTTCTTTCCTGCCTGTTTTGAGACTCTCTGCTTTCTTCTGCCTACCCCCCCACCCACTCTCTCGCTCCCTCCTTCATTGTTCTGACTTTGTCTGAGTCGCACCTTCTGGCACCTCAAAGTCAGACAACCCCCACCCAATTTCCCCTTTGCTCCCCGCCCCTTTTAGCACCTAATACCCTGTAAATCTTTTGCCCTGCTCACATTCTGCCCACTGTTTAAGCCCTGACTTCAAGCAGACCTAGTATCAGTAATTTCTCTCTCCCTCTCCTCACAGATTCTATGCCCTGAACGGGCTTCCTGCTCAGACTGTGGCTACAGTTATCTGTACAGCTGGCCGCAGTCACTATTTCCATCCCACCTGCCAAAGACCTAACCAAGGTAGGCTCCTGCCCATCTGAAAGGCTGCAAAACTGCAGCTGCCACTGGTGTGTTATGGCTGCACTTCAGCTGCTAACTGGCCATTTTGACTGTCAGTGGACTGAACTGACTGTGTGCCTAGCTGGCATGCATTTTGAAATCAGACCTGTTTCTCACCCCCGGCCTCTATTAAATACATTAAAACCCCACCCCAGTTGCCTACCTCTTCCCCATTGGCCTTCCAGCGTTAGTAAGCCCTCCAACCACATTGACTCCTCAGACCTTCTTCTGAGCTATACCTAGTCACTTGTTCCTCACCATCCTTGTGTGTCGTCACATTGCTTAACTTTTGTTCCTTTATCAAGGGGACATATATTACATATCCTTGATTCCCTCCATATCGTGTGCCATGTCACTCCTTATCGCTGTTATAGTAATATCCCTCATATGTCTCTCTGATGATTTAAACCCTTACACCACAACTGGACACTACTCCCCATTTCAACCCCTCCCTATTCCTCCTTTCTTACCTATGTACTGCACATCTCTCCCTCCTTCATTTTTCTCTCCCCTCATCTCTTCCCCCTTTGCCTCTGCCCTTCCCATTTACTTTTCATCTCCTATGACTATAAGAGAACTTTCATTAATTTCACTTTATTGTGACTTTAATTTCATCATCTCAACCCCAAAATCACCATCTCTGTCCTTGATGTAAGAGCGCCCTCAAAGAAAGAAAGAAAGAACTAGCTTCTGTTAAGTGCTTTCTTAAGAAACTATTCCTCTTACTCCTCTTATACTCAGGCAATGTGGAACTCAATCCAGGTCCTCCTTCACCCCTAGCCTTTCCCACTGACTTTGCATCTGCCTCAGTACTTAAATTGATGCTAGTTAATATCCTCAGCCTAACTAAGAAATTTGTGCAGTTACAAGCGTGGGTCACTCACACCGAACCCAACCTTATCATCACTACTGAGACATGGCCAAAAAAGGCTAACACAGACCAGCAAGTCTCCCTTCCTGATTATGAGATGTATAGGGCAGACAGGGAATCTAGAGGGGGAGGGGTGGTCATACATTCTAAGAATAAGTATAAAATCATTGACATCTGAGGAATATGAAATCGTATCTGTTAAGTGTCACCTTCCTTCTATGGATAGTATCTCCATTACTGGCTGCTATAGACCCCTGCTGGTGGTACTGTCATTCTCACAATTCTTAAATCTTTAATCTCCTCAACTAATAATGAAACCATCATCCTAGGGGACTTAAACATGGACTGGCTCACCTCTAAATCTAACAGCCTTAAACATCTTTGTGATGAGCTTGGCCTATCGCAAGTCATCACTGAGCCTACCAGGTTATATACTGCAAACAGCACCAAAAACTCCCTCCTCAATGTTATATTATCTAGTCACCGTCATAAAATTCTCCACTCTGCCATTTTTCATAATGACATGAGCAATCACGGGATTGTAGTTTGTGTAAAAGCACAACTGAGGGGCCAGCACCAACCCAAAGTGATTCCTAAACAGTTGTTTCACAAGTTTAATGCATCAAGTTACCTGTCTGATCTACGTAATCTACACTGGCAAAACATATAACCAGCCAAAACCGTTGACAAGGCTGTCACAATCCTAAACAACAATCTTACTTCCCTGGCCAACAAACATGCCCTGTTCATCAAATCTAGAACACATAAATCCTCTCATCCTTGGTTACACCAGACCTTAAAGCTGCTCTTACAAATGGGTATAAACTCTGGTGCCATGCTAGGCAAACCAAGAATCCATCTGATTGGCAATCCTTCAGGGTGGCTAGAAATGCCTATGTTAAACGTATACATGCCGTCAAGTCCAATCTTTACATCTCCACCCTAAAGCAAGCCAAAGAAAATGCACACAAAATCTAGAGAACCCTAAATTCAATTGAGAGACAGCAGGCTCCTCCCTCCATTCCAGCCAAGATCCTCACCCATGGTAAGACCATCAAAAATAATAGCCGAATCCAAGAAGAGCTAAACCTGCATTTAACTACAGCTGGTCAGACCTTTGATTCATCCTCTTATGCTGGACTTATGAACCACCACCCAGGACAGGACTAACCCTGAGGTTCTCCCATCACCCTACCCTTTTCAGTTGCACCAGGCCTCCTTCAAAGATGTTGAAGATCTGCTCATTAACTGAGACACCAGCAAAAGCAGAGGCAAAGATGGCCTGTAGTCTTTTTTCTTAAAACTTGGCTACTACTATTGAACTTCCCCCATTCACCATATATTCAATCTTTCAATTGATTCGGCCACAGTACCAGCCTACTGGAAATCTGTACACATCCTCCCTTTATTTAAATCTGGCAACCCCTGTGATCTAAACAATTATAGGCCCATCTCTATCCTTCCTATCCTCTCCAAAATCTTTGAAAAGCTGATCTACTCTCAACTAAGACACCGTCTTGAAACCTACTCCCACCTTAACCCAGTGCAATACAGCTTTCAAGGCAAACACAGTACTATCTTTGCCCTCACCAAAGTTACCAATGACTGGGTCATATCCTTGCACTCTAAAAAGACCACAGGTGCTGTATTCTTAGACCTTAGTAATGTGTTCAACACTGTCAATCATAACCTAGTTGTCAGCAGCCTTATTAATGTTTTCCCTCTATATAAACAACCTTGACTATAACATCACCAAATCCAAACTCCACTTTTTTGCTGACAAAACAGTTCTGTACTCCTGTGGTTCAACTTTATCTGACGTAAGAAATATACTACAAGCTGACTTCACACAGCTTGAACAGAACCTTGTAAATGATAAACACCTTCTCAATCCCAAAACAAAACAAAGGCAATGATCTTTATCCTGAAAGACTCCACCTCTTCCTCCACCTTCCACCCGCCTAATGAGTTTATTTCTACCTCCTTAAGAGAATCTCTTGAGGTTGTCCCCAAATTCAAATATATGGGCATTTGGCTGGATAATAAACTCACCTTCAACACCCACTTTGACTATTTGATTAGTAAACTGAAATCTAGATTCTTAGACCTCAGTAATCTTTAATAATTGGATTATGGGGTGTCAAAAGCCTTATTAAAATCAATATAAAAAAACATTGAAAGGCAGTTTTTTATCCAGTGATCTACTAATCTTGTCATAAAAACAAACAAGATTACCAAGGGAAGATTTACCCTTGACAACCCCATGCTGTTCCTGATCCAAAACAACCATATCAGCCATGATTTTGTTTTTATAATCCCTTTTAGTAGTTTGCATATGATTGAAGTAAGGATTATTGGCCTTAATTTTCTGTTCTTTGTTTACAACCTTTTTTGAATAACGGGATGATAAGTGCCAGTTTCCAATCCTCAGTTACTTCACCATTATTTATAATATTTTCCAAATAGTGTTGTGAGGGTGATGATCAGATGGTTGGCAATTAATTTTACAATTCTTCCTGTGACCACATCTGCAACTGGAGAGCTATTTGGTTTTATTTTCTTTAATCCCCTTGAGAGGTCCTCCTCAGAGATAGTGATGTATTCTTCCAAGTCTCCTTAGGGAAAGCCTTCTTGTTGTTTATTATTATATATCAAACAAAAATAGGCATTTAATATAGTTACAATTTCTTTTGTGTCAATGGTTGTATAATTTCCATTTTGTATAGGCCAAATAGTGTTGTTAGACATTTATAAATGCAAAGAATGATTTATCGTTATCTTTTTTTGCATTCCATCCCAGAGAGGTTTCCATCTCTTGTTTTACCTTTTTGATTTCCTTTTTACATTCCCTAAGCAGTCTTTTGTATTTCTTATAATGAAATGATGACTTGGTATTCTTGTATATATAATAGGCCTTATTTTTTTGTTTAGTAAACATTTCAGTTTTTTAACCATTTAGGGGTTCTTTGCCTTTAATTGGGTTTTTATATTTTGCGATACGTAAATTACATATTGTCAAGATTATATCGTTTAAAGTAACCCACACCAGGCTATTATCCATATTCTTAAATATTGTAACCCAGTTCATATTGGATAAAACTGAGTTAATCTCCTTAATGTTAGCTTTATCACAAGGAAAGCAATGCGTGTGAAATGGTAAGTTGTGAAAACTACGTTCGATGCAAAAAAGGACTGAAGGAGTGATAGCTGTCCACTAGAGATGGATCTGGGTTACATTCAGTTATATCTACGTTATATGATGCTAAAACTACAGTGGTAATCGCGCAAAAGTATCACGTTAACGTGCAACGTGTGTCATTACATGGTAGCAGTATACATGTTATGAGAAACATAGAAACATAGACTTTGACGGCAGATAAGGACTGCTTGGCCCACCTAGTCTGCCCATTTCCCTACCTACAGGATAAGCTGCAGATCCTAGATAACCAACAGCCTATTTCTTCCTACCCCCCACAAGAATTGCCTTATGACTCTGCCATGCATTCTTGAATTCTCCCATAGTTTTAGACCCCACAACCTCCTCAGAAAGGCTGTTCCATGTGTCCACCACCCTGTCTGTGAAAAAATACTTCCTCACATTGCCCCTGAGCTGCCCCCCCTCTATCTTCAAATTGTGTCCCCTTGTTCTTGCACATCTCTTTTTCCGAAAGATGTTACCCTCTTGGACTTTGTTGATTCCACTGAAGTACTTAAAAGTTTCTATCATGTCCCCCTCTCCCTCCTTTCCTCAAGGGTATACATATTAAGCTCCTTTAGTCTCTCCTCGTATGGCTTCTCTTGCAGACCCTGCACCATTTTAGTTGCCCTCCTCTGGACTGCCTCCATCCTGTCTATGTCCTTGCAGAGATGGGGTCTCCAGAACTGGACACAGTACTCCAGATGGGGTCTCACCAACTGTCTGTACAGAGGGATAACAACTTCCTGTTTTCTGCTGGTGATGCCTCTCCCTATACATCCCAGTATCCCCCCAGCCCTCCCTACTGCCTTCTCACATTGCTTGCTAACCTTAAGGTCATCTGATATGATTACCCCCCGGTCCCTTTCCATTTTTGTTGTTGTTACTACCTCCCCCCCCCATTGTGTAATCTTCCCCTGGGTTTTTGTTTCCCAGGTGCATTATTTTGCACTTCTTTGCATTGAATCCAAGCTGCCATACTTCTGACCATTTCTCCAACCTTGCCAAGTCCCTTCTCATCCTTTCCACGCCTCCTTGTGTATCAACCCTGTTGCAGATCTTTGCATCATCTGCAAAGAGGCATACTTTTCCTTCCAGTCCCTCTGTAATATCACTTATAAAGACATTAAAAAGGACTGGACCTAGTACTGAACCTTGCGGTACCCCACTAGTAACCCCTCTTTCTTCAGAGTGGACTCCATTTACAATTACCTTCTGTGTCCTGTTGTCCAGCCAATGTTTTGCCCAGACTACCACCCTGGGACCCACTCCCAGGCTGGTTAATTTGACTATTAATCTTTTCTGTGGGACTGTGTCAAATGCTTTGCTAAAGTCTAGGTAGGACATGTCCACAGCCCCTCCCTGGTCTACTACTTTGGTCACCCACTCAAAGAAATCAATTAGATTCATCTGACATGACCTTCCCACTGGAAACCCATGCTGCCTGGGGTCCTGTGCCCCACTGGCCTCTAGGTACTCAACAATTCTTTCCTTCAGAACTGATTCCATTACTCTACCTACCACAGAGGTCAAACTGATAGGTCTGTAATTTCCTGCCTCTATCTTGCTCCCACTTTTGTGAAGAGGAATCACATCTACCTTCCTCCAGTTCTCAGGTACCACACCATCCTCCCATGATTTGTTAAAAAGGGTAGTCAGTGGTGTCACTAGTTCTCCCCTTAATTCTTTTAGAATTCTGGAGTGAATTCCATCAGGCCCCATTGCTTTGTCCACCTTCAGTTTTAGGAGTTCTGTCAGAACCCTTTCTTCTGTGAAAGGACTGGGATCGACCCCCATATCCAGAGTGCTTCTGTTAATTGGATTAGGCACCTCTTCCTCCTCCTCTTTTGTGAATACTGAGAAGAAGTATTCATTCAGTATCCCTGCTTTTTCACTGTCCCTTTCTGCCCACCCACCGTCCATTCTATTCAGCCTCACTATCCCTCCCTTTGTCTTTCTATGCTACCTGATGTACCTATAAGAGGTTTTATCCCCCTTCTTAACTGAGTTGGCTATCTTTTCCTCAGTTTGGGCCTTTGCTATTCTGACTTCCCTCCCTGCTTCCTTTTTCCTTAACTGGTACAGTTCTCTGTCCTGCTCCTTCTGTGTTTCCTTATACTTCCTAAATGCTATCTTTTTCTCCCTAACCTTCCCTGCCACCTCTTTTGAGAACCATAGTGGCTTTTTCTTTTGTTTTGATTTCTTTATTTGCTTCACACAAAGGCTTGTTGCCTCTGTGATGGCAGTTTTGATGTTTCCCCATTGTTGCTCCACCACTCCTTCTAGCCTGTTTGCTAGTGCTTTTCTAAGGCACTCTCCCATCTTGCCAAAGTCAGCCCTCCTGAAGTCTGGTACCCTCACTTTTGTATGACTTGACTCTGTAGCTGAGTTTATTATAAACCACACTATTTGGTGGTCACTTGTTCCCAGTTGGCTACCCACTTCTAGATCTGAGATTCTCTCATTGTCCCCATTTGAGAGTATGAGGTCTAGGATTGCTCCCTCATGAGTGGGTTCCAAAACTAGCTGTCTGAGGCATGCCACATGTAGGGCATCAATAATGGCTCTGCTCTTGGATGTGGCTGCAGCAAAGGTGCTCCAGTTAACATCTGGCATATTCAGGTCCCCCATGGTACTGCACATTTGCATAGTAGTGGTATACCACGCTATCAAGAAACTTTTGTGTGATTATCACTGTATATCAAAAAGGTTAACACCCCTAGTTGCTTCTGTGACTTTCTGTAGACCATTTTGTTCACAAGCATTAAGAAATGCAGATGAGTCAGAAGAAGAAGATGTGTTTTCCTTCCAATCAGTTTTACCAAAATTAAAATCTCCTACAAGGGACATACATGGGTACTTTGCAAACACTAAAGGTATGTTCCAGTATATCAGCCAGGCATTAGCCAGATTGTTCTTGCAATCTCCAGACCCTACCGACCATAGGAGATATGTGGCTAATAGGGTACTATGGAGATTGTTGGAGCAATCCAGCTGCTAGGGCCCACTAAGGGCAACTGCTTCACTGAAGCAATCTGCCATATTTATATCCTAACATGCAAATCACCCTATAGCACTAGCAAGACCCTATAGGGTCATTTGCAGCCCATTGGGGCCTCATTAAAGGCTTGGAGCACTGTATGATGAATGATGATGCAGTATATTGCAGGAATAACTCCATTGAGCAAGCTCATTCACAAGGAGGTCCTGAGGACATAGATACATAGATACATAGACAGTGTTGGCAGATAAGGGCCTATGGCCCACCCAGTCTGCCCATTTGAGCTTGTAAGTTCAGTTTGTTTTCCTAGAAGTCTGTTGCCCCTTACCCCTGACCTCTAGAATTCCTTTATGTCTATCCCATGCATTCTTAAATCCCGTAATTGTTTCAGCCCCCACCACTTCCTCTGGCAGGGTGTTCCACTTGTCCACCACCCATTCTGTGAAGAAATTCTTCTCATGTTTCCTCTGAATCATCCTCCCTCCAACTTCATCCCATGCCCTCTAGTCCTGGAACATCTTTTTCGCTTAAAAATAGTGTTTTCCTGCACCCTGTTCCTCCCTGTAAGATACTTGTATGTCTCTATCATATCCCCTCTCTCCCTCCTCTCCTCCAGGGAGTACATGTTCAGTTCCTTCAACCTGTTTTCATAGGACTTGTGATGCAATCCATGCACCATCTTTGTTGCCCTCCTCTGAACCTTCTCTACCCTGTCTATGTCCTTATGTAGATATGGTCTCCAGAACTGTACACTGTACTCCAGGTGGGGCCTCACTAGTGTCTTGTATAGCAGAATTATGACCTCCCTTTTCCTGCTGGTGATGCCCCTGCCTATACATCCCAGCATCCTATTTGCTTTACCTGCTGCCTTGTCACACTGTTTCCCTACCTTGAGGTCATCAGAGATGACAACCCCAAGATCCCTTTCCTGCTTGGAGCATGCTATAGCCTCACCCCCCAACTGATATATTGTGCCAGGGTTTTTGTGCTCCATATGCACTATCTTGCACTTCTTTGCATTGAATTTCAACTGCCAAACCCTTGACCATTCTTCAAGTTTCTGCAGGTCTCTTCTCATTCTGTCTACACCCTTTGGTGTGTCTACTCTGTTACAGAGCTTTGTGTCATCAGCAAACAGTGAAATTCTGCCTTCTAGATCCTGCGCAATGTCACTGATGAAGATGTTGAATAGGACCGGTCCCAGCACTGATCCCTGTGGTACCCCACTGGTCACTCTTCCCTCTGTGGAGTGACAGCCATTACCACCACCCTCTGTGTCCTGCCACCAAGCCAGTTACCTACCCACCACACTACTGTCCTGCCCACACCCATATTCCCCCAGTTTGTGTAATAGTCTTCCATGTGGCACAGTGTCAGGCCTTGATGAAGTCCAGATAGGCCATGTCCACTGCCCTCCCCTGATCCACCTCCCTAGTCACCCAGTCAAAAATTCAACGAGGTTGGTCTGACATGACCTCCCCTGGTGAAACCATGCTGCCTTGGGTCCTGTAGTCCATTGACAACCAGATGTTCCACCAATCTCTCCTTCACTAGTGCTTCCATGATCTTCCCACTACCAAGGTGAGGCTGACTGGTCTGTAGTTCCCTGCTTCCTCTTTGTTCCCACTTTGTATAAGGGGACTACATCTGCTGTCCTCCAGTCTTTGGGTACCTCCCTGTTTCCAGTGATCGGCTAAACAGGATAGCCAAGTGTCCAGCCACCACCTCTCTTAGTTCTTGGGACCTGGGTGCGCCCCATCTGGCCCCATTGCTTTATCAACTCTTATTACTTCCAGTTCCTTCAGGACCCTTTTCTCATGTAAAGGGATCTGTGTCCATTTCTGCACCATTCTCACCCCTTGTACTCCCTTCAGACCCATTACCCCTCTTCCTCAGTAAAGACTGAGCAGAAATACCTGTTCAATATGTCAGCTTTACTGTTGTCATCCTCCACGCTGCTCCCATCCTCCCCTTCAGTCTCACTATCCCTCCCTTTGTTTTCTTTTTTCACTTATGTATCTGTAAAGGTTTTGTCCTCTACCCACTGATTTTGCAATGTGTTCTTCTGTCTGAGCTTTGGCTTCCTTACTGACCTCCCTGCCTCCCTTTGCTTCTCCTGGTACTTCTCCTTATCCCTTCTGCCTGTGTCTTTTGTATTGCTTGAATGCAATCTTTTTGGCTTTCACTTTCTTTGCTACCTCTTTGGAAAACCATAATGGTCTCCTCTTCCTTTTTCCTCTTGCTAACCTGCTTAATGCATAATTCTGTTGTTCTTGTAATCCCATTTTAAATACTGCCCACTGTTCCTCAACCCCTGATTCCTGTCCCATTCCCTTAATGCCTCTTTCAAGTATCTCCCATTTTACCAAAGTCTCGCCCCCTAAAATCCAGGATACGTGTTTTGTGTGGTTTGGTTCTGCTCTTTCTGTGATTTCAAACCACAATGACTGGTGGTCACTGTTACCCAGGTGCTCCCCACTGTTACCCCCATCACACTGTCCCTGTTGTGAGCACAAGGTCCAGTATTGCCTTCTGCCGAGTTGGTTCCATGACCAGTTGCTTGAGGAAGGCACCTGAAGGAGTCCAGGATAAATCTGCTCCTAGTTGATGCTGCTGCTGGGATGCTCCAGTCCATGTCTGAATATTGAAGTCTCCAACCAGTACTACCTCATTTCCTTGTCTGCCATCCTTGGATGGCTAGCATCAGTCTCCCTATCTGTTTCTTCCTCCTGGGCTGGTGGTCTATAGACCACACCTGTGCAGATGGCTGTCCCCATTTTCCTTTCCAGCTTAACCCACAGTATCTCTCCCCCATTTTGATCCTCCTGGATCTCTGTGGCCCTTATGTCATTTTTCACATAGAGTGCCACTCCTCCTCCCTTCCTGCCTGCTTTGTCTCTTCTGAATATGTTGTAGCCAGGTATGGCCATCTCCCAGTCATGGTTATCATTACACCAGGTTTCAGTGATGGCCACAATGTCCAGGGTCTGACTGTACCATGACAGCCTCCAGATCTTCCATTTGTTGCTAAGGCTCCTGGCATTTGCACACATGGCTTTCCATGATTTGACCTCCCTAGACTGCTTCACTGTTCTACTCCAGCCCCTTCCTTGGTTGTCATTTATCCCTGGTTCTCCTTGCTGTCTGCCCTTCTGCTGAATTTTGCCCCTTTTCTACTTATCCACCTCTTGGGCACTAATCACCATCTTTTGCACATTGCTTTGCAGAGATAGCCACTCCTCTGGTTCACTGGTTCCACTGCTAGCTGTGGGGGGTGAGCAAGTAGGTACCCTCCTTGCTGGCCTGCCACCCCCCTTTGCTAGTTTAAATGCTTGTCAATGTAGCATTTAAACTTATCATTGAGTGCTTGATTCCTCCAGGATAGATGCAGGCGCCAGGCTTGAACAAACCTCCATCCTCCAGGTGGGTCCCCAGTCACCAATGAATCCAAACCTTCCTCACAGCACCAGTTCTTCAACCATGAGTTAACGTCTCCTGGTGCATGCACTCTATGCTGTCCCTTGCCTCTCACAGGTAGTACTTCTGAGAAAGTGACAGAAGTAGCTACTTGCTTGAGACCCTCCCCAGTTTCCTAAACTCTTCCTGAACTTCCTTTGGCTCCCCATTTGCCAGGTCATTAGTACCTAGGTGGATAATGACATCCAGCTCACCCTCCTGCCTTGCCTTCCCAGTGATCCCCAGGATCTTCCTTCCATCCCTTCATGCCGTGGCACCTGGTAGGCACCTCACCTCCCTGTCCTCCCCTCCTGTGTTCCTAGCTGGATCCCTCTTATGATGGAGTCCCCCACCAGGATTTGCTTCCTCCTCCTCTGAGGTCTACTGCTTTCCCCGCTGAGGTCACCTCCTTGGCTAACCTCCACATCCTTTCCTTCCACTTCTCTGGGTACCTCTATTTGGTTGTCCTCGTTTGCCAGTGTGGCATATGAGTTCTTGACTGGAATAGGATCTGGGATGCTCTGCCTGACTGCTCTAACCCTGCCTGAGCCCACTGTCATCCAAGTGCTCCTCGTTCTTGGCATCCTTTGAGGCAGCTGCATTGGACTGGGTGGTCCCTGGATAGGGGTGATGGTACCCGTGACCCAGTTTACTTCCGCTCTGAGTCTGGCTACCTCATCCTGCAGTCCAGAGAGATGCATGCAGATAGGGCAGCACCTCAGTGTCCAGAAGGTCTGCCTGAATATGGCTGTAACAGTTAAATATACAGAAAAGGCAAATTATATATAACCAGTCAAATTCCAAGGATAAAATATATGATATATATATATATATATATATATATATATATATATATATATATATATATATAAAGCACAGACAAAAAATGTAGCAAATGTACAACTTGATAATAGAACCTACCAACTGCATTGTAGTAAGAAGGGGTAGCAACATTCAAGGACATGGAAATGAGTACATATGAAATGAGATAAAAGAGAAATGAGTGTGAGAAGGAGAGAGGAGAAGGACAGTCGATGGAGGTCCAGAAAAAGGGAGAACACAGTGTTAGATAGCAAGGTGTGAATGGCCCAGCATGGCAAAGATGAGAAGGGGGAAAGAAACATTGGGTATGCAGGAGAAATAACGAAGGAAGGGGGATATTTATTGTGAGACAGTTGTCAAAGAAGACTAGTGACAGCAACATGTTTCTTTTAGTTTGGTTGCAGCTAAAGTTTTAAAGGAGGTGATAGAGACTAGGCTGGAGAATTTGAATACAGACTGAAGCTGATTCCAGGCAGAAGGGAGAGCACAAGAGATGGCATGTTTACCAAAAGAGGTAAAAGTCCTAGGCACCCCTAACAGGATAAGGTTAGACTTCCTGAGGGAATAAAAACTATGGGAGATGCGAACAAGGGAGGACAAATATTCTGGGAGTTTGTTCAAGAGGATTTTGAGTGTCCAAGTACCTGAATGGATCAGACGTCTGGTGGTGAGCGAGGTCCACCCGGCAGCTGCATACAGATTGCAGTGATGAGTACAAACCGGGGAATTAGTTATAAATCATAGAGCATAGTGATAGAGGACATCCAGCTTGTTCAAATACACAGTGGGGAAGAAACTGTAGATTATGTTGCCATAGTCAAGTACTGTAAGGGCAGGAATGTAGCCTGGACAAGCCTGATTCTAGTCTCTGTTGGGAAAATGGACCTATTCCTAAAGAAAAAGCCAGTTCTAGATTTCAGTTTACCAATCAGATAGTTAAAGTGGGTGTTGAAGGTGAGTTTATTATCCAGCCAAATGCCCAGATATTTGAATTTGGGGACAGCCTCAAAAGGTTCTCTTGAGGTAGAAATAAACTCATCAGGTGGGTGGAAGGTGGAGGAAGAGAGGGAGTTTTTCAGGGTAAAGATCATTGCCTTCATTTTGTTGCAATTAATAAGAAATTAATTAAGAATGGAATTAACATCAAATTAGTTAAGTGGATAGGAATTTGGTTGGAGAACAGAAAACAGAGAGTGGCCAGTATTGCTATGCAATCTGAACTGGGCAAGGTTACCAGCAGAGTCCCTCAGGGCTCTGTATTGGGTCCATTTATCTTTTATATATTTGTCTCTGACATATCAAATAAATTGCTTTCCTGGAATGTAAAGTATGTGGATGACCTGAAAAGTGTTGGAATTTCTGACTCCTCGGAATAAAGAGAAATATTACAGGCTGAGCTGTATAATATCAAAGAATGGGCAAAATTATGGGAAATTACCTTTAATATGGAAAAATATAGTCATGCATTTTGGAGAGAAAAACATACAAAATCCATATTTTATGGGCTCAGATAAACTAAAAGTTTCAGCATGCGAGAAAGATCTTGGTGTATTCCTTACAAATGATTTAAAATTTAATAAGCACATCGACAAATGCATTTGTAAGTCTAATAAAAAATATGGACAATACAAAAACAATATACAGTCTAAAGATCCAAACTTATTACTTCCTTTATACCGTTCGTATGGATGCCCGCACATTGATGACTGCTCTCAACTTTGGGCTCCATATAAAAAAACAGAAATAAAACATATAGAAAAAATACAAAGGAAATTAACAAAATCTATAAATGGTCTCCATGACAAATCATATGATGACAGGTTACAGTCTTTCAATTTGATGCCTCTAGAATTAAGGCGTTATAGAGGTGATCTATTAATGTGGGGCATTATCTTAAGTGCTGACATGTTCACTGAGATGGGTTTCACCTATAAGCAGGATATATTTAATACCGGGGACAACCATTACAGTTAACTACTACAATATCTAACACAAATCAAATGAAATTTTTCTTCACAGAAAGAACCATTAATATGTGGAATTCTCTGCCACTGTCTCTTATCATCTCTAAAGACAAAACTGAATTCAAAATAAAACTAGATATGTGGTTATTAACACAGAAGTAAGGATAATTGATAGGAGCCATTATGGGCATCTTCACCTTTTGCTCCTTCCTTGGCTTCAGTATGAACCTCAGTATTTTCCAATATACCTATGGTTTGCTCCAGGCACTAATTTGCTCCTGGAGCAAACAGTTAGCGGGCCCTAACCAGGGCCTATGAGTTTCCTGGCCCATGTTTATTAACTTTATACAGGGATGTCAATGTGATTTTGAAGTGTGTTTTGAATCGTTTGCTGTAATTTGTAAAAATTACTTGCACTAATGGGTCCACATGGTTTGAATCCCTCCCAGCTCCACAGAGAATACATGAAGCTCGTTAAAAAAATATCATGTAAACTGGGCCACTGGAGGTAACCTTTTTATTCTCGACAAAGAACCTTTGTGCAAAATGCTGAATGCCTTGTAGATGCACCTGTTTTGCTGGATTAAATAAACTTTTTATGCACTAGCCTCTAGCCTAAGAAGTGCAATTAATTGCTATGCATGTGCTGAAGTTCTCTCTGTGAAGCTTCATGTTTACAGTATCAATTCTGCCCAATAAATTTAGAGTTAATTTATTCAATTTTTTTTTTACATAGCTTTTTCTCTCTCCAGGATGGCTCCAGCAGCATCTCAGTCCTGTCCCTGCAATCCCCACTCAGCATCCACTAATGGATGACTGTCTGACAATGTGGGAGTGGGGGCAGGCAGGCAGGTCTTCACACAGCTGGAGCCATCCCTTTTTCTATTTTCTTTCCTGTTCCCTATGTTGGGGCATGCACATAGAGGCGCGTGTATAGAGGCATGCACATGCTACGGAGTCCTGTTGCCCTTCCTTCTACTACTCTCCTTTATCTGCACCACCACCTGACCTCCAGCAGGTGGCAGTCACACAGCAAAGCATGCAGATCCTCCCCTCTGGAAAGGAGAGCAGCCGTTGGGCACTCAATCCTACCACTCCTAAGTGACCACCAACAACCTATATTCGGACCGTACATGGATTGCCGGCAAGGCAAGAGGTAAAGTGCTAATAGCACCTCAGCCCTCCACGCCACTGGGCAAGTCCCACTTATTTAATTTTTTTAATGACCCTGTCAATTTTATCTCTGAGATCCTTAAGTTTTGTATGGATGGTATTCTTATAACTTCTTCCAATTTTGATTCCTATAAATTCTATTTTTCTCCAACCCAGCTAATTGCCATGTAAATCAAATCATTTTTAATACATTTACCATTTAACAAATTACCTCTGTCTTTTCGGTATTCATTTTATATCCAGAGAATTTTTCATATTCTTTTGCAATATGTAGAATTACATGGACTGTTTCTACAGACTCTGATATTGATAGTAAAATGTTGTCCACATAAGCTGAACAGATGTACTTTTCCGATTCACAACTATTCCTTTTGTTCCATTATCTACTGTTAACCTTCTAATCAGAGTATCCAGAGACAAAATGAAAAGTAAAAAGGGGAAGAGGAGATCCTTGTTTTGTTCTTTAAGAAACAAAAGAGAAGCACTCGCAGGATACTCTGGAGTTATGCTAATATATGCATTTATTTGCACTACAGTAGGACACTGATTAGCAACCCCAGTGTTTTGACCAAAGGATCATCTTTGTTCCTTCTTTGTTTTATCTCCGTTTGATCCCAAGGAACCGATGAATGCCGTAAGAGGCATGGGGGCATAGGTGAGCCAGAAAGAATGATGCTCTAGGGGCATGTTGTAATAACAACAACACAAAAATGAAACAGACATCAGAGTCACCTCAAACTACAAAAAAGACAGCTCTATGTAAGATATAGTTACTACACTGGATAAAAATGTAACCCCCTTCCAAACGGTGACTGAACTTTTTGCTCCCTCCTTCAGCCACTGCTGCTGCCTTCCTCTGAGCTGTGCTTTGCCTTCAGTTCTCTGTGGACTGCAGCTGCAGCATCAGTGGCCAGACAGGATGACCAGCACAGCTTCTCTTTGGTACAGAGAAGCACCCCTCTTGCCACTGCCACTGCCAGAGCTGCCCGCAGTTGTTTGCTCTCCTGGCCCCCATGGATAGTAGTAGTGGGACCAAGGAGTACACATGAGTCAGTAGATCCCCTGTTTGGCACAAGCAGCACCTTGAATGTCAATATTTAAAGTCACACAAGGCTGCTTCCCCAAACCCACAGAATGTAATCAGGATTGGGGAGCATAATGAAGAAACCAATGACATTTTTGATGGCTGTCCTAGCCACACAACCAGACTGCAGCAGCACAAAACTACTCCTTCTATGGAGCACCACATCAGGAACACCCAAAAGTGCTCCTCTACCACTAACTGACAGCAACGCCCCCCATCCCACTGAGCAGCAGCAGGGACAAGGAGATATCAATCTTGTTGGTTGGAACCTGCACCGAGGTACAGAGAAGTTTTTGAAATAAAATAAACAGAGATTGCATAATGCAGTGCAATGCAATGTTTGTTGTGCTTCTGGCCCCAGAACAGCTCAGCAGGGGTCAGAGGACAGCACACGCAGCTGAGGAGAAGTAGACAATCTTAAGGTGAGCTTTGCAGAGAAGCAAGTTGGATCAGGTTTCAACAACCACTGACAACCACTGAGAGATGTTTAGCATAACTGACTATGTTTCTATGGTCTGTCACCCAATCAGAATAGATATCCATGTTTGTGCAATGGAGCATGATGTGAGCTGGACCTCAGATTTGCTTTGGAAAGAGAAAGAGCAAGATGTGTGAGTGATTCAGCCTTTGGCCATTTGGTTGAAAACAGTCTGTTTAAAAACTGCGCAGGTTTTTTTGTTCAAATTGAACAGTACCAAAAGTGCCTTTGTATGACTTTGGGGCCTTGAAAGCCATTCAAAAGGTACTGCCACCTTTGTGAGCTACAGAGGTTTGCAAGCTGCCCACCCCCCACCTGCAGAACCAGTCCAGGTAGGTGGTACAGGAGATGAAACTCCACAACCAACCTTGTAGGAGCCAGCTAGGGATAGAGAGCTTCCTGGGGATAGGACGTGGGGAAAGGGGCATTTTACTTCCTGGGAATGTCAAAGGACAGAAGTAAAATTCAGTGGACTTGTAGTACAGAAGCAGGTCTTATGCTATCAGGAGGAGGGATGGAGAAGGGGAACACTTATGGTAGTAACATCAGTGTCCTTGCGATCTAGCAACAACATAGCACCATGTGACTGGTATTGTGCAGTGTGCAGACGTCAATGGGTGTTGCAAACAAGTATGTTAGCAGGCACAAACACCCCCCCATACTAACATTTGGTAGTCTAATTAGCATATCAATATAGTTGTGGGGTGGGGGATCATTTCCCTGTGACTAAGAAAAACTTTTGTGTATGGCTTCAAAGTTTGTAGGTGCAACTGAGTAACTCCCCAACCCCCATTTCCTGCCAATTAACTGTGTAACTGAGAACAGTCCCCATATGTTCCATAAAGCCAAGGCATTAGGAACTAATATATTTTGCAGCTCATTTTTGTGTTTGCTTGCACGTGCGCAAGAAACACCTTGCTTCAGTAGCTGCAGTTAATAAGCATGCCACTATGCTCAAAGAAATTGACCGCTGCAATCAGGAAGTGCCCATTACAATCAGCTGTGTTTGCGGGGTGGTCCCTGACTTCAGCAGCCAGTTACAGCTGCATTGTCTGGTTGTTTAATTTTGACAATGTGGTTTGGGTCTCATAAACTGCGACCCAGTCAGAGTGCAGCATGGCGGCATTGGGATTGCAGCAGATGTAGTTGGGCACAGCACTGCAAGTGAACCCAGTCTGAAACAAATGGTTCCTGTGGTGTGGCAAGCTCACACCGCTATCATGGTAATGACAGGGTGTAAGCGTCTCGAAGGGGACTTGGGAGAGACATGACGTCATTTCCGGTAGAGATGATTGGGTTACCATATGAGTGCCAGAGTAAAGGGATCTCAGAGAAAAGCAAATGAAAGGCGGTAAGTCAGGGCATATAGTGAGAGGCTCAGGCCAGTGCAGAGAGAGGGCCATGCTCTGTACAGCACAGAGAGACCGAGAACACAGCTCCCCACAAACATGGCTGAACAGGTCTCGCCCTCGATATAGTTCATAAATGAAACCGAGTTGTTGCTACATTGGGCAGCTGCTTAAAAAACTATAAAAATATATTCATAAGTAAAATGGTTTACTGAGATAGGGCAAAAATCATGCAATAGTGTAACAACGCATTATATAGTCAGCTTCACTGTACTAGTGTATCCCACATTTTACCATTAAAAACCACATATGTCCCTTTCATCTTCATGCTGATTTTGGATGACCGATCCTAAAAATGAAGAGAATACTATAGTTATGCCCAGAAAAGCTGCAGGGTTGCATTCCTATCTGTACCATAAATTAAAGCGCGGTGGGGGCACTTTGGTTAACTGATACAAGCACCACTTCCGGTACTTTGATCCGTGTCTGTCATTTGAAATCTAATTAATCAAACAGCTCCTCTAAGCGTGGGTATCTGTGCTAGCTGCTGGTCCCATAGGTTGCTAAACTTTCTTGTTTTGGCATGACATTACACATCTAGTCCTCTAAAGAGCTCTTCTATCTGCACTGCATGCAAGTAGGTATATTTCTCCCTGGTATCTTCTTTGAAAGGAGACTGATGATGCTTACGTGCCCTCCTCGGTTGCCATGGCAATGGAAAACTGCTGGTTTTACTCTTCAGAGAGTTCTAAGATGGATTGAATGGAACTCAGGGTTGACACATACAGTGAAACTAGTGCCAGAGTCAAAACAGGAGACACCACTGAAGCTCCTGAGTCCTTAAGTGTAAAGGACAATGCAGGCTCAGCAAATCGGGTTAACAACAAGGTAAGACTGGAGTGTTGGAACCTGTTAAAAAGGAAATGGTCCCTTGTTGAGTCTCTTGCCCCTTCCCCCAACTCGCACCCACTCTCTGTGTACCCCACCTCCCCACATGCCCCTCACCCCATACTTACCTCCGAAGCCCGGCACGATGATCTTCGGTCGACCGGGAACATGTCTACACTTTTCAAAGCCGACCGCGAACTGAAGAAATGCCGGTAAGCTGTATAATGGCATAAATGTTTTTTTCAACTTATGTGGATGTCTCGGCCATTTTTTGGGGCTTTTGACACCAGTTTTTCAACATGGGGTTCTTGGGACCCCTCCTCATGAATTCAGACACTGTTATGTCATTATTCGGTCCCAAAAGGTGGTTTCGAGGTCACTGGGCGGAATCACCTTTCAGGACTGATTGAGGAAACAACAGTGTCACATTTCTTTAGGTGGGCTCTCAAAATGCCTATGTTGCAAATTTAGTGAAAAAATTCCAAAAAATGACTGTGTTATGAGCGTGCATTGCGCAGTTTCCACGCACATGTGTAACTTCACGAATCTGTAATATTTTCATTCCAGGTTTTCAACATTGACATTTTTTCACACCTCCTTATGAACAGTACAGCTGTCATTTTTCACATCCTGGCTAAAATGTGTTTTGACATGTCCGGCGCAGAAAAGAGCGGTCGCTGTGGGAAATCAGTGTTCGGGACAGAATAAGAAAATGACAGTAACACTGTTCATGAGCAGAGGTCCTAAAATGCCTGTGTTGAAAATGTGGTGAAAATATTCCAAAAAATCACGACGTTACGGGCATGCATTGCTCATTTTCTACGCGTGCTCGTAACTTCATGAATTTTTCATATTTTCACTCCAGATTTTCAACATTGCCATTTTTCCACACCTCCTCATGAACAGTACAGCTGCCATTTTTCACATCCTGCCTAAAATGTGTTTCCACACCTGTGGCAACAAATGGCGTAGTAGCTTTGTGAAATCACCTTTCAGGATTAAGTAATGAAATGATAATGCCACTGTTCATGAGGTGGGGTCCCAAAAAGCCCATTTTGAAAATTTGGAGTGAAAATACCAACAAACGCCCTGGGCAGTAAGGTTTCCAACCATAATGCCCACCCTGTGGAGACTGACTGACATCAGGGGTGTGACTTGGGTTCATTGGCCATAATGCTAACAGCATTCTACCCCTTCATTACAGCCACTGACAGGCATCAAGATGTGCCATTGGGTCTTCGGAACTAAAGTTCACCCCATTATCTTATACTACACCCATCTCAGCTTATTTCCTTATGAAATGGGTTGAGCATAAGGGCCGAAGACCCCAAAGCACACCACAACACCAGTCAGTGTCTGCAGGGTGGGGTGAGGTGGAATGGCATAAGCATTATGGCAGATGACCCAAAGGCACACCCCAATGCCTTTCAGTCTCTGCATGGTGGGGGTTGGCGTTAGTTCAAAACTGCCATTCCTATTATGCATCTCTCTAACTCCTGCACTAGCAATGCCAATGCTAGCAAGCAAACATTCGGCATTGGCAAATGCTTGTTACTTTTCATCTGTCTTCTCTAAGACCATACTCACTGCCCAACTCTCTCTTAATGCTTCCAACGGGCACAACCCAAATGGTCTGGATACTAATCTTCTTTGTATGTTTGCAGCAGCAGCAGTTGCTGCACCTCTTGCCTCCATTTTCAATCTTTCTTTTCAACTTGTTCATCCCCTAGTCCTTGAAGCAGGCTAGCATCCTCCCTCTTTTCTAAGGGAGTGACTTTTCCTCCCCTGGTAATTACCTGCCATCTGAAAAGTTTGGACAGGGTCTGTCTACCACAACCCTTTTTATAGACTTAGCAAAAGCCTTCAGTTCTGTGGCCCAGCACCTCCTTTTTGATAAGCTATGTGCTGAGAGCCTACCTGGCTTGATGGTCAGGTGTTTCCTCTTCACCTCTCAGATCAGCTCCAGTCAGTCCAGGTTGGTAATGCTCTGTCCACCCACCTTCCCATCAAGTTTGGTGTTCCCTAGATCTCCATTTATGGCACAATCCTTTTCTCCATCATCTTACTGTATATGACCTCCCCTCCACCTGTGTCTCTTTACACATGCATATGCAGATGATACAGTCCTATTTACTTCTGACGTTTCAGTTCCTGAACTGGACTGTTCACTACAGCATACCTTTCACAATATCCAACACTGGTTGCATTCAAACCAAATGTCTCTCAGACTTTGAAACTAGACAGAGACTAGCAAGGCTTCAACATACCTGTCTTCAAGACTCTGGATGACAACCTGTTTGAAAAGGTACCCCACTTCCAATACATAGGGGTTCAGCTGCACCAGCACCTCAGAAACATAGAATCTGACTGACTCTGATGGCAGATAAGGCCCGCTTGGCAAACCCAGTCTGCTCATTTTTCTTACCTTCATTTTTACTGCAGATCCTATTCGAACTCGACACTGCCCCCAACACACACACACACTTCTTTATCACTACAATTCCATTATGCCAATCCCAGGCATTTTTGTATCCCACCACTATTTTTTCACCCACTATCTCTGCTGGAAGGCTATTCCAGGAATCCACGACTCTTTTTGTGAAGAACTGCTTCCTCACATCTCTTCAGAATCTACCTTCTCCAGCATCATAGCATGTCCCCTTGTTCTTGAGCACCTTTTATTCTGAAAAACATATTCACCTCCTATACCTTAATTACCCCCATGAGGTATTTAAAGGTCTCTATCATAGCCCCCCCTCTCTTCCAGGGTGTACATATTGAGCTCCTGTATCCTCTCCTTTTGAGGCTGTTGATGCAGACCCTGCAAAAGTTTTATTGCCCCCTCTGGACTGCCTCCGCTCTGTCTATGTTCTTTCTGAGATGTGACTTCCAGAACTGGACACAGTACTCAAGGTGGGATCTTTCTAGAGATCTATATAAGGGCAACACCACCTCCTGATTTCTGCTTTTCCCTTTCCTGTGCACCCCAGCATCCCACTTGTCCCTTCCCCGACTGCCACCTTTAGGTCATCCAGTATGATTACCCACATGTCTCTTTCCTGCTTAGTTATCAGTATCACTCCACCCATTTTGTGCCCCACCCATGGGATTCTGTGACCCAAGTGTATTAGTTTGCACTTTTTTGCATTAAAACCCAGCTGCCATACAGTTGACCACTCCTCCAGTTTTTTCAGATCTTTGCCCATCCTTTAAGCCCCCGAGTGTTCACCTGTTGCCGATCTTGGTGTTATCTGCAAAGAGGCAGACCTTCCCTTCCAAGTCCTCTGATAAGTCACTTATAAAGACATTAAAGAGGACTGGCCCCAGCATTGATCCCTGAGGTACCCCACTGATCACCCTCCCTTAATCTGAGCGAACTCTATTTACCACAGTCCTCTGTCTCCTATCCCCTAACCAGTTTCTCACCCAGGTTACCTGCTTATCCAACCTCAAGCTACAGAGCTTGCTAATCAGTCTCCTTTGTTGAACAGTGTCAAAAGTCTAACTGAAATCAAAGTAGACCATATCCACTGCTCCTCCCTTGGTCACCCAGTAAAAAAGCTATCTGATTTCTTTGGCATGACCTCCTCCTCCCTTGGCTTTTCCATCCACATTGATGCCATCTATAAGAGATGTTGTCCTAAGCGTGGTGTGTTGTATCAAAACAAATTCTATCTTCCTCACCTGGTTTACCAAGAGAGCATCCTCAATATGATCGTGCCAGTGTTTGACTATGCCGATGTAGTTTACAGATCTGACCCAAGGTCTACACTAGCTAGGCTGGACCCCCTTTTATACCTTTCTTCTGCCACTTTGCCCATAGTGCTCCATCTCTCACCCATCACTGTTCTCTCTGCACACACTCTCTGCCAACCCATTTTCCCACACCCACTGATCATCCACTGCTCATTCCTTATATCACTTGTAATAAATCTGTAGCAGGCCAGTCTGATTTCTCAATCTATCTTCTAGGATTATGAAACAACCTTTCTTTCACTGTCCATCTCTCATCTTCCAGCAATCTCTCAACCCAGTCTTACTGGTGCATGCACCTGTAGCTGGCCATCATTCTCTTCTCTCCACATTACAACAAGTCATGCCTGATCCAAACCCGCTCCCGCACTATTTTCCCATTTTGCTTTTTGCCTATTTTATATATTAATACTCAGTTGTACTCTGTAATTTTAATCTTACACCACCATTATCCTTTTACAAATATCTTGTCAGATGTAGGTGGCATGCTCCCCAAGCTCTCATCCTTGTTACTACCATAACCAATGTACTTTGCACACTTGCTACATTGTTTGTTTTTCTTTTCGGGAATTTGTTACCTTTACCTTGATTTAATTGTTCTTGTCCATGTACCGATTGTTGTTACTTGATGTGTGATTGCTGTTTTACTCCTGATGCACCTGTAAACCAGCTCCAGCTCAGTGTGCCTATTTCATCACGAATTTGAAATAAATGAGTAAAAAACTAACTATATGAATATAGTGAACTAGAATACAGCATTTTTAAAGAAAATAAATGTGCTGGGGTAGTCATTTAAGTTTCTCAAAGAAAACTAATGTTTTGTAATGTTCATAGAACATAGAAACATAGAATTTGATGGCAGATAAGGACCGCTTGGCCCACCTAGTCTGCCCATTTTCCTACCTAACAGATAAGCTGCAGATCCTAGTTAACCAACAGCTTACTTCCTCCTACCCCCCCACTTGGACTGTCTTATGTCTGTCTCATGCATTCTTGAATTCAACCACTGTTCTTGACTCCACGACCTCCTCAGGGAGGCTGTTCCATGCATCCACAACCCTCTCCATGTAAAAATACTTCTGCACATTATCTCTGAGCTGTCCCCCTCTATCTTCAAATTGCGCCCCCTTGTTCTTGCACATCCCTTTTTCTGAAAGATGCTACCCTCTTGGACTTTGTTGATTCCCTTGAGGTACTTGAAAGTTTCTATCATGACCCCTCTCTCCCTTCTTTCCTCAAGGGTATACATATTAAGTTCCTTTAGTCTTTCTTCATATGTCTTCTGGTGCAGACCCTGCACCATTTTGGTTGCCCTCCTCTGGACAGCCTCCACTCTGTCTATGTCTTTGTGGAGATGGGGTCTCCAGAACTGCACACAGTACTCCAGATGGGGTCTCACCAACTGTCTGTACAGAGGGATAACAACTTCCTGTTTTCTACTATTGATGCCTCTCCCTATGCATCCCAGTATCCCCCCAGCCTTCCTTATTGCCTTCTCACATTGCTTGCCCACCTTTAGGTCATCTGATATAATTACCCCCAGGTCCCTTTCCATTTTTACTGTTGTCAGTATCTCAGCCCCCATTGTGTACTCTTCCCCTGGGTTTTTGTTTCCCAGGTGCATTACCTTGCACTTCTTTGCATTGAATCTGAGCTGCCATACATTTGACCATTCCTCCAACCTTGCCAGTCCCTTTTCATCCTTTCCACTCCATCTTGTGTATCAGCCCTGTTGCAGATCTTTGTGTCGTCTGCAAAGAGACATACTTTACTTCCAGTTCCTCTGCAATGTCACTTATAAAGACATTAAAAGGACCAGTCCGGTACTGAACCCTCGGTACCCCACTAGTAACCTCTTCTTCACTGTGGACTCGCTTACTACTACCCTTAAGGCCCAGTTGTCTAGCAATTTTTTATCCAGGCTACCACCTTGGGACCCACTCCAAGGCTGGCTAACTTGTGTATTAATCTTTTGTGTGGGACTGTATCAAATGCCTTGCTAAAATCTAGGTAGACCATGTCCACAGCCCCTCCCTGGTCAACTACTTTAGTCACCCAGTCAAAGAAATCTATTAGATTCGTCTGACATGACCTTCCCATCGTGAATTCATGCTGCCTTGGGTCCTGTGCCCCACTGGCCTCTAGGTACTCAACAATTCTTTCCTTCAGAAGTGATTCCATCATTTTCCCTACCACTGAGGTCAAACTAACTGGTCAGTAGTTTCCTGCCTCTGTCCTGCTCCCACTTTTGTGAAGAGGAATCACATCCACCCTCCTCCAGTCCTCAGTTACCACCCCATCCTCCCATGATTTTTTTTTTTATTTTCTATTTTTGGCCTCCGCGCCTCTCGTCGACCATCGACTCTGGTCACGGACTCCTGGAGCCCCAACCACCGGATATTGCCATCTCCCCCGGTCATCCCTGGCTTACCCCCCAGAGAGTGGGGCCGCAGCTCCGACCCCAGATATCAGACCGCGGAACTGTGACTGGTTGGGGGAATGGCTCCGGTGGTCAATCGGGGCTTCCAGGGGCAGAGCGTCACCGAGACACAAGGCGTGGGATTTTTGTTCCCTCCCCTTTAAGCAGGATGGGGACATGCAATGACAGCCAGCGTCCACCCCATCCTGAGAGCTCTGTTATGCCCCGACGTGAAGCGTGCACCCAGCCTCCACTAGGTGCCACTCGTACGCCGGCTGCAGCCCCTGCCCTCCCCACAGGGAAGGAGAGCCACCCTGGGACGCTAATCCTTCCCAACCCAGCCGTCCTCCGCGTCCAGGTCCGCTTCCTCGAACCCGGTCGCCAGCCGCCCAAGAGGAAATCCAACCGCCATGCGTCGACGGACCAGGACCTCCCATGATTTTTTAAAGAGAGTAGTCAGTGGTGTCACTAGTTCTACCCTTAGTTCTTTTAGAACTCTTGAGTGAATCTCATCAGGCCCCATTGCTTTGTCCACCTTCAATTTTATTAGTTCTTTCAGAACCCTTTCTTCTGTAAATGGACTGGTATCAACCCCCATCTTCAGAGTGTTTCTCTTGTTTGGTTTAGGTACCTCCACCTCCTCTTCCTTTGTGAATACTGAGCAGAAATATTCATTCCGTATCCCTGCCTTTTCACTGTCACCCTCTGCCCACATTCCTTCCCCTTTATTAAGCCTCAGTATCCCTCCTTTGGTCTTTATTTGCTCCCTAATGTACCTATAAAAGGTCTTATCCCCCTTCTTAACAGAGCTGGCTATCCTTTCCTCAGTTTGGGACTTTGCTGTTCTGATGGCCTTCCCTGCCTCTCTCTGCTTTAACTGATAACGTTCTCTGTCCTGCTCCTTCTGTGTTTCCTTATATTTCCTGAATGCTATCCTTTTCTCCTTAACCTTCCCTGCCACATCTTTTGAGAACCACAGTGGTTTTTTCCTTCATTGTGTTTTGTTGATTTGCTCTACACAAAGGCTTGTTGCCTCTGTGATGGCTGTTTTTTTTTTTTATTTATTTATTCTCCTATGGCCACCCAGATGCTTCCCCGTAGCCTCGCAGCCCTACCTATGGGGATCTGGTTGCTGTCCATCTCTACTGGGACCGCTGGCACCCAGTAACCCCTGCGGCTTACCCCCCACAGCGGGGTGGCAGGGAGCCCCCAAACTTTCCACCTCAATGGATCCAGTTTGGGTGCCAATGCCCGGTGAACTCGCAGGACAGCCATTAAGTCGTGTCAGGTGCCACCATTTTCCCTGCACTATTTTCCCCTGAGTCAGCGATGTGCCATGATGGCAAGCAGGCGACACGTCCAAGACGAGTATCACGGTGTCTGCCCCCTGACTCTACCCCTTGTACGGTATGTATCCCCGACCCCCAGCTTCCGCCAGGGGGCAGTCAGATGCTGACCATTGTGAACCCCTCCGGAGAGGGAGAGCAGTCCATCGGACGCTCAATCCCTCTCCTTCCCTGCTAGCCCCCGTCATCCCGTGCTCACTTCCGAACCTGTGTTGCTGGCATGGTGTGAGGTGTAGCGTCCAGCACTTCAACCCTCAGTGCCACCGGGCCAGCCGTGATGGCTGTTTTGATTACTCCCCATTGTTCCTCCACCCCTCCTTCTTGCCTGTTTGTTAGTGCTTTTCTGAGGCACTCTCTCATTTTCCCAAAGTCAGCCCTCCTAAAGTCCAATACTCTTGCTTTTGTATGGCTTGATTGTGTGTCTGTGTTTATCGTGAACCACACTGTTTGGTGGTCACTTGTTCCCAGATGGCTACCCACTTCTAAATTTGAAATTCTTTCTCTGTCCCCATTTGAGAGTACTGGGTCTAAGATTGCTCCCTCCTGAGTGGGTTCCAAACCTAGCTGTCTGAGGCATGCCCCCTGTAGGGCATCAAAAATGACCCTGCTCTTGGATGTGGCTGCAGCAAAGGTGCTCCAGTTAACATCTGGCATATTCAGGTCCCCCATCAACAATATCTCCCCTTTTTCTGCCATTCCAAGGATGCCTTCTATCATTTTCTTGTCCAGTCCCTCCCCCTGAGATGGCGGTCTGTATACAACCCCCATGCGGAATGTGGTGCCATTTCCTGTCTCTAGGGTGACCCAGAGTGCCTCATCTGCTCCCTGTTTACTCTTTAGTTCTGTTGCTTTGATCTCTTCCTTTACATAGAGAGCTGCTCTTCCTCCTCTTTTGCCCTCCCTGTCCCTCTTGTAGGCTGTGTATCCTGGTATGTTGACATCCCAGTCATGGTTCTCTGTGTACCATGTTTCTGTGACTGCCACAATATCCAGGCAACCCTCTTCCATCAAGGCCACCAGTTCAGGGAGCTTGTTACACAGGCTACAGGCATTGCTACTCATCACCCTCCACTTTTTAATGGCCTTACCCCTTTTAGCCCCTTCTTTGTCCTTACTGCCTTTGCCTTTTTTTACATTTACCTCTGTCCTGCTCCTTAATGACTAATTAATTAATTAGTTCATTAATTAAAATTAAAATGGTGTATTACTGAATTGTGTTATGCAAAATTCAGTTATACAAAATTTAGTAGTAGGTTCAGTGGTGCACTGATTTATTATCAGGACATACTCTACAATTCATTTATATACAGGGAGGGTATTTGGTTTTGTACAGCATAGTGTATTTCATGCATACAATTTCCCAAGGTGCTTTAAAAGCTGTGAACAGTTTGAGCAGCCATAAGATAGTACAGAGAGGATTAATGAGAATAAGTGAAGCTGAGAGAGAGAGAGAGAGAGTTAGTTCAGCACATAGAGGTTAAATGACATGGTCAGGGTCACTCAATCAGTCTGTAGGGATGATAGAAGTGAAGCCTTTGTCTTCAGGTTCAAAGATTTGTGCCCTAACCTCTAGGCTAAACTACAGTAGTAGCATATACAGTATTTGAGTGCATTAGTAACAAAAAATAAGGAAGTACTACTAGGCCAATATATTGTATATAAAAGATATACAGTATCGAGATAGATAGATAGATAGACAGATAGATAGATAGATAGATAGATAGATAGATAGATAGATAGATAGATAGATAGATGTGTGTGTGTGTAGGCACGGTAGTGCCCCTATACTTAAGGTTGATCAGGCACTGTAATGTTAAACCCCAAAATTTGCAAGCTAATAACTTTGCAACCATTTAATGGATTTGCACAACATTTGGAACAGATATTGTTGGGTGGTGGGTTTCTTGATGTGCCAAGTTGTGTTTTGATCGGATGTGTGGAATTTGTGCAGTGAATTGTGAAAATACGCGTTTTTCTCCAATTTTTTCAATTTTTCCTGTTTTTTCCTCATCACGCTGTGACCACACCATTTGGAATTGTGACCTGAAATTTTCAGGGTAGAAAGAGGATATCCTAAGGAACAAACCAGCATTGGATGATGAACAAATATTAATCTGTTCCAAAGTTATTACATTTTAAAAATGTGGGCTCCGAGCATGCTCAGTTCAGTCTTTGGGCTAGATGCACAGCTTCAATCAAGGATTCCTGATCATGAACAGCTTTCAAAAAGGGATTGCAAAAAGGGATCCCTTTTTATGAGAAAATCCCTGTTCCTCTGCCAGCATTTTGTTTTCTCACTTAGCAAGGGGGAGAAAACAAAATCTTGGAACTTGCCCCAGGGATGTTTGCTTTGAAAACCAAAGCATGGGTTTGGCTTAGGGAGACATCTTGTGCCAGCCCATGCCTTTGATTTTGTGTATTTATTAAAAAAATGCAGTTTTAAACATTAAAAATCCCTCTTCATGATCCCTTTTTGCCAGCCAATCCCTTTGCGTTTGGATCAACTGGTGAAAAGTGATCATGAAGAGGGATTTGACGTTTTAAAATGATCGTATTTTTACATATAGTACACAAAACCAAAGGCATGGGCAGGCGCAAGATGTCCCCCTAAGCCAAACTCATGCCTTGATTTTATATATTGTTTAAATTTTAGTGGCTACTTGCCACATCTTCCTGGTGTCCAGTGGTACCCCGACCCTCCATTGCTCCACTCATATTTCAATGTATGTGGCTACTTGCCATGTTTTTCTGGTGTCCAGTGGTACACCCATCGTCCATTGCCCCACACATATTTCAATGTATGTGGCTACTTGCCATGTTTCCCTGGTGTCCAGTGGTACACCCATCGTCCATTGCCCCACACATATTTTAATGTATGTGGCTACTTGCCATGTTTCCCTGGTATCCAGTGGTACCCCCACCCTCCATTGCCCTAGTTATCATTGGTGGCAGTGGGTCCAGTCCCTTCCTTTTCCTTTTATTTTTTTTTTGCTGAAATGCAGAAAACTGTCCTTCGTTGTCCTTTGTGGCCATTTGCCCTGCAAACAAGGAAACTGTCCATCATTGCTCACACCCGTACCCCCACCCAACCCCCCACTGTGCACCCACCTCCCACCACCTCCCTGTGTCCCCCCAGACTGCCACTCACCTGAGAAGGTCCCTGGTTTGACACCCACTCCTGTGATTGAAGACACATCTTGATGCTGGAACCAGCGACTGCAATATGAACTAAGGTAAATGCAGTGCTGTGTATTTTAATGTGGTGGTTTCAACTTTCGGCCATAACACATTTTTTTAACATTTTGGGTCCAAATTTTCAACATGGCCTTTTGGACACCCCACCTCCTGAACAATATGACTGTCATTGGGCAACTCTCACCGGAAAGGTGATTTTGTGGTCAGTTGGTGAAATCACCTTTCTGGTGGAATTTGTGTAATGACAGTCACATTGTTCATCAGGTGGGGTCATAAGAATGCTATGTTGAAAATGTGGGGTCCAGAGTTTGAAAAATGACTGTGTTATGAGCATTTGGCACAATCTCACTACGCACGCTTGTAACATAGTAGATTTTCAATATTTTCATCCCATATTTTCAACATTCTATTCTTATCACTCCACACCATGTGTGTCACAGCTGTCATTTGTCAAATCCTGTCCCAAAATGTGATTTTGCACCTGTGGCTTAGATTAGCATGGTGGTTGCGCAGAATTACGTTTTGGCAAGGATTTCAAAATCGTCTGTGCTATGTATGTGTGGTGCGGTCATAAAAAGGCTAGGCTGAAATTTGGGGTCAGTATTTTGAAAAAAATGGGTGCATTATGGGCATTTGGCGCAATCTCGCTATGCACGCTTGTAACTTAATAAGTTTCCCGGCCCGGATATTCAGAGTGGATGTGCCATGCACAACGAGGAATCTTGTCCAGTGCAAATGCGGAAATGTGCCATTGCTCATTCGGCGAGGAGGCGGCTGCACAGCACAATAAGCAATGCCAGAGTGCAACAGTAATGAATGCATGTGCAGCCGTAGGGGTCAGAACCATGAATAACATGCGCAGTGCGATATTCAACAGCATGCACCATGCGCAATAGCGGAGCAAGCGGAAGTTGCGTGACAGCGGAAATGAGCCAAAATAAAAAGGAGCAAGAGAGGGGAGGAAGAACACAAAAGGGAAGCCACAGGTGGGAGCATGGTGACAGAGAGCCAAGGAGAAATAGAAGGAAGTAATGCACAGGACTGGGCAGGAGCAGGACAGGGCCCACCAGAACACTGCCAGAGACAGGGTAAGAGTGGGTGTGCTCATGCCACTGTTCAGCAAAGGGCGTGGAGTGCCACAGTGGACTGAGGGCAGTTACAGGAGGCAGGACAGCCACAGACAAAAGCCGGAGGTGTACCCGGTGCAGGGGGAGCATCAAGAATGGACAGCGGGGGGGAACAGGACAACAGCCTCCCGGGAAGGGAACACCAGCCAGGGACATGGCCAGTGCCACCTTCCAGATGGAGGCAGTAATGAGGGGTGTGAGAAGGCAGGCATCAGGGAGGCACGGCCATGAAAGGGCCCATCGGCGGTATGCCCAGAACAGGCAGTACCGAGCCTGCACCAGCTTTGAATAGTACTCTGACACAGAGATTGTGGGCCGGTACCGCCTGAACCGGGTGATACTGAGGCAGCTCTGTGAGCTGTGCAGTGATGAGATGCAGGCACCCACATGATAGAGCCATGCTCTGTCAGTGGAGAAGAAGGTGACAGCCATTATGTGCCTGCTCTCCACAGGCACCTTCCAGAGACCAACAGGGGACACGACAGGCATAACCCAGTTGGCTGCGTCACACCTAATCACACAGTTCCTCAGCGCACTGCTGCCACATGCTGCGGAGAACATCCATTTCCCCAGCACACAGGCAGAGCGCACAGCACACATAGAGGAGTTCCACAGGGTAGCACGGTTGCCTGGCATGCTAGGGGCCATTGACTGCACCCATGTGGCCATCCGCACGCCCCTGGCCTAGAGGGTGTGGCATACATCAACTGCAAGGGTTACCCAAGCATAAACTGCCAGGTGGTGTGCGGTGCCAGGGGGCGCCTTACCAATATCTTTGCCACGCACCCTGGGGGAGCACATGATGCCTTCATCTGGCACCAGTCTGCACTGTGCCACAGGTTTGAGAGTGGGGACATTCTCACTGGCCATCTAGTAGGTGAGTATGCATATCACGCAGGACGACATGAGCAGACATGGGGGAGTGCATAGTCAGAGGTGCCATGGGACCGGCCATGTTGGCCCATGGCATAGCGACGCAGACCACCATTCTCATGTCCATCCTGTACACACAGGTGACAGTGGTTACCTGCTATGTCCCTGGCTGCTCACACCATACCGGCACCCCACGACCCCATCGCAGCTACGGTACAGTGAGGCATACGCCACAACACGGAATGTCATCGAGTGGGTGTTCGAGATGCTGAAGGCACGGTTCCAGTGCCTGGACACATCAGATGGTCCCCTACAGTACAGCCCCTTGAAGGTCTGCGGGCTATTCCTGGCCTGCTGTATCCTGCACAACATGGCCACCGACTGTGGGATAGCCATAGAGGTCGAAGAGGGGGACAGCAGTGGGGACAATGAGAACGCCAGTCCAGCTGGTGATGGGCAGCTATGCTCTGGACAAAGAGACCCCCACCTGATCCAGATGTCACAGCTGCACTGGGACACCGTTACAGAAGAGCACTTTGGACAACACAGGTAGGTCATGGTGCCATGCGCAACCACCAAGGGCAAGGGCACAGCCCACAGACAGGCAGGGCAGGACACCAGGGGTGGATGGCGGCAAGTGAATGGGTCTGAGTGTGCCACCGCACATGGCATCAGGGATGGGCAGGACCGAACACGACACATGCACATACATGCACACATGCACACATGCCACAAGACATGCACAAGGGGTAAACGGCACGCCAACCCCAACAGCCACCCCAACCCCCACACAGGACCACACACAACCATGCCCAGTGGCCATCACTGTGCGTGCCTCAGATGCTGGGCACCATTGCACTCTGGTGAACAGTGCAACGCAGGCATCATCATGCACATGCCACAGTGGCCAGCAGCTGGAAGGGTGTGCACAGGGACCGTGTGTGTGCAGGGCCGGGTACCCCATCCGTGCATCACACAGTGTACACCGCACTGCACATAGGACAGCAGCAGACAGTGGCCATGGTGGGAGACAGGTCAGTCATGCAGCACAGTACCACGGCCACCATGGATGCATGGGCAGCCCTGCTGAGACCTGCCAGCCATGCCAGGCTGACCATTGGCCTCATGGGGAGACACCGACAGTCCCCCAGGAGTGATGTTGCATGAACGTGTGTTTGCGCAGGGGTCTGCAGCCCACCGAACATGCCTACACCAGGTGTGCTCGGTATGCTCACAGCCGAACCCGTGTCGACATAGCGGGTGTCGCACGGCACCGGGAACAGGGGGTGGACATGACACTGCACAGTGTCTGCAGTGGCTGGGCACTGAACGGGGTACCTAATGTGGCCATAGCAGTTGTCAATGCATTGGTCTGCCTGTCAATGGCAGCGGTCACATCCGCCCGCTGCTGGGCCATCTCAGCCAGGAGCAGACCGTGGTCCCTGCTGCACCGCTCCTCTGCCTGGCACAGAACTGCACTGAGTGCATCCACTGCCATCACGAGCCGCATCTGCTGATCTACTGAAGCCTGGAGTAGATGACTGTGCTCATCAAAGAGGTCATCCACCGGTCCAGCATGCTGTCCCTCATGGTGTTCTTGGCCCTGCTGGCCAGCACCCCTTGATGATGGGCGCTGCACACCAGAGCCATTCTGGGGCACGTCCACACGCGGTGCACTGCCACTGCCCCCCGACACTGTCCTCCCATCGCCATTGGCCAACTGCTGGCACTGCCCCTCCAGCTGCCGATTGCCAGGGCTCACTGGCGCTGCTGCAGCGGCCACAACAGCCCCACTGCCCTGGACACACACCAGTGCTGCCCCACTGGGGCATACATTCACAGGCTGGGACTGTGTTGTTATGCAGGCCGCCAGGGTGGCAGCACCCACGGCAACGTCCGTGTGGTTGCCTGCTGTGGGACCATCCTGTGTCCCACATATATCACTGTCCGGGACGTGTGGTCCATCATCATCGGTGCTGGATCCAGCACCAATCTGTGTCCCAGCATGCTGGAGACCATGGGCACTGTCATGCTGGGACACAGGCAGGGCCTCGTCTGCACCCGCACCACCCTCATCAGTCTGGACAGACATGCAGGTATGCACTTGTCCAGTCCCTCGGACACCTGTGGAGGTGGATGGGTGATCCTCCGTGTCCAGGGCATCCCCCTCGGTGGACACACCCACCACCGCTGACCCATGTAGATGCTCAGGAGCTGTAAGGGAACATATTAGCATTAGTGGCTCTGCCCTACCCTGTGGCATTCCCTCCACCAACCACACAGTGACAGCACAGGACCTACCATGCAGTGATGGACTGCCAGCCATCTGGAAGCCACCACCAGGAACGCCCTCAATGGCACAGTGTCACATGCTGCTGGCCACCCGCTCCTCCTGTGGCATCAGGTGTGGTACATCCGGCTGGCCCCCACTGGTGGCAGCACACGCAGCCCTGATGGCAGCCACCTTGTCTTTGATCCGCCTCCTGTCCGTGTCGACCTTCTTCTTACACTCCTGCACAGACCGCTGGTGACTGCCATGCTGGTTCACGGCACGCACCACCTCACCCCACGCCGCAGCATGGGCCTGTGGCATTCCCCGCTGTCCACTGAGCAGTGGTTCCCTGTCAAGATATGCCTCGAACAGGGCATCTGATTCAGCCCTGGTGAAATTGGGCCTCCTCCTTCTCCCCCATCCCTGTTCCTCCTCTTCCTCATGTTTGGTCATGCTCGAGCCTGTGGGAATGACAGGTGTTACCTTGGACTGTGCAGTCCCATTCAGCCCTCACAAACCACAGTCCCCACATCCCAACAACATGCAACCCACTACAATGGACTGCAATACCTAACCATGTCCTCTGAAGCCCCATGTCGCATTTATATAGCACAATGCATGCAAATGAGGCGAGGTGCAACTGTAAGTGGATGTTAATGCAGTGGTTGCACCATGGAATGGCTAATGAGCTGATTTGCATATGCTGGCTGAATATCACACTGCTTAGACTATGGCACAGCACTGTGACGTGCGCAATCGGCACTGCATGGCACATGCCAAGGGTACTGACAACAATGTGTGTGGCACTGCTGACGTGCTGTGCAGGGGAGGCAGTGCAGGGCAAGACCACCACTGTGCCTGTGGCACTAGTGTGCTGTTCACCCGTGTGGCACTTGTGCCTTGGTGCGCCATAGGTGCCATGGAGCCACAGCACTGTAGGCCACTGCAGGGTGTCACACACACAAGCACCCTACCATGCTACATGCAGGGAGTCTCAATAGTGCTATGGCACTCCATGTGCGGACAGACCCTTGACCCTGCAGTTGATCTTTGCCCCCTAGGTGCCATGCGTCTGCATGGGTGCACCCCTATCATGCAGTTTGGTGACAGTGCGATAGGGACTGGCAGCACAGTACCGCATTGCCTCCACACGTGGGGCACGTGCACTACAGAGCACCATTTTGATTGTGGTACCAACAGCAGGATGCCTTGTAGGAGAGCACAGGCCTGGAGCGTAATTGAGCTGGCCAACTTGGTGGCCCTAGTAGAGCCACATGCTGGTGCCCTATTTGGACAGGATCCCCCTCAACAGGCCACAGACTGCTGTGTGGTAGGAGGTGTCTGATGGCCTGGAGGAGGTGACCGGGATTGGCCAGTCAGTGGAGCAGTGTCACCACCGGTATGGCGACCTACGGCGGTAGAACCCTGACTGACTGGGGCATCTGCAGGCATGCACCAGGCTAGGTGCCGTGCCATGGCCAGGTAGGTGCTCCATCCAAACACTGGTAGTGTCCGTCTGTCCGGGTATCACGGTGTGCATAAGGCCACACCACAGGGGGGTGGGGGCTGTCTAGTGGGGATGATGGTGGTGGGGGTGCATCATGGCTGGGCTGAGCGGGCATGCACACACCGGGGGGGGCTCTGTTACTGGCCTGTACTGATGTTTCCTTCTCCATGTTTGCACCCTAGGCCCGGAGGAGCAACGTAGGGCATGACTGGCCCGTGAACAGGGTGAGCAGGACAGAGCGGGTGCAGTCCAGTTGCAGCTGGGCCATGTTGGAGGGGCCATGGGCCAGCAGCACCCTGCTGGCCAGGATGTAGGTGAGTGCCATGTTTCCCCATTACTTCTGAGCATGCTGGGTTGCAGGGGTGGTGGTGGGGTGTGGCCACCCACACTTGGCCCCACTGCTGTGCACGCCACAGGGTGCTCTCAGCACTGTTCTGTGGCACTGCATGTGTGGGTGGGTGTTGCAGGTGGGCTGTGCGTGCACTGGGTCCATGGCTGTGCCAGTGCCGTCGCACCACACAGCCATGTCACTACGGCCATGGTGGCACCGTGGGGGACATGGGCGGTGGGTGTGTGCAGCATTCTGCATGGCTATGGGTGCCTGGGTAGGTGGGTCATGTGGGCGTGGACACTGTGGGTGGTCACATGCCATCACAGGGGCGTGGCCCACGGCTGTATGCCGTGCACATTGGGTGGGCTGCAGGGGTCTGGCCAGTCATGCATAATGACTCTGCTCCCTTGTCCTAGGTGGACAATGCTGGACTGCCCTGGAATGTAATGTGCAGGAGCTGCTGCAGCTGTCAAGGGCCACCCTGGAGCTGCTCCAATGAATGGACAGGGGCAGCAGAAGGAAGGACAGGAGGTGCCACCAGGACAGAAGTGGGGAGAGGGGTCACTGATAGGCCCACTATGCACCTTTTCACCATTCCCCCGGACTTTCCCTCACACCCCTTCATCCCACTCTCTGTTGTATGCCCTGGCCCCATGCCCACCCCCACCTGGTATGTGGGCCTTCCCCCCACATTGTAAATAGTTTTGTTTGATGTTTTATTTGTACAGTTCACAACAGTATTATAGACTTATTTGTTATGACAACCGTGGTGGTGTCTGATTTGCAGTGGGCATATGGTGCTTGGCTGCAGTGGTGTGCATGGTGTCGGAGGTGGTGCAGGCCTGGGCATGTGTGTGTCTGCCAGGGACCTGCTTATGGTGTGGGTGGGGGACACGGTGCCTGTCTGTGGTATGTGTGTTGTTCCCTGTGCACTGGATGCCTGTGTGCAGTGGTCCCTGGTGCATGCGCTGTGTCCCTGGTGCCCCGTCAGTATGTCCATGGCCCGTGCAGCTGGCCCCCTTGCCTGTCTGTGGTATGCACAGTCTGCTGTCATGTCATTGGTGGCTGTCCATGCCGGCCACCCTCTGGCCATGGCACAATGGCGTCTTGCCTCCTGTCACCGGTGTGTTGCACATCTGCCTCAGGTGACACTGTGGGCTATGCTTTTGTCATCACCCCTCCATGCTGTTGCTGGTGTCTGTTGCAGTGTCTGTGTTCTGATGTCTGTCACTTGTGCTCCATCTGCATGCTGGTTGCAGACGGCTTCATGGTGCAGGCGCAGGATGGCTGGTACACCTGTGCCAAGGTGGGGTGCAGGCCATGGGTACACAGCATCAGTGGATGCACGCCAGTGGCATTTGTTGCCCCGCTATTGTGGCCCAGTGTTGGGGTGTCCTTGGGTCAGGGTGGGTGCTTATCCATGCCCTGTGTCACATCCTGTGTGGTGCATGCCTCCATGCACCACAGTAGGTGGCTGTGCTGGCTGTTGGGGCCAGTGCTGGGAGAGGGTGTGTTCATGGGTGAGTGTGCAGGGTGCTGTCCTGCTGGTGGTGGGGTCCAGGGCAGGCCTTGTCGCATGCAGGGTCCCTCAGGTACTGCGCAGGGTCAACCTCTCTGCTGTGCCATGGGGGGGATGTGCAGGGCAGCACTGTGTTTGCAGTTGTTGTGTCAGTGGCTGGTGCCACCCACTGTTGGGTGCTCACTGTGGGGCTCCCATGCATGGCTGCAAGGTGCACAGGGTTGCATTGTCATGGTGGGGGTGGTGGCATACATTCGGTGCCATGCATTGTTGGGTGCTGCTCCTGGGCCAGGTGTCTGGGGATCGCTGTACAGGATATGCTCTGCATTGGTGGGATGGGGTGGCAATGGGTGGCCGGCCCTCCTTGTGTTGCGGTCACTGCTTGCCAGGGGGTGTGCTGGGGCACCATGCCCCGGCTGTGGATTCAGTGCTGGTGTCCATGGGCTGGTGGTCCATCCAGCTCACCACAGGTTGTGCAGTTCATGGAGTGCAGGGGGCACTGTCTGGCCTGCTGCATGCTCCTCTGCCCATGGCTTCCATGGGTAGTGCACTCCTGCATCCTGTCCCTGTCCCTGCACATCCCTGGTTGTGCTACTGCGCTACTACCCTGCTCCACTGCACATCCCTGGTTGTGCTACTGTGCATCAGCCCTGCTCCACTGTGCATCCCTGGTTGTGCCATGGCGCAATTGGCATGATATTCAGTTGTGTTGTGCAAGCGCACCTTGTCCTGCACTGTTTGAATATCGCGCGTGTTGCACAGGGGCGCACTGCACTTGCGCCTACTCTTGCTATTGTGCTACTTTGTGGCACAGTCTGCATATCCGGGCCCCTATATTTTCACCCCATATTTTCAACATACTATTCTTATTACCCCACTTTATGTATGTCACAGCTGTCATTTGTCAAATGCTGCCCAATACATGATTTCACACCTGTGGCATAGAATGGGGTTGTGATTGTGCAGAATTATGTTTTGGCAGGGTTTTGAAAATTGTCTGTGCTGGGTACATGTGGTGAGGTCATAAAAAGGATATGTTAAAAACTTGGGCTCACATAAGGATAGTGTCATACTATGTCAATGGAGGGAAGCACAGGGTCCTTCCCACCCAAACATGTGGATGCTGTTGTACTATGTTGACAGATGGATGGGAGCCCTGCGATTCCTGCATAACATATGCATACTGTTGTTCTGTTTCGATGATGGAATGGAAGCACAGGGTGCTCCCACCATAACATTTGGATGCTGCTGTTCTATTTGTAACATGCTGATGCTGGTATAATATGTCAATGGAGGGATGGGAGTGCAGGGTTCAAATGACCCTGCATTCCTGCCATTAAATTAAGATACTATTACGCTATCTCAAAAAGTAAGAAAATAAATAACAAAAAACTTAGTTAATGCATCAGTTAGGATCAAAGTGACAAAGGTAGGGAAATGTGGCTTTAGGATTTCCAGCCATAACACCCCATTACCTACCCTGCACAGACCCACTGGCGGTGGGGAGGGTCTGTCTTGGGGCCCTTGAACCCTAACGCACACCCCATTCCAGTACAAAATTAGGTGGCATGGGTACAGCATAGCTGAATGGGGTGTGTGTTGGGGTTCCTGACTTAAGACAGACCCTCCATCTGAATGGGTCTGTGCAGAAATGAACAATGGGGTGTTAGGTGAAACCCTAATGCCAATTTTCTCCTACTTGTTGCTTTGACCATAACTGATGCATTAACAAAGTTTTTGTAATATCTATATCTATATATATATATATATATATATATATAGGGGATACATGATGGCATGAGGTGATATGGCAAAGATTGTCACTCCTGCAGAGTGAGCTCTGGATAGCTCACGAGTGCCGAAGGCACGAGTGAGATATCCAGAGCTCATGATGCAGGAGTGACAATATTTGCCATAGCACATGATCTGACCATCATGTATTCTATATATACAATAGGGCCAAGAGTTTTAGACATTTTGTTATGCTCTCTTGTGTTCTGTTCCTGTTTATGTGTTTGCTTATTCTGTGTGTGAGCTTTTCTGAATGGGCTGGCAGTGTTATAAACTCTGGGAGACACATGAGTGTGTTTTGCAATGCTAAATGAGTTAGTTTCAGGTAGGAGTGAGAAACATACTTTTGTGAGGCTGTATTGTTTAGAAGTCTGGCTGCAGTGAAGCTGAGAGCATCACAGTAATTGTAATGAGTTGAGAGGCAGAGTGTCAGAACAGCTGATACTGTTTTCAGTGGTTAAGTTAGCTGCAGGCAGAGTGCAGAGTGTTCTGTGAAATTGTGCTCTATAGGATTCAGGCTGTAGTCAAGCTGATAGTATCACAGTAATTGTAATGGGTAAGAATCAGAGTTTGAGGAACAAGTGAGAGTGTGTTTCAGTGGTAGTTGAGTTAGCTGCAGGCAGCAGTTTAGACTGTTCTGTGAAGTTGTGCTGTTTAGAATTCTGGCTGCAGTCACAGTAATGAGCTGGAAGTTGGTGGGGGGTTAGGTGTGCTTTGTAATGCTCACTGAGTTAGCTGTAGGCAGCAGTGAGACCTCTGAAGTAGTTCTGCATTTGTGTCTATGGTAACAGCACTAGGGTTACCACCTTTTAAGAAGCCCAAAGTGGGACATTTCTTACTGAAACATGATTTTTTGCAGAACGGTATGTAACCTCGACCGATGCAACAGACTTGTTTTATCTATATAATCAGAATTAAGGCTAAGTGCAGTAGTTTCCTAGTTGCTTCCATTGTTTCTTATCATTTTAAGGTGTTTTAGTTAAAGTATTGTAGTTTTCTGCAACATTAAGTGGAAATTTAGAAAATATTTTTGCTACTATAAAATCAGGACATTTAGTATTTTTCATGTTTTTTTGCAGGACACAGCTGCCCAAATCAGGACTGTCCTGCGAAAATCAGGACAGGTGGTAACCCTAAACAGCATAGGTGTTTCTTGCATGCTGAGGGGAAAGCTGCCTAGAGTGATGACCTTTTGTGACCTGTGTGTGTAAATGGCTGATATCATCACAGTAGAGCAGAGGATAAAAATATCACACTGCTGTGGATGATACACTGTTTTATCTCACTCATTTACCACTCACCCCAATTGTGTATATATATATATATATATATATATGTATGTATAGTTCTTAGTTCAACATCCTGATAGAATCTGTGTACGTGTAAAATGTCATTTTTTTACCAGGTAGCAATCCTCAATTTAGATATGATTTCACAATCTTTCATCTTAAAATTATTTGTAACTTTGTTCTAGCAGTAATTTTTATATTTCAGGCTGATTTTAATACCTTTTTATTCGTACCCTATCAGGTATTATAAGCCATGTTCCTGTAAGGCTTTTTCAAGTTGGCAATGCCGATTAGATTGTTTACAGCCTATACTTTTCCACCTCTTTTTCTCCCTGAGACACTCTTGGGGCAGTCTATGATGGTCCATCCTGGTAATATTTATCCAGTAGCCTATCAATCTAGGGAAGCCCAATTCAGCTCTCACTAATGAAGCAAGAAAAGAGTCCCCAAGACCGAGAGCCGCTCTAAGCAACTTGTTTAATAGGATTTCTTATGGCTTGTTTCCTGTATCACCAGACCTCGGTCAAGTATAGGGCCTGAGGTGTGTACTTAGGTTGTGTAACTTTTATTAGAGGTATGACTGAAAGGCCTCTATATTTAATGCTAAATCTCAACAGAACACCAGTCATTTGTCTAAGTTTTACAGACTGTGTTTTTAAATGTTGTTCCCAGATGCCAATATTTGAGAAAGTTAGACCTAACTAAACGTATGAGCTGACATTCTTGATTTTATAGTTCCCTACCAGCCTGCTCTTTTAGATGTCTTTGGAGACAAAAATGATAGCCTGACTTTTATGTACATTTATTCGAAAGCTGTATGTGGTTGCATAGTCATTTAATATATTTAATTTTTTTTGTAAGCCTGGCTTTGATAATGGGAATAGAACTAAATCGTCATCATAGGCCAGTGCTAGGCATGGCCTAGTGCTGATTGCTGCAGAGTCCATATGAGAGAGCAGCAGTTTTACAAGTAACTGGTCTATGTAGATGCAGGACAGGACTGGGGCCATGACACAGCCCTGCCGTAGACCTTTATTGGTCCTGATTTCCGTAGATAACTGTCCTTTGGTTCCTATTCTTATCTGAGCCCATGTCCCACTATAAAGCTCTTTTATGATACTGATAAGTTCGGGCTGAAATCCTTTCTGCAACATGATTTGCCTTAGGTTATTACGTGAAATGTTATCGAATGCGGCACTAAAATCGATGAATGCTGCATAAAGTTTTTGTTTTCTCAGGTGTACATATTTCTATATTAAGTGCAGCAAAATGTAACAATTATCTGAAGTGCTATACCCTGCCCGGAACCCAGTCTGGTATTCAGAAACATTCCCTTTTTTAGGCAACTGTTCTAATATTCTGCCCAGGATAATTCTGGAAGAAATGTTACCATTTGTATCTAAGAACAAGGCAGGTCTATACATATTAGGATTGGATTTGTCACCTTTTCTGAAAATGGATACTATTATGTCTCCTTTCCTGGATGCTGGAATACTGTTTTTTAATATGCATAGGTTGTAATACGGAACCAGCAGTTTTGCCCAAAGAGAGGGGACAGGCATATAAACCTCTGCAGAGATTAAATCAGACCCTGGGGCCTTTTTCTTTTTAAGTTTAGTAATCGTCAGACAAACTTCCTGGTAGGTGATTGGACCAAATAGCGTTCAATTTACAGTCTTTTCCCACTGGGCTGGAGTTACTGCAAGTTCAGGGTCAAATAAGAGGTTTGTATAGTGCCTTATCCATTGTTCCAGAGGAATATAAGAATCCAACTGTTTATTGCTATTATTAGTTCTTTTGGCTACCAATAGCCAAAAGGCTTGCTGATCATTGTTCTGTATTGCTGACAGCATATTTTCCCATTGTTTTAACTGAAATATCCCACATTTTTTTTTCAAAAACTCCTTATAGTTATTCTTTGCCTCGTTTAATAATTTATAGGCACTCTTTTTTCTTTCCATTTTGGCAAGACTGACAAGCTTTGACAGTGCTTTCTTCCTATGAAAGCATTCATTGTCAAGCCAAGTTATAGGGACCCTATGGCCTCATTCTGCATTGTGTCTAGTGGAAGTAGATTCCTTATTGTTATTTATCAGAACAACAGCTAATCAACTCCTTCTCAGTGCAGTTTAAAGAAGCCACTACTAGGCAAATTTAGATTATGAATTACATTGAAGAAGGGAATTAAGCATCGTGCTAAGATTTCAGACATGGATTCTATGGTAAGACCTTTTTGATAAATAGCCTCTAGTTTGTTAATGGCCTCTTTCACCATCCTGACATTATCCCTCATATTCTTGGGGTCCCATCTTATTTTGGTGCAATTTATGATTTCAATGCCAGTAAGTTCTTTTTGAGTAACAGTTGAGTTACCTCCCCATTTTAAGATTAAGGGAAAGTGATCACTCTCCCCTCTCTCTGGTATTGTCAGTAAGGACCATTTTTCCATTGTACCATTCCAAAATGTATAATCCAATATGGAAGCACCCACAGTGTTATAGTAAGTAAAATTCCCTTTTAAACTGCCTGCTATCCTACCATTAATGGGATGAGATTGTGAACTGTAAGTATGTCTATGAGTGTTTTCCCTGAACTATTAAGTTTTTGATCTAGGGAAGATCTTTTGAGCTTGTGAGCAGTATCACATAACCAGCTATGGATGTCACTGTCAGCGTATCTGTCGTAATTTCCTATAAACGCATTGAGTTCACTACATATCAAAATATTGTCACATCCAGTTGTGGCTCAGCTAAAATGGGTATCCTGTGATACTGGTGCTGGGGAATGAGCAGCTACAATAATGGTGACCCCTTCCCTAGTGCATTACAGGGATGGCCACAGGACAGTAGGGTGTCTGGATAGGGGTGGGCAAGTATAGCAACAGGATGTCGCTATATGTATGCACGTGGGAGGTGGGAGCAAGCACATACAGTGAGGGTCAGGAGGGGATGTGAGGGGTAGTGCCATGGAGGGTTGCTGAGCCAAGCCCATGGTGTGGTGGGTGGGTTGCCAATGTTGGTTGGTAGGGTACTGGGTTTGAGTTCGGGTCTGAGCGCTGGTGCGTTTTTGTTGCGCCCAGCCCAAACCTTTTTTTTTTTTTACTGTTTTCACCCTCTCCCCCAATATGCACCCCCCTGGAGTTGAGAATCCTTTAGTAGTGGGATGCCAGGGGAAAAGCCCCCTGTGTGGGGGGGTGTGGGGGGAAGCCCCCCTCAGAAAACTTTAAAAAACTAAGTCCCCAGTGTCATTTTGCTGAGCGCAGGGGTGTCAGAGTGGCAAAAAAAATTTTCAGCACTTTGACTTCGCGATAATACCAATTGCCTTTAAGCTTTCACCATTATCACATAGAACCCTAAAATGGATTAAGGAATCCAGGTCTTCCCACATAGCAGTGTAGAAGTATTTGGAGTTAGTTGGGGGAATGCAAACATTTATCAGGCAACATAATAGTTTGGGGGATTGCACTAAAAAATCTTAGGCAAACTTATAACTAGCCACCAGGTGAACGTCCTAATTCCTAACCATTTTGACTCATGTTACCAGGCCACCAGATACTCTGCCTTGTTTTGTTAGTTTGTTTCCTGGATGATGGAAACAGGAATACCCTTTCAGGGTGACACCAGTGCTATCTGTGCACCATGTCTCTTGGAGGCATATTATATGATGATTGTGTATAAAGTCTATCCAGTCAGAATCTGCAAACTTATTTGATAGTCTCAAAATGTTTCATGAAAGTAACACCCATTTAGTCTTTGATTGTAGGCTAACTTCCTCTTTAGGAAGACTTTCTGAACTTAGATCGCCTGTTCAGAAAGTACCCAAAAACTGTTATTGGTTGAGATGATGGTATGAGATTGTTACGAACATATGAACATATGAAGAAGCCAGCAGAAGAAGACCATTTGGTCTATCAAGTCTGCTCGTATTGCAGGGTCCACAGCTTGAGCTAATGTCCCTGCCCTCCATCCCCACTCCTCCCATCCTCCCTACCCATGATCTTTACCTTCCTCCTATGCCTATCCCAGCCTCTCTTAAAGTTGCCCACTGTCTTCAATGAGATGACCTCTTCCAGCAGCACATTCCAAGTGTCCACCACCCTCTCTGTGAAGAAGTGCTTCCTGACCTCCCTCCTAAACCTCCCACCCTCCAGCTTAAGACTGCACCCCCTCGTGTTATGGTTGCCACTCAGCTTAAGGGGTGCTAGCTGCACATTCAAGCAGACTTGATAGAACTCTAGGCCTTTATCTGCTGGCAAATGTTGTATGTTGATAAAGAAACTCTCCTTATCAACCTGATTTATCCCTTTCATGTACTTGAAGGTCCCAATCATGTCCCCTCTCTCTCCTGTCTTCCAGGGAGTACATGTTCAGTGCCCTCAACCTCTCCTCATATGCCTTACCCTGCTGACCAGCTAACATCTTTGTAGCCCTCATCTGGACCTTCTCCAGCAGGTTAATGTCCTTTCTGAGGTGTGAGCACCAGTACTGAACTTCATACTCCAAATGAGGCCTTACCAGTGACCTGTACAAGGGCAGTATAACCTCCTCTCTCCTACTACTGTTCCCCCTAGATATGCATCCCAGCATCTTGTTCACCTTTGCTGCTGCTTTCTTGCACTGTGTGGAGTGCTTCAGGTCACTAGTGATCATAACTCCAAGGTCCTTCTCCTCCTCTGATGCAGATACTCGGACTCCACCCAGGTAGTACTCTGTCCTGGGATTCTTGGCTCCAATATGCATAACTTTGCATTTCTTAGCATTGAAACCAAGCTGCCAGATCCTGGAGCACCTCCCCAGATTTTCCAGATCTTCCTGTAGGTCCTGTATCCCTTCAGCTGTGTCCACTCTCCCACAGAGCTTGGTGTCATCTGTGAATAGGCACATTTTGCCCTTAATGCCATCCCCAATGTCACTGATGAAGACATTGAACAACACAGACCCCAGCAACAAGCTCTGTGGGACACCACTGGTTATCTCTCTGGTGCCAGATAACTCTCCCCCCACAACCACCCTCTGGGTTCTGTCCCTCAGCCAGTTTTCCACCCATCTGGCCATCTATTCCCCAATTCTGAGATCCACCAACTTCCTGATCAACCTTTTGTGGGGCACAGAGTCAAAGGCATTGCTGAAATCAAAATAGAGGATGTCTGCTGCTTGGCCCCTGTCTACTGTCTTAGTGACACAGTCAAAGAAGTCAATCAGATTTGTTTGACATGGTCTCCCCCCATGAACCAATGCTGCCTCACATTCTGGAGACCATGTTGTTCTAGATCAGTTGCGTGACAAGTTAGCTCATGATCCCTGGTGTTATGGATGCTATTTATGGGTTCCTTATTGACCTGCAGAGGTTTTTCCCCTATGGCTTCCCAGTCTGTTACGTATATACTTATCCTATCTAAAAGATCTGTGCAGGCAAAGAGCTTGTTGTATGCCTCAAAACAAGTAATGTTAAACACTACTTGGTCATATTCCTTATCATGGCCTATACACCTTGGAGCAAACCTCTCAGTCAGTAATAAAGGAATATTAAGTGTGCGTACAAACAAATCTTGCAGAAAAGTCTCTAATTTGTTATCCGTTTCTTCTGGGGTTCTGGGAAGGCCAAATATAGAAAGAGTTTTATCTGGAATTCTGTTCTCCACTGGTTTCAGTGTTTTGTCTGTATTTGAAGTAAGTACTTCACTCTTAACTATATAAATACCCAATTCATCCAGTAGTGATACTTTTTGCAAGATTATGTTTGCCATATCCTGAGTCTGTAATAACACATCTGTTTGGGCATGTGGACTCTTACATGACTTTCTGTGAGCTTTAAGAATTCTTATGGCACCAGAAGAGAGGCGCAAAAAATGCACAAACAGGCTCATGAAAGCATTTTTTAATTTGCCCTTATTTTCTATTGGAAGAATCTTATAGCCAAAGATATTGATTTCAGAACTTATAGTCACTTTGCGGGCTCTAGCCCTGTTCATTAATTTATTTATGAGTTCTAGGTGGCAACCAAATTTGCCCAGAGCCTCGTGGTTCACCCAGATGTGATTGGCCAGACTCAGTGATGTACAGAACAAGTAAACACAGTTAATTCCAAGCTTATCTTTATCCCTCCAAACCTGTGCAATCTCCATTTCCAGAATATGTGTTCCTGAGGCTGCCCTTAAAAGGTGCACGATCTGCTGCCTGACTTGAATTGTGTCTGAATGGAGCTGTGACTGCTTTGCTGAGTGAACATTACAGCATTGTGTATATTGCTCTTCCAAGTGTGCCTGCAGGTGTTTGTGAGCCCCGGGACACTGTTATTACTAATGGCTGAAGGAGGTGTGTTTTGAGGGACATGTCAGCACAAGAGGAGGAGCTGCACAAGAAGAAAAGCTCGTACCTTCACAGGTATACTATCTGCTGCCTGACTTGAACTGTGTCTGAACAGAGCTGTGACTGCTTTGCTGAGTGAACATTACAGCCTTGTGTATATTGCCCTTCCGAGTGTGCCTGCAGCTGTTTGTGAGCCCTGGGATAGTGTTATTACTAACGGCTGAAGGAGGTGTGTTTCACAGGGCATGTCAGCATGAGAGGAGGAGCCGCACAAGAATAAAAGCTCAAGCCGACACAGCGTGAGCGCTGTGGTGCGAGTGTGAGTGGCGCAAGCGCCACTCGGTAGAGAGATGTCATGACTGTTTGTTTGCAGGCATGTTCAGCATTTGATGTATTTAAACTGTTTACAAGCAGCGATAATAGTTTTAAGTAGTGGGTTAGACATCCATATGTGTTGAAAAGATAGGGTGTATTGGCAAATTCACTTCAAGTTTTAAAAGTTTTGCCTCTGGTTCTAATGCAATTCAGAAAAGTCACAGTCTACCATCCAATTATTGTTTTGATAGACTCTGACCACTGGCATTGAAGCCAGCTGTTATTAGGTTTTTCTTTTCTGATTTTAGTTTTGTGGGTTATCTACCATTCTGTTTAAGGAAAAGTATAAGGTTTTATGTAGAGATAAAAGATACCTTATTTTATTAGGATAGAAAAAGTGAGTGTCTGTGTATAGTTATCCCATCTGTGTTTATTAATTAATGTGTACCTTAAAGATATAATGGTTACTAGAAAGATAATGACCAGAAACCAGCAGAAATTAAACAAGCGGATAAAAAAAAGGGGGCAATTACAAATTATTTTATACTGTCTGGTCAAGAGATAACGAAGGGACAAGTATCTGTATTGGAAAAAACTGGCTGTAATCCAGCACAAGTTGGTATAGAAAAAGAAATGGAAGAACAATATATTAACTCTTTATTGGCCCAAATTAAAAAATAAGAGTCAATGATGGAAAAAAAACTCAGAAGGTGAGGGTAAGAAACTAAACCAAAAATTCCTGTTTGAATCCCCACAGGAGATTATACACTCTAGCAAAATAGACAGAGTGAAAGAACTTAGGCAGGAAGAGCTCCCCCTGCACGTTAGGGATAAGAGAGAGAATCAGCTGTTCAGAATTAGCTTGTAAAGAGGTAATTAAAAAGAAAGCTAGTACAACTCCCCTTACCACAGGCAGAGGAACATATCATAGGGAATATGGGTCTTTTCTGTTTGATTTGAAGAAAAAATTGATCTCACCATACATACAGCATCTGAGTATGGATCCCCATCTGAGGCATCCCCAGAGGTTTCACATCTATGGCAAACAATGGACCGGGGGATGACTGAAGCAAGAGATAAAATCAAAGTGGGGAAAGAGGGTTGTTTGAATGGTGACAAATCAGTACTGCCTTCGGCTGTAGAATCCTTTATGAATCAGAACATAATTATAATGAGACTTGCCAAAATTAAAAGGGAAATAGGTCTCTTATGAATGATTTGCTAAAGGAGGTAATGAAAAGATTGCCTCAAGGTCAAAAACCAAGTAAGGGGGAGCAGAAAAAAGAGGGAGGAGTAAAATACAATCAACGGAAGAAAGATGGGATGATAGAAAAAAGTAATTAAGCAAATTACAGAGGAAATAGGGGTCAAAGAATGCAAGGAAGAAGAGAAACATCAGAGGGACAGAAACAGGATTAAAAAATTAAATTGCAAAAGTATTAAGGACAAAACAGATAGGAAAGGTTCAAATTGTAAACATGACCAGGGATTAAGACAGAAAGCTAGGTGGAATTTAAAGGCACCAGCTGGTGTTGATAAAGGACAAAGGAGAGTTAGCCCAAAGAGGAAGGTTGTAGAAAGTGTACAGAGTATTATAGATGTAGGAGGAAAAGAAAATGGGAACTGGGCAAAGGAGGGGAATAAACAAGATAAACAAGGTAAACTGGATAAAAAAGAGAGATTGATAAAACAGGGAAAGCTATTGCCCACTGCCTTTATTAAAGGACTGCATAAAGTTAGGAATGAGTCTCCCTTTACATTAAAGCTGACAGCATATAACCTTTGTAAGGGGGTTTTAAGAAATGCTACAGCATGGACATATTTGTTAACAGTTTATAGATATCTAACAGGGGAGGAGAAAGGCTGGGTGTGTATTACTTTTAAGAGACCAGAAATTAGGACAAAACTTCTGAGTCAAATGGAGGATTTCAAGAAGATGGGTGTTAATTTGAATGACACAGTGGTAGGATTAGGTGAATTAAAGGAAAATGAAAAAGAAATTGAAGAACTAAAGAAAAAGGAGAAGCAAACAGGATTGGAGGCTGAGACTCAAAATGCTAGACAGAAGCAACAAAGAATAACTGAGTATTTACAACCTATGGTTATTGTACATTCATTTGGTAATGAAAAAGAAGGGGAGTCAGAGACCTAAATTAGGGGTGGAAGTGTAGAGGTACTAAGATTAATACCAGTGTCATCTTAGAAACCGGCTCATTACTGGCACCAATGACTTCCTCTCCAATTCAAAATGCAAATTCTAGAAAATGGAATAAAGGTAGGAAGAATAGTGTTAAGTCAGAAGGAAGCTGAGATAGTACCATCCCTGATAGATCTGGAATCTTCAGCATGAAAGAGAAATAGTCCAGTTCAAAGCATCAAAAAAAAGGGAGGTAAACATTTTGAGTTGGAATGTAGCTGGCTTAGAGGGGAAATTAGAGGATGCTCAATGGGTTCAGGAGATACGGGAGTATCACATAGTGATGTTACAGGAAACATGGTTAAAAAGAATAGAGACAAACATGCTGAAAGGCTTTCTTGTACATTACTCTCCTGCTAGTAGATCAACTAGGTATGGATATGCAAGAGGGGGCCTAGTTACATTGATTTCTATAGAAGCTTTTAGAAATACTGAGAGGATTGAAGGAAATAGTTTGTACATTCTAGGAAGTATACTGGGTGATTCGGAAGATCCCTCTCTGATTTGTTTAAATGTTTATATTCCACCAAGAGTTATTAGAGACTTGGAAAAACAGGTGTTTTTAGAAATAACACAACTTGTTGGGAATGTAATGGGAAAATATGGTTCCAGTCCAATTTGTGTAATAAGTGATGTCAATGCAAGATTAGCTGATAAGGTGGAAATTTATTCAAATAAATGGGGGATAGATGATTTATTATCAATTCCAATTAGAGCTTTGAAGGATTAAAAAACTAACCCTTAGAGGTAAGAAATTGCTTAATTTGACTACAAATAATGGGTTAAGAACATTGAATGGGAGGACTAAGGGGGATTATGGTGGTAATTTTTATTTTATTTATTTATTGATAATTTGGAAATACCTGTGAGTCAAAGACTCATTTGCAAAGGTTCCACATCACAGAAATTAGGTACAGAACAAACTTTACATAACAATTCAATGATTCAATGAGGACACAGTTCAGTATTGATACAAAGAGACAGTGAAGTCTAACCAGCAGAAACTAGGGATAATTAGTGCAAGTTTGAAATACGTGATAAAACTCAGATATATATCTTAGGCCTGGAAGCCTATGATATGCAGGCCCGTGGCAGTAGTCAGCAGGGAGGAGGGGGGAGGGCAGGGTTCAGAGACAATCACAGGTATCTGAGGACTGGAGGTGGTCCCTAAGGTGGGTTTTGAAAGGGCCAATTCTAATTTTGTTTAGAAGCAAGGTTGGTAGGCTGTTCATCAGAGAAGGGGCTCTGAAACTGAAGGACCTTTGGAATTATCAGGTACAGCAGGAGGGAACCAAGAGAAGTGGCTTGGCAGAGTTTCGAGTGTGCTCAGGCTTCAGGGCTGGGTGGACTAAGGGGTGAGTCCAAGGGGGGGGAGAGGCCTAGGACAATCTTTTTGGCCATGAGGCAGGTATGGAACCTAATTCTATTGTCAAGATTAAGCCAGTTGGTGGTTTTATAAAGAGAGAAATTATGGGTGAGCTGGACATATCCAGAGATGAGGCACAAGATTTATTAAGGAAGAGATGGAGTCTATGTAGGGCAGAGGTGCTTGCAGCACTATAGATAAGTATGCCATAGTCAAGCAGGGAGAGGATAGAGGAGGAGACGGCGAGCCTGAGGGCGTCAGGGGTAAGGCAATGCTTGAAGCAATACAATAACCCCAGCCTAACATTGACAGCTTTAGACAGGAGATGGATATGTTGGTGGAAATTAAGCGCAGGGTCTAGTGTGATGCCCAGGTACTTGGAGGAGTCGACTCGCTCCAAGGGGGTCAGATTAGCAGTTAGTACTTGTGGGCAAGATGCCTTCTGGGTGTTGACAGGATGAGAGAATTGTATAACTTTGGTCTTTTTATAGTTGAGAATAAGACACTGTGCAGAGAACCAATTTTCAGCACAGCTAAAGGTGGATTGAAGGGAACGGTGGAGTTGAAAGGATCAGGGTCGGAGGAAAATAGGACAGCGTCATCCACATATAGCAGCAGGTTACCAGGGCAGAACACGGGGAGGGAGTTGAGGAACAGGCTGAATAGTAGGGGTCCTAGTATGGACCCCTGTGGGACACCAGAGAGGACAGGCAGCCTGTTGGATAAGGTGTTACCAATTTTGACCTGCTGGAAGCGGTTTGAAAGGTAATCAGAGAACATACCTTTACACTAAAAAAATGGTAGTTCAGTCATTGACATTGCCCTTGTGGATGTATGGTCATTTAGTAAAGTTAAAAGATTCATGGTTTTGGAAAAGTGGGAAAGTGACCATTTCCCAATAGCGGTAACCATGGAAATAGGACAGGAAGGGCAAGAATATGCCTTAAGGGAGAACTTTGATGTAGCAAATAAGCACATGGTTGTAATGAACAAGAAAAAAATAAAGTGGGATCCAGTCAGTTCTATAAAAATAAATGAGTTAGTATCCAACAATACTTTGATTAATGAAAAGGTGGGACAAATAACTAATGAAGAAATTTATAAAGGTAACAAGGAATGAACTCAAATACTGGAGGATATCTTTGAGTTTTTAGTTGATTTTTTAGGTAAAGAGGTTAGGGAGAGACAATTTCAAGGGACGGGAATAAATAAAGGATGGTATGATAAAGAGTGTAGGAATTATAAAGCATTAGTTATAAAAGCTGGAAGGTGTAGTAAAGGATTTTCTAATGTAGGGCTAAGAGAAGCCTATTTAAGACTTAGGAAAGAATATTAAAGATCATTAAAGAGAAAAAAGGATCAGTTTAAAAACAAGTTATGGATTACTTTACAGGAAACCATTAGATATAAGGACTGTAAGAAGTTCTGGAACCTGATAGCTTATGGTACAGATAATAGAGAACTAAATAAAGATGGGATTATCATGCCACAGCTATGGTATATGTATTATAATAATCTATTTGGAAGTGAACTAAATGAGAAAATGGAGGGTAATAATACAGATAGAGAAATAGAGCCCTGGGTAAACATCACAGAGGAAGAGGTGATCTGGGCAATAAATGAGCAGAAAAATAATAAAGCACCTGCGCCAGATGGCATACCGGTAGAAGTATTTAAAGCAAATCCAGAGTGGTAGGCAAGGATCTTGGCTCTAGTTTTTACAAATATAAACAACAGTCTACAAATGCCAAAAAGTTGGAGTGAAGGACTAATTGTCCCTTTATTTAAAAAAGGAGACAGAACAAACCCAGCCTGTTATAGATCCATCACATCACTATGTGTCTTTATGAAGTTATACACGAGAATTATTTTACAGATTTTATAATCTTGGATAATAGTTCAGAAGATCTTATCTATATACCAGGCTGGGTTCAGGAAAACCTTCAGCACTGTGGACCATATATTTTGCTGAATTATCTGAGCCAAAAATACGTTGAGCATAAAAAAGGAAATCTATATGTGGCCTTCCTTGATATTCATGCAGCTTTTGATAATATCAATAGAATGACCCTTTGGGAAATATTAGAAGATCTTAAAATTGAAAGTAAATTATTGTTAATACTGAAAATGTTACATGCAGACCCTTCAGATAGGATTAAGGTAACAAGATCTGCATCTCTGACTGATAAAGTGCCTATAACTAGGGGTGTAAAACAAGGTTGCTTGTTGACCTCACAGTTATTTGCCATATATAATGAAATCCTGGTCAAGAAATTAGAAAAAATTGATACACATAGCCCTCAGATTAATAATCAAGTGATACAAGTGTTACTGTATGTGGATGATATTGTTTTATTATCCACAACACCGAATGGGTTGAGGAGGGCTCTAAATTGTACAGTTGAACATCTGGAGTTTTTACAATTACAGTTGAATGTAACCAAGAGTAAAGTGATGATTATGGGGAAAAAGAAGGTTAAAACAAAAAAATGGATTGTGAGTAACCTTGAAATTGAACAGGTGACAAGTTTTACATATTTAGGGGTAACATTTAGTTATAATGGAACTTGGAAAGCCCATACGGATAAAATTAAAGGTGCGGGGATAGAATCTGCGAAGGCCATAAACAGATTTGTAAACTGCTTTGGGGACAATTCCTTCACTGCAATGAGAAGGGTTTTTGAAGCCAAAATAAATAGTCAGGTTCTATATTGCAGTGAAGTATGGGGCCCACTAGCTAATGTAAAGAATTTAGAGGGGGTGCAAAGTTTTTTCATTCGACTTGTATTGGGGTTACCAAGGGATACTCCAACAGCAATACGTAGATTGGAAACAGGGATGGTTAATTTGGACCAACTGATATTTTTTTAGAATATTGAACTACTGGGAAAAAATATTACAAATCGAAAACACGAGATTGCCAAGGCAATGTTAGGGAAAAAACTAAAAGAATGGATTTACGTACTGTTGATTTGGTCATCTTAATAATAAGCTGAAACATCTTGGCATGATGCCAATATGGCATCAAGAACACAAGGAACAAGTGACTGGATATGCAAAAGCAGCCAAGCAGAGAATGATGGATGCTTATTACCAGAAACATATGGAGAAAGTAGAGTTTCTGCCTAGTATGAGAATCTATAAAAAAAAAAAGAAAATATATGAGAAAGTAGAGTATTATTTGAAAGTGGTAGAAAATAAAAAAAAATAGGAATATAATTTGTTTGATGAGACTAGGGCTCATTAACAAACAGAGGGGGTGGAATAGTTTTTGGACTGGAACCAGTGATTTTGAATATTGCAAATGTGATATAAATGAAAAGAAAACAGTTGTCCATCTATTGCTGTTTTGTCCTTTATCGGTGTTGGAAAGAAACAAATACATTTAACCCTTTATTAATGTTTATGACACAGTACAGGATAAAGTAGGGACACTCTTGTTTTCAGATAGACAAGTCATTTACTTTGCATTGGCCAAATTTGCACATAGGATGTTTTACATACTGGACAAATAGTATATATGGCTGTTAGTAAGTATTGATAATTGTATATTGAGGTTCTCGATAGTTTTTTAAAGATTTGTGTGTGATGAACTGTTGGTTTTATACGGACTTTTTTAATAATAAAAATCTGAATCTGAATCAGTCTTATTCTTGTTCAGCACATCAGATCTGTCATGTTCCCATATGTACCCATACAAGCATAAAATTGTGCAGTTATCTATATTGATTATCTGTGGGTTCTTTATAGGCTGACCAGGGGAAATCATATTGGGGTTAGTTTCATTTGCATTGGTAGTGGGATCAAGGCATTTCTTCAAGTCTATTCATATAGCCTTGAGTTCACTTTCAAGCGTATTAAGTGCCTTTGAAAGTGTATTTATACGTAGGTCTGTTTCTTGAATCAGTGATGGATTCTGGGGGTAAGGTACCGACATGTCTGGTAATTCCTTTAGGGGAGTGGGACAATCTATCGGGTTTACTTTTGCTGGGGGTTCATTGCTTTGAACAGCTCATTGCACTGCCTCCTTTTTCTCCTGCTTGTTGGAGGCCCCAGTTTGGTTGTATCAGTTGCTTTCGGTGATACATTATTGGACAGTTGTACCATCAAGTCCTCAGTCTTGGAGTAACTGTGTGTAGTTTTTTTTTTACTTTTTCTCTTTTTTTTTAATGACCTTTTTTTGCTTGGTTTTATCAGGAGAGTTAGGAATTACCATCACTAAGAAGTAGGGTCTTATTTGCTCATACTGTTCCATAATCAGTGATGGTGAATGAGGGGTATCTGGAGCAATTTTGTTCAGTTTCACCAAGATATCTTCTAATCTGAAGCTATTTAAATCTATATTTTGTTTAATGGTTTCCATCTCAATCTGTATGCCCACCACCTGGTCTAAGATCATAAGGTGTGCATCATATGGATTTTCCATGAAATCCTTTACTTCCTTATTAAGAGCAAAGGGATATTTTACTATAGCGTCTGGTGAGGCACCATGTTTGTGATAATTTGTGACCAATTCGTATCTCTTCAGATCAGAAAGGTAGTTTGTAATTCATCTATTACCTCAGTTAAGTTTGTATGGAGGGAATATGGTCCTAAGTTTTTCAAGCTGAAATCGTGGTGTAAGCCTCAAGAGAGAAGACAAGGGAGCTAGAACTATTTGCTTTATAGCTTGACTGAGAAAAAGCCTTATCACCATCTCTTAACTGGATGGGTTTATCAGGTATCTCAACCTCCAGCCCTGGACCTCAATAATTATTATTTGACTTTGAATGCTTTCTATACTATTTAGGTTATTTGCATCAGGCACAATATTGTCCTGGATATCGTTATTTGAGATGGAGGTATCAAATAGTTTGAGCAGGGAAGACAGCCTTAAGAACTCTATGGGGTCTAAGTCACAGCCACACTCAATTTCTAAGCATTCAAGGTCCAGCAGTGACTTGATTTGCTTGCTTTTTTTGATCACTTATTTTAGACTGTTTGCTCTGGTAGCTAGTAGATGGATTTGATTTGGACAACATTTTAATCCCCCCATTTTATACTTCTTAATTTTAGCTAGGCTATGTTCATTCCTTGGTTTACTCTTAACTTTTTGGTTCTTATTCTTTCGTCTTTTCTACCCCACTCCCCAGGTCTTGCTTTATGACCTCAGTGGTTAATAGGATATCAGATTCAGCAGCAGTAATGGCCTTATCCTGTAACCCCTCAGTAAAGGTATAATCAAATACTGTCTCCATTTCTAGTACTGCTGAATGTTTTCTTGTTAGCACCATGATACACGAAGAAGACAGTAAGAAATTCAGTTATGGAACTAGCACACAAGACACATGGGTCCCGATTCCAAAATGCGTGGTGCAACTCACAGGCATATGCAAGTTGCTCCATGTGGCACTAAGCCGGGGACCTTGTGTCATATTCCAGGACAAGCAGGGTCCCCGCACCTATGCCCATGATGTGCGGCAGACGCAGGCTAGTGCCAAAGGAATGGCACACCATACCTGGGTGCAGCAAGTTGCAGCACGCAATCTACTACCCCCGGAACCCCCATCCCAAAATGCAATGACAAGCACCTGGGGGCATTGGGGGGCTGGCCGATTGACACATGTGCTTGGCGGGGCAGCAACAAAAATGGACACTGAGGGTCCCCGAATTTTTGGGGGTGGGGGGCATGACTGTGTGGGGGGGCATGTGGGGCATAGATATGTCATTTCTGTGGTGCTGTGGGGGGTCACCCATCAATGTGCCAGGATGGAAGCTGCTTAGACCACCTCCTAGCTGCTCTAACCCCACTATGACATTGCCTGCTCTGGAATGGCATAAGTGGGTTACGGCAGCTGCCCTTCCAGAATAGGGTGCATCCGTTGCTATAACCCACCCTTGCACCATGCTGCTGCAGGTTGTGGGCATAGTGGGTGGCATAGCCCACCTTTGGTGCAACCTGCATCTGGCATGTCACAAGGCACCTTCAGGAATAGCAACTTGTGTTATGCCTGGCGTAAGGTGTGAATTGCACCATGAGGTTCTGCATAAATCGCCCTGCGCCAGACATAACCTGTCTTGAAATTGGGCCCCTGGTATTTGTAATGCTATGCAGTTTACAAATATTAAGTGACAAATTAAGGTGCCCAGTTTTAAAACTAAGTGTGTTAGGTACCTATAGCATAGGTATTAATACAGGTATTTTTAAGTACAAGCTCAAGATTCAAAGAATATGAGACCTTAGCAGTCTTTTCTAGTATTGCCCAGCGTGTTTTGTGCAAATCGGCACTGTGCCTTAGAGCAGTGTGCAACATGTGTTGGAAAGTTAGTGGCTTAGGCAAGATTTCAACAGTCAGTGCACTTTTCAAACATGCCACTTTAGGGGATTTGTTGCTTGAGGAAACCAGCGTTCATCTTTGGTACACTGCTCAATCTGTGGAAATGTTTCGGTGTTGTAAAAAGTTCCTTCTGGTAACTTCTGATTTGATTCTTGGTCCACCCATTCCACAACAGTCTCTGAGAGCCCTTTGGATCTTCCTCTTTGTGGTGGGTTGCTGGAAGGTATATGTAGACATCTGGCTAGGCCACAGGTGTTGCTTCTAGGGGTTGTCACTGCTCAATATAAAAGAACAGGGTGGGAGAAATGCCAGAATGTGACAGTGAAAGCAGCTTATTTTAAATAAGTTAGCAATTTTAATTTAAATGTCCTATGAAGAGATTTTAGTGGTTCTTGAGAAAATAGACATTTATTCAACACACTAGAATAGTTTTTTGCAAACAGTTAAGTCTGTCTAAGGTTCCAGTTAAAATACATTTTAATCAGTATATATTTTTGGTTAAAAATAAGAGTTCATAATGATTCCAAAGAACTTAGTTTAAAGAAAAAAAGAAGAACAGGCATATAAAACTCAAAATGCTGATGCAAAATACTTAGCAAGAATAGAGAGAGCATATATAAAAAGGCTATATCCCTAACTAGCCATTCTGCTGAAAAAAAAACAAAATATTGTGTGCCGATAGCACTCCAGTGCACAGGAATCTTGACAGTCAGCTAGCTGATGAAACTGAAACAGCTCCTGAGTGGAGGTCTTGCTCTTATCGCTCTTACCACTTTTGCAGACAATGCTGTGCTCAGTGCTGGGCAGAAAATAACAAATCTAAGCCCAGAACGCTACACATAAGTTTTGAAGGCCTGGTGTTAAGGTCACGTGACCTTCCACATGTAGAAGTGTAGTGGAAGTGTACTTTTACTATACATAACCTTTTTTTTTTTATCTTGTCAATTTTATCTATTTTAAAAGGGGAAAAACTGTTTTAGCAGACAGTTTGTGCCAATTTAGACCTGGTTGGATGAACTAACCATGGAGTTCAGACCTGCAGCATTTCACAAAAAATAAAACCACTTCGCCAGCCCGGTGGCGCTGAGGGTTGAGGCGCTGGACACCACACCTCATGTCATGCCAGTGACCCAGGTTCAGCAGCGAGCCTGGGTTGTCGGGGGTCGGCATGGAGGAAGAGGATTGAGCATCCAGAGGACAGCTCTCTTCTTCTGGGAGGGAGGGGGGTCCAGACTCAGTGCTTGCCTGCCTCCTGGCGGAGGCCAGGGGTGCAGCAAGCATTGCAGCAGATGTTGGGGGACGAGGAATGGTGATGCCAGCAGTGATGCCTTGGCATAGGGTGCGTGCCACTTCTCCAAGTTAAAGCGGAGGAAAAATGCCTGCGGGTGCCGGGGAGACGGTGTGCCGGAGCGTGCCTCCGATATGCCCTTGCCTACCTGACTACCCCTGATCCGACAAGATTCAGAATTTTGGGGTGATTGCTTCCCCACCTCGAGCCCACTCGAGGGGATAAGCTACAGCTCCATGGGGACCGAGGGTAAGTATCGGGCGGTGAAGGGAGGCAGGAGGATGACTCCTAGGTGCTCCCAATGGGTCGGTGCCTGCAGGTCGTAGGCGTGGAGAAATAGTAATTTCAACAAAAAAAAATAAAACCACTTCATAAAACCACATGATTTTAAGTGTCCATGAACAGTTGCCAATACTTATCTTAAAGGACTTGCTATGTGCCATTCACATGGGGGTACACTCGGTACAAGGAGCCAACTGTTCTGAGTAAGCATACTGTATGGAAATGCACAAATGTGTAAACAGTTACAGTTGCCATGACACAGCAAGGGAGAGAGTGTTAAGAGTGTAGAAACATTTAAGAGAATGCCAAACACTTCACATGGGTCATCCATATTGTAGCATATGTTTAAAAGAAATTGAAAGAGTATTGAACACCTCCAAGGGTATGACAATGTTAACATACCTTTTCTAAGTTGGAGGTCAGCGTTTCAATACCCCAGCTCACTTGCTCCTCCAGAGTCCTCCACAGCAAAAAAATTAACTGCACAGATGAAACTCCCAGCTTTTCTGTATATAGTAACAAATCACAGTGTACAGAACTGTGCACTACTACCTAAACAATTTCTTTTTTTCTTTTGGCTATGGAAGTAACCAAAGCCATGTGTACTTTTTTGGATTGACTGCAAGTGGACACTCCTTGCTACTATCTAGTTCAATAGAAATTACATTTCTGATATGGTGTTGCCCTACAAGATCCTACACACCATGCCACACCATACAATGAGTTATTTTTTATGTTATCAAACTATACAACACTGTAAAGACTGTATTGTCACTCAGATTATTTTTTTTAATCTGTAAAAGTAGACAGTGCCAAGTATAATGCACTGTCTCAGGAAGATAGTTTTACCTTGTTGTCACTGTGCAGGACCTTGTGGACCTTGTACTCAAACCTAATTTTTACAACCCTGTAGAAGCTTGGAATACTTTCATCTCTGTGCTGCCATTAAAACATGACTATTACATGATGTGTCAGTGCAAGGACCCAGAGAACTCTGTGCTTCCAGACCTGTATAAAGAAGATTAAGGTGCAGTACATGTGCTGGCCAATCATGCATGGCAGACCAGCATGTCAGCGTATCCCCAAAACACTGGAATGCCAGCAGAAATCATACCGTTGTTGATCTCAGATCATACATATCTGTTCTGGTATGTTCAATCAGTTGAAAGTAGTTTCACTTACTTGATCTTTGCTGTCCTTCACTAGTTGTATACCTTGGCCTCTTCTCCTGCTTCTATGTGTGTATCTATGCATAACTGTGCATTGCTGGTGGGGGAGGGGGGAGGGGAGAAGCAGAGTTATGCTTGAGAACCCTAATGCCATATTTCACTACTTCCATTGTTGTGTTGGCAACCCTAAGTGATGCATTAACAAAGTTTTTTGCAATGAATTTCCATCCTTTTGCTTAGTACCAATTACATTGTCAGAGAAGTACTGCCAGTGTCATCATAAGTGTTCTTCAACTACACAGAAAGGTACATCACCAATAATCTTGGACCATATCTGCAGCCTCACACCTTCCTATACCATGGCCCCAGACCTGTAGCTTGGCCTTGGATCATGAGGGTAGAAGACAGGAAGTGGGAAGAGCTTTAGGGTTGAAAAACCAAACACTCATTTCCTTCCTTTTCTGGTTTTGTAACTATAACATATGCATTAACTTAGTTTTTGCTATGAATTTCCTTACTTTTTGAAGGGGTAGTTCCAGGAGAGATGAGGGTAGATTCAGGAGAGATGTAAGAAAGTACTTCTTCACAGAAAGAGTGGTAGATACCTGGAACCATCTTCCAGTAGATGTGATGGGGGTGAAAGCAGCGGTGTGGTTCAAGAATGCATGGAATAGGCATAAGGGAACCTTAGTGGAAAGGAAGGGGGGACCAGAAGGAGCCACAGATCAAGCAGGGTCTGCAGTAACACAATAGGTAGGGAAAAATTAGCACATTGGGTAGGATAAGCAGTTCTTATCTGTCATCAAATTCTGTTTCTATGTTTGAGAAAATATAGCACCAGATGTATAACTAGCTTCATGCAGTAATAACTTGCTTCACCCAGGGCCCAAAGCAAGAGATGGGTCACAACTTTTTTTTTCCATGCAGGGCTCTGTGGGAAATAACACTATAATCATAACCTAGTTTGCACAAGACCTGAAGTAGTACTTGAGTCATAACTTGCTTCACGTAGAGCTCTGCATGAAATCAGAGATAAGTCATAACTTGCTTTATGCAGAGCCATACGAGCCCTTCTCGAAGTAAGACATGAGCGATACAGAAGTATTGTATGCTGACTGCTTTGGGACATTAAATATTTTCTTTGTATATGCCTTTGCATATTAACATAGAAACATACTGTAGACAATGTATTTATTTATTTATTTATTTATTTGCTTTTGTTAACCGGGTAAGCACACTAGACAGCCAATTGCCTATTTTCAGGTGCGACCCGGGAGAGTTACAGAGGACAACTTCACATAAACCATTGAGGAATCAAAAGAAATACATAGCATAACAACAGGCAATACAAGATAGGCTCTAAGAACAACAGGCAATTCAAGACTGGCTCTAGAGGACAGTAGGCACAGAGTACATTCATGGACAGCTGAGGGATTGAGTAAGTTACATAGGGAGTAAACGGGGATTTCAAGGCTGACTCTAGAGTGAGGTTGGCACCATGTTCATACAAGGACATTTGAGGAGTCTGTAAATAAAAATACCAGAAATAACAGGCACTTGAGGCTGGCACTAGGACAAGGTTGGCACAGTGCATTGCAATAGAGAGGGGTAGGTGGAATGAAATGGAAGGTGGACAGTGGAGTAAAACAGAAGCAAGACAGTGGTAAGTGCCTGTGACGGGTAGGATAAGCAGAAAAAGACCAAAGGGTCATGTAGTCTGCCTAGAGTTCCCTATCTGCCCCTGGACCTGTTGTCCATACAGTGTTTTATCTTTCCTGGTCCACTGCCCAGCTCCCTTCCCTACTGCTACCAACCTGAGGAACTACTAAACCCTTCATTCTGTCCCAGCCATGCTTGAAACCATTTATGGTCTTTGCACCTACCACATACATCCACTGGCAGACTGTTCCATGGTTCCACCACACTTTTGGTAAAATAGAACATCCTCACATCCCTCTTAAATCTTTCCCCCACCTGTTTCCACTCATGACTTTAGTTTCTTGACTCTGTACTCCTGCTAAATTGTTCCCCACAGTCCTCCTTGTTTATTCCCTTCAGGAACTTGAAGGTCTCTATCATATCAGCCTGTCTCCCCTGGTTTTCAGTGAGTACATGTTCACTGCCTTGAGACAATCTTGGTAAGATCTGCTTTGAATAATCTTGGTCACCCTGCATTGCACCTTCTGCAGCATGTTCCTGTCCTTCCTTAGGTAAGGACTCCAGAACTGAGCACAGTATTCTAGATGCATCCTCACCAGTGACCTATATGGAGCTAGTAGTACCTCCTTTTTCCTGCTGTCATTACCCATTGTGATACACTCCAGCATCCTACTAGCCATACCACAGGCCTTGTTACACTGGCTTGATTGTTTGAGGGAGTCACTAATGATAACTCCCAGGTCCCTTTCTTCTGCTGTAGTGCTCAGTTTAATCCCTCCCATAAGATCTGCCCTGTTGGCCCTGAATCATCTTGGTCATCCTGTGTTGTGCCATCTCCACTCTGTCCCTGTCCTTCCTTAGGTAAGGACACCAGAACTGAGCTCAGTATTTCAAGCGTGTGACTTACTGTATGTAGCAGTAGTACTACCTCCTTTTTCCCTGCTGTCAATACCTCTTCTGATGCACTGCCTTGATTGCTTGAGGGAGTCACTAATGATGACTCCCAAGTCCCTTGCCTCTGCCATAGTGCTCAGTTTAACTCTACCCAGTACTTTGTCCTGAGTTTTTTCTTAAGTGTATAACCTGGCATTTTTTGGCATTGAATTTCAACTGCCAAACCTTAGACCACCTCTCTGGCCTTTGTAGATCCCTTTGCATCTCCCTGATCCCTTCATCACTATCTACCCTACTGCAGAGCTTCATGTCATCTGCATAGAGACACAACTTGGCCTGGATGCCCTCTCCAATGTTAAGAGGAACATATTAAAGAGGGTAGGATCCAGGAGAGATCCTTATGACATCACACTCATGACCTCCCTCTCTTCTAATTTTACCCTATTCACCACCACCATCTGCTTTAATTGTACAAAAGTACAAAATGCATGTGTTTTGGGGTTTTCTTTAGTCGTATTCTGACTGTTTTTTGTGTTTTGGGGCTTTAGACATTTTATTCATATAGGACTTGGTACATTTTTCATAACAGTTTTTACAATTCGACAAAGGTACATTTTTCGTAACAGTTTTTACAATTCAACAAATACCTTACAAACAGAAAAAAAATTGTTTTTCAATTTTTCATTTGTGTTTTTGACTGTTTTTGTTTTACTTTTTCTCTTTGCTCGCGTGTTATCAAGTGTGTGCACTATATATTATGCACACACTGAGTTCCATAAGTTTTGTTTTAGCTGTTTTTTGACACAATCATATTTTGTTCTAATTAAAATAAATAATTTTTATGCTCATCTCAGACATCTCATTACAATGTCTTCTGACACACCGCCCAACTGTCAACCTCTACAATCAAGTATTTTGTTACATTTGCCACATTCAAAGTTGTTGGTCATGTTAGTCTTTAACTTGGAAAACAAAAGCTGCATTTTTTCTGTTATTTTATTCAAGTGCTACACATATGTGTGAACTTTAAAACCTTTTAACTTAAAAATTAAATAGTTCCCTCCCAGCATGGTATGTATCCACATTTCAGATTTACATATAGGAGACAGAAGCAGCATTAAATTTCTGGATGTAAAACACAGCTGAGGGCATGATGGTAATATAATGGTTTTATTTTGTAACCACCTTTTTAGCCCACACATATCAGATTGAAAAAAACTATTAAAAGCCACTGGCATGTTATAAGGGAAGACAGGGCTTTGTTTGAATAGGTACAGGAACCCCAAGAATGTCCTATAGGAGACCAACTATAGAAGAGGACATATTTTTAAACAGCAGACAATCTAGAGCAAGGGGTCAGTCCTCACTTAAAAAGCTGCTGATGCCTCAAAGAAAACTATGCAAAACATAATAATTAGGTACAATTCAGTTTGCAGTCCAAATGTATTCTATAGATTTCACTTCCCATTCTTTTATTACAGAGGAAATTTGCATAAATACATGATCTTTATATATTAGAGTCTATCTGCCTCTGTAGCTTACTCCCTACTTCAAGTCATAATCCTCTGTTGTGACATCACAATCTGTTGCCATGGGAGTAACTGTGATGTCACAAGCAGTGCATTATGACCTCAGGTGGGGAGAAAGCAACAGGAATAGATGAGCTCTTCTGGAGCAGAACTCATGTTTTCATGCAGATGGCCTCAGTAATAAATAATGGGAAGGAAAAATACAGAACTATTGTGCAATATGAATTGAACTGTGTCTAAATATTATGTTTTGCCTAAGTTATAATGAAGGCATCAGCTGTTCTTTAACTTCAAAAGCCATGACTGTGTGGAATGTAAAAAAATTTCCATTTGTAAAGTGATTTCCCCGGTGTTCATTTTGATAACCCCCACAATGGCAGGACATATGAGATCCAACAGTTAATCACAATGTGACACTATTGGGCTGATATATCAAGCCATATGTACCTGCGGGTTATTTTATATAGGGAAAACTGTTAGGAAACTGAAGGTCAGGGTGGGGAAGTACTTTAGGTCTATTTCAGGTGGAAACCTAGAATATGCCACAGCCCTTCTTGTTAAAGAAGCCAGAGTACCAGCAGATCATAAGTTCACCTTTAGAGGTATTGACAAGGTGACTCTAGACCCCCAGGGAGGGTATTTTGATAACCTAGTCCTCTGTAGGAAGGATGTTTTGGATCTATAGCCTGGGGGCTAAGGACTTCCCAGGTTTGGATAGCAGCTTCCACCTTGCCCCTTTTGTCAAATAATGCCCTGGGACTTTAGTTCTTTTTAGATCCAGTTTGTCAAATATTGCATGGTTTATACTGACTTTAGTTTCTTTTTTTTCCTATTCTCCTATATAGGGTGGCTCAGTCTCAAGAAAACATAAGTATCTATAATATACTGTACGCAGCCAATCAATCACAAAAAGCTATATATCTTTGTCATCCAGGATGTTTTTGAAATTGTTCTCACCTTAAAGGCTTAGATTAGAATGAAGTGTTGCCTTTAATTTGTACATGGTATTGATATACTGTTCATTTTATACATTGTTACCATTTATTGTTATACTTTATACTATTAGTACGTTAGCCATGGTGTGCAATTACTGTTTTTATTATAGGACATGGTCCCTTTAAGAAAGTTCAGATTTAAGAAAGTTCTACTCCCATAGCCTCACCTTTGACAAAGGTTCATGTGCCCCAAAACATATTGGCTGGCATGCTTTGATCATTTTTATGGTCACTGAATAAAACATTTCAGCAAAACAAGTATTTGGGGCCTTTTTAAGGTGGTGTGTGCCAGATTTCCAAGTCTGTATGGATAAATGATTACACATTCTGTAGTTTTACTACTTCTTGTTTAGACTATTGTAGTTCTCTTCTTATTAATCTTCTGGCCTCAGCAGACATTCCTAATCAGTGTATTAAACAAGCATTAGTCAATGACGAACGTTTTATGCACTAGAAGATGTCTGCCCTTGCACCTTGTTTATGCCCTTGAGGTACTTGAACATGTCTATCATGTTCCCCCACTTCCTCCCTTCCTCCAATGAGTACATATTGAGGTCCTTTAATCTCTCCTGATATATTCTGTGTTGCAAGTCATGTACCATCTTGGTTGCCTTTCTCTGAACTGCCTCCACCCTGTCAATGTCCTTGCACAATTGTGACCTCCAGAATTGTACACAGTACTGTAGATGAGGCCTCACTAGTGCATTATACAATGGCATCACCACCTCATGCCTTCTGCTAATAATACCTCTGCCTATGCACCCCAGCATTTCACTGGCCCTCCATGCAACATTTGTGCTCTATTTTGATGCCTTTAGGTCATCAGAACTGATAACTCCTAGGTCCCTTTCTTCCTTGGTAATCATCAGCACCTCCACCCCATCCGGTAACTCTCCACAGATTTCCCTCTTCTCGTGTGCCTTATGTGGGCTTCTTTGCATTGAACCTCAGTTGCCACTCCTCAGATGATTTTTCAAGCTTCTCCATGTCCCTGCTCATTTTCTCCACCCCTTCTGGAGTATTCACTCTGTTACAGATGTTGGTGTCATCTGCAAACAGGCAGACAGACCTTTCCTTCTATCCCTTCCACAATGTCTGTAATGAAGACATTGAACAGGACTGGTCCCAGGACTAATCCCTGAGGTATCCTGCTGATCACCATCCTCTTCCCAGACTGGATCTCATTACCAGCATCCTTTGCCTCCTGTCTGTCAGCCAGTTTCTAATCCAGTTTATCAGCTTGTGCCCTGTGGCCAGACTACCCATCTTGTTAATCAGCCTTTTATGTTGGTCGGTCTCAAAGGCTTTCCTAAAATCAAGGTAGGTGATGTCCACTTCCCCGCCCTGATTTACTTCCTTACTGAGGCATTAGGGTTTCCATCCCTAACACCAACCCACACCCCCACCCTGCAGAGACTGACAGGCATTGGGGGTGTGCCTTTGAGTCATCAGCTGTAACACTTATGCCATTCCACCTCACCTCACCCTGCAGATGCTGACAGGGATCGCGGTCTGCCTTGGGGCCTTCAGCCCTTAAGCTCACCCCATTCCAGAAGGAAATAAACTGAGTTCGGTGCAGTATAGGAGAATGAGGTGAATGTTAGGGTGAAAACCCCAAGACACACCTTGATGCCTGGCACTGGCTGTAGGGTGGGGGTGGGGGTGGAATGGCATGAGCATTACAGCCGACGACCCCCAAGTCCTACCTCAAATGCCTGTCAGTCTCTACAGGGTGGGGGGTTGGGGCATTATGGTTGGAAACCCTAATGCCCCAGACATTTGTTTGTATTTTCACTCCAAATTTCAATATGGGCTTTTTGGGATTCCACCGCATGAATAGTGGTAATTTCATTTTGTTACTCATTCCTGAAAGGTGATTTCATGCAGCGACTGTGCCATTCGATGCTACAGGTGTGAAAACACATTTCAAGCAGGATATGAAAAATGACAGCTATACTGTTCATGAGGTGGTGAAAAACTGGCAATCCTGAATATTCGGAGTGAAAATGTAAATATTTGCCGAAGTTACGCGCATGCATAGCGAAATTTCAATGATTGCACGTAACTTGGGCCTTTTTGGATAGTTTTGTACCAAATTTTCAACATGGCCTTTTTGGGACACTACCTCATGAACAGTGACACTGCAATTTCATTAATCCATCTTGAAAGTTGATTTCACACAGCAACTGCACCGTTTTGTTGTTGACTGTTGTTTAAAGTATTCAGAACATGTTAGTATACAGGTGAGAGAAAGGTAACTCAAAAATTAGGGGTATTAAGAAGGGTAGCAGGAAGTTTGACTAAGAAAGTAAGGGGAGAAAGTAGTTGGGCAGTTATTAATCCCAGTTTTAGAATATGGGTCTATATTATATATGCACTCTAGCACCACAGTGTTAAATAAAGTAAACCAGGTTTATTATAAAATGAGTAAATTTATAACAAGAAGTAGGCATGGGGTGCATCATTGTGATTTATATAAAAAACTAAACTGGTTAGATCCGAAACAGAGAAGGGTCTATATTTGGTACAAACAGTGTTACCAAATATTAAAAGATGAACCTAGACATTGTTTGTTTGATCATATTATATTTAAAGATGATAGGTTGTTAACTATGCACACAAGATCTTTTGGTAAAGAAATTCCCATGATTAGATCTCAGAATAAGTATGGAAATGAAATACTCCAGAATACAGTTGCTTATTATTGGAATAAATTTCCCCAGAGATTGAAGGTTATTAAAAATTCATCCATTTTTAATAGCAAATTAAGAGAATATTTGCAATTAACATATACCTGTTTTAAGTAATATATTGTTGTGTGATTGTGATGTAATGTCTTGTATCTTTGTATTGCTTGTTATTTATAAACAGGACTTTGTTGAAAACAGGACTGATGTCCCAACAAATGTATTTCCTGTATAAAAATAACATTTTACAAACAAAAAAACATTTTGCGACACAGGTGCGTAGACGCATTTTGGGCAGGATGTGAAAAATGACAGCTATACTGCTCATAAGGTGGTGTGAAATAATGGCAATGTTCAAAATCTGGAGTGAAAATATTAAAAATTGATGAAGTTACAAGCATGCATAGAAACTACACAATGCACGCTTGTAATGCAGTCATTTCTTTGAATTTTTTTCACCGAATCTGTAACTTGGGCTTTTTGGGACTCCTCCTCATGAAAAGTGGCACTGCTGTTTTGTTAATCAGTCCCGAATGGTGATGCCACACAATGACCACAAAATCACCTTTTAGGACTGAGTAATGAAATGACAGTGACATTGTTCATGGGGTGGGGTCCCAAGAACACAATGTTGAAAAATTGGGGCCAAAATTCTTAAAAATGACTGAGATATCAATATAAGTTGAAACCCCCTATTGACTGCCATTATACGGTGCTTACCTTTGATTCTTCAGTTTGCCTATTGGCTTTGAAGAGTGCAGACATGTCCTGGTCCAGAGAAGATGACAGCACCGACCTCCAGAGGTGAGTATGGGGTAAGGGGGTAAGTGGCAGTGGGTGTTCAGTGGGAGGTGGGAAGGGAGGGGACTGGGGAGGCGATGAGGGACCATTTTCTTATTTGCAGGTTGAAAAAAATACATCAGGGGATGATTTTCTTAATTTACAGGGCTCCAAGTGTGCCACATGAGTTCAGGGGAGGGGATATATGCTGCCAACAGAGGGATTGGGTGCCCCCATTGGCAAAGCAAGTAGGCTTGGGGGGGCATCTGACACTGAGAGTGGGCATCCTGGTGTTGGAAAGATAAATGAATATAAAAAAAACAATTATCTGGGCACACTGGGGTGGGCTCCCAGCATGCCACAATGTGAGGTGAAATACATGCTGATTCAGGGATTGGGCACACCGATGTCAGCAAAAAGATTTGGGGGGAGCAAACCAGTTTGATGCAGGATTCTGCATTGAAGAAAATATGTTGGGGGACAGTTTTCTTTTTCCACAGGTTTATTTTTTTTTTTTTAATAGCACACTGGGGTGGGCTCCCAGTGTCCCACATTAATGGGGAAATACATGCCAACACAGGGATTGGGCAGCCTGATGTTGGCTTTAACAGAAAGCCTCACTGTGGCTAATGTTGAGGTGGGGGGGGCTGCAGAGAACCAAGCACTAGGAGAGAAAACCGCACCATGGCTAACATTTAAGCTTTTGGGGTGGGTGCCAGAGGGAGAAAAGATGGGCCATAACTGTGGCCATGTGCATTAGTGTGCACCCTAATGCACATGGCTAGAGTTCAGGCTACAGGAAGAAATGTGCTTCCATTGGTGTGGTTCATTTCTTTTAAGTCCAGGACACACCATGTCAGCAAAGCCAAACTGCTGTCATGGGCAGAGTGCCTAGTCATTGGTGTGCACTGCCAAACCCACTGCAATTTCAGCTGTAATTGGCTTGGCAGTGACACATCTCTCATTTCCCATTATTGTCCCAGGACATTTGGTGTGCAAGCTCATCAAATGCAAAAATGGTGCTGCTTGGTTGATTTCTGGTGCAAGATGCCATTACCATGTTACTCTACTGTATTTTCAAATCTCGTCACTGGCTACCACTAAATCCCAGGTTTTGTTTTACAATTCTGGTTTTGATGTTTTCTGTCCTTGATTCTAGTCAACCCTCTTATCTAGCAGATTGTGTTAATTAGTTCTGTATACACCTTCACACATTCTGGCTTCTTCATTATTCCTCACTTTAAATTAAATTAACTTGCTCCTAGATTATTTCCTCACATTGGGACAGATGTATTTATATATCCATGAATCCTCAAATGTAATGTATTTTTGATGAGCTCTTAAGATGTTCTTCTTTGATTACTTTTGTTGATTATCCCATAATTGTTGTAATATATCTGTTTTGTTCATGGTGGGACTTGTTAAAATATGTTTATGTTTAATAATTTGTATAATGTTTTTAATTTTTATTGTACAGAAAACTATTTGATGATGTGCACTTTATAATGCTAAAAAATATTAAATAATATAATACTGCTATTTGCTCATGTTGCTATTTTGATTAAAGTTGAGCATATCAAGATGTTCCATTTTCATCCATGTAGCAGCCCATGCAAGTTGAAGACTCTGTCTCAAAAGCTACCATCTACTGTGACGATATCATTGATTGGAGCACCTACTGTATAATTGTGCAATCACCCAGAAGACACAGAGCTGTTTTTAAAGACAAGGAAGAGAGAAAACAAAACAGAGACAGGTACAGAATTAGAACAGGGACAGCAAATATGAAATGGAAATGCTGTAATGTTTCCCTTCCCTTAATGTAAGTAAAGTGTTGGACTCATCAGTTCCTGACATGATTCATAGGTTATATATATTGTGTGATACAACTGTACTGCTTGTACTGTACCTGCAAAGACCCTGAAATAAAACCCTTGCATTATTTTTCAGCCTGCAATGATGTTTAAGGAGAGGAGTATGGGCTTACATTGTCTCGTGCCTTGTCTCCTTCTGGAAAGACACTGTATTCAGGCTGAATGATTATGTAGATATCTATGCTTGAATAAGAACAGCCGTGCGTCTACTATGCTTACTATTCTTTTCTGTCTGAGCACGGAGTTCTGCATTAAGAACTGGTTATTATTCTATGAGGGTTGTTTGGTTTAGTCCTAAACCACAATCTGCAGTGTAATCCCAATTTAAAAACAAGTCCAAATCCAGAGGTACTTGGCAAATCTAGACCTACTCCTAGATTTCCTAGATTTCCTTATAGCTATTTTAGGCCTTGCTTTGTTTATGGTGGTTGTTCTATCCCTACCACAATAGGGCCAGGAGAAGTGAAAACTAGAAGCTAGGAATAGCTCCACTTACTTGTTTTTCATAGAGAGAATTTAACTTGGTATTCTTTGTTTCACACAGTTATGCCTTTTCAATGTAACAAATTCCCCTTTTCAGCTTGTGGTGACACATCAACATTTAGTTAGGTTCTTATGTGATGTTTAAACTCCTAAGACTGCCCAAGAAATTGAGCTCTCTGGTTCAAAACTAAAACATGAACAAGCTTTCAAAAGCTCCTTGGAAAGGATCATAGTACATTAACACTCCAGTCTATGTTCCTTCGATCTTAAAGCAGCTCTGTGGAATTCTATCCACAGCCTGCAGTGCAGTTAGTTAAACAAACATAGCAGAGTTCAGTCTTTAGTAAAGTATACCCCATGCTACTGGCACTGAATAATGAAAAAATATGTTTGGGGTGCTTTTGAAGAAGACATGAATTGACACTTTTTTAAAATCTGATGTACGTATATTTTTATACACAAAGAGCCCAAGTACATGGGCCAAAAGAAACATGTCAGAGTATTTGGGTTAGTATCATTTGGCACCCAGAGGACGTCTTTGTTAAAATGTGCAAAATGGCTATAATGTGATATTACTATAGACTGTACCCATGCCGTGTTATTTTGGCACATTTGCTTTTAAATTAAAACATACAATACAGTAATTCTGAATGGTGTGATCTTACCACTAGTAACAATGTTGGGGGGAAAAAAGTGACACTGAGAGCAGAAAGTGTACCTCATATAAGAATAATGGATGGGAAACCATACACAACAAGGCTGTATTTACATTGAGGAGTTCTGAAGACATCAGAGGTTTCTGGAACAAAATACAAGAGGTCTCTGATGTAATCAGAACCCAGAGATGGAGACATATGTCTTGTCTGTGCATGGTGTTCTATTTGTTACTTTTTTATAGTATGCTTTATAGTTTCCAAAAAAAAACAATATTCTTGAGTCCCCCCAACATCAACTGTTCCATTTTTTTTCCGTACTTTTTCTGTTTCTGTCTGCCTGAGTCAAAATAGAGATGGAAGCAGTCGTAGTGAGGAGTCCTTCCCCAGTGGCAATTGTTTTAGCAAGTAAACAACATTAAAAACAAACTTTTATTGCCACAAATGGTTTTGGCCACCCAGTGGATGGCTATTGAGCATCTGGGTACAGGGTGTGCTTTTTTTCTAAATGATAGAAAAGTAGAAAAATTTTGTGGGGCATAGCTGAGCACTATCTGCTGAATTTTAAATCTAACAAGGTTGTAGCATCACAACTGTGGGACAAATACTTTTGTGACCTTTGAACTGTGGTCCAACAACTTTGTGTTACCTATGGATTTCCAGATATAGTAACTAGCAACCATATACTATTACAGTGTTTGTAAGTAGTGTCATGGACATTAAGTAACCAAGGGTTTTACTGTTTTATTTCACATTTTTAAACATGTAACATACTGGTCCCAATTCTCAAAGTTTCCCCGAATGATGCAAGGGGTTTACATCATGATGAATGATGTATGGTGCAGCTTGCACCAAAAAGTGCACTGAGAGCAATTCTCAAACATAGCCTACATGCGCCAAAGGGGGCTTGTGCCATCCATGTGGCACAAAATGGGCTGTGGCATAGCACTAGGGAGCTTGCAGCTGATGAAAGTTGCCATATCCCCTAAATCAGGATTCTCTAAACCCTCCCAGAGGGCACATTTCTAGGTACTGTTAGACCTGACTGGGCTGGTCTAAGAGTATGAAATCCCCTGGGAGGAATCGAAAGCATCTCAGCCCTCCCTGAGCAGGAGGAACATGTGCCAGGGTCCCCCTCCCCATTCCCAACCCCATATATACAAATGGCCATACTGCCCTGGTGTCCAGTGATCCCCCTCCCCGTCCCTGATTCCATATATAGAAATGTCTATACTGCCCTGGTGTCCAGTGGTCCTCCTTATTCCAAGCACCCCTCCCAACAATACTCAAGAGTTTCAGGAGTCTAGGGAACCCCCACCCCCACCCTGAAAGGTAGTGCCCTACTACCATGCTTCCTCCATCTCACTCCAGAGCCAGAAAATGGCACAGCCTTCCACTCTCCACCATGGCTGGCCACTTACTGAGCTGTCAGGAGGTACATGCTGTATAGTAGCTGTTGCAGTATGCGGCTCCTTGACAACTCAGTGGCCTGCCATGAGCAGGTGGAGGCTGTGCCAGCTACCAGATCTGGGATGGGATGGGGGAGAGGGGTGGTGGGGCACTATCTGCCATTGTGGGGGGGTGAGGTCCTCTAGACATACAGGGACTATTGGATATTGTTAGATGGGGAACTCAGGGATGGGGGGACCACTAGACATCAGGGCAGTATGGACATTTGTATGTAAGGAATTGGGGATGGGAAGGGGGGAACCACTGGAAACCAGGGCAGAATTGACATTTTTATATATGGGATTTGGAATAGAAAGAGGGGTACCACTAGCCACCAGGGAATGGTTCATCAAACAGTCTTTCTACTATCCAAGACTGCCACCCAACCATGCCCACAGTTTGCGGCAAACCTGCCAGATGCTCCATCTATTTGGCACACAGCCACATTTTCTGCCAGCAAATTTCTATGTGTCTAAGTATCTGCAAGCTGTGGGACTTTGCTGCCAGGACCCTACCTGATAGAGAATCAGGCGCAGGGTCCTTGGTGCACCAGCAATTGGTGGAGGCTGCCATTGGCACAGCTTGCGCTGCCTTTGAGAATCAAGCCCACTGTATTTATAACGAGAATGTTTTGAAATACTTTGCTACAGCTCTAATTATCATCATTATTACTAATGATCTTTATTCAAATTTATCAGTATAGGCCAATTCAGGCTAGAGAAGAGTGAGCCAGGAGATCCCAGCTGGAGTTTCACCTTAGCCTGTGGCTCACTGTGTATCAGTAAGTTAGTCACTTGGCTTCTTTTTGTTTTTATCCTGCTAGCTGTATGATGCAGTAGATTTTGAACATTACTGTATATGAACTACCTCTATCTGTTCTGTGCATTTAATCAACAAACATCTGTTGCATATCAGTACTGGTGTCATCAGTCTCCAGAGTTTTAAATCGTAGTCCTTCTGATTCACTGCAGAGTCATTCTGTATCAACAAATAACTCAAGTACCTGAAAGGAGTACTACAGCCAAAATTTGCAAAAGCACATGTTGTGCAGAGTGTTTTGATTTGTGTGTGTAGTCCTCGTGTGTCCTTCCATTTGTTTACTATTAAGAGTTTTTTCTAAATTAAAGCCTTTTAGTTATATAGTAGTTTTATGGCCCCTGGGAATCTCCATCTTAGCAAGATGTATTGCTCTTCTTTTTCCTACAATGCCTCCTGTACCATGTGACAGTGATATGTCTGGGACCACAGAGTCAGAAACTGCCAGAGGTAGGATCCCGGTGTTCTGGCCTCCAAATTCAATATTTTTGTTTTCTATGTGTGTGTCAGGTCTAGCCAGCAGGAGTAAATGTTTTGCTTTTAAAACTTTCCATTTCATCAAACTACAAACAGCCATAAAAGACACACAAATCACCCCAGATAATCAGTCCAATAATTAGTAAAGATGCTAGCTGTTTTCTTACAAAATAACCCACTCTATTAGCTGTCAGATATTTGCTAAACTGTAAATAGCCATTAGTGCTCACTGGATAAGGAAAGTCACTTAATTTCACAGCTCTGCTACAGTAAATTGACTCTGAAACTAATGCTTGCTGAATCAATGGATCTAAACACATCACTGTCATGTGGGACGGGAGGCATTGTAGGAACCAGAAGAGCAATAAACCATGCCAAGATGGAGACGCACAGGGGCAATAAAACTACTGTAAAACTAGCAGGCTAATTTAGAAAAAAACTGCTAATAGCACACAAAGAAAAGGAAATACTAGAACTACACAAAAACACTGCACAACATATGTTTTTGCAAATTCTGACTGTACTACTCCTGTAAGACACATTTCTTTACCTTACTCAGGATAATGCAACAGAGTTGCAACACCTGATTTTTGAAGGAGTCCTGCTTCTATTTGATTTTATGTTTGAAGAAACTAAATCACAGGAAGCTCAAGTGACTTTCTCAGTGTGAACCTCTGACTGCAATGGGATTCAAACCTCAGATGTATTGTTCAATGTTCCAATGCCTGAATCTAATTCCAAATGCCAATAATATTGTGGCATTCAGACCACTGGTGGAGGAAAGGCCTGAAAAATGATAGGGCCAAGAAGGTAAGGGGTAAATCCCCCATCCTGATGCATGGGTTCATGGACATACTCAGTCATTTCTCATCCAAATATGTAATCTGTGGAGTAATGAAACCCCTACCCCTGCTGACTGAGAGGCAGCTTCCAGTGCCCAGTTCCTTGAGGCCTACCTGAAGGCCTGGCCCTTCTTTTTCATTTTTAAATTTTAGTCACTGTGGCTTAACTCAGCAGGCAATTAACTCAACCCACCCCCATCAACACTACTCAGAACTTCATGTTTCAAAATTCTGCTGACACCCTGCAAGCCACAATGGGAGAGATTAGAAAGTAACACTGCTTACTGCATCTGCTGCATTTTAAAGGTGCAGTCCTCCCTAGTAAATAAATTAACAGCACTGCAAACTCGTAACCCGTCAGGTAAAAAATAAGCAAACCCGATGGTTGAAAGCTGACCTACTAGCTAAACTTAAGCTAAAGGACAAAAGCTGGCTCCGTTATAAAAACTCAGGGCTAGCCTCTGAGCTCAATACTTACAAGGCTCTGCGAAATGCCTGCGAAAAGGACATCAAAAAAACCAAGAGCTCATATTGCAAAGACCTACTGACCAACTCCTATGGTGACCCCAAAAAGTTTTGGTCACATAATAAATTCTTTCTTGGTTCTAATCTGGCATCCACCCCTAACGATATGTCACTTGATGGGTTACACTGTAATAATCCCAGAACCATTGCAAACTTTTTCAACTATAAATTCTCAGACTTAACCAACTACACCTCCTGTTTCCCTGCCCAACCAAGTGTATCCACCCGACCTATTGCAAACGGTCCTCAGTTCTTCAGATCAGTCACAAAATGTGAAGTGCTTAGATTGCTAAACAGTATCTTGGACTGCACAGCAGCCGGCTTGGACAATCTAGAGCCCAGGCTCCTTAAGATTGCAGCCCGTTTCATTGCTGCTCCCCTTGCCAGGATTTTCATGCTCTCCCTGTGCCAGGGCTGCATCCCTGACATATGCAAAAAAGCTAGGATTACTCCAGTTTTTAAAAAAGGAGATCGTAAAGATCCCTCAAACTATAGGCCCATTGCCATCCTGTCTGTCCTAAATAAAATTCTTGAGAAGATTGTAGCTGCCCAGATAATTGACTTCTTACAGAAGCATGATCTACTCATCACTGCCCAGCATGGTTTTCGCAAAGGCCATAGCACCACTACTGCCCTCCTCAAATTCACATCAGATACTCAAATGGTAATGGACTCCTGTCTCCTCACTGGTGCAGTTTTCATTGACATGACTAAGGCATTTGACCTAGTTGATCACTCCATCCTTCTAGCCACCCTGGGATCACTAGGTTTCTCAACTAATGTTGTTAGATGGTTTGGGAACTACCTATCTGATAGGTCTCAAATTGTGAAATACAACTCTACCCTCTCGGACAAAACAACCATAAATATTGGGGTGCCGCAAGGCTCCACCCTTGGGCCCTTACTTTTCTCTCTTTTCATAAATAACATCTCCGCTGACCTCCACAAGACAGCCTCCCTGCTATATGCTGATGACATTGTGCTATATGCTAGTGCTAAAAGCATTGATGACATAAACAAATGACTCTCTCTTGACTTCCAGCTAATACAAAAGTTGCTATTTACTCACAAACTTGTACTAAATGAGTCTAAATCCCAAGTTATGCTCTTTGGATCAAATGCAAAGCTCAAGCATGCCCATCCAAAATTTAAAGTCACCTCCTTAAATAGAAACATAGAAACATAGAATTTAATGGCAGATAAGGACCGCTTGTCCCACCTAGTCTGCCCATTTCCCTACCTAATAGACAAACTGCAGATCCTAGTTACCAACAGCCTACTTCCTCCTACCCCCCACTAGAATTACCTTATGTCTGTCCCATGCATTCTTGAATTCCCCCACTGTTTTTGACTCTACGACCTCCTCAGGAAGGCTGTTCCATGTATCCACAACCCTCTCTGTGAAGAAATACTTCCTCACATTACCTCTGAGCCGTCCCCCCTCTATTTTCAAATTGTGCCCCCTTGTTTTTGCACATCTCTTTTTCAGAAAGATGCTATCCTCTTTGACTTTGCTGATTCCCTTGAGGTATTTGAAAGTTTCTATCAGGTTCCCCCTCTCCCTCCTTTCCTCAAGGCTATACATCTTTAGTTCCTTTAGTCTTTCTTCATATGTCTTCTGATGCAGACCATGCATCATTTTGGTTGCCCTCCTCTGGACAGCCTCCACCCTGTCTATGTCTTTGCAGAGATGGGGTCTCCAGAACTGTACACAGCACTCCAGATGTGGTCTTACCAACTGTCTGTACAGAGGGCCAATAACTTCCTGTTTTCTACTGGTGATGCCTCTCCCTATGCATCCCAGTATCCCCCCAGCCCTCCTTACTGTCTTCTCACATTGCTGGCCCACCTTTAGGTCATCTGATATGACTAACCCCAGATCCCTTTCCATTTTTGTTGTTGTCAGTATCTCACCCCCCATTGTGTACTCTTCCCCTGGGTTTTTGTTTCCCAGGTGCATTACTTTGCACTTCTTTGCATTGAATTTAAGCTACCATACATTTGACCATTCCTCCAACCGTGCCAAGTCCGTTTTCATTCTTTCCACCCCACCTTGTGTATCAACCCTGTTGCAGATCTTTGTGTCATCTACAAAGAGACATACCTTCCCTTCCAGTCCCTCTGCAATGTCACTTATAAAGACATTAAAAAGGACCGGCCCCAGTGCTGAACCCTGTGGTACCCCACTAGTAACCCTCCTTTCTTCACTGTGGACTCCATTTACTATTACCCGCTGTGTCCTGTTGTCCAACCAGTGTTTTACACAGGCTACCACCCTGGGACCCACTCCCAGGCTGGCTAATTTGTTTATTAATCTTTTGTGTGGGACTGTGTCAAATGCCTTGCTAAAGTCTAGGTAGGCCATGTCCACAGCACCTCTCTGGTCTACTGCTTTGGTCACCCAGTCAAAGAAATCAATTAGAATTGTCTGACATGACCTTCCCACTGTGAATCCATGCTGCCTTGGGTCCTATGCCCCACTGGCCTCTAGGTACTCAACAATTCTTTCCTTCAGAAGTGATTCCATCATTTTCCCTACCACTGAGGTCAAACTGACAGGTCTGTAGTTTCCTGCCTCGTCTTGCTCCCACTTTTGTGAAGAGGAATCACAACCACCCTCCTTCAGTCCTCATGTACCACACCATCCTCCCATGATTTTTTAAAAAGGGTAGTCAGTGGTGTTACTAGTTCTTCCCTTAGTTCTTTCAGAATTCTGGGGTGAATCCCATCAGGCCCCATTGCTTTATCCACCTTCAGTTTTAAGAGTTCTTTCAGAACCCTTTCTTCTGTGAAAGGATTAATATCAGCCCCCCCATGCAGAGTGCTTCTATTGACCGGATTAGGTATAATGCTTTTCCATTGTGAATCCTGAGCAGAAGTATTTGTTCAGTATCCCTGCTTTTTCACTGTTGCTCTCTGCCCAACCACCTTCCTCTTTGTTCAGCCTCAGTATCCGTGCCTGAGTCTTTCTTTGCTCCCTAATGTACCTATAAAAGGTTTTATCCCCCTTCTTAACTGAGTTGGCTATCTTTTCCTCGGTTTGGGCCTTTGCTATTCTGACTGCCTTACCTGCTTCCTTCTGTTTTAATTGGTACAGTTCTCTGTCCTGCTGCTTCTGTGTTTCCTTATACTTCCTGAATGCTATCTTTTTCTCCCTTACCTTCCCCGCCACTTCTTTTGAGAACCATAGTGTTTTTTTCTTTCATTTTGATTTGTTTATTTGCTTCACACAAAGGCTTGTTGCCTCTGTGATGGTGGTTTTGATGTTTCCCCATTGTTGCTCCACCCCACCTTCTTGCCTGTTTGCTAGTGCTTTTCTGAGACACTCTCCCATTTTGACAAAATCAGCCCTCCTGAAGTCCAGTACCTTCACTTTTGTGTGGCTTGACTCTACAGCTAAGTTTATCGTGAACCACACTGTTTGTGGTGCTTGTTCCCAGATGGCTACCCACTTCAAGATTAGAGGTCCTCTCTCCATCCCCATTTGAGAGTACCAGATCTAAGATTGCTCTCTCCTGAGTGGGTTCCAAAACTAGCTGTCTGAGGCATGCCCCCTGTAGGACATCGAGAATGGCCCTGCTCTTGGATGTGGCTGCAGCAAAGATGCTCCAGTCAACATCTGGCATATTCAGGTCCCCCATCAGCAATATCTCCCCTTTCTCTGCTGTCCCAAGAATGCCTTCTATCATTTCCTTGTCCATTTCCTCCCCTGAGATGGGGGTCTGTATACAACCCCTGTGTGGATTGTGGAGCCATTTCCAGTCTCCAGGGTGACCCACAGTGCCTCCTCTCCTCCCTGTTTACCCTTTAGCTCTGTTGCTTTGATCCCTTCCCTTACATAGAGAGCTACTCCTCCTCCTCTTCTTCCCTCCTGTCCCTCCTGTAGATTGTGTACCCTGGTGTGTTGACATCCCAGTCATGGTTCTCTGTGTACCATGTTTCTGTAACTGCCACAATATCCAGGCATCCCTCTTCCTTAAAAGCCACTATTTCTGGGAGCTTTTTACCTAGACTACGGGCATTGGTACTCATTACCTTCCATTTTTTTATGACTTTATTTCTTTTTGCCCCATCCCTGTCCCTTCTGCCTTTGTCTTTTTCTCCATTTACTCCTGCCCTTCTCCCTATCGACTGCTGTATCTTGGTGTTTACCTCATTATTTACCCTAATTTTTTGGGGGGACTAGGATTTCCCTTCTCCTCTTCATTGCCTCCCCCCTTGGCTAGTTTAAATGCTTGCCATTGAAGCATTTAAACCTATCACCTAGGATCCTGGTTCCCCTCCAGGATAGATGCAGACCATCGTGCCTGTATGGGCCTGCATCCCTCCAGGTGGAGCCCCAGTCCCCAATGAAGCAAACTCGAGCTCTGCACCAGCTTTTTCAACCAGTCATTGAATCCCATGCAGCGGAGTGCCCAGCCTCATCCATGCCATAGACAGGTAGCACTTCCGAGAAAGTTACCATGTGTGCTACTTGTCTAAGGCCTCTCCCCAACTCCACAAACTCCTGTTGCACTGCACTGATCCCATTCTCAGCCAGGTCATTTGTCCCTAGGTGGATAATGACATCCAGCTCCCTCCTCCTTGCCACTGCTCCCATGATCCTGAAGATTCGTTTCCTGTCCCTCCAAGTCTTGGTGCCAGGCAGGCACCTTACCTCCCTTTCCCTTCCCTCCCCCAGTTCTACCCCCCTAACAACTGAGTCCCCCACCAGGAGTTGTTTCCTTCCCTGTGGAGTCCTTGGCCACCCTCCTGTGGGTCTCCATTGTGGAGGTTCCCAGCATCCTCCTTGGTCTCCACTGCAGGTGCCTCCATCAGGAACCATGCTTCACCAGAGTGGTGAATGGATTGTGGAGAGGCACAACTGGAGGGATGCACCTCTGTTCCACCACCCTCACCCTCCCTGAGCCCACCATGGTCCAACCACTCCTCTTTCTTGGCAACCTCTGAGGTAGTGGTGGTGGCCTGGGTGGTCCCTGGGTGGGGGAGCAGGTTTCCTGAATCCTTGCCAGGTCAGCATGGAGATGAACCACCTCCTCCCTCAGACCAGAGAGGTGCCTGCAAATACAGCAGCATTGCAGTGTCCAGAATGTCTCCCGGAAGACTGCTGCTCCACAGCCAGTGCATTGTACCACTCTCCACATGTCTGTGTCCCTTCCAGTTACAGCTGCTTTTTTGTTTTTTGTTCTTGTTTTAATGTGTGCAAGCTTGTGAGTGTCTATACCCCCTATTCAGTGTGCTGTGCCTTTAAGGATATGAACAGGTGTATGTTGTTAGCAGTTTTGGGGAAGTGATGTCACAGCCCCTGCTGTAAAGGAAGTTATGCGCTTGGGGTGGGTAGGGTGAGGGAAGGGTGGGTGGAGTAAACATATGCTGTCCAGAAACAATCAGCTACAGCTCTTACCCTCCACCCCAGGGAGTGCCTTCCTTCCTTTCAGACTCCTATTTCACAAAGGCTAAGCAACAGGTCTAGTCACAACTGACTGCAAATATCTCCCAGCTACAGTTCCTCCTTGGCAAATTAAAGTTAAAACTAAGACAAGCTCACCCCAAAAACAGAATCAATACTAGTTACTTACACAGGTCCAAAAAGTAATAATTCAGTTCAGTGTAGTCTAGAAAATAACCTCCTTGATTCAAGGAAGCTGTGGCTGCTTTCTCACTCTCCCTGTCTCAGGCACAGTAGTTGGGGTAGTAACTTAATTTAAATATCTGGCATCACCCTTGATCCATCACTAAATTTTGATTACACATCAATCTGACTTGCAAACTGGTACATGCCAAACTTGAAATAGCCTACCAAACCAGCTATATGCTCACTCCCTCAGCAAGTCTTGCCATTGCCCATGGCATACTCCTACCATCACTTACCTATGGTGCTGCAACATATGTTTCTGCATGCAAATCAGTCCTTAGGAAGTGGGATGTTACATTTAACAACATCTGTCACTATGCTTCCTCCTCACATTGGCTGAAACACCACTGTCTCCTCTATTCTGACCTGCGATGGCTTCTTCCTACAGAACTAAGGCTTCATGCTTATGACTTTATCATTGACAATATGGTCCATCTACAAATACCTAAATCCCTGGCAGGCCTTTTCCAAAACCTGACTCCTTGCTATGGATTGCGTTCCACTGACCAGGCCCCTGTTTTCATCCCCAGACACTGCACCACAAAAGGTGCTAGTGCTTTCACCTGTCATGCCCCCAAATACTGGAACTCCCTTTCACTAACCTTGCACCAATCAACATCCCATGCATCTTTTAAAAAAGGGTTACGTAGTTATCTTGATACTTCCCACAAATGCTCCTGCTTCAAACCTCCCTATCTCTTTCCATCCCAGCCTTATCTCTCTTTTCTGATCTGCCCCCCATATGCAATGCACTTCTCCTCTACCTCCCCTTTCCGTGTCTCTTACTTCTATCACTTACTATTATCCATCCCCTAAGTTAACTTTTTAATCCCTCATTAGTACTAAAAATGGTTATTCTGTCATGTTTGTTCTTCCTCAAAGCAAACTGTGGCGTAATTTAGTTGTTGTACAACTCCATGTTTTTTTTTTTCTCTTTTCCCACACTGATACCGTAACCTCCTTGTTTTTAGTTATTTTTTTGCAACCTGCTTGTAAACAGTTGTAAATGATTTTTGTTGTACTTGTCTTTGGAATGTCTTCCCTATATTGTTGTTTTGTATCCTCCCGGGTCGTGTCTGAAAATAGTCATTGCTATGGCTAGTGCACTAACCCAGTTAACAAAAACTTAATAAAATAAATAAAATAAAATAAAATGATTGCAACAACTGATAGGGCATGGCCATAGTGGCCCCCTCCCATTCTGGCACCTGTAATTCAGACTTTGAATTCAAATCCAGAAACTGGCCCTATTTAAATTATATTCAGTAGGTTTAACTCCCAGCTCATAAGTTAAACCCTCCACATTCCTCTAATCCACCTGAGTTAGAAATAACCCCCTAAACATGAGAAGGGATTGTGAGCTTGGTGATGGGGTGCTTAGGGGTTTGGTTATTTGGGTGGATGAAGATCACAAGTTGGGAGATAGGATGGTTTAGACTGAGGTGTTATTATTTGAGTCAGGTTAGTCTGGGAAGTTGTGATGGTCAGAAGGATGTGGGGAGGGTTAGGAGTTATTTTTATGTTTGCTTGCATGCATGTGAAAAGTGAACAAATTGTGGCTACTCGCAAAGTAGGGCCTGAGATACTGTAGCAGCCAATGCAGCTGAACCTGTGGGAGGTGTACGAGTGACAGGTCAATGAAGAGCAAGCTGATGATGTTGCTGTTCAGCCCTGATTATGGGCAGAAACATTTTGTTGTTGAAAGGATGCAGTCACATCTATCACAGTGTGGCTGTATCTTTTATTTACAAGATGCTATCCAGTAGCCAGCTGAACAGCGTCATCATCAGCCATCTCCTCCCCCCTCCCCCAAATGTCTGGTAGTTGTCTAAGAGACAAAGTTTACATGATGAAGAGACCCCAGTACCAACGAAGCTGTTTGGTCCACTTACACCACAGATATAAGTATCAGCAGCATTGCAGTTAACTGTACCCCCAACAGTTGCTTCCAGGTTTCATCGGCATGTATCAGCAGGTTATATCCATAAAACAAATAGGCATTGCTGAAGTCAATAGACCTTTAATGCACAGACCAGATTTCTCAAAACATTACTTGACCAGGAGCAGAATTGCCTGGTGAACTAGGAATGCTAATTACATCCTTGCAAATAACTACAAAAGAGAAATGTGACCTGCTCTTTGCTCCCATGTTGTTGTTTTAATTTTACTTGTTGCTATCCTGTGTGCCTCACGATCTTGTGTCTCAGTGTTTGAATTATGGAAGTGACTGGATAGGGAGGTCTCTCAGGCTCTGCTGTGGCTCTTTAATACAGTATTTCCTGCCTGGAACCTGCTCTGTGTGTGATGCATGCTGGTGCCTTGGGGGGGAGGGAAGGATGGATCATCTTCTTGCTTGAGATTGACCACTGCCCCCCACATCTGTCAGGCAGACTGGCAGATAGTTGTCCCAGCTGACCAGTCCACCAATAGCCTCAACTGAGCTGAGCATGCTGTGGCCAAGCGCTGTCTGACCAACCCTTCTTCCCTCACCCCAGACTTCCAGGCAGCCATAACAACCAAGGCCTGTTTCTCGCACTGAGTCCAGACCCAGATGTCATGAGGCTGCTGAGCTACCTACTCATTGTCTGACACTGTTTTCACCACTCACAGTTTTGTAACAGTGGTAGCTGGCTTGGTGGCAGGAGAGTGGGGCACATGCACTATAGTGGTCCCCTCATCCTCACTATAGAACCAGCAGCACCCACAAGTTTTAATAAGGCAGTGTAATTGAAGCCACGGCATTCTGCACCACTGAACTGTAGCCAGTAGTGTAGTGGGGCCAGGGGGCTGCTGACTTACTCCTGTGTGGCACTTTGAGAGGATGGGCAGAAGCCTGGTGTAGCAGACAGGCAGGAGAGTTGGGCATTCTGTGTGCCAGCCATCCAGAAGGTTTTTTATAAAGTAAGTGAATGAGGCTCAAGAATTGGACAGGCAGGTGTCAGCATGAAGTGAGCTGCCATGGTCATGATGAGAGATGTGAAGGATGAGAACACATCTGCTGACTGCCATCATGCTGCACGCAGGTCAGGTGCGACTGTGGAGTTGGAGGACTCCAGACCCAGGAAGGCTGCTTTCTTGGTGTCCATGTGGCATGTGTTGACATCATCAGTGGGAACTGGGACTGGGAAGGGTTCTCCAGCTGGCAGGATTGGTGGCCAAATGCTGGGACTAGACTAGGTCAGATCAGCAGAGGAAAGGAAGAGTGGTGAAGGAGATGACGATGGACTTCCTTTGCCAGGAGGAGGAGGAGAGGGCAGCAGGCAGCTAGTGACAGAGGAGAGGAACAACACTAAAGGCTGGGGGTCTCAGGTGTCAGGTTTGCAGCATCAGCACTCCAGCAGCACAAGTCTCTACCTGAATTAAGTGAAACAAAAAGATCATTCTTCCTCATTCACTTGAGATTTCAAATAATTTCAAATTCATGTGTTCACTTTTTATTCCGTCTCATTCTGGAAACTGAAACTTAGTTGGTATAGTAGGTACTCATTCACACTGCAGATTGCTATGTTTTAATTTCAAAGCTTAGCAGATGCAGGTGTAACCCCCCTACAAATGGGAGTTCCTGAAAAGTCTTCCTTGAGCTTGCCTAAATGCTCACTGCCAGACTGGTGTCCTGCGTTTTAGCAGTTTAAACGTTATTGCCAGAGAGTGCCTGTATGGCCCCTGTGTACTGTCTCTTTAAGAGCTGCCTAGATTGCAGTTATAATTAATCTGGGAGGGGGGCTGAGTGTTTCTATGCTCGGGTCCCACCCTGGCTGTCAGATAATTGCTCCTTTCTGCCATCGCTATTAGTGTAGAGGGAGCTCTGTTAGAAGATGTACTTGTTTGCTGATCATTTATTAGAACAGCAATAATATTGCAGTTTGTCTAATCTGCCTTCTTTGCAGCATGGAAATTTCTGTTTGTCTCCACCATCTTGGTCCTGGACTGCTGAAATGGGCCAATCAGTACCTTTGGGGACTCTAAAATGGAGCCAGCCCCCAGGGTCTTTGTGGGAGCAAAATTCTGTAGGAATTGTAGTTTTGGGCTTTTGGCACCTAAATGAACCTGGAGGGGGAGCCCTTGTTGTGACTGACAGAGGAATCAGCCAACCGAATCTTTTGGATCCTGGGTAAAGTCCCAGACTGCTTGCAGTTTCAGTTCCGATCTGAGTTGGGAAGCGAAGGAGTAACAGCTCGAGATAGTCAAGCAGCAATCCTGTGTGGATTCGTGTGGGAGAACTGTGAAAGGGCTGAGTTTTGGCCTGCCTGTCTGTCTGCTGTCCCTGAGAGGTAAAATAGAGTTGATTCAGACTGAATCTGAGTTGTGAGAATGATTTAAGCCATTGGACTGTGATCAAGCTTTAACCTGAAGAAGATTTGTTGAATGCGATTGGCCTGTTAGGCTTTCCAGCCACCTCTGAACTCCCAGTCTGTGCAGAGACTCTGTAATTGTGACCGGATAGCAATCTACCTGGTACAGTAGGATTTCCTTACATGTAAATGTATTGTGTGCTGTTAGCGGGTCGTGATTTGGTTCCCCACTGTGTGCTAAACTGCGTTCTGCTTGCTGGGGGCTGCATCCAACTCCCACAGACTGAATCCGTATTCATCTCCATTGGGCCTGGGCCTTGCCACACTGGCCCAGCCAGACTACCCACTGCACAGAGAAAGCCATCGACGAGAGACCTGCATGGGGATCAGCCCCCTGCTCAATGCTTGAACAGGAACGATGCCTCGGTGATTCATGTGGGCCCTGCTTCTTCTGGCACTCCAGCTCAACAACCTGCAGTCTCAATTCCATCCTGCCTGTGTCCTGTGTTGGGTATCGTGAGTAAACATCAGGGTAGCTCCCAGCAACAACAACTAAATTTAAAGTGTCATCATCTGATTGTCTTATTGCTTTTTCTTTCATGAACTGAGCCCTCCAGCTCCAGATTACAAATAGTGTGTGTTGTGCATGTTGCTTTCTTCCATCACAGGGCCCCAACCAGCTGTGACGCCGGCCTACCCCGGGCAATGTTCCTAGCTAGCCCACCGTCTTCCTACCTGGGTACCCAGAGTGTGTGATGGTGTAGGGACTCTGAAGTGCATGCATAACTGTCTGACTGATATAGCCTTTAAGCAAATCAACCTGATTACGCCCTTCCCTTGTTCAAGTCCCCTGAATAAATCAGATCTAACTCTTTTTGCATTTAACCTGACTGTGGTTCCAGTTTGTGCCAAAAGTACTGTACTGTTGCTATTTGCTGTGCATAATCTTGTTTTACAGGGGGTCTCCAGGGTCAAGCTAGAGGAACCAGCCCTGGTGGTAAGTGTAAACAGTGTGGGTAATTGTCTGGTGAATAAGGGTCATTGTGAAAGTAATTATTGTATGTTGTTCAGGACACTAGAAGGGAAAGAGGGGGGTTACAGTATCCCGGAGGGCTGTGCCCAGGTTAGCTTGACCACTAACAACCCTGACCTCCAAGTGGAGGCACCCGTTTCAGTACCCAGGCCCCTTAACCTGCTACTAGCAAAGCAGGCAGGGGTAGTAGCCCTTGGGATAGCACCACCTAGGGGTTACACAGATATTTATAATATTAGGATTCAAGCTTGTTCAGTAACTGTAGGTCATATTGCCATTACGTGGCACCACAGAATTATTTGAACAGTGTGCTGCTTGCTATGAAGTTGCTGACTATCTGTCTGAATGGATTTATTTTGTATTGTCAGTTTAATGTGTCTTTACACTTTAAAGGTTGGGGTCACATGTGGTATTGGTCATTTGATAGGTGTGACAACTGTTGTCAGATGAAGTATAAGAAAAGAAAAGTGTCATGTGTGAACCTCTTCATTTTCCAGTTATGACAATTTCAGTATTTTAACTTGTTATTAATCTGTTAATTTTCGCATTTGCACTGTCTATGCTCAACAACTACACAACAAATTCAAGCAAGCGAACATATGACATTGACCAGTTTTGCTTGTTTTACATAGGCAACATGGAGGAGCGGGCAGTGCTAGGGTTCTAGTTGGGGGAGTAGGGAGTGTTGGGACTGCATGGTGGAAGGTAGGGTGAGTTCAATAATTTTTTTCATTTTTACATGTGAGTGCCTTTCTTGTGATGGAACCTTTGTCTTTATATGGTTCTGTACTGTTTTTTAAAAAGCAGTTTAAGCCAATGGGATTTTTAACACTTTTTTCATCCATTTTTTTTTTTTAATGTATGATCTGGACTTTAAGAAAGTGTATTCTTCCAAATCAACTGTTATTTTTTCTGATGAAGTATTCTATGTAATCTGAAACCTCAAGCACCTGTTTTCTTTTGTAACATCTATGTTGGTCCAATAAAAAGTATCAAATCATCTCTTTTTTTCTGGATCTTGAGGAGATGGTAAAGGTTAGATCTGTGAGCTTGGAGGTTTTCCCCCCGTATTTAAACAAATTTGAATAGTAGTAAACCAAATCTGAATGTCAGGCTCTGTGCACAGGTTCACCCATGTTGCGGCGACAGGAAACACTACGACCCTCATTAGGGCACAAGCACAATGCCGATGGCACACATCATGCCCAGCAATTGTGCCACCTGACCCCCAGCATGCACAATGCCCCAGGGCACGTTCTGCCTGTTTGCAGGGGGGGCTGCACCCCCCTTCTGCACCCCCCATACCTAAGTATAATCACATCCAGGTAATTGATTCTACTCTTTTCCCAAGTTTACATGCATACAGTAAAGTACATACATTTATAAAGTGATCTGAACCCACACAGAACAACCATATATTTTCCATATAAGGCAAATATGTATTTTGCATATATTGAAAATATCCCCAATCAGCTGTTTTGGGAGATACTTTATATATATGGACTACTTGGAAAATACCTGACATATCCTGAATAATGGCAAAGCATGAACAATTTATATAACACAGGATGCACCCTGTTATATTTTGACAATGTATTATCAATATATTGTCCATATATATAGGATATATTTGTTACTATTTCATACATTTAAAATATCAAAAAAAGTCAATTTTGGAATATTTAAAAAGACATAAACATTAGACATGGCTCTTCAGAACAGGAACATGCTTTTCAAAACAAAGAGTAAGATACTGTATGGGTAGTGAAGTGATCCTATGCAGGCAATTACGTCTTCAGTTGTGCTGCTCAGCACCCCTCTACTCACAGCCACAGAAATTATCACCAGTTTTACATAACTTTTTATTAATTTGATATTTGGTGAATTCGGAAGGCCCACTTAACTGAGGTTCATTTCCAGATGCAACCTGGCAAAGGAAAACAGAACAAAAACAGTGAAAAGAGGGAATGATAGTCTGAATACTGGGCCAAGATTATTTACTAGGCTATGATGCAATGGATGCAGGGCAGCCGTATTCAGGCAGATCTTTTGGATGCTGAGGTGTTGCCCTACCTGCAGGCATCTCTTTCTGGACTGTGGGATGAGGTAGCCAGACTCAGAGTGGAAGTAAACTGGGTCAGGAGTACATTTGTCCCTATCCAGAGACCACCCAGTCAAATGCTGCTGCCTCAAAGAATGCCAAGAACGAGGAGCACTTGGATGATGGCGGGCTTGGGGAGGGTTAGGGCAGTCAGGCAGAGGCACATCCCAAATCCTATTTCACTCTAGAACTCATATGCCACCCCGGCAAATGGGGACAACCAAACAGAGGTACCCAGAGAAGTGGAAGGGAAGGATGTGGAGGTCACCCAAGGGGGTGACCTCAGTGGGGAGAGCAGTGGACCCCAGAGGTGGAGGAAGCAAATCCTGGTGGAGGACTCTATCTTAAGATAGAACCAACTAGGAACACAGGAGGGGGAGGACAGGGAGGTGAGGTAAGGTGCCTACCAGGTACCACAGCATGGAGGGATGGGAGGAAGATCCTGGGGGTTGCCAGGAGGCAAGACAGGAAAGTGAGCTGGATGTCATTATCCACCTAGGTACTAATGACCTGGCAAATGGGGAGCCTAAGGAAGTTCAAGAAGAGTTTAGGAAACTGGGGAGGGGTCTCAAGCAAGTAGCTACTTCTGTCACCTTCTTGGAAGTACTACCTATGAGAGGCATGGGAGAGCATAGGGGTGCACGCATCATGAACTTTAACTCATGGTTGAAGAACTGGTGCTGTGAGGAAGGGTTTAGATTCATTGGTGACCGGGGACCCACCTGGAGGGATGGGAGATTGTTCAAGCCTGATGGCCTGCATCCATCCTGGAGGGGAAACTAAGCACTCAATGTTAAGTTTAAATGCCACATGGACAAGCACTTAAACTAGCCATGGGGGTGGCATGCCAGCAAGGAAAGTACCTAACTGCCCACCCCCCACAGCTAGCAGTGGAACCAGTGAACAGGAGAAGTGGATATCTCTACAAAGCAATGTGTAAAAGATGGAGATAAGCACCCAAAGGGTGGATAGCCAGAAAGGGGGCAAAATTCAACAGAAGGGTGGACAGCAGGGAGAACCAGGGATAAAGGACAACAAGGGAGGGGGCTGGAGTAGAACAGCTAAACAGTTCAGGGAGTTCACATCATGGAAAGCCATGTGTGCCGATGCCAGGAGCCTTCGCAACAAGATGGAGGATCTGGAGGCTTTGATAAAGGACTGGGGGAGCAGTCCGAAACATGCTAGGAGTTTTGTAAAATAAAGCTTTTTATACTACGTGTTTCTCTTATGAGTTGTATGTGCTCGAAGCCTTTCCTACAAGTATTCCATTGTTGGTTTCTGGAGCACTACGTCCCAGTGCGCACTCAGTTGGTTTGTAAACTAAGGATCTGGAGGCTGCCATAGTACAGTTGGACCTGGACATTGTGGCCACCACATAGACCTGGTGTAATGATAACCATGACTGGGAGATGGCCATACCTGGCTACAACATATTCAGAAGAGACAGGGCAGGCAGGAAGGCAGGAGGGGTGGCACTTTATGTGAAAGATGGCATAAAGGCCACAGAGATCCAGGAGGAACAAAATGGGAGAGAGATACTGTGGGTTAAGCTGGAAAGGAAAATGTGGTCAGCCATCCGCACAGGGGTGGTCTACAGACCACCAACTCAGGAGGAAGAAACAGGTTGCTGATGTTAGCCATCCAAAGGATGGCAGACAAGGGTGAGGTGGTGCTGGTTGGAGACTTCAATATTACAGATGTGGACTGGAGCCTCCCAGCAGCAGCATCAACCAGGAGCAGATTTATCCTGGACTTCCTTCAGGGTGCCTTCCTCAAGCAACTGGTCATGGAACCAACTCAGCAGAAGGCAATACTGTACCTTGTGCTAACAAACGGGGACAGTGTGATGGGAGTAACAGTAGGGGAGCACCTGGGGAACAGTGACCACCAGTCACTGTGGTTTGAAATCACAGAAGGAACAGAACTAAGCCACACAAAAACACGTATCCTGGATTTTAGGAGGCCAGACTTTGGGAAAATGGGGAGATGCTTGAAAGAGACATTAATGGGAATGGGGAGGGAATCAGGGGTTGAGGAACAGTGGGAAATATTTAAAACAGGGATTACAAGAGCAACAGAATTATGCATTGAGCAGGTTAGCAAGGGGAAAAGGAAGAGAAGGCCATTATGGTTTTCCAAGGAGGCAGTGGAGAAAGTGAAAGCCAAAAATATTGCATTCAGGCAATACAAAAAGACTCAGGCAGAAGGGGATAGGGAGAAGTACCAGGAGAAGCAAAGGGAGGCAGGGAAGTCAGTAAGGGAAGCCAAAGCTCAAACAGAAGAGCACATCGCAAAACCAGTGGGTAGAGGGGACAAAACCTTTTACAGGTACATAAGTGAAAAACGAAGGTCAAAGGGAGGGATAGTGAGACTGAAGGGGAAAGATGGGGGTTGCGTGGAGGATGACAACAGTAAAGCTGACATACTGAACCGATATTTCTGCTCAGTCTTTACTGAGGAAGAGCAGGGTAAAGGGCCTGAAGGGAGTACAAGGGGTGGGAATGGCGCAGAAATGGACACAAGTCCTTTTACATGGGAAAGTGTCCTAAAGGAACTGGAAGGAATAAGAGTCAATAAAGCAATGGGGCCAGATGGGGTGCACCCCAGGGTCCTAAAGGAACTAAGAGAGGTGATGGCTGAACCTCTTGCAATCCTGTTTAGCCGATCACTGGAAACAGGGGAGGTACCCAAAGACTGGAGAACAGCAGATGTAGTCCCCTTATACAAAAGCGGGAACAAAGAGGAAGCGGGGAACTACAGACTAGTCAGCCTGACCTCGGTAGTGGGTAAGATCATGGAAGCACTTCTGAAGGAGAGGTTGGTGGAACATCTGGTTGTCAACGGACTACCGGACCCAAGGCAGCATGGTTTCACTGGGGGGAGGTCATGCCAGACCAACCTCATTGAATTTTTAGACTGAGTGACAAGAGAAACAGATTAGGAGAGGGCAGTGGATGTGGCCTATCTGGACTTCAGCAAGGCCTTTGACACTGTGCCACATAGAAGGCTATTAAACAAATGGGGGAATATGGGAGTGGGTAGGACAGTTAGTGCGGTGGGTAGGTAATTGGCTGGGCACAGGACACAGAGGGTGGTGGTAAATGGCTGTTACTCCACAGAGGGAAAGTGACAAGTGGGGTACCACAGGGATCAGTGCTCGGACCAGTCCTATTCAACGTCTTCATCAGCGACATTGCACAAGACCTAGAAGGCAGAATTTCCCCGTTTGCTGATGACACAAAGCTCTGTAACAGAGTAGACACACCAGAGGGTGTAGACAGAATGAAAGAAAGACCTGTAGAATCATGAAGAGTGGTCAAGGATTTGGCAGTTGAAATTCAATATAAAGAAGTGCAAGATAATGCTTATGGGGAACAAAAACCCTGGAACAACATATCAGTTTGAGGGGGGTGAGGATGAAGCATGCACCAAGCAGGAAAGGGCCCTTGCAGTTATCATCTCTGTTGATCTCAAGGTAGGGGAAACAGTGCAACAAGGCAGCAGGTAAACCAAATAGGATGCTGGGATGCATAGGCAGGGGCATCAGCAGCAGAAAAAGGGAGGTCATAATTCCACTATACAAGACACTAGTGAGGCCCCACCTGGAATACAGTGTACAGTTCTGGAGACCTTATCTACGTAAGGACATAGACGAGGTAGAGAAGGTTCAGAAGAGGGCAACAATGATGGTACAGGGATTGCATCACAAGTCCTATGAGGACAGGCTGAAGGACTTGAATATGTACTCCCTGGAGGAGAGGAGGGTGAGAAGGACTATGACAGAGACATACAAGTACCTTACAGGGAGGAGAAGGGTGAAGGAATACACTATCTTCCAGGGAAAAAGATGTTTCAGGACTAGATGGCATGGGATGAAGTTGAAGGGAGGGTGTTTCAGAGGAAATATGAGGAAATATTTCTTCATAGAAGGGGTGGTGGACAAGTGGAACACCCTGCCAGAGGAAGTGGTGGAGGCTGAAACAATCAAGAGATTTAAGAATGCATGGGATAGACATAAGGGAATTCTGGAGGTCAGGGGTAGGGGGCAACAAACTTCTAGAAAAACATAAACTTACAAGCTTAAACGGGCAGACTGGGTGGGCCATAGGCCCTTATCTGCTAACAGTGTCTATGTATATGTGTATCTATGTATATCATGAGCTCTTTATCTTCTACTTGGTCAACCAATAGAAATAAGCTGAAGGGATCTCACCAACATCTAAGATGAGGGAAACAACGTGATACTGTACTGAGTATAAGAAGTCCAACATTTGCTGTGGGACTTAAAGCTATGATCTCCTGAGCCAGAGGTGAAGGCTACCAACTGAATGAAACTGACAGTGGATTATAATTCTAACAGGACATATTCATATGAGATAGCCCTTTCAGTACGTCCTCTCATTTACAAAGTGGAATGCACTCGGGCTGTTTTTGGAAGTGGGATCTGGTGGAAAATGAATCCAGCTCAACAGTCATGAAGAATTCACAAAGACTCAAACCTTGGTAAGTTTCTATATTACAAAAGAAATGAGCATTCCTGCTATGTCTGTAAAGTGAGACCCTTTTTCAAGGCGACCAAAAAGCAAACTCTGGGGTTAGAGTTATGAGAGATTTAGACATGACAGTCAGCCAAGTGGAGTTTGGGAACCAGTAGGACATTGAGTTATTGTGTTGAAGTATTTGTACCTGGCCATGTTGGATACCTTGTGTGTATTATAAGGGTTATACAGAAAATAACTATTTATGTTTGTTCTGGTATGTTTCAGTCAAATGCAGCACATTTGCCTCAAGAAACCTCAATGCTTCATCTTTTTTATGAGAACAAAAACATGTACATGGACCAAAATCAGTTGTTTTGTAAATCAAGTAGACTTTGGCACATTTTCATCTGTGACTTGACAGAGGGCTCTGGTAAGCACTTAACCAGAGTGCTAGAGCCACTTGATTTCAGAACGTATTTAAAGAACAGCATTCCAGTAACCTTACATACCATTTCTGACATACATGACAGTTGCAATACAAAACACTTCAAAGGCTAGATGAAACAAGCATTTGTCAATGCCGAATGTTTGCTTGCTGGTATTGGCATTGGTGGTGCAGGAGTTTGAGAGATGCATAATAGGAATGGCGGTGAAGTATGGAAGTAACACCAACCCCCATCCCCACCCTGCAGAGACTGACAGGCACTGGGGATGTGTCTTTGGGTCATCGGCCATAACACTCATGGCATTCCACCTCACCCCACCCTGCAGACACCGAGAGGTGTCGTAGTGTGCCTTGAGGTCTTCAGCCCTTACGCTCACCCTATTCCATAAGGAAATAAGCTGAGATGGGTGCAGTATAAGAGAAAGGAGTGAATGTTAAGGCCGAAACCCCTAAGGCACACCTCAATAGCTGTCAGTGGCTGAAAAATGTAAAACACATGATCCCATTCTTGTACAGCAAGATGGCCTTTCAATAACCAGTGTCAGACAAACAAGCTGGCTTTTAGTTACAAACTTTCATTGTGACAAGCCTCTGTACCGCATCAAGTTAGCCAGTCCCACGGAGGTCCATTCACACAGACACAGACTATGCTTGCCACAACTGTCAGACTAAGACTTGCTTTCAGTTACAATGTTGCATTGTGACAAAGCCTCTGTACCACATCAAGGTAGCTAATCGCCTAGAGGTCCATTCACCCAGACACACCCATCCCAGACACACACCAGACACACACAACACCCATTACCTACACACACACACACCCAATTCCCAGCACCCACCCACACAGCAGGCACACCCCCGCACAACACCCACTCACACACCAGACACCCCCACACACACAACACACAACACCTACTCACCAAACACACACCCACCCACACAACACCCAACACCCACCCACCACACACACACCTACACAACACCCAACACCTACCCACTAGACACACGCCCACACAACGCCCAACACCCCCCATACACCCCACAGTCACCCCCCACACACCCACGCACACACACACCCACACACACGCATATACACCATACACTACTGTAACTTTCTGCTGCTTTACATCCATACAGAGTCCCTCCCAGACCCACACCCACCCAGGTGCTATACAAGTTTTAACTTACAGTATTTGGAGGTGACAGAAAAAAAAACTCAAGTTCACCGCAAGTCATGGGGGGGTAGTATTTAAAACTAAAGCTAAGCTACTGGTCAAAATGTCAAAATAAAGAAAATGTATTGTTTTTACCTAAATGGTATGAACTTCACTGCAGGTCAGGGATAGCATTTTTGTTACTAAAGGTAGTGCCAGTGGTGGTAACAAACAACAAGAAGCTAAGCTACTGCAGCCAGTCAGTGTGCAATAACAGTACCTGGTACCTTAAAGGATTCAGTGGTGGAAACAGTCAGAACTCAGAAGCTGCTGCACTTATTTCCAGTGGCTGAGCAAGACAGTAGGACATTTGCTCTCCAGTGTTCACTGCTCCGAGTCTCGACACGACAATGACCAAATGTGGTGGGCCAGCTGAGTCAAGTGACTGGAACAGAGTACGACGGGACAGCGTGCAATCTATTTCCACACACAGACTCGGACTTGCTGTACAAGAAAAAATGAACACTAAGAGCTCAATTACTTTCCTTTACAGAGAGTGAGTCTCAGCTGCTTCCCGACTGACCACAGGTGCTGGCAAGCTTGCTGCCTCCCCCGCTTAGGCTCAGTAGGTCCACTAGCTATTCCCATTCCCAGCTGAATCAAATTCACTGCCACACTGCTCTCTTCTTCTGCTGCGCCCTGCACCGGGCTTCTTCTGACTCTCTCCTAGTACACTCTGAAGATGCAATATGGAGGGAGAAGGGTGTAGCCAGGAATTTCAGATCTGTACACCAAGTGTACCTACTCCCCCCATTGTTTGGGCCAACTATCCCCCATCCATGCCCTGTTCGTGCCCTCTCACCCAACAAGTGCCATTTTCTCTGTTGTATACCAGCACACCACTAGCCAAATCATTATCCACAGCTGTTGGACTAACAGACTGACTTTTAGTTACACTGTTGCATTGTGACAAGCCTCTGTACAACATCAAGCCAGGTAGCCAGTCTCACAGAGGTCCATTCGCACACCACCAGCCTGGCTCTTATTTACAGTGTTGCATTGTGACAAGCCTCTGTACCACATCAAGGTAGCCAGTCCCAGAGGTCCATTCGCAAACCACTAGCCATGCTACCACACCTCTAGCCACACCACCAACCTGGCTTTTAGTTACAATGTTGCATTATGACAAACCACATCAAGGTAGCCAGTCCCACAGAGCTCTATTCACAAACTGCTTTGCCAACAATACAAAATTACATTTTTATCCCTATGTTTTCTAACTAGGAGTGTACAGTAGTTGGTACTGGTAGAAGACACACAAGGGATAACCCCATATTTGAGGATAACACCATAGTTCTTTGACAGAAAGGTTCTTTATTAAGAAATCACTCACAGCAAGTAATATCAAACATGTAGGCACCTCTTTTCATTGCCAATAAAATCTCTGTCAGCGAGGTTCCTTACTTTATTGAACATATCCTAAAACACCAGACACACGGTATGTTAGCCAGGTAATGACTAGTACACCATACTATTGCATTAAAAAACAGCTGGTCTGCCTCTAGTCTGAGGCAGACAAAACAAGGTACCTGCTTGTACCATAGCAAACTTATTGGCTAAGGAAAATAGTTACCTATACATTGGTCTTACTGACTGAACTTCTTAATAAAGAACCTTCCTAACAATGAAATATGGAGTTGTCCCTGTCTTAAAAGGAAGTGCAAATGAAGAAGGAAACCACTTTGGTTCTCAAATACAGTAGCAGAAAAGGTCAGAGCCAAAAGGCTGGCCTTCAGGAAATATAAGGGAACACAGCGGGATGAAGATAGGGAGGCATACCAAACTGCCCTAAGGGAAGTAGGGAAGGCAGTAAGGCAGGCAAAGTCCCAAACCAAGGAAACACTAGCATGAACAGTAAAAGAAGGTGAAAAGACTTTCTATAGATACATTAGTGAAAGGAGAAAGTCCAGAGGGGGTATTGCTAAGCTCAAAGGAGAAAAGGGGACATGTGAGGAGGAGGACCCTATAAAAGCATCTATCCTAAATAGATACTTCTGCTCAGTATTTACTGAAGAGAAGGTAGGGCAGGGCCCACAGCTCAGCACCATGGACAGGAGGGAGGGAGGTGAGCACTACTCCCTTCACAAAAGAAAGGGTTCTACAAGAGCTCGCTAAGCTCAGTGTGGACAAGGCAATGGGACCTGATGGCATACATCCCAGGGTACTTAAGAAGCTAAGGGTGGAACTAGCAGAGCCATTAGCAGAACTGTTTAGTGAGTCTGAGCATAGGAGAGGTCCCAGAAGACTGGAGAAGGGCTCATGTGATCCCGCTCCACAAGAGTGGTAGCAGGGAGGAGGCAGAGAACTACAGACCAGTCAGTCTTACCTCAGTAGTGGGCAAGATTATGGAGGCACTCCTTAAGGAAAAGATAGTGCAACACCTGGAATCCATAGGGGCACAGGATCCAAGACAGCATGGGTTTACAAAAGGAAGGTCCTGTCAAACTAATCTCATAGATTTCTTTGACTGGGTAACCAGAGTGGTGGACCAAGGGGGAGCAGTTGATGTCGCCTACCTTGACTTCAGCAAAGCTTTCAACACTGTTCCACATAGAAGATTGATAAATAAGCTGGGTAGGCTCGGGGTGGGTCAGAAGTTTGTCAACTGGGAGGCAAACTGGTTGATGGGCAGAAAACAGAGTGGTGGTAAATGGTACATAGTTAGAAGAGATGCAAGTCACAAGTGGGGTACCTCAGGGATTAGTCCTGGGGCCAGTCCTCTTCAATATCTTCATTAGTCACATTGCAGATGGACTAGAGGGTAAGGCTTGTCTGTTTGCAGATGACACCAAGATCTGCAGCAGAGTAGATGATCCAGATGGGGTGGGCAGAATGAGAAGAGATCTGGATAAACTAGCAAAATGGTCAGAAGAGTGGCAACTGGGATTTAATGCAAAGAAGTACAAGATCATGCACATAGGGAAGAGAAACCCTGAAGCCACCTGTAGGCTGGGAGGGGAGTTGCTGGCAGTCACAAAGGAAGAAAGAGACTTGGGCATCATCATCACCAATGACCTGAAATCATCCAAGCAGACCTCTAAAGCAGTAGGTAAAGCTAGGGGGATGTTACAGTGTATTAGTAGGGGTATCACAAGTCGTAAGAGAGAGGTAATAATCCCTCTTTACAAGATACTGGTTAGGCCCCATCTGGAGTACTGTGTGCAGTACTGGAGGCCACACATTCACAAGGATTAACCAAATTGAGGCAGTCCAGAGAAGGGCAACCAAATGTGTGCAGGGACTGCATCAGAAGACATATGAGGACAGATTAACGGAGCTCAATATGTATACCCTTGAGCAAAGGAGGGAGAGAGGTGATATGATCGAAACATTCAAACACCTTAAGGGCATTAACAAGGTGAAAGAGTCTAACATGTTTAAATATAAGAAAAATAGCAGGACAAGAGGACACAGCATGAGATTAGAGGGAGGCCGATTAAGGGGGAATGTGAGGAAATTCTTTTTCACAGAAAGAGTGGTGGATGCATGGAACGGCCTACCACAGGAAGTGGTGGTTATGAATACAGTGCAGGGCTTCAAACAGGCATGGGATAGGCATAAGGGAGCAATACAGTTGAATATGAATAGATAGGCCACTGACAGAGCAAAGGCCAATGGCACATTTATAAGGTAGAAAAAGAAATGGGCAGACTGGATGGGCCTTGTGGTCCTTATCTGCCGTCAACCTCTATGTTTCTATGTTTCTATGTTATCTTCTTCCAGGCTCCCTCCCAGTTGAACAGCATAGCTTGCATATTCTTCAACAACAGTGCACAGTTACAGACAGATAGCCACCCATGAAAGACAAGTTGAAATGGTGGTGCTTAAATAGTAAACACTAAAAAAGTCCAAGAACAAATCTAGTACCCACCAAGCAAGGTAGCAAATGCACAAAAGCACCATAACCAACCAAGCACCAAAACCAAAAGTTCTAATTCAGTACTTAGGTACTTCTTGTAATTAGTTAGACACTTGTTGATGTGCCCCCACCCCCAAGATGCATCATTGTAGCATATCAGAGTTCAGTCTATATTATTGCTAATTTGGGGGGCTCTGCCTCCACACCCCCACTGTAGTTTCTGTACTATAGTATTGCAATAGCAACCAAAAGGTTCAGAGTTGTTCACTAAATATTGCTTATTTGGGGGCTCCACCCCCCACAGACCCCCATGTAGTATTGCTCAGTAAATATTGATTATTGTGCTATACATTTGCTTCTGCAGAAAACTACATCGGGGGTGTGGTGGGCGGAGCCCCCCAAATAAGCAATACTATTTAGTGAAATCTGCTGGATGGCAAAACTAAGAAGCAGAATTATCAATGTTACTTTACTGAACAACCCTGAAACTAACTTAAATCAAGTGTCCAACACCCATCGTTGTATTAGCCTCATAGAACTGCACTATGCATCATGCATGCTGCCGTAAAATCTTGCAGCAGTTGCAACAAGTCTGGGATTTATAGTAATGCCCACTTAGTACTGTACATTCCCCCCCCCCAAAAAAAAAAGAAAATAGCAGGACAAATCAATATATGCACCACCATTGGGAGAGAGAGACAGCACTTCAGCTGGGTGAGCATTGAGCAGAGTGAATTTTTCAACTTGCTGCACATTTTTATCCCTCTGCGTACTGCATGTTCGGTTTAACATAAATAATAAGTAAAGATTAATGTAAGGTTGCAGGAAAGGTTTCCACTAACAGGAATGCACAATGGTTCTATAAAACCTGGGTATAGCTAGCATTAACAGATAATAATTAACTCTTGCAAAGGTCAGCAGCAACATATATTAAAGCAGCAGTACTACGAAAAAAAAAATTGCGCTTTTTTGACAGTTTATTCCATGTGCCCTGCTAATCATATACCTGGTACTCTTTCTCGCCGCCGGCATTGTTCTATTGCCAAGTAATTTGCTCAGTTATTCTCTGCTTTTGTTTACGTGTCTGCCACCCAGCATGTTGCACTGGAACCCCCTCTGCTGTCAACTGCACATGTGAATGACTTGCAGGGACATCGGGAATGGTCAGCAGAGGGTTCCTCTGCTGTTGTCAAAAGATGTGATGCGACCTGAAGAAAAAGCGCAGCTGAAATTAGTCAGCCGCCATATTTGTTGTAGCGCTACAACGCTTCAAATAAATTGCAAATATCTAAAAAACTAAAGACGACTGGAAAAAAACATTTACAGATATGGAAACTGGAACTTTGGCAGCATGCTTACAGCCGAAAAACAGAATTTTGATAGGTCACTTCCTGATTTGGTAGTACTGCTGCTTTAAATTGCCTTGTAGCATAGTAGAAAATAATTCTGTCTTCAGTTCTGTTTGACAACCTTTCCTGCAACCTTACATGAATCATATTTCCTTACTTATGTGCATTAATAGAGCACTACAGGAAGATCAAAACTATGCACAAGCAAGTTAATTAACCTTCTATCAGAGTGGGCTCAGCAAGACATCTTTCCATCCTAACCCTTTAGTTTAGTATACTGTCAAAAAATCTCTTACCTTTCAAGAAAGTTCACTTCATATAATATTTTCCCCACCCACTGAGACAAAACACTTGTTTCTCACTGAAATTTACAGGCTAACAGCTACCTGCAGCAGTGAAAAAATACACTTCTGCAGCTGCAGGTGATGTGCTGCAACTAGCTAGCCTATGAAGGACTGCTCTGTACTAAGTACTACTACTAGTACCATACCAACCACCATCCACTAGCACTCCACTGACTAAAATAAAAGCAGTTACACTTCACTACAGGACTAGAACTGGAACTTAGGGAGCGAGTTGTGAGCTAAGACTGATCAGAGATCTCCTCTAGTAGTCACCTATATGTTTCTGCTGTGAGAGGTCCTATCTTGTCTCAGGGGGGCAGTCATCAGGCAGCCCAGACTGAGTACCACAGTGAGAATAGACACACACAGTGCAGCAGCACGACTCCTCTGGCTCTCTCTCACTCTTCGTCTACAGATCAGTCGGGTGTGGGCTGGGGCCAGCTAAGCTGTTGACTATTGTCACCCATCAGCTGGGCATGCAGGGCCGGGACACTGCTAGTAAATCTCTGTCCATACAGTACTCATTTCGGATCTTAGTTTAGACAGTGACCAACACTTGCACGGCTCCTCCTCAGTGCTCAGTCTTCTTAGTGGGACACCATCGTGGGTGAGGATCCTGGCTGTTATTTGAACTGCTTCTCAGTGGTGGCACACCCGCTATGGCTGCAGCGCCAGTCAGACCTGTCAACTCTTTTAACGATACTCCTCTCCAACTCAAGGGCTTCAAGCACAGCAGCTCCTACTCTTCTGAACAGGAACAACAAAGTGGAACTGGTAGTTTGTTTCAGGGGCTTTTAAAGATGCCACCCTTATAGGCTTGCCTCCTGACATACCATGGGGACCTGATTGAGAACGGCTGTTACATGTATCAGGTCCACTTGGCGTTCATGTCACAAATGTCTAAATTTACCAACTGGCACCCCCTCCACCCCAGGAAGCACAAGGAGGACTATCCAAAGTCAGAAGTGTGAGAAAAAAATAAACAAAGGAATATGCAGACATGCCAGGTGGCTTTTTGCTTTCCCCTGCTACTCAGTAAGCACGCCACGACATGCCCGGCGTATGCCTGCCTATGTCCTGTAGCCCTGCTCAGCAGAAAGGCTGGCTCAGCTCTTGGCTCCTGCAACACCCCCCCCCCCGGCTGGTCTGCTACATGCCATGGAATGCCAGGCGTATGGGTGGCTATGCCCTGCAATGACAGTGCACGTCCTCATTGCGGCAGCAAATTTCTTTCAAGTTGGTGTCACACTTCTCAACTGCTGTCATAGATAGCTTGCTCATTCACTGGCGCCACAGAGACAAGCCCAAAAAATCAGTGGTGGCACTGGTCACAACACTGCTGCACTTCCACAACCTGCTACTCCAGCAAGCTGCCACAAAATGTTTCTTGAGCATGCGCACAAGCAAACATGAAAATGTAATATTAAATGAATGCTGAAAATGCAATAGATGTCTCAACCATAGGTCTTCTTCAGGAATTTATCTATAAAGAGAAAAAAGTAAAGTTAGCGGAAAAGGTTTTTTTTTTCCTCTTTATAGATACTGCCTGAAGAAGATCTACAGTTGAAACATTGATTCTAATTCTATGTCCCTTTTTTAAGCATGCATTTGGTATTACCTTTTTGTTTTGTTTTCAGCCCCCACCCTGATGCAACATCTTGCTTTTTTTTTGTTCCGACAATCTATGTGATGAACCCTCACATGTGAGTAAAGAACAGGGCATGAGACAATGTCTCTTAATGTGACATCAGCCTCTGTGTTTCACTTGTAAAGATGCAGTACCTCAACTGTATTCATTTGCATTTCAAAATACAATAAAATATAAGTTTAAAAAAATAGGGGTAGAAGCTGTGTCCCCGCCACTGTAAACGAGATGTTGTGGGGTTTACACAGGGTAATTACAATTGTAATGAAAAAAGAAGCCCTTATAAATTGCCTGAAATGGTGTTGCCCATCTCTTCCGCCATTCCTTTTACTGATACAGTGAGCAAAGGTGCCAAGGTACCTCCCCATCACAGATCTCCTTTACAGTAGTAACACACTATCACCAAGACACTGCGCTGTGTGTGTGGGGGGCTAAAAACATATTTGGCTAAGAGAATTACTGCTTTACACTTTTACTGTGGTATTAGCCACTGATCACCCAGCCTGTCCCACTGTAATGGTACTGGGGAGTCGGAGGCTGAGAAGGCAATCATAAGTGTGCGAAAACATTTATCAAACTGCTGAAAGATGAGCCCTTTTGTTTTTGTCATTATTATATTTATTTTTTTCCCATTTTTCGCTGTTTGTCCCCATTGCCCCACACCCAGATGATCATGGTGGTATGTGCAACCTTCCTCCGGCCAAGAGGGTGGGCCCGTGGCTGCCATCATAGCAGGTACTGAGGCCAGTCCATGACTGGTGGGTAGCAGGGTTGCACAAACTCTCTGCAGCCTACATCCTCCCTCCCCAAGAGAAGAGAGCCTCACCACTGCAATGCGCTTGGCCTACAGCTTGGGCTTCCAGGGCTCATCAACAGACCCTAGCCCGACCCAGTGGCAGTGCGGAATTTTATTTTCTGAATTATTGCTTCCTGTTGATATATTTATTTATTATTGTACTGGGGAAAAAAGCTACTGAGTCAGTTTGCACTGACAGATTCAGAATGATTAGATTCGAAGAAATTCCCACTCACTCCCCACCCAGTGCAATCAGCACCAGGAAATCATTCCACTGCCTCTTCATTGCAAACTGAATTTCTGCCTTGTTACCCTCCTGAACTTTCTCTCTCTCTCTCTCTCTCTCTCTCTCTCTCTCTCTCTCAGACCCAGTAAGATGATCATCTTAGCAGTATCAACAGGAAACAAAACCCCCTTCTTTTTCAAGACGCATACTGTAAAGGCACAAATCAAATAACAAAACACAGCAAAGGGATAGCAGCAGGTGTCTCTTCCACTGGTGACTCAGGAGGGGATTACATTCATTTTTTCCCAGGTGTAACAGGGATGTTCCCTGGGTCATCTCCTCAGCGGACACTGACAAATGTATCTAGATGTCAAATACACAGGACTTCTGTCTTGCAGGCAACTGATACATGCATCAACACAGTCTAAATGTCCATAGTATTCTGTTTTTTTTATTTGTTTATCCACCTCCCACATTTACTCTGTTTTGCTCTTCACCCCCAACCCCCGGTCCTCACCTAACAATTGAGGATGTCATGTATGCAATAACACGACAGGGTGTGCGGTAATGCTAAATTACTACGTGCTTCATGTTGGTTGCCTTCAGTCACCTGGTTAGTGCAGTAATTTATGGCATTATGGTACACCCTGGAGTGTGTTGCTGTGCTTGAAAAAATTGTTTTAGGAGTTGAAAAGTAAAGGAAAAAGAAAGTAAAATCTGAATACATGGTCACGTCACCAGTTCTAACCAATCAGATGATTGATCTAAGCCTTTTAATAAGGCTACACTCTTTTGTGGCCTGGCACACAGGCTAATTGCTGCCTTGAGAGAAGATGCCATTACCGGGATGTGCTTAAGTCTGGTGGCCCCACCCTCCCTATCACCCCAGGAGCCAAACACCCTTTTTTTGGGCACTGGGGCCATGTACCCAGGTTTTGTGGGCACTGGGGTCATGTGCTCTGTTTTTTGGGTCATTGGTGTCACTTGTCCTGGTTTTATGCACTTTGGGGTCAAGTGCTCTAGTTTTGTGGGCACTGGAGTTGCGTGTCCTGGTTTTATGGGCACTGGGGTCATGTACTCTGGCTGTTAGGGCACTGGGGTCACGTGCTCTGGTTTTGTGAACAGTGGGGTCACATGCTCTTTTTCTGGACACTGGGATCATGTGCTCTGGTTGTGTGGGAACTGAGTCCATGTGCCCTGGTTTTGTGGGTACTGGGGTCACGTGCCCTGTTTTTTGGGTGGGACATTGGGGTCACATGCCCTAGGTTTGTGGGCAGTAGGATCACAAGCCCTGGCTTTGGCATCTGCCCCTCCTACTCCCTTCACTGGTGATCTTGGCCTGCTGCCCCTCCCAGTTACCACTTGGGGTCAGGCCAGCATCAACCTCTGCACCACCACCCCCCCCCATCCTGGAGGAGTGTAGTCCACTGGATGTTCAAGCATCCTCCCACTGGCCAAACCCAGGTCATCAGCAATGCAAGCAATAGCGCTACTGCTGCACCAGCAGGCTGATTACTTCCTCTTTAAAGTACCAGGTTAATATGATGTTACTGCTAGGAGTACCTACAATGGGGGGTAGGCTCTATACAGAGCTGGATTTAAAGCAACAGTATTTGTTCGTTAGAATAACATTTCATCATGTAGTTTTTAGTAACAAGCATTTGTCAATGCCGAATGTTGCTTGCTTCTATGTGCTGTTTAGGTATTTGGAAGTCATTGGAGTGCAAATATTGAAAATTTGCGAACTTACGAGCGTGCCTAGGAACTGCGCAACGCACGCTCGTAAAACAGTCATTTTTAGGAATTTTTTCACCAAATTTTCAACATAGCCATTTTAAGACCTCTGCTCATGAACAGTGTCACTGTGATTTTGTTAATGTGTCCCATACATTGAGTTTGCACTCAGACTGCGCCATTGTGCGCTACATGGGCGGAAACACGTTTTGGGCAGGATGTGAAAAATGACAGCTGTACTGCTCATAAGGAGGTGTGGTAAAATGGCAATGTTGAAAATCTGGGTGAAAATGATTGAAATTCTGAACTTCTGAGGCCTCGTGAGGAACTGCATAGCTACTTACGTAAAACAGTCATTTTAGAGATTTTTTCACCAAATTTTCAACATAGCCATTTTAAGACCTCTGCTCATGAACAGTGTCACTGTGATTTTCTTAATTGTCCCATACATTGATTTCACACCGACTGCGCCATTCTACTGCGCTACATAGGTGAAGCACATTTTGGGTGAGATGTGAAAACAGACAGCTGTACTACTCATAAGAAGGTGTGGTAAAATGGCAATGTTGAAAATCTGGAGAAAATATTGAAATTTCGCAACCACGAGCCTGTATAGAACTGGCGAACACACGCTATAAAATAGTCATTTTTTGGAATTTTTGCACCAAATTTTCAATATGGGGTTTTTAGGACCCCTTCTCATGAATGATGTCACTGTCATGGCGGTATTCAGGCCCGAAGGGTGATTTCGCAGTCACTGCACTAAATCACCCTTCGGCGCCTGAATACTTTACGTAACAACTCGAAGGAATCTAAAAACACCATGTTGAAAAATTTAGTGCAAAAATTAACATACGCCTGAGATATACAACAAAGTTGAAACCCCCTATCTAGGCCATTATACAGCTTACTGGCGTTTTCCTCAGTTCTCGGTCGGCTTTGAAGAGTGCTAGACGTGTTCCGGTCCACTGAAGATCGTTGCGCCGAGTCGGGAAGGCATGAGGGTGGGGCGTGGGAGGCTGGAGTGCGCAGTGGGTGGGTGCGGGTTGTGGGAGGGAGGGTGAGAGGCTCCACCCAGGACCGTTTTCGTTTTCAGGTTGAAATTGAAAAAAAAGCGTCGTGGGACCGTTTGCTGCAGCACAAGGTGGGCTCCCAGAGTGGCACAAGGACGTTGAGGCGTTCGGCCGGCCAGGGATTGGGCACCTCCGTCCAGCCTATGGACTGGTGCCATAACAGGGGTGCCAGGCTCCCCAGCGTGGCACCTCCCAACTGGGAGGGGAGAGATGCAGCTCAGCCGGCGAGTTGGGCACCCGTCGGCTACACAACTCTGTCTTGGTAGCATGCACGCCTGCGTGTCGAGGGGGCTTCACGCTTCTTATCTCTACTCACTGAAGCATAGTCCCCTCTTCAACTGTATCACTGCATTTTGAGCGTACGGACAGCTCCAAATGCATTGGCTTACAGGGGCCGCGCCTGCCAGCTCACTGACTGAATTGGAGGAGGAGGTGACACACCTCCGAAATCTCCGATGATGGCACTATGTTTCTTGCACATGCGTGCAAGCAACATAAAAATGTATTTCTGGCATCCCTGGATACACAGAAACAGAATTGTCAGCATAAAAAGTCTGATGGGCCCCCCCAGTCTACCCAGGTTATCTAGTCCCTGCCTTGTCTGTCTTTGCAGACCCTATCAGGTTTATGGCGACCCTTCCTCCTCCCTGGCATTTCCTAATACAGTATTGCCCTATGTCTATCCCACGGATGCTTGAAGCTCCCTACTGTTTTCGCCTCCACCACTTCCTCTGGCAGTCTATTTCAGGCATCCACTACTCTTTCAATGAAGCAGTACTTCCTGATATCCCTCCTAAACTTCCCTCCTTCCAGCTTTATCACATGTTCTCTGGTTCTGGTACTCTTCCTCATTTGAAAGAGATACATGTCCTGCACCCTGTTCACCCCTGTTGAGCATTTGTAAGCCTCTATCTTGGTCCCCCTCAGTCACCTGTCTTCCAGGGTGTACATGTTGATATCCCTCAGTCTTTCCTAGTAGGGGTTTTGGTGCAACCCCTGCACCATTTTACTTGCCCTTCTCTGGGCTGCCTCCATCATGTCTATGTCCTTTCTGATGTGCAGCCTCCAGAACTGGATATGACACTCCAGGTGGAGTCTCACCCGTGAGCAATACTGTGTCAACACCACCTCTCTCTTCCTGCTGGAAATAACTCTCCCAATGCATCCCAGTATCCCACTAACCTTATCCACTGCTTTGTCACACTGTTCTGCCACTTTGAAGTAATCAGATATGATAACCCTAAGGTCTCTTTTCTGCTTAGTGACTGACAGTAGCTCCCCCAATTCTATACTCAGTTATTGGGTTCCCATGCCCTAGGTGCATGATTTTGCACTTTTTGGTATGAAACCCCAACTGCCATGCTCTTGACCACTGCTCATGTTTCCCAAGATCTCTATGCATTCTTTCCACCCTTCCTCATTGTTCACTCTATTACAGATTTTAGTATCATCTGCAAAAAGACATGCCTTCCCTTACAGTTCATTTGCAATGTCACTTACACATTGAAGAGAACCTGTCCCAGTATTGAGCCCTGTGGCACCCCTCTGGTCACTCTCCCATCATTAGAGTGAGTGCTGTTAACCACCACTCTCTGTTGCCTATCAATTAACCAGTTTTTAACTGCATTCACCACTTTGGATCCCACCCCATGGCTGCTGAATTTCTTAGTCTTCTGCATGGCACCATGTCGAAGGCCTTGCTAAAGTCCAGATAGGCCATGTCCACTGCCCTCCTCTGATGCATTTCCCTAGTCACACAGTGAAAGAACACAATCAGATTCATCTGGCATGATCTCCCCCTCATGAATCTATACTGCCTTTGGTCCTGCAGCCTATTGGATTCAAGATACTCTACCAACATTTCCTTTAACTGTGCTTCCATTAATTTCCCCACCTCTGAGGTGAGGCTTACTGGCTTATAGTTACTAGCATCTTTTCTGCTGCTACCCTTACATAGAGGGACCATGTCTGCTCTCCTCCAGTCCTGTGGAACCATGCCTGATTCCAGTGAGTATTTGAATAAGGCCATCAGCAGGGCAGCACCTCCCTGAGTTTAGTACCCTTGGGTGTATCCTGTCTGGTCCCATAGCCTTGCCCACTTTCAGAGCTGCAGGCCCCTTCAAGACTATTTCCTCTTAAAGCTAACTTTAGTTAGCCTTCCCTCTCCTTTTGTTCCTGCTGATCACTGATGGTCTGTCCCTCCTCCTTCCGCTGTAAAGACTGTGCAGAAGTACCTGTTCAGGAAGTCTGCTTTTCCTTGGTCCTCTTCTATGCAGTAAACCTCTGCTGCCCTCCTTATCCTTACTATCCCTCCTCTTGCTTTCCTCTTCTCACTTATGGACCAGAATAAAGTCTTATCCCCATTTACTACCCCTTTTGTTATCCTTTGCTCTGCCTGAACCTTTGCTTCCCTCACTATCTTACCTGTTTCCCTCTGTTTTACTTGGTACATCTCTGTCTTCTTTCCTCTGTGCTCATCATATCTCCTGAATGCCACCCTTTTTTCTTCACCACCATGGCCACTTCCCTAGAGTGCCATAATGGTCTCTTGTTCCTTTTTGCTTTTACACAGTTTCTTCATGCAGAGGTTGGTTGCCTTAATTACACCCTCCTTTATTTTTCCCTACAATTCCTCTACTCATACCTGGCATCCACCCCACTAGGCAGTTTCTGTGGCAGGCTCCCCTTTCCTTAATATCTGCCTTCCTAAGATCCAGTAGCCTGTGCTCCCATCTTAATGTTAAACTACATTATACGGTGGTCAGTGGTACTTAGGGGACTGCCCACTGTGATGTCTGCAATGCTGTCCCTATTTGTAAGCATCAGGTCCAGCACTGCTATGTTCTTAGTTGATTTGTTGACTAGCTGTCTGAGAAAGGCCCTTTGTAGGTGGTCAAGGATGGCCCTGCTCCCTGCTGAAGCTGCAGATAGAAGAATCCAATCCACATCTGGCATATTGAAGTCACCAACTAGCAGCACCTCCCTCTTTCTTGCCATTCTGATGATGTCCCTTCCAAGTGCCTTTTCCAACTCCTTTCCCTGTGCTGGAGGTCTGTATGCCACCCCTATATGGATCGTGGTCCCAGTGCTTGTCTCCAGGATGACACACTGCACCTCCAGTCCTTCCTTTTCCTCAGGTTCCCCTGCACTTCTGTAGCATTGATTCCTTCCATTGCACATAGTCCAACCCCATCTCCTCTCCTCCCTTTCCTGTCTCTCTTGAACAGAGAGTAGGTTGGTATGGCCATATCCCAGTCATACCTGTCAGTGCACCATGACTACATTATGGCCACCAAATCAAGGCTATCCTTCTCCATGACGGCCTCCAGGTACCAGATACATAGTTGAGATATAGACTGCTCTTCATGCCTTACTTCCTACTAGACTGCCTCCCTCCTTGCTTTCTCTCTCCCTTCCTGCCTGTGCTGTTTCTTGGAGTTTCTCCTGACCCCCTAATTCCCTTGTTACCCTCTCCATTACCTGTTTCCTTTACTCCTCTCTTCTTGCCATTCTGATTTATACCCATCTTGTCCTCCACCTTGTCCCACCCCTATCTTCCTGTGCTCCTGCCCTGGGGAATCTTCCTCACCTTGGGCCCTCCCTCCTTGTTTCTTAATCGTCTGAGGGGAGACAATCTTTTCCTCCTTTGATATTACAGCCTGTCCCCCAGTTAGTTTAAATGCTCATACAAGTGGCATTTAAACCTGCAACTAAGGACTGTGGCCCCTTCCTGGAAAGATGCAGGCCATCTTCCCTATAGAGGCCCATATGCTCCCAGGTTGGTTCCCAGTCCCCAATCAAGCCAAAGCCCTCCTCCATGCACCATGCCTTCAACACCTTGTTAACAGCTGTGATGCAGACTGCCTTTTCCTCTCCTTGGTCATACACACATAACTCCTCGGCAAATGCCAACATGTGTGCTACTTGCTTCAGGCCTCTACCTAGGTCTATGAAATTACCCTACACTACCGCTACCCTATCCCTTAGCAAGTCATTTGTCCCTAGGTGAACAATGACATTCTCCCATCTTCTGCTACCCTAGTGATCCTCTGGATCTGTTCTCCATTCCTCAGACCCAAAGCACCAGGGAGGCATTTCATCTCATTCTCCTTTCCTCTTCCCACTCCCTCATCTATCCCCATAACAATAGAGTCCCCTGCTGGGGCCTCTTACTCCCTTCTTGAGGACGCTACCCGACACACACACACACACCATAGTAAGTATTACTGAAATATTAGCCTCTGTCTCATTATTAATATAGAGAATACTGGATGAGCAACTACAGTATGCACAGCCAGTGTGTTCTACTACAGAGTAGTTCTGATTTCCTCTGACCTTGAGGGCAAAGCTCGAGAACTTTGTAGGAATCAGAGCCCCGAGGTGGCAGAACACATTGGTTATGCATTAGTTACTCATCCTGTATTTTTTTATAGTGTATAGTATTACGGGAAAGGTGTGCATTGTGGTTTTTTTTTTCTCTTTCTTAATGAAACTGACTTGTGCAGTCTCTGGAGGTGCTACAATGCTGTTCTATATAGAACAATGTTCTACTATACAGTATATTATCAATTTATCATCAGTATATTTTAATTTCTCGCTGATGTTTTAAAAACAACTTTTATTACTAATTTTATAATTAATGACCCAAGTAATTAAAGATGGTCACCACTAGCAATTAAAAAATAAATCCCCTCCCTCAGGGTTACTTTTTGATTTTACAGACTGTAATCCTGTCATGGATGTATCAGGAGGGTGCTGGCACACATTTCTGATGGCAAACAGCACAGCTCCACACCACACCAAAATGTTTAATCTATTAGTAGCGGGTGCGACCAGAGAGAAGTTATGTTTTAAAAGACTTCAAAAGAAATCCCATACTGTATCTCAGTTCTGGAATGAAATGCAATGAAAAGAATAAATGAATATATTGATGTGTTTGCAAGAAATGCAATACAGTATTAATGAAAAACCGTATGACAACATTTTTTTCCACTCACAAATACTGCTGCTTTAAAGAACAAAGAGACAGAAAACCAAAAAACTAGACAGTACTGTACAAAAAGTGAACCGGGTGCGAGCAGAGATCAGTTGGTAATGCAGCTGCTGCATTGCATCCTTCCTCTTTAATCCTTTTATCTGCAATCCAATTACACTGTTCTCCATTACTTGTAAATTCACCAAGGTCAAGCATACTGCACCCCCCCCCCCATCCACACACATCCATATTAAATGTTACTGAAATATTAGCCTCTGTCTCATTATTAATATTATCAAGTTATATTCCCCCCTCTGCTTCCAATATGACATATGCCACATGTGGGACAGAGTACAAAGTGGCCCACAATGAATTAACCATTTTATAGCAATAATTTCCCCTTCATTCAGTGACACTCAATGTAGTTCCCAGCTACACAGCTGTGGTTCATTCATTCACAGCAGCATGTGTTCCTCTTTGGTTATGATTTGCATTGTCAGATCACACAGATAATAACCCCCCCCCACACACCACACACACAGTATCTTCTTTCATGGAATGGATAAGTGAAACTAACCAGATGAGGAATTATAAAACAAGCATTTGTCAATGCCGAAAGTTTGTTGTGTGCACTGCTGCCATTGGGGGGTAAATGAGCTGATGTTGCAAATTTCAACACGGGTTCATAACTTCATTGTTTTTTAATATTTTTACACCACATTTACAACATAGCCATCTTATTATGCCACTTCATAAAAAAAGGAAGAGTACAATTTCAACTCCTGTCCAAAAGGTACTTTTATGTAGTGGCTGCAAAATCACCTTTCAGGATGCAAATAAAATTTTGCCCAGGATATGGAAAATGACAGCTGTCACGTTCATGAGGTGCAGTGAAAAGATGGCTATGATGAAAATGTGGGGTCAAAAATATTGAAAAGTACCAAAGGTATGAGCCTGAGTTTGGTCATTTAAGTGCATGCTCGCAACTTTGTTGTTTATTAATATTTTCACACCACATTTTCCATGTAGCATTCTTATGACCCCACCTCATGAAAAGCGCCAGTGTCATTTCGTTCACTCATCCCAAAAGGTGAGTTTGCAGAGCCACCACGCCATTCTGCGCCACAGGTGCAGAAACATGTTTCAGGCAGGATATGAAAAATGACAGTTATACTGTTCATAATGAGGTATGAAATAATGGCAATGCTGAAAATCTGGAGTGAAAATATTAAAAACTGATGAAGTTAGGAGAGTGCATAGAAACTGCACAATGCACACTTGTAATGCAGTAATGTTTTGGAACTTTTTCACCAAACTTGCAACATAGGCTTTTTGGGACCCATCTCATGACCAGTGGCACTGTCATTTCATTAATCAGTCCCAGAAGGTGACTCTGTACCGCAACCACAAAATCACCTTATGGGACCAAGTAATGAAATGACAGTGACAGTGTTTCTTGAGGAGGGGTCCCAAGAACCCCATGTTGAAAATTTGGAGCCAAAATTCCTAAAAATGGCTGAGATATCAACCTAAGTTGACCCCTCCGCCATTGATTCCCATTATACTGCTTACCTTGAAATAGTCACTTTATTGGTCGGCTTTGAAGAGTGCAGACGTGTCCCGGTCTACAGAAGATCATTGTTCCTGACTCAGAGGTAAGTATGGGTAAAGGTGTGTGTGGGAGATGGTGTGCAGTGGGAGGGGTGGGAGGGGAGGGGAGACAATAATGGACCATTTTCTTTTTCAGGTTTAAAGAAATAAAGACACTGGGGATGGTTTTCTCTTTTTTATATAGGGAAAGGATGTGAAAATTTCTAGACACTGGGAGTGTGCTCCCTAGTGTCTGGGGGGGACGGGGAACGGAGGGTGCGAGGAGGACAGCAGCTGTGGGAGGGAGAGGGAGGGATTTGCTGTGTGTATGTGTGTGTGTGCTCGAACAGAATGAGGGTGTGGGGAGGACAGCAGCAGTGGGAGGGAGAGGGAGGGATTGATTTGCTGGGGGAGCCTCGAACAGAACGAGGGTGTGGGGAGGACAGCAGCAGTGCGAGGGAGAGGGAAGGATTAATTTACTGGTGGGAGGGCTCAAACAGAACAAGGTTGTGGGGAGGATAGCAGCAGTGGGAGAAAGTGGCAGGGAGTGATTTACTGGTGGGGGGCTCAAACAGGAACGCAAGGAAGACAGGAGCAGTAGACAGGCTCAACACATTTACATAAGCCTGCCTGCACCCTGTAGTCCTGCTCAGGAGAAAGGCTGGCTCAGCTCTCAGCTCCTGCTACCCCCCACCCCCGCTGGTCTGCTGCACGCCGTGGCATGCCAAGTGTATGGGTGGCTACGCTCTGCAATTACGGGATGCTCCCTCATTGCGGTGGCAAATTTATTTCAAGTTGGTGGCACACTTATCAACTGCTGTCATAGACAGCATGCTCATTCATTGGTGCCACAGAGACAAGCCCAAAAAGGCAGTGGTGGCATTGGCCACAACACTGCCACACCTCCACAACCTGCCACTCCAGCAAGCTGCCCCAAAATGCTTCTTGCGCATGCGCGCAAGCAAACATAAAAAGACAAAGGTCCATCAAGTTCACCTCCTGACATCGATCCACATGTTGCATTCAACATGGACAAGTTGTTGTCGGCAGTGTTTAATGGGAAGTGCTATCAACTGATTCTATGGATTTTGGCACCGGAGAGAGGGAAAACACCACCAATGGAAATATCTAGGATCCTGAAGCCAATTGGCTCATTTGCTTTTACCAGGCATGCAGATGGGTAAAGCATTTTACTCCCATTGCTTTGAATTATGATTTTTTGTTGTTAGAAAAAGATACTCCCCACAGTAATTCAAAAGCATTATGCTGCTTAGGCTTTGTTCTTAACCTGTTTCTGCATAATATCACATTATGGCACTTCCCTTACGCTCCTCCCCAGGTTACCCTTATTTAACAGGCTTTCACTTTCAAACCTCACCTCGACTATCCTCTGCATCAAGCCTCCTTTGCACTTATTCCCTCTGCTCCCCAGTTGCCTATTTCTCCTGCACCTACCCTCTTAGCACTTATCAGCCCTGTTTCCCTTATCTTACCTGTCTGCTTAATTGTTTTCCCACATAGTCCTATCTACTGCATGTCTATCTTCTTGTATTGTTTGCCTACTGTATTCTCTGATTTAGATTTATTCCTTTATTTTGTAATCCACACTGTCTTATCACAAACATGCCTCATCCCTATGCTATTACTGCAAAATATGTTCTGTATCCGGTTCTCAACACCCTGTATCCTAATGCTGCAGAACCTACTGTGTAACACTATTACTTATACCTTGCTGTAACCACCTTTTTTGTACGTCTGTAATGTTTTACCCTGTAACCTCCCGGGTCGTGCCTGAAAATAGTCATCTCTATGGCTAGAGCACTTACCCGGTAAACAAAACCTAAATAAATAAATAGGCTTTAAACTCTGCTTATTACCATCACTAGTACACAAACAACCTACTATATGTATTCATACAGACTGATCACTAAAACTACTAGGCACAAGCTTTTGTAAAAAGATTTCATAGGAAATTATGCTTATTGTGTTATCCAAAATGTTATGCATTCATGCATGCCCGTTGATAATGACTGAGTTTAGGAATGATTTAAAAATTGATTACCCGCTGGCCTGGTGGTGCTGAGGGTTGAAGCACTGGATGCCACACCTCATGTAATGTCGGCAACCCGGGTTCGGGAACAAGCAAGGGCCACCAGGGGTTGGTGGGGGACAGAGGATTGAGTGTCCAGAGGACTGCTCTCCTCTCTCGGGGAGAAGGAGACTAGTAATCCCACTCACTGACTTCCCTCTGGCAGGGGCTGGAGGGCAGTATGGGTTGGGAGGCTGGACACTGACATCCTGGTGTCGGCAGGGAGGGGGGCCAGGAGAACACAGGAAAAAGCAAGCTTGGCAGGCTCGATGATGGTCCGCCGTGCCAAGCAGCAGACCCCCAGATTCTGGATAAGGTCTCTGGGGGGGAAGCTGGCAACCTCCTCCTGGCCCCACTGCAGGGGGCAATCCACAGGGGAACTATCAGGGGCTGCCAAGCAGCAGGCCCAGAGACAGTCCCTCCAATCAGAGGGCCATAGCCACCTGCCAAGGCTCAGGAGGAAAAAGTAGTAAGAAAACCAAAAATAAAAACGATAAATTGATCACTCAAGTCTGACAAGCCAACCAAAGGAGAGATAGCCTTCAGAGCCTTCAGGCGGGGACTGAAAATAGGGAGGCAAAGAGGGAAAGTAAACAAACTGAAATCAGTGATCTGTATCTGTTGTAACCCGTTGCTATATTGTGTAACAAAGAACTCACAGCCTTGGTAGAACAATTTATTATTTGGTAGCAGCGAATTTTCTGAAACACTTACTGCTCACAGTCTCATCTGGTGTACTGTAGAATTCTAAGTCCAAAAATGTATGAATATCAGTAGTGGAATCTTGGAGATAATGGATTATATTATTGATTTGGACTCCGTAAATGAGGATACATTACAAGCTTCATTGGAGGAAGGCAGAAATTCCACAGTATTGCCTGGTACACAAGATACTGCAAACTTCAAAAGATCTTGTTCTGTATCAGACAATATCAATAAACAGAGGGGAATGCTTTTTAGAGGCAAGTCTACCTTTTGCCCTACAACTACTAATGCTACAGTTATTTCCTATGAAAGAACAGTTATGCACCAAGTTCAGGAACTTTTAACACAAGCCACACCCCCTATGTACACTAATTTATCTAAAAAAGAGATATCTGCTGTAAAGGAACTAACAGACAACAAAACTACTGTGATCAAGCCAGCAGACAAAGTGGATAACATTGTAGTAACGGATGGGCAGCAGTATATGAATACAGCCATGTCTCTATTGAACAATGCAGCCAATTATAGAGAATTGCATGTTAATCCTACTTTGACTTTCAATAAGAAGTTATATGAGATTCTCATGAACGCCTTATAAAATGGCATTAATAGTGAAAATTAATTTAAATTTATTTGGCGTGAGCATCCAGTTATTCCAGGTTTCTATATTTTGCCAAAAATTCATAAAGATGTTAAAAAATCCACCTGGAAGACCCATTGTTTCAGGGAATGGCTCAACTAGTGAGAATCTGGGTCACTGTTGATTTTTTCCTTACAAAAGTGTGTCACAGATGGCTTGGTGGGGCTGAGGCACTGGACACCACACCTCATGCTATGCTGGCGGCCCGGGTTCGGAAATGACTTCGGGTCATCGGGGTGCCGGTGTGGGGATGGGTGGGGCAGAGAAGGATCAAGCATGCTGATGGGCAGCTCTCCTCTCCTGAGGGTGGTGAGGGTGAGTTGGCACTCCCCTCATAGTTCCACTCCACTCCCACTGGGTGGAGGTCCAGTGGGTAGTGTAAGCAGAGAGGGGGTGGAAAAAACAGTTATGGGAGGTGGAAAGGGGCTGAGCTGGTGCCACAGGGTGCGTAGTGTGCCTCCATACGCTCACACAGCCATGTGCCAGGGACTCGGGGGTCAGGGAGAAAAAAGTGATAAAAATCCCTATGTGTCCCCTTCGCCAGTTGGTGGGAGGAGGCGACGGGGACCAAACAGCTCTCTGAAAAACAAAAAGTGTGTCACAGAGTTTCCATCATATTTGAAATACACAATAGACATCTTAAAAAATGTTGAAGCTCTTATGTGGAATGACAGTTTTGTCTGGCTGGGCATAGATATTGAATCTCTATACATATCTATCAGGCATGAACAAGAGATTCAGACTTGCAGATTTTTTTTCTAGACAATCATAGTAAAGCTGCAGATATACCAGTGGACTTTATATTACAGGTTCTAGAGTTTATTTTAAACCACAGTGTTTTGGAATTTGAGAACCATTACTATCTGCAGGTATGTGGCACAGCAATGGGGGCTAGTATGGACCCCAGTTACGTTAACCTTTTCTTATGCTGGTGGCAGATGATGAAAATATAAAATGCAAGAGTCAACCCATTTCACAGATGCATAAAATATTGGTATTGATATATCAATGGTTGTATCTGTGTATGTGAAAGAGATATTAACATCATTCCAGAATTTGTGAATTGGTTACATGACAATGAGTTAAATCTCAAGTTCACATTCTCTGCTAGTAAACAGAGGTTACAATTTTTGGACCTAGAATTCTACAGTACACCAGGTGAGATTGAGAGCAGTAAGTGTTTCAGAAAATGCACTTCTACCAATTACTTATTAAGGGCAGACAGCACTCACCCACCCACCCAAGCTGAAGAAGTCAATTGTTTATAGTCAAATGTTAAGGTTACCCAGAAACTGTACAACGGAAGATGTTTTTCTAGAACAGGCAGCTGAATCAGAGATGTGTTTCTAAGAAAGGGGATACGATAACAATTCATTGAATCTACCAAGAATAAAGCCTCATTAGATAGGAAAAGTCTATTAGACAAGGATAGTACAGCAATCAAAGAGGAGGAGACAGAGAGATGAGGGACCTGTCACATGTGTAACTGAATTTAATAATCTTGCTGGCAGGATTGGCAATATTGTGCATCATAATTGGTCAATACTGATGAGTGACAAGGAAGCAAGTGAGGCTGTAAGTGGTAAACCAAGGGTTTCTTTCAGTGGGTACACCAATAGTAGAGTTAAAGTGGTGCAGTCATCTTGCCACAATTCCCTCTGTGAATTTAAACAGAACTTGGTTATCACAGAGATCGAAAGGTTTTTGTAAGTATCTGAGGTGTAAAGTATGTAAGTATACTTAGAATGGTAACCAGTTCACACATCCAGCAGAGATAGGTATTAAGGTAGAGGTGAGAGAATGTATTACTTGTGACATGCCATAAACTGTGTACGTACCGTGGTGTCCATGTAATCTGATCTATGTAGGCAGCAAAGTTAGACCTTTGAAACAGAGAATACAATAACATGCAAGGTCTGTTGCTAACAAAAGGCAGGATACTCCTGTTAGGATACACTGTTTTGAGTGTCATAATTCTAACCCTGATTAAATCAAGTTAATGGGTATCGAACATGTTGTATCTTTGAGAAAGGGTGGAAATAGAACTAATTATCTATTGAAATGTGACAGCTTTTAGATTTTTACTTTGAGAAGCATGAAACCACATGGTCTTAATGACAAGTGGTATTAAACAATATTTGATAGATTAAGATGCCAACAGTACTGTATACATTGTGTTGTACTAAGCTATGACCCTTTGTTAATTGAGTGTCACCCTAATATTTTTAGGGCCTCAATATTTTTAGTGTTCATATTATGTATCACTGCTTAAATAGATCATTAACTCTGATATTTGGGATGTACTTCATTTTTAATAATTTTTTGATATTTTCCCTTTTTTTCAGGTATCCACTATCTACTTTTACCTCTATTATGGAGATTGCTACATGCTGATCAGAGCTGTCACCAGGCTGCAGCAGCCTCTCCATTTTCTATCTGTCCTGAGTTGGTAAAGCTCTCAATTTTGACTGTCCTGCTTTAATATTTGCAATAAACATTTCAATTATATTGTTTAAAGTCTGAAAAGCACCATTGATTTTAGGAATACAAGTGCTTGACTGTTTCAATGATATGTGATATTGTAATTGGTTCTATTGTATCACTTTAACTTTGCTATTTACAAATGACATGTTTATTAATGAACTTCTGTGCTTCTGTATTTATTTGCGAGACCTTTCTCCTGTATCCGCACACCCTGACAAACAGTTCTTACTCAAAGTGCAGGGCAGTTCAGTGGTGTGTGGTTTTGTCTGTCCACATACTTCACTTTAAAATTCATGAAAGCACTGATTGGTTAAGCTGTGAAATATTGTGGGTTTTTTACTTATAACTGCAGGCTTTTTGTATTTGGCAGGTACAGCTGGGCTAGCTGCCTGTTTCTTGCACCTGCACCGAGTATTCCCAGTCTTCCTGATTTGGGGACATTTCTAAGGCCTTTGACTCTATGTCACACAAAAGACTGCTTAAGAAAATGTAGAACCTGGGTGCAGCTTGAACTCTAGTGAGTTGGGTGCGAAACTGGCTAGCAGGAAGGCAACAGAGGGTGGTGGTAAGTGGGGTCAAATCAGAGGAGAAGGAGGTGATGTGTGGGGTTCCACAGGGATTGGTCCTGGGTCCGGTCCTCTTCAACATGTTCACTAGCAACATTGGTGAAGGAATCCAGGGCAAGCTGTGTATATTTATGGATGACACAAAACTATGTGGGAGGGCGGATAGTGAAGAAGGAGTAAGGAATATGTAGATGGACATACTAAAGTTAGAGGGATGATCTAAGGACTGGCAATTAAAATTCAATGCAAAAAAGTGCAAAGTAATGCACCTAGGGAAAAAGAACCCCATGATGGAGTACTGGATGGGAGAGGAGATACTTAGCACTACAAACAAGGAATGGAATCTAAGAGTTATCAACAGTAACTCCCTTAAACCAGCCAGTGAAACAAGACCTTCAGTAAGGCTAACAGGTGAACTAGAGACCTGCGTGCCCCTCCACACACCAACTCAGCTGGCACTGACTGAATGGTCACTGAGCAAGTACTGTACAATACAGAACACACTAGACCACCAGGGTTAAATAATTATTAAAATCACAACAAGGGGCATACTGGGGTGAGGGGAGGGACCTCCAGACCACCATGGTAAAAACATTATTAGAAATCCACACACACAGCTTTTTGCCTTTTGAGTGTTGTGTGTGTGGATTTCTCATATTTACTGGGTTAGCAACCATTCACACAGCACCAGCCCACCCGCTTGATTCACAGAAGTCGCTTTTGAAACTTTCTAAAATAATTATTAAAATCACAACAATGGGCATATCGGTGGGGGAGGAGGGACAGCTAGACCACCAGGGGATTTGTATTATTAATAGTTTTATTTATTTGTAACCTATGGTGCATTACCTCTCAGGGGAACGTGGCACATTGCTGCATCTTGCTAAACTCCTTCAGAGGACATGTTCTAAGAACATTTGGACCAGCTCTGGCTGGTCTAAGTGTACTTAGAAATGTGTCCTCTGGAGTAGTTCAAAGAATCCTATTTTGGGGATATGGCAGTTTGCATCTGCCACATGCCCCCTAGTGCCATGTCGCAGCCCAGTTTTGGGTGCATGGGTGGCACAAGGCCCGTTTGGCCCAAGAGGCACTTTTTGCTACTCTTTGTGGTGCAAGCCACTTGCACTGTGCCGGGGGCTTTGAGAATCAAGCCCTATGTTTCTACTGTCATTGTGAGTTTTGACTTTGCACTTGTTTGTATCACTGAAATTATATATGCTATGTATCAGTTTTATCCCTTACTTCCCTCCCCCTGTCTCACCTGGAAATGAGCCTCATCTTAGTGTGCCTTTCCTGGTCACCAAGTTTCAAATAAGTCAGTAAAAGACATAAAACAAACATTAAAAATTGGAGGCCCTACAGTCTCTTAAACTCAGATTTTAAACTACTGGCTAAGATTTTGTGAAGGAGGCTAGCACAAGTGGTGTGCAATCTGATAAAAACCTGACTCAGGTTTGCTCTATTCCAGGGAGGAATATTCAGAATAATTAATTGTATATCAGGCAGATTGTGGAAAGAAGGACTTGGCATGAACTAGATGCTCATTTAGTGACACTGGACCAGGAAAAGCTTTTGACTCCATTACACATAGCTATTATGGGAACTGTTAAAAGCAAACAGATTGCACAGTCTTTTCATTTACATGATTTGGGTTTTATATCTGAAATCAGGAGATGATGGAAGGTTTGATACCTTTTAAAAGATATCAAACCTTCCACCATCTCCTGTTTTCCAAGGACCAATACAGCTGGAATCTCTTTCCAAGTATCTGAAATCAGAAATGTTTCCTTTAGTTGATGGATGGATGGATGGATGGATGGATGGATGGATGGATGGATGGGTGGGTGCTCCATGCCAGCTTAAACACGGGTACATCAGGGCTGTTCCCATATCCTTTTTTTATATGTTGTTAGTTTGGATTATGTGTAAAGATTCCTTGAACAGACCCAGGATGTGGCCCCATAAGCCTAGCAAATAGTCAGGTCATAGCAACAACAACTGCTTAAGCAGATGGTATTGAGTTATTATTAAATACCGTCTTTAAGCAGAGCAAAAAGTTGACATTTTCTATTGTATGTCCCTCATACGTTACTCTCCAGCCACAACTTTTTGTTATCTTCTTCTGCCTACTTAGGGGGAGCAGGCTAAATCCTATGAAACAAATCCACACATCTAGACCAGCTAAGGAAGGTGGCCCAGAGATGCTAAATTCTATAGATTTTTTAATTGCATTTTTTATAACTAATGTGGCGCCCACGTCACAAAAGACAATATGGTCCTAGATGGCTCTTTTTCATGAATGGTGTGACACCATGATCCCTCTCGGGGTAAGAGTGAAGATAACATTTTGTAGACTGTACTCTCCTCCTGTATTTGTGAAAGATTGCTTCTTTTCATTGAAACAGTGGAAAATTACAATTGCGTAGATTGAATCCTTATCAAGGAAGCAACTGTATTACTTGATTACTGTATATCCAATTATTTTTGGACGAACCTGAATTTCAGGATAGTATATGGGTCACTACTAAAATCATCCTACAAGCCACGAAAGAACCATGTATCCTGGCCAAAATGTAGGACACCATATGCTTATGCAGCCATGAATGGCCAAATGTGCAAAATAACCAAAAGCCTAAAGCTGTAGCAGAGAGAGTCTGTTTACAACAGCAGTGTGCATTAGAACTGGAAACTATGCAGCAATTGTGTTTTGATTGTCCTTTTACTGTGAACTTTTGAACCCAGTTAACAAACCACTGGAAAGAAACATGTTTTGCACAGGTATCCTATGATACCCTGATCTTGGAACAACTGGACATACAGTGGAAGAGGTAGCCTAGTGGAACTGTCTATGTCATCCTGACCTATATTAAATGTGCAATCTGGCAAGTTAGATGCCAATGGACATAGCAACAAAAGAGTCTGCTGTAACAGATTTACTTCATAAAACACAGCAGGAACTCAGTCTAGTTCACCAGTATGAATTCTCATGTATGGAATGATAGCATTTAAAAAAAAATGGTGGAATTGGAATCACTGGGTGGAGTAATCTAGGGCAGGTCTATGTGATAACGGCAATTGCAGAAAAGCGATCGCCGTTAGGGCAGATGTACATCAGAGAAAATCCATTTTGCCAATGTACACTCCTGGCAGAATGGCAAAAGGGCACCGGGAACTTGAATTTTTCACCCCCCCCTTCTAAAGATTCTCAACTCCGGTGGGGTGTGAAAAATAAGAACAAAATTTAAATCCTTGGACTGGTGCAAAAATCCTGATGCACCCAACACTGAACCCGGCACCCTCTCAATCCTAGCTTGCCATGACCCACCACACCATCCGGCCAGCTCAGCAACCACCATCATGCTACACATCACAAACCCTCCCTCCTCTTCCACCAGTTGCAAGGCATGCTCGCTCCCCGTGCGTGCACATATATATATATAGCGACAGGATGTCACTTTACCCACATTCGCTCCTCCATCCACTAGCCCTGAGAATAGGTGCCACTATTGAGTCACCCTTTTTGTAAGCTCTAAAGAGCGGTCACCCTTCTCATGGGATACCATCTAGGGCAGGCCTGTTTAAAGTCACATGATATAATAACTTGCTGTTTACCAAAGTAGTGTTATTTTTTCTTTGGTTTTTTTTTTTCTCTTTTTTGTTTCTCAATGATATGATATGTAGGGGCCAAGTTATTGTCTGTACCAGTTTTTTTCTTTTGCTTTTAATTCTTTTAAATAAACATTATTTTGTGCTTTTCGAGGAGTGCCATGGGATCTTTGCCATTCGTCTATTGGAATCACAACAAATGTATTTATGCCATTTCATAATTCTAGATGTAGAAGTTTTTTAGGGCATGAAAACTAGACCAAAAATAGCAGTTTTTGCACTTTTGAATCCACCACTATTCGAATGAATCAAAGTCCATCCCTTATCTAATAGGTCACACTATTCTTCAGTTTAAATTCTAGCGGTGAATCAGCCAAAGGGATACCATAGAATGCCATGAATATATGACCTACATTCTTAACAGTTTAGATCCAATATTATCTTTTTTTTTGTACTGACAAAACTCAGTAATAAGAGTGTATTCATCAGTGCATGTTTGCATAAAATACTTTCTTTTTTTCATCTCTGCTGATAAAGTGAAGAGAGACTGATGAACCTAGAGTCCCTTCCAACCTTAAAATACTATGTTCCCCCATACAAATTGTGTTGTATAGCAGGATTACAATAACATGCATTTGATCAAATGGCTGAATGTATTCACATGAAATTATTTATATTCATGTCATCAGGTGACTACAAGAATGATACAAACTTCCTCATGCAGCTCATAGAGGTGGGTCAGCACATTTCCTGTGGACGGCCAGTGAACTTCCATATACCTCAGCAGCTGTGTGAAGTTTATTCCTCCTCTTCACACAAAACAGAAGGAAAAATATTAACTATTTAGCAACTGCTACATTGCTAGGCTTGCTTGAGCCTCCCCTGAATCAGGTCATGGCTTCACCTTGGGACTTGAGATTGCAGTTTGAGAAACACTTCTTTTGCTCATAGCAACAACTTAAAGCCAATTTTGTGAAAAAAAAAATGATTTTGCTTCATTTTATTCCTTCAACAAAGGACAAGAATGTTAGCTGGGATCTGAATTACAGCCTTCCAAGGCAGAAGCAGAAAATGACACCATTAGGCTACCCATCCTGTGATGAAACAGCCCTGGATATTGCCAAAGTTAATCACCCAAGGGAGACCACTCCATACCATATAATGCAATGCAATTGAAACTGAAGAAGGAAACATAATCAAGACTACAGAGTTCAACCCTAGTGAATTTTCTATGCAATTCCCTCCTTTACAATAGTGTACAAATTCACAGTAATCTGACAACATGTACTTTGTGCTTTATTTCTTCAACTAGGAGAACAAGGATGAGAACAATATTTTCCCACTGTCTGCCTGGACTATACATTTCTCCACAACTTGAGAACTTAGAACAAAGAACATTTTACTTACGTTGTTTTATGTAGGTCTAAGCAGGAACAAATTATAAACTTTCAGCAATGGAACTGTCATTGAAATATCAAAGAAGTGCAGTCTTACAGTATATAAATAGTCACAGCAGCAGTGCCCCAGTTTTTCCCAACATGACTTGTATGACTACAGTACCATAATGGTACTGATTACAATATATGATTTGCATGTTGATTAAATATTAATGATTTTTAAAAGCATATGGAGAGATTTTCAAAGTCTGTGTCTAGATGCAGTTTTCTATTTGAATGCATGAATATCAGTTTTACTCTAGAAAATAAGGCAACTACCAAATCCATCCTATTGTTCTGATGTCACAGTGTTATGATACCATTGGTCTGACATCAGATCAGTTATATCTTGACTTTAAATGCTTGTGTGATTCACACTCCTGCTTGAAGCCACCAGTTAAAAACACAAATACAATACAAAATACAGCAATAAAACTGACATTGGTTTCGTAGCATTTGCAACTGACAGTTGCTGGTGTCTGATGTAAACTGACCATATAAAAGCTCAAATGTCATCCACTTTGCTTCTAACAAACAATTTAAATAATGAATGGCCAATAAAGATGGCACTGTAACTGACAACTCCTTCAGAGTCTATAAAATTAATAGCAATGCTTTCTGTTACCTGTTTCATGGCCACTGTTGCCTGATGGATAGTGCCAGTTTTTTTTTATAATTCAGAGTTTATTGTCTTTTGCAACAGACAGTAATAAAACTTGTTGCATCACCCTGCAAGGTTGCTGTGTGTAAGAATATATTATTTCTAGCATCAAACTTGCCAGTTTTTTCAGTTTTAAGTTTGTTTGTATTGTCATTCTGAGCTCTGAGATCATAAGTCACCTGACCAGGAAGAGTTGAAACTGTAGTTCCTCAGCATAGTCTTGAGGACTACAGTTTTCAAATACTGTGTTTATTTTAAACTTTAAAGGTAAAATCTTACTGGGGCTTGCATAGAAAAGTGCCTGTTGCAGCATAAACTGTTTTACTGCATTTAAAAACGCGATTTAAATCGCAAGTGAATTTGTGACCCCATCTTTAACTTCCGGGTCATATTACAGTTAAAAGCAGCCCTCCTGTGAGAGGGAAAGCATTTAAAACTTGTTGCATTGCCCTACAAGGGTGCTGTGTGAAAGAATATACTATTTCTAGCATCAAACTTGCCAGTTTTTTCAGTTTTAAGTGTGTTTGTATTGTCATTCTGAGCCCTGAGATCACAAGTCACCAGACCAGGAAGAGTTGAAACTGTAGTTCTTCAGCATAGTCCTGAGGACTACAGTTTTCAAATACTGTGTTTATTTTAAACTTTAAAGGTAAAATCTTACTGGGGCTTGCATAGAAAAGTGCCTGTTACAGCCTAAACTGTTTTACTGCATTTAAAAATGCGATTTAAATCGCAAGTGAATTTGTGACCCCATCTTTAATTTCCAGGTCATATTACAGTTAAAAGCAGCACTCCTGCTAGCAGGGCATGTGGCGACACACGCGTCAGCGCATGTTGAGCATTGTAAAGCGTTCTACTGGGGCAAGATTTAAAGATCATATAAAATCAGTAAATTAGTAATCCTGTGTAGAGAAGATAGTTTGCGTGATAAATGAACTAAACACCACCAGATTATTTTCTAAGGTAAAATTTTGATCACAAACTTTAGTTGGCCTATTGTTTGGAAATAAAAATGGAGAAAAACATAATTTTTTGAAGGTAAAGCAGGGACTCAGTGCATTGAATGTGATATGTACTTGTTTTCAGATATACCTATAATTGACTTCCATTTTACCAGCTTAAAGTGTAAACAGAATGCAGAAATGAGTATTGAACTATCTTTATTTAGCACAAGGTTAAAGGCCCTAGAAATCAGCCAACAGAAATTAATAACGAAAATGGTTAATGAAGAATGTGACAACTTATCCTGTGAAAATGAGACAAAGAATGCAAAGTAAACAACATAGCATTACAACAACAAATTGCCCACCATAACTATTCAAAATAGCAATACATCAAAAAAAGACCTAGAGATATGGACATTCAAGATAACCTAGACAATGAATGGTATGAGGTCCAAACTAGAAGACCCTTAAAAAAAAGAAAGGCAGGAAAGCTGAATGCTTTACTATACCACTATTGAATAGTTTTGACCCACTGATTGCACTAATAGATGGGGATATCATACCACAAACTGAATCAATTCAGATACAAGAAAATACATCAAACAAGGAATGTTCCAAAAACCAGAAAGTGACAATGGCACCCAAATCAGCAGACAAAGCACAAACAAACATAGGAACACACACTCCCGAAAACCCCTCTTCTAATAACGTTATAATTAATACAGAGATAACAGCTTCATTAGCTATACATCCATTATTGGGAAGCCAATCAGAACCAAATAATGAACAGGAATTACCAGCAATTGATATGGAATCAAATCTAGATCAAAACCCACCGGAACAAATATTCATTCTAGATGACTCAATAATAAAGTACACAGATAGATACACAACAAGAGGAAATAAAGAAAATGTAACTAGTTGTAGTTATAGTGGGGCATTGATAAAAGACATAACAAAAGAGATTCCAGGGATCCTGAAAAATGTGAGTGGGAAAAAAACTGTTGTACTACACATTGGAACAAATAACATCGTAAAGCAAGACGCACAAAAAATTATTTCTGATATGGAAAATGCTATTAAATGTATCCAAGAGCATGATGCAACTCCCATTATTTCTGAAATTTTACCAGTACCTCGACAAGCCACTATAGAACTAGAAATATTAAATCATTTAACAACTGGCTACATGAATAGTGTTTAACAAATAATATCTTTTGCATTAAAACTTGGGAGAAATTTGAGAACAAAATGAGGTATATAGGTTATGATGGGTTACATCTAAACAAACATGGTTCAAGACTGCTGGGGTGTAACATTTACGATGCAATTAATGTTTCAAAAACTAATAGGAAGGGAACAGGGATACCATTTGAGAATAGATTAGAGATACAAAACCCAAAACCAACTAAACAAATACACAAGAAAGTAAGTAAATGTATATTGAAAACAGGTCTAAATTTTCTACTGACAAATGCAAGAAGTCTACATGGTGCAAAAATGACCGAATTTCAATATATTTTAAATAATGAGGAAATAGATATAGCGCTGTAACTGAAACATGGTGGAACGATAACTCTGAGTGGTGTAACAATATATCAGGATATACAACATATTTCAAAAATAGAAAGGATAAAAAAGGAGGAGGTGTGGCATAATTTGTTAAAGAAAACATAAAATCAAAACAAACCGTGGATGTAATTAATAGTACATTAAGTGAAATTATATGGGTAGAAATATTATGTGACAATACTCCAAAAGTACTGATTGGTCTATGTTACAGGCCACCTGGCTCTAACTTTACAATAAACCAGGATATAATAAATAGTATAAATGATAAGTCAAATTATAACAAAATAATTCTAATGGGGGACTTTAACTTTCCAGGAATAAATTGGAATGAAAACATTGGTAGTAATAATATTGAAACTCTGTTTGTGGATACATGTACAACAAATGGATTGTACCAAGTAATAAATCAGCCCACCCGCAACAATAATATTTTGGATCTAGTATTGACAGACATGCCTGATAAAATAACCAATATAATGGTTAAACCTCCATTACTATGTAGTGACCATATGATAATTACCTTTAATAACTCTACATGTTTTAAACCAGTTTTGGGTAAAACAGTAGTTAAAGATTATAACAGAGCAAATTTTGTTAAGATTAAACAGATTCTATCAGAGTGGAAATGGGACAACAACATAGATTGCAGTAACGCATTATGGAACAAAATCAAAAATAAAATTATAAACTTAGAAAATAAATATATACCAAATAGAACCTTGTACAATAAAAGAAGTAAAATTCCACCTTGGATGACCCCAACTATTACAAATTTAATTAAACAAAAACGTAGACTGTATAGAGCAATGATAAGAGACAGCAGTGATTATAATATCTGGAATTACAAGATCTCACAAAAAAAATGTAAATACAAAATTAGAATGGTGAAAAAAAAATTGAAACAAAGCTTGCATACATTAAAGATGGTGGAAAAAGTTTTTATTCCTACATAAATAAAAAATCAAACTCTAGAAATATAGGTTGACTGGTGATAGATAATAGTGAAATATCACTTCAAGATAGTACAGATGAATTCAACAAATACTTTTGTTCAGTTTTCAATACTAAAACATACCCATCAATAGTCAATAAAATTCCAAAAGTTACTTTAAATAAGATAACTAAAAAAGAGATTATGGACAACCTAAACAAACTAAACACAAATAAATCACCTGGTCCAGACAAGTTACATCCTAGGTTATTGAAGGAAATTAAAGAATGGATAATTAACCCACTACATAAACTTTTTAACATGTCACTAAATACAGGGCATGTCCCAATGGACTGGAAAACTGCAATTGTCACACCTATTTTAAAAAAGGGAAATCGATCACAAATTTCAAATTATAGACCCATTAGTTTAACAAGTATAGTAGGTAAAATGTTCGAAACAATATTAAAAACTAGGATTGAAAGTTACCTAAAAGTAAAAAGATTAGAAGACAAATCCCAGCATGGTTTTTGAAAAAACAGATCCTGTCTAACAAGTAACATTTTTTTATGAACACATAAATAAATGTATAGAAGATAATAAAGCTATAGACGTAATTTATCTTGACCTATGTAAAGCATTTGATAAAGTGCCACACGGACTACTAATAGATAAAATGGACAAACTTGGTATTGACAATCGGATCACAAATTGGGTAACTGATTGGCTAACAAATCGTACTCAGTGTGTTCGTATAAAAAGTCATGTATCAGGCATGAGATTGGTGACGAGTGGGGTGCCTCAGGGATCGGTCTTGGGACCGATTCTGTTTAACATATTTATATCAGATATGACATCAAATTTAAACAGTTTAGCCATAAAATTTGCTGATGACACTAAACTAACAGCCCAGGTAGATACTGAGGAAGATTACCAAGAACTCGTAAATTACTTAAAAAAAATAGAATTATGGGCTGTAAAAAACCAAATGACATTCAGCAATGAGAAATGCATTGTTATGCATTTTGGAAAAAATAACTTGCATTATGGTTACACATTAAAAGGACAAATAATAAAACCCATAAATCAACAAAATGACTTAGATGTTATAATAGACTCAGATCTAACATTTCATGCACATTACAATAACATCATTAATAAAACAAACAGGCTAATAGGATGCATAAAAAGAAGCTTTACATCCAGAAATAGAAAATGCATTATTCCACTCTATAGGGCCTATGTGAGGCCTCATTTGGATTACTGCTCCCCCTTGTGGAATCCATACCTGAGAAGGGATGTAAATAGAATTGAGGGGGTGCAGCGGAGGGTTACCAAAATGGTGGAAGACATAACAACCATGAGCTATGAACAAAGATTGGATGAATTAAAGATGTATTCCCTGGAGCAGAGAAGAATAAGAGGCGATGTACCTTTTATGCATAAATTATGTGGGGAGGAAGAGTTATTAACACTATTAAATCTATCTTATAATAAACATAATTGTAATTTAAGAAGCCACAGATATCAATTATCTCTAACATACCCCAAAAATAATAAAAGGAGATCCTTTTTTCCCCAGAGAATAATAACCTTGTGGAACTCATTACCTAATTCCTTGTTTGATAATAGAGATCACAAAATCTTTAAGCATAAACTTGATTCAATCCTGTTAAAATAAACATGGAAATTACCAGCTTGGCTGGAGACATACCAAAACGGGCCTCGGCTTTCTGTATGTCTATACCTCCTAGTATAACTCCTAGTATAACATTACAAACAGTTAATGGATGTGACAATCAACAGTTAGATCTGGCTGGGGAAGTCTCCTTGCAGTTAAAACACCAGGGAAAATATATACATTATACCAGGCCACCAACTGGCATGGGGGGGGCACTAGAAACAAAGGGAAATTTATGCAATACGATGGGCCAGTAATCAGCGAGGGGGCAGAGCAGTGGACACCAGGGAAAACTTATACCTTACATCAGCCAGCAATCAGCGGTGGTGGGGGGCACCACTAGCACCAGGGAATGACTACTTTTTTACATCAGGACAGCGATCGGCAGGGAAGGGGACCACTAGCTCCAGGGATAGCTGTCTGGGACTGGGCAAATGGAGGATGACACCACGCTAAATTGCAGGGCTACTCATGTAAATGAGTCAATAATGGGCATGCAAATGGCCTCTTAGTGCATTGCATGCCCAATGAGCTCAATTGCATATCAGAAATGTAGCACAGGTGCAAGCCATTATGATGCCCTATTTCAGAAGCCATGTCTGCCCAGCTCAAAGAGGTTTAGTGCTGGGCTGCCATGACCCTATATTCAGTTGAATAGCACCAGTGCACTATTACACTGACTATAGCATTTTTGGACACATGGGCAACTGCAAGGCACAGCGCAAACATTTGCACTCTGGTTTGCCAGGTTTGAATATCGGGCCCCACATTACATAAAATCAAAAGCTGATGAATACCCAAAATGAGCAATTAAAAAGTGGGTCTAGAACAGCAAACCCAAACAGCTAAGTTAAAATAAAGTAAACAATAGATTAAAATCTTAAAAATTACAGCCTAAAAATAACTTACACAAGTAGAGAATTTAGAGTAGAAAAGAGCTAAGGTTCCAGGTTCAGCAACAAACAGGTGACAATAAATAAATAAATTTAAAGTTCTGCAAAGAAACATTGAAGTAAATGATTACAGTTGAAAATGTTAGCCCAAGAATAGGTTAACAAAATTAATTGCAAGCAACAGGTTAATGTCCAAGCAAGAGCGAGCAAGCAAAATGGCAGTTCACAGTCCTTTGACAAATAAGCTGCATGGAGAGAAACTGTGGTCCCCCCATCTCTTTCCCAGGGATTGGTCCAAAGGTATGTATCTGGTAATTCACTTACTACCACAAGGTGGGAAACCAGATTTTCGCTGTAAAACTGATGCAGGCTCAAGTACAAATTTACATAAGCAGTGTGGAGGGAAGAACTTGAACTTTTCTCTGGGAAGGAAGCTGGCAACTGGCAAATGTTCATGGAAATGGTTCAGAATCTTCTCACAGTAGTAGCATGCAGGAGGCAGTGATCAACAAAACATGAGTTCCAGTGGGTCTCTCTCACTGGCTGCACTGAAGCTCTGCAGGGATGCAGTTCAAGGTAGGTGAAAAACAAAACAAGTGTGAGTTGCAGAATAACTGAAGGGATCCATCTTGTTAAAGTCCAGATGCTTCCAAATAAGAAGGCAAAGTTTTTGGCAGGAAAGTTTCTCCCGAGTTGCACTCGAACCCAGCACTCACACTGGCTGGTAGTGTGGGCTTTTGTAGTGGAATTTTTCCCCGTCTTCTTGCTCCATAGCACAGCCACTTGCCCGCTCCTGAGCCCCCTGCCTGCTGTGTGTCTATTGACTGCTAGCTGAGCACTGTGAGCTGGTGCAGATTGGAGAATTAAATGTCACAAAATCAGGTGAATGAGACTGGATACTGGCAGGTGGCACGGGCTTTTGTACTGGAGTATCCTTGCATCTTGTTCCATAACAGAGCTGCTGCCCCCCCCCGAGCCCCCTACCTGCTGTGTGCCACTGGCTACTGGCTGAGCACCATGAGCTGGTGCAAATCAGAGAATTAAATGCCAGAAAATCTGGTGAACGGGACTGAATATTGGTGGGTGGTGCGGGCTGCTGGCCGAGCAAGGTAAGCTGGTGCAAATCAGAGAATTAAATGCAAAACAATCAGGTGAATAAGAGTGAATACTGGTGGGTGGCGCTGGCTTTCATAGTGGAGTAGCCCCACCCCCTTGCTACATAACAGAGCCACTGGCTCACCCCTGAGCCCCCTGCCTGCTGTGTGTCCACTGGCTCTTGGCTGAGCATCGTGAGCTGGTGCAAACTGGAGAATTAAATGCCACAAAATCAGGTGAATAAGACCATAGACTTAGTTTTGGTGGTATTAAGGATCAAGTGGTTGTTGACAAACCTGGAGGAGATTGTGTTGCAGTCAGACTGGAGTACTGAATTAACCTTGTATATTAATATTGCACTGTCATTGAGTATGATGTCACCTGCATATATAGATAAATGACACATCCCACTGTGCATCTAAAGGTCATTAATAAAAAATGGAGAACAGCACAGGGCCAAAGACTATGCCTTGAGGAACCCTAATATTTAAGGCAGCAATATCTGAATTATTGTGTTGTATGGACACTAGCTAGATAACCAGGGACTTTTTGGTGTGCACAGCTGAACAACAAGGAAAGCCAGTGGAAGTCATGACTGCTTGAGGGACTTGTCCAGTTAAGCTGATCATACATCAGTCAATGATGTGGAGACCATCTGCAGAAGATGACGAACCTGCGGATCTTGTACAAATGACAATGGGGCAGCAGAGGGGTTTTATTTGCACAGCAGTATATAATGTCACCATGATAAATGGAGGGGAGTAGGAATTTGGAGATTACCTTCTTCCTTACATTAGCATAGAGGCAGTGTTTTGACCTGTAGAGAATGCTCATCTTTGGCTCTGCAGCTGTTAAGATGTGATCAATGTGTCTGCTGTATGTAACTGATAGAGCAAACTGCATTACTAGATATTTTTTTTTTAATATTAATCCTGTTTATCTCTTGGCATCCCTCTTCCCAGTAGCATCCCCCAGCCCCACCACTGACCTTTCTTTTGGAAGTATGAATTAACCACCACTTACTTAGAGCCATGTTTTTGGTGAGTGGCCTGCCTTGAAGGGTCATGTGGTGTCTGCAGGCGATGCCAAGGGAGCATTGCAGTTTTCTCCACTCTTGCCCACTGGGAACTGCATATGATGCAACTGCACATGTGCATCTTGACGCACATGCAGACTGCAGCATCGCACCTCCTGCCCATTTGTGCTGGTCCTACTATGCTGCCACCTAGCCTCCAGTGGACAGCAGGTAAGTAGTGGGACTTGGCTCCCACTCTCTGAGTGAGAAGAGCTCTCTTTTGAACACTCAGTCCTCCATCCCTCCTCCAGTGGCCCCCGAGTGACCCCATGGTTCATTCCCAAACCTGGGTCACCAGCGTGGGTGGAGGTGAGGTGTCCAGCATCTCAGCTCTCCATACCACCAGGTCGGCCTAGGTTCCTAGACTGAATATGTTAGCATGCTTGATAGTTGCCATCTAATTTGATATTGAGATTGCAAGTGGATCTGCTGAATGAGTTAGCAAGTTCTGTGATCCAAACATAATAGACTTCATTTTAGTTGCATTAAGGATCACGATTAAAATTGACCCCTGGAGGAGGAGTTTTGATCAGAAGATTTCAGAGTTCAATAAAATACTGCTACACTGCCAGCACATTTCTTATTACAGTGACCTGCATAGCACTCACATATGACAGTAATTGATTTTTGAGGGGCGTGACATACAAAATGTGTGCTACATTGCAATTGCAATGACTGTAGCAGTGACTTGCTTGTGTCAGCCCCTACTCAACCATCCAGCTGCCACGAACTCCAACCCCATTGGCCACTTCATACACTGACCTCCCCTGCTAACACCATCTCCCACCTCAAGTATGCAGCTTCTTTCCATGATCACCACCACAACCTACTAAACCTTCAATTTAACTATAAAAACACATACACAAATATGATTGATATTAGCCAGTGTTTGTTTCAGTACCTACAGTTTAAGCTTTGGCCCCATCAGTACCATAATAGGATGACCATGTTAGGAGACCACTGCTCACCGGATTTACTGTAAATCTTCATTATTTGGTTCACAATCTCCATGCATTTTTTTTTGCAAACAGGAACAGTATAATGTCTCAATAAATGCTTCCTCAGAATGTTGGCAGATAATCCACAACTGCATGGGAGAAAAAGTGGGAACTATTTTTGTCCAGAATACTTGGGAAGAAATCTGTGAAGGTATGCATACCTCCTTAATTAATATTAGTAACAGGGGCCTTAGACATTATTTAGATTTTATAACCACTGTACTTGTTTAACCCCATAAGATGAATACAGACTACTCATACCATTGTCAAGATGAGTTGAGGAACCTGACTCATTTTTGCATGTGGTGGATCATGTCCCACCAAGCTATAGAATTGGTGGCCCAGGGTGCAGCATGTCAAAAATTCCTCAAGCCTCAGGAAAGGAAGCTAATCCCTTGAGCTGTGTTTACTGAGAGATCCAGTACATTACATCTCAGATTACAGTCCCAGTGAGAAGAATTGTCCTCATTTCTGGCATATGATTGTGGCCCAGAAATGCATTGCAAGGGTCCGAAGAAAATCACACCATCTTTTTTTATGTGAAATGGATTAAGGCAATAAATGTGGTCACTAAATTGGGAAAACTAAAAACAGTAAAGAGCTAGCACTAAATAGGAATCCCCTGAGACTACTGAAAACGATTAAAGGGACACCGTCAACCTCCTTAGGCCTCAAAGTGTCCCTAGTTTAAAAAACATGTTATGACTGTTCACATTCTGTAGAAACTGTTGATGTAGATGGAAATTTGATTCTGATTTTTTTTCTTACAAAAAAATGAAAAAACAGCCAGCCCAGTGGTGCTGATGGCTGAGGCGCTGGTCACCTTACTTTGCGCTATGCCGTAAACCTGTGTTCGGGAATGAGCACAGACCACTGGGAGTTGGCAGGTGTGGAGAGGGATTGAGTGTCTGAGGGACTGCTCTCCCTCTCCAGGGAGCAGGTATTTCAGTGGTCAGTGCACTTCTGACCCCTGGCGGAGGCTGGGGGACAGAGCACCAATGCTGCAAAGAAAGGAACTAAGTAGGGCAGGCACCAGGAAGAACACATGCGGATGCGTGCACGCTCTCTCCACTGACATCATTGCACGCCCCACTCTCAAGGGAGAAAAGTGAGAAAAATGGCCCAGTCGGCTAGATAAGGGCAGCCACCTGCCGCAGACCCCGACCCCAAATGGCACTCCCTGAACTGGATCCTGCTAGAGGTGAGTTGAGCTTGGGGGGCTCCTCACTGCCCCGCCATGGGGGGTAAGCCATGGGGGAAGAGGGGTTGCAGCCTGATGTTGGGGTACGAGGCTGGACAGGTGGCTGGAATGGTTGCTGACCTGGGACCCGGGGGCAGAAATAGAGTATAAAAAAATAAAATAAAATAAAAACAGACTGCTCACCATACTGGTGTTACCACACAAAAATGTGTTTACTTAAATTCCTTGATCAGCTCCCACTATATCTTTACTGAACTTAAAACACCTCAACACAGTCTAGCCACTCATTATGCAGAGGGAGTACAGGAGACTTTTGCATCATGAGTGGCTGCATTGTTTGGGGGCATTCCTAGTATTCAGGACGTATGCAGTAAGAAAAGATCCAGGATTTGAAACAAAACAAGGTTGGTTATAACTATGCATTAGCATGCATTTCAGTTCTACTATGAAAGGAGGCAGCTAAAACAACCAGCAACATTGCAGAGAATGTAAGCAATCATAAAATGTGCAGTTTTAACTAGAAATAATATGATGCTAAAAGGGTTGACAGTGACCCTTTAAATGAGCCCACTCATTCTCTTACTGTCTCTTATAAGATACTGAAATAGGCCAGAGAATACGCCCAGATAATGATGTCTGATTCTGTAGTTTATATACTGTATGTAATGTAGGAGAAAAAAGCCTGTAGTAGCTGGTGCCAGAAGTCCATCTATTCATGAAGTATTACTGAGGTGCTTCAGTCTTGCCTTAGGTGGTCTTTGATTGCCATACAGCTTATATACAAAAGTATTATGCTATCTCAGTTCACTGACCTGCCTGCAATAAATTTGTGTGATATAAGAACTGTACTAAAGGGAATTCTAACACATCAGTTTATGTATATACAGCTGGCGGGAGGAAAGAGGGTTTCTGCTTACCACACAGACTGGAATGTTTCTTACAGTGGTATCAGCCCAATCAGATAAAACAGTGATAGTTTTGGAACACTGCCATCAGTTAAGGAATTTCAACAAGAAATGTAAACATAATAAAATCATATTTTTGTTCATTTAAGTCAGAGGTGTCTTTGTACTAAAATCCTATTGCTTTATTGAAGATGACATCATGGTCAGAAATGTCATGATAATCCAATGTAGGACATCGTGTTAACAGTTCTTTTTTTCTTGTATTTAGAACAAGTCTTTATTTTACCTCATTTAAAAAGCCATTGCTGACTCCACATTTTATCCTTCAGTCTCTGAATATTGAGCATTCAGTCCAATAAATGTATTTTTGTCTATGTTCCCTATGTTCTTCAGAAATCTATGTCAACTGCATTTCTGGGGACTTACTATAAACTGGTCCCCAATCCTGGCACTACAGTGCAATAGTACTGGGACAGTACCTGTGTAACCCCCCTCAGGTTGGGTTTGTCAGTTGCAACTTCTGTTCTCTTTGTCTGTGGGTCTGATATCCACATGGTATGGTCCCTGGTCCATGAGTACTTGTATTCAAATGGGAAACATCTGAGGAGAAATTGGAGCATTCTAGTTCAGAAACAGAGAACAGTGTTCATGGAACTGATTGTGACTGGCAGGGTGACCTGTCGGGCCAAGAGGGAGACACTATGGGCCATGGGTCTATAGTGTGGTATGAGTTTCCCGTCAGGTCCAGTTCTCAGCTTGCATGGAGAGAGGACAGCTACACAAAGAGAAGTATGATATTAAAAGGGGATCCCTGTCAAGCGGGTCACTCAGATGGCTGCACAGTGAACCATCTTGGCCTATCCACATGGAGGTTTTCCTGACTGGTAAGCAAAGTGTGGACTTAGAAGGCTTGGGGGCTTTGCACCATTTTATGTTAGTGTTGCAACAGTGACTGGGATGGGCAGCAAGGATTTGGTTTCTTGTTGGTGCTGCAGGGTCTCCATCTATGCTGGTCTTTACAACTACCCATACACTGACAAGCTGGGGAAGGCACCAAGGAAAGATTCCCTGCCTTACAGTTCAGACCCTCAGGATGGGTTGGCTGTAGTCCTAATTCTCCCATTCAGTGAGGTACATCCTGGCTTACTAAGAATGGCCAAGGATACTGTCATCAAGACTGCGACAGATATAAGTCACACTCTTGGTCTTTTACTGGTTCAGGGTAAACAAGGCGGGAGGGGTGTGTCAAGGGTGTCAGAGAGTCCCCCAGTGGCACAAAATACGATGCCAGACTTGAAACTACTCCAAAATTGTCTGATTGGTTAAACCAGGACTTATTGCATGGCCCTGCTCCAAGGTAGAGAGGACACCCTGGGTGGGATATTCAGAGCGGATGCGCCATTTGAAACAGGGATGCACCATGCAAGTGCGGAAATGCACCATGGTGCGATATTCAGTGGGAGCGGCAGCGCAGCACAGCATGCAATGTGCCATAGTGCAACAGTAATGAATGTATGTGCAACTGCAGGGGGCAGAATCAGGAATAACATGCGTAGTGTGATATTCATCAGTATGCGACATGCGCAGTAGTGGAGCAAGCGGAAGTTGCGTGATAGCGAAAATGAGCCAAAATAAAAGGGAGCAAGCGAGGGGAGGAAGAATGCACTACAGAGGAGCTATAGGTGGGAGCACTGAGACAGAGTGGCAGGGAGGCAAGACAGGAAGCAGGGGGCAGGTGTGGCCAGGAGTTGGACAGGGCACACTGGAGGTGTGCCTGAGTGAGAGAAGGAGTGTGTGTGCCCGTGCCAGTGTGCAAGAGAGGGCCTGAGAGCATCACAGTGGATGGAGGGCAGTGGCAAGAGGCAGAGCACCCAGAGGTGAACAGCCAGAAGTGAACTCGGTGCAGGGGCAGCACCAGCAACACACAGCGGGGGAAACAGGAAGACAGCCGCCCGGGGGTGGGACACCAGCCAGGGACATGGCCAGTGCCACCTTCCAGATGGAGGCAGTAATGAGAGGTGTGAGAAGGCAGGCAGCAGGGAGGCACAGCCGTGGAAGGGCCCATCGGCAGTAAGCCCAGAACAGGCAGTACTGAGCCCGCACCACCTTTGAACAGTACAGTGACAATGAGATTGTGGGCTGGTACCGCCTGAGCCGGGCGATTCTGAGGCAACTCTGTGAGCTGTGCAGTGATGAGATGCAGGTACCCACATGACAGAGCCATGCGCTGTCTGTGGAGATGAAGGTCACAGCTGTCATGTGCCTGCTCACCACGGGCACCTTCCAGAGATCATCAGGGGACATGATAGGCATAACCCAGTCGGCCGCATCACACCTACTTACACAATTCCTCAGTGCACTGCTGCCATATGCTGCAGAGTGCATCCATTTCCGCAGCACACAGGCGGAGCGCACAGCACACATACTGGAGTTCCACAGGGTAGCACAGTTGCCTGGCATGCTCGGGGCCATAGACTGCCCCCATATAGGCATCCACAGGGGGTGGTGTACATGAACTGCAAGGGCTACCTGAGCATCAACTGCCAGGTGGTGTGTGATGCCGGGGGGTGCATAATCAATGTCTGTTGCACACACCCTGGAGGAGCACAAGATGCCTTCATCTGGCACCAGTCTGCACTGTGCCACAGCTTCGAGAGTGGGGACATCCCCACTGGCCATCTGGTAGGTGAGTATGCAAATCATGCTGGACGATGTGTGCAGACGTGGGAGGGGGTGTGGGACATTGGCGGGGTGCCATGGGTAATGGCCATGATGACCCATGGCATAGTGATGCAGACCACCATGCTAATGATTCCCCTCTACACACAGGTGACAGTGGTTACCCGCTATGGCGCTGGCTGCTCACACCATACCGGTGCCACATGACCCCAGCGCAGCATCAGTACAATGAGGCACACGCCACAACACGGAATGTCATCGAATGGGTGTTCAGGCTGCTGAAGGCACGGTTCTGTTGCCTGCACACATCAGGCAGTGCCCTACGGTACAGCACCTCAAAGGCCTGTGGGCTATTCCTAGCCTGCTGTATCCTGCACAACATGGCCACCAACTGTGGGATAGCCATTGAGGTTGAGGAGGGGGCCAGCAGTGGGGACAATGAGGACACCGGTCCAGCTGGTGTAGGGCAGCCACACCCTGGGTGACGGGACCCCCAGCTGGCCCAGATGGCACAACAGCACCAGGACACCATCGCAGAGGAGCACTTTGGACAACACAGGTAGGCAACAGGGCCATGTGCAACCACCAAGGGCAAGGGCACAGCCCACAGACAGGCGGGGTGGACACCAGGGGCAGACAGCATAAAGGGAATGGGAATGGGTGGGGGACTGCACACGGTGGCAGGGATGGGCAAGGCTGCACACGTCACATGCACACACATGTACACACACCACAACACATGCCCAAAGGGCAACAGGCACGCCCACCCCAACAGGCACCCCCACACCCCCACAGGACCACACACAACCATGCCCAGTGGCTGGCATTGTGCATGCCTCAGACGCTGAGCACCATTGCACAGTGGCAGACAACGCTACACAGGCATCATCATGCACATGCCACAGTGGCCAGCGGCCAGGAGGGTGTGCACAGGGACCATGTGTGTGCAGGGCTGGGAACCTCACCCATGCGTCGCACAAAGAACACCACAGTGCACACAGGGCAGCGGCAGACAGTGGCCATGGTGGGAGATGGGTCAGTCATGTGGCACAGTACCACGGCCACCACGGATGTGTAGGTGGCCCTGCTGAGACCTGACAGCCATGCCAGGCTGACCAGTGGCCTCATGGTGTGGCACCGACAGGCCCCCAGGGGTGACACTGAGTGAATGCGACCGTGTCTGCTCAGGGGTCTGCAGGCCAGCAAACATGCCCGCACGAGGCGTGCTTGGTATGCCCACAGCCGAACCTGGTGTCAACATAGCAGGGGTCGCATGACACCGGGAACAGAGGGTGGACATAGTACCCTGCAGGGTGTGCAGCGGCTGGGTACCCAACTGGATGGCCAGTGTAGCCATGACAGTCACCATTGCAGTGGTCTGCCTGTCAATGGCAGCAGTCACATCCACCCGCTGCTGGACCAATTCTGCCTGTAGCAAGCTGTGGTCCCTGCTGCGCTGCTCCTCTGCCTGGTGCAGAACTGCACTGGATGCATCCACTGCCGCCACAAGCTGCATCTGCTGATCTACTGAGGCCTGGAGAAGATGGCTGTGGTCGTCCAAGGGGGTTGAATGCATGTCCAGCATGCTGTCCCCTGTCGTGTTCCTGTCCCTGCTGCCCAGCACCCCTTGATGGTGGGTGCTGCACAGCACTGCCATTCTGGGGTACGTCCACACGTGGTGCACTGCCACCGCCCCCCCGTCCCTGTCCCCCCATTGACATTGGCCATCTGCTGGCACAGCCCCTCTAGCTGCTGATTGCCAGGGAACATCAGCGCGGCCGCAGCAGCTGCAACAGTCCCACCACCCTGGCCGCACACCAGTGCTGCCCCACTGGAGCATGCAGAAACAAGCTGGAAATGGGCTGCTGCTCAGGTAGCCATGCCAGCATCACCCACAGAACCACCCGGGCGGTTGCCATCTGTGGGACCATCCTGTGTCCCACATGCATCACTGTCCGGGACGTGTGTCACATCATCAACAGTGCTGGATCCAGCCCCTAATCCATGTCCCAGCACACTGGACACTGAGGGCGGTGTCATGGTGGGACACAGGCAGGGCCATGTCTGCACCCGCACCACTGGTATCAGTCCAGACAGACATGCAGGTATGCAGACGGACGGTCCCTCGGACACCGGTGGAGGGGATGGGCATTCCTCCATGACCAGGGCCATCCCCTCGGTGGACACACCCACCACCGCTGCCCCATGTAGATGCTCAGGAGCTGTAAAGGAACACAGTACCGTTAGTGGCTCCTCCTAGCCCTGTGGCATGCCTTCCTACCACCCACACATTGCCAGCGCCGGACCTACCATGTAGTGATGGGCTGCCACCAATCTGGAAGCCACCACCACAAATGCCCTTGACAGCACTACACCGCATGCTGCTGGCCACCCGCTCCTCCAGTGGCGTCAGGTGGGGTACGTCCTGCTGGCCCCCACCGGTGGCAGCACGTACCACCCTGATGGTGGCCACCTTGTCCTTAATCCACCTCCTGTCCATATCAACCTTCTTCTTGCACTCCTGCATGGACTGCTGGTGGCTGCCCTGCTGGTTGACGGCACATGCCACCTCACCCCATGCTGCAACACGGGTCTGTGGTGTTCCCCGCTGCCCACTAAGTAGCAGTTCCCTATCAAGGCATGCCTCAAACAGGGCATCAGATTCAGCCCTGGTAAAGTTGGGACTCCTCCTTCGCACCCCTCCCTGCTCCTCCTCTACCTCTTGCTCGATCATGCTCGTACCTGGGGGATAGACAGGTGTTACCTTGGACTGTGCAGTCCCATACAGCCCTTCCAGACCACTGTCCCCACATCCCTACAGCATGCAGCCTACCTCAAAGGACTGCAATACCGATCCATGGCCTATGCAGCTTCAGGCCACGTATTTATAGCGTAACGCATGCAAATGAGAGCAGGCGCATCTGTAATTGGATACTAATGCTGTGGATGCACTGTGGAGTGGTTCATGAGCTGATCTGCATATCCTGGCTGAATATCACACTGTTGTGCCTTGCACAATGGTGTTGAGCGTGCTCAGGCTATAGCGCACCACTGTGATGTGCGCAATTGGCACCTCACCATGCATGCCCGGGGTGCTGACACCGATGCTAGTGGCACTGCTGACGTGCTGTGCGCGGGAGGCAGTAGAGAGCATGGCCACCCCTGTGTTTGTGGTACAAGTGCGTGGCCATGTCCCTGGCTCGTGCCGTGGTGCACCATGGGTGCCATGGTGCCACAGCATGGTAGGCCACTGCAAGGTGTCACACACATGCACCCTACCACGCTACATGCAGGGCTTCCCAATAGTGCTGTGATGCTCCATGCGCAGACATTCCCTTGACTCTGCGGTAGACCTTTGCCCCCTAGGCACCATGGGTAAGCATGGCTGCACCCCTATTGTGCAGTCCAGTGGCAGCACGAGAACGACTGGCAGCAATAGCACACGCTGCCTCCTTGTTACGGGGCATGTGCGCTTACAGGGCTGCCATTTGTTGCCAATTGCCACTGCACTATGCTGCACACCAGAACGCCGGTCTGGACAGCAACTGAGCTTGCAAACCTGGTGGCCTTGGTAGAGCCCCATGCAGGTGCCCTCTTTGGCCAGGTACCAATCCTGAGGTCAAGGACAGCAGTGTGGCAGGAGGTGGCAGAGGGCCTTGAGAAGGCCACAGGGTGCAGCAGGACAGCCAAGCAGTGTTGCCTCCGATATGGTGACCTCCAGTGGTGGGCCCATGACTGCCTAGGGTGACTGCAGGCACGTGCCCAGTGGGGCACCATGCCATGGCCAGGTAGCTGCTCCATCACATCACTGGTAGTATCTGTCTGTCCAGGTATCGCGGTGGCCATCAGGCCATGCCGGGGGGGGGCCTATCTGTGCTGCCGGTGTTGGGGGTGCCTCGTGTATACCCTACACCACCGTGTCATGGCTGGGCTGTGTGGGCACACACACAGCAAGAGGGGGCTATATTACTGGCCTGAACTGATGTTACCCTCTCCATGTTTGCACTCTAGGCCAGGATGATCGCCGCAGGGCCAAGTTGGCCCGTGAGCAAGGACGGAAGGCCGGAACAGGTGGTGTGGCCTTGCAGCCGGGGCACAGTGGTGGTGCCATGGGTCAGCAGTGCCCTGCTGACCAGGACGCAGGTGAGTGCCGTGTTTCCCCTTACATCTGTGCATGGTGGGTTGCGGGGGTGCTGGTGGGGCATGGCCCCCCACACATGGCCCCACTGCCATGCACACCACACGGTGCACTCTGTACTGTCCTGTGGCACTGCATGTCTGGGTGGGTGTCACAGGTGGGCTGTGCGTGCACTTGGAGCCTGGCTGTGCCACTGCCATCACACTGCATAGCCATGACATTGTACGGCCATGTTGGTGCTGTGCAGTGCATGGATGGTGGGGGTGTGCAGTGGTTTGCATGGCTATGGGTGCCTGGGTAGGCAGGTCTTGTGGGCACACCCACTGTGGGTGGTCACATGCCATCACAGGGGCATGGCCCACAGCTGTTTGCCATGCACATTGGGTGGGCTGCGGGGGTCTGGCCAGTCACACGTACTGACTCTGCTTCCTTTTCCTAGGTGGACAACGCTGGACGACCGTGGAGTGTCACATCCAGGAAATACTGCAGGTGACCCGGGCCACACTGGAGCTGCTGCAGGGCATGAAGCAGAGCGACCGGCAGTGGCACAGAAGGTGCCACAGGGAGAGCAGGGATGAGAGGGGCCGCCAGTAGGGCCTGCGGTGCCCCTGCTGTTTCTTCCCCCCTGGACTGTCGATTACACCCCTTTGTTCCACTCCTTGCTGTTCCCCCTTGCCCCATGCCCATCCCCCCAAGTTGTAGGCTTGTATCCCCCACCCCACTTTGTTAATAGTAATGTAAATAGTTATTGTTAATATTGTTACCTTTTGAATTATATACATGTTTCATACAACAACTGTGGTGGTCTCTGATTTGCAGTGGGCGTCTGGTGCCTTGCTGAGTGGTGTGCATGGCATCTGGGGGTGGTGCAGGCCTGGTCGTGTGTGTGAGTCTGGCAGGGCCCCTCCACTGGTGTGGGTGGGGGGCCATGGTCCCTGTCTGTGGTATGTGTGTTGTGCCCTGTGCACTGGATGCCTGTGTGCAGTGGTCCCAGGTGCATGCACTGTGTCCCAGTCACCCTTGTCAGTGTGTGCCTGGCCCATGCATCTGATCCCCTTGCATGTCTGTGGTAAGCACGGTCATGCCGACCCCCCAATGCATGCACATCTGCTGGCATGACATTGGTGGCTGTCCATGCCAGCCACCCTCTGGGCACAGCGCCATGGCAGCTGGCATCCTGTCTCCAGGTCTATTGCATGTCTGCCTCAGGTGACACTGTGGGTGGTGCTGTTGTTGTCCCCCCTCCATGCTGTTGATGGTGTCTGTGGCGGTGCCTGTGGTCTGCTGTCTGTCACATGTGCTCCAGCTGCATGCTGGCAGTGGACAGGTTCATGGTGCATGCACCATATGGCTAGCTCACCAGCACCATGGTGGTGTACAGGCCATGGGTACATGGCATCATTGGACACGTGACAGCGGCATCTGTTGCCCCGCTTTGTGTGGCTCTATGACGGGGTACCCTTGGGACAGGGTGGGGGATTTGTTCATGCCCTGTGTTGCATCCTGTGTGGCGCATGCCTCCATGCACCACAGTAGGCAGCTGTTCTGTCTGGTGGGGCCAGTGCTGGGACAGGGTGTGTGCATGGGTGGGTGTGGACGGTGCTGTCCTGCTGATGGTGGCGTCCAGGGTGGGCCTTGTCACATGTGGGGTCCCTTGGGTACTGACGCAGGGTCGACCTCTTTGCTGTGTCACGGTGGGGGCCATGCAGGAGGGCATTTTGTATGCTGCGGTAGCGTCAGTGGCTGGTGTTGCCTGCTGTGGGGGGATCACGGTGGGGCTGTCATGCATGGTGCCATGGGGTACAGGATTGCATTGTCACGGTGGTGGTGGTGGCATGCCTTCGGTGCCTTGCACTGTTTGGTGATGCTTCTGGGCTGGGTGTCTTGGGATCACTGTACAGGGGGTGGTCAGCATTGGTGGGGTGCGGTGGCACAGGAGAGTCCGGCCCTCCTTGTGTTGCGGTCACTGTTTGCCAGGGGAGTGTGCTGGGGCACCGTGCCTCTGCTGTTGGATCAGTGCTGGGGTTCATGGGCTGGTTATCTGTCCAGCTCACCTCTGGTTGTGCAGCTTATGGGGGGCCTTGGGGGGGTTGGTCTGTCTGGCCTGCTGCATGTTCCTCCGCCCATGGCGCTTCCATGGCTAGTGCACCCCTACTTCCTATCCTTGTCCCTGCGCATCACTGGATGTGCTACTGCACATCAGCCCTGCTCCACTGCGCATCCCTGGTTGTGCCATGGTGCATGGGGTGTGATATTCAGCTGTGCTGCACAGGTACAATCTTGGCTGTTTGAATATCGCGCATGTTGCGCAATGGGCGCACTGCTCTTGCGCCTGTTCCTCTATTGCGCATCTTTTTGGCGCAGTCTGAATATCTCACCCCCTGTCTCTTTTTTTTTTTTTTTACCAAGAGAGACACATTAAGCTGAAAGCTTGTTTACAGGTGTGACCTGGGAGCACAAGGAAGTTAAGTGACTTGCTCAGGGTCACACAGTATGCAAGTGGGGGCTGTGGGATTCAAACCCAGATCTCCAGGTTTGCAGCTCAGAGCCTTACACCACTGCACTATATTACCTCCTACTCGATCCACCACATCATTTTAATGATTTATTTCCATCTAGGCCTGTACACAAATTGAAAATAAAACTGTTCTTGTTTAATTGCATCTTGATGTGTGACACAGTGCTTGTGTCTGTAACAGAGACATCCAGAGACGCTGAGACATGAATGGAATACACAAAACACAAAGATAAATAAAGGAATGACTTTTCTAACAAAGAGTTTTGCCTGTTACCATTCAGTAGGTGTGTTAAGTTGCTTTCACAAGGGATATGCTATGAGGTTCCTCCATCCCCAGATTGGAGGGAATCATCAGTGTCAAAACAAGAATCTGTTTTTCCTAAGGAATAGCACCTCTAGGTCAGCCACATAAAAAGCAGTCCACTTCGTGGAGGGATCACCACATTATTTGGAAATTTGAACTTGATGAATTAGTCCAGGGCGACCTGCCCAAAGGACTGACTCTGTCAGGCTTGAGTTCATGCATTGCGCCAGGGCTTAGCCAGCCCTTCTGATCAGAGCTTACACTTGTTTAGAGGTACTGTCCTTCAGATGAGACATTCAGACCTCCATTGCTCAATTCTGATAGCTGTTCATGTTGAACTGAAAGATACTATGGTAACATTTGATAAGTGTAGGAGATAGCTGTCGTGGCATGGCCTCTGTCAGTCACACAAGCTCTAAAGTAATTGACTATGCTGGATGCTGAATGTTGTCGATCACTTGAAGGCTGCTTTGTTTTACTGCATACTGCCACTGCAATACCGCTGTTGAGCTTAGTGGTTTGTGAAGCCCTCTAAGATTCTTTGAGCCTGGTAATCAAAAGGAACATTGAGAATGCAGCCTGCAGATAATACATCATAGATTATCTAAATGATGGTCAAGCACTAACTGCCCTTTGTGTCAATCCAGAGTCTAGGGTGCAAGGAGCCTGCTGTGCTACTGCCAAACCAAAGTGGGATGCTCTCATACTTTTGGCAGGAAGCAACGAACTACAAGGTGAAGAACAACAGCATGTTAGCAGCAGCAGTTCCTTGGGGACACCTGTATAGAAAATGCAGGCAAGGTACCACTGCTGCCTGTATTCATGGAAATGTAGGCACAGGTGGAATATTCATACAGTATGTGTCACTGCTGGATGCATTTGAAAATCATGCTGGATACATGCAGGATGCAGGAATCTGAAAATCCTGTCCTTCGTATAGGAAAGGTGATGTATACCCTATAAATCCAAATTTTAGTCTAGTGTGTTTCAGTGTGAGGGGGGATAGTAAACAGTGATCTGCCCAAAAATTTAGTTTTATGCCCGCTATGCTGCACCTGATGAAAGATTTATCTATGCTGAAAAATGCTGCCTTTCTATCTTCTGTGGCTAAATGAAACTGAACATGCACAAATCCTAGCAAACTACACTGCAGTGCAACTGAAATACAGAAAGATGTTTGGTGCAAAGCCCTGGATAATGGTTTGGGAACATGGGCGATCACTGGTTTAAACCTTGTTAGAGGCAAATACTCACTGTGGGCCTTACGCAGTAATGGGCTTGCATGCCACGTAAGGATGTGGCATAGGCATTCCTATGCCTGAATACCATGCAGAATTGATCAGCGCATCCCTGGCAGCATTCACCAAAGGCACACTAGCACCTAGTGCATTGAATCCTCCAGGTGGCCATGGGGCACCATGCCAGGGGCAGGATGGGGGTGTGCCAGTGGTGGTGCTCAAGCTGCTTGTATGCACGATGGTGCTTGCGTGTAGCACCGGAGTGGGTAATTCTGCATGGGGTGACCCTGCTATAAGTATTTATTCACCCCCATATTTTAATGGCTGGGTGTAGTGGAAAAAGGATCCCCTTACACACAGCTGTACCAGCATGCTGGGTAACTTGGGTGGGCTGGGGGTGGCTGTTCCAGCAAACACCCTGTGTTAGACACAGGTGGGTTGCGCTCCATCCCAGGAGCCCATGCCCGTGCATGGATGTGCATCCACAATGGAGCCCAAGTTGGGCATCCCATTGGATGTCCCCCAGCATCCTGTGCTCTGCACCTGCACTGCCACGATCTTCCACTGCATGACTGCACCCCGACAGGGCAGAGGCACAGCCAGTGTTCATGAATGCTGGCTGACGCATGCCAGTGCAGGGTTGCAGAACTGCACAGCCAGGTTGCACATGTAATTTTCCCACCTATTAGTGCATAGGGCCCTGTGTGACTAAAATGCAAGCAAACTGAGGATTACGCTCTGGCATGCCAGTATTTTTACTTGAAAAGATACAGTCCACATGCAAAGAATCAAGAAGCACTCACCTCTCCCATAGGTGAACAGCACATCATGACTGCATGGTGTGCAAAATACTGGTTTTATTAAACTGCAGAATCAGTGAGGCACAGAAGCGGAAAACAGCACTGAGCACACAGACAAAAACAGGAACACCAACTGTGTTCAAATGATCTAATGTTTCATGACAAACACTTTGTCAGAGACATACAACCTATGCGGCTACACAATTTAAAGTCATCCCGTATCTGATGTTACAAATGAAACATACTAACTGCCAGCAGATTAGGCCTTACAGTCTATCGAGTCTGCTCGAACCTCAGATCCCTAGTTGGGTACTGAGGGCTCCCCCTTGTGTTCCAGAAACTCCTATCATCCATCCCAACCCCCCTTGGGCCAGGCCATCATCTGATACATCTGCTTTCTGTGTCTGTCCCACCCTCTCTTGAAGCCCTCCACTGTGGATCTCTGAACCAGCTCACCAGGCAATGCATTCCAAAGGTCCACCACCCTCTCAGTGAAAACCCTCCTCCTCTTCCCCCCCCACCCTTCCACCTTCCAACTTCAAACCATGCCCTCTGGTGATACCTCCCTGCTTTAGTCTAAAGATCCCTTCCGTGTTTACCCTATTTATTCTCTTGAGGTACTTGAAGACCTCAATCATGTCTCCCCTGTCTCACCTCTCCTCCAATGAAAACAGGCAGAGCTCCTCAAGTCTGTCCTCATACGTCAAATCCTATAGTCCTCGTATCATCTTAGTTGCCCTCCTCTGTACCCTCTCCAGGAGCTGTATGTCCCTCTATATAATGATGTCAAACAAGTAGAAGTACAATTCATAAATATAAGTAGCATTAACTTAATTAAGTAGTATCAATTTCTTCTAGAAAATTGACTGTTGGTCAACCTGTTTTCTCATATCGCTTTCCTAAACTCTGGTCCTCCCTTTCCCTGTCAGTCCACTCTGACTCTTCTGCTTTATCCTATAAGTCACTCATCCATGATTTTTTCTACTCCCACCTGCAACTGTCCATGACCCTCTACTTCCTGCCCCCACACTTACTGCCCTAGCTATTGCTTCCATCGTCCCCCAGTTATACCTGTATGAATAGTTTTCCCCTTCCTATCAAAACTCAGTTTTTCTTTGAAAAGGCATTGGACTCATAGAATGGGACTATCTTTATATGGTTCTTACACACTTTGGGACAGGGGATACCTTTCTCTCTAGGATACAGGTCGTATATGCTGGCCCCTCAGCCAGAGTTAATACGAACTCCACACTCTCTCCTGCATTTCCACTGGGCAGAGGCACAAGGCAGGGCTGCCCTCTCTCTCCCCTTCTTTTCATCTTAGCCATTGAACCTTTGGCTGCGGCGATACGGATTCACCCTGATATAATTGGCCTGACAGAGGGAAGTACAAGCTACACAACTTTAATGTATGCTGGCAACCTTTTGCTTCTCTTGGCAGACACCCAACGCGCCATCCCTCCCCTGCTCAGTCTTTTAGATGCATTTTACAGATACTCGGGACTACGATTGAATCAGAACAAGACTGAAGTATTGCCCCTTAACACTCATTGTACACAACAGATGGCTGAGACAGCTGACCTACTCTGGGCTGCCAATGGAATAACTTACTTGGGAATTGTCTTAACCACGTCCTTAGATACAACATGGCAGAACAACATCCATCTCCTCCTCCCCTCTATTAAGATGGACTTTGAAAGATGGAAGCTCCTTAAACTTACACAAGCTGGAAAGATTGCAGCTGTTAAAATGATATCTGCCTCTAAGCTTTTTTACCTTCTTATGCATTTGCCCATCCCCTTTCCTAAACATTGGCACAGGGCCTTTGACAGTTTGGTTGGGGAATTTCTTTGGCAAGGATCTAAACCTAGATATAGTCATTCTAAACTTAGGTCTCACTGGAAGCAAGGCGGGTGGAATCTCCCATGGATAGAGGGCTACTGTAGGGCTTTTCTGCTGGCCCAAATGGTCAAGTGGTTTCGTCCCCTTTCCTCCCTTTCCCCACAATGGATACAACTTGAGATGGATTTAACAGGAACTACACATCCTGCCTCACTTCTTTTCAGGGGTACCTATCCCAAAACTGGACCAGTCCGTAGACCTCATACAGAACACAGTACACCTTCGGTGGAAATCTCTCGAGCAAATTGGCTCGACACCCATAAGATGATGACAATGGAACTCCTCCCGCTCCCCTATGTTCCCATTTGGCAGAATCCCTCCATCACCATAGGTGGCACTGTAGTATTGTGGAAACACTGGCTAAATCTGGCATCTCCAAAATGGAGGCTATACTGGTACCAAACCTTAACACAATCCATACTTTTCAATCCCTCCGACAGAAATGGGGAATTCTACACTTAGATTTATGGAGATACTTACAACTTGAGGGACACAACCCGACATCTTTTAGCCCCGGCTATGTCCTCTGGTAAATCATCTGAACCCTCTGATCTGAATAAATGGGTACAACACCCTCAGGGGCTAGCAGGTAGTATATACGCCAAAATTAGGGATACCCTTCCTTCCCAATCAAAGCAGGCAAGATGTAAATGGGAGAAGATGTTGCAATTCCACATCTCACCTGAGGCTTGGAGCCATGCCTGGAAGGATACTCATAGTTGGTTTAAAGATGCTAGATCCAGACTGATACAAAACAAAATTGCCCGCTCCTGGTATCGAACTCCTGCAGTTCTGCATAAGTCAAGAATATGACTACTGTTGGAGATGTCAAAGACCAGGAGGTGATCTCTCACACATATTATGGTCTTGTTCAAAGATTCAACCCCTCTGGCAGGAGTTACAAACTCTGGCCTCTGAGGTCACACAACAGCAGATTCCCTTTAGCCCTCATTTCTACCTACTGGGAATAAGAAGTAATCTCCCTCAGATGTCACCGCAAATGTACAGGTGGCTTGCTTTGCTGACCCTGCAAACCAAAAGAACTATTCTCTGTAAATGGAGATCCACTGTGGTCCCTACAATCACAGAGATATTGATGTCTCTTTCGGCACTGGCTAAACTTGACAGAATTTCCCACCTTCAGACAGCCCAAATGTCTACACTACATTTGGACTCTGTTGGACACCTTATCTTAACTATGTACAGCCTCAGACAGGGGTAAGACGAATGTTTTTTGAACTATGCAGGATATAATATGGTTAGATGGAGACAGTAATCACAGGGAATGATGTTTCGAAGGGTAAGTGCTGCCTATTCCCCCCTTAGGGTTTGATATCCTGGGACCCACCTTTTTCACTTTTCATTCTCAGGTAGATTACGTTGTCAACCTGATCTTCCATTTTTCTGCATCCTGAAGTATTTAAGTCAAGAACTCAAGCTGTGGTATGTATCTGTTTCTGCCTTAGGTTGGTCGTGATTTTGCAGAGCATACATACACTTTTGCCCAACTCTTCTCCAGAGGCCATGAAAGGGGATTTGATTGGCTTGTCCAGGCACATGGAAACATGCATGGTGTGCTTATATCCGGTAAAGAAGGTCATCTGTGGGGGAGACTCTGCACTGGTGAGTGTAACAGTTTGATTTTTACATGAATGTTTCCTTCTTAGATGACTTTGACTGTATATAACAGACCTGTGTATAGTTTTTTTTTTTTTTTAACCAATCATAGTGAAAATTCCAGGTCACTCTACGTACGGCCTTTGCGCATCACCAATGTGCCCGTGTAATATCATTCCATTTATTAGGTAAGAATATTTTCTGGTTACAAGCTGGTGTTTATACCTATTGTAGAGTGTATGCTATTAATATTACTTTTACATAGCTAAGGTGTCATTTACTTTAAATCTGCACCCTGTAACCACCGCAGATACTGGTGTGAGCTCTTCAGAATGCTAATTTCAGAAAGTAATAAAAAGTTAAACTAAAAACACTCAGTTTTTATCTACTACATGTATCTGTTGCACTACAGTACAGTCAGCATTAAACCTTAAGCTACACTAATTCATATTGCATTGTTATTCAGTTTATAAACCCATTTTCAATGAGCTGCTAACTCTAAATGTTGAAATTTCTTATCCAGTGTGCAGTGAAGTGCAAACCAATTGTCAACTCTGTGATGCAATGATTTATATTAGAAACAGAGAAGACTGGTTAACAGCTGGTCAACAACTGATTCCTTATTTATCAGACAATCTGGTTTAAAAACCACCAACAAATGGAAAATCAACTTATACTCAAACTAGCTAACAATTTCAATTAAAGTTTAATGCTGACTGTATTGCAGTTTGCCTTACAATGTTTATGACTGTGCTCCTTGCACTGACTCAACTGCTTAATTAAGTTGCAAATGATAACTCCCAGATCATGTTCCTCAGCTGTAGTGCTAAGTCTCTCCTCTCACATCCAGTGCTCTGCCTTGGGGTTCTTTTTCCCTAGGTGCATTACCTTGCACTTTCTAGCCTTGAATTTTAACTGCCAGACCTTTGACCATCCTTCTAGCTTTTGTAGATCTTTCTGCACTTCCCTTATTCCCTCATCATTATCCACCCTCCCACATAATGTTGTGCCATCTGTGAAGAGACAAAACCTGCCCTGGATTCCTTCTTCAGTGTCACTAATGAACATGTTGAAGTGGACCAGACCAATAACCGATCCCCGTGGAACCTCGCTCATAACCTCTCTCTCTCCCCTCTGATTTAACCCCATTAGCCACCACCCTCTACTGCCTCCCCTCTAGTCCTCTAGGTCATGTATCTCTGATGAAGCACTCCACATGAAATGTCAAATCATTTGAACACAGTCAACATTCCTTTTTTTTTTGTCCATGTGCCCAATGCCTGCACCTGGGTAAAAGTTGTGAATTCCAGTTTCGCAAAATTTTCTGAACTTCCGCCATTGGTAAGATCAGAATCTTCCAACTGTATTTGGTGGATTTTTGCCCTGTTCCACAGAATTTTTGGGCTGAACTGTGGAATAATACACATGAACTATGGAACAGTAGTTCTGAGGAACTTTATTCCATGGTTCAATGGCTTATTCTATAGCACATGCAATTATTCCAAAGTTCAGTGATCAGTTCTGCAGAATTTCTTTCTACAGTATAGCTAGTGGATTAAAGCTGCAGCTTTTTGGGACAGGTGATTTTATATGATACTCCACCAGTTTGACAGGCAAGTTTATTAAAATCACATACAGTGCGGAAAATATATTTTTTGCATGGTTTTACTGATTACAAGACTGCAGCTCCTTGCTGATAACCTTTGAACTTGCTGAAATTGGAAGTGATGTGCTGTCAGGAAAGGAGCTGGTGTCAGCGCCACTCACTCTGCATGTGTGGTCTCTTACTCTTGCAGTCTGTCAGCCTGTGAATGTTGGTGTGTCTGTTTTCATAGATCATGGTATGATAGGCATTTAATGCAAGCCAGTTTTTGATGATTAAAACCTGTAATTTGCCACTAAATGCCATTTGTATCCATGATCCTGATTCCCAACTAGCTGCAGCCAGAGCAGGCGCAGCAGTCGGATAGGGCGCTGAATATCAGCGACTAGTTGCCTTGGGTCAGTGTGAGGGGTGGTGTACCACTGAATGCACGAGTGACACAAAGGGCATTTAGTGACAAATTACAGATTGTGACTACTGAAAATGAACTTGTAGAAAATGGCTATCATACTATAAACTATCAAAACATTAAAGGGTCAGAATTGCAGCAACACAGACATACCGATGTTCATTTTTTATTTGTTTTGCATTATCAGTACCTAAAACTGAATTGGAATGGGCACTGGTTAAGCTTTACATTGGTTTTAAAATTATGAAAAATAAAAATAAAATCAGCAATCCTTCAAACCCCCCAATTCCAGCCTACAATGCAGAAACATCCACATGCTGTCTGGTGTAAATAAATCTGTTCACGGACTCACTGGACAAATTATATTCCCCCGGCAAGGCATAGACAATCAGCTTTCATTGCCCCCCACATCACACAGCTCACAGTGTAGTCACACATATACATGCTAATTCATATGCTCAGGCAGCCACATCTTAAAAGTCTGAGTGACTTCCAGAAAGTCGTTGATCTGATTGCTATTACATTGCATGGTATACATGCCCTATTCATTGGTTCTGTCTTGTGAGTAAACATATCAGATTCTGAAGCATCAGTGATATTGTTTTTGAAGCGGGAGAAAAATGACAGTCTTCATAGTAGCCCCCCGCCCCCCCAAAATCCCACAGTGCTGTCACACATACCCTCATGATAATGCATATACACAGGTATACATATCACAGCCATTGTATTGAAGATGAAATAGCGAGCGAACCTTGCACCACTTTTGAACAACCATGGATTCTGCAAAATGTTTTCAGTGTATAAGGATCTAAAATAGTAGTGGCCATATATAAAGAAGATAGGATGGAGTTCCAGAGTGAAATACTCCGTAAATGCACTCTGCTGTCATGAATGGTGTGTAACAGTCAATTAAAGGAGAAGTCAACCCAAAACATAAAAAAAATATATGTTGTGCAGAGTGTTTTAATTCATATGTGAAGTTCTAGTGTTTCCTTCCCTCTGACTGGTATTAGGAGTTTTTCCTAAATTAGCCTGCTAGCTTTAGGGTAGTTTTACGACCCCTGGAGATCTCCATATCAAACAGCTGAATTGTATTCCTTTGTCCTACAATGCACCTTGTTTCATGTGATGGTGATGTAGCAGAGACCATAAATCCAGCATTGCTTTACAATTAGTTCACAACAGTAGAGATGGCTATATTTTAAAATCTGTAGAATTCAGCTTGGTGACCACCCTCATCGTACCGACGTGGAGCCTTTGCACCGACGTGGAGCCTTTGCAAATGAGTCTGCGACTCAAAGGTTTGTAATTCGGAAAATATGCAATAAACAACAATAAAGGTCTTACTGTCCTGAAAAACTTTGCTGCTGGTAATTTTTGTGCAGCATGTAAAGCTTCCAAGATCTTTGGTTTGTTTGGCATGTGTGTGCTGAATATTGGGTCTCTCTTACATCACTGTCACATGAGACAAGATGCACTGTGGGAACAAGAAATACAATTAAGCTGTCAGGGATGAAGATCCCCAGGGGTCATAAAACTAGCATAAAGCTAGCAGGCTAATTTAGGAAAAACTCCTAATACCAGTCAGAGGGAAAGAAACACTAGAACTTCACATACAAATTAAAACACACTGCACAACATATATTTTTTCAAGTTTTGGGTGGACTTCTCCTTTAAGCTACATGCAAGATGCATCAGTGATGTACAATAATGTCACTCACTCTGACCCCGTGCCTTCAAAGTGGCGGCCCAAACCACCCAGCTGCACACTTCGCAACACAAAATCCCTGCAAAAAGCATCTTGTAGTATGCACTGTTTTCCTTGACCGTCTGACAAGTAAGAACTTAGTCCTCATCATTTTGAGGTGATTCTGTAGGGAAGAAGAGAACAAATAGTACGAGTTTCACAGATAAAAAGCAAAAGTATAATTTTAAACACATAATGGGAGCACTATGAAGTTCAGTGCATTTTAACTCACAATGGCAGTTCCAGTTCAGGTACAAGTCAGCACGCACTCTGCAGTCAGAACAGAGTCGGACAAATGGACTGGCACTAGCGATCTCAAAAACCTAAGGTGGCATAATATCTACATTACGATGCTTCTATAACAGGTAATATATTGCACAAATACATAACTCCAGCACCACAGACATTACTCAAAGCCAAGAGTGTACAAACAGAAACATATTATTATGGAGATGGACTGGACTTTAGGCTTCATCTAGTTGGCACATTTCTTCATAGCAGCGTCATTTTCAAATATGACTATGGGCACACATTCCAACTTATTGATCAGAAAGCCACCCTTACTTGGGATGTATAACTCTCAACATCATTCTCCCTCAGGAATCTAAGTAGTCTTTCTATAAAAGTTTAAGCAGTGCCACAGTAGCTTCCACAACCTCACTGAGTGGACTTTTCCCTATGTTAATGACCTGTGGTATGAAGTAAAGATTTTAAGTGTCTGCCCCCCTTACATTTGAGGACATGTCCTCTAGTTCTGTTACCTCTCAGCTCAAACATCTATGCATACTCCACCATCTGTCTGCTTTAGTATTCGCAACACCTTGATCATGTCTCTTCTCAGCTTTCTCTTCTCTTGGCTAACTAATTCCAATATGTTTAATCTCTCCTGATAGCTCTTGCCCCATAAGCCACTTATCCACTTGATGATTCCTGACATTGTGAGGGACATTATTATAATAATGCAATTTACAATATAGAAATATATTCAAAGAAATGGCACCAGCAAGTTCCCAAACTACCTATCTAGACTATCAAAGTCCCATAGATTACAACTAGTTGGATAGTTAATTAAAAGTGTGACCAGCCTAGAAAACGTGTCTAAGAATGCTCTTTTGTAGAAGAGTCTTTTAGAAAGGTGGAAAAATATTTATATTTCATATGTCGTTCCACCATTCCATCAGTACTACAGAAAAAGAGAACTGCATACAATGAGGGCATAGTAATAATGTGTAGTTTCAGTCATAGGGGCATAAACAGGAATACAGGTACAGTGCTTTGCACAGCAGCCGATATAACTAATTCTATTCCTTTTCAGAGAGGCGGGGTTAGGCTAAAGCCAAATGAGTGGTCAGCTGGGGTGCCTGCACAGAAGGGCACACTAAAGGAAAAAGTATAAGTAGAGATCAGCTTGAAATACAAAATAATGTTCATATGAAAACAAAATTACAGTATTTGGTCACCCTGTGTTCAAAGAATAATCACTTTTTAGATGTAGGTAGGGCAGAAGGGAGGACAGGGGGCAATGGGAGTGGTGAATGCTGGTAACACAAGTGTTTCTGCTTTGGGCACTTTTAGGTCTAAAATCAATTCTACCTCTTTATGCCTCTTCTGCATTGTGACTTCACTCATTTGTGATGTTACGAGTGATCAGCCAGGTAAAAGGTATTAGTTCTGCATGGTCATTTGTGATGTCAGTCAGTGAGGACACAATGGAGATGAAATATGAAGGGGAACAAAATTAGACATGTTATTCCCCAGTTAAAGTGCTGTTTCCCACATCACATCTAATACTGCTTGACAGCCTATCTCTTAAATAGCAAAAAGGGAGAAAGAAAAAGTTCTGCCGACATAAAAACCAACAGTTGCCTAATTTTGAAAAATTATTTTAATTTCAGGTGGTGCATTAGCTCTTCAAATGTTAATAGTCCATCATGTAATACTAAAAGTCTCATTAGGAACAAGCAACAGAAGTTATGTTGCTTGCCATGTTGATTAAAGTGCAGAATGCTTTAGCAAAATGGGACAGTAAGTGTACAGGGTACATAGACAAGATGAAAGGAGTAGTGGTTGCCTGGGACAGAATCAGGAATGAGGGTAGTGGAGTTTCCATTTCTCTTAATGCCTGAGTACTTCTTTGGTTTTTTTCTTGTAATCTGTATCTCAGCAATCCTTACTCAGACTTGACTAAAATCTTCAAGGTTTTTAGATTCTGCCACCACGTGCAAACTCTTCACATTCACATGCTCTGACATTGGATTACTATGCTGTGGATGTGCTAAAATCAGGTTTCTTGTTTTTTTTATAGAAATGACCAGTAAATCCTCAATATTTTGATAGTGGTGTATTATCAGCCTTGTAAGTAAGCAATAAAAAATGTGTTAGCAAAACAGGTATAAACAGGTATTCACTGATTAGTTTATATTAGTAGCTTTGTTAAGTTGGATGTTGCCCTCTGGCAACCGTGTTCTCCAATCAACCACACCAGGGCGTGAAATGCATTGCATTTCATCTTAGCATCCCACAGAGCTTATTTCCTGTAGCATTCACAAAGTATGTGACCTATGCTACCCCCTCATGATGAATGAATACTGCATCATATGCAGGATTTCATGGATACATGAACACTGAACTGTGCCTGAAACACTGCTCTAAATCATATCAGCATACTGTATTTCAGAAAACAGCATCACCTATTCATTTCCTGAGAAAATGTATGTCACTTCTAGTTCTTTCCTGTCACAGATTTCCACTTATTTTCCCCCATCTTTTCCTGGTTATCCATGTCTTCCAGCAAGTGTAATTAACCTGACTGGTACATTCACTGTCAACAAAGTCTAGATTAAGTAGGTTTAATGAACCTTACTCACAGATGAAAAAGCTATTTTATAATAGCTATTGTGCAATTAAGCAAACATACACAAGGTATGTGTTATTATTGTATAATTCTACACCTCAGCTGTGTTGTGAGATATAAGGTATAGTTAAGTGCCTTAAGCCACTCAAATCACATAACACATCTTTAGTGTGTATTATTAATATTATTAAATAGATTACAGGTAGGTAAAAACCCAGTTGGCAGGTACTTTTTCCAGGCTCTGATGTTGTGTATCACCATAACTTGGAAGGGTTCTTAGCCAATCAGATTGCAGGAATTCTCCTAAACATGAGTGGTTCTTAGCCAATCAAACTGCAGAAATTCTCCAACCATTTAATAATCCTACCATGTAGTAGAATATAAGTGAGAATTCTGAACCTAAAAGCTTAGAGTGACATGTGTAGTTTTCAAGGAAACAATTACTTCTTGTATTGGCAGGATTTAAATTGTATAGCAGTTCCCCAAAAAAAAAAACTAAATTGAAGGCCAAGTCTCAGAGGCTCACAGACATCAGAGAGGTGTGGAAGGAATTTTTTCAAATAATTTACAAAGCCTAATTGTCGCTGCACTGACTTCTTGTCTGGTGATTTAGGCATATCTTGTATGGCTTTTACTTTTTCAGGGTCTGGACACAAGCCATTGGTAGTGAGAAGATGTCCCATATATACGATGCAAAGCAGTCAAAGTCTCATTTTCTTCTTGTTTAGTTTAATATTGATGTTTTTGGCCCTTTCTAGAAGGTTAATAACATTGTGGTCATGGTCTGTCATTGCTTGTTCGATGGTGTCTCCACAACTGTAAATTAGAATATCATCTGCTATAATACTGACTCCTTTAAGTCCTTCAAGGGCATCTTGCTGTCTGCGCTGATATTCTTCCACTGCAGGTTTAATGCCAAGGGCATCCTTAACCAGCAATAGCAGCCTGCTGGTGTCCAGAAAGTGAAGTAGCTGCTTTTTTCATCTAGGTGATTCTGCCAATAACCATCTTTGGTGTCAAGTACAAAACATATCTTTGCTTTAGCTAAGTCGGGTATAATTTCTTCTACTGTAGGCATCTGATAGTACACTCTCTTTAAAGGTGATAGGAAACGGGTTTTACACCTCTAGATGCACTCCAGTTGTTCTTTTATTGGACACCCAGTATTCTGATATACGTTTGACCATTTTTGTGAAACTAATAATCTAATTTTGTTGCTTTTGTAACTAGCCTGAATCCATCTCTGCTCAGCAGTTGCTGCTGTCTGTTTTCATACTACCTGAACATTGTGTAACATCACAATCTCATTTCCAGGTCATTCAGATGAATTGCATGGAATGGGAGTCTGTGATGTCATAGAATGTCTTGGAGTTATGAAAATCAAGTGCAATAGCTGGTGAGGAGAGTGTAACTCAATGTAGATCTGAGGGCACCCCAAAACTACACTATTTATTTATCAAAAAATCATCAAACCATATCAGAATACAGAAGTGGCATGGAAAGGAAGATGGAAGGGCAGTTAAATATGCAGAAATCATTTCCTATATCCTTTAAGGTTTTAAATCACTCAGGTCTATACATATGCAGAGTTTGCCTGGTTTTTCCACCACAGCAATATTGCTAATCCAATTAGTAGGCTTTGTTACTTTGGCAGTGATTTCTTTTTTTCCATTTTCTCAATTGCTGCCATTACTTGTTTCTTGAGCTGAATGAGCATTCTGTGGGGTAAGTGTTGTATCAGTGTGACTGTCTTGTTAAGTTCAAGATGAAGTGTACCAGGAAGACAGCCCAGACCTTCAACTCAACTCAGCTCAACTCAACTCAACTCGTCTTTATTTTTTTAAAAGCGCAAATCAAAATATCTAAGCGCTTGTACAAAAAGATAAAAAGTACAGCAGGAAAACACATCTCACAGAGTTGAAACCTATAAACAGCGTTCATTAAAATACATTATCAGGATTCTGAAAAAGCGAGTCTAAACAAGTCTTCAAGGCTGACTTGACTCAAACATGTCTTTATTGTTACAATCACACAGGAGTGTGGTGTGCATATTTATGGAACACATACAAACAGAGGTGAGAAAAAGTAAGTGCCTCAGCTGGGACTTGAACCCAGGCTGCCCAGAATACCATTCCGGTTGCACTAACCAGCTGCACCACTGAGACAACAGGAACCTGGGCTGTCCCCAAGCACATTACTTTTTCTCAAATGCACAACACAATCTCAACACAAATATTTATTTGTAAAAATCACACAGCAGTACGGTATGCATATTTATGGAACACATACAAACGGAGGTGAGAAAGAAGTTAGTGCCTCAGCTAGGTCTTAAACCCAGACCTCTCAGAATACCATTCTGATTGTGCTAATCAGCTGTGCCATTGAGACTACTGGAACCTGGGCTGCCCCCAAGCACATTATTCTTTCTCAAATGCACAATGCAATGGCAACACAAATATTTGCTTATAACAATCACAAAGGAGTGTGGTGTGCATATTTATGTAACACATACATGTCATCGAGGTTCAGGTCAGGAAGCATAGAAAAAAACAGGAGCAGTTGTAGAATTCACAAAAAGTGTTTATTAGCACTAGCAGTAATATAAAAAATTTAAACTTGTTCAGTATAACTATTTACAAAGGTAGAATAAACATAGAAGAGCCATTTGAGTTTCCCTTCAATCTCTGTGTGCCTCTCTTTTGCAAAACATTGCAGCTCCTTTTTTATAAGTCTGTCCAGGAACTCATTAAGAAAATAGCATGCTTCTCACAATGTCCTTGTAAATTTCCAATGTTCTTGTCAATTTCATGCAGGTGCAGTAAAAAGAACATTGTGATCCAGAACTAAGCTCTTGTTTACAGTTTCTGCAGAAGGATTAAAAATTGCATCTCAGGTTAACACCTTAAGTTCCAAATAGCTTTATAATCATCTCAAACTATAACTATATACAGCACATTTCAACAGTAACACTATATAATTTCTAAACAAAGAGATCCCAATATCAGTTACATTTCCACGTAACGATTTGCATATATTGTTATACCAGCAGATATGCAAGGGAGGAAAAGACAGAAATAGCAAGGAAGACTGAGACAGTGAAAGACAAAGAATGGCAAGACTGTCGGGGTGATCAAATCCTAAATCTCATGGGAAAATTTAGTTGCACAACCAGACAGACAAGAGACAGGAAAGGAAAGAACAGAACAGAACCCTGCTTTCAAACTCTCCGTAACAACTGAGACAGGGTCCTATTCAATCCTGTCACAATAAAAATAGAGGTGAGAAAGAAGTAAGTGCCTCACCTGGGACTTGAACCCAGGCTGCCTGCAGTACAGTTCTTATTGTGCTAACCAGCTCCATCACTGAGTAACTGGAACCTGGGCTGTTACTTCTTTCTCACCTTGCTTGTTATGCTCAGCTACTACTTGACACTATTCACTAATTGTACATTTTTTCATTATATACAATGCTTCATTATACTCTGGAGGTCAGTTCAGCTACAGTTGTCACTGTAAACTAGTTTTAAAATTTCTGCATGAGGGTTACAGCACCTTACTGTGGCTTCTTCATTTTTCCTACAGCAGGGACTGGGGGTTATAGTGGAGAGTCATAGCCCCATGTGGTTCATTTATCTCATGTTTGTATACTGCCTCCACTGCTAAAATCCTCTGAGTATTTGTCATCTTTAATTGGCACTCATTGATGGATTGGCAGGCTAGCCTTGCACTGACTAAAGATCTGGGTAACCTTGAGCTGGATGTACAACACCAACAAAAGATTCAGGTAACCTTGAACTAGATGTGCATTTCCTACACTAATAGACTGGTAGGTCAAGCTACCATGTTTCTGTGTAGTATTTGTTTACCAGGCCTATCGCTACACGTGTTTACCATGCTACTCATTGCCTGTTACTCCCTACTTTACTATGTAAGGTCTGTACCACTACCAAAAGTGTTTACTTTGCCACATAGTATTTGATATTCTCCTCATTAACTTGTATAGCCTGCTCCAATGCTACAAGAAATTAGCCAGCCATGCCCATCAATTTATTGGCTCTGAGCTCGCTCTCAGCTGATGGTCTCACTCTGTGCCCTTGTCCACATTCTGAGCATTTGATCCCTGGTGTGGGGTCCTTCCTTTCTGGCCCATCGTGGGAATGTCCTCACTCCAGGTGGACTTTAGCCATTTATGTACAGCGGCACCTCTTGATGTAGAATTTATGACTAGCTGCAAAGGGAGGATATAGTGCTTTCCTTTAGCTGTAGTATCAACTACCGAGGCACCTTCAATGCATTCTCTCTATGACTGCTCTTGATTCACTTGATCTAAATAGTAGATTGATAGGTCAAGCGAGTGCCCCAGTGGTCATTCTCTCCTCCTCCCACCTTCAAGGTAATTTGTTGCATTGGCCATTGCTTGCAACCCTCCATGGCATTTCTGTTAGAGGGAAATTTTCAACTCCCCTTATTTGGGTTTCTAAATGGCAGTAGCAGAACTGTCACTAAATACAACATCCCAAGCCTGGAGGGAAGGTGATCTCAGCCTTGGATCCCCAGAGATTTCCACCTCAAAGGTTTTTTTTTTCTCTCCATGCTGCAGGTCATAATACTAGTTAGTTTAGCAATATTCCCTAACTCACTTAGGTAGGTTCTGCTCTCGGATGGAGATGGATGGTGGGCCTACTAGCAGTTCCTTCTCTCCTTAGGAAGCCCTTTGCTGTCATCAATGCAAAGACATATCATTGGAGCTATCTTGCTAACTTGTTTGTTTCCCTTATGTTTCATTAAGCTGCCTGTTGCTGGCAGTCTGCTTCTCTACCTCCTAGTCATCGATCGCAGCTACTATTCTTTTCGAGTTCTTTCCTAAGGTATCTTTAGCCAAGGAACCCTTTCCTTGGCACCTCTAGGGGTGGAACCCTCTTACAGGGTTCCTTGCTTTCAGTACCCCTACAGGGTGGTAATTCCTACTGGAATAGACAGTGTGAATGGCCACAAACATTGTTTTACAGTTGCACAAGCATAACATTATTCTGGTTGAGAAAGCCGTTGAATTGAAAGGCTCCGCCTGCAATTCAATGGGTGAGCAACCAGCCATCCCTTCTTCCTGAACTATATAAGCAGTTTCTCCCACCCTCCATCTGAAGCACCTTCTCTTTACCCCATCATCCTCCTCCAGTGGCTCATCTCTCTACTCCAACTGGGTTCCTTCCTAAGGTACCTTTAGCCAAGGGACCCTTCCCGCAGCACCTCTAGGGGTGGAACCCTCTTACAGGGTTTCTTGCTTTCAGTAGCCCTATAAAAGAATAATTCCTACTGAAACAGAAAGTGCAAATGGCCACAAACATTGTTCTACAGTTGCACAACCATAACATTATTCTGGCTGAGAAAGCCATTGAACGGTGTTCTAGCTTTTGTAATGTGTTTTGATTTTCTTTTCTAATTCCACTTGGTGGACAGGCTTTTCAAGGTTCACTTTCACAAGATTCATCTGTTTACAGGTGGTAGTTGAAAGTAGTGGTTTCTGTGTGATTTCCATGACTTAGAATTCCAGCATATACTTTTGACCATGGTATTCTGCTTTATTATGGTGCAATCATATAGCTTCAGTTTTGCTCTGCTTGGCTCCAGCTTTGCTACTCCATCTTGTATGATGGTGAGGAAATCTTTATGGCTCATCATATTTATAGGTGGCCTACTGTCTAGCTGGCATTCAATCTCATATGTCAGGTCATAGCTATACCAGTCATTTTTTTCTGAAGTGAGTTTCAAGTTCACGAGCGACTTGTCTTTTAGGGTCAGAGTCATCACTAGCTAATGTCACCGGATGCATTGGCTTGCCTTGCTGCTTTTACCTGCACACTTTTGTAGACTGGTTTCTTTTGCCACAATTCTTGCACGTACAGTAGCTCCATATGCAGGGTATTTTGCCTTGACTTGCTGTGCGCCACAATATTTGCATGGCTTTTGTGGTGGCTGTCTTGTTTTGTTGTGCGCAGGACTGTGCTGCTGCTTTGTGTCATTATTTGGCACCTTTTGCCTTTGGTTCCCTTCTGTCTTGTGTGTGATGTGATGAACTGTTTCAGTTTCTGCTGAGCTTAGCTTTTTTAGTTGAATTTGTGCTTGTTCACTGGTCTCGCTCATGTCTATGGCTTTTACCAATGCTAGATTTGATTCATGCAGCATTCTGGTTCTGGTTCTGCCATCTTTTGTGCCAATAAAAATTCTATCACATATAGGATGATCTTTCAAAGCTCCGTATTTGCACGAGTCAGCCATTTTGCGCAGTTTTGTGATATAATGGTCTGCTGTTTCTGTTAGGCTTTGCTCACATGTGTTAAACAGATATCTTTCATTTATCACATTCTAAGTGGGCTCACAATGCTTTTGCAGTGCATCTAGAATTTTATTAGGATCCTTTCTGCCTGTTCAGCCATATCTAAGTGCCTTTGCAGCATGTGGCATTCTTTTCCCATCACAGTCAGTAAGGTCACTACTCTAATCTTTGCATCTTTTTCATTAAGGACTGTGACTATTTCATAATTTTCCCACTGAGACCTAAAAATGTCCAGTTATTATATGTATTGCCCTTCATATCCATAGCAGCCAGCACTGGAGTCTGACTAGAAGCCATCGAGTCCAGTCACTACATGTTGGTTGCTAACTTTTTAACTTTGTGTTTTTGAATCAGCAGAAGCATCCGTTGCTAACAGATTCTGTCTTAGTGTATTTTAGTAAACAGGCATTCTCTCCTACCTGCGTAAGTTCAGGACTTCTGACACCATGTTTCTATATGCAATAAATGGCCAAAACAAGAGCTTTTGATTGCAGAAAGATTATTTCTGGCAAGCTCATACACAGCATGTACAGCCAAACACTGACCTTAGTCATTAGCACAGGAAGCAAGACACTCTCTGGATTCCTAGATGAACTAGTTCTTAGTGAGTCATTAAACTAGATGGGGGTAACTAAATACAAAGGTAGAGCTCCCCCTAGTGGCTTGGAAGCCATATATCATAACACAACCTATTATTTTACAGATTGCATTGGCAGCAGGGTGGCAGGGGGAGAATTAGGCAGGAGGCTGGAGGCAGTTTAGCACAGAGGTTTAAGGCTCTGACCTGGAGACCTGGGTTTGAATCCCACAGCCCCACTTGCATACTGTGTGACCCTGAGCAAGTCACTTAACTTCCTTGCACTCCCAGGTTGCACCTGTAAACAAGTTTCAGCTTAGTGTATCTGTCCTGGTAAAAAAATAAATTTGACTGCCAGAAACTGACAAAACATGCTGTCTGGCAGCTATTCAGGGATCAAGTAGGTGGGGCCAACCAAGGTTCTTCGCAATGCCTCTGTACATTCATGCTCAGTGGTATTGTACAGAATCGATCATGGCCACAAAATGTAATCGGAATGGCCCTTTAGTGCCTTGTATGCCATATGTGGTCATTAGCATGCCGGCTGCTGAATATGGCTCCCAGGAAAAAATGGCACTAATAAACCATAATACCCAACAGGGTGGGTGGTACTGGGCAACACCGGACAGCCCAGGGGTTGTAATGAGGCCTGACACCACAAGCAGAGGGCCATATAGCTCCTGGAAGGTCTGGTATTGCCCAATACCGCCTACCCTGGAAGGTATTATTGTGCTTAGAAAATGGCAAACTGTACTTTATATGTTTGAAAAAAAGAATTTACATTTTAAAGTATTAAAAGTTTTTATTTTTGTTTTTATTTTGTAATAAAATAATTCCTCTGCCAGCATTACATTGTTTTTTTTTTGAGGTAGGGACTTTTCAACCTCTACAGACTTGAAGTTGTTGTCGTGGTTAATGCCCCCTTCATGACACACACAGGCAGGGCTTATATTTTTCTCTATTTATTCTTCTTCTTCTTTTTTACGAACTGACAATCTGTTGATTATATTTTGCTGTTGCCTACCCAGGGAAGCAAGGAGGGGACCCGTCATTCAAAGGATGCTGTTCATGGGAAGCAAAAAAAAAGGCTTTTCAAAAACAGGTAAATGTGTGTGTATTTTATTGTGCTTTGTTGTGTATAAACGAACTGGGGTTTTCAGTAGCGAATCCTGTTTTGCAGCTTATGCAATTGGTCCGAGGAGTAGTGGCAGCAGTTTCTACCAGACTGGCTGCAAAAAAGGAAATTAAGTGCCTGAAGAACAGGTTCTTTCTCTATATCCTATTCGGTTACTTCTTGAATGGAGGGTAGTTAGCTGGACTACTAGTTAATACTGAGATTGGGCTATTGGACCAAGGAATGCTGTAAGTGGTACTTTGATTAACTTCAGTTTCGCTGAGATAAAGATGGTTGCTGGCTTGTTTTAGCTACTCCATCAACTGGTTTTGAGATAGCAAGAGACTGCAACTGCTCTGAAAGTTGCTTCTCTTTTCTGGTACAGCATGGGAGAGGTCACCCCGAACAACAAGAGAGAGAGTTTTTTTTTTCTAAACTCTGGTGAACCAGGAGTCACAGAAGCAGCTATATCAGTTCAGCTGCATTTATGTTTTGTTTGTTGGCTGGTGTCGGCATGAGAGATCTGTGAGCGGCACAATGGAAATGGGGTTCATGTATTCGGGAGTGTGAGAAGAGGCGCCTTTAAGAGATCAGAGCAAGTAAATGATTATTTTTTTAACAAAATCATCTACAAATGATGAGTGCAGCTGCACTAAAATATACTTATGGGTCATTGTGCCTTTCTTTATATATATTTAATGAGGACTCGGGGGAGGAGTAGAGTAGCATGAGAAACAGGAGTAGCAGTTGTAGATGATAAATAGTTTGTTGTGTGTATACTTTAGTGTGAGTGGGGAGGCGGATACCATCCTTTTTTCTTTCTTTCAACAGGGAAAAGAAAAGGGGAACATTATTCAGTCCCTTCTTCAGTTATATTTATCCTGCAAGGATGATCCCTCCACCGATTGCTTAGCTCTCACAATTGGAGTGGAGGGAAACGAGCCGAGGGACACTCTGAGAAGAATGTCTACTGCAGTTTAACTGAATTTCATTTTTTGGGGGGGGGCCTCTCCAATGCTGCACCAGCAAAGAGAAGCAACTTTCAGAACAGTTGTGGTCTAAATCACAGTGCCGTTAGGATAGTTATGCTTTCTGGAGATGGGAGGAAGCCATAGGCGTAGATTGTGGGGGGGGCAGAGGGGCAAGCTGCCCCCCCTGAGAAATTAGACCAGGACTTTTTTAGGAGCCCAGCCACCGTTCTCCGGTTATCATTTTTTTTTCTTTTAATATTGAATGGGCCTAGGGCTATGCCCGCACTGCCTGCACCTCTCTGGGGGAGGGGGGGTGTCGGTGTGGCGCCGTGTCTCTTAAACAAAAACTATCCCCTTTTCTGATTGGCTGCAAGCCTGCAACCATAGTAGCCTGCATGTTACAGCCAATCAGAGAGGGCTGCAAACTGGTGCCATCGCGTGAACAGTACTCCATTAGTGGTGCCATTTAGTTGTCTGTGTGCCTTCCATGAAGGAGCAGCAGCAGCATCCATATAGCGTAGGGCTGAGGAGAGTTAGCTATTCTAGGATGTCGAGCAGCAGTCATTGGTTGTCTGTCAGGTGTCACCAGTGTCTCAGTCAGTCTAGTGTTCCCACCCTCCTCCTGTCCTGAATAGCCCAGTTTAAATATACCTCACCGGAGTCCTCTGACTACCTACTGTCTGTTTCTTGGTGCAGCCAGCTGTGCTCTGGGCTCTCCCGCTGCCACCTGAGCCTCCCATCCCTGAGAACCTAGGAGGCCTGCGGCCACAAGGCCTCTACCACTGGACAGACCAGGCGGAGGAGCGAGTAGTACAATTACAGTGAGTCTGAGGCATGGCCAGGATTGCCTGCACACCCAGCTCCTGTGTCCAGCAGGCCAGAAAAAGATTTACTGTGTTGTCGGCGAGTCCCACGCCACGCCCGTTGCCCACCAGTTTCACGGTCCACCGAGAGGGATTATTCAGGTCAGTGAACAGCCAGGCCCAGAACAGTGAAGAAGCCGGCGGTCATGCAGGCTATAGCAGACCCATAATGCGACACATTCATCTGGTGTCAGAAAAAACGAGTTACTGTCTCATCAGGGGATTAATCGGGAGAGGAATGGGACTGTTGGGAGAGACTCGGCTACCTGACCTGCCTTCTTGGCCTTGCTGTGCCCTGCTGCATGCTGCCCTGTCTGTGCCATTACTGATTTGGTGAGTAACTGTGCTGCAAGCTGGTTGTTGGAAATTAATACCATTCATATCCCAGAAATGAGTCTTTTGGGGGAGGGGTTGTCTTGGCCAAAGCCATGTGTCTTGTGGGTGGGTGGAAGGTTTGCTGTCAGCTTGTGTTTCTTTGGGTGGGAGGGGATTTGCTGGCTGTTGAGGCTGTCCATGTTGGTGGTGTGGGTGGGGGGGTCTATTTGTTTGGTATGTTGTGGACACTGGTCATGTTGGTGGGGTGGTGACACTCAGTTACTGTGCTACTGGTGTGGTGGGGTTTGTTGGGGAAACTCATTGGATGGTCTGTGTTTGGTGGGGCTGGGGGGATGGTCTGTTTTGTGGGGTTGGGGTCGGGGAAGACAGTCTGTGTGTTTTGGGGCTGACTCACTGAGAGGATGGTCAGTGTTTGGTGCTGGGGAGGGCCTGCTTTTGGTGGGGCTGGAGTTACGATCAGTGTTTGGGGCTGGAGTGGTTAGTGTTTGGGACTGGGAGGGCAGTCAGTGTTTGGTGGGGCTGGGGGACAGTCTGTTTTCTATTCTGGGGTCTGGTGGGGTGGAGACACAGGCCATGGTGATGTGGGGACACTGGCTGTGATGGTGCGGTGGTGACACTAGCCATTGTTTGGTGGACTTAGCTGGCCATTTGTCTGGGGGGACTGTCCATGATGGTGGAAAATGGGGACTGTCCATGTTTGCCTGCCGGGTGTCTTGTGGGGAGGGGGACTATTTACTGGTCGGTTGTCTGGGGGATCTTTCCATGTTGGCTTATGGGGTGGTGAATGTTGGTGATTGCTGATCAGGTGTCTAGGACGGACTATCAATGTTGTTGGGGAGGGGGAACTCTCCGTGTTTGCTAGCCAGGTGTTTGGGGGAATTGTTCATGTTGGTGGGGCGAGGGGAAATTCTGTGTTTGCTAGCTGTGTGTCGAGGGGGTAGGGACTGTCCTTGGTGGGATATTGGGGGACCGTCCATGTTTGCTGGCTGCCTGGGTGTCTGGTGGGACTGTCCTTGTCGGTTGGGAGGGCATTCTGTACTCGCTGGCCCGGTGTCTGGTGGGGAGGGGGACTGTTTGGGTGTCTTGGGGACTGTCCTTGTAGGTTGGGTGAAGGGGGGGACTGTCCATGTTTGCTGACTAGGTTTCTGGTGAACTGTCCATGTTGGTTAGGAGGGGAGACATTCTGTGCTTGCTGACGGGTTGTTAGCATAGAAACATAAGTAAATGTTAAAACGTAATTTCCACCTCATCCGTTACCTGTCAAGGGATGTATCTCACTGACCTGTGCCCTCAGCTAGCAAATGAACATTAGTAAATGTTGAAACATTATTTTCCCCTCATCCTTTATCTGGCTGTAAAAGTAATCTTTCACTTTTTTTTATTTCTCCAATCATCCACTGTGGAGGGGTGAAACAGACAGATTTCTTGGCCTTGCTGTTACTGTCTTCATTACCTGGCAAACACAACCAAAGGGGTAGCTTTTTGTGTTCTCCCCCATACAGTCTTACAAGACTAGCAAAAAAAATCTTGCACTAAAACATGCACCCTAAAGACATGATTATACTACTACCTGGCTATTGTTATAGCGACTACTGACTGGCCATGATTTTTTTTGGGGGGGGGTGGAACACTGGTTGTGTGTATGGGTGGGGTTGTGGACACTGCTGGTTGTGTGTGTGTGTGTGTGTGTGTGTGTGTGTGGTTGGGGACACTGCTGATTGTGTGTGTTGGGGGTTGGAGGTTGGGAACACTGCTGGTCATCTGTGTGTGTGTGGTGTTGCGGACACTGGTCATTTGTGTGGGTGGGGTTGGGGATACAGGCATTGTGTGGGTGGGTGGAGGCACTGGCATTGTGTCAGTGGGGCAGGATTGTAATTATATACCAGGCAAGCTGTGCTGACTGGTAGCTCAACATCTTCTCTTTCCAGACAAAGAAAGAAACACAAACAAAATGCAGTATAAAATGTGGTTTTATTTATTTTTGTGTGCCTGTGATGGGGAGGCACAAACGTGGATGCCGAGAGAATACCAGATAAATGGAGCTGGAAATGGTGTTGGTTGGGTGGGGTGGGGAGAGTGACTGTGCTGGTGGGGTGGACAGAGTGTGGAGAGTGGCTGTGCAAGTCCATCAGGGTGCAGAGAGTAGCTGAGCTGGCCAGTCTGGGTGGAGATAGTGGCCTTGCAGGTCTGGGGTGGGGCGAGTAGGCTGTAGCTTTTTACATGGACATTTAATTCACTGTTGCTTGCTGTGCCTTCTGCTGCCCTGCCAGCTTTGTGCTGCTGTGCTGACCAGGGCGGACTGGTACACATGCTGAAAAAAATTGCTCTGGCCACTGGTGATGGAGGAGGGAGGGGTGGACAGGCATACTGGCACAGAAATATTTTTTTAAACATGTATGCCAGTCTGCTGGGTCCATGCCATGCTTACCTCCCTCGTACAAGGGGATTCTGAGCACTAAAGATAAGTTTCTGTGTCAAAATTAGGAACTGCTGGAAAGTACGAAATCCTACAGTATAAAAATTGTGCATATTTATGTAGTTTCACTTTACCGTGTGGTACGACAATATGTTCTGTGGTCTCTCCTCCTCATTCAGCACCCTGACCTGTGACCTAGCCATTCCCCCACCCCCATGGCAGGGGAAAGGTCCGTTGTTTTGTGGTCTTTTGGTGGTTTGTTGGGCATTGTAAAATGCATTGTTTCATTTACTGTGTTGTACTGCCTGGACCTGCTTTACCCTGTCTCTATCCTGAATGTAAACATGGTATAAAAAAAGTTCATTTTTTGGTGGTGTGTGTCTGTCTGTGTCTGTGTGTACAAGAATAGAGACACACGCTCAGACAAAAAAAACTGTATTAAGCCACATCAAACTGAAGCAACCATGTTTCATTTGTGCCCTTCAAAACTGTCAGATGAGATGATTTTGAAGTAGTCTGTGGGGGGGGAAGCATCCATGGCAACCTGGGCTACCACAACCGGCCCACCACACACTGTCAAAGGCGATGCTAATAAAAATCACCAACCAAGTACTTACCTTTCAGGGTGGGTCCCGCGAGGCTGTGCACAGGTATCTGGAGTCGTTGTTCCAGCAAACTTCCTGTGCCGTCTGTTCTCTTAGGTTATGTGATGCGACCACTTTTGTGCCAGGGCAGTCTGTGTTTGCTTGGATGGGGTTGTGTAATCCTGGCCATGGACAGAGATGCATATTCCTTAGGAGCCCATGGGGAGGAGAGTGGTAGGGGTTGTGGTGTGACCACACCATGCCCATGATCATCTTGAACAATTGGGGATTTACATTGTTCTGTTGCACTGTCCCAGGTACAGCAGCATGCTTGTTAAGAGCACCGCCTGAGGGATATCAGCAAGTCCCATGCTTATGTATGCAATGCTTGCTTGCTTGAGGAGAGCATTATCCTCTTTGCTTGCCTTACCTAACCAGATTCAGGCATGTGACATTGAATAATATGGGATGAGATGGGAGACTAATGAATTAACTTGGTTATAACAAAGAAAAGTGTTAACACTGGGTGCAAGTGAGCAATAATGCCCGACAGGGTGTGTGTCATGCTGGGATAACGTCACGCCTCAGGCGGTTGGGCACGAGTGCATCCAATACATAAGGCATGACGTTATCCTACCATGACACACACCCTGGAGGGCATTATTGCTATTATACAATGGTGTGTTGTTATACAGAATTAAAAAAATTTATTTTAAATATGTTTTATTTGGTGTGGAAAAATATTTTTAAGAAAAGATACAAAAAAAAACACACTAATGCTAACAATCATTAAGAGGTTCACGGAGAGGCTGAGACTAGACCTGTGATGAATCGGATGTACTGGGATAACATCATGGGTCTTGCCCAAGACTGACCAATCAGAGGCCAGCATTCATTCTTGTCATTGTATAATCGCATTTTTTTATGCAATCTTTGTAAATAAGGGCTCATGCTGTGAGGATGCATATGCTGGGATGTTTTCCATACCATCCATGTTTCTAGGTATACTGAGGTGGCACAGCCATTTGCTGCACTTCCTTGAAACATGCTTTTTGCACTCCTCAAGGGTGGGAGGGCTAGCTCAAGCAGACATTTCAAGAAGTTCAGGATCCACTATAAGGGCTGGACTTGGAAGGGTTATGTAAGCAGCAAAGGGGGGTGAGAGACTAGTGAGCTATCCACCTGGAGGTTCAGGTGGGGGAAAAATTAGGTCAAGACTGATTTGAATTGAAGCTGAGGGGAGGTCCTGTCCTCTTGAGAAGGAAGTTAAGTTCCTTACATATTTTCAACTTTACAAGTAAGTCCTCACTCCCGGGGCAGAAGAACGAAGAACTGAATACAAAACAGATCTTGATCAGTTTTTCGACTCTGGTCTCAGAAGGAGTTGGGCCGAGAGCAGGCTGCAGTAAAACTGGTGGGGTGGGGAACTGCTCTGAACTGGTCTGGGCTGGTCCTTCCCAGGAGTTATTCAGCTGCAGTCTTAAATGTTTTTTGGGCATTATTTGATGCTGGTTGATTTGTTTGCATTAGGCAAGCCACCCGCCCTCTTCACTGTCGTGATACGCGAAAATCAGGACTTTTTTGATACTTTGCCCCCCCTGTAAAAATAGCAAACTACGCCCCTGGAGGAAGCTCTCTCTCTCACTAACCAAGATTTAAAAGATGGCAGAATTTTTAAATTGAAAGTTCTATTGGCACAAGCATTTGGAATGTAATCAGATAGTGGAGACTGGGACTCATTATTTCCCGGTCTCTGTTGCCTGATACCGGACCAGCTAGCTGATGACCTAAGCCAATCAGCTTCATGGATTTCTGAAACCCATTTTCTAATCCTGTTTAGTACACACTCTCTGCCTTTGCTCTGGGGAGTCAGTTTCATTCAAGGGGTGTGTTATCAACATGTACCTGTATAGTTACTGTACATGGCACTGACGAGGCCCCATATTCAGAAAGGCAGTTTGCACCAGAAAGATCATTCTACCTGTCTGAATATGGCAACTTGGCCAGCCACGTGCTATCTCACATATCACTAATGGTTGCACAGTGCAAAGAGTATTGGTCCCTAATTGTATGGTATCACCACTTTATCTTCAACAAACATGTTTCTGAATACGCCATGTTGCATATTGCTACTTTAGCTGACTGCCTATATTACTGAGCAGGCTCATTCAAAATACAGTATACACAACTTTAAATAAATAAAAATGTATATGTCTGCAAAATAATCAAAGGACTAAATAACTATATAGCCTAAACATGTTTGTATTGTTAAATACAGTTGTTATATTTTAGAAAGACAAGACACAGTAGTATTTCCTGTTTTTGTACTTCAATTATATTAGTGGTCAGGGCATTTCCTGGTATAATTCTTTCTGTTCTGGACAAAATCAACAAACTGTGGCTTCCTCCTGTCTCGAATAATATTGCTGATACAAGAAAATGGCCACTGAAATACATTGCTGGCTTCTAGGCTGACCTCTTATGAAAACCAAGAGCTGCATATATTATCTGGGACATAAATTTGTACAAAAAGTGTGAAAATAGGATTAAAAAAGCAAACTATCTGCAACAGTATTTTTTCAGCTAGTTCAGATTTTTGCACTAAAATTCAAACATTATTTTACCCCTTATTAAATAAGAGATGACTGATATTATTGAAGATGTACCCAACACATGTAAACATATTCTGCCAATATCCAAAAAAAAAAATTCAGGTGTACAGACAGATGCTGCCCCACCGATTCAAGTGTATTTTGAATAGAAAGATGGTTAAGTTGTTATTATTTCTATGCCAGGATTCACAAAAAAAAAAGTTCTATGCAAAGGTTTGTACTGCACTTCGCGGTTGAGCTGAAGGACAATCGTACTACTCACAGTTGGATAGTGAGGTGCACTATCTGACTGGGAATAGAGGCCAGTGTGAGGCAGCACTATTCCAGGAAAAGCAGTGTGATACCCAGTAGTGCTGCCCCCACAGCCAGCCAGGTCAATTACCCTGCAGCAAATAGCACTCAAGCACTAATCTGCTATTCACAAATGTACCCATGCAAATGAACCCATTTAGCATGCAAGGTGCTAGTGGCCATTAGCATGCCAATTATGGGCTCATTTGCATGGCATTAGTGTGGTGATGCATGCCCCACCCATCAGCCCATGCTCCACTCAGTTGTAGTCCCCAAGTGTTGTGCTCCCCCTCCCCCAATCACCATCCCCTATTACAGTAATGTACGACAATAGTCCAGGGTCCCTCCCCACCCTGATAACCAACCTCAAAATGAAAATAAAAACTTTGTAGTGTAGTGGTTCCAGCCCCCCTCCCCTGCACAACTGTAAGAAAACATTTTCAGTAGTGTAGTGTCCCCTGCCCGGTCCCCGATCTCCCTCCCAACTGTAAGAAAACATGTTTTCCGTAGTGTGGTGTCTCCCCCAGCCCTCGATCTCCCACCAGACTATAATAAACATTTTTCCATAGTGTAGTGGCCCCTCCCCAGTCCCGATCACCTATCTGAAGTGTTCAAATAATTTTTCCATAACGTAGGGTCCCTCCCCAGTCCCTGATCTCCCACCTGATAATAACCTCTTTTCCATAGTGCAGGGTCCCTCCCCAGTCCCCAGTCTTCCACTTGATAATAATAACCCATTTTTCCATAATGTAGTGTCCCTCCCCAGTCCTCAATCTACCACCTGAAGTGTTCAAATAATTTTTCTATATTGTAGCAGTCCCTCCCCACTCCTCGGTCACAGATCTCTGTTCCCAAGTGAGCAAAACCTATTCCTTGGTAGTCTTGGGTCCCTCCTCCAACCTGCACCCCATCCAGTGTGACCCACCACCTGCTTCCCCATCCCAATCTTCAGTCAGTGACCAGCACAGCCCACCACCCCGATTGGCTGCCGACTGAGCCCTCCTGAAGCACATACTGTATACAGTACAGCTCCTTTACTGTGATTAACTGCTATAATGCCCTTAATTTCCACTGACAATCAGTTACAGAACATGCCACATATAACAATTAAGCAGTGGCAGGTGTTAACAGTCTTAAAAAAGGAGAGTCTATTTGGTAATTGCAGCAGTGTCTTGGGATACTAATAGAGTGGAACCAGAAATTTAATGATGTTATGGAGGAAATTACTTTAGTATAGGGTCACCATTCTGCTGGTAAGGAGTTCCAGACCTGTGGGCCCAACAAGAAAAAGGCAGCTCTGCCCTGATTGCCTCTGACCATAGGAAATTGAAACTGTAAGCCAGCAGATGGCCAGGTCCATTCTGGATAATCTGGATTTCTTCAAACTGGAGAAGTAGCTGGGGACATTATGATAGGCAATTACATTTGATTTTTAGAGCATCAGTGCAACAAAAGTAGTCAAAACATCTGATCCTACCTTTTTTCCACTACTGTATAAAAGATTCCAGGCATCTTCCAGTTTTATTTTATAATAAAACATTCTCATTCCAGCAAAATCAAATGTTTAAATTTAGTTTTATTCTCAAGGAAAAAGATGCCCCCTTCACGGTTGCCTTAGACGTTATAATGAGACTTTGCAGGGGTTAGTGTCAAGAAAATAAAACAAAACTCAATGTCTGCAGCATAGGGGTACCTAGAAAAGTAGATTTGTAGAGTGCCCAACTCTGACACTTTTCAAAAATAACTTAAAACATTACTTAGTCAACAGAAATATATGTAAGTGTTTTAATTCCTTGTTTTTTATGATTGTGTATGTTGAATTTTACTGTTTATTTAATTTATGTTTGTCTGTCACTGGGCGATTGTGAAAATGGGAAGTTTTGCTCATATATGCCTTTCAATTATAAAAAATAAAATGAAATGGTAGATTTGACTGGTAATTATGGCTGAAAATAGCTTTTCAGAAAAAACATTGTTCGTTGCACTACTGCTTTAAGAGACATCCAACCAAGTCTTCTACAAAAGAGAAGATTGTTGACATTTCTGGGGGCTTATACATAACACATATACAAGATCACCTTATCAAACACTGGAATAACTGGGGTTGTGCCTCTTTTTAGTCTGGCTCCAGGGCAAAACAGTCTTTATGCCTGAATAGAGCATACCGTCTCAGGCCTCATTTGTTGAATCGCTGCTGTATATGTCGATCCCATTTGAGACTGCTATCTAACCAGATTCCCAGAAATGTGTAGCTAAAGACTAGTTGAAACTGTTTATGATCAAGCATGACAATATTTAAGGCTTGCTCCAATCACTGGTAAGAGATAAAAATATATAAAATGGACAGGATTATTTTAGTAATCAAATATGTCCAGCAACAAACCCATGGCAAAAAGACCACCTGCACTGTCAACATTTAAGTCTTTACAACTACTTCTCAGAAATTCAAACTGCCACAACTGTTTCCTCACTAGACCCACCACTACCCATCTCAACAAACTTTAATTACTTTCTAAAAACCTCCCAGACCACCGAATTAAGCTCCCTAACCCTGGTGATCACTGCATGATTAAAAAAATGCCCCCCATGGAGAGCGGTATTTTGGCTCAATTTCGCAATCCCCCAGCTAAGCACACCTACCTGAAAGAATGCTAAATATTGAAAAAGTCCTCCCTACCCAAGCACCCAGTTTCCAAAAACTGATTCTCCACTCATGTGCCCATACCTCAGTATGTACAACTATCAAACCTATAGCCATATCCAAAACTTTCTTTCACTCCGCTGTGTCAGTTATACAGTATGTGTGACTGAAAGACAAGAGTCAGCTATCCCAGCAGCCTTTACCTAGTTATTAGTACTCAAGTAAGACAATGAGAACTGGAATGATGAATTACTCCACCAGCATTATCCTAAAGACATAGATCTGTTCTGAAATTACTTCCACGTAATGACCACTGACCTGTTGTGACCACTGGGGTTTCTCAGTCACCCTGACTGACTGCTCAGGGTGGACAGCAGCAGAATACAAGATCTGGTCAGAGCCAATATGGCTGTAGAGAGCTTCTAGGAGTGGCAAGAGCAGTGAACAGAATATGCTGTGCTCTTGCTGCACAGGGGTCAGCTGTAATATTGCAGCGATTACAGTACTGCGCATGTGTGATACTCACACATGTGCAGTTTGCCCTGGAGTCAGCCTTGCGCAACATGGCAGTGCTGACATAACTACATGTAACAACCCAGTCCCCTCAGGTTACTAGAATCCCATTAGTATTAGTCTTAGGCATGTAGGAAAAGGCAGCTGGTGGGGAGGTCATTAGGGCTTTCTACATAATTGTTTATTCAGCTAGCCTGAGAGAAGGATGATTGTCATTTAGAAATCACACAGCAGCATAACTATTTTAGAGTCAGCTGCTCTTGGGAAGCTTAGAATGTCCATCAGTAAGTTCAAGTGTGGCAATTAGACTGGCAGGAAGTCTGCCACTGAGGCTCTGTCAAAGGGAGCCCTGGTATTTCTCACCCTAGTTTGGTAAAATCTTAAGTTTGCCTGCAGGACTCTTTAGTTTCACTCTAGGGAGAGTGAGTGGGAATGCAGTTCTTGTGGATCCAAGGGGCAATCCCCTGAAGTTCCTGAAGTTCACATCTGCCTTAATGAAGAACAATGAGTAGAATCTGACAGCTAGCAGAGAAAGAAAGGTGCCTTTTGTTCTTTCCATGACTGGGAGGAACAGCTAATCTGTAAGTACAGAATTTGAGACTGTTCTCTAAGGGAGTTGTCTGAGGTGTGTGTGTCCTAGATAAGGCTAGATCACACTAGCCAGGACCCCTTTCAACACAACTGTGCTGAATTTAAAATTAAAGTTGGGAGTCTTTAGCAATTCATTTGGGATTGGAGACTCATTTGGCATAACCCTGAAGCAATGACAGAGGCTGTTTGTGGCAAAGGGTGAGGAATGCCATCTGGAGTTTCAGGCAGGGCAAAGTGGTTCGTGGATGGGCACCAGTGTTCCCTGGGCAATGACCATGCACCAGGAGGATTTTAAAGTGTGTGGCACATCCCACAGATATACACTTTAGAAGAGAGATAAAGATGTTTTTTGTGGAAAACAGTACCGCCTAGCAAAGTGTCTTGCAAAAGAGAATGTGCCTGTATTACAATGATAAACATTTGGGGGACCACCCTTGTTTTAGGTAACATCTGTAAATAAAGCCATACTGCAAAATCCCAGTTACTGCTTTGGACATTTCACGTATTGCTTCTAATGTGAACATTATTGGGGCTACTCGGCAGTTAGGTCTAGCATATGCATAGCATCCTCTCTCCTGGACCTGGTTGTAACTAAAAAGGTCCATTTTAATATGAATCCCCACCCCATCCTCTAGAATAATGAGCCTGGTATACACTCCAACGCTAGGGGGTGGTACCATGAGTGGAGTTCTGCCAAAAGAAAATTGTATGCCATGTAGTTATCAGTAGTTCTTTTAAGGGGGGGTACCAGCTAGCCAAAGGTGGTGTGGGGGTTACATACATATGCACACTACTCGTGCATGCACAGTTTAAGTCTGTGCCACCATGTTGCACACAGCAGTTGTCACGTCTACACTTGCAGAAAGGAAAAGTAGTGCACCAGGAAGTGGGTATGTTTATGTGACCCACAGAGAGGAAGGGCTGCATAGACAGAATCACTGGAAACTGTACTGAAGCACTGGGGCAGAACATCAGACAGCAGTCCAGTTACATGCTTCCACAGTGCTCTTTTACAAATCTGATGATGGCATAACATCTGTGGAGCTTGATCCACACAACCATAAAAAATCTGACTCAGGAGAAAACTATTAGCAAACTAGAGATCTGGTCTCGGATTTGCTCATCATCACAGTCACTTTCTCATTCTTTTCTAAGCAGTAATTTCTGGTAAATGTGCTTTAACCATATTGATCGCAGTGCTGGTAGACTACTTTTGGTTTTTCCCTGATTGTGTTAGGAGAAGGTAGTAGCAGTCTTGAAGTGGTTGCTGCCAGTGGTGGCATGCTCTGAAAAAAGTGGTCCCCATGCTTATCTGCACATTTTAGAAATGACCCCCTGAGTTGAAGGGGATAGGAATTGATTATTTATGTGCAGCTGTTTGAAATGTCTCTATTTTTATAAATTGTATTCATACCTCTAAATGATCCCTATTTTAACTGTGCCTGAATAAAAGTTGAAGCTGTCAGTTGTGTTTTGTTTTGGTTTTAGATTTATAGAACTGTTATTTAATACAACAGAAGATTAGGTACATAGGGACACATGTTGATACATGGGCATATTAGGATAACAGTAGCTCAATTACAAGGAGGTCTGTGTTAGGTTTGGATTTTGAATGTACACATACACTAGTCACTTGTTACAGAATTGCAGATATATCATGTTTAAGATAGTATAAGTTTGACTGTTCATGAGTAATATGGACCTATTCCACACAAAGTTTAAGAAAAACGTATCTGAACAGAACACTGTGTAAAATTTGATTGACACCACTGTGTGAAACAGCTGGTGAATGCTTAACTTACAGTAGGGCAGGTTGTCTTCTAACCTATTTTTTTACTTAACACATATATATTTTTATATTTACAAGACTTTTAACATTATTTACTATGTATTGCTGAAAGAGCTACTGAAGCCTAAAGAAAACATTGAAAAACATAATAATTAGGTACAATTCTACTTGTATTCCATATATATTCTACATTTCTCCTCCCCATTATTTATTGCTGAGAAAATGTGCATGAATAAATGCTTTTTATTCCTTGCAGTTACTTTAAAGTTAATCTGCCTCTGTAGCTTACTCCCTTCTTCAAGTCATAATGCTCTGTTGTGACATCACAATCTGTTGCCATGAGAGTAAATGTGATGTCACAAGCAGTGCATTATGACCTCAGGTAGGGAGACAGCAACAGAAATAGATGAACTCTTCAGGAGCAAGAAGCCTGTTTTCATGCAAATGACTGCAGCAATAAATAATGGTGGAGGAGGAATAAATAACTAATGTGAAATACTGTACACACTGATCTTTATCTAAATATTATGTTTTGTTAAAGTTCTCTTGAAGGTGTCAGCTGCTCTTTAAGCTTATTTTTCCTTGTGTTTTTAATCATTATCATTTACCAATGCTAGCACAGACACACACAGACACAGACACAGAAGGTTTTTAAATTAAACTTCAGTTGGTTTATAGCTTGCGTCAGGGAGTGAACTTTCAAGTCAGTGAAATTTGACCTTGGGATAGCTTTCTTTTGATGGAACTAATCCTGTCTTGGTGAAGCAATTTGCAAAGTTGAGGCTGTTTAGAAGTACAACAGGAATTATGCTAAACAAATATAAATATCTCTAAAAGTATACAACGTACAGATAATAAACCTGCATGAAATATGTTCAGGACAACAAACTCTTTCAAATGAGCCTATTCATTAAGCTGCACCAATTATATTTTTTTAAACTATGGCCATCTGATTACCTGAATTTTCATTTTTCATCACAGTTTTCACCTTTAGAATGGCTATATTTAAGAAAATCTAATGAATTCAGATTAGTGACTACCTAATTTGAAAGGTAATTTTGTCCTGAACAACTTTCATGTTGGTTGTATAATGGTAACTTGTATACTTTCCAAGGTATTTACATTTGTTTAGCATGACTCCTACTGTGTTCATTCAGAGAAGAAAAAAATGAGGTTGTTTGGAAGACCATATTTTTCAAAATATAAAGAATTCAGATTAGTGACTACCCTCATGAGAAAGGTCTTTTTGCCCTGAACAGCTTTCACACTGGTTGTTTTTGTGCACCTTGAACAGTTTTAAAGATATTTAGATTTGTTTGGAAGGTGTGCCCATTTGCTCTCAGAGAAAAGCAGCTTGAAGTTCTGTGTCCATCATTCTAATTAAACAGAAAGAAGTATTTCTTTAACTTCCATGGAGATTTGCAGAATGGAAGGATGCACTGAAAACTTCTAAAAGATGTGTTCCACGGAAACACCTTTTTTTCAAGTGAAAACAGGATGACTGTAGGCTCTGCCCACAGCCATAAAAACAAATTAGAGATACAGTTATGTAAAGACCAATGCACTGATAAAATTTCAATGCTTGGAAGGTTCAATCACTAATTATTTTTGAATAAACTCAGCCAGCAGATAAACTAGGTGTTTACTACAGTTACATCTTTAACCATACTAACTCCAAATGTTAATACGTCCATGTTTCTATGCATCCTAAACATAAATCTACATACACTGCACACAGGACAGAAAGTGCACTCCTCAGTCATGCCCCTATAAATATTTGTCAATACCAAACATGTTTACTTGCATGCTAGTACAAGTCAGAACAGCAGCATCAATATCTCATTTTTGATGGAGTCCTGCTTTCACATATTTTTTACACAGTATTTAGGCACAGTAGCACAACTAAGATACAATCTCTCATTTTCAGTGGGGTCCTGCTGTTTGTTTATGTTCTGCAAACCTGCCTTTCATTCTCAGTGCTTAGACCAGTGCTGTTCAACAGTATGCCAACACAACAGTGACATTTCAACAGTGAAGTACATTACAGTGCCAGTTCAATGCAGCTGCTGTAGTGTACCTGTGGGACCCTGGCACTGCTTCTTCGGTCTTGCACCCCCTCCCCAAATCAGCTCTGACTCGGAGTTACAGTTGCAACTGCGGTTGACATAAAGCCATCGCTGTAACACCGGTCGACAAGATTTTTGTCAAACCGGCATCGTAAATCCCTTTTCAACATGTTCATAAATAACATAAAGAACAACATTAAGGGCAAAATGTGCCTTTTTACAAACAAGCCCAAGATTTATGGGGTGCTGACTGGAGCCTTGCAGGGGACACCCTGGAGACAGTTAATTGGAAATTGCTACAGGGGTTTACAAGGTTTATTGGGGTATTCAACATGGTCCATTTTAGAGAAATGGAATCAAGAACTAAGTGTTTTCGTCTCCTATAAAGACTGGTTGAAATAATGCAGTACCTGCATTAAAAATTACTATCTTGACAATGTGGAGGGAATTTGCATGGAAATGTCACTCTTACTTTTTTCGAACCACTGCTGTCTTGGCAAAGTTCCTCCCTGCTTCATATGGCCACTGCTGGGGACAATGCAGAAGTGATGAGGTGGGCCAGGTACATATATTTAGATCATGCCCCTTGCTAAGGAAATTATGGCAGGATCTGGCCCTCCAATTTGAGGAGCTAGCGTTGCCTATAGAATTGATTTGCCAAGCTATAATCCTCCTATCTATCCCTCCTCCTTACAGATGGCTGAGTTCACACTCCTTAGCTTTTGTGTACTTGCTAGCAGCCAAAAAAGTAATAGCCAGACATTGGATGCAGACTCAACTACTTTCTGTAGAACATTGGCAGGTTACTGTATCAGATATTTATAATATGGAAAGACTTTCTGCGTATTTACATGGTAGATCAGATAACTTTCTGGCTAAATGGTAGGGTTGAATCATGTATATACTGGCAAAAGATGACACTTTTCTATCCTGAGGTTAAGTGTTATTGAAATTTGTAATGGGGGAAGGGGGTGCATTGCCTGGAGAATATTGTTCTAGTCATTGCTATACTAGTTATAGTTCAGTACAGACAAGAACACAAAGGGGGAAAAACCAGGAAAGGGGAGGAAGAGAGGGGTTTGGGTGGGACTGGGGCAGCTGTACTAATATGAAACTAAAAGCTGCACAATTAGGCAGACTTGATAGACCTGTGGGCCTTTTTCTGCTGCCAATTTTGTATGTATGTTTGTATGTTATATTTCACTATAGTAGATGCTGGAACTGCAAAGGTGTGACAGATGGGCTGAAATTACTGTTTTTATTATATGAAGGGGTTCTCTTCTTCTACGTCCACTTTGCTACTGTAGCCAAGTGTGTTTGCATTTGTCTGCTGCTTACCCTGTAATATTTGTAATCTGCCTTGCTTTTCATTCTCAAAAAGAAATATATTAAAAAACAGTTTTATGGGAGGGTGGACACAGATGAAGGGATCAGGGATATGAAAGAGGATGTGGAAAGGCTGGAGAGATGGTCTGGAATCTGGCAGCTGGTGGTCTACTGCCAAGAAGTGTAAGGTCATGCAGGTGGGAAGAAACAACCCAGGAGTGTCGTATAGACTGGGGGTGGGGTGACAGTCACAGTGTCCAAGGAGAAAGAACTAGGCACTGCAATTTCCACTTGCCTGGAGCCATCTAAGGTATGTAGGAAAGGAGCAGTGAAGGCAAACACTAACTAACGCTGGTTTGCTTAAGCAGGGGTTCACAAGCAGAAGAAAGGAGGTCATACTGCTTCATATAGACACATAATGTGGCTGCACCTGGAGTACACAGAAATGTGATGGCAGAGAAAGGCCCCACGGCCCATCTAACCTGCCCAGCACCCTACCTCCCCCTTCTGTTATGCTTTCACCCTCTTTTCTCAGCCCCTTAAATCTATCCCAAGCCCTCTTGAGCCCCTCCACTGTTTCAGCTGCCACTACCTCCTCCAGCAGCTTGTTCCAGGCCTCCACCACCCTCTCCATGAAAAACTGTCCCCGACATTGCCTCTGTATTGCCCGTCTTCCAGTTTGAGGCTATGTCCCCTCGTGTTTTCTCCCTTCTTCAATTTGAACAAGCTATCACCCTCCACTTTATTTATTCCCTTCAGGTACTCAAAGGTCACAATCATGCCCCCCCCCAGTCTCCAGAGGGTACAAATTCAGCCCTCTCAATCTTCTCTCATAGGGTACATCCTGCATCCCTCGTACCATTTTGGTCCCTTCTCTGTACCCTCTCCATCACATCTTCATAGGTGAGACCTCCAGAACTGCACCCCATACTCCAGATGCAGCCTGACCATGGTTCTGTATAATGGCATTAGCACCTCCCTCTTCCTGCTATTAAAACCCCTCATAATGCAGGCCAACATTCCATTTGCCTTTCCCACCACCCTGCTACACTGGCTGCCCACCTTGAGGTCACGCGGTACCATAATCCCAAGGTCCCTTTCTGTTTCCTTCTCCTTAATCACCACCCCACCAATGAAGTAAGTTTCCCTCCTATTCCTCCTCCTGTTGAATGGGCAGACCAGATGGGCCAAGCGGTCCTTATCTGCCGTCAAAGTCTATGTTTCTATGTTTCTCCCCAGGTGCATCAGCGAGCACTTTTGTGCATTAAACTTAAATTTCCAAGTGTCAGACCACCTCTCCAGCCTCTCCAGGTCCCGCCTCATGGCTTGCACCCCACTAGTTGAGTCCACCCTATTGAAGACCTTTGTATCATCTGCAAACAAGCACACCCTTCCCTCCAGACCCTTTGCTAGGTCACTAACATATATATTAAAGAGTATTGATCCTAGCACTGACCACTGTGGCACCCCACTGGTCAACACCTGTTCCCTGGAATGTGTCCCATTTACCACCACTGTCTGACTCCTTCCCTTCAACCAGTTTTCTACCCACCTGGTGATCCTGTGATTCTCCCCTAGTCTGTCCAGCTTACGCACCATTCCACCATGCAGAACAGTGCTGAAGGCTTTATTGAAATCCAGATAGGCCACATCCACCATTCCTCCCTGGTCCACTATCTGTGTCAGCCCATCGAAAAACTCTATCAGGTTAGTCTAACAGGACCTTCCCTTGGTGAAGCCATGCTGCCTGTCATCCTGCATGCCATTCATCTCCAAGTATTCTATCAACCTGATCTTAAGTAGTGTTTCCATTACCTTCCCCACCACTGAGGTAAGACTACTAGGACGGTAGTTTTTGACCTCGTCTTTCTGCCCTCCCTTATGTAGTGTGACCACCTTGGCCCTCTTCCAGTCCATTGGCACCACCTCTGTGACCAAGGACAAGTTAAACAGCCTCACTAGATGTGGCACCAGTTCATCCTTCGCCTCCTTGAAAACCCTAGGGTGTGTTCCATCAGTCCCCATTGCCTTGTCCACCTTAATTCTACCCAGCTCTTCCTTTACTCCTTCAGCTGTGAATTCTGCCACACCCACCTGCCTGTGGCTGTCATCCTTCCCACCACGTCCTGGTCCCCTACCCTCTCTTTTCTCCATGAAGATTGAGGTGAAATAGTTATTTAATGCCTCTGCTTTTTCATAGTCCCCTTCCAGAATTGTTCCACTCTCCCCCCCTTAGCCTTCCAATCCCACGCTGTACCCTCCTCTTTTCTCCAACGTACCTAAAGAAGGTTTTGTCCCCCCTTCTTGCCTGCTTTGCTATCCTCTCCTTAGTGGCCTCCTTAGCCCTCTTTATCATTTGCCCAGCCTCCTTTCTTTTTTCCCTGTAGGTTTCCCTGTCCTCATCCTTTTGTGTCCTCTTGTACCTCTTGAATGCTCTAGTCTTCTCCTTGACCTCTAACGCCACCTCTCTAGTGAACCATGGAGGTCTTTTCTGTCTTCTATTCTTTCTTACCCTTCTTATGCATGAGTCCATGGCTTTAAATATCCCTCTCTTGAGTGCTGTGTGGAATTCTGGAATCCCTTCTGCAACAAGCATTTGTCAATGCCAAACATGTTTGCTTGCATGCTGTTACAAGTTAGAGCAGCAGCAATATTTCGTTTTCAATATGGTACTACTGTTACACATTTTTACACTGTATTTATCCAGGGTAGCACAACTAAGATGCAATATCTTGTTTTCAGTGGGGTCCTGATTTTTTTCCCCCACTAAGCTATTTCTTGTTCTGGTCTTATCCAGCAGCACCTCCCCACCCTCGTCACTGACCTTCTCACAGACTTATCCACCACTTATCAGGACCACAATGTGGTAGGTGGCCAGCTGTGTCAGTTGTGTGAAAGCCTAGAGTGGGTACCAGCTTGGATGGCTGATATTGATCACCTAATGTTCTCCCCTGAGGTGGTGGCATGTAATGAGGTGTAAGCATCCAGTGCCAACCACTCCCCTCCTGGTGCTACTAACTGTGCTGCCAACCAGTCTCCACCAGCCGGTAGTTATACAGGGTGAACATCCTCTTCCCCTCCTCGAGGAAAGAGTGTAGTCCCTGGGACACTCAATCCTTCCTCCTTTGGCCAGCCCCTTCCCAAATGCATGCCGGTGGCACAGCAAGCAGTAGTACTACCACTGTGCTACCAGACCAGCATGGAGTCCTGCTTTTATCCATTTTTAACATGTATTTTCCCAGGAGAGGCCAGCTGAGACGCAATCTCTCATTTTCAATTGGGTCATACTTGTACCCATTCTTCCACTTTATTTACCCATGATAACACAGCGGAGATGCAATATTTCATTTTCATCTGGGGCCTAGCTGTTACCCATTTTCACAGTGTAACTGTATTTACCCAGGATAGGCCAGCTGCTGACAGGCAATATTTAATTTTTCAGGGGGTTCCAACATTTTGATCCCAAATTTCCAACATAGTCTTTTTATGGCCTCTCGTTATGATCAAGACAGGTGGGATTTTTTAAAATCTCATCCAAAAGGTGACTTGTGGGGTGACTGCAAGAAACTTTGGGGCCAAAATCAGTAGCAATAAAGTTATGAGTAAACACTGAAGAAATTCCATGGGCCCGATTTTCAAAGGTTGACCCAGGGCTTGCATTAAGCCCAGTATCAACCTTGATGTTTGGCACAACTGCACCAAATTTCTTTGATGCATCTGCACCCAAATTTAGTACACTGGGCGCAGCTGCAAGAGTTTCCACAATTTACGCCAGCTTGCACCAAATATTTGGTGCAAGCCCCATAAAAAGGGTCCCCTAAATGACACAAGTTAGATCAGGGGGAGCTGGTCTAACTTGTGGCATTAGTCGCACCTGACTGGGAATCACAATTGGCGCCTATCAAATGATGCAAGCCCCTTGTGCTGTATGTTTGTCACACCAGGGGTTTCCAGCATTCTAAGTATCTTTGAAAACTGGGCCCAATGTTTATCTGCAACTTACTTGTTTTATCACATTTTGACCCCGAGTTTTCAATGTAGTCTTTTATGACCCCATGTTATGATCCAGACAGGAGGAATATTTTAAATCCCATCTGAAATGGGATTTGGTGTAGCAACTATGAAAACATGTTGGATGGGATTTAAAAAAAGTATATCTGTCCAGCTCATGAGGTGGGGTAACACAAGGGTTATGTTGAAATTTAGGGGCAAACTGTGCAAAAGTTATGAGTAAATATTGGAACTATTCAATGTTTCTTCATAACTTTTTTTTTCACACTTTTATCCGAAATTTTTAACATAGTCTTGTTAATGAATCCCACCTTATGATCAAAAGCGGAGGAATATGTTAAAATCCTGTTCAAGAGTTGATTCTGCAGAGCAACTATGAAAACGTTTCAGAGGGGATTTATAAAATGATACCTGCCATGTTCATCAGGTGGGATAACAAAAAGGCTATGTTGAACATTTAGGGCCAAAACCAGTAAAAAAATCACAATGGTATGAGTAAACATTGAACAAATTCAATGTTTCATCATAACTTCATTATTTTTAACACTTTCACCTCAAACTTTCAACATTGTCTTTTTATGACCCCACCTTATGATCAAGACAAATGTCATTTTTTAAATTCTGCCTGCAAGGTTTTTTTTCTGAGTGACTGCAAAAACATGTCTCTGAGGAGATTTGAAAAATGACACCCATCATGTTCATGAGGTGGTGTAACAAGAGGACTATGCTGAAAATTTGGGGTCAAGATCGGCAAAAATCGCAAAGTTGTGAGTAAATGATGGAAAAATTCAATGGGTCTTCATAACGTCTTAGTTCTTTAACATTCTGACCACAAACTTTCAGCATAAACTTTTTATGACCCTACCCTATGAACAAGACAAGTGGATTTTTTTCAATCCTAACTGAAAGGTGATTTTGCAGAGTGAATGCAATAGCATGTTTCAGGGGGATTTGAATATTTTCACTTATCTGGTTCAAGAGGTGGGATCACAAAAAGGCTATGGTGTAAAAATGTCAACAAATGGAGAAGACAATAAGAACTGCTAATTCTTTCCACCTGTTTACAGGTAGGGTTGAATTCAGCAATAACGCATTACACAGCATGTGTCGGATTGAATTCAGCAATAATGCATTACACAGCATGTGTCATGCTGGGATAACATCACGCCTCTGGTGGTTGGGCAAAAGGACACAGGCTGAGTGCATTCAACACCCCAGAAGGGCCATTATCCCTACAACACACACACTGGAGTACATTGTTGCAACTATAAAGTGCATCCAACACCCCAGAAGTGGTGTTATCCCCACAACACACATCCTGGAGTACATTGTTGCAACTATAAAATGGCATGCTTGTAAAAAAAGAAGAAAAATTGTGAAAAATAATTTTTTAGTTACTTTTTGAATAAGCATGATGTTGTGATGGGATAACATTACTGGTGAAGGTCAACACCGACTAGTTAGAGCCCAGAAGTTTTTCTTGCTGTTTTATAATCAGTCTTAACTTGCAGATGTGATTGATTTTAATACCATACTGTATTGTTGTCTAGTGTGTCATATACAGTAGCAATATTTATATTTATTTTTGTATTTCTGTATTTTGTAACCAGGTAAAACTCATAGGTTGACTGTGTAAACAGGCTTTTGGCTTATTGTCTAAACCTGTATGTAATGATAATTTTGTACTTTTTGTACTTTTAATTATTTTTTTCTGCACTAATATAAGTTAGAATTTAATCAGCTGAAGGGGCAAAGTGGGCTTCCTGAAAATAAAAGGAAGATTTTTATCAGAAGACAGACCAGTTGCCTCTGAGAGTAATTTCAGTCTCTTTGTCCTGTAAACAAAAGAAACTGCTGGTCAGTTAATGGGAGAACTTTAGAGAAGTCTCTTTTATGTCCAAAAACTGTCTTGGGCTCTCAGACAATTATCTGTAGAGCAAGACAGCAAGTAAAACAACGAGAGGTATCCATGAGTACACAGAATCCATGGGCCCAGTTCCAGCTAGTTCCATAAGAGGAGCTGCCCTGACAGAACAAAAGCACTGGTCCTGTAAATGAAGTCACCAAGCAGAAGTGACGAGGGTGGGTGGAGCCAGGCTTGTAGTCAGGCTTAAGTCTGCATGTGAGAAGGGTAAGGTAGTCTGCACTGGAACTCTAAATTTACACAATCTAAGTGCTGGAGTCTCCCATGGCTCACTAATGTATCCAGTGTGGTAAGAATCCTTCTGCTTTGCTATAGGGAGGTTTTTATATTTGTTTCTTCTGCTGTGTGCAAACCATTTCTTTTTAATTTCTGTAGTAACCCTGCAATTCCAATAGTCTTGTGTATTTCCTCCATGAGCTGCACTGGCTGCCAGTCAGGTGGAGGATTGTCTTCAAAGTAAGGCTCCTTACCTACAAGGCCCTGCATGATCAGGGACCAGTCTATCTGCAAGATCTCCTGGTGCCCCACCAGCTGACCCAGGCTCTCCATTCTGCTGAGACTGGCCTCCTGGAGGTTCCCAGGGCTAGATTGCGACATTCTGGGGACTGTGCATTCTCAGTTGCTGCCCTAGCCTGTGGAACTCATTTCCGAGGTATGTACGGGAGGCACCCTCAGTAGAAGCCTTTAAGTCAGGCCATAAAACACTCTTCTTTCAGCAGATATTTTGCCTATAAGTAGTAGCTGGATGTTGTGTTTTAATTATTAAGATAGATGCATTTTCGATTATTTCTATTTCTTGCTAATGTTGAATTTGTATTGAAATGTTATTATTATTACTGTATTGTATTGACTGTTTTTAGACATGTACAGCACTCCAAATCTCCGGAGAGGAGCGCTTTATAAAAAAGCATCTATCTATCTATGAATTCCTGCAGAATGAATAAATATTGTGCAGTAATAAATATTATTTTTTTATAAACAGTACTTCATGCCTCTGTGACTGAATCTCTTAAGGGAATCGATAACTGCTGGTATTGACAAATTCATGAGAACAGGTATAAAATAAACTTTTACTTACTAAATGACAAAGTTATGAGTAAAAGTTCAAAACTCATTAAAAAAATATTAATTGACCTTGTTTTCCACAGTTCCCATGCAGCATTGTTTTGACAACAGATGGCAGGACAGAACAACAGAACTGAAGCTCACGTCCAGATAGCATGATAATGGTCAAAACTTCTTTTGATAGGAGCAGCTTAAAACTTCTTATGATAGGAGCAGCTTTGTCCTTTCATATGTAAGAGGTTTCTGCCCATTGGCAAGCTGACCAGCATCATCACCAGCCTGCCTGTAATACACTACTCACAGCCTAGCCTCCAGAATGCTCAGCTGCATTGGCCCCAACACAGCCACCCCTGCAAAAGCCATACAGTCCTGGCACACTGCCAGTATGTTTGCTGTGCATGTGCAAGCAAGCATAAAAAAAGATATATTCACATTTGGGTTGCTTAGTTACAAGGTCACTCCACCTTATCGACATGTGGACTACCCCTCTTCTCTCCCTCATACCACCCCCTCTCTCTTCTTCTCTCCACCATCCCTCTCCTCCTCCTCTACTTCCCATTGCCCCTTCCCCACACTTACTTTCTACCTCCTCTCCTCTGACCTCTTTCGCCCCCACCCTCTCTTCCTAAGTTTCCTATGATACTCATATAACCTCCTACTAATGTTCATATGGCTTCCATCCTCCCCATTTCTCTCCCGCCCCTGCCTCTGCCCTTAGCTAATTTCCTGCTTTGCATAGCCTAGTCGTTTTCTTTTTTTAATTTGCCATATCACTGTTGCTTTATCTGCCCCCTGTAACTTGTATTTATGATTGTATGTATCCTCTATGCTTTGTAACAATGTATTGCTCAATTCTGTATGCTTTGTAGCAACTTATTGTTCTATTTTATTTTTCAACTGCTTGTAATGACTTGTATTGTACCTGCCATTATTTTCTGTATAAATGAACCTTTCTCTAGGTAATTAGGATCTCCTTGTGAATGAGCCTGCTCAACTGAGCTTTTCTGCAATAAACTTGAACCTAAACTTTTGAAATGTTTATTTATTGCAATACCTTGTGCCAAGTAAAAGCCACTGAGCCATGGGCTGCTTGCACCCCCAATTCACAAATTAATTCCCCCACAGAAAAGAGATTTTTACTTGACACAAGGAATTGCACTAAATGAACTGCAATAATGATAGTACTTCTCATTTTTCCAGAGTCCCTTAGACAGGCTTTGGTTAAGTCCCTGCTGAAAAAAGCGTCTCTGGACCCCAATGTCTGGCAAATTACCAGGTGATCTCGAATCTCCCCTTTTTTGGGGAAGGTTCTTGAGAAAGTGGTCATGGAATAGCTCAAGGGTCACCTCATAGACTTCCAAATTTATGAACCATTCCAGTCTGGATTTAGGACCTTGCACAACATGGAGACCACACTCATCAGGGTGTTAAATGACCAGCTCAGGGTGAAAGATAAGGGAGAGTGAACTATTCTCATTTTCCTTTATCTCTCCTCAGCATTCACACTGTGAACCATGGGGTGTTACTGGACAGGCTAAGGGAGTATGTAGAGCTCACTAGCAATGTCATCAGCTGGTTTGAGTCCTTTCTCCAGGGCAAGTCTCAGAGGGTGATACTGGGGAATTATTCCTTGAACCCCATGGACCTGTCCTGTGAGTTCCCCAAGGCTCTGTCTTGTCCCCCATGTTGTTCACAGTTTATATGCTGCCCCTGGGTGAGGTTATAAGGTGGTATGAGCTGAGTTTTCATTGCTATGCTGATGATACTCAGCTCTACCTGCCCTTTGCACCTGGAAGATCTGACGCAGTCGATGTGCTGAATGAGCGCATGGCCAAGATCCAGGCTTGGATGGCATCAAACTGGCTGGGATCAAACCTGGGGAAGACTGAGGTGCTGGTGGTTGAGCTGGGTCATGGGGGTGGAGTGGAGGCCTCTGGGGATAGGTTGGGGCTTTTTATTGGCCTGACCATGCTAGAGGCCTCCTCAAAGGTGAAGAATTTGGGCATTGTTCTGGACAGTGAGCTGACACTTGATACTCCGGTGTTGGCCATTGTCCAGACTGGGTTTTACCATCTCAGAAACATTACCCGAATTAAGTCCCTTATCCCTTCCCCCAAGACCTGGCCATGCTGGTACATGCTTTCATCATCTTGAGGCTTGACTACTCTAACACACTCTACCTCAGGGTCAGAAAAGGTGTGATGTGGCACCTGCAGCTTCTGCAGAATGCAGCAGCCTGGTTCTTGACTGGACACTCAAGGTTCAGTCACATGACAATGGTGCTGCGTGAACTGCATTGGCTGCCAGTGCACTGGTGCATCACCATTAAAGTAGGTCTTCTGACCTACAAGGCCCTACACGGGTTGGGTCCTGGTTACATGAAGGAGCTTCTGTATCCCTATACCCCATCTCACTCTCTCAAATCAGCAGGTGAGGTCCTCCTGGTGATCCCCAGGGGTCGGTTAAAATCTTCCGGGGACTGGGCATTTGAAGTGATGGCCCCGGTCCTCTGGAATTCACTGCCTGGGTATCTCCAAGAGACACCATCTGTAGAGTTTTTTTAAAAACATCTGAAGACCTTTCTGTTCGAGCAGGCCTTTGGGACATAAGAAACTTAGTTTGGCAACATCAGACAGCTCAGGGAACAGCTTGTTTTTTAGACTTTTTATTAGATTAGTGTAACATTTATATGTATTATATGATTGTCTGTTTTCCTCTGCTATATTTGTATATTTTATTTTTTTTAATTTAGTGTACTTTATTGAGTTTTATAAGAATAAACCATCCAACCAACCAAACAATATACTGACATAAGTATTTATTTATTTTATTTATTTATTCATTCTTGGATTACAATACCTTTGAGCACACTGCACTGATTTGCAAAGGTTCCACATCAGTGGGGAAGAGTGAACAAACATACAAAGGTGGTAATACAAGGCAGGATTAAACAAACAGCAATAGTACATACTTTATAACTAGAATTAAAAACTCTAGGAATGTAGAAGAAAGGGGCAAGGGAGGTACTAGGTGAGAAGAAGAGGGGTGAGCAGCCAGAAGGCCCTGTCAGTAAGAGAGTAGAACATGTGACTGGGTGCAGGTAGTAGGTAGGGGCATGGGCAGGGGAGGTGGGGGGAGGAGTGGGGGAGGGTATGGAGAGGGTAGGAGGATGTAGCAAGGGTTGAAAAGGTAAAGCTTTGAGGTGGTGAGAAGAGAGGACTGGAGTGCACACAAGTGGTGGTATCATTAGGGTGAAGCAATCACAGGAACTGTTTGTTGTAAGATACTGACAGAGGCTGTGCTTGAAAGAACCTAATTCAGGTATGGACAAGATTTCATTGGGAAGTGCATTGAGCCCAAGTGGAGCTCTGTATGCAAAATAACGACATCCTTGAGGTGTCCTGCACCTAGGAATCTTCAGCGATTGACAGGCTGAGCTTTGAGTGGGCTGAGAGCTGGAGTGAGGGCTAAGGAGGTTGGCTGTTCCAGGGGGCAAAAGGCTGAGAAGTACTTTTTTTGCTAACAGGTATGTTTGGTACTGTATCCTTCCACTTAGTTGAAGCCAACCAGTTTGAGCATACAGGTTGCAGGTGTGGGTAAGGCATGCAACACCGGTGAGAAGTCTACATGCCTTATTTAGTGCAATGGATATTCTACAGAGTGAAGAAGTAGTAGTGGCACCATAGATAACCAAGCCATAGTCAACAGTGGATAAGACAGAGCTGATAATTGCAGTTTTGAGGGCTTCGGGCGTCACGAAGTGTTTATGTCTGTGGAGCAGACCAATCTTGATATTGACAGCCCAAGCAATGTTTTCGATGTGCTGAGCATAAGAAAGTGAGCAGTCCAGGGTTACTCCCAGGTACTTAAAGTGTTGGATTTGTTCCAGTGGTACTCTTATGTAATTTCTGATTGTATCTGGTTGAGATTTGTGCTTGCTACTGGTGCCGCTGAACAACATGACTTTAGTTATTTTTATAGTTCAGGATCAACTTGTGAGAGTTGAACCAGTCCTCAGCTTCTACAAAACTATGCTGTAATTGACGTTCCAGTTGCTGTGGGTCAGGGTTACTAGAAAAGATGACAGCATCATCCTCATGCAGTAGACTCCATTGGTGTCAGGCCTGAGGGAGGTTGTTTAGGAAGATGCTGAAAAGCAAAGGCCCTAAAGTTGAGCCCTGTGGTACTCCAGAGTGGACGGGCAGTTTGTCCGAGGTAACATTTGCAATTTTTACCTGTTGGGAGCGACCATCCAAGTAACTCTTGAACCAATGTAACATGTCAGATTTGAGACCAATTGAGGCTAGTTGCTCAAGAAGAAGAGTATGGTGAACAGTGTCAAAGGCTTTTGTTAGGTCCATGAAGGCTGCACACACTAAATTGCCTTTGTCAAGTGATTGATGGATGAAACCAGCGAATTCCAATAGATCCATGGTGGCGCTATGATTTTATCGGAATCCATGTTGCTGCGGGCATTGGATTGAGTATTTTTCAAGGTATTCCATCAACTGGTCATCAATAATGCACTTAAGCACCTTGGATAATGGCAGGAATATAGATATGGGCCTATAATTTGCATGCAAGGCCTGGTCCCCACTTTTTGTGCATAGCTGTCACTATGGCAGACTTCCAGATTTTTGGAAATTGAGCCAGCTTCAGCAAGAGGTTGAGAATCTTAGTTAAGGGTTTCAACAGCTCATCTAGTGTGAGAACAACAATTTTAAGATCCAGTGAGTCTCTGCTATTTCTAGACTTCACTAGCACTTTGCATAGATATTTCTTAGCTGTTAATGAGACCTTCCTAAAGTAAAAGGGGGAGAAGTTATGAGCCTCTCCTCAGGACTGTGTGAAGGGAGACAGGTGGAGTCATAAAAGAAATCTGGGGAAGGACGCTACTCAGGTCGGTGAATGTGTTGTCAAAAATATTTGCTATGGTAAGAGGGTCCAAAGTAAGGGTACCATCAATGTTTAGCACTGATGGCGAGATCTTTGGTACTTTGCCGGTAACATCTTTAATGTTGTTCCAGAAATTCTTACTGTCCCCTCCAGAAATTTGCAAGCGCTTCCTGGTGGAATTTAGTTTTCTTGTGGCGGATTGCCCTTGTGCATTCATTCCTGACCTTTTTATATGCCTGAGTGTCTGCTTGTCTGCCTGTATTTCTTGCACGGTGCCAGTGGTGATCCTTGTGTTTCATCCTGGAGATAAGATCAGGGGTTATCCAGGAGTTTATGCTGCCACAAACTTCCATCTTTTTTGTAGGGAACATGGATGTCACAGGCAGTATTGAAATGCTTAATGAGATGGTCCAAGGCTAGGGTGATGTCATTAGTTGTATCCAGTAACAACCAGTCTAGATTTCTCACGTACTGCTTGAGGGGCTCAAGTGCCCACATTTCAGCACCCTGCAAAAAACTGTCTGAGGGGGAGGCTTGTGGAATTTGTTTGTCCTGCTGCAGGTAATGGAGAAATGATCACTTAGTGTATCGGAGTGCACTATCACATTTCAAATATGATCCGGTTGATTATAGAGGATCCAGTCAAGGAGGGTACTTGTCCCCATTTTGTAGTTAGTCCTGGTGGGTGAGGGAATGAGCTGTGAGAAGTGAAGCACAGAGATAGAGTCTTTGAAAGTGCTGACATCAGGGGAAAGCCAAATGACATTGAGATCACCGAAAACTATGATTTCAGAGTGGGGTTTCAAGTTGTGGATGTAGTCCATGATGCTGTGAAAGTCAATTGAGAGTTCTTTGGGAGGGACGTAGATGGATAAAATCATGAAAGCCTTATTATGGGTGCTGAGCAGAACTTTAATTGCAACTGCTTGGGTGGAGCATCCAAGGTTGAGCATGGGTAAGTTATGGCCCTTAAGTCTCCTTAAGATATGCGGCATAACCACCACCATGCTTAGTTTGCCTGTCCTGCTGGAAAATAAACTTTCCTACCAGAAGTAAACTAAAGTCAGGAAAATGTCAGGTAACAGAAGAAGTACATATGAACTGACATCTGTCATGTACTGTGAAAACTTTGACACATACTGTATATAACAGTGCCCATACCCACCCTACCATCCCCCTCCCCAATCACTCTCACCCTGTCTGCGATCCACTCTCCAGAAAGCATGTTAATGGGATTGGTGCAAGTTCTTGTCATTTAATGGTAGAGGTAGCTGGCCATCAGGAAAGAAGGGGTTAGTAAGGAGTTAGGTACCACATAAGAATAATAATGTGTAAAGAGCCTCCCATGTAGTGCGGTAGGTCTGTGACCTTTTACACATGGTGGCTATATCCTTTTCTAGCTGGAGTGCAAGTGGGATCTCTCAATACAACTCCAGAATCAAAGGGAGGTAGTATCTTTACAATGTCAGAGTATGACTAATTTGGCAACCCCCGCCACTATGGAGAGGTGGGCTTTCCGGATTCGCAGAGTACCAGGAGGGAAAATAACTAAGATACAGCTCTTAGGAGCAAAAAGATCATCCAATCCCAACAGGGGGTCCAGTGCTTGCCTAATGAGACTCCAAAAGGTCCAAATCTTAGGACATTCCCATAAGAGGTGAAATAGGGATCCCGGGATTTCCTGACATCTATTACATTCAGGAGAGGAGAGTCTGTCAATTTTGTAAAGTTTTGCAGGAGTATAATATAAATTGTGCATAATATTAAACTGCACCAAGCACAAATGATCCTGTTTAATGTAGTTGTAAAGATTGACCCAGGCCAGCCTCCAAAAGCCTTGTCATCTGGCAGGTGCAGCATTTGGACCCAATAATAACATATTGCAGTGGGCAGGTAGGGGGATCTATAGATAGAAAATGTTTGTAAAGTGCACAGACTGCTTGGGGCTGCCAAGCTAGACTCAGGAGGGGGTTGACCCCGTCAGTTTGTGGTAGGTGCCAGGGCCTAGAGCCTAGAAAATCAGTCATTGCACTTCTGGGTTGAAAGAATTTGAAAAAATAAGGGCCCTTTACTCGATACCAGGACTGGAGGAAGGAGAAAGGGATGAACCACTCTTCCCAGAGCAAATCAGTCAGAATGCAATTGCTCAATTGGGGGCAGAAAGATGGCGGAATGGGATGATGGTCTATTTGAAAATGAGGGTCGTGAAATGGGTTGAGAGGGCACCACAGTCCAGAAAAAGCTTAGATATGACTGCAACTGATTATAAGCTTTAAGACATCATTCAATGGGGGTAGAGCACAGGGCTCGGGGGAGCTGAGAGGGCTGCAAATAAAGCAGACTGGCCAGAGAACATCCTGCCCTACTCGCCAAGTCCCTCTCAATTTGTAACCATATTGGAGTGTACTCATAGGGAGCAGTCAAACCAGATGTGGTTTTCCAATGAAGTAATTTACTGGCATGCTGGGCTCCATAATATAGGAAGATGGACGGCAGGGCTAACCCACCTTTGTGCTTTGAGGCAGTCAATTTTATATAGGCTCTACGAATAGCTGATGCTTTCCAAAGGAAAACGTTAAGTATTCGCTGTAATTGGAAAAACCAGGCTTTAGGGAGGTAGAACCCTAACATCCCAAGGGGATACAATAAATGAGGCAGAACATTCATTTTAAGAATGTTTACCCATCCCCATAAGGATAATGGAAGTGCAGGCCACCTATCTAGGTCTAGTTTCAGCACATTTATGAGCTTAGCCAGCTTCTCGCTGACCACAGAAGAAAAAGACTGGGTGATTTTTATCCCTGGATAAGTTAATGTTTTGGATTCCCAAGAGAGGCCAAAACTCTGGATATCCACTCTACAAACCAATCTATTGACAGGAAAATCTTTAGTCTTCGAGAGATTTAGTTTGTAAAGTGATACCTGGGAGAATTCGGAAATCTCCCAAAGCAAAATTGGAATAGAAGTGTGGAGATTCTCAAAATGCAATAACAAATCATCAGCATATGCTGACAGGGTATAGCATTTGCAAGGAAAGGCAAGGCAAATTTTATTTTTCAGGCAGCCAATCCTGGAGGCTCTGGGCACCACACAACAACAACAAATCTGCCATAAAAATTACATAAAAATATAAAACTTTTTGCAGCCTACAAATTATCACTTTCATATATTATAATCACTAAAAACCAGGAGAGGGTAGCATAGAATCATAGACTTTGACGGCACATAAGGACCACTTGGCCCACCTAGTCTGCCCATTTCCGTACCTACAGGATAAGCTGCAGATCCTAGTTAACCAACAGCCTATTTCTTCTGACCCACCACAAGAATTGCCTTATGTCTGTCACATGTATTCTTGAATTCTCCCACAGTTTTAGACCCCATAACCTCCTCAGGAAGGCTGTTTCATGCATCCACCACCCTCTCTGTGAAAAAATACTTCCTCACATTGCCCCTGAACTGCCGTCCTCTATCTTTAAATTGTGTCCCCTTGTTCTTGCACATCTCTTTTTCTGAAAGATGCTTCCCTCTTGGACCTTGTTGATTCCACTGAGGTACTTAAAAGTTTCTGTCATGTCCCTCCTCTCCCTCCTTTCCTCAAGGGCATACATATTAAGCTCCTTTGGTCTCTCTTCGTATGGCTTCTCTTGCAGACCCTGCACCATTTTAGTTGCTCTCCTTTGGACTGCCTCCATCCTGTCTATGTCCTTGTGGAGATGGGGTCTCCAGAACTGGACGCAGTACTCCAGATGGGGTCTCACCAACTGTCTGTACAGAGGATAACAACTTCCTGTTTTCTGCTGGTGATGCCTCTCCCTATACATCCCAGTATACCTCCAGCCCTCCCACTGCCTTCTCACATTGCTTGCAATTGATTGCATTGCTTAAGGTCATCTGATATGATTACTCCCTGGTCCCTTTCCATTTTTGCTGTTGTTACTACCACCCCCACCCCCCCACTGTGTAATCGTCTTCTGGGTTTCTGTTTCCCAGGTGCATTATTTTGCACATTTTGCACTTCTTTGCATTGAATCCAAGCTGCCATACTTCTGACCATTCCTCCAACCTTGCCAAGTCCCTTCTTATCCTTTCCATGCCTCTTTGTGTATCAACCCTGTTACAGATATTTGTGTCATCTGCAAAGAGGCATACTTTTCCTTCCAGTCCCTCTGCAATGTCACTTATAAAGACATTAAAAAGGACTGGACCCAGTACTGAACCCTGCGGTACCCCACTAGTAACCCCTCTTTCTTCAGAGTGGATTCCATTTACAATTACCTTATGTGTACTGTTGTCCAGCCAATGTTTTACCCAGGCTACCACCCTGGGACCCACTCCCAGGCTGGTTAATTTGACTATTAATCTTTTGGGTGGGACTGTGTCAAATGCCTTGCTAAAGTCTAGGTAGACCATGTCCACAGCCCCTCCCTGGTCTACTATTTTGGTCACCCAGTCAAAAAAATCAATTAGATTCATCTGACAGGACCTTCCCGCTGTGAACCCATGCTGCCTTGGGTCCTATGCCCCACTGGCCTCTAGGTACTCAACAATTCTTTCCTTCAGAAGTGATTCCATCACTTTCCCTACCACAGAGGTCAAACTGACAGGTCTCAAGTTTCCTGCCTCTGTCTTGGTCCCACTTTTGTGAAGGGGAATCACATCCACCCTTCTCCAGTCTTCAAGTACCACACCATCCTCCCTTTGATTTGTTAAAAAGGGTAGTCAATGGTTTCACTAGTTCTCCCCTTAATTCTTTTAGAATTCTGTGGTGAATTCCATCAGGCCCCATTGCTTTGTCCACCTTCAGTTTTAGGAGTTCTTTCAGAACCCTTTCTTCTGTGAAAGGACTAGGATCGACCCCCCTATCAAGAGTACCTCTGTTAATTGGATTAGGCACCTCCCCCCCTCCTCTTTTGTGAATACTGAGCAGAACTGTTCATTCAGTATCCCTGCTTTTCCACTGTCCCTCTCTGCCCACCCACCGTTCATTCTATTCAGCCTCACTATCCCTCCCTTTGTCTTTCTACACTCCCTGATGTACTTATAAAAGGTTTTAACCAAAGTTGGCTATTTTTTCCTCAGTTTGGGCCTTTGCTATTCTAACTTCCTTCCCTGCTTCCTTCTGCCTTAACTGGTACAGCTCTTTGTCCTGCTCCTTCTGTGTTTCCTTATACTTCCTGAAAGCTATCTTTTTCTCCCTGACTTTCCCTGCCACCTCTTTTGAGAACCATAGTTAGTAAGGGGGAGAGAGGAAAAGTCCTGCACAACTCAGTCTGGAGAATCGGAAAAGGCTTGGCTAAACAAGTGGGCCTTGAGGCAGGTCTTAAAGACCTCCACTAAAGGGGCCTCCCATATGGCTGGTGGAAGCTAATTCCACAGGATGGGGCCAGTGACAATAAATGCCCTGTTGCTGCCCATTTTCAGCCTCATCCAGGGAACTGCTAGGAGGCCCCTCGTGGAGGATCAGAGGGAGCGGGTTGATGCAGCAGGTGACAGGACATCAGACAGATATCAAGGACCCAACCCATGTAGGGCCTTAAAGGTGATTAACCCCACCTTAAAGAGGGTTCTCCACCTGACCGACAGCCAGTGCAGTTCACGCAGCACCAGGGTGATGTGGCAGAATTTAGACTGCCCCATCAACAACCTGGCTGCTGCATTCTGCACTAGCTGCAGCCAGTGGAGGCATCCCCCAGAGGCCCCTAGGTAGAATGCATTACAGTAATCCAGCCTGGTCGATACAAAGGCATGTACCAAGGTGGGGAGGTCCAGGGGCGGAACAAGAGGCTTAATTCCTGGCAATATTCCTAAGATGGTAAAAGCTGGTCTGGACAGTGGCCGATGCCTGAGCCTCAAGTGTCAAACCACTGTCAAGGATTACAACTATGTTACGCACCCTTGAGGAGGGCTCCAGTGGCATGGATCCCAGAAACAAACTGGTTTCCGCACCAGAGGACATCCTATTCTGCCTTCTATTTTACTCCTCCACCAGTACCTCTATCTTATTGAGGTTCAGTCGCAGCCAGCTGGAGGCCATTCAGTCACTGATCTCTGCAAGGCAGTTGTTAAGTACTTCCACTGCATTGGATGTTCCCAGTGCAAAGGAAAGATACAGCTGGATATCATCAGCATAGCAATGAAAATCCAGACAGTATTTCCTAATGATCTCACTTTGGGGCAGTATGTACACGACAAACAACATCAAGGACAGGACCAAACCCTGAGGTACTCCATAAGACAGGAGACTAGGGGATGAGGATAAATTCCCCATCACTACCCATTGCCTCCTGGTCATGAGATAGGACTCAAACCAGCAGATGACAGTGCCGGTGAGCCCATAAAATTCACTCAGGCGGTCAAGCAACACACAATGATCTACCATGTCAAATGCTGAAAAGAGATCAAGGAGAATAAGAATTGTCCCTTCCCCTTGATCTCTAGCCCTGAAGAGGAAACTGTGTACTTTAACAAGAGTGGTTACCATACTATGCCTCACACAAAATCCAGACTGGAAGGGCTCATAGAGATCAAAGGTCAAGAGTACTCTTCCAGCTGAAGTGCTACCACCTTCTCAACAATCTTCTCTAAAAATGGGAAATTGGAGATTGGATGATAGTTCGCATTGATGTCAGGGTCTAAAGATGTTTTTTTCAGGAAGGGACACACCAATGTTTCCTTCGAGGCATTGGGGGAAATCCCCTCAGATAAAGAACACTGGACAATCAGGGCAAACACCGGGCCAATGGTATCAACACAGTCCATTAAGAAATGTGTTGGTACTGGGTCCAGTTCACAGTAGGTGCGCTTCAGCTTGGATGCAGCCCCAATGGCCTCTGGCACCTTCACAGGCTTAAACTCCCCCTAACTAGGCAGCGTGCTCTTTGGACAACCAAGTCAACCACTGTTGGCCTCCATAAGGCCCACTGGTGGAATTCCCTGGCAGATGGTGGACACTCTGTCCAAGAAGAATCGAGCAAACTCTTCACATAAAGTGCTGGAAAAAGTCTGATTCAGCTGTAGACAGGCTGGGTTTATGAGCCTGCCCACAGTCTGAAAGAGCACTGTTTGTCAATTCTTCCTGGCATCAATCTCCCTTGACAAGAACTCTGCCTTCTTCTGGGTGATTGCCCTGTGGTACTTATGGTAGTGAGTGTGCAGGGCCAGTTTATCCACCTCCAGGCCGGACCTCCACCAGCAACGCTCCAACCTCCGACCCAAAATCTTCTTCATCATGAGCTCCCCAACAAACCAGGGGGATCTCAAGTGAGAGGCTTTGGGTTGTACATGGATTGGTGCAAGAGAGTCAAATGCTGCAGTCAGCACCCTATTATATTTGGCAACTGCTTTGCCTGAACTCTCTGAGCATGCACTGCCCACACTAGATAGATCCGTCATTGCCAGCAGTCCCTCCGGGGTCAAACCCCTCAAAGGGTGATAGCTAACTATCTTTGCAAGGGGAGGGTTCTCGGGGGGGGGCCAAGCAAAAATCCCACTGTGCAATGATTGAACCAAATGAATCTATCAGTCTTCAGGTTAGTAACCTCAAGCCCCAAGAGAAGACCAAGTCCAACATATGACCACCCTGGTTGCCCTCTATTGGGATTCCTTGTAAGGTGTTAAGATGACACAATCTTCAAATTAGGGATTCTAAGTAAAAATTAAATAGAAGGGAGGACAGAGGGCAACCCTGTCAGGTGCCCTGCTGTAAGGGAAAGGTGGCTGAGAGATGGCCATTACAAAGAATATGAGCAGATGGGACGGAGTATAATATCTATACCCATTTTATGAATTCTGAAGGGATACCAAATTTATGTAAAACAGCAAACAAGAAGTTCCAGGCTACCCTATCAAAGGCTTTTTCCACATGCAGGGAGACCAGGGCCATAAGGGACCTGCTCTCCCTGGAGGAGGAGCATAGGTGTATTAGCTTCCTGAGGTGGTCCCCAGAAAAACAACCAGACATAAATCCCACCTGCTCGCATTCAATAACTGGTCCCATGACAGGAGCTAAACAGAGGGTCAGAATTTTGGAGAGAATTTTCACATCTGAGTTTAAGAGGCAGATTGGGTGGTAATTCTCAGCAAGTAAAAGACCTCTTCCAGGCTTCGGTATTAAAATGATTAAGGCCTTGAGGAAGTCTGGGTCACACAGACCATGCCTAAACCAATAATGAAATACTTGTCAATAGTGGGGCTATTAGGGAGGTACAGACCAAATAGAAATTATTAGTGAGTCCATCTGGGCCTGGTACCTTGTCATGTGGCAGCAGTTTGATAGACTTTTCAACTTCAGTCACTGTAATGGGAGCACCTAGACACTCCGTTATCATTGGAATCAAGGTGGAAATGTTCACTGAATCTAGGTAATCCAAGAAAGCCACTGGGGAGGGGTCAGAGCCTGGGTCAATGGTGTATAACATTTGAAAATAAGAGCCGAATGCCGCTGCCATCTGCCTAGCATCAGTAAACACTGGGGAGGTCGGATGAGGGCGGAGGCCTGAGATAAATTTGGCCATCCCTATTTGGCACAGCTGGAGGACAAGGAGTTTTCCCACCTTTTCCCCGGCCTCCAGATATTTCAATTTGGTGCAGTGCAGTGCAGACCTAGCTCAGCCTTCTGAGCCAGGAGATCCACATATTTAGTGCACAGAGAACGCAGCCTAGCCCACTCTGTTTCTAGTGAGGAGTGCAACAAAGAATGTCATTTAAAAGCTCCTCTAGCCGAAGTTTACTTCTGTGGGCTCTCACTGTGAAAAGGCAGATGAACTCCCCCCCCCCCCGGAGTGCACATTTCAAGCACTCCACAAGGTGTCCAGCCTTTCCACTGAACCCCTTTTGGAGTCCAGAAAATTAACTGGCGAATAAGGAACAGTGATTAGGGGGATTGTAATAACTGCACATCAAGGTACCACAAGGCATCCTGTTGTGGCCCTTGACCCGCCAAATAAGAAACCCCAACTGGGAAATGGTCAGAAAGGATCATCGGGTGAATATCCAAAGAAAGAATTCCTGACAAGCAACAAGAACTCACCAGGAAATAGTCACCAGGAAATAGTCAATCCTGGAAAAGTTTTTGGGGCAGGGAGTAATAGGAGTATTGCCTGGCTGATGGATTGAGCACACGCCAGATGTCTATCAGTCCAAGTCTATCCATTAGATCCCGGAGTGCCCTCTATGCTGGTGATAAACCAGACACTTTGACATCCGATCTGTCTAGAATGGACTACGGGACAAGATTCCAGTCCTCCCAATAAGATAGGGAGAGGTGGGGTGAAGGTTAAAAGGGGAAAGAACTGAGTAAAGAATTGCGGGGAATCCAAGTTGGGACCATAAACTGATCCAATCACAATTGGCTATGTACCCAAGGTTCCTTTCACTAGAATATAATGCCCAGCTGGGTCCCATAGTTCTTGGGTAAGCTGGAAAAGAATCCCCTTGGCTATTAATATAATAACCCCCCCCCATGCTTAGAGGAAACTCCTGAGCCATAGACTTGACCCACCCACTCCCTGCAGAATAAGGAAACGTCCTCTCGACAGATATGTGTCTCCTGTAAACAGGCCACCCCCGCTTGAAGGATCTTACAATGACGTAGTATAATTGAACGCTTGCATCTATCCCGAGCACCTTTAATGTTCCAGCTTATAAATTATATGGGCCACTCATGGTCTGTTGGTGCATGGGGACACTTAGAATGAGACAGGGCCGTTGCTGTAGGGTGATTTAGACAGTCCTGGAAGGTGGTCCCCCAAGGACCATAGTGGAAAACAAGTGTGGATCGTAGACAATTATACCATACCCACCCCCCACTCCCACCTACCATGTACCATCTCCCAACACACTAATACCAAAGAACATTGTGCAATAAAACAACAAAAGCTATTACCCCCGGTCCTAATGTCCATTCTCCATAAAGAGCTACGCCCATGATGCTAATCATATTAACTGCCTTCCCAGACAACTTCTCCTTCCCCCCACCATCTTTAAACCCCAAACACTATATGCTGAAAGAGTAATAAACATTCAAGCGTGCAAACATTCCACTAACAACATATACTACTATAATACCAAGCTCCCAAGTAAAGGAGGTAAGATTTGGAACATTAAAACGTCCTCCCCGAAATAGCATTAAACCGATATAGCATATCCAGGTAAAATAAATGGCTGCAGGGGAATAATAATCATTAAACCTTGCAAAAATACATGCAGCCTATTGGACTGGTAGAACATAAAGGGAGGTACAGTAAGATAAATGGAGGTTAATCAAACAGGCAACTAAGAGATATGAGGAACACCCTCGAGAAAGTCTATAGGGTGGCTCAAGCCTTGCAGAATGTCTATTCAAAAAAGGCACTTTCAGAGAGAAAAAAAAAACTGTAAAACAAGGTCCCTTATGCTGCAGGATGTCCATAATATGTTGAACAAAAAGCGCTCCTCAAGCATAGAACTCCTAGATATCGAGTGACCTGCAGGTGATGAAAGTAAAATGCCTTGTTCCATAGTCTGCAACCAACTTGAGCATCAGCAACTAAAGGGAAAAGTCCATAGTCCACCTTAAAGAATTTGCTTGTAGGTCAGGCAGAACAAGGCTATTACTCCTTGCAAGTGGGAACAGTCACTAAACAAAACTTAATGGAGAACAAAACCATTCAGCCCGGACCCACTGTCAGCGGGAGTCTTTCTCCTGGCCCCTCCATGGCTCCTATTGTTCCAGAGATGTACCTTGCCGTGATGTCTAGGTTCATTAAGGGGCTACAAAACCAAGGTAATGGCAGTTATATAAAGAGTACCCAGCTAGGAACTCCCAGAACTAACAGTCTTGAAGTCCAGGTGTAGCCCCATCGCTCACTGAATAAGCAGCCAAACCAAAAGGGGTGCCTATATTTAAGCAGAAGAAATAAAACCAGAGATTATTTACTTCTGTGGCATTAGAATAAGCAGCACTGATAATCCAAGCCCCGGGTTGTGCTCATTTAAACAAATCCGGGAATAGCTTGCAGAGATCGGCTGCCGCTTGCTCCAGCGAATCCATGGAGAGCCAAGAACCCTCATACTTCACTTGAAGAATCACTGAATACCTCACCCTGAAGGTCTTCCTGGCAGCAATTAGCTTAGTGATTGTTGGATGTAGTGCAGTGCGCGTGGCTCTTACTGTGGGTAGCAAATCCTGTGCAAACCGCAACTGATGATTCTCCCACAGTGCCTCTGAGCTTGTTGAGAATATGCTGCTTGTCGAGAAAATTAAGTAGCCTGAAGGTGGTGGGCCAAGGAGGAGAGCCCTGAGGTGGTGGAGGGCACAGAGATCGATGGGCCCTCTCTATCACATATGAGGGTCCATTCAGGGATGGACCCACCACCTTCTCACACAATTTTTTGCACAAAAAGTATCGGATTTGTTCCCTCTTTTTGTTCTGGGAGCCCGAAGATGATAAGATTGTTGCAGCTGCTCCGTCCCTCAAGATCCTCTAATTTATCCTTGAGCTTGCAGAGCTGCTGCCTAAGGGAGACCACCTCTGTATCCACTTTGCCCTTCCATGCCTCAATTGAAGTAATACTGCTGTCTGAATCAGTAGCTCAAAGAGCTAGAGAATCCACTGAAGATCGAAGTCTTTGCAGCTCTTCAGCTAGTAAGGTAAGGGAGGTCTGAAGGGGCTTTATTTCTCTAAAAAAATGTTTCCTCCATGAGTGCGACACTCGAGGTAGTAGCAGTAGGGGACTTTGCGGCCTGCTGCCTGGTTCTCTTGGCCTGTTTGTCCCTCTTGGGAGTAGGAGGCGGCGTATGTTGCAGTGGGGCTGATTTAATTTAGTTGTCCATCGCTGAATAAATCCACCAGCTGTAGCTCGACCCTGAAGTTATCCACTCGTTGAGGATGTAGGAGATTCTGCTGGGAGTTTGGGGAAAGTCAGAAAAACTACCCAAAAAAGTGTCAATGGTGGAGGAGCAGAAAGCAAGAGCTGCTATTCTCTAGGCAGCAATCACGTGACTCCATTTGCATATTTTATTACTTGTTGTAAGGGTACCCAGAGCCTTTGGGGAACGGTGCCTGAAATAAATAAATTCTACTACTACTACTACAGTCCAACCCCGTTTATCTGACCCCCTTTAATCTGAACCACCCTATCTAACAAACGTGCTTTGTGTCCCCCATTGTGATTGCTGACAGCCGTTAACACTTCATTTAGCTGATCGAGTCCTAATCACCACAGTTCACGGCAGTCAATAATCACAATCAAAGCAATCAGCAGATCAACAAAAACAGTCTGACATAAAAGTCAAAAGACAAAGCGTGTTTCTGATGCCCTGTTTTGAAGGAGACTACAGAGTGTCTGAGCTGGCCAGCATTAAGAACACATCAGGACTGCAAGACGCACTGGAATTTGTTTTTTCTTCGTCTTTTTTTTCTTCTTCAGCTTTCCTTTGTCAGTTACAGTATGTTTTTCCAGCCGCTCACTCTCACTTGCCCTCTGGCTCTGCACAAAGGAGAGCTTACTTACTCCTTAGCTGATTTCCCTGTGCAGCGACTCAGCCTAAATACATCCCAGCATGAGGAACGCACCGGGACCGCAATACACACTGGAATTTTTTTTTTTTCGTCAGCTTTCTTTTTTGGTGCACACAGGATCACATTACAATACTGTATATTCTTATGGGAAGTACAGATCATTCTAAAAAATGAAAATCAGAGTGTGCCTGGTCTCTTCTATAACTGTCTATTCTGTAGTGTATTACTGTATACCGTCAACTGCAGAATTTGTTATATAATATTAGCAGTGCAGTGTTGTCAATATGTGCTCTCATTTATCCGACCTCCCATTTATCCAAACTGATCAGATGTCCCCCAAGCAGTTTGGACAACTGAGGTTGGACTATACTTCTACTAGGAGTATGAGTGAGCACTGCAATTTCTGTTCTGTGTAGCTTGTAACTGGTTGAAGCTTGCTGCACTGAGAACTCTTAACAGTTCCTGGAAGCATGTTGCTCTGATTTTGTTTTTCTTTTCACACTATACCTTCAGTTGTAAGCATATAGACCATATAAAGGAGGGCTACAGAGATGATCCAGGAGCAACTGAAGAGGCTGTATGAGGAAAGGTTGACAGACCCTGATATGTACAGTATATATTGAATGCAAGAGGTGAAAGGGAGGATATGATTGAGACATACAAGGTCTTGTGAGGAATCAACAGGGAGGGTTGTAATATCTTCTTGTTCATGAGGAACAAGGGCATAGTGACTAGAGGACATTAGTGGAGACTGGTGGGGTTGGATTCAGGAGAGATGTGAAGAAATTCTTCTTCATGGAGTGAGGGTAGATAAATGGAACTGACTGCCCTGAGAGCTAGTTTACGTATAATGAGTACTAGACTTGCTCTCAGGGCAGACTGTTCCATTCATCTGCCTTAAAAGATAGTTGAATTACAATGAGTACTACACTACACTACATTACCATCGGGGGGGGGGTGTTCAAGGGCTTAAAAGGGATCATTCAGGATGCTTTTAGTTCTGTTTCAGATGCTTATATGCCACTGTCACAAACCCCACCATACCAATTAGTTGCCACTAACTGGTGCTCTTGTTGACAGTCTCACATGACACTCAAGGGTTAAATGGCAAGGAATCTGAATTATATGCTCACACACTAAGGGTGGTTCCTCCATAACAGGATTAAGGCACACTGCTGGGGTAGTGTTGGATAGCTTGCATTATAGCCACCTTTGCTGCATCGGACTTATGGATAATTAGATGGCTTCTATCTTCAGTGTTGTCAATCTGGAACTTTTCATGAGCATTAAATCTGCCTGCACAACTTGCTCATTAATTAGCAAACAGAAGGTGTTCAAAATCGTAGGGCACTGGGTAGAAATTGTCTTCCAAATAAAGTGAATTATTCTACTGTACATGTACTCACACTCCCAGTTATGCAGATGGTGGACAGACAAGGTGATGAGCAGAGGGGCTGTGCCAGTCACAATCACTACAGAGGGGACAGCAGCAAACTTGTCATTTAGAGGGTGAGTTGAGTGTGGATGGGGATGTGGGTGGTGGGTACTGAATGTGCAGAACAGGGAGGGGGTACTGAAGTTGTATTGGTGCCCAGCTGCTGATGGGGAATACTAGACTACCAGGGATTGGGATAACTATTTTATTACACATCAGATGAGTGTTGGTGGGGAAACTAGGCCACAGGGGACATACAGAACTATCATTCTACAGATTGGATGAGCATCAAGTAGTGGGGGGGTACCACTAGACCGCCAGGGTAAGTCGAATCTATTATTGTACAGTTTATATAGGCATCGGGGCAGGTGGAGCATTAGATTTCTAGGAACAGTCAAACCTATTATTGTACAGATCAAATGGCATATGGGAGCAGTTTGGACCACTAGATTGTTAGGGATGGTCAAACCTATTATTGTACAGATCATATGGGCTTCAAAGGGTAGGTAGACCTCTAGATTGCTAGACATGGTCAAACCTATTATTGTACAGATCATATAGGTTTTGAAGGGTAGATGGACTACTAGATTGCTAGGGATGGCCAAACCTATTATTTTAGAGACTGGATGCGCATCAGGGGTTGAGGGACCATTAGACTACCAGAGGCTGACAACACATGCTGTTTTGCATTGGTGCACAGCAGTATATTACAGACCCAATAATGGACACAAAATAGCATGCAAATGTCCCCTTAGTGCCTTGTAAGCCATATGTGTTCATTAGCACGCCGGCTGCTGAATATGGCTCCCAGGAGCAATGGTGCTATCCTGTTTGGTATGCACTCTCTCACTTTGCTCTGGGGAGTCACTTCACATCAAAGTGTGTGTTGCCACAGTGTATAGTCACTTGCACGGCAATGACATGGCCCATATACGGACATGCAGCATGCACCGGACAGGTAGTTCTGCCTGCCTCGATATGGTACCTTGCCAGTCACATGCTGTCTCACGCACGCCACTAATGGTTGCGCAGTGCAAACAGCTGGCTCAGAATATTAGTCCCTAAGTGTACAGTATCAGCATTTCGTCTTCAACAAACATGTTTCTGAATACGCCATGTTGCATATTGCTACTTTCACTGACTGCCTATATTACTGAGCAGGCTCATTCAAAATATAGTATACACAACTTTAAATAAATCAGAAAATGTATGTGTCTGCATAACAGTTAAAGATCTGAATAGTTATATGGCCTAAACATGTCTGCATTTTTAAAGACAATTTTTACATTTTAGAAAGACAAGATACAGCAGTATTTCCTGTTCTTGCATTGCATTTTTATTAGTGGTCAGGGACTTCCTGGTATAATTCATTCTGTTCTGGACAAAATCAACAAACTGCAGCTTCCTCCTTTCTTGAATAATATTGCTGATACAAGAAAATGGCCACTGAAATACATTGTTGGCTTCTAGGCTGACCTCTTATGAAAACCAGAAGGTGCATATATCATCTGGGTCAGAAATCTGTACAAAAAGTGTGAAAACAGGATTTAAATACAAATAATCTGCAACAGTACTTTTTCAACTAGTCCACATTTTCGTATAAAAATTCAAACATTATTTTACCCCTTGTTAAATAAGAGATGACTGATTTTATTGAAGATGTATCTAATACATTTAACCATATCCTTTGTCTGTGTTACTGCACTTAGAGCATTCTGCCGATATCCCCTCCAAAAACAGTCGAGTTTACAGACAGATATTACCCTACTGCTTCAAGTGTATTTTGAATAGAAACATAGTTAAAGAGCTAGTGGAACCCAAACAGAAAGACAGGAAAATTATACAGGTTTTAAGAAGTAGGAAGTTGTAAAGTTTTATTGTTGAAGTATTTTCCTTTTTCCTTTTGCTCATTAGAAAGTTTTCTGTGTGATATTGTGCTGGATGTGTTGAATAGTTCTTAGCCTGGCAGCTGACATACTGTAACTATCTCTGTTCTCCCCCACTACATCATCAGCACTGTGATCTCACTTGACAGTGACATCGCAGGCAACTTACCTGGCAGCTTCTGAGTGGCCACGTGTGATAAAATGTTAATGGAACCTTCTAAAGCATTATAATGTACCCATTATTAGTCTCTTAATTGCTGCTGTACATTAAAGTGATTTTTCTGGTTTCTAGCAAAGCATTCACAGACTGAATCACCAGAACTCAATTACACGTTACTGCCTTGAAATTGAAAGTATGAGCCCTTCAGTTGTTTTTATTACTGAAGATATTTTCATTAAAACAGTGTCTTTCCCTTAGAGTCTGTCTATTCATTTTGTTTCTTCCTGCTTTGAAGTCATAATCCTCTGCTTCTGACACTATAGTCTGTTGCCACTGAAATGATTCTGGTGTTGCAAACTGAAGACTGTGACTTCAAATAAGGAAAAGCAAGAGAAATTAATGAATTCTAATGTCTTGACTTTAGTAATAAAGATTCAAAGGTTCTGACAATAAAAGTTTTGGTGCAATATTAAGAGATTTCCATGCTGCCCATGCCAGTTGTAATTTGTTTGAAGAATTAAAAATCATGAACTGGCCTGGTGGCACGACAGTAGTGTTTTTGCTAGTGGTGCTGCCAACCCATCTTGGGGAATGAGCATGCGCGGCAGAGGGTTGGCCAGGGGGAAGGTAGGATGAGTGTTCCATGGACTGCTCTCCTCATCCAGGGGGGCTGTGACTTCCCAGCATAGAGTGACACTCAGCAGAGGCCAGCTGTACACCAGCTAGGGACCACAAGTAGCAGGGAAGAAGCATCAACAGACATCTACAGGATGTGTGCATAAGCGTGCATGTCCTGTGATGATATCATTGCATGGCCGCACCTCCAGGGGAACCTAAAGTGAAAATCCCTAGGGCCGGCCACACTGTGATGCCCTTGGACCTCTACTTAAATGATACCCCAGGTCTAAGCCTCAACTGGGGCCTCAGGTAGATCTCAGTCTCTCCCCACGGGATCACCACCGCCGGGGGCATACTACAGGCCTCCCAGTCTGTGCAGCCTGTGGGGGGATGCTGGGAGGAAGATCCAGGAACTGATAGGGGTATATTCCCCACATGAACTCTGGAGGCAAAAACAAAGTAAAAAAAAAAGATTTAAAAATCATGAAGTCATTTTTACCAATCAGGATTGTTGATTTCTAACCATTCTAGACATTCATAGCCATAACAGGGCCTGTCATGCAAACAGTTCTAAAATTCTGAAGTTCTAAGATCTGTTGGCATAGTCCATTTCCAACACAGGGGTTTCTCTTATTTTCTACAAAGTAAAACATTTTGATTTTAAATTAAAATCCCATTTTTTAAAAGCATATATTTATATGTACAGGTGTGGCATCTCTTATTGTTATGAAAGCCTTTGCAGGTCCTGTATGTGCCCAAACTGCTCAGCTTTACTTCCCAGTCCTCTCACCCAAACAACTCAAAAAGGCACCCTTATAACAATAAGAAATACGAACATACGAACATAGCAATATGCCAGCAGAAACAGACCACCTGGTCTATCTAAGTCAGCTGGAGTGTGCAGCCAATACTGGAATAATGTTCCAAAACTTCTTTTTTATTTTGTAATTTGTCCTGATGTTTCCCTTCTGCCATAGAAGCTTTTTCAAAGGACGTCTGTTTCCTGTAAATTAATAAAAATATACATATTAATACATTCATTTTTAATTATATTATTTTAGTGCATTTTTATATTTTTAGTGGAAAAATTCATGAATTTACCCTTATCGTTCTGTTATATTTAAGTTCTCTTTCTATTTCTTTAACTCATTCAACATATTCATCAAAATATCCTTAATATAGAAAAGAAAAAGCATTTTTTTTCAAACAGTTGCGGCAACACTTTTATATCAGTCATGTTGTTAATTACTGCTTGAAAAGCCTGTATTCCCCATAGCCAAAAAAAAAAAAAAAAGTGCGCTTGCGTACTTCTGTTATTTTTCTTTTGAATATTTAGTAAGTTGTAGAAATATACACATTAGCTTTCTAGGCCATTCCCAGAACTGAAATTAACGAACTAGTGTTACACTGTTATGGTAGCATGCCATTGAGCAAAGTAATTTCAGCACATCAATTAGAGTGAATCAATAATAGTGAAAATAATATCAGCAAATGGCACATTGCAGCGATTAAGGGAGAATAGCAATAGCACATTACGGCGACTATGCATTTAGGCGAATGTAAAATTCAGCAACCCCATATATGCAATATATATGTCTAAGTGCGCCATGGCGTTATAATATTAGAGATAGGAGGGTCGGGGGATAGCCTCTCTGCATCACCAGGAGCAATTAGTGGTCTTAATCGCTGTTATGTGCCATTCATTGATGAATACATAAAGGGGACCAGAGAATGGCAGAGGTGCAGATGGCTCAACTGATGTCTGGTTCTGCTGCTGCTGGGAGCCATCGGCATTACCAGTATCTGATCAAACGGCTTGTACAGGTGGTTGGGGAATATGCCACTCGTCCACTTATGGAATACCTGTTGGGACTGCCTTATCGTTTTCAAATGCAGGTCTGAATATCGGTTGCTGTGTTCGCCGAAAGTCGCTATTAAACATACTCGCTGTAATGACCCATCACTGTAATTGTAGTTGCTAATTTTGATTCGCTGAAATTGGCTGTTGCTAAAATTGTTTCACTGTATTAACATGGAACCCTTGGTTATCGTAGTTTTTATGGTCAGCTTTTGTATGTACTGCCCTTGTATCTTATGCATTATTTCAAGCTCAGCTGGTGGCATTTCATCTATTGTATTCTAAACTTTATGTAGTTAGTGATTATTCCTTTTGGTAACATGGTGCGCTTTTACTTTTCAGTCCATACCTGTTTGTCAGTGGCTCTCTTTTGCAATACTTAGTCATTTATAGTGATGCCCAAAGGTCTAAAAACAGAAAATGAGATTGCCTATATTTACTTCTTGTTTGCCTTATTATTTATTGCATTGTTCATAGTTCTTAACACTGTCAAGTGGTTTATAAGTATTTGTAACATTGTGCCTCTTCATAAGTTGCTCATTTGTTTAGTATAGTTTTCACATACCTGCTGCGTTTTAGGGTGTGCGTCTCTTCTGACTCAGAATGGTGTTGGTTTGCTTGTTTACTGCGTAGAGCACTTTTAGAGCCTCTAGGTTCCGCTCGTCTAGGTCACAGGCATACCTCTCAACTGTACCACATTACGAGGAACGTTCCTCATTTTACTTCAGAAAAGGTCTCTGTTCCACATTGTGAGGACTTGTTCCACATTCACAGTCAACATTTTAAAGCAAATATCCATAGTAAATGATGGAAAAAAATAATTATTCAATTAATAAAAGACATTCTCAACATAAATGCAACATTTTAATAGTGTTTTGAGCTTCTTAGGTAAAGATTTGATTAAGTGTTCCACATTTTACCCATTTGTTCCACATTGTGACAGGCAATGTTCCACATTTGGGGGACAAAAGGTTGAGAGGTATGGTCACAGGTGACACGTTCACTCATGATCTTGCACGTACTCATGCAACATTTGTAGTTGCTAGGCAACTGTACACTGCTTAGATGAAATCGCAGCGTGCCTTAAAGAAGCAGACCCATTATGACTGAAAGCGAAGTGGCCACTGTAATTATTTCACTGTTCCCTTTACTGGGTTCTCAATTTCAGTGCCAGCATATATTGCATTTAGTGGCTAGATTATTCTAACTTAATCTTTGGGTGTTTTTACATGCGGTTCTTGTGTATGGTGGTCGCTAGGAATAGCTCATTTTATTATTAAGTGTATCTATTTCCTAGCTCAATCTTTTTTATCTGTATAAAAGATTGAGCTAGAAAATAGATACACTTAATAATAAAATGAGCCACTAAATGCAGTATATGCTGGCACTGAAATTGAGAACTGTGATAACCAAGTAACAGTAATTCTTTAATTTCAGATCTGGGAATGACCTAGAAAGCTAATATGTACAGCTTACTAAATATTCAAAAGAAAAAAAACAGAAGTATTCAAGTGCACTTTTTTGCTATGAAGTACAGGCTTTTTCAAGCAGTAATTAACAACATGACTAATATAAAAGTGTTGCTTCGACTGTTTGAAACAATAAAATTGCTTTTTCTTTTCTGTATTAAGGATATTTTGATGAGTATGATGAACCAGTTGAAATAATAGAACAAGAATGTAAATATCACAGAACAATAAGGGTAAATTCATGAATTTTCCATTAAAAAATGCAAAAATGTACTAAAGTACTATAATGAAAAATGAATGTATAAATATGTATATTTTTATTAATTTACAGAAAACAGATGCTCTTTGAAAAAGCTTCTGTGGCAGAAGTGAAACATCATGGCAAATTACAAAATAAAAAAGAACTTTTGGAACATTATTCCAGTATTTTGCTTTTTGGGGAGAAAAAAAGCTTGTGGTCCTCCTATACTGATTTAAAAAGGATTTGAAGCACTTTGAGGACCCACACCTTACAACATTTGACCATTTCCCTTGGACACACAACTTTATTGACCCCACCTCACCCCAAGCCCTTACTTACCAATCGAAAGTCCAACACCTGTAATTCTGTCTGCACTGCAGATTCCTCTTCCCTCTTCAAAGCTGGACCACGAAATGAAGAAACAGGAATGCTATTCAATGTATTTCAATGGTGTTTTGAAATTAGTGGCATAACTTCGGCATTTTTCCTCTGTTGGCAGGTGTGACTGTACCTAAATTATTTCCTCCCCCCCACTCTGGACAAGGTCTGTCTTGGACTGCCTACTGCTCCAAGGGGGGTCTGTATCAGTAAGATCTGTCTGACCTTGCGTGGTTTGTGTCCTCCCCCCTCTTGACTAGGTCTGTCTTGGACTGCCTTCCCCAGTGGGGCTCTGTATCAATAAGGTCTGCCTGACCCTGTGTGGTCTGTGTTCGCCTGTTTGCCGGGCATGCATTATTTCCCTAGTTGCCTAATTTTGGCTTGTTCTTATACATGCATTTTACTGTTATCATTGCTTGACTGTACCTTTGCATTTTATTATTTACTGTATACTGTACCTTTGCATTTTACTATTTACTGTATACTGTTTTCCTGTTTATTTTATTCTTCCACTTGCTGATGACACAGAGCCTTTGTAAAGGAGTCTCTGACTCAAAGGGTTGTATTTCTGATACTTTCAATAAATAATTTTTTGCATATTTTTGGCCCAAATTTTCAACATGTCTTTTGTGGGATCCCACCTCATGAAAAATTGCATTGATAGTGGGCAAATCTGTCCCAAAACATGATTTTGTAGTCCCTGTGTAAAATCACCTTTTGGGCAGTAACTGAAAATGTTCTCTCCCCTTGTTCATGAGTCGGGGTCATAAGAAGGCTATGCTCTAAATTTGGTGCAAAAATAAAGTTGCAGGGCTATGTTAAGTTTTACAAACAGGCTTGTAAGTTTGGTAATAGTAAATATTTTTACACCAGATTTTCAATATAGCCATTTCTTTACAGCACCTCATGAATATTCCAGCTGTCATTTTTCAATTCCTGCCCAAAATTTATTTTTGCATCACGAAAGTTTTTAGGCCCACAGTTCAACATTTTCTCTGACCTTCTTCATGAGTAGAGATGCAGTGAAGTTTAACTTCCCCTGCAAAGTTAACTCGAAGTGGGCAACTTCGAATTTGTGCAGCACTACGCAAAATTCCCATTCAAAGTTTGAACTTAGCTTTTAAAGGACTTTGCGTTGTCCACTTTGAGTTAACTTCAAGTTACAGTTTGAGAAGGCGAAGTTGGTAAGAAACAGCCCACAGATCACATGTCTGACTGTCTGCAGGTCACATGATGCAGGCAGGCAGTTAATTACAGTATGCAGGAAGTCAGTGAACTAATTTCACTTTCTCTTTGAAAAGAGCTGTTTAGTCAGTAGTGTTGGTTTACTGTGTTTTTTTTGCTTCAGTAGCTATCAAACTCTATCTATTTTGCATTTTTTTGTGCTTAAATGTTTTTTGATTCTGTTGTCTAAGTTTTGCAGCCAGTTTGAGTTGATTTGAAACCTTAGTTTAGTTTAAAAAATGTGTGGATTTTTTGTTACTTAGTTTTAGTTACTGTAGTTTGAGTACTAGTACTTTTACTAGTATTTTTTTGTTTTATTTTTGATTTACGTTAAATTTTTCTTAATATGGAGAGAGGTGGGTAAAGTGTGGTGGGCAGTGGGGGCCCCGAATGCATGGCAGCCTGGGGCGACCATTTGGCCTGAACCGAGGCACTGTTTTGACCTCAAGTGCTCCCTCACAGTCACAGCCCAATGTTGCAATTGGCCATGTAGTGCCAGAAGCAGCAGCTGCTGCTTCTTCTTCTTTAATGATGAGTGTTGCAGCCACTGCCAGCCCTGCAGCACTGCTGGCTACCAGTGCTGATGAAGACCCTAAGCAGCAGGACCAGCAGCAGCCTGACATTTCACAGCAGCAGGAAACACAGCAGTGACAGCAGCTTGTTGCCTGTCCACCTACTGCAGCACAGCAGGCAGCAGTATCTGGTGCCCTCCCTCCCCCCACTGCCTGTGCCTGGCCCTCCATGCAGTTTGCCTATTTGTGAATTTTTTATATCCCTCCCCAGTGACCCAACAGTGGTTAAGTGCAAGTTACTATATGTCAATGCTTGCACATCATGGTCACGAGGACAACCACTTGGGCATGGGTGGGCAAAGAACTCACTTTGTACTGCAGCACCATGCCAAGTGGGAGGTGAAGCTGAAGGAGCTACCATCTAGACCTGCAGTGGAAGCTGTTGAAGAGGGAGTGTGTCTGCCCATGGGGCATCACTGAAGAATGGACAGGGCAGCAGAACCAGCAGCATCTCCTGCAGCAGCCTGGGCCTGTGACCCATCACAAATGCCTGCCACACAGGCTGACCTGGTTTTATTATGGAGCGAGGTGAAAGCCATCTGTAATGTTGCTGAGGGTGCATGCCAGCAGCTGAACCAGACTGAGGGTCAGAATGCTTAAATAATGAGCATGTTAAGAACACTTACTGGTGGTGGTCAGCCCCAACCCCACAGGCCTAGTAAAAAATTTATATTTAACCAAATCCTCCCCCAAAAAAACACCTGTCCTCTGCTTTTCCTTTTTTCTTAATCAATAATTTTTTTCATGCAGAATAAGTATGTCATTTATGTTCAAGTAATGTTTTCTTCCTGATGTTAATTTTGTTAATCCTGTATTTCTTGATGCTCATAAAGCTAAATCCGATTCCCCACCTCCCCCAAATACCCCCACTCCATTCTGCTTTGTGCAATAGAAATTTTATTGTTCTTACTCCTTACTATCTTATATTTAACAAGTCATGTGGTCACCACTTTTGTGGACACTGCATGCTTTCATTTCATATCATTTGAAATTGTGGCACCAAAATGCCCTCTTCAAGACATTTTTATTGCAGTGTGCATGGCGGCACCACAGTTTCACCTGTAATGAAAGCACACAGCGTCCACCATTTTGCTGACCTTCAATCATTTAAAAACATAAAATAAATTAAGTAACAACTCTGAAAATACTTGTTACTTTTCTGAACATTTTTTCAGGGGATTATTCTTCACATGTGGACACTAATACCACATGCTGAATAATGTAGCAAGATATCAGTATAATCCAGCCACATTAATAAGATAGTAAATTATGGGGTGACTGATTGTCATGGTAGGTGACTTTATGGTATTTTGATTATAGTTATTGTGGCCTGTGGGTATGTATACTATGAAAATGTATGTAACACATTAAACATTAAACAGTAACCAAAAAGTAATACAGCATGACAATTAAAGCATCAGTGCAAGAATGCAGTTACACTTTTGACCAATACTTTTTATGTTTGCTTGCATGCATGTGCAAGAAACATGTTGTGGCAGCTTGCTGGAGAAGCAGGTTGTGGAGGTACGGCAGTGTTGTGGCCAATGCCGCCACTGCTTTTTGAGTCTCCTCTTTGTGTCACCAATGAAGGAACACACTGCTATGACAGTAGTCTAAGAAATCAAAGAAATGGCCAGGCACACCTATTAGCTTTTTCAACAAATGTTCTTTATTGTCTATGTTTCTTAATCTTCTTGACAATAGAGCCTAGTATCCCAACGTTCCACCTCAACAGGCTTCTTCAGGGGTAGAATCTAATTATAATCAATACATAAATTGTTTTTAATATATACTGTAGTCATTGACCATATCACACTTCTATATTAATAAAATATAAACAATTTTAGTACATGTCCTGAGAGAAAGACTGCCATAGTCTGCCACTCAGCACTTATCTTCAAATGTATTATATACATGCTATAGTCACTCTTATTTATATTACAATAACTTCAACAGTTGGTTACCACGTTTTATTTCCTATCACTACAAACATAAATTATTAATGCTTTGACCATGACACAGAGGAGTTCAGTCTAATCTTTAAGCATTGCCCTGCCAGTTTGCAAATGCAGAGCCTTGGGGTGGAAAGCACCCACCATGTCATTAGTAGTGGTGTGTTTACAGTTACTAGATGACCATACCTTCACTGAATTGTTCTTCTGTTCCACCTGACCATCCAGGAAGTAACTGCAGTTCTTCCTCTTGGTCTGCCTCACTATATAAACAACCCTGCATTCAAGCACACTGTAGCAGACTGGAGTAGACACTACATACAGCGCTTGTGCAGGTAAGAGCAGCCAACATTTTTTATCAAACTGAGCAACTTTTTTGCACCATTGAGAAAGCTTGCTATCATACATGATGCCTAACAAATGTGTTTTTGTGCAGGCGGAGTCTGACTTGTAAAATTAACAGCTGCAAACAGACCCGGAACCAGGTGATGCAGCAAACATAAACTGTGAGTTTTAAATCAGAATGAAGCCAAAAAATAGAATTGGTTAATAACAGGTTTTAAAAGTTTCAGACAGCTATAAGCATTGGTTTATTATTTCTGGTTATGCAGCTACAAAGGACCAGAAATGGCCCAAAACAGCTTGAGTTGCCCTGAATAAGTGTTTCATTGCAAAGGTAGATTATATACTTAACCTTAAGTGCCACTAAAGCCTGCTGAATCTTTTTTGATAAGTAGAATTAAGGATACAGTATGTGCACTTTTTGAATATGGTTATATTGTGTTACAGGATTAATAGAAACAAATGAAACTATAAAGTGGGATTATGTAAATAAACTGTGTCAGACAGGTTAGCATGCCATTTAATGTCAAAAGATTGTTTACCAAGCAAAATACTGGTGGGGCAATCTGGTATGTGCTGCTGACTTTACCTGTTTTTTCTGACTTATACCATAGTTAAACAGAGGCCTAGCCTAAGTGGTAACCAACTGTTGAAGTTATTGTAATATAAATAAGTGTGACTATAGCATGTTTATAATACCTTTGAAGATAAGCACTAAGTGGCAGACTATGGCAGTCATTCTCTCAGGACATGTAATAAAATTGTTTATATTTTATTAATATTGAAGTGTGATATGTTCGATGACTTCAGTATATACTAAAAACAATTTATGTATTGATTATAATTAGAGCCTACCCCTGAGGAAGCCTGTTGCGGTGAAACATTGGGATACTAGCATCTATTGTCAAGAAGACTAAGAAAGACAATAAAGAACATGTGTTGAAAAAGCTAATAGGTGTGGCTGGACATTTCGTTGATTTCTTGGATCTACTTAGCCCATCAGCCCCCACATGACCTATGAATTTATTGGGAGGGAACCCACATTTCCTTGACCTTATGACAGAAGTCTACAAGCGTGCCACCAACTTGAAATTATTTTGCAGCTACAATGAGGGAGCACCCCCTCATTGCAGGGCGTGCCTTTCCTGGTGTAACATTTCAATAAACTGTCACCGTCTGCCTCTCACAGTCCCCAGCAAGCCGACTTCAGGGGTGCCCAATCCCCCTGTCAGCATGTCCTCACCCCAGTTCATTTGCTGATGGGGGAGCCCAATCCCCATCGGCATATGTGCCCCTTTGCTGTGTTTTGTCTGCTGAGGGGGGTGTCACATCCCCCTCGCATCACCCCCCCAAACACAGACATGCTTGCCAATGGGGGTCCTATCCCCATCAGCTTCTATGCCCTGTCTCCAGTCTGCCAAGGGGGTGCCCAATCCCCCTCAGCATCATCCCCGCCCAAACACAGACACGCTTGCCAACGGGGTGCCCAATCACCCTGTTGGCATGTTTAACTCTCCATCACATCAGCATTTTCCTGCCCCCACCCCACCCCCATTGTGTGCCACACTGGGAGCCCACCCCAGTGTGACTACCTTGACCCCAAAAGAAAACGGTCTGCGGTGTTTTTTAATTTTTTTTATAACCTGAAACAAGAAAACAGTCCCTCACCATCAGATCCCATCCCCCAACTCACACCCACCCTCTGCACACTCAACCTTCCCACACACACCCCAACACCCCATACTTACCTCTGGAGTCCGGAGCTGTGATCTTCGGTGGAGCGGGAACACAACTGCACTCTTCAAAGCCGATTGCGAACTGAAGAAATGCTGATAAGCTGTATAATGGCATAACTGGGGAGTTTTCAACTTAGGTGGATATCTTGGCCATTTTTGTGACTTTTGGCCCAAAATTTTCAACATGGGGTTCTTGGGACCCCACCTCATGAACTCAGTCACTGTCATGTCGTTATTCAGTCCCAAAAGGTGATTTCTTGGTCACTGCATGGAATCACCTTCCAGGACCGAGTAATGAAATGGCAATGTCACTGTTCATGAGGTGGGCTCCCAAAAAGCCTATGTTGCAAATTTGGTGAAAACAATTCTCAAAAATGACTGTTACGAGCTTGCATTGCGTAGTTCCCATGCATGCTCATAACTTTGAGAATGTTTAATATTTTCACTCCAGATTTTCAACATCACCATTTTTCCACATCTCCTTATGAATAGTACAGCTGCCATTTTTCACATCTTGCCCAAAATGTGTTTTCGCACATATGGTGCAAAATGGCATGGTCGCTATGTGAAATCAGTGTTCGGGACAGATTAAGAAAATCACAGTAACAGTGTTCATAAGGAGAGGTCCCAAAAAGCCCATGTTGCAAATTTGGTGAACAAATTCCAAAAAATGACTGCGTTACCAGCATGTGTTGCTCAGTTTCTACGCAGACTCATAATTTCTCCCATTTTTTATATTTTTACTCCAGATTTTCAACATTGTCATTTTTGCACACCATCTTATGAACAGTATAGCTATCATTTTTCACATCCTGCCTGAAACATGTTTTGGCACCTGTGGCACACAATGGGTGTGGTCGCTGTGCGAAATCAATGTTCGGGACAGATTAAGAAAATCACAGTGCCACTGTTCATGAGCAGAGGTTCCAAAGTGCCTATGTTGAAAATGTGGTGTAAAAAATTCCCCCCAAAGTTAGCATTATGGGTGTGCATTGCACAGTTTCCACTCATGCTCGTGACGTCACCAATTTGTTTATATTTTCACTCCAGATTTTCAACATTACCATTTTTTTACACCTCCTCATAAACAATACAAGTGTCATTTTTCACATCCTGCCTGAAATGTGTTTTTGCAACTGTGGCTCCAAATGGAGCAGTCACTGTGCCAAATCACCTTTTGGCTAACAAACCGATAGTGTCACTGTTCATGTGGTGGGGTCACAAAAAGCCCATGTTGAAAACTTGGAGTGAAAATACCAAGAAACACCCAGGGTGTTAGGGTTTTTGACCATAACGCCCTACCCTGTAGGGACTGACAGGCATCAGGGGTGTGAATTGGGATTGTTGACAGTAATGCTCATGCCATTCCACCCCAACCCCCACCCTGCAGCCAGTGACAGGCATGGAGGTGTGCCTTGGACTCTTTGGCCCTAAAGTTCACCCCATTCTCCAATACTGCACCCATTTCAGCATATTTCCTTATGGAATGGGGTGAGTGTAAAGCCTGAACACCCCAAAGCACGCTTCAATACTTGTTGGTGTCTGCAGGGGAGGGTGAGGTGAAATGACATAAACGTTATGGGTGACCACCCAAAGGCACACCCCAATGCCTGTCCATCTCTGCAGGGTGAGGGTGGGGCTGGGGTCAGTTCAATACTTCACTGCCATTCCTATTCTGCATCTGTCTAACTCCTGCACTTCCAATGCTAATGCCAGCAAGCTAACATTCCGCATTGACAAATGCTTGTTTATTCTATTTTACATTGCCCCTTACGTAATAACTTGTGTATACATATGCTACCCTTCTTTCCACAATTTATTTTATTCTGCATTACTCCATTTTTTAAATGAGAAAAAAATAAAGGTAGTGCTCATTGTACTGTTACTGTGACCTGGTTTTCATCAGTATTCCCAGCTGTTTTTGAACAGATACTGTTCCATTATGTCATGTAGCACTGTCTGCTGCATGTGACTTCACTGTAGTAATAACAGAACTGAATTTAAATAGTTGTTGTCCAAAAGGATGTGAGTAGACTGATGCAAACCTGGTGCAAACCCAATTAAAATGAGCGCTCTGTTTATTACTTCCGATTAAAAAAAAATGTAGTGCTGCATACTTAAACTGTTGAAAGAAGGATATCGTTCATATACACAAGTTATTAGATTAGATGGCAATGTAAAACAGAATAAAAAAGTATAGGTCAAAATTGCAACCGCGTTCTTCCACCAATACTTTCATTGTCAGGCTATATTACTTTTTGGTTACTGTTTACTGTGTTAAATCTTCGTAAAATACATACCCACAAAAACTACAATCAAAATACCCTAAAGTCACCTACAATGGCAATCCCTCCCCCCCATAATTTCCTATCTTCTGAATGTTGCCGGCTTATAATTTACATAATTTATCATACAATATTAGTGTCCTAATGTGAATAATAATCCCCTGAAAAAATGTTCAGAAAATTAACAAGGATTTCTTGATGCTGAAAATTCTAAATCCCCAGCAGCTCCCCCAAATATTCCACCCCCAATTATGGTTTCCGCAATAGAATATATTTCTTCGTATTACTTTCTCTATTTTATTTTTTAAAATTCTCATGGTCAAGAACTTTTTGGATGCTGCATGCTTTCATTTCCTTTGAATTCGTGGCACTGAAATGCACGCTGCAATATATTTTTATTGAAGCGGGCAGTGTGTCACCACAGTTTCACCTGCAATGAAAGTGTGCAGCGTCCACCATTTTGTAAACCCTTTGACATTTAAGAAATAAAAAAAGTAAGAAAGAACTCTGAGAAACTTCCTTTTTACTGTGGAAAGCATAATGGTGGTGTGATAGATTTGTGAGAGGTGTGATATAGATTAGAATTATGACTTTTTTCCTTACATTTGGTTAAAGTAGCATCGCAATAATCACAATACCATTAAATCACCTACCACGCTCCCCCCAAATTTCCTGTTTTGTGGATGTCCCACTATTTTAATTTCATGTAAAGTCCAGATGAAGAATAATGCCAAAAATATGTCACAGTGTCCCAAGTGAGACCATTGCCAGGTGACGCCAGTTGCTGCTGCTGCTGTTATCCCGCTATTTTAATTTAATGAAAGGTCCAGATGAAGAATAATGCCAGAAATGTGTCACAGTGCCCCAAGTGAAACCATTGCCTGGTGACACCAATTGCTGCTGTGTTGTCCCACTGTTTTAATTTCACAAAATGTCCAGATGAAGAATAAGGCCAGAAATGTGTCACAGTGTCCCAAGTGAGACCATTGCCTGGTGATGCCAGCTGCTGCTGTGTTGTCCCACTGTTTTAATTTCACAAAATGTCCAGATGAAGAATAAGGCCAGAAATGTGTCACAGTGTCCCAAGTGAGACCATTGCCTGGTGACGCCTGCTGCTGCTGTGTTGTCCCACTGTTTTAATTTCACAAAATGTCCAGATGAAGAATAAGGCCAGAAATGTGTCACAGTGTCCCAAGTGAGACCATTGCCTGGTGACGCCTGCTGCTGCTGTGTTGTCCCACTGTTTTAATTTCACGAAATGTCCAGATGAAGAATAAGGCCAGAAATGTGTCACAGTGTCCCAAGTGAGACCATTGCCTGGTGACGCCTGCTGCTGCTGTGTTGTCCCACTGTTTTAATTTCATGAAATGTCCAGATGAAGAATAAGGCCAGAAATGTGTCACAGTGTCCCAAGTGACACCATTGCCTGGTAACGCTTACTGCTGCTGCTGCTGTTATCCCACTATTTTAATTTCATGAAAAGTCCAGATGAAGAATAAGGCCCAAAATGTGTCACAGTGTCCCAAGTGACAGCATTGCCTGCGTTGTCACCTACTGCATCACTGATACATGCTGCCCTTTGTCTGTGCCATCATACAACAATGGTGAGTTATTGTTCACTCCACTGTAATTTTTGTTTGCATAGACACAGCCATTTAATGTCTATTCAATCTTGTTGTGTGTTGTAAGCAGTCTGTCATGTTGTTCCTTTTCAGGGAATCATCATAATACATATGGAATGTTTCCACTTTACCATGGTGGACATGCTGATCACATTTTTTATTTTTATTTAGTTTTTGTTGACCAGGTAAGTGCACTAGACAAATCCTGCCTATTTTCAGGCACGACCCGGGGAGAGAGATACACATGCCAGACATATGTTATGAGTCAGACACCTAATGTGGTACTGTAACATTTAATTTGTATTCGGGGGGTGGGGGATTACTGCTGTGGTTGACTGAAATATCATCTATAATTACTTTTTTTCCCCTCTGGTCATAGGCACACTTGTGTTCCACACGTTTCGGATTGTAGGTGATTGGCTGAATGGAAACTGTCAAGCCATAAAAGGTAAGTATTTTGGTTGGGGGGCATCATTTGAAAACAAGTTTCATTAATGTTTTTGTCTTCTTTCCAGGTCTTCAGTGTATCCTAACTGTTGTCCATCTTCAGATTGGAAGGTACCATCAACGGCAATCCACAGCACCTCAATATTACCTGAAAAAAGATGAAGAAGAAATTATTAGGAATTCATTGCACTACCACATTCAGTTCCCAGAATGGCTGTTCCTGTCTTCTGTTATATCCAGCTTAAAATACCAAGCTATTAGTAAAAACCCCTTAAAAAAATTAACACGTTTAGTGAGTGACACGCACTGGCCCAATGTCTTAAGTTACATTACATCACATGTTTCAGGACCAGGATAACACGTTGTACAACCCTTGTGTACTGAAGTATGCCTGTCCCATCTGTGAAGAAAAAATATATTATCTGGCCTGTTTGTCACCACTGTTGAATGCTTTACACCAGCGGAAAAACATCAAAACAAAAAATGAAAGAGGAAATAAGAGTGATACTTACTGTACCTTTAGATGTTATCCTTTAGGTGGTCAGAGTACTGTAGTCCTGCAAGTTTACACAGTCTGTAACCTGTGAAAACAAAATGAAAATCAGTTGCATGTATTTGGTGATAGTAGCATCTTTAAAATGGTAAAGGAAGGATTCACACCACAGTTCAAGTGAAAACCATAGTACATGACGTTAGTACATACTTACTGTAAATTAGTGATAAGAAGCAGGGTGGCTGTGGCTGGCTGTGGGTTCATAGCTTGGGCACAGGTACAAGTCCCAGAATTTCAAGTCTCGAAAAAGGACTTTATTTTATTTAACTTAAATCAGTGGCCTTTATGATAGTTCTAAGTAACCGGAAGAAGTACATGAATGCAAATAATGTCATTATGCCCTACCACCAACATCATCATCATCATCAAGGAGGAAGCAGCCCTCACAGTCGTTATGGCCAGAGCTGTACCCACTTGGAAACTCTTTTTCCATAAGTGCATCATCAGCCTTAATGGTACACTGCTTGATGCTGCCAATAGGATGGTCTGCTTCACACACATCATCAGCACAACCATTGCTGAGAGATGGGAGCTGCTGTGGAGAAGGAGCAGGAGAGGAGTCTTGCATGGGGGGAAGTGATGACACTCGCATAGGTATCACTATCCCCTTTTCTAGTACGCTCCTGCTGGGAAAGGAGGGGAAGGCAGGCTGCTTTCTTTGCTCCATAAACATGTAAAAAGATGAGTTGATATTGGAGTTGGGCTGAGGTCTCAAGATGGTGAACACTGAGACAAGCAGCGGCAATGGGAAGTCCTGAGTGGGCTCTTGAAGCAGTCACTGCATCTCCAGATCTTTTACAGCTGTCCACAGCAACCTGGCCACCTGCCCATGCCAAGACAAGACACAGGAAGCCCTGAGCGGGCTCTTGAAGCAGTCACTGCGGCTCTGGTGCTTTTACAAATGGCCGCAGCAACCCGGCCACTTGCCCATACCAAGACAGGACACAGGTAAGCTCCTTGGACCTCTGGTACTCACGGCTTGAAAGCCACTAATCTCATTGGACACTGAGTGGAGAAGCCTGCCTCTGACTGGCTGCTTCTACCCTGCTGTATTTCTGGACTGGGAATCCATTTTTTGGTGCTCCCAGCTCCCTGCTGCAACTATCTTCCACTTTGAATTTTAGGACTCATGAAATATATTACTTTTTAAACTGCCCAGATATGTTTTTGCTCTAATGGCAATGCCCATACTCAGCATGGTTTAAGTTCTAAGTCTCTGCTTTGTTACTATATCTAGCTTTAGCATTGTTAACTTAGCCCTTGAACAACTGTTGGTGATATTCAGCTTAGCTATTGATTTCCATTACGGAAAAATGTGTTTGACTGTTTAACCCTGTTTCTTTCCCCTATGTCTCTCCTTCCAAGTCCTGCACCCTATCTCCTACTGCTACATTTTCTCAGCACAGCCACCTCAGGGTCTAAGCTAAGGTCACCCCCTTCCTGGAATTTCTTTCTCTCCTTATTCTTAATCACTCTGATATTTGTACCTCTTCATTTGCCCCATTGTCTGCCTGCCCATGATGTAGTCACACTATTGTGCTGTGAACTTTAATAAGTTCAGTTTCCCCTCTCCCTGTCTCTCCAATAGGAAGCCCTGAGTGGGCTCTTGAAGCAGCCTCAGTGGCTCTGGCACTTTTACAGCTGGCCACAGCAACCTGGCCACCCACCCTTACCAAGGCAAGACACAGGTATGCTCCTCGAACCTCCAGTACTCGTGGCTTAAAATCCACTAATCTCATTGGACACTGCACAGAGGAGCCTACCTCTGACTGGCTGCTTCTACCCCACTGTATTTCAGGACTGGGAATCCATTTTTTTGCACTCCCAGCTCCATGCCGCAACTATCTTCTGCTTTGAATTTTCACCCCCACCCCATCCCCATCCTCTGTTAAATGTTCTCTCCTTAGAGCACATCCCTGCCCACCTCTTCCTATTGGTGGATACTCACTTTACAGCCACCAATTCGCCTGCCTTTTGGTGCTACTGCAGTGACGGCACCAAACAAGGTGACAGTTTTTGTCACATTAATGACATTCAAGATGAAGTGGTATAAAATCTTCTGTATCCTCTACCTTGTGAAAGTAGGGAGAATCACCACAGCTACTGTACCAAGCTGGACCCACCCACCTGCCCTGAAACCACTTTATACTATTCATCAAAAACAAGTGGAACAATGGCTGACTCCTGCATACAATTACCCTCCAAACTAGCACCTCAAATCTATGTACCCCCTGCAACACCCAAAATCCCAGTAGCTGTCCTATTATTCTGCCATACCCTTGCTGCTGCTACCAATGTCTGCAAGCTCCACAGGGCAAAATATAGTGCAAAAAACTGGGTATATTGGGCATGTATTCTAAGGAAGCTGATTCTAGTACTACTGTTAACTTCTGGAAATGTGCACCCCAAACCAGGACCCTTCCCCCAAGGCTAAGCCCACTATGAGTCTGGGGCACCTCAAAATAGCATCCTTAAAAATGTTCAGCCTCCTACAAAAAATACAGCAATTTCAGGCATGAGTGGAATTGCTCAAACTGGATGTTATAGTGCTCACTGAGATCTGGCTCTCCCCAAAGGTCAGTGACTCAACAATAGCCCTGGATGGCTATATTGTGTTCCATCAGGACAGATTATCCAAATGCGGGGGTGGCTGTATTGTATATATCAAGAGCAACATCAGAGGCCAACTACTGCCTACTAGTCTATACACTAAGGAGGCACAAATTTTAAGCCTCAAACTTACCCTTGACCAGCAAAACAAAGTGTTACTACTGTCCACTGTTTATATACTCCCTGGCACAAATACAACTAGCATCCAGCAAGTAATTACCAACCTGGAGCAGTATAGGCAAAACTGGGAACATGTTATTGTCAGTGACTTTAACGTCAACTGGCAGTCCCATGATGCATCTGCAGTCCATGACCAGATCTCAGGCCTTTACCTATCACAGCTGGTAATTCAATCCACCAGATTTAACTACTAAATGGGCACAAGTACACTAATTGACTGGCTCCTAACAACCTGCCCAGAACACAACTCTGAGGTCACCATCCTACCTGACACACTCTGTGATCATTCCCCAGTTATGTGCACCTGGTCAAATAAGTTCTCTAGAAGTGCTCCCCAGGCCACAAGAACTCAATCACTGAGAATTGGGCAACTGGATAACTTTAGGCAATATCTCAAACTTGTGGACTGGTCACCACTGGACAGAGTGCAGGATGGCAACCAAGCCCTTAACTACTTCCTCACAACTTTTACCAAGGCCTGTGACATATTTGCCCCCTACAAAACCAAAAAAGTAAGACAGGCAACCAACCCGTGGCTCTCAGGCTCCCTCATTGAGCTCATGTGCTATAGGGACAACTTAACATAGAAACATAGACGTTGATGACAGATAAGGACTACAAGGCCCACCCAGTCTGCCCATTTTTTCTACCTCATGAATGTGCCATAGGCATTTACTCTGTCAATGGCCTGTCTATTCATACTCATCTGTATTGCTCTCTTATGCCTATCCCATGTCTGTTTGAAGCCCTGCACTCTATTCATATCTATCACTTACTGAGATAAGCTGTTCCATGCATCCACCACCCTTTCTGTAAAAAATAACTTTCTCACATTACCCCATAATCGGCCTCCATCTAATCTCATGCTGTGTCCCCTTGTCCTGCTATTTTTCTTATATTGAAACATGTTAGACTCTTTCACCTTGTTAATGCTCTTAAGATGTTTGAACGTTTCAATCATATCACCTCTGTCCCTCCTTTGCTCTAGGGTATACATATTGAGCTCCGTTAATCTGTCCTCATATGTTTTCTGATACAGTCCCTGCACCATTTTGGTTGCCCTGCTCTGGACTGCCTCCATTTTGTTAATGTTCTTGTGCAGGTGTGGCCTCCAGTACTGCACACAGTACTCCAGATGGAAGCCTAACCAGTGTCTTGTAAAGAGGGATTATTACCTCCCTCTTATGACTTGTGATACCCCTACTGATACACCCCCAACATCCCTCTAGCCTTACCTACTGCTTTAGTGGTCTGCTTGGATGATTTCAGGTCATCTGTAATTATGATGCCCAAGTCTCTTTCTTCACTTGTGATTGCCAGCAACTCCCCTCCCAACCTACAGGTAGCTTCAGGGTTTCTCTTCTCTTCTCTATGTGCATGATCTTGCACTTCTTTGTATTAAACCCCAGTTGCCACTCTTCTGACCATTTTGCCAGTGTTTCCAGCTCTATTCTCATTCTGCCCACCCCATCTGGATCATCTACTCTGTTGCAGATCTTGGTGTCCTCTGCAAAGAGGCAAACCTTACCCTCCAGTCGATCTGCAATGTCACTGATGAAGATATTGAAGAGCACTGGCCCCAGAACTGATCCCTGAGGTACCCCACTTGTGACTTGCATCTCTTCTGCCTGCATACCATTTACCACCAGTCTCTGTTTTCTGCCCACCAACCACTTTGCCACCCAGTTGACCAACTTCTGACCCACCCCAAGCCTACCCAGCTTATTAATCAATCTTCTATGTGGAACAGTATCGAAAGCTTTGCTGAAGTCAAGGTAGGTGACATCAACTGCACCCCCTTAGTCCACCACTCTGGTTACCCAGGCAAAGAAATTTATGAGATTAGTTTGACAGGACCTTCCTGTTGTTGTAAACCCATGCTGTCTTGGATCCTGTGCTCCTATGGATTCCAGGTGTTGCACTATCCTTTCCTTAAGGAGTGCCTCCATAATCTTGCCCACTACTGAGGTAAGACTGACTGGTCTGTAGTTCCCTGCCTCCTCTCTGCTGCCACTCTTGTAGAGATGGATCACATGAGCCCTTCTCCAGTCTTCTGGGACCTCTTCTGTGCTCAGAGACTCACTAAACAGTTCTGCTAATGGCTCTGCTAATTCCACCCTTAGCTCCTTTAGGACCCTGGGATGTATGCCACCAGGTCCTATTGCCTTGTCCACCCTGAGCTTAGTGAGCTCTTGTAGGACCCTTCCTTTGTGAAGGGACCTGTATACACCTCCTTCCCCCCTGTGTCCATGGTGCTGAGCTGTGGGCCCTGCCCTACCTTCTCCTCAGTAAATACTGCGCAGAAGTATCTATTTAGGATAGATGCTTTTCCTTGGTCCTTCTCCTTACACTCCCCCTTATCCTCTTTGATCTTAGCAATACCTCTCTGGACTTTCTCTTTTCACTAATATATCTATAGAAAGTCTTGTCCCCTTCTTTTACTGTTCATGCTAGTGTTTCCTCATTTTGGGCCTTTGCCTGTGTTACTGCCTTCCCTGCTTCCCTTAGGGAAGTTTGGTATGCCTCCCTATCTTTGTCCCACTGCGTTCCCTTATATTTCCTGAAGGCCAACCTTTTGGCTTTGATCTTTTCTGCTACTGTTTTTGAGAACCAAAGCGGTTTCCTCCTTCTTTTGCTCTTGCTTTTCTCCCTAATAAAATGGGATGTTGCTACAAGTATTGCATCCTTAATGCTTGCCCATTTTGCCTGTACCCCCCTCACCTGTATTTCTTCTTGACAGGGCTAGCTTAACTCTGTTGGCTATCTTATCAAAGTCAGCTCCTCTAAAGTCTCATATTTTTGCCTTGGAATGGGATAATTTAGTTCTAGTGGTCAAATTGAACCATACCATGTGATGGTCACTGGCCCCCAGGTGACCTTCTACCTGGAGACCTCTGATCCTTTCCCCATTAGTCAGTACTAGATCCAGGATAGCTCTGTCTCTTGTGGGTTGTTGTACCAATTGTTTGAGGCCCTCCCCTTGCAAGGAATCCACTATGTGTCTAGTTCTGGTGGATGTTCCTGCTGGTATTGACCAATCAATATCTGGCATGTTGAAGTCTCCCATTCTCAGAACCTCCCCTTTAGCTGTCATGTTTTGTATATCTTCTAACAGTAATGTGTCTATGTCCTCCCCCAGTCTGAAGGCCTGTAGACAACCCCAGTTGGTATGGCTGACCCATTTCCTGTTTCCAGAGAGACCCACAGTTCTTCTGGCTCCTTATGTGTATTCTGAATTTCTGAAGCTTTGATATTTTCATTGACATAAAGGGTCATTCCCCACACCCCCTTTTCTCACCTCAATCTCTTCTGAAAAGTACATAGCCAGGTACTGAAGTCTCCCAAGTGTGGTTACTGGTGAACCATGTCTCGCTAATGGCTACTATGTCCAGTTTAGCCTCTGTCATTGTTGCCTCCAGGTCTGGGATCTTGTTTTCCAGACTGTGGGCATTTGTGTGCATGATTTTCCATTGGCCAGATTTCAGTGCATTAGTTGTGGGGTGAGGTCTGGCACAAGGCCAAAGCAATGGATATACATCCTGATATCATTGCCTACAAAATCACCAGGAACAAATGCACCAAGCTCATTCAACTGGCTGAGGTCTCCTATTACAACGATCTCTCCTAAAGAGGAGCTGGGGCTGTGGAAAAGAATTCTGGGACTCTGTAAAGTCACTTACAGGAAAAGCCTCCGGAGTTCCACCCAAATTAATAATCACTGCATCTGGTACACTCCAGGAGACTGGTGACATTGCAAGTTTAACCAGGCATTCACTGATCTTAGTATGATACTACCCAATGTCTACCTCTCTCCTCTACTCCAAATCTGCCCTCAAATTTAACTTCCCATTCCTCACCTAAAAGTAGTGTTCCCCCATTCTACTTTAATCAGCTCCATAGACATGAAACCTTTAGATATGTTAAACGGACACTAGGGAAGACAAGGATGGGTAGCGACCTCATTGATATGAAGTTGATAGCCCTGACACTAAATGAGATACTGTAGCTGAACCTCTTACTAAAGTGTTCAATGCCTCTCTAAGATCAGGTGTTTTCCCACAAGTGGAAGAAGGCACTTGTCAGCCTGGTCTTTAAAGCTGGTGATGCTACCAATATGTCCAATTACAGGCCCATCTCTATTCTCCCTTATTATCCAAAGTCCTCAAATACGTGGTCTCAGACCAGCTCACAGAGTATCTGTCCAAGCACAACCTACTCTGTGCCCAGCAGCATGGGTTCTGGAGAGATCAGTCCACCCTCTCCACCCTGATTGATTACACCTCCCAGATTTACAATGCTTTTGATGATGGATTGGCAGTGGGGTCTTTCTTTATAGACATCACAAAGGCATTTTACACCGTCAACCATCAACTCCTATTCCAAATCCTATTTTCATTAGGCTTGCCCTGTGATACAGTAGCTTGGTTTGACAGCTACAGTACCTCTCACGCAGGACTCAATGTGTCAAAATCAAAGGTAATCTCTCGGAGCCAAGGGTGGTGAGCCTACTGTAGGTGTCCCCCAAGAGTCTATACTAGGGCCACTCCTCTTCAGCCTCTTTATTAACCCCTTCATGCTCTATGTTGATGATGCTGTCATCTCAGAAAGAGGAAAAAATCAGACCACGATCTCCATCGAACTGCAAGCCAATTTCCACAGACTTGAAACATGGTTCTCCAATAATAAACTTCTGCTCAACTATAAAAAAAACAAGAGCATGCTCTTCTCTGTTCAACATAACAGGAAGAAGTTTTAGCTGTTACAGGTCCAGAGTCTCAAATGTGACACACTGAAACAAGTTAGCTCCTTTAAATACCTCGAGGTCCACCTAGATGACACTCTTTTGCAACTCATGTCGATCATGTTATTAAAACTGGTAACGCATAACTTGGTATCCTCGATCGCCACTGGCATTCTATGACCCTATAAGCCCTAAAGCTGGTCACAAGTTGCTCAGTCTTATCTACAGTAGGCTATGGCCTTGTTATTTATGGTGCCGACACTGATACTGCCCTGAAAAGGGTAAAAACTCTACTTTACAAGGCCTGTCACTTGGTCCTGGGGCTGATCATTGGACACATACCTGTGCCCTCTATCATGAGACAGGATGACTCCCTCTTCACCACAGGGTTAAATACCAGATGTGTCTGCTTGCTAAGCAGTCCATGCTAGAGCTTACCCCCAGTTCAACCGCCTGCCTAGTCAAAACCACTCAGCTTACCATTAGGACTTGAAATGCAGTGGAGGGGGGGCTGTTGGTGCCATTTAAGTGGACAGCACTAGTCCAGAGATCCCTCTCTTTCCGGGGACCTAAGTGGCTCAATGAACTCCCCAAGGACTTGATTGTGTGTAGTAAGGCTAGCCAGTTCAAACTGGGTCTCCGTTCCCATTTAGTCCTAGAAAATGTCTGCAAATGCTTTAACTAACCCTAACATTATAACTAACCCTAACATTATCTAGCCCTTTGCCAAAGAAGGTGTCTTTGGCTCTTTCCATACCCACACTTTTGGGTACTAGTCTAAATTGATGCAATGTTCTCCCCTTATCCCCTTCCACTACCCCACCACCAATACCCACCCTCCTACACCCTCCTATCCCCCTCCCATCCCCCGCCATCACTCCTCCACTCCCCCTACACCACCCCTTCCTCCCTCTCCTTTTCATCTTACCCCTCCCTCTACCACCTCCCCACTGTACTACCCGCCTCCTACCAATTTCCCCCCTCCTCCTCTTCCTACTCCCCTTCCCTTCTGCTCACCCCAACTCACTTCTCCCCCCCTCCATTTTTCTCTCCCACCATGCACTGACAAAGCCTTCTCTGGCTCCTTCACAAGTACACATGATTGAGATCGTTAGTCCTATAGCTGTACTCTACACTTACTCTGGTATGGTGTTTACATTAATCATTAACATGGCATCCTAACTGTAAACAGATTTTTTTTTTCATGCTGAATTACAATTTAAGTAATGTTGTATCCTGGGTTACTAGGATCACTTATTTCCTTTGCAACCAATGTAATCATATGTACCGTTTGTAACTTGCTATGTAAATTTACTATGTAACCTACATAATCTATATGTAACCTTTGTGTTGTTTGCTCATGTTCTTTATCTATCTGACCTGGAACCTTTGCAAACAAGTTCTTGGCTCAAAGGTATTAATCCCAAACTGAAACAAATAAAAATAAAATAACCATCATCATGACTGGGTACAAACATAGATGTAGTTGTCCTCCTTGGTATGTGACCTTCATTCATTTTGATAAATGTCAGCATGCTGACATTTGTAGGTGATAGGTTAGTATGACGGTCATGCACTGTGGCCACGCAGAACTAAATACCCTCTTCTCACTTACACTGGAGGGTGGGCAGGTCAGATACTTCAGTGCTACTGAGGTCAGCACTGGCCATTCATTCACCTTGCCACTCCAACACCAGAGGATCATCAAGTATTGTCAGATGCCTGTTTTCTACCAAATAGGCCTCAACCATGCTCTGTGATGTATGCATTCCTGATGAGTCATCCACCTGTTCACAAGATTCATCTAGGTCACAAATTCCTACTTGGGACAAGGCACTCCAAAGTGGATTAATGGCCAACTGTGTAGCTGACACCACCTCTTGCCCCTCAGGCACCTTACTTGATTTACTCTGTCCACAGTGACCTTCAGCCTTGCCATGCTGTGGTTTGCAGAACTTTGCACATGATTTCTGTGCCCCGTGAACCAATTAGACCAGCTGTCCAGTCATATTTTGAACCTGATCATGCACTCCCTCCAATATGGATGCAATGCCACATTTGTCGCATGGGTCCATTATTGTGGCTCTTCCAAATTCTGGAGATTGCTGAATAGTGATGATGTGTCAATTGCTGTCTAATATTGTAATCATGTGTTTCAGTAATGCACAGCTTGACCTATCTCTGGCCACATAAAGGCTATGCTGCAGATTCAACAAAGTCTTCCTCAGCACCTGCATCAGTGGAATTGCTTGACTAATGGATGCAGTGTCACCACTCACTGCTTGTGTGGCATGTTCAAACGGCCTCAAAATTAATATTAGTGAATCCATGAATCGCCATTGTTCATTTGTCATAGACACTGAGGCCCCTGAACTGTCATGGCTAGTGGGAATTACTAGGTACTCAGAGATGGCTTTATACTGTTCATACAACCACTCTGCAATGTAAAGTGTTGAGTTTCATCTTGTGGCAACTTCAGGCTTGAGGCAGTGCTGAGAGAGGCTGTTTCAAATCTTCAGCTGCCTAAGTTTGTCATAGGCCTTTCCAGAGTATGCAAAGAGGGCACAGATGTGACGTGCAACAGTCAGCATTTTCAGCATTTACTTGATTTCAGTGTACTGCAGAAACTACTGTACCACAAGATTTAAACAGTGGGCCATGCGGGGAACCCTCACAAAGCCACCATTGCTGATACATTTAACAATGTTTTATCCATTATCACTAGCTATAAATCCAGCTTTTAGGTACAGGGGGTGCAGACACTCATCAGTTTCTTTCAGTAGCAAGTCTAGCATGTTTTCACCTGTATGCGACCCTGCTACACTATGCATTGCAAGCATGGCATGCTGTCTAATATCATGAAGGTTGCTACCACCACAGTCTGACTCATTACACTGCTTTCCCATCCCACCATCACAGACAACCCCAGGTAGCTGCAGCCGATGTGCAGTAATACACAGATAGGAACTATCCGCCATTTTGCCACTTTTCCACATCTCCATGCTTAAGTGAATGTAAAGTGATGCGGAATGTTGAAGGGCATGTCTTAAAAAACTCTGTCACAGTCCTATATAATTCTGGGACAGCACGGGTGGAAAAGTTTATTCTGGATGGGATATTCCATTTAGGACATGCGCGTGCCACAAAGCGCTGGAATCCCGCATTCTCCACAAAGGAGAAGGGCAAAAGGACAATTGCCAGCATTTCTGCTAGAGCAGCATTGAGTTCACATGCAACCACATGATTTGGTGTGCAGTTACTGTTCCATACAAAAAGACTGTGCAATGTGGACTGCATTGTTAGGTGTTTTGAACGTGGCATGACAAATGGCTCTCCTCTGTGAACTGCCATGGATGGGGTGCCTTTGATGTGTGATGGTGGGTGCACAGGTGACAAGCCAATGAATGTGGTTATTTTCCCTGTTTTAAGCACAGGGGTTGATGTTATAGAATTACTAAATGGACCACCACTGCTACTTTGACCACTGCTTGAACATTCAAAATCCTCCTCCTCCTCATGCCTGTAGTAATTCTCCCGGTGTTATTTCACAACTGTTATTGACATGGTTACTTGCAGTCAAGGAAGGGGATACCAGGCTCACTGAGGTGGATGAGGGTGAACACCCCACTAGGGTATTAGCTCCCCTCTGGTACCAAGTCCACAGTACCAAGTGCCAGCTCATAAGATGAGCATGCTGGCCCCTTTTGACAAGATGTATACCCTTTTTACCGTGCTTCACATGCACTTGGCAAAGCTGGCAGATTGCCACAGTTTCATCACTTCGATCTTGTACAAAAACAATCCCAAACTAGGGATTTGGATGCCCTACTCTTCACATGTCACTGCTGGTGCTGCATATGGGATGGCAGTTTTTGTGTTGATGAAATGGGGGGGGGGGGTGTACAGCATAATTTCTGGTGTTGTGCACACTTGGACTTTGACTGAACATCACAATCTATAAATATTACTCCAGGTTCATCAATAGATACTGTTACATCAGAATTTGGAGTAGGGGGTGATTGACTAATAGACTGTTTACAAACAGCCACCTTCACTTTCTTTTTGTCCGGTTCCCAAATGGGGTCACTAGCATCATCATCATAATCATCACCCCCAAATTCACTTTGGATGCTGTCCTGTGGAGATATTCCAACCACAGCCTCAATTTTATCATCCACACTTTCTTCATCAACATCTGAATGTTTGGATGGCCTAACCTCAACATCAGTGGGAACATAAGACTGTGAGTCATCATCATGATCAGAATCATGTTCAACTACAGTATGGAGTGGGATATCAACTACACTCAAGTCTGTGGACTCAACAACATTTTTCCCACCTGATAACTTTGACCGGGCTGAATCTGTAGCAATACTCATGTTGTTATCAGCCAGGCTGTCACTAACTTTACTACCAGCAGGGACAACAGCATTTCCAACCAGCATTGAAGCAACTGATTTTGCTGTGAAAAACATAGTCGGAGAACTCCCTTTACTTGCAGCAACTGCTGCCTTTCCATTCTGCTGCATACTAACACGGCCTCAGCCATGAGCACTCTTAACACTACTAGACTTGCTAGCCCCTAATGAACCTGCCTCATCATCACAACAACTTCCACTGCTAATAGTCTTCTTGGCAGCAGCACCACAGCCAGAACAACCTTGCATGACGTCTCTTCACTGCCATTTTTTAAGATTACACAGAAAATTAACAGCAACTTTATATTTCTGCAGTTTTCGGTGGATGAGAAGGAAAAAAAAGAAAGATATGCAGCTGCACAGACACAACAAGACCTTAACCAGTCTTCAAAAATCCCAAAGTCCAAAAACAATAACAGTGTCCCTTTAACAAATTCAATAGTAGTAAAAATTTACACAACATATTCCATATTTTGACATCTGCTGATGTAAACAAAGTCATAACTATAGCATCAGAGGGGAGACCGAGGGTAGCTAATACCAGACCTTAACATTTCATATAGTGGGCAATGTAGAACTACAGTATGTGCTTAAGGTCATTTTCCACACCATCTTTACAGCTACAGTTTGGATCACTAACCCCTGGTCTTTTCTGTGCATGGTAAATATAGTTTGCTACATATAACTCAATACGCTATCTTGTTATAATTCTACGTTCCTCTGGAGTTAGCAACATAATCAAATAAGGCTCCAAATTATGTTTTGTTTTATGTTTTTGTACCATCTACAATGTTCCAAGTTATTGATTTTAATCTGGTCTTTCATAATTGCTACTGTATATCCCTCAGTCTGGTTTTGACTTGAACAACTATCTCTTCCATTGTTCTATGATATATTTCATGAAGTAAGTGTCCTAATCCCATGGGAAGTATGGATTCTTTAACAGTTTTAATTGAAGTCAACAAAAAATCCATATATCAATTCCTCCTCCAGACCAAGTCTAGGTAATCTATGTTCTGAAAGGAGAGGCTCTGTGAATGATTCAGGGAGTCCTGCTGATGCAGGCAGGGGAACAGACCATACTGCCAATGAATCCACTTCATTTAACACTAAAAAGTAAATGAAGTAAATACATACAAAATGTACAAAGATTGCAACTTCAGGCAACCCAGTACCTCTATCAGCGCATTAGGAACCTATCCCAGAGTTCCCACCCTGTCAGTGCCTCTGTACACACTGATCACAATATGGCAAACTCACTGCTTTTATACACCCTAATTGTGGTTGACACTGTCACTCAAAGTGTTAGCCACACCCCCTATACCAACATATTAAATACTTACATTATTTACAATGGATGCATTCTAATACAGACATTATGCAGACCATATAAATACAGACAAAAGGTTTTGAGTTACATTTTCTCCTTAAAAAATGTTTAGATATTGTTTTTGCCACTAAAGGTTTAATTGTCAAACTCCTCCCTAATTCCACCTCTATGACATTACATTCTGTCTCGCTACCAGAGTATAACTAGGAGAAAGATGAGGCTGGGCACACCCTATAGCAAACACCAGCATCAGCTTGACTCCACCATGAAACACCAGGGTCTTTTGCACAGAACATTTCCAGACTTCTCTACAAATTCCAGCCTGGTCTTTACGAGCAGATATGAATGCAACGTTTCAGGCTTCTGACAGTGACAGTACAGCTAACAGCAGAAACATTTATGTAGTTTATCTCAGCTCTGGAGCACAGAAATAAATAAATTTTTTTTCAGGAAGGAGAGTTTTATTTGTTTGTATACAGGAGGGCTGTCACGTTGTAAAGAACTGCAAGGGATTAAAACCACCAGGAGGCTCACTTGGTATAACAAGTGAATAAGGCCCCAAACTGAAGGGGCTTAAACAGTGTAGAGGAGCCTTCATTCTCCTTGCTACCTTTGTGGAGTTGTTGTTAAACTTGTACACCTGGAGGGGTTTTCATTTAAAAACAAGAGTTTGTGGTTAACAGGGAAATGCCTGCACTCTCAAGAAGAGGTGTTTAAAAACAAAGCACAGCAAGGTAGGTGGTGGTGGTGTGGGGGTTACACCACTTAGAACAATTAAACAGGCTGGCCTGAACTTTTTATTTATCAGGCTACCACTAGCACTTTGTAGAAATACTGAAAGGGAAGAAGAGGTAGAATAAAGCAGAGCAGCAGGCAGGAGTTTTAATGCACTGCACTGGGCAATACAGGGACCACTGGCATCACCTAACCAGGTACACAGTAGAACAGGGCTCACACCTTCGTTGACTAAAACAGGGTCCAGCCCCAGTTCAATTTAAAATGAAAACTTCAAGTCCATCCAGCCATCTTCCAAACACAGACCAGATACCCATCACGTCAGCCCTTCTATGGCTAAGGGCCACTTTCTGGATACAATGGCAGGTTCTTCTCATACACCCCTCGGCTGAAGAAACCAGTGTGCTGCACACTCCTGCAAAGCATCAGGCTTCTCTCAAATGACCTTGTACACTGACCTCACCACCAATATTCTCCTTATCTGCCACAACAGAAGAAAAGAAACAGGAAAAAAACAGAAATACCAGGAGATGGGGAATGGGGGGGGGGATCTGTGCAACACCATAACTTTCTCCTGTACCATACAATTCTGTGAAGGCTGTACTCTATGCCTTCACAGGCTCACCCAGCTGAAATATGGTAGCAGAGAAATCAGATCTTGAGTTGCCAGATATCAGCCTAGCAGCACTGTCTCCACTTCCCACTCACTTGAAAGGCCCGAATCACCTTAAGGAAAGTAAGATACCTCAACAATTGTTTTTCTGCAAATTGAGTAGCATCAAGGATATGCTTGTTAACTTGGATTATGAAATCAAAACCATCCATAGAAACATAGAATCTGTCAGCAGCTAAGGACCTGATGGCCCACCTAGTCTGCCCTATTTTTACCTATAGTGTTGCTGCAGACCCTACTCGGTCTCCCCCACCACCACTGCCACCACCAGTAAGATCCCTCTGTGTCTATCCCATGCGTTCTTGAACCCTATCACCATTTCTGACCCCTGCCACCTCTGCTGGTAAGCTGTTCTATGTGTCCACCACTCTCGCTATGAAGAAGTACTTCCTCACATTTCCTCTGAGCCTCCCCCTTCTAACTTCATGGCATGACCCCTTGTCCTTGAGCATCTTTTTCTGTGTAAAATGCTTCCCTCCTGTACCTTGTTTTTGCCTGTGAGGTATTTGAATGTCTCTATCATATCTACCCTTTCCTTCAAGGAGTACATGTTAAGTTCCTTGAGCCTTACTTCATAGGGCTTTTGATGCAGGCCATGCACCATTTTGGTTGCCCTCCTTGGTTCTGCCTCCACCCTCTTTATGTCTTTACAGAGGTAGGGCCTCCAAGAACTGTACACAGTACTCAAGGTGTGACCTAACCCGTAATTTGTAAAGGGGTATTATTTCCCCCCTGCTTCTGCTGGTGAATCCCCCTCCTATGCAACCCAGCATCTATCCAGCCTTCTCCACTGCTTTGTCACACTGCTTCACTACCTTCAGATCATCAGAAGTGGTCACATCCTGGCCCCTTTCCTGCTTTGTAACTATTAATACCTCTCCTCCCAGTTGGTATGTTGCCCCAAGTGCATTATTTTGCACTTCTTTTCGTTAAAACCCAGCTGCCAAGCCCTTGATCATTCTTCCAAATTTTCTAGATCACTTCTCATTTTTTCCACTCTTCTCGGTGTGTCTACTCTGTTGCAGAGTTTTGTGTAATCTGCAAACAGGCATACTTTCCCTTCTAGCCTTTCTACAATGTCACTGATGAAGACATTGAAGAGGACTGGCCCTGGTACTTATCTCTCTGGTAATACTCCACTGGTCACTTTGCCTACTCCGGAGTGACTGCCATTTGCCACCACCCTCTGACTCCTGTTGCCCAGCCAATGTTCCACTCATATTACTACCTTAGGACCTACTCCTAGGCTTCCCAGCTTATTTAACAGACTTCTATGTGGAACAGTGTCAAAGGCCTTGATGAAATCCAAGTAGACCATGTCCACCCCTCCCCCTTGATCCACTTCCTTGGTCACCCAATCAAAGAACTCAATCAGGTTTGTCTGGCAGGACTTCCACCACCCCCTGTGAACTCATGCTGCCTCTGATCCTGCAGGTTATTGGTAACTAGCTACTCCCCAATTCTTTCCTTTAATAGTGTTATTAATATACTTTAATAGTAAACCTGCCATGGAGGCTCTTTCATGGTGGGTTGGCAACACACAGGCAAGGATTATCTAAGTGCAGGATCAAGTGGAATGGCCAGAGCCAGAGATAGTGGCCCTCTGGAGAAAGGTTGTGCTCTTGGAGGAATGCCTGGGCAACCAGAAGGGTCATAGTATGCATAACAACTTAGTTATAGTGGTGCTACTTGCAAAGGAGGAGGGCATGGACACCCTTCCATTTGTTCAGAGGTTGTGTACCAAACTTGCAGGGCCCTTCTCCCAACAGTCCTGCTTACATGATTGAGTGGGCACACATGTTTCTGAGACCAAAGCCTAGTGAAGAACAAAAACCTAGGACGATAATCTTTCAGCTTTTGAATTTTCTGCACAAGATCCATATCCAGAATAAAGTCAGAGAAGCCATGCAATCCACTGGAAAGGGCACAGGCTAGATGTATTTGGTGACCTTGGCCTGCAAGTCAGAGTAAAGCAGGCTCAGTATGGAGAAGTTAAAAGTAAGCTGCTCATGACTAGAATAAAATTTCGAGCTCTATACCCAGCCAATCTCCTGTTTTTTAACTAAGAACAACAAGAAACCATTCAACCCTGCGCTGACAGCAAAAAAGAGCTTCCAAACTATACCCCAAGCTGTTCACCTCAGAAGGCAGGGCACTAGACTATAACCCCTGAAAACCAGATGACTGCAACTTGTAGACCACAGGTATAAGTTTAAAATGGAGTTACTGCTGGACATGTGTGGCATAGCACATGCAATATTCTTTACTGACTGGGAATTTTTCTAAACAGTTGCTATTAATGTTGCAGAGTCAACAGTTCTGGTATTATGGAGTGGTTTGTCTGAGGGCTCTGAGTCTGGAGGACTGCAGCAAGGTGAGTGTGTGGTCAGGGGCAATGGAATCTAAATAAACCATGCTGTACTGCCGTGCTGCATCCTGGTGACTAATGGCACTGACCACATGGTCACCAATTCGAAATTAGAACTATTGACTGCTTTGAATTCATGGGGTATGCAGTGCACATGTGTTACAACTGATCAGCCATTGGCAGTGCCAAGCACAATCCCTTGGGCCTGCACAGAATGAACACTGGATCATGGAAGTGACCACATGTGTGGTGCTGGATGTCCTCCAAACTGTGACTCTTTTGATACTGGTTACAAGCCAATCTTCATTTAGTTAGCCCCAGTAAACTCCTCCATCATGGACATTTATGGTTATACTATAATGCTGAATGTTTATGTTGATGCAGAGGGCCAGGCAGTTGGTGATCAGTCATCTAGGCCTCGGAGAGAATTGGGGAGCCTTGCTGTCCCTTGTCTGCTGTCGAGGCCTGAAGGGGAACCCCAGAACTTTGACTGTGTCTAAAAAGTTATTTTTATGTGGTATGCAATGAGATAATGAGCATTAGCTTAAGGTTGCATGACAACAGGGGTTTCATTGCAGTAGGGGAAGCTAAAGAGCTTGTGAGGCCTTTAAGTAACTCCTACATGTTCTATGACTACAATTGCTTAAGGGGTACAGACCTGAGGAACCTCCACACACTTGAACAGGGAATGGGGCTGTATAAGAATCTGGCATAGCAATGGGTGATGATGGCCTATTAGTTTGGTACACTGAGTAAGGAAATAATATTTCATGCATGGTGGGGTTGGGAGGTGGAGGTATACAGGATGTCTGCTGGACCAGCATGGACCAGAAGGAGAGAACAGAGGAGTGCTGAGGAGATAACAGAAGTAAATAGAGGGTAAAGTTAAATATTCAGTGTTTTTAAACAGTTCATGCTGTTGTTTGTTGTCTGGGGAGGGGTTAAGGGGGGACCAATGAGCTTTTCACAAGTCCTATTAAGAAAGGCCAACCATCAATAAGAATGAGGCTAGAAAGTTACTATGAACTGCAAATCAAAAGTGATATGCATGACATGACAGGGAAGGTAAATGGGCCACAGTCTAGAGAAAAACAGCACAGTATATAAAGCATCCTAAAAACTGCAGACTGGAGTGGCACTATTTTCAGAACTCCACCTGAAATCTGAGCAGGTCAACAGAATATTCTGACTCCCTTTGCACATGTGCCCACAATCATCAGAGGTGACTGGAACTTTTGTCATGCAAGTGGAACTGGATACATCAGGTATATGGAGATCTTGCAAACCCCAGCTCAAAGGGCTTTGAGGGAATTCGTAGAGCCATGTGAATGACTCACCCATGTGACAGAAGCTACACCTTTTACTCCCCACCACATAATTTCTTTTTGAGAATCAGTTACAGTATTTCCAGTTCAGCCAGGAATGCCTTCATGACATGCACGTGTGCGAACATGAGACACAAGTCCTCTCTGATCATGCTCCAGTCAGAATAAAACATTACTTTTCAGCTGGCACACAAGTAGATAGTGTGGAGATTAAATAACCAGCAGCTTAAAGACAAGACTATTGCTGATAAAATTAAGCGGGCAATTCTACACTTACTTACAGAGACTGCTGCCTCACACCATATAGGATACCTTGTCGGAGGCCACTAAATGCTGCTTGATAACAAAAATAATTAGGCTAGTTGCTTGCAAAAAGAGGGAAAGGGAAGCTAAAACTGCTGCTTTATTAAGGGAAATGAGAGAGATGGAGAAGGGCCTAAAACCCCCCCACACTAGACGCTATCTGTTTTAAACTGAATATATTGAGGGTCAGTTATGCAAAGCTCCTAAGAAAAAAGACTGAAGACAGTGGGCCCGATTCTCAAAACCTGGTGCACGCCGCACCAACAGTGGCTTGTGCCAACTGCTGATACGCCAGAGACCCTGCGCCCAATTATCGATTGGGTAGGGTCCCGGAGGCAAAGTCACACAGCTTGTGACAACTGTGGCCATGTGCCAAACAGTCGACATACCTGGATGGTGTACCGCAAGCAGCGGGGTGGTCATGTGCCATTCTGGGACTTCCCATGTGGCCTAGCAGAATCCCTCCAGCCCTGATCCCCTTTTATTAAAATGAAATACATCCCTGGTGGTCTAGTGGACCTACCAGGCCTGATTCCCTCTTATGAACATTAATGACATCCCTGGTGGTCTAGCAGAAACCCCCAGCCCGGATCTTCTTCTATTAAAATGAAACACATCCCTTGTGGTCTAGTGGATGCCCCCAGTCCCAATCTGCCCATATAATAGATAACATTCCCTGGTGGCCTAGCGGACACCCCCTCCAGCCCTGATCTGCCCATGAAATAACAGAGAGTATTCCCTAGTGGTCTAGTAAACCACCACCCTGGCAAGCAGTGCCCCACCACCCCACTCTCTCCATCCCATCCCAGAGCCAGTGACTAGTACAGCTCTCCACACTCCACCATGGAAGGCTACCAATTGAGCTGTCACAGAGCATGCACTGTATACAGTATATGCTCAATGACTGACAGCTCAGTGAGTGAGCTGTCAATCAATGACTGCATAGTGTATATAGTACACTATCAGTGACAGGTCAGTCAGCAGCTGGCTATGGTGGAGTACTAAGGGTTGTGCCACTTGCCAGCTCGGGAATGGAACTGGGGGGAGTGGGGTGGTAGGACACTGCCTCAGAGGATTGAGGGGATGGAGGTCCACTAAACCACCAGGAGATGTTATCTATTATTATAATATGGGCTGTTCGGGGCTGGAGGGGGATCTGCTAGACCACCAGGGACATAATTGATATTACTAAAAGATGATCAGGGCTGGGGTGTCTGCTAGACTACCAGGGACATCATTAATATTAATGAAAGGGGATCAGGGCTGTAGGGTACACTAGACCACCAGGGACATGTTTCCTTTTAATAAAAGGGGATTGGAGCTGGGGGTCCACCAGACCATGAGGACATTATTGATATAAATAAAAGGGGATTTGGGCTGGTGAGGGGTCCACTGGATCACCAGGGATGTGTTTCGTTTTCATAAAAGGGGATTGGGGCAGGGAGTGCTAGACCACATATGATCAGTTTTAATAAATGGGGATCAGGGATAGGGGGAACTATTGCACATGTTACCCTCTGCCCAGGGAGGTCTGTGAGAGTGGTACAAGTGCTCTAACCCTCCCAGTAGGCGAAATCCTAAGTACCCTTAGACCAACCCTGACTGGTCTAAGGGTACTTAGACTTTTGCTCTCAGGGAGAGTTTAAAGAATCCCAAATTAGGGGATGTGACAGCTTGCATCTCCCTCATGCCCCCTAGTGCCATGCTAGCCCATTTTGTGGAGCAAGGACAGCGTAAGCCCCCTTTGGTGCATGTAGTCTGCGGTTGATGCAGGCTGCATTTATGAATCACTCCTGGTGCATCTTTTAGCACAAGCAGCACTTTGCACCATTCCTCTTGGCACAAATCCCTTGAGCCATTGTGGGAGCTTTGAGAATTGTGCCCACTATATTTAGAGCTAAAATGCAGTATATGGACCAGGGGGAGAAAGCGTGCCACTTGATGTCTTTCTGTTTGAAACAGCAGGAAATTAAGGGGATCAGAAAGCAAGAATCTGCACTCTAGTAATGAAGACCAGGGCCATAGCAGTGTGCTTTAAATCTGTCTATCAAAAATTTTGTAGTACAGAAAGTCCGGTACAGATTGAGGAGCAGGAAACTGGTGAATACCTAAACAGTGTGGAACTACCACAGTTAGCTGAGGAACAAAAGAACCTGCTTGCAGGGAGAGTTATGTTGGGAGAAGTCAAGAGGGCTATAAACACTATTAATTTAGACAAGGCACCTGACCCACGCAGGTTTACTTCTAATTTATAACAGCATGCTGATGGATTGACTCTCATGCCAACATATTTTTTCAATCATATTTCTGAAGAAGGAATGCATGAGCCTAGACTCACTGAGGCAATGATAACGTTGATACCAAAACTGAAGAGAAACCATACTAGAGAAGAAAACTTTAACACTATATCTGTTGTCAACCTAGATGTTAAAATTCTTGCCAAAATTACAGCCATGAGGCTTGAGAAGGTACGGAGAAGCCTCTTTGAGCCAAACAGGTTGGCTTTATGCCTGGAAGGGTCTCCAGTGACCACTAATGGAAACTCGCCCACCACATTTCTGAGTCCAGGGAGTCTGGCACCCCTATGGTGATGGTCTCTTTGGATGAAGAAAAAGCATTTGATAGTCTTTCTGGCCCTATTTATTTGCTGTACTGTCAAGATATAATATACTGGAAGAGTATGTTAAGTGAGTAAAGGTTTTGTATACCTACCCATCTGCTAGGATATGCTGTTATGAGGTACTCTTCTCCCTGGTTCAGTAAGCCAGGGGTACCAGGCAGGGATGGTAAGGGAAGGAAAGGAGGGAGAGGGGGACATGATAGGAACTTTCAACAACCTCAAGGGAATCAACAAAGTCCAAGAGGTTAGCGTATTTCAGAAAAACAGATGTGAAAGAACAAGGGGGCACAATTTGAAGATAGAGGGGGGACTGCTCAGAGGTAATGTGAGGAAGTATTTTTTCATGGAGAGGGTTGTGGATGCATGGAACAGCCTTCCTAAGAAGGTCATGTAGTCAAAAACAGTACGGGAATTCAAGAATGCATGAGACAGACATAAGGCAATTCTAGTGGGGGGGGTAGGAGGAAGTAGGCTGTTGGTTAACTAGAATCTGCAGCTTATCCATTAGCTAGGGAAAGGGGCAGACTAGGTAGGCCAAGCGGTCCTTATCTGCCATCAAATTTTATGTTTTCTATGTTTCTGTGTTCACTATCCCTAATGCTTTTCAGTTTATACTTGAAACCCCCTGCCCTTAAAATTAAGGCCAACAGTCATTTGGGGGATTAAGGTGGGACCACACAAGTTTAAAATGTACACATACACAGGTGATATTTTGTTTCATCCATCCATCCGGGACATCCCTGCCTGAAGTACTAGATGAGATAAGAAAGTGTGGGGAAATCTCAGCTTGCAAGCTCAGCATTGAAAATATTGCTGTATTTCTACTGAATTGTGGTATATCCAAAACTAATATAGTGGCTCTAGGACTCACCTAGGCCCCCCAAAATCAAATATTTAGTCATCTATGTGTCAAAGAATTACAAACAATTGAAGACAGGTAATCTAGACACCCTGAGCACAGATGTCATACATGATTTAACCCATAGGGACAAACTGCCATTATCTCTGTGGGGCAGAAGTAACATAATTAAAATAAATGTGCTGCCCTGCATTCTGTACTCTGTGGGAATGCTGAACCTGATGATCCCAAATGCTTGGTTCAGAAAGCTATATAGTATTATTGCCTAGCTGCTCTTGAGTGGCAGAGTGGCGAGATAAGCCTATAATAAACTGACTGCCGTCAAGTAGGTAGAGGGACTTAAATTACCTGATTTTTTGCTGCATTGTTTTTCTGTTCATGAAAGTATCTGTGATGGGAACAGCCACTGGCCACAGCAGCAGGGCTGATATAACATGCAGGGGCTCCAACTTCAGAAGACTCTCTAATAGTGTGGGTATACAATCCAAACCTTTACCATACATCCTACCAAAAGCCCTCCTGAAGGCTTTAAAAGCCAGTCCCTTGCATGACTCTATCAGAGTCCACCAACAACTATGACACTTTCTACAGTTAAACAGTAGGAAGGACTCATCACAACCCCTAACAGGAAATCCTAACATAATGATGAGGAACTCCTGAATTCAGAATCTAAATATGCATACATACATACATACATACAAAGTTTCCAGCAGATTAGGCCTGTCGGTCTATCACATCTGCCCGAGATGTAGCCCCTGAATTAAGTTTTAGCAGCCCCCCGCTCCTGTGCTTCCTGTTATCTTGCTCTTCTCCCAGCTCCCTGTTGGGTACCCCACAACCTACACCTTGCCCATGTGCCTGTTCCACCCCACCTTGAAGCCCACCACAGTGTCCTTTGCCAACAGCTCCCCTAGTAATGCGTTCCAAGATGCATCCACCCTCTCCATGTAGTAGTGTCTCTTCACCTCCCCCGTACCTCCCCCCTACTAACTTAAGATTATGTCCCCTAGTATTTCCTTCCCCCTTCAGTGTAAAGAGACCCTTCCTGTTTACCCTATTTATCCCCTTCATATACTTGAAAACCTCTATCATATCCCCCTTGTCCTGTCTATCCTCCAGGAAGTACATGTTCAACTCCTCAAGTCGTTCCTCATAGGACATTTTCCCCAAGCCGTGGATCATCCTTGTGGCTCATCTCTGTACTCTCTCCAAAAGGGTAACATCCCTCTTTAAGTAAGGCCTCCAAAACTGTATGAAAGGGATTCCAAGTGAGGCTTCACTAAGGAGTTGTACAGGGGCAGAATGACCTCCCTTCTTCTCGATGTTATTCCCCTAGAGATACACCCCCATGACTGATCATTTACTTTGGGGGGTGGGCAGACTGATCCCTTTGGGGCTTTTAAAATGAGATATGAAATTTCCAGTTCCAAAAGCTTCCAATTTTAGCCCACTCCCTCGCAAAGTCCCTGAGACCCTTGCCTTGGGACAAAATTGAAAAAGGTGAATTAGAGACCCTGACTGTGAAAGCAGGGCTCTGCCATGCAGTCTGTTATTTGTATGCCAAGTTGTAGGAGCTCAATCCACAAAAATTGACAGGGATGTGCCCATACTGGTGCAAAGCACTTAGTCTTGATAAAGAGATATAGAGAAGTGGCAACAGATATGGAAGAACCTGCATGCACACAAAAAATTTAAGAGGTACAGGCTGCTCCAATTTAAAATCCTAAATAACGTACTGTACTTTTCATTTACTAAATTGGTTAAAATGGGTAGGCTTGAACGGGACAACTGCTCTAGGTGTGGTCAGGTCATTCGGGACCGCTTCCACATTTTATAGCACTGCAGTAAAGCTCAGCCCTTTAGAAAGAATATAAAGGAGGGCTCTGATCCCTTACTGTGTAATCAGGATGCCTTTCATAACACAAGTGTGTGAAGGGGGATTATAAGGGTAAACTGATAGGCCAACAACAACGATTCATGATATTGATACAAACAAAAGGTACCACACTCACCTAAGAGCAGCACAGCACAATACACCTGGACAAAACAGGCTCAAATACCCATTACTGATTCTGACATGAAATTTATTCCCAGCAATCCAAATCCAGATGCGTTAACAAATGAGATCTCAGTGCAGTGCAGGCCACAAGCCCCGACACTTCACTCGCTAGAGCTTTATCAGGGGGCTGGCTACTGGTCTGATACTCCCTCCCATTTATACAATAAGGGTGACCAGCCAGCTCATTCAATTGATCAGTCAATTCAGCCATTCCTAGCACAATTACAAGAGGCAGTGGAGGGGTTCGGACTTATTTACACTAAGTGTTAAAAGTGAGTAGTGCATTTACCAGCAATGAAAAAAAAACCCTTATACAAACATACATAATCCACTTATTATAAAAACATTATCAAGAAAAAGAAGCTAACAACTGCAAGTGGCATTTGCATTAAACATCTGTAATCCTCAAATCCAAATGAGGTCCAGGTAGTGCTATGAATGACTGGATTGGCTGACCAGTTGGATGAACCAGCTGATCACCCTTGTGGTATAAATGGGAAGAATTACCTTAACACTAGCCAGCCCCCTGACAAAGCTCTAGCGAGCGAAGTGCCAGGCCTTGTGGTCTACACTACACTGGGGTCTTATTGGTTAATGTACCTGGAGTTGGATTTCTGGAAATAAATGTCATGTCAGCATCAGTAACTGGTATTTGAGCCTGTTTTGTCCAGGGGTATTCTGCTGCTCTTAGGTGACTATGGTACCTTTTGTATGTGCCTTGTATGTCTGGGGTTTGGTAAAACCCTATACCAGCACCCCCATTTTGCACCATGCAGTGTGCATCTTTCCTTTCCTGCTTTACATGGTATTGGTGGCTCTCGCTGCCAAGATGGTAATTTTGTGACACTGGCTAGATCATGATATGCTGACCAAAAAAGAATGGCACCAGGAGATACCTGATGTGCTTAAAGCAGAAAAGATATTAGCCAGTATTCACAATAAAATTAAAACCTATAGGCCTAAGTGGGAAACCCTACATACTTTAATCACTCTAATGCTTTAGTGGCAGGGTGAACCAGTGTGACCTTATATGATTTAGTAATTCTTTTTTTTTTTTGCTTGTAATCTGTAAGTAGCCCATACATGACTGTAACAAATGCAATTTGTATGAATTTGTTACAGCTCTTGTACATAGTTGGGTCTGCTGTTTGTTTTAACTGTGTTTGTATTGTATCAGTACTGTGTGGTGTATTGTTTAACTGTTGAAATCAAATAAAGTACTCAACAATCAAATAAAATGTTAGTCCTTCTATGGTATTCAGGGCTAGTCCCACATCCACCCTTTACACACCCCCGTCATTTCATACCCTCCACATAATTTATTATAAAAACACTTCTGGTTCCTGGCACTGAACTGAAGACAGAGGGCATGAACTGCTAGCCAGGGATTAAAAAATATAGTCACCAAAGGTGGCAAATACTTTTATTTTAGAACAAACTGATTAAAAAATTAAAATGGTGAGGCAGCAAACAGGAAGCCCCAACAGTGGGGTGGACATCCTGATTACTAGACAAGGGGAGACTTTAAACCAAGCATAATGCACAAGCACAATGGACACATGGTGTACATAATGAGTTGCTGCCCCAGTGAATATACTTTGATATTGGGGTTTAGGGTTCCTTAGCGGTGCAGTTTCTTTCCCACCCACTATTTATGTATTAATTATGTAGCAGTTCTGAAACTGTGACATCAGTTGAATGGAATGGAAGCCATGCACAGAAAGCTTCACTCTTGGCTTCCGCTCAACTGATGTCAATGGGTTCCTGAACTCATAAGCAATTAAAAGATGAATACTGAGACTGGCCCTTGGACACAGTAACAGAGCTGGCACATGTGACACTAGCAGCCAGGGTTTTGCACCTCGAGTCTGGCTTGCCAGAGGGTCAATGGGGGGATTGAGCATCCCATTGGATGGGCTCTTTCTTCGGAGTGGGCTAATTCCAGACTTTGCTGCAGCACTGTCATCTGACTGGTTGGTCACTGGTGAAAGTGCAAGCAGAGCGACTGGGGAGGGTGGAAGCCTGCTGGCTACACATGTTACTTTCAGATTTTATTGATTGACTAAAAGAAGTAATTAGACTTAAAACACATTATTAAAAATCAATCAATCAAAATCTTTATTTTGCCAGGTGGAACGTCATTGAGACAAGCTCATTTACAAGATGGACCTGGGGCAGAACAATTGCCAGCAGGGTTAAGACATAACAGGTTGAGTGAACATACATAACAATTACATAGTAATAACAACATAATAACATATAACTATCACATGTGACAAGATACTTGCACCAGAACATAGCAATAGGTTCAACAGGAGGTAGTGCCATTTAAATACAATTGCATGGATACAGATATATGGACGTAAGGTAATGAGCTAACGTTTATATGGTAAACATCATTGGAGGAGTCATAGTGAGCAAGAGTGGAAGATCCTCTAGCATCAGAATGTGAAGAAGATTGTGATGTAAGAGTCCTTTGATAAGTACTGTAGGCATGTCCTGGCAAGTGGGGTGGGAGGGAGTATAGGGAGTGTGGAGGGAAGGTCAGCCGAGAGAGGAGAGGGTTGGACATCATGGTCTAGGGAGGAAGGACTGTTCAAAGGGAGAACACGACAGATGCCACAGGTATTGGTTGGGGTTTAAGTACAATATTTGAAGCAAAGGCAGATCGTGATGTTGGGACCTTGATTAGGGCAATGACAGAGGGTGGGACTATATCTATATAAATACAATGAACAGTACAGTTGCAGCATATAAATAATGAAAAAGTTGTCATCGCATTCACGATTCCTGAGGCCTATACTTTTTCAGGCATATTTTATAACATGCACTGTAAAATTTGGCTCCAAAATTCTATAGTGCAAATATCTTCCATTGACACCAGGATTATTATCAGATTATCACACGACATACTAAAGTAGTATGAAACTTTGGCAGATATTTTTCCTCAGGTTTTCGTACTGTTTACAGTACACCATGGCATGTTTTAAGTCCTCAGTTTGTTTAGCCCACAATCGCACTCTGTTGACCTATTTTTACTTTTTCCATATCTAAGTTTTAAAATTTTAGATGGACAATTCCCATTCTATATTCAGTTAATCTCTTTTTAGGATTGGGTCATTCAAACACACTGGATACATATGTGTGCACTAAAGCTATCACATGAAGTGTATTTACAAATATACTGTACTTCTTTTGTACCTGAAACTTTTACATGCAACTTTTGTATTTGAAAGGATGCCATTGCAAATGAGCTTGCCTCTGTTGTTACATTCCCTAATAAAATTGAATTGAAAACTAGCTCTCAAGCCCATTAATATATTTGATTCATGGGTACCAGTCTGTAATTTTAGTTAATTTCAAATTTTGAATGTCAAGTTGCTTATCCAAATCTGCAAGTCTCATTTTAACAACTTCTGCCTATTGTTTGTTAAATATTATACCTTTATGCTAATCAGTCCACAAATATGATAAATTCACAATATTTGGATTGCAAATGACAGTATTAAGTCATGATGAATTATAACCTTTTAGGGCATACTGGTTCTTAAGGCAACAAACTGGCAATCTATTTGAAGATTTGAAGAAAAAAAAATGAGAATTTAATCCAATAACCAAAAACTTTACCTAATATAGAAACTATTTCTCTTATATGCCCCAGTTCTGCTCTTTCAAATGATGATGGCGTTGAAAGACCAAAACAATAATTTTTATACATACTAAGAAATATTTTAAAAAATCATCATTATAATGGGTCCCCAAGATTTCGGCATCATAACTGAGAATCGGGCATAATTTGCTTTCTATTGCTTTCAATGATGCCATTCTGGCAGAGAGGGGCTATCCCATGGAGGCACCCACAGTGGTAGACAAGGTGGATACATGGATCCTCCACAGTGGAGACCCTTGGGGGGGCAGGGACCCCAGAGGAGAAGGAAGCAACTCCTAGTGGGGGACTCTATTATTAGGGGGGAAGAATTGGGGGTGAGTGAAGGAGGAGGGAGGGAGAGAGGTAAGGTACCTACCCGATGCCACTGCTTAGAGGGATAGGAGGTGAATCCTAAGGATCACTGGGGCAGCAGCACAGGAGGACAAGCTAAACATCATTATCCACCTGGGGACAAATGACCTGGCTGAGAATGAGGTTACAGCAGTGCAGAGGGAGTTCACTGATTTGGGGAGGGGTCTTAGACAGGTGGCGTGCACGGTAACCTTCTCAGAAGTGATACCTGTCTATGGCATGGGAGAGGCCAGGGTGCTCTGCACCATGGGATTTTAATGACTGGCTGAGCAACTGGTGCAGACTTGAGGGTTTTGGCTTCACTGGGGACTTGAGGCCCACCTGGAGAAATGCAGGCTTATACACAAGAGATGGTCTGCATCTGTCCGGGGGGAGCCAGGATCCTGGGTGAAAGGTTTGAATGTTTAATTGACAAGCATTTAAACTAGCCAAGGGGGGAGGCGGAAATAAGCAGGGAAAAACAAATTGCCCCGCACACACGTACTAAGGTAGGCAGTAAAAAGGATCCAAAGGATGAGGATATACAAGGGAATGAAACAGGGTAAAGTCAGGGGATGCAAAGGGGAAGGGATAGAACTGGTACTAATATGGGCAAAACCATCAAAACATGGAGGGCAATGTGTACAAATGCCTGTAGCCTGGGTAACAAGATCCCTGACCTAGTGATCTTGATGGCAGAGGGAGACCTGGATATTGTGGCTGTCATGGAAACATGGTACACAGGAAGCCATGACTAGGATATTAACATACCTGGGTACACAGTCCACAGGAGGGACAGGGAGGGCAAAAAGGGAGGAGGGGTAGCTATCTACATAAGAGGGGGAATCAAAGCAACTGAGATAAAGGGGAAACAGGGAGGAGAGGAGGCACTTTGGGTCACCCTGGAGACAGGAAATGGCACTACAATCCATAGAAGGGTTATCTACAAACCCCCAGCACAGGGGGAGGAAATTGGTTGATGGTAGAAAACATCCTTAAAATGTCTAAGAAAGGGGCAGTGTTGTTGGTAGGGGACCTAAATATGTCAGATGTCAACTGGAACACCTGTGGGGCAGCCACATCCAGAAGCAGGGACATCCCGGATGCCCTGAATGGGCTGGCCACAGACAGCTAGTGGTGGAACCTACTCATGAGGGAGCCATATTGGACCTGGTACTCGCAAATGGAGATAGAATAACAGATATATCAGTGGGCAGCCACCTAGGGTCCAGTGCTCACCATAAAGTATGGTTCAAGGTAAAAACAGTAGAAGAGACAAGCCACACAAAAGCAAAGGTCCTAGACTTCAAAATGGCAACCTTTACAAAAATGGTAGAATGCCTCAAGAAAGTATTGGCAAATGGAGAAGGCAGGGGGTAGAGAAGCAGTGGGAGCAACTCAAAAGAGCCATAACAGAGACAACAAGCCTTTGTGTGAAGTAAGTTAACAAGGCAAAAAGAAAAAAAAACGGTATGGTTTTCTAAAGAAGTGGCAGGGAAGGTTAGAAAGAAAAAAACAGGCATTCAAAAAGTACAAAAAAACACAGAAGAAGGAAGACAGGGAACTGTATCAGACAAAGCAGAGGGAGGTGGGGAAAATGGTTAAAGGCGCAAACAGAAGAAAGGATAGCTGACTCGGTACAGGAAGGGGAAAACATCTTTTTCAGGTACATTAGGGAAAGAAAAAAGACCAAGGGAGGGATAATGAGGCTAAGCAAAAGAGTGGGAGTGGGTAGAGGAGGATTTAGAAAAAACTGAGATCCTGAACGAATACTTCTGCTCAGTATTCACAAAGGAAGTGGAGGGGGAGGGACTGAAATTAGGCAGTAAAAACACACAGGGAAGAGGGGTGGACACCAGTCCATTCAAGGAGAGAGAGAGAGAGAGAGAGAGAGAGAGAGTACTAAAAGAACTCTTGAAACTGAAGGTGGACAAGACAATGGGGCCAAATGGGATACAGTACATCCCAAAATACTAAAGGAACTGAGATGTGCTGGTGACACCACTGACAGCCCTGTTCAACAAATCACTGGAGGAGGGAGTGGTGCCAAAGGACTGGAGGAGAACAAATGTGATACCCCTTCACAAAAGTGGGAGCAAGGTAGAAGCGGGAAACTATAGACCGGTCAGTTTGACCTCAGTGGTGAGGAAGATGATGGAATCAGTGTTGAAGGAAAGGATTGTAGACTGTCTAGTGGCCATCGGGGCACAAGACCCAAAGCAACATGGATTCACAGCAGGAAGGTCCTGCCAAACAAATCTGATAGACTTCTTTGACTGAGTGACAAGGGTAGTAGATCAGGGAGTGGCAGTGGATATGGCCTACCTAGACTTTAGTAAGGCATTTGACAAAGTCCCACACAAGAGGTTAGTAAAAAAGTTGGACAGTCTGGGAGTGGGTCCCAAAGTGGTAAACTGGATCAGAAATTGGCTTAGCAATAGGGGCACGGGGTCATAATGTCATAAGACATTATGCCTCATGCATACATCACGTTGCCGAAACAGCGTGATATATTGCATGCAGTATAAATCTTTGTTACCACCCCCCAACTAAAATATCTAACTCTGGGGAGGGGGGAAAGTGTGAAAAAAAGGAACATTTCATGTGTCTGGGACTGGGAATTGAACCCAGTCCCACATGCTCTGCCTGTTTCTATTCCTGCCAGTGGCTCATCCCTTTGAGCCATGGTAGCTGCTTGGTGGAAGCCCATCCCAACAGAAGTAATAACCTCTGCCTCTGACAGTGAGAGGGTGCAGTACCGTGCACAGAACCATTCATGGTATTGCACCCTCTCGCTGTCCTATACTGCGCTGTTGCAGTTTCAGGTTTTGTTGTACACTATTATGCGTATGACATTTTGACCTGGTAGGAGCAATAGGACACAGAGGGTGGTGTTAAATGGAATTCAATCAGAGAGGAGGGGGTTGACCAGTGGGGTGCCACAGGGGTCACTGCTGGAGCCAGTCCTCTTTAATGTCTTTATAAGTGAAATTGCAGAAGGACTGGAAAGAAAGGTATGCCTCTTTGCAGATGACACTAAGATCTGCAATAGGGTTGACACTCCAGTGGAGTGGAGAAAATGAGAAGAGACTTAGGCAAGCTGGAAGAGTGGTCAAGACTGTGGCAGCTCCAATTCAGCACAAAGAAGTGAAAAATCGTGCACTTAGGTAACAGAAATCCAAGGGAGGAATACACAATGGGGGGAGGTACTAGCAACAACCAAACTAGAAAGGGACCTGGGGGTGGTTATAACAGATGATCTAAAGATAGCCAAACAATGTGAGAAGGCAGTGAGGAAAGCAAGTGGGATGCTGGGGTGGATAGGAAGAGGTATCACCAATAGAAAACAGGAGGTGGTGATGGCACTGCACAAACAGTTGGTGAGACCTCATCTGGAGTACTGTGTGCAGTTCTGGAGACCACACCTTCAGAAGGACATAGACGGAGTAGAGGCAGTCCAGAAGAAGGCAACGAAAATGGTGCAGAGACTGCATCAGAAACCATATGAGGAGAGACTGAGGGCTTTCAATATGTATACACTGGAGGAAAAGCGGGAGAGGAGGAATATGAGAGAAACTTTCAAGTACCTCAAGGGGATTAACACAGTTCAGGAGGGCAGCATCTTACAGAAAAGGAGATGTGCAAGAACAAGGGGTCAAAACATGAGGTTAGAGAAGGGATGACTTGGGGAAATTTGAGGAAGTATTTTTTAAGGTTGTCAGAACCCTCTCAAGTTCTGGGTTCTAGTTCTAGTCTAGAACTTTTGAAAAAGTTATATTGTTCTAATCTTTTTTATAACTTTTTAGAACTCAAACCCTATTTTTTTAATTGTGCTGCCAGTAACGAAGATAATATAGAGGATCATGTATGGTCCTTGATCAGTAACTGGTCTGTTAACCATCAAGAGGTCACCAGGGCGACCATGTAAACCTCAAGAGCGAAGTTCGAGAGGTTTACATTGCCATGGCAACCTTGAGACGATTAGCAGTAACCAGTTGTTGATAGAAGGACCATACATTATTTTTTATAGTGTATGGTCCCAAGAAAAAATGAAAATGGCTCCTAATTTTTCAAATAATAGTCACCACCGCAGCCATTCAGTTGTTCCCTCACCACTGCGTGCATCTGTCGGTTCCTGAGAAAAAAAGGCGCGCACAAGCGCAGACCGTTCCCAGTTGTTAACCCATCGATATGGCATACCATCAATGGGTTAACAACACTGGAAAATGATTTTTTTAGATTAACAATGTTCTGCCATACATTATAATAAAATACATGTGGAATTACGGACATTCTGCCATTAATGAAGGTAATAGTGAAATACACATGAAATTGAAGATAAAGAAATACAATCTGTTCAATATACGAGGGGAGAGAAGAGAGAAACAATCATGTGAAAGTTTGGTATGACTATAGCACAGCGCTAGGTTTATCTATGGTTTCTTCTAAAGCCAGCAACTTACAGGTGCTGACTGCTGAGAGTCAGACTGCTAACACGCCCACCCACCCACCCACCCACCATACTGTATGTTAAAGGTGTTCCTGCAGCAGCTGCATTACAGTTCCCAGTGAGAAAAAAGTAGTACATTAACTATATATACAGTATGTATATTATAACTACAGTTAGGGTTGCGTACCTCATTTAAGGTTAAATCTGAAATTTTGCACCTTAATATCTTTGCCACCATATGACAGATTTGCCTGAAATTTGGAATGCATGGTTTGGTACCATAGATCTCAGGAACTGACAAGTTTCGTTATGGTTGGAAGTATGGTTGCGGAGCTACAGAGCACCAAAAAATGCATAAATTATGGGTTTTTGTGCATTTCTTTGTGCACGCCTACAGCCTGCATGGTTTGTGCAATTGGTCTGAAAACTTCAGGGAACCTGACGTGCCTTTCGAAAATTTCGTGAAAAAATATTAAATGGTTCAAAAGTCATTCAAAAAACATTGAATCTCATTATAGTTGATGGGAAAAGTTCAACTATGTGAAAGTGTCGCAAATGCAGTTTTTACTGTCGCAAATGACCCTTTTACTTTTGTGATTCAGCCATTTTTGTTTCAGTTGGTGGTCAGAATAATGCTTGGCATTTAAATTTGGGATCCTCTAGGGACACAGTTCTTGTTGTGTACACCTAGTCAAGCCCTGAGAATGCTAGTCATGACTTTTGTGGGGGGTAAAACACCACAGGAATGTTTTTTAAATTTCTGCAAAAAGTAGTGTCATAAAGTACTTTCACAAATCGACACCTTCGTGATTTTTTGAGAAAGTGTAATATGATTTGAAAGTAATTTCTAACACTATGCCCAAAACAATAGGAAATCTTTTGCTCGCTGCAAAACAACTAATTTCGTCTTTTGGGCTGAAATGTGCAGGAAAGAAAGCCAACATCACACAGATGTGCTTTGGTGGTTTGATGCCAACCTATTACAAGGCTGCAAAGTTATGGCACTCAAGATGATGATTTTTCCCATAGGATAACATTACGGTGTCCACCACACCTTTTGGGTCCTGTATCTCGGAAACGGTTCGAGATACGGACTTTTCGTCTCAAAAATTCTTAGCCCCTCACTGGGGGCCTAAGTGCAAATCTAGCCTGGAAAGTCATAAATAACATGAGATTATAATGTATGGGGAGCCCTAATTATGTATGGCATACTGCTGTCCAACAATCTTGTAATCTCACCAATCTGATGTCAGCGCTACAAACCTTGCTTGCCTTCATCACATCACTGAGATTACAGGATAGAATCCAGTCAGGTGCGCTAAATTCTAGCACCCAAATGTTGGTCGCGCAACCGCAATCAGTTTAAACTGTTCAACAGAAGCCCACAAGCAACAGGTAAGAGCCTTTCCTGTTCTGTACTGAAAGTATTTACCACATCGCACAGTTCCTGAGATATAAGCAATTTAGTATTCCAGGTGTTCATTTTTCTGTCAGAGGACCACTATTATGCCCACATTCTTTGTATTCACTGTGCTTCTGGATGCACCTCTTTTGCACACAAAGTGTGTGCATTTACGTTACTGTTACCACATTTTCATTACCATTTATGTTACCATTTCCATTTGTGTTTCCGTTACCATTAACATTTACATTGGCGCTTGCATTTCTGTTGTCACTTCTGTTACTGTTTCCTTGTGCGTCGCTATTGCCGTTACCACTTGTGTTTGTGTTTGTGTTACCGTTACTGTTTGTGTTTCCATTACCATTTGTTTTAACATTTGTGTTTATGTTTGCACTTGTGTTTCCATTACCATTTGCGTGATCGTTTCCATTTGCGTCACCATGTGCATTACCATTTGTATTTGCACTTGCGTTTGCATTTCTGTTTGCATTACCATTACTGTTTGCATTTTCATTGCCATTTGCATTACCCTCTGTGTTTGGTTTCACGTTTGTGTTTGTGTTTCCATTACCATTTTCATTATCGTTTGCGTTTGCTTTTGCACTTGCATTTGCGTTACCATTTGCGTTACTGTTTCCTTTCATGTCACCATTGGCATTATCATTTCCTCTTGCATTTGCATTACTATTACTGTTTGCATTTTTGTTACCACTTGCATTACCATTTGCGTGTATGTTTCTGTTACCGTTACTGTTCTCGTTACTGTTATCATTTACCATTACCATTTGCGTTACCATTTGCATTTCCATTACCATTTTCATTAGCATTTCCATTTGCATCACTGTGTGTGTTACTATTTGCATTTGCATTTTCACTTGCACTTGCATTTCCACTTGTGTTACTGCTTCTTTTGGCATCACTGTTGCCGTTACCATTACCATTTGCATTTCCATTTGCATTACCATTACTGTTTGTGTTTTCGTTACCGTTTGTCTTACTATTTGTGTTTGCATTTCCATTTCCGTTGCCTTTAGCGTTTGTGCTTGCGCATGCATTTCCATTGTTGTTTGAGTTACTGTTTGCTTGTGCATCGCTATTGCCGTTACCATTACCGCTTGTATTTGCATTTGAGTTTCCTTTTGTGTTTCCATTTGCGTTACCATTGCCGTTTGCATTTTCCTTACCATTTGCATTACCATTAGTGTTTGCGTTTATGTTTGTGCTTGCGTTTCCGTTACCATTTGCATTATTATTTCCATTTGCAACACCGTGTGTGTTACCATTTGTGCTTATATTTGCGTTACCGTTAGCATTGCTGTTTCCTTTTGTGTCACTATTGACATTACCATTTGTGTTTGCGTTACCGATACCATTTGCATTCCCGGTACTGTTTTCATTAGCATTTTCATTTGCGTCACCATGTGCGTTTACCATTTGTATTTGCGTTTGCATTTACGTTTCCATTACCATTTGCGTTTTAGTTGCCATTTGCATTACCATCTGTGTTTGTGTTCACGTTTGCACTTGCATCTCCATTACCATTTCTGTTTGCTTTTGTGCTTGCGTTTGCATTACCGTTTGTGTTACTGTTTTCTTTCGCGTCACCATTGGCGTTACCGTTTCTGCTTGCATTTGCGTTACTATTTGCATTTTCCTTACCATTTGTGTTACCATTTGCGTGTGCATTTCCATTACCGTTACTGTTCTCATTACTGTTACCGTTAGCATTGGCTTTACTGTTAGCGTTAACGTTCCCATTAGGTTTACCGTTACCATTGCCGTTACCATTATTGTTAGTGTTACTGTTACTGTTAGGGTTATTACACACAAATGGAGAGCATGGTGGGAGCGCAGGGCCCCAACACCACATACCATTCACTATTTACAGTGCACATTCTCAAAAAGAAGGGAAATTCATGACAAAATACTCAGTTTAATGCATCAGTTAGGGTTGTTCAACAGCAACAAAAATAAGATAATTCAGTGTTAGGGTTGCCACACCTTGCACCCCACTCCCACCCAGCCCCACCAACAGGCATCGGGGAGTTCGTTGGGGTCTTAGGCCTAACTCTCACCCCGTTCTCCTATACTGCACCACCTCAGCTTATTCACATGGAATGGGGTGAGTTAGGCTGATGCTAACACACCCCGATGCCTGTTGGTGGGGATGGGGTAGCGTGGGTGCAAAAGTGGCAACCAAACACCAAATTTCCTCATCTTTATCGCTGGAACAACCCTAACTGATGTATTAAATGGAGTTTTGCCATGAATATATATATATATATATATATATATATATGTAACCCAGGGCCGGTATGCCGTTTGTATCTGACAGCAATACCAGGTGGGCTGGGTTCGGGGAGGAATATGTCACCAGCACAAAGGCTAGGTTTCTGGCTACTCAGCACAGGGGCACCCAAGTAACTCCGAACACAGGAAGCAATAACTGTAATGTCCAATACCAGAAGTGGGATTCTAAAGTGTGGTTTTTTATTCACATCCAAACAGAATAAACAAAGCATAGATGGACCCCCATGGGTCTACACTCCTGGTAATGCAGATTAAAAGAGACTAGAACACTTCCTCAACACTTTAGCCCTCAGGCTGTGAACCCACTGGGCACACAGCCTGGACTTGCATGCTGCTTTGACTTACACAGCCCAAACTTGTACACTGTTCTGGGTTTTCCCTGGCTCGGCTCCCTTACCAGCCACTTGGACACCTTCCATACTTCATGGAAACATTTTCTGGTGGCTCCCTAAACCACCTAAGTGCACCTTGGCTCCATCAGGGAATTCTTCCTCTTAATCCCACGTCCAGATACTTTCCTCAGGCACTGGCCAAGTACCTGAGAGAAAGTAAAAGGTGTCTCAGAGCAAATCTGTAGAGGTGAATTTGGTTACTACTGATGGGGGGGGGTCTCCCACCTCTTGCTCCCACAATTCATACCCGGCCATTTCTCTGGACAGTAAACACCTCATCCTGTAAAGCTTTGCAATGTAGATTCTTGCTAAATGTATTTCACATTCCATCTACTTGTCTTGCTTCCCATTTATGCTGGACTTGAACATACTTTTAAGTGGCATTGTCCATTACTCTAGACCCCCCACTGAGTTAAGCAGTCCAATCCCCAATTTCATTCACTCTTTGTGCTGTACTTGAACATACTTGAATGAAGTGGCAATGTCCATTACTCTAGATCTCCCACAGATTAAGCAGTCCAATCCCCACTTTCCAACTGTACTTGGCTGTCTTTTCCTGACCCCACAGTAATAATCCCTTTAGTTTCCTTCTGTTCAGGTGAAAAACACTTGGCCCTTTTTCAGAGCCAACTCACCCTTTGGTTACAGGTGCAGCACAGGCATTTCCTCCACAAGCAATTTCTCTTTCAGAGCTTCTGGCGCCTCAGCACAACTTGAACAGGCAGCTTCTTTCCCTTAGCCAGACCCATGGGGGGTTGCCCCTGGAAAACAGACAAAAACCTTCCCCTGAGGGGGCTCTTGAACCATTGTAAGTGGTCTCCATCACTTCAATTACCAGTTCCTGTGTTCCTCTTCAGGTGGAAACACACACACCTTCTAAAAGTAGCTCTAAAACAGAGCTTAAAGCTCTGAGAGCCTGCACACACTCAGCTGTACTACTATCTCTCTCTCAGACTGCACACAGACTGAATTCAAAATCCCCAACATTCTACACTAAACTCCAACTGCAGCATTCCAGTGTGGCTTATGCAGCTGCGAAAGTTCTATAATGATGTCATCCCTCAGTCTCAGCTGAGACTGAGAACAGAGAGACAGTGTGAAATCCATTTAACTGGAGTTTCACAAGCTACCTTCCCTGCCTACCACTAGGTCTTACTGGGATTCTAGTAACCATGGTTAACAGGGGAGTTACACACACACACACACACACACATATATATATATATATATATATATATATATATCTATATATATATATATATATATATATATATATATATATATATTTCATATTCTCAATTCTTTCTTATCATCATGAAGTATGAAAAAAATTAAGGGATATTACCTAACCTCAGCTATTTGCTGCTATCTCTTTTAAATAAGTAAATTGAAAGTTGCTATGTTTGAAAGAAAGTTTGTATAACAAAGTCAAGGTACTGCAACTGCAGCACGTGGAACTGATGCACCACATATTATGTCATAATGTAGTCAGTCAAGACATTTGAATAAAAAATATATACTAATCATTCTTGTTGGCAAATAATACATACAATTTTCTAAGATAATGCATACATATATACCAACACTCTTGTTGGCAAATTGAAGTAATACATGCAACTTTGTAACATAATCTATTGCTTCTAATTTCAGGCAATGTGCTTCCCAATCTGGGGTCCCTTCTCGCACAACTCTAGTACATCACACCACGGGCTAAGAATGGCTGTAATGAATATCTGCAGCTTGCCCAAGAAGTTGGCGCCACTACAATGCTAGATGCTGCAGCATCAACCAGATGTACTAGCCCTCACAGAAACCTGGCTGTCAAAGAAGACCCCTGGCACCTTTGTCAAACTCCCAGCCTTCACCCTTTTTGGAGCAGACAGAATTGGCAAACGGGGAGGGGGGTGTGCATTTTACATCTGAGACTCCCTGTTATGCCAAAACCCACCGGCTCCCTCCCTGGATCACAGTGTACAAGCCCTGACAATAAAACTCACACCAGACCCTTCCAGAGCCCTGTTACCATTACTGTGGCTTACATCCCACCAAGAAACCAGGTCACAGCCTTTCAATCCCTGGCCAACTATATCTTCAGCTTCCCTCCCAAAACTGAGCACATTATACTTGGGGATTTTAATGTGAACTGGCTGTCGAGCTCAGCCTCCCCTATAAAAGACACCCTTTCTGCTCTAGACCTGGCCCAATTAGTCAAGCAGCCAACCAGGGTGAATCCCAGAACTGTATCTTGCACCCTGATTGACCTGCTACTCACCAATCATCCAAACAAAATTTCTACCCTGGTTGTCCTTCCAGAGTCATTAAACGACCACTCCCCTATCCTCTTCACTAAGTCACATCAGCGGCAAATACCACAACCAAACAATTTTACCAGATGCCGCTTCCAACCAGGAGGCCTCACTAAACTAAGGAGACACCTAGCCTAATGTGATTGGTCCCCTATCAGCAACTCCACTTCCATAGATGGAGCCCTGGATTACTTCACCTGCATGTTCAACAATGCAAGTGATAGATTTGCCCCCCCCCACAAAGGCCCAATCCAAAAAATGTAATGCCCCTTGGGTCTCCCCAGCCCTGCTTCAGCAACTAAAGAACCATGACTATCTCTGGCACAAAGCAGTTGCTTCAGGGGTGCCAGCGAACAGGCTCACCTACAAGGCAGCTCACAATAGGTGCGCTTGGGCCATAAGAATGGCCAAATCAGACTACTATAAAACTATCCTCGCCTCCTTCTGGGGAATGCAAACTTGTTCTGTGACAACCTAAAAGAACTGAACAGAAAAGCCAGGATGCCTCCTCCCTCCCAGCTAGCTGTCAACAATGATTACACCTTGGACCACTTAGTGCCAATTGCCTAAATTCTACATTCTCTGATCTGAGTGCAATCCTTCCAAACAACTTCATTGATCCCACCCCTACGACCCCTGAGCCAAACAATGCCTACCCCCCCTTCCACCTCAGGGTTATTATGATGAGTGAAGCAAGGCCATACCTTGCAAATGTCCTAGGGGGTTCAAACTACTGCAAAAACTCCTTTGATATGAAAATCCTTAACTTGGTGCTAGACTCTGTACTCTCACCACTGACTGATCTCCTTAACCTCTCCCTATGTCTACAGCAGTTTCCAACTGACTGGAAGACAGCCACTATCACACCAATATTAAAGAATGGTGACCCCACCTCACCCAATAATTACTGGCCCATATCCATTCTTCTACCCTCTCAAAAGCCCTGGAAAAAATCGTTGCCACCCAACTCACTGACTACCAGCTTGCACACAACATACTATGTAGAGAACAACATGGCTTTAGAACAGGGCATAGCACAACAACTGCACTCATAGAGTTCTCTAACTCATTGCACAATGCCCTGGATAAGAAACATCTAGCAGGAGCTGTATTTATAGACCTGTCAAAAGCTTTTGATACTGTCTCACGCACCTTGCTCCTAAATACTCTCCGCCTCACCGGGCTGTCCCCTGGACCCATCATGTGGTTTGCAAGTAACCTCTCAGATAGGTCCCAATGTGTGAAGATAAACAACACTCTCTCGGCTACTCTACCTGTCCGCTCTGGGGTCCCCCAGGGTTCCATCCTCTGTCCATTATTATTCAGCATCTTCCTTAACACTCTGCCAAAAGCAAGGAAGTAATTTTGGTGCCAAGGTTGGGGGGGACAAGTCAATCTCACTCTCAACCAGCTTTGGATCATGGGTACTGTGGTACATACCAAATGGTACACTATATATGTAAAAATACTAAATTTTCTATCAACATACTTTTGAAATGTAATACATACAGGGAAAACAATGAAGACAATATTTACCCAGGACACGTTTTTATTTTAAATATATTGTGTATTTTTTTCTTTAATTTTTATTGCAGTTCTCAATAAATCATTCAGAGTACTTTACTTGGTAACAATACCCAATAATTGTTACAGAAAAGGAACTTGCAAGGAAAGGATCATTTTCTTGTCTCCCTTTGTTACAACATGTCAGGGTGGAACCAATACAGAACTATAAATACTGCAATATGTACGTATATAACACAACATGTGGCAAAAAGCACCAAGACCACAAGCTAAGATCCAGAACCATAACTGTAGTAACTTGATAATATCCAGAGTGCTAAAATACTTGTGACTGTTTACTTGCAGACTGTAATGTGGTTTGTGTCATATCAATAATAACATGAGTGTCCAGAAAGGCTGGAATGTGGCCCTCAAGATTCTAGATATGTTCTTGAGTAAATGCAAAACATGAACTTACAGATGAATAGAAGCTTCAGGTGAAACTTACTAAATGCTATTAAATGTAAAATATGTAAAAATGAAAACAATAAGGACAGTATGAAAAGGGATAAGGTACCAAGGGGACCTACCCCAACTCAGTCAAAGTGATATTTAGAAAGGGGCCTATTAGATAGTAAATGGCTCTGTGTAGGAGGCATAGCATAAGTTAGGTGCATCAGTGCCACATATCAGAGCCACAGCTGCAATGGTGAACTGAGCCTCCATTCTATAGCAGCAGCAATATCAAAGATCAAAGGGGATAAGGGGGCATGTGAGGAGGAGGACCATGTTAAAGCATCTATCCTAAAAATATACTTCAGCTCAGTATTTATTGAAGAGAAGGTAGGGCACAACAACAAAATGGAATGGGACCTGGGGGTAGTCATATCAGATGACCTAAAGGTGGGCCAGTAATGTAAGAAGGCAGTAAGGAGGGCTGGGGGCATACTGGGATGCATAGGAAGAGGCATCACCAGTAAAAAACAGGAAGTTGTTGGCCCTCTGTACAAACAGTTGGTAAGACCACATCTGGAGTACTGTGTAGAGTTCTGGAGACCCCATCTCTGCAAAGACATAGACAGGGTGGAGGCTTTCCAGAGAAGAACAACCAAAATGATGCAGGGTCTGCATCAGAAAATATATGAAGAAAGACTAAAGGAACTAAAGATGTATAGCCCCGAGGAAAGGAGGGAGAGGGGGGACATGATAGAAACTTTCAAATACCTCAAGAGAATCAACAAAGTCCAAGAGGGTAGCATCTTTCAAAAAAAGAGATGTGCAAATGCAAGGGGACACAATTTGAAGATGGGGGGGACGACTCAGAGGTAATGTGAGGAAGTATTTCTTCACAGAGGGGTTATGGATACATGGAACAGCCTTCCTGAGGAGTTCATAGAGTCAAAAACAGTGGGGGAATTCAAGAATGCATGGGACAGACATAAGGCAATTCTAGGGGGGATAGGAGGAAGTAGGCTGTTGGTTAACTAGGTTCTGCAGCTTATCTGTTAGGTAAGGAAATGGGCAGATTAGGTGGGCCAAGCGGTCCTTATCTGCCGTCAAATTCTTTGTTTCAAGCGAGTAACTTACAATGGGGATGGAGGGTGCAGCTGCACCCTTCATCTCCCCCCCCCCTTGAACCACAACTTGTTTGTAGCAAAATGTTTGTGTAGTCCAATGCCACAGTTAATACTTTCTTGGAAATCAAAAATATGCTTGTCTTGACTTCTTTTTCCATGGGAAATAATAATAAGAAGAATCAACATACATTTAATGCTTTTCATGAGTATTGTATCCCACAGTGCTTTACAAGTAATGCTAGACTGGTAGTGAAGTGACTGAACGTGTAGTGGCAGCCACTTCACAAATTAATATCCACATGCAGCATTGGACAATTGCATGAACTGGTTTTATGGGAAGGGGAATACTGGCCAGAACAATGGGGTCAGGTAGCGATCATGGTGCCGGCAGCCCCACATCTTATATCTTACAGTGATCTGTTCATATTTTTCCCCTTCTGTGTTCCCCCTTCCCTTAATATAGCAGTACCTCACAGGAGTGCCTTTCAGTCTCCTCTGGTATTCATTCTTCATTCTCTTCTCCCACACCACAAACTGGTAAGCTCATAACCCTTTTGCATCATGAATACATGTAGTACAGTCCCCGGGTTTTTTGACATATCAAAAATAAACAGATCTTTCCAGTAAGTCAGGCTGATAGCAGCAGGGAACAAGGGGAAAGATGGGCTTTCCTATCCTTAAAAGATCTAGGCTTCCTTTGATTAGGCACTATTAAATGACGGGTGTGTGCATCATTATGCACATCATTTAACTGTGCCTACCATAGGTCGCTTAGATCTTATTTGGGTAGGAAAGCCTATTTTCACCTTGTGCTCTGCTGCTATCAGCCTGACTTACCAGAAGATCATGCTTATTATTAATATGTAAAAATAGCATAAGAGACTGTACTAACTACATTCATGATGCAAAAGGGTAGAGAGCTCACCAGTTTTTGGTGTGGGGAGCAGGAGAGAAGAATGAATGCCAGAGAGGGACTGAATATGCCATTCTAGCACAGTACAGCTACATTCTGGTTAGGGAAAGACAGGAAGGGGGACATTGAGAAGATCATTGTGAGATCTGAGATGTGGGGCTGCCAGCACTGTGATCACTACCGGATTGTGGATGAGAGCAGCCAGCGGCAACAAGTACTCAGATTGGCAGGACTGCACCTAAACTGTTACTTGAATTCAGTATAGGGAGATTACCCTAGAGTACCATAAGTAACCTAATACGTGCCCGCTGTCCAATGTTCTCCACAAATGCCCTACTTTTTAAAATTATTATTATCATTATTATTCTCCATTCTGCTTTGCCTGGCAGTGTGGGCTAACCATACACAACACAGTGGCTTGTGCATGTACACTGTGGGATGCACTGTGTTCCCAAAATGGTAGACTGAAATGTGCACCAAAGACCTTCCAGAATGCTGCCATCTTCCCATGCCCCACACACACTGCTGCATACAATGACCTGTCTGGAACTTATCTGCCCACACACACCGGTGGGTTCAGCACCTCTCTGTGGCTCCCTAATAGCAGGACCCTGTGGGCAGCTGTACAAGCAAGCATCATAGCAGTCAGGTACCAAAAAAACACGCGGCCTCCAAAACCAAGAAGGGGGCTCCCTGAGGTACATGCACCATGCAGCCTGTCACACATATCTGCATGAATCACCACTCATCCACTCGGACCGCTCCAACTGACTATAATGAATTTACCTTCTCCATGTGGCTGAGTTTAACACCACAATGCAGCCACGGTGTGCCACCATACCTGTCCCTGCTCCTCAGAGACCACCCTGTTCTACTCCCAGCCTGCTGCTGTAACTTGTGGCTTTTGCAAGAGCCCCCCTTTCTCTGCTGCCACTGCCCGATTGCCTTGCATCACCACAGGAGACACATGTGCTTGCCATCCGATCCCACCAGAAATGGGCTGCCCAACACATGCACATCCAAGCTTTATTATTGCCCATCTACAGCCTGCTAACCAGATTCACAAGAGTTGCCTGGTGACCCTTGCTAAGCTGCATATTGTCAGCAGATGTATTTATGTTTATTTAATTATTTATTTATTTATTGAAAATGTTTCACCAGGAGAAGCACGTTGAGCAAAAAGATGCTCGCCTCACGGTGCGACCTGGGGGGGGTACAAGGGAGGAGGGTATACATAAAACAATCTAAAAAAATATTATAAGCCATTTTCATAATTGCATCCAGTCAAAGTGGCCTGCCTGTCACTGTAGGATCTGACTCACTGCAAAGGAGATCTGGTGTGGGCTTGGGCGGGGTTGAAATCACATCCAATGTGAAATGTGTCCTGTCTAGATGACACTCTTTAAGGACCTGTGATTGACTAAAAAATAATTTTATAATTTTTTTTTCAGACAGGTGATACAACCTCCCCCCCCAATGTCTGGAACAGAATTCACTTGCTGAAACATGGGACCTATGGGGAATAGTAGAAGTAGTACAGACAGTCACTATACACCAAAAAATGACCTGCTTGTTCTTGTGGCAGAATGGATGCAGCAATGTATGCCAGCAGCAACCAGCACTCCAGCAGGCAGTTTCCAGGTGCGTTCCCGCCTCAAGCAGTCTGTAGAAGACAGCGTTTCCTCCAGACTCCTCACCAGGCAGACTCATCATCGACTCCCACACACGCAGACTCAAGACTCGCACCGCGGCACTGCACACGCCCCAGAGGCCCCTAAACTGAACTCTGTCTCCCTCTCCCAGACGACAGTCTTGTTGAGTCCAACTAGTCCCTTCCCTCCTGAATACAGACTACTGATCACTGCTATTACTGCTAGCCTCCTCCTAGTAGCAGAATAGCCAAAGCAGGCCTGAACTGAACTTGACGTCTGTCAGACTGTCTGACAATGAGGTGACCAGACTGATCAGTACTGCAGCCTAAATGCCAGAACCATGACGATGTTGCTCCGTACTGGCAGTCACTCACAATGCAGCAGCCAGAGATAGATTTCTTTGGGTCATTTTTTGACTTTTTTTTGTTAGCTATACCATCGCGTTCGATCAAGATGACACTCAGTCCACTACTCTCAGTCTCTCCTCACAAATGCACGCACGGCACGCCACAGCAGTCAGTCTCCCACCAGCTGAGGCTCCTCCTCGGACTTCGCAATTGGTTTTAGGAGGAAGGTTATTTTTACTGGCCAGGCGGTCATGCCACTCTCACGCTACTTCCTGGTTGGTGCAAGTCAAGAAGATGCAGTCTACTGTCTACTCTTTGCACCATCTGGCTCCTCTTGTTGTATTCTTGCCACAGCGGGCAGTGGCAGTGCAGACATCAACAACAAAAAAAAACGTTAAACAAGCGCGATGCTGCATGTGCTGGCTAGTAATTGTGAACGGCTGATTTAAATTAAATAAAAATGTTGGGGGGTACAAATATCATAAAAGTGGGTGGTGTCAAAAGTTGGGGGGGACTTGTGCCCTCGTCCCCCCCTATAATTACGCCCCTTGCCAAAAGCCTGCCCAAGTAAACTTTTGCTCTACGCAGATGATGCGGTACTGTTTGCCACCCACCCAGATCCCACAGTCCTACAGTCCTCCTTGCAACTTGCCTTCAACCACATCGAAAACTGGTTCACTGACCACAGACTGGTGGTCAATGTAAAAAAGATTAAGTCAATGCTCTTTGCCCACCAGCAAAGCAAGAACTTTGATGCCCAACTAAAAATCTTTTCCAAAGCCCTCCTCCCACTGGAACAGGTCCATACCTATAAATACTTGGGCCTTACATTTGATCCCAGCCTTTCATTCCACCCACATATCAATAACCTCTCCTCAGCCATAAATATTCACACAGGACTACTGTATCAGCATAGAGACTGCTGGCCACCAGAGGCCCTTAACCTTGCAGTCACCTCCTCTGTTCTCTCTCTAGTAGATTACGGACTAACCGTATATGCAGCCGCTGACCACACGTCTCTAAATAAAATTCACTTAGCCATCAACAAAGTATGCAGACTCCTCACTTGGGTAGACAGGTGTACCCACAGCTGCAACTTGTATGCCCTAACAAATATCCTCACTCTAGACGAAAGAGTCCGTTACCAAACAAGTCTCCTCACCAAAAAAATTCAGCTAGGTCTAACCCCGCTTGGAGTTTCTGCCTCCCTCTGCTCTGCTCATGCCTCAGCTAACACCTACTCAGCTAATAAACTGATATGGGCTGTCCCCAGGGTTGCGACCTCACTAGCCCAAAGGTCCTTTTAATACAAAGCACCGCTATAGTACAATGAGCTCCCCACGGCTGTTACCTCTGTCACCAGACTAGGCCCATTCAAAATATTTATTTAGTTATTTTATTTATTTATTTAAGGGAATCAGATACATCTTTGAGCCAGGGGCTCTTTTACAAAGGTTCCACATCAGGTTACTTGAAACACTAGGACAAGCAGTGGTATTGCACAAAAGAGAAATAAACATAGCAGCCGGAGGGCTTTGTCAATTACCAAAACATCACAATTGTGCAAATCACTTCTATAACAAATTAAACAATATAGATTCATAGAGGTAGCCATCTGACAGAGGGAGGTGAGGCCAGAGGCTGGTGTAAAGAGGGAGAAAGAGAGGGAGTGGGTCAGAGGTAGGGTCTGTGAGGAGGTGTGTGGAGGGAGTAGAGGTATGGGGGCAGGGGGATAAACCATTTAGGTGTAGCAGTCACAGGAGGCAAAGGAGATGAGGTATTGATGCAGGCTGAGCTTAAAGGCACCCAGGGTTGCTTTGCTGATAACTTCTGCTGGCAGAGTGTTGAATAAGGAGAAGGCTATGAAAAAGAAGGATCATTGGCCTTGTGTAGTCCTGCAAAGGGGAACAGTGAAGGAGAGGTTGTTTGAATTCCTGGTTTGTCGTGGGCCGCTATATGGTCTCAGCAGTGCCTGTGATCCAGGGGGTAGTAGGTCCAATGTTTGCTTTTTCGCTAGGATGCAGGTTTGATATTTAATTCTGCCAGATAGTTGGAGCCAGTTTGTGTGTTCATAGATCTCGCAGGTGTGTGTAAGGTGGTTTGCAGATGTTTGGAGATGACATGCCTAGTTTAGTGCTGTGGCGATGTGTCAGAGAGCTGTGTCAGTGACAGACCTATAAATTACAAGCCCATAGTCTATTATAGAGATTACTGAACTGTGAATGGCAGTGCTTAGGGCTTTGTCCATGAGGCAGTTCTTATGTCTATAGAGCAGGTCTATGAAGGGTATTCACAGTTTTTGCTATGTAGTTGAGAGTGTTCAGAGTATCCAAGAGTTGGGTCAAGAATCACCCCAAGATATTTAAATAGATGTACTTGTTCAAGGGTGGCCCCTTTGCTGTTTGAGATAGAGAGGTCTCTGTTTTTATGTTTGCTGTGGGTACCATGGAACAGCATTGATTTGGTTTTGCTGTAGTTAAGAATAAGCTTGTGGGATTTAAACCATGCCTCTACATCAGTGAAGCTTTCTTGTAGTAGCAACTGAAGAAAGGAGGGGTCAGAGTGGGAGGTGAAGATGACAGCATCGTTGGCATAGAGTAGGATTTTTTCTGAGCAAGATGAAGGGAGGCTGTTTAGGAAAATACTGAAAAGCATAGGACCCAGGATGGATCCTTGTGGGACTCCTGATCAGACCAAGAGGGGTGTTGAGAGGGATTCACCAATTTTCACCTGCTGTGTTCGGTCACTGAGGTAGCTTTGAAACCAAAGAGTTGTGTCCAGAGATGGGCCTATTAGAGATAGTTGCTGAAGCAGTAGTGAATGGTTGACAGTGTCAAATGCCTTAGTTAGGTTGATGAAGGTGGCACCAATGAGATCCCCTTGGTCCAGGGCATTGTGGATGTAGGAGGTAAGCTCTAGGAGTACCGTGGTCATGCTGTGGCCCTTGCGAATCCGTGTTGTTCTTGACATAGCAGGTTATACTTAGTAAGGTATTCTATCAGTTGATCGGCAGCTATTCTCTCCAGCGCTTATGAGAGAGGGGGAAGAATGGAGATTGGTCTACAGTTGCTTATAACAGATTTATCACCACTTTTGTGGATAGGTGTCACCATCACTGATTTCCATTTTTGGGGAAACTGTGACAGCATGACAGATTTGTTAAGGATTTTGGTGAGGGGGGTCAGGACTTCACTGAGGGTAAGAGCGAGGAGTTTCAGGTCGAGGGAGTCACTGCTTGATCTAGACTTTCCAAGTACTTGAAGGAGGTACTTTTTTGTGATGTCCTTGGAGACGGCTTTGAAGTAGAATGGCGGATTTCCTTCAAAATTTCCAACTTTGACTGAGTTAATGGTATCTTGAGGGGGATCAAAGAAAGTTGGCAGTAAAACATGGCAAAGGTTTGTAAATGCTGCAATAAAGGCATTTGCCACAGTGTCTTGATCTGTGATGATGTGGCCATTTAGGTGGGCCATAGCGGGTGGAACTTTTGTTGTTTTTTTTCAGTTAGTTCCATTAGGTTGGCCCAAAACTTCTGTCCATCCTTCCAAGAGTTTGTTAGTACTCTTTTCTAGTAGTTGACCTTTTCATTTTGAATCATGCGGGTGCAGGCATTTCTTGTAGCTTTGAAGGCTTGAGTGTCTGCCCTGTTTCTAGTCAACTTAACACATTGCCAGAGGTGATCCCGGGCCTTCATTTGCTCAGGGAGACCAAGAGTTGATCCAAGGGTTGTTAACACCTTTAATCTTGCATTTCATGAAGGGTGCACGTGCATCACAGGCTGTGTTGAAGCTTTGGATAAAGTAGTCAAGCGCAGTGTGCACGTCTGGGGCTGCATCTCTAGGTGAACAGTCGTGATCACGTAGGCATGTTTTTAGTGGTAACAGGTGGCCAGATAGTAGTTTTCTACTGCTGATGATTTTGGGGGTGGGTCTTAATGAATTTGTTGGACCATGAGAGTAGTACTGGTGAGTGGTCACTCATACAGTCAGGGAGAACTACTGTATTAGTAATGTGTTCAGGGCGGTTTGTAAGAACCCAGTCCAGAAGAGTTGAGGTACCTGTTCTGTAGTTTACTCAGGTGGGTGTTTTAACCATTTGGGAGAAATTGGCAGCTGTCAAGGCATCTTTATACTTATGTGCACTGGGGGAAGACCAATTTACATTAAAGTCCCCAAGACGGATAGTTTCAGATTTCTGATCTAGGGAGTGAATGATGTCCAGCATGGAGTTCAATCCTTGGTTGGTAAGTTTGGGAGATATGTAGACTGATACCACCATCAGTGTTTTATGGTGGGTCCCCAGATGTATTTTTGTGGCAAGAACCTGGATGTCATTCACAGGGTGAGGTATATGTAGGGTGTGCCCGATTGGAGTGTCCTTTAGGTACAGGGCACAGCCTCTCCACTTCTTGGAGCATCTGTCTTGCCTGAAAATGGCATAACCCGGAATTGTTATTGCAGTGTTGGGGGTCTTAGGTGATAGCCCTCAAAGACCACTTACTCTCCACCCGCCGCTGCCAGTGCACTGGCTAGTATGGGCTGCTACACAGTACCACCAACACCTGGCTACCAGGCACTGGCCAGGCCTGCCCGGTCCTGTCTCAGTAGTAGAGCTGGGATGCAGGTGCCAGCAGGTGCACATAGACCATCAGTATCACCTGTACCTCATGGAGTAAGTTAGGGCTAAAGTGCTCTGTACCCTACTGCTGTTAATTCTCAACACAAGATTGACTGTGTAAATGACAAAGTTGGCTTCTCGACTGCTTGCATCATGGCAATTTCTAGCTCCATAGCCGGGCCTGTATAGCTTCTTAAATGTATAGACTGCACCCTCCTTACTACCTGAACTGTACATTGACACTTACATGCTCCTTAGACGAACTTGTATAGCTACCCAGTTGTATAGGCACCACCCTCATTGTCGTATGTACTGTTCCTAGCCTGTGTTTCCTTTACCACTTTGTATTATTGTACACTACATGCTAATTTGATGTTGTGTACTATGTTAATGTTTTGTTCTATGACGAGGAGCCTCTGTAAATGAGTCTTTGACTCAAAGGTTGTAAATCCAATTTACTCAATAAATAAATAAAAATAATGCATCAGCTGGCCAGCTTATATATAAGTAAAATGTGTATTTCAGTCACATAAAGAAACAAGCATTTGTCAATGCTGAATGTTGGCTTGCTGGCATTGGCATTGGTAGTGCAGGAGTTACAGAGATGCATAATAGGAATGGCAGTGAAGTATTGAACTAATGGCAATGCCACCACCCCCGCAGAAACTAAAAGACATTGGGATTTTGTGGCTTTGGGTTATCAGTCATAATGCTTATGCCATTCCATCTCACTCCACCCTGCAGACACTGACAGGTGTTGTGGTGTGCTTTGGAGTCTTCGTCCCTTATGCTCACCCCATTTCATAAGGAAATAAGTTGAGATGGGTGCAATATAGGAGAATAGGGTGAACATTAGGGTGACAGAACCCAAGGCACACCTCAGTGCCTGTCAGAGGCTGTAGAGTGGGGGATGGGGGTAGAATGCTGTGAACATTACAGCCAGCAAACCCGAGTTACACCCCCGATGCCTGTTAGTCTCTACACCTTGGATGTATGGTTGGAAACCTTAATGCCCTGGGTGTTTATTGATATTTTCACTCCAAATTTTCAATATTGGCTTTTTGGGGCCCCTCCTCATGAACAGTGGCACTATAATTTTGTTACTCAATCCTGAGGGTTAGTGTCTACCCCCAAATGGGCATGGCCAAGTCTGCGGCTCTATGTTCTAAGCCCATGAGTGGGGTGGAGCACAAAACGGCCATGCTATTGCTCTGCTCCATGCCACGCATCACTTGCTTGGGCATTTTCATTCTTTTTTTACTGAAGAAGTTTGATTTAGTTGTGAAAACTCTAAAGTAACATAGTTACAGAACAGCAAACTTTCTGGTCATTTTGTAAAAGGAGACACTGTTCATCGATGGCTATGCTGGCTATAGTGTACCTAAAATGGGACTCTTGTGAAAACTCTGACTGCTCCAGTTCTAAAATTTTGGTTCTGAAGAAACCCTGGGAACCCAGTGAGGTGCGCTCCTAGTGCTGAACTGCCTATTTTTTATGTAAGGAGCCAGAAACCAGGGAAATTCATGAAAAGGTTGACAAAGTCTTCAACAGGTGCACTTACAAGTGCTGAAAGGCTTAAACTATACTTGAAAAAGGTGTTTCTATCCCACATTATATTGGCAGTTTCTAAATGAACATAATGAAGGTTGACTGGGAGAGATGTATTCAGGAGGGAGTTCGGACTCCTGGACCCTTGCGGAGATTGGACTCCTATACCTCCGGATAGAAAATAAGGGAAAAACTCTGGTTGTAATCTGACTGTGGTTTTCCCCCTTCCTGTTTGTGCAGAGATGTTTCAGAAGAAGAGGTATTTTATTCATGCTTCCAGGTGTGGTTTCAATGGCCAGCTTATAGAGATCTATCAAGTTAACTGGAGACAGATATGCAACACATATATACATTCCTTACCTCTGCAAAAAGCATGTGCTGTATGTCTTCCCAAAAATAGCTCTTCAGTTTTCTAGTAAATTAACTTGTAAAATTGTCCCCATGTGCTCCTTACAACTTCTCATTTTTTTTATTGCCGCCCTGCTCCGCCTCAGCGCACAGCCATGTTATGATGTAAGGCCAGGGAGTGCATGGGGAAGTACTCCATTATAGTCTATGGGGGGCTACTTTCAAAGTGTTTTTAGAAGTTATGATGGTCACCTGGTGATTAATCAAGGGGACCAATCAACTAACAAGGCTCTGATACTGCGTCTCATACTGGTGGGCTTCACTGTATATTCTGTTAGGTATACTGATTATTACACTTACAAGGGATTAAATACTGCAATGATGGCTGTTTAAACAGTTGGTATTGTTTAATACAGAAGATGTACCTCTTCAACAGGACATCAAACAATTGGTAAAGCATCAGGATTTCAGTATGTGGACGGAACACATTTAACATTATGTTCTTAGTCTGTAAGGCTGAAATACACTTCTTACATATGCATGGCAGTGCTAAATTACAATCTTGAACTACACATTTACTTCACTGTTGAAAAAAACATTGCTCGCATTATTGTATTCTGATGTCACATGGATCTGTTTTTAGAGCTACAAAGGTCCACAAAAAAAAAACCTTCCTCATGAAACACTGTGACATTGCCCAACTCCACTTTGAATAAAATATTTGTTGTATGCAGTGGTTTGCTAGTATATTAAATAAGTTCTACAATTTGATTTTTAAAGGCTGGATTATTATACTGATGACTGTCATACATGAATAATATCTCTTTCTGGACTTTAACAATACCAGGTACTTACTACTGTACGAGAAGTTCAATGTGACTGTTCTTGCCGACTGACATGATCAAGAAATTTATTAAAATACTGGTTCTCCTGCACTCACTCCAACTTTGTGGGTTTTTACAATACTTCTGATGAGAATACAACAGCCCACTTGGTGGGTGGGTGGGAAATTACTACTTTCCTTGATCTAGCGTTACTCGCTGACTCAATCCAACGAATGTGGAACAAACAGCGTTACTTCGCACTACTGCCAGCACCTCATTCCAACTCAGCTCCTGATTTCATTAATGGGTTTCTCACCCTCACAGTGCATATAACATGGATTAATCAATCCACATGTGACATGTCTTGGCCAGTCATCTTTCTTTAGTTTCCTTTCCATGTTATAAGTAAGCAATAACCCACAACAGGGTGTGTGGTTACTGGGGATAAATCAACAATAACCACACACTCTGGAGTGAGTTATTATGTGTAAAACATGGGCTGAATGCAGTGTTTCTGACATTAATTGAAATACAGTGAAGCCTGCTTAAGTGCACACCCTCGGGATATTGTAAAAGTGTGCACTTAACCAGGCTGTGCATTTAAGTGATCAATTAAAAAAACATGTTCAGCAATAGCCAGAGATTGCACATAGCTTTCAAAAATTAAATAAAATGCAGAAGTACTGCTTATCTTTACTAAAAACAAACTTCCTTACTCGCTAGTGCCACAGCAGCTGAATCAGCTCCTTGTCTGGTGCTTTCTCCTCCTCGTCATCCTGTGCCTGCAACCCCCAAATGTCCCTACAGCTATTCTATTCTGTTACAGTGCCTTCTGTCTGAAGGCCAGTGTCAATGTCTGCATACTCCATGGAATCATGGAGACTCAGTCCAGCAGGCAGATCCAGCACTGTCTCCTCAACACTCTCCTCTTCCGCAATGGTGGTGGCGCCACAGTGTCACTTTTTTCTGTGTGCTTTCTCCCCACTCTCCCACTCAGACAGCAAATGCTCCTGTTTTGAAAAAATATGGAAAATCGTAGAAAAATCAATGCCATACTCTTTTGCAAGGTCTGTTCTATTAACATTGGGCTCAGACAGTCTCTGAATTAGCAAAACCTTCTGCCCAATGTACGGGTGTTCTTTTTAATCTTATCCATACTGATGTCCCTCTAGCAAAAGTTCTGTAATGTTCTCAGGATCAGTTCTACAGTGTTACTGAGGATTAGAGCTGTACCTGTAGTTAAATGCCAGCTAAAGTGTCAGCTAAGGTAAGTTCAATTAAGTAAATCATGGCAATTGTTTTTCCTGTGATGTTAGGATGAACCAGCATTAAAGGTGCACAGATAGATGTGCACTTATGGAGTATTTGTACCAAATTTTAACTAGGTTTTCAGACAAAAAGATGTGCATTTAACCGATATGTGCACTTATCCGCAGTGCATTTAACCGATATATTTAACACTGAGTCAATCTTAGACCTCATACCCTCAAATGGGGACAGTGAGAGGATCTCAGACCTAGAAGTGGGTTGCTTTCGGGGAACAAGTGACCATCAAACAGTGTTTTTCATGTTAAACTCAGCTACAGAGTCAAGCCATACAAAAGTGAGGGTACTGGACTTCAGGAGGGCTGACTTTGGCAAGATGGGAGAGTGCCTCAGAAAAGCACTAGCAAACAGGTTAGAAGGAGGGGTGGAGCAATAATGGGGAATCATCAAAACTGTCATCACAGAGGCAACAAGCCTTTGTGTGAAGCAAATAAACAAATCAAAACAAAAGAAAAAGCCACTATGGTTCTCAAAAGAGGTGGTGGGGAAAGTCAGGGAGAAAAAGATAGCATTCAGGAAGTATAAGGAAACACAGAAGAAGCAGGACAGACAGCTGTACCAGTTAAGGCAGAAGGAAGCAGGGAGGGAAGTCAGAATAGCAAAGGCCCAAACTGAGGAAGGATAGCCAACTCGGATAAGAAGGGGGGAGAAAATCTTCTATAGGTACATCAGGGAGTGTAGAAAAACAAAGGGAGGGATAGTGAGGCTGAATAGAATGAACAGTGGGTGGGCAGAAGGGGATACTGAAAAAGCAGGGATACTGAATGAATATTTCTGCTCAGTATTCACAAAAGAGGAGGGGGAGGTGCCTAATCCAATTAACAGAAGCACTCTGGATAGAGGGGTCGATCCCAGTCCTTTCACAGAAGAAAGGGTTCTGAAAGAACTCCTAAAACTGAAGGTGGACAAAGCAATGGGGCCTGATGGAATTCACCCCAGAATTCTAAAAGAATTAAGGGGAGAACTAATGAAACCACTAACTACCCTTTTTAACAAACCATGGGAGGATGGTGTGGTACCCGAGGACTGGAGGAAGGCAGATGTGATTCCCCTTCACAAAAGTGGGACCAAGACAGAGGCAGGAAGCTACAGACCTGACAGTTTGACCTTTGTGGTAGGGAAAGTGATAGAATCACTTGTGAAGGAAATAATTGTTGAGTACCTAGAGGCCAGTGGGGCACAGGACCCAAGGCAGCATGGTTTCACAGTGGGAAGGTCATGTCAGGTGAATCTAATTGATCTCTTTGACTGGGTGACCAAAGTAGTAGGCCAGGGAGGGGCAGTGGACATGGCCTACCTAGACTTTAGCAAGGCATTTGACACAGTCCCTCACAAAAGATTAATAGTCAAATTAACCAGCCTGGGAGTGGGTCCCAGTGTGGTAGCCTGGTAAAACATTGGCTGGACAACAGGACACAGAAGGTAATTGTAAAATGGAGTCCACCTGAAGAAAGCGGGGTTACTAGTGGGGTACCACAGGGTTCAGCACTGGGTCCAGTCCTTTAATGTCTTTATAAGTGACATTGCAGAGGGACTGGAAGGAAAAGTATGCCTCTTTCTAGATGACACAAAGATCTGCAACAGGGTTGATGCACAAGGAGGCATGGAAAGGATGAGAAGGGACTTGGCAAGGTTGGAGGAATGGTCAGAAGTATGGCAGCTAGGATTCAATGCAAAGAAGTGCAAAATAATGCACCTGAGAAACAAAAACCCAGGGGAAGATTACACAATGGTGGGAGGTAGTAACAAAAACAAAAAAGGAAAGGGACCTGGGGGTAATCATATCAGATGATCTAAAGGTTAGCAAGCAATGTAAGAAGGCAGTAGGGAGAGCTGGGGGTATACTGGGATGCATAGGGAGAGGCATCACCAGCATAAAACAGGAAGTTGTTATCCCTCTGTACAGACAGTTGGTGAGACCCCATCTGGAGTACTGCATCCAGTTCTGGAGACCCCATCTCTGCAAGGACATAGACAGGATAGAGGCAGTCCAGAGGAGGGCAACTAGAATGGTACAGGGTCTGCAAGAGAAGCCATATGAGGAGAGACTAAAACAGCTTAATATGTATACCCTTGAGGAAAGGAGGGAGGGGGGGCATGATAGAATGTTTAAGTAGCTCAGTGGAATCAACAAAGTCCAAGAGTGTAGCATCTTTCAGAAAAAGAGACATGCAAGAACAAGGGGACACATTTTAAATATGGGGGGGTGGTTCAGGGGCAATGTGAGGAAATATTTTTTTCACAGAGAGGGTAGTGGATGCATGGAACAGCCTTCCTAAGGAGATTGTGGGGTCTAAAACTGTGTGAGAATTAAAGAATACATGGGAATGACATAAGGCAATTCTAGTGGGTGGTAGGAAGAAATAGGTTGTTGGTTGACTAGGATCTGTGGTTTATCCTGTAGGTAGGGCAATGGGCAGACTAGGTGGGCCAAGCAGTCCTTATCTGCCGTCAAAGTGTATGTTTCTATGTTTCAATAGGAAAAAAATCGGGATATTGAAAAAACGTGCACTTAAGCAAGATGTTCACTTATGCGATGTGCATTTAAGTGGGCTTCACTGTAACACAAAAATAAAGGAATGTATATTTTTTTACAAAGTGTTCTTTCCCATAATAAAATAGTTCCTGTTCATAAAATCATGTCTCTGACTGTTTCTTTAACTGTTGTTATAAAACAATGATTATTTTAGTATCTGGTGTCTGAAAACAGTACACTGAGCTGTTTCAAATAAGAAAGACTCATTTTCTATGACAACATTGTGAATGGTAGAACACAGTTTACTTTGAAGTGCCACATACCTGTTATGCATGTGTTTTGCAAGGAAACGGTTTTTCTGGACAATATGCACAGGTTCCACTTGTCTACATTCAAGAAGTACAGATTAACTACTCCTGAGTATAAAAACAAATGTTACTTGTTATTCTCCTACATTTGGACCACCTTAAAGCAGTAGCATTTAGTGTCCCACCCAATCCTAGGGGCACCTTCCTTTACAGCACATCATTGTCCCACCTCCCCATCTACCCCCCCTCACTGGGCAACCATTCGCTTCTCTGTCCCCACCTTCATGCACTCCATTTGCTGCTGTCCTAGTCCCACTGTCTCCAACCTTCTTTAATCTGCTCTTAACCCCTTAAGCAGGAAATCACTTCACTATGCCACAGCTATGCCTGTTCTCCATTCTGTTTCTCCCCCCACAAGTAGGCTTAACTCTCCGACACAGGTACCTTCTCACCAATGCCAAAGCAATGTCTAAATGTTATACAGTACCTTAAGTTAAATGCTATCCCAATCTTGTAATCAGTGGTGCAAGTGGTAGACCAGAAGGGCAGGAACTCGAGCACTGGCAAATATGAAATGCAGAATGAAGATCCTCAATCTGAAGGATAGCCATGTCAAGACGTATCTATCTATTTAGACACTAGTAGATTCAGTTAGAGATACTTAAGTATTTCTAGGAAAATAGCATTGTTGTACAAGTCAAATGTTGTTGTAGAAACCCTGATTTCAGGTCACATAGGCCCACAAACTGTCATTATGTTGCTGGTTTAAGAATTTCAGTTCCAGTGCCAGTTGGAAGAAGTACAGGAACTCTGTTCCTGCTGTAAAAAAGGTACAGGAACTGAGTTCCTGTGTGTTCCTGTTCACTTTCATCACCAATATGTTGTCTGCCTAGTTTGTAATGTATTGTTTTGTACCAATGCAATTTTGTGCTTGCTTGTACTGTAATGTTTTGTATGTAATGCTATGTACCTGTTCATTTTCTTCTTGTAACTGACACGGAACCTACAAATGAACATCCGCTCACAGGTGTTCTCCAAGATATTATAAATAAATAAAATATTTATGGCTGTAACTATCTACAGAGATATGTTAATTCTCCAAGATATGTTAACTCTGTGAAGCTCGGCCAGGCATATTTTTAGAAGGAAGCAGGTGTGGCAAGAAAATGTGTTGTACAGAGATAAGAATTTACGCAACAGTTCTACTTAAAGGTGGATATAACAGAATATTTAGCAACACAACTTTCATGACATAGTACCTAAAGTTCTGGTGCACTACAACACTACAATTACAACTTATAAGTGTATGCCTTGCAGATTTCTTTAAATAAACATTCTGAGAATGCTGCACTTATGAGGATCCAGTGAGAAAGTGGAACTATTGCTGCAGTTCTACTGTATAACTTCTTACTTTTGCATTTTAAGACGTGCAGCATTACTTCATATATAAACTGAAATGCACAGGATCTAGAAACAATATGTTTTCAAGGTTCTCAATAAGGATGCAGTGAGAAAGTATAACTATGCTGCACTTCTACAGACTTTGAGGTCAGTCATGGTTCTGTGTGAGTAGTATGGTGTTCCGCTGGGTAAGTGGGTGGGATAAAACTATTCCAGTTCAAACGACACTCTTGCTCTTTGAAATGTCAATGTAAAGTACTCACAACTGGCTCAGCTAACAGAGTACTGATTCAAATGGAAACCTGCTCACCCTCAGCGTGTGGGTAAACTGGATTAACACATGGTCATGTGACAACTGTAAACCAATCACTGAACAGATTAGGAAAACCCATGTTATATAAGTGGGATTACCTGACTCAGAGATGCACCTTCTGAAGACAAGTCCCTTGTAGCTTTCTCAAAAGGAGTTAGGATGCAGCACACTGTCTCTATTAATTTCCACTGCAGCACAGAAAGCATAATGCCATCTCCAATAATGTAATTGGAGCAATACTCATGTACAGCTTGCTTTTGTTCCAAAAAGCACTGCAGCATATAAACAATTGAGTTCCACCAAGTGGAAACATTTGAATCAGCTTTTTCTGGGGCAGTTTGTGTTTCTTTTGCAGTTTGGACAATATCTGTATGGCATTGGTTGAATGTGAAAAGTGAGTCACAATTTTTTTGGAAACAGCAATCATACCATCCACTTGTGTTTCATTGTTAAGGAACCCCGTGACAATTAAATGTAAGCAATGTTCAAAGCAAGAATCATGCATAAACTCTCCATCCTCTACTGCTTTCAAGATGCTGGCTCCATTGTCATTTACTATAAAGCCACATTTTGGACCGTGAGAATAAATCAATTTTTGAAAGAGCTGATTTAGTTCCTGAAACATGTTTGGAGCTGTATGATTTTGCCCAAACTTCTTTATATACAGCAGCGCCATCTTTTGGGGGTGTCTTTGCTTTTGAAGAAACACAAGAAAGAAGTGAACCAATCAGCAGTAAGGAACATATAATCTATATTTTCACTGCTGGTCCACATATCTGTTGTGACATGAATAACACCACCCTCTGCGGTTTTAACCCTTAGGCTGCCAACCGAATTAGAACATATAGGAATTTTGGACTGATATATCAGTCCGCGGCCATGCAAGGGTTAAGTGCAAGCATCACTGTTGCTTTTAATGCCAGATAAATGTTTGCTATTTCAACATAGGAAAAGTACCTTCAATGAGGAACGCTGTAATGAGGCTCTGCAAGTTTCATGAGCTCCTGAAAATCCTCATGATCCACTAAAGAGTATGGGGGAAGGGCTCCAGCTAACAATTCACCAATTTGTGAGTAAGATGAAGGCTCTTTGGATGACTTTTGGTAAAAGTATTCTTCCACTCAAATGCCTGAGATAGTGTTAGCTGCTTACAACATGTCCCTGCTGGTTTATTAGAGACTGTACTTTGATGGCTAGATGGATGTTGGGGTGGTGGACTTGGATTTATACATTCAGTGCCATTACTGGATGTGCAACTGGTGTTAATGGTGTGGGTGTTGGTGGTAATGGTGGTCCTAGGTAGGCAGTGGTTCTATTCACATCAAGTTCAGATAATTCAGTATGCATTTCAGATTCTTGATCCTCCTGACTCTTCTTGTTCTCATGTGCGGCCTGGAAGATGGAGACCATGGGTTTTGGATGATCAAGCAATACTGAATGTTTTTTCAGATGGTGTTTAAGAGCTATAGTGTGGAGGCATGATGCAACTTTACCACAGCTTACACTTTGTATACATAGGGAACAAATTGCTCTGCATGGATCACTTTTATTGACACAAAATAATTCCACACTTCAGATGTGACAGACTTTGTTTGAGTGCTAGGAAGATAACTAAAGCCAAGACCTGGCATACTATAAAATCCATAGAAGGACATAAAGTGTCCCTCTCCATCCCCACCCCCTTCAAGATCATCAACAGTGGAGGTGTTCTTGAAGACTGCAACCTTATTTTAGAGAAAATAAACTCTCACTTTGCCTCCACTGGGCTAGCATTCGACTCCTACCCCTATATGGGGCTATCCTGCCCCTCCTGCACATATGACTTCTTCCCATAATATATAAGGACATTGAAGACCACCTTCATAGACTTGACACTAAGAAGGGTGGTGGTTCCAATGGGTTAGAGCCCTTTTTCTTAAACTTGGATATTACTATCTCACTGCCCCCATTTACCATGTTTATCTTAATGGCTACTGTCCCCTTCTGCTGGAAGTTGGCCCACATTCTGCCCCTCTTCAAATCCAGTGACCCCTGCAACTTAAACAACTATATACCAATCTCGATTCTACCAGTGCTCTCCAAAATCCTAGAAAAACTCATATACTCTCAGGTGAAAGACCATATCGAAGCCCACTCTCTCTTCAACCCTGCTCAATTGGGCTTCAGATGTAACCATAGCACTATCTCTGCCCTAGGTAAAGTCACCAATGACTGGTTCTTCACCTTGGACTCCAAGCAAGTAACAAAGGCAGTGTTCCTCCATCTGAGCAAAGTGTTCAACACTGTGGACCATAATCTATCCCTGCACAGCCTCTCCAACCTAGGTGCCTCTGACTCCACAGTCCATTGCTTCTCCAGCTATATCACAGGGCACGTTCAGCAAGTAAAAGCAGATGGTCTCCTTTCGAACCCCCTTCTCTTCACTCAAGGCATCCCCCAAGGGTCCATACTCGGCCCCACCGTCTTCTCCATCTACATCAACAACCTTAATTCCAATATCACTAGCCCAAAACTGCACTTCATTGCAGACGATATTGTACTTTACAACTCCAAGCCCTTGCTTTTTGATATCTGTGAAGAGCTCCAAACCAGCTTCCTTCAGCTAGAATGTAATCTTGCCTGTTCCAAGCTTTTGCTCAATGCAAAGAAAACTAAGGTCATGTACTTCCACCACAACAGCAACCCCCCCAGACCAAGTCCAACCTCGCAACTGTCAAAACTTCACTAGGGGAACCACTTGAAGTTGTCAACAAGTTCAAATATCTAGGAGTTTGGATCAACAACAAACTATCCTTCAGTGCCCACATTGATAATCTCTCCACCAAGCTTAAAGCCAGACTAGGTTTATTTTTTTAGACATAGAACCCTCTTCACACCCAAGGTCAGACTCATCCAAGCAACATTCCTCCCACTCTTAGACTATGGTGATATAATATACAGCTGCACTTCAGCTACCAATCTCCTCAGGCTCAGTGTCCTCTTCCACCATTCCCTTCATTTTATTACTAACACACCCCCCAGGACCCATCACTGTGACCTCCATTCTACTGCTGTGTTGACATCCCTAGCCACTAGAAGACCACTCCACCTTGGTACATGGGTGCTCAAAGCACTGCATAATAAACTCCCAGACTATATTTCCTCTCTTGTCCACATCTCACACTGTGCTTATTCCTTTAGGAAGTCTTCCTTCCTCCTCCTGGATATCCCCAGAACTAGAACCTCCCTTGGTACGGGAGCTACAGTATATCACCTTCTCACCCTGTGGCTTGCAACAGCATTGAAACAATACTCAAGGTCACCAGCCTGGTCACTATTAGTTTCTTCAAGTTGCTTGCCTCCTGATTCCTCAGGGATCCTTGGAAATGCACAAGGGCTTAGCTCTCTGAATCCCTCTTCTTCTCCCCCTTTCTCAAACCTTCCCTTCTGGCCCTGTCTCATGTGTTATCCTGTCACTGCCTAAGTGCCCTACCCTCTCCTGTAGCACTCCCCTCCCTATTAACTATTTCATGTCCTTACTCATTCCTGTTCTGTCCCCTCCCTTTACTGCATTTCTTGCTTTCTCTACATCTTATTGCAGATTGCCACATTGTTGCATCATGTAATTTGCCTCATTATTACACTATCTTGTTGCCAGAACCTGTTTTTACAGTGATAGTACATTGTGAGGTACTACACCCTTTGTCTTATGCATCCTACTGCAGATTGTTGCATTATGTAAATTGCCTCATTGCTGCCCTATCAGTATACTGTGAGTTTAGTGACCACGCTTGGGCACCTACTGAAATGGTGATTCAATTGTGACACTTTTACTGACAGTGAAGAGGGAGAAAGGGTGACTGGATGGGAAGGTGTGTGACTATAGCAACAGGATGTTGCTACATGTACACACGCATGGGAGGGAGGGGGCACATTGTGCATGGGGTGGGACAGGAGGGAGGGATTGTGAGGAGTGGTGCTGCGGTGAGCTGCCAAGCCACTCCCATGGTTTGGTGGGTGGGTTCAGGGCCAGGGCATGTGTGGTACTGGGTTCTGGTCCAGGCATGGGTGCCTTTTATTGAGCCCAGACCCAATCTTTTTTTGTCCAGAATTGCACCCCCCCCGACATACACCCCCCTTGGAGTTGAGAATCCTTAAGTAGGGGGGGGTGCAGGGGGAGCAGTGCCCTGCATTGAAATTTAAAATATAAGTCCCCAGCACCCTTGCACTGTGTGCCAGGCAGTCAGAGTGCCAAAAACTGATTTTCAGCACTCTGACTTTGTGATAACGCTGACTGCCTTTAGGCTTACGCCATCATCACATAAACCTGCTGCATCTTATCACCAGCACCTGTTTTTACTTTTATTCAATATTGTGATGTATGAAACCCATTGTCTTATTGTTCCTTTTATTTTGAAAACCTGTTGTTGCACACCTGTCTTGAACTAGGATCTCCTTGAGAATGAGCTTGATCAATGGAGTTTTCCTACAATAAACTTGAACTGAACTAGAATAAAACCTATATGTGTTTTTTCACCTGTCTGAGCAGAACCCAGGACATCCTCCATGGTGCTAGAAGACTGGGCATGGGCAGTGCCCCTTGAGAGGTTTACATTTTTAGCCAATGTAGTGGTGGATTCACTGACTATGTGCTTTTCATTGTGAATATTGGTGGATTTATTTGCAAGTGCACTACCTAATTCTCTGTCAGCAGCAGACATGCTCATTTCACTTTGTTGAGGAACTGATGAATCATCACCAGTCACAACAGTGTCAGACTGAGACAAAGAGCCACTGTGTGAGTCAGAGAAGGGGTCATTGTCACTAACACTATTATTGCTAGTAACTGGGATTTTATCAGCATGAACAGCTTATCTTATGGTGCCTCTCCATGTGACACCAGCAGCTGCACAAGTTTTCTTTAAAGGTTCCCTTTTACCACACTTTGCTGTTGCTCTTTTGATATTTGTTGAATTTTTATCACATGAAACATTTTATTTTGGCTTACAACAAGATTACCACTACCACCAACACCTGCTCCATCACCAGCACCAGATGCTTCAGCTGTGTTGGTGTCAGCCATAACAGCAGCAGTATACTGCACACACAGTCACACATAATTCCTGTATTAGACAATGACGTGGTCTATGATCGGTGATCACTGTTTGTAACTACAAAATGTGGTTTGGGCTGTATATGACACTGTGATGCAGTGGACTTGTAATGTAACTGAAGAATATGCAGGTTCACAAGTACGCAAATAAAGGAAGGATCCCAGGTTCAAGGCTTACAGAATGCTAGGGCTGCTGGGCAATTGGGCATAGGCATACGCAACGCAGGTCAGGCAAGTTGAAAGGTCAGGAATTCTGACTCTAAGTAAAAAAAATATTGTTTCATTATTATTACGTGAAATTGTGCCACCACACAACTGCCCACTGGGTAGGGTACAGTGTAGTCAAAGGGCACACAGCAACAGGGTGATGGGCTGACCACAGGAGACAGAATCACTCACACAGTCACAGAACACAGTGAAAAAGATTTTCATTCATGTGTCTATTTTCCCACCAAGGAAATATATTTCTGGCATGTATTTAAGGAGAATACCACCACAGACACAACTGGCACTGGTTGGGCCTCTCACGGTAACACACACTGGGTAGGGGACAGCGCAGTCAAAGGGCACACAGCAACAGGGTGATGGGCTGGCCACAAGAAATTGAATCACTCACACAGTCACAGAACACAGTGGACAAGATTTTCATTCATGTGTCTATTATCCCAACAGGGAAATGTATTTCTGGCATGTATTTAAGGAGAATAATACTATCACACACACAGCTGGCCACTCATTGGGCCTCTCATGGTAACACACACACTGAGTACAGTGTAGTCAAAAAGGCACACAGCAGGATGATCCCCTAGGGTGGGTACAGTCAGTGCAGTCAAAGAAAGGGCACAGACAAGCAGGGCGATGCATCCAAAGCAGGTAACAGGATGAGGGGCAGTACCCCATGAGAAGGAGTCATACAACAGAGCACACTGGGTACTGGCTGGGGTACTCAGTCCTACTTCCATCCTCCTGTCTTGTACACAGACCAGACTGGCTTCTCCACAACCCACTCCACCACACACACTCCCATTCCCTTCCCCATAACTTGTCCTTTCTGCCTGCTACTCCTCCCTTCTTCCACTGCCTGGCTTTTCCTTCAGTCCTTTTTCTTCCACAAATTTTTTTTGGAGAGGGTTTTCCTTCCTTCCCTAGGCCACAGGCCACAGCCCATCCTAGTGCCTGGCCCTGCCTGTTGCTCAAGTCCAATGAAAAAAATAATTAGAGTCAGTCAGCTCAGCTGACTGCTCTCTACTCTGTTCAGTCTGCACCAACCCAGCCACTGATTTTTCTGCTGCACAATGCCTCCAATGAGGTGAGATGATGCCATACCTGTCGTGTGACTCTGACTCTGTCCTCCGTCCCAAGTTCCTCCCTCCCAGCTTTCACTCTTACTCCTTCCCTCTGACAGCTAGTGTTGGAACCCACTCAGGGGGAACAATCTTAGACCTGGTTCTCTCAAACGGGGATGGAGAGAGGATCTCAGATTTAGAAGTGGTTAACCATCTGGGAACAAGTGACCACCAAACAGTGTGGTTCATGATAAACACAGCCGTACAGTCAAGCCATACAAAAGTGAGGATACTGGACTTTAGAAGGGCTGAATTTTGCAAAATGGGAGCGTGCATCAGAAAAGCACTAGCAAACGGGCAAGAAGGAGGGTTGGAGGAACAATGGGGAAACATCAAAACTGCCATCACAGAGGCAAAAAGCATTTTGTGTGAAGCAAATAAACAAATCAAAATGAAAGAAAAGGCCACTATGGTTCTCAAAAGAAGTGGTGGGGAAGGTTAGGGAGAAAAAGATAGCATTCAGGAAGTATAAGGAAACACAGAAGGAGCAGGACAGAGAAATGTACCTGTTAAAGCAGAAGGAAGCTGGGAAGGCAGTCAGAATAGCAAAAGCCCAAACTGAGGAAAAGATAGCCAACTCAGTTAAGAAGGAAAATAAAACATTTTATAGGTACATTAGGGAGTGAAGAAAGACCAAGGGAGGGATAGTGAGGCTTCATAAAGGGAAGGGGGTGGCAGAGGGTGACAGTGAAAAATCAGGGATACGGAATGAATACTTCTGCTCAGTATTCCCCAAAGAAGAAGAGGTGGAGGTACCTAAACCAATCAATGAAAGCACTCTGGATAGGGGGGTCAATACCAGTCCCATCACAGAAGATAGGGTCTTGAAAGAAGTCCTAAAACTGAAAGTGAACAAAGCAATGGGATCTGATGGGATTCACCCCAGAATTCTAAAATAACTAAGGGTAGAACTAGTGACACCACTGACTACTCTTTTTAACATATCATGGGAGGATGGTGTGGTACCCGAGGACTGGAGGAAGACAGATATGATTTCTCCTTCACAAAAGTGGAAGCAAGGCAGAGGCAGGAAATTACAGATCTGTTAGTTTGACCTCAGTGGTAGGGAAAATGACAGAATCACTTCTAAAAGAAAGAATTGTTGAGTACCTAGAAGCCAGCTGGGCACAGGACCCAAGGCAGCATGGATTAACAGCAGGAAGGTCTTGTCAGATGAATCTCATAGATTTCTTTAACTGGGTGATCAAAGTAGTAGACCAGGGAGGGGTTATGTACATGGCCTACCTAGACTTTAGCAAGGCATTTGACACAGTCCAATACAAAATATTAATAAACACATTAGCCAGCCTGGGAGTGGGTCACAGGGTGATAACCTTGGTAAAAAATTGGCTGGACAACAGGACACAGCGGGTAACAGTAAATGGAGTCCACTCCAAAGAAAGGGGGTTACTAGTGGGGTACCACAGGGTTCAGTACTAGGACCGGTCCTCTTTAATGTCTTTATAAGTGACACTATGGAGGGACTGGAAGGAAAAGTATGCCTCTTTGCAGATGGCACAAAGATCTGCAACAGGGCTGATACACAATGGTGGGTGGAAAGGATGAGAAGGGACTTGGCAAGGTTGGAGGAATGGTCAAAAGTATGGCAGCTTAGACTCAATGCAAAGAAGTGCAAAATAATGCACCTGGGAAATAAAAACCAAGGGGAAGAGTACACAATGGGAGGGGAAGTACTAGCAACAACAAAAATGGAAAGGGACCTGGGGTTAGTCATATCAGATGACCTAAAGGTAGGCAAGCAATGCGAGAAGGCAGTAAGGAGGGCTGAGGGGGGGGATACTGGGATGCATAGGGAGAGGCATCACCAGTAGAAAACAGGAGGTAGTAATCCCCTGCACAGACAGCTGGTGAGACTCCATCTGGACTACTGCGTGCAGTTCTGGAGACCCCCATGTCCATGAGGACATAGACAGGGTGAAGGCAGTCCAGAGGAGGGCAACTAAAAGGGTCTGCACCATAAGTCATATGAAGAAGACTAAAGGAGCTTAATATGTATACCCTTGAGGAAAGGAGGGAGAGGGGGGATATGATAGAAATTTCCAAGGACCTCAAGGGAATCAACAAAGTCCAAGAGGGTAGCATCTTTCAGAAAAAGAGATGTGAAAGAACAAGGGGGCACAATTTAAAAATAAAGGGGAGACAGCTCAGGGGCAATGTGAGGAAGTATTTTTTTCACAGACAGGGTGGTGGATGCATGGAACAGCCTTCCTGAGGAGGTCATGGGATCAAAAAAAGTGGAAGAATTCAAGAATGCATGGGACAGACATAAGGCAATTCTGGTGGAGGGTAGAAGGAAGTAGGCTGCTGGTTGACAAAGATCTGTAGCTTATCTAATAGGTAGGGAAATGGGAGGTCCTTTTCTGTCATCAAAGTCTATGTTCTATGTTCTCCCCAATACAGCAGCTGCCAGGCAGTCCCTGAGTCCCTCCTCCCTACCAACTGTCACTCCCTCCTCCCTGTGGCCTCCACCCTCCACACCAGCCACCCGCACTCACCCACCACTCACTCATTACATCTCCTCCCAAATATGGCAGCCAGATGTCCAGTCCCTGAGTCCCTCCCTCCCAGCTGTCACTCCCTCCCTGTGTCCTCCATGCCTCTCACCACCAGCCACTCTCCCGCCAGTCTGCTCTGCTGTGCCAGCCCAGTGCCATGCCACCCTCCTCCCACTGTTAGTTCCTCTCTCCCAGCAGCCAGGAAGTCCCTCCTCAAGTCCCTCCCTGCACCTGCAAGCTGTACAGCATTGTGAGGAGCAGGGTGGGAGATGTTTAACAAAATGCACAAAAAGGCACAGAATTCAAACCCGTTTGTGAAACCTCTAGTGTTCGAGTTCTAAATTACAACTCGAACATCAGGGTTTGAGGAGGGTTCAAATCTTTTTCGAACTAGTTCTGACAACCCCAGTATTTTTACACAGAAAGGGTGGTGGTTGCATGAAACAGCCTCCCTGAGGATGTCATAGGGGCAAAAACAATACGTGAATTCAAGAATCCTTGGGCAGACAGTAGGCAACCCGAGTGGTAGGAAGGAGAAGAAGATAAGCTACAGGTCATATAGAATCTGGAGTTTATATAATAGGTAGGGAAATAGGCAGACTAGGTGGGCCAAACAGTCCTTATCTGCAGTCAGATTCTATGTTTCTACAGTATGTAACCAAACCACTACCAAATTTGAAATTAAACCTTTTTCTCTTCCATCCCTCTACCGCTCTCCTATTTCCTTCCTTGGTACCTCCCTTCCCTCCAATTTATCCCACCTTTTCCCCACCACTCCTTGTTACTGGCTGGTTACCTCCTCTCCCTCCTCTTGCTGACTTTCCCTCTCACCCCCACTTACTCCTCCCTCAGGCCTAGCCTGCCATGGTATAATCAAACTATGCTTTTAGCAACTGTTTCTTCTGTTTTTTTGCTGTCGACAAGGCTGTACTGGCTGCATTATATTTCTGTATAAATTATGTCTGTGTGATACATTAATTGTATACATACTCTATGTTTTGCCATATTAGCTACCCAATTTGATTATATTACCCTTTACTAAGACTGTATTCCTGTATTATTTGTCTTACTTATTTTACATTTGCCCTACCTATCTATGTAATCAGATATAGAACCTTTGTAAAAGAGCCGCTGGCTCAAAGGTGTAAATCCAAAAATAAATTAATATTTCACTATCTGTGCTTTATTCGTAGACTATTTCCAGTGAGTATTCCATTTCTGATTAACTGTAAAATAAATACTGAGCCATACATATTCAGTAACCTGATCTATTACATGGCTACCCATTCTGTTTTGTTTACTTTCCCCAAATACCATGATCTTCGCCTTCTAAGCCATTTCCAAAACTGCGGCTCCGCAGTTGCGGATTTTCAGCACTTGCTGAATTTCCACAGCTGCTGAATTTCTGCAACTGTGGGGATTTTTGAGGAATTCTGCACCTGTGCAAGTTTTCTTTCAGAATATTGCACAACTGCATTTCCGTGGTGCTGCAGGCTTTTTTCCCACAGCTGTGGGATTTTTGGCCTTCTTTGTGAATCCTGCCCTAGGACTCTAGCGTGTGCATGGGCACACAGCTTGCATGCCACCACGTAGAAGCTTAAGCAAGATTCTGTAGGGGATACTCTGTGATGTACATTTGTTTCACATTATGTCATCTTGTGGGGAAATATGTACCATTTAAGAAAGGGAAACTATGCGTTACCTTTATGGAACTGAAAACTGCATTTGATGCACACTCACAAAATATTATGCTGGCTTGTCTGAAAGAAATTGCAATTGCTGATTGGGTAACTGATATTATTATATCTTTGCATAATAAAATTTTTTGCAAATCAGGTATAATTTAACAAAACAATGTACTAATGAGTTTGAAATCAACACTGATATGAAACAGGGATATCCTCTAGCACCCACCTTATTTAACATAGTGATTGAAAAAAAATGGTTGAATCTATGAATAATCAGCTGTTTTATTTTCCCCATTATAAATGTTCAGTGTCCAACACTCCATCATGTGGATAACCTAGTTTTATTATCTTCCTCTCAGAGTAGATCAAAAAGACAACTAGCTGACATAGAATTGCTAATATCTGAAATATAATCAAAAATTAACTACAAGAAACAGCAACAGTGAACCTAATTAGTTGGAGCAGCAGACTTTAACATTTCTGCCATAGCAAGAAGCTGAAAGCATCCACAGAGAGACCAGCAACCAGTCCTTCAACTGGGACCACTGCAGCACCACAGGTACCCGCAATACCATGGCACCACAGTGGCTGTCTGCCACTGCTGGTTGTCCCTCCCTGGAGTGTTCCTGTTGCCTGCAGGGGTAACACTCACTGCAGGCTGTTCAGGCTCTACTGCCTGTGGGGCTCCTTCATGGGCTGCACTGGATCTGGTGGTTGTTGTTTGTTGCCATTCAATGGCAACGTGTGCTAATGTTGCTGCACATTTAACCACTGATATACCCACTGGGATGCTTTTACCCATGCTTAATCTCCACTTTAATCATATTTCAATTGTTGGGGCACTACTGCAGGTTGCTGAGGGAGTGTTATGCCTCAATTCAATGTGTGTAACATTTGTTTCACAACTGAGGAAAAAACCTAGCTGAGAATAGCCTTTGAGGGGATGTGCCATATTTATCAATTACCTTTTTCCCTCATGAACTTCCGCAGCTGCACTTTTCCCCACAGTCCATAGTGTATTTTTCCCACAGCTGCAAAAGTCTCTGTGAATAGCACTCAGAGTAATTTCCCCTTTTTTCCATAGCTATGGAAGTTTTGGGGACTTAAGGAAGGTTTTGCACCTTCAGAAAGCTTTGTGAATTCTGTCCCTAGTGTGCAGGTATCCACAGGGGTGGGAACTACAGTATGGGATAAAACTGAACGTGTCATTCTGCCTCTGCTGTTTCAACTCTCCCAGCTGCTGCAGTTTCAACTCCCCAATTTCTCAACCTTCACTCCATCTGGCTGGATGTATCTCCTTCTTATTGTTATTTCTTCTCCTTCTTTCTCCAACTGTTCTCTTGAACCCTTCCTTTCTTACCTTCTTACCAGCCCGCCCATCCTCTCCCCCCTAACTTTCTGCCTAATCATTACTGTCTCTTATGCCACCTAGATCGATGAAGGACCCCTTGGCTGATACTTCTTGACTGACAAGCCCCTTAGGCTGATTCTACTCCATTCTACTCAGTCTGTGACTCTCTTCCTGTTTACCCCCATGCTCTCTGCCTTAGCACTTAGCAATCTGATAATGACTGTACAATTGCCAATCCATGCCAGCACTTTCTAGTCTCTGTCGTTAGCCTTTGTTTGTATTACTTTGATCTTATCTGTGATGTGCAATTTTGTAACTACTGTTGTGACTGTACTTGCAATATTTGTTTTCTTTTATGTAACCCTCTGACGTGGAACCTGTGTAATGAGCTCCTAGCTCAAAAGGTGATAATTCTGGGAATATATATAAATAAATAAAAATTCCCTAACCTACATTATGATGCCAGGTACACTCAGACTCTATGCAGCCCACTGTGTTCTCTCTGCTCTTGGGTGCTTCATTCTCCAGAGGGGGGCCTGCCCCACTCCAGACCCACCCTGGGGGCAAGCTCGGGGAGAGGCTGGAATTAGAAGGCCACAGTTGGGAGATAGTGTGGCTGCATTGTTGCCTGTGGCAGATGGAGGCAGGTCCAGGACAGGAAAAGTTTAGATTAAAAAATAACTGAACATTGAGTGGGATTAAAGGCAGTCTTAGCAAGGGACCCAAAATAAGGAAAACAAATTGGTCTATTTCAAAACAAAGACACAAAACATTACGCTGAAGTTGTTAAACAGACTTCCTATATGCCCAGATTTACTATTAATAATGCAAAGAACAGTTCAAGTTCCCTTTAAGAAACAGACTTCAGACATGTTTAAATGTACAGTTACATTAAAAAATGGGAACAATAGTGTTCCTTTTAGGAGAGAGACTCCTAAGACTAATTTCCAGCATTTTTATTTGATGTGCTCCAGGTGCACTACAGTCTACTACCGTGTCTAATTTAGGTTCTGTGATCAAGGCTGCTAAACATAAATTCTGGGGCCTGACAAATTTCAAAAGGATACACAGCACACAGCAAGGACAAAGAAGTGAACTATCATTCTGCACTCCCACTGTACACTTATTTTCATATCACCATACTGAGCACGTTCCATTATTTATATCGTTAGAGACAGCCAGCTGTAAAGATACAGTACTTAACTGCTTAAAGATGCAAGGCAGGATTTTCAGACGTGTGTCGGGAGTTGCAGTAGCGGTGAAAGAAGCAGGCCAAAGCCATTAGAGTTCAGCTTTGATATGGGACCTGAAAATTCAGTTTGGTTTCATCAGTTTGGCCAAACCATTCTGCTCCCAATACAGTAATTGGCAAATGGTACAACAGAAAACAAATGAGTGGAAAGCTTTAAGGTTTGCAATGAACATGAATTACTGTCGCTTATTTAAAACAGGTGGTGTTTTCATGCCACCACTGGGGATTGGTGTGTTTGTGGTGGTATGACACAGTCTGCAATGAGTACAATGTGGCATCCTAGTTCTGATCTATAGTAATTGTTAGCATTGATTGTGAGCGCAAGACTTAACCCCTGTAGTTTATGTTTTATTTTCATACCAATTATTGCTTTCTCACTAGCCCAATATATTTTCAAAATGTATAATAAACCCCACAAAAAATTGTTAGGCAGCCAAGAACATAAACACTAATTAAAGGCAATATATTCAGGGCATTACATTTACATTCCCAATGTTTTACCAAAGTTTGTTAGACTTAGTTGAAGGGAAGGGGAAATTGTTTAACCAGGAAAGGCATGCTAAGCTGGTGCTTGTTTCCCGGTGCGACTTGGGAGCACGAGGAAGTTAAGTGACTCGCTCAGGGTCACACATTAAGCAAGTGGGGGCTGATGGGTTCAGTGCTCTTAACCACTACTCTGTGCTAACTATACAGCCTATTGACTGAATGAAGTAAAAGACAGCTCCTGTCTACTGGCAGTGGACCATGTTGTAGTCAATGGAGTACATGAAGTCATGAGACTCTGAAAGTTGCATATCAATCTGCAGTCATCAGCGATGACTCATTTAGGGTCAGGGTTGCTATTGCTATTGCTGCGTCATAGTCCCTTGATGGTGGGTTAGGTGACATGGCTCTCATTTAAGTCATAATGACTCAGCATGAGCTATGTATCACATCTAATCACACTGAGCTTGCTGGTGATGACACTATAAAAGTCATACTGTCTTCAGGAGAACTTGAGGTGGAGGTGTGTGTCAGAGTCCTTGTTCAGCCAGCAGTGCAGGGACTGCTGAGCCAGACTGTGGTGCTGCCACTGCCAGTTGTTATCTTGGGAGATTTGCTACCAGGAGGTATAGGAATGGGAATAGCAGTAGATGTAACTTGTTGGACATGAGAATACTCAACTGGACAGCTGAAGTAACTGAGTTTCAGAATGAACAAGATTTCAATATTGTCAGGATCTAGGCAACAGCAACATGGAGAGGCAATATCACCACTTGTGCTGAAACATCTTTCTGAAGTGACTGATGTTGAAAGGCATCTCAGAAAATACTAAATCAGTTTAAAGTCTACAGTATGCAAGCAGAGTTGGGCATCACGGTCACTGAAATAAAAAACATTTATGTTAGGTAAAGTTTAAAAATTATTTTATTTCATAAAAAGATACCTGCAGCAGCCCCCCCCCCACCCTACAATGCCAACATTTCACATGTATGATGAATGCTTTGTCAAAGGGTGGCAACTTGGATGAAATGTGCCAGTTAAGTAGCAACTGTTTAAAGAGACAGATCTTGAAATCATTCAGTATCGGTAGCCTCAATATAATACTAATACCCCACTATCAAGTTAAGAAGAATACTTAAATATTGAGATACACAATATAAAATATACATACATGAAAAAAATACACAAAAAATATATACAAAAGCTGCTATCTAACATGAAACATGCTAACTACGTATGTACAAACACACCATCCAGTCAGAAGCAGGGAAACTGCATACCGTACATGTGAAGATTTTAAACTATGAATTACAATGTAATTTTAACTATTGTTTTAACTGTGCTTTTTACTTCTTTGGAAATGGAACCAAGCTAAACATCATTCAGACTCTTTTTATGTTTGCCATGCATGCACACACAAGCAAACATCTTACTATGAGAGTGCCTTTTGGGGGGTGTGACACTGTCAGTTCAATGCAGAGTGGTTTGCAAAGGGCAGGTCCGTGCCACACCAATCATTAGCAAGGCTGATCATAGCACGGTTTTGGCTTGCTGGGCAGAAACATCGTGTATTTGAAAAGAAAAAGTCAACCCAATCATGGGTCTGCTCTTTCCTTTGAACTACGTCACCCAGAAAGCATAGCTGATCTGTTATGATGAGGGCTGTAATTTTTTTCATGTTAAAATCAGCCAATTTCACAGCAATTCACAGTCCAAAAAACAGGTATTTTATTATTATTGACACCAACTTTTCTACAGAGCCATAATCAATGTGAGTAATCCATTTGATTATTTTCTCTAAGCAGCAATCCATGCTCTCACTGGAATACAGCTAGCTTGTTTGTTCATGTGGATCCTGTGAATTTTCCTTTTGGGACCTGAATATGCCAGATGTTAACTGGAACACATTTACTGCAGCCACATCCAAGAGCAGGGTCATTTTTGATGCCCTACAAGAGGCATGCCTTAGACAACAAGTGTTGGAACCCACTCAGGAGGGAGCAATCTTAGACCTGGTACTCTCAAATGGAAAGAGGATCACAGATTTAGAAGTGAGTAGACATCTGGGAACAAGCGACCACCACACAGTGTGGTTCTTGATAAGCACAGTCATGGAGACAAGCCATACAAAAATGAGGATATTGGACTTTAGAAGGACTGACTTTGGCAAAATGGGTGAATGTCTAAGGAATGCACTAACAAATGGCCAGAAAGGAAGGGTGGAAGAACAATGGAGAAATATCAAAACTGACATCATGGAGACAGCAAGCCTTTGTGTGAAACAAAGAAAGAAAACAAAAAGGAGTAAAAAATCACTTTGGTTCTCAAAAGAGGTGGCAGAGAAAGTTAGGGAGAAAAATAGAGCATTCAGAAAGTATAAGGAAACACAGAAGGAGCAGGACAGAGAACTATATCAGTTAAAGCAGAAGGAAATAGGGAAGGCAGTCAGAATAGCAAATGCCCAAACCAAGGAAAAGATAGCCAACTCAGTTAAGAAGGGGGATAAACCTTTTATTGGTACATTGGGGAGCAAAGAAAGGTCAAGGGAGGGATAGTGAATCTTAATAAAGTGGAGGGAAGGGGAGGTGGGCAGAGGGAGACAGTGAAAAGGCAGAGATAATGAATGAATATTTTTGCTCAGTTGTCACAAAAGAAGAAGAAGAGGAGTTACCTAAACCAAACAATAGAAGCACTCTGAACAGGGGGGTTGACACCAGTACATTCACAGAAGAAAGGGTCCTGAAGTAACTCTTAAAACTCAAGGTGGACAAAGCAAAGGGGCCTGATGGGATTCACCCCAGAATTCTAAAAGAACTAAGGGGGGACCTAGTGACACCACTGACCACCCTTTTTAATAAATCATGAGAGGATGGGGTGGTACCTGAGGACTGGAGGAGGGTGGATGTGATTTCCCTTCACAAAAGTGGGAGCAAGGCAGAAGCAGGAAACTACAGACCTGTTAGCTTGACCTCAGTGGTAGGGAAAATGATGGAATCACTTCTGAAAGAAAACACTGTTGAGTACCTAGAGGCCAGCGGGGCAGAGGACCCAAGGCAGCATGAATTAACAGCAGGAAGGTCATGAGGTCATGTCAGATGAATCTAATCAATTTCTTTGACTGGGTGACCAAAGTAGTAGACCAGAGAGGGGCTGTGGATATGGCCTACCTAGACTTTAGCAAGGCATTTGACACAGTCCTGCACAAAAGATTAATAATCAAGTTAGCCAGCCTGGGAGTGGGTCCCAGGGTGGTAGCCTGGGTAACAAATTGGCTGCGCAACAGGACACAGAGGGTAATAGCAAATGGAACTCACTCCAAAGAAAGAGGCATTGCTAGTGGGGTACCTCAGGGTTCAGTACTAGGTCCAGTCCTCTTTAATGTATTTTACAGGAGACATTGCAGACCATCTGGAAGGAAAGGTATGCCTCTTTGCAGATGACACAAAGATCTGCAACAGAGTTGATACACAAGGGGGTGGAAAGGATGAGAAGGGAATTGGCAAGGCTAGAGGAATGGTCAGACATATGGCAGCTTAGATAAAGAGTACACAATGGGGGGAGGTACTAACAACAGCAAAAATGGAAAAGGACCTGGGAGTGATCATATCAGATGACCTTAAGATAGGCAAGCAATGTGAGAAGGCACTAAAGAGAGCTTGGGGGATACTGGGATGCATAGGGAGAGGCATCACAAATAGAAAATGAAAAGTGGTTATCCCTCCGTACAGACAGTTGGTGAGACCCCATCTGGAGTACTGTGTGCAGTTTTGGAGACCCCATCTCCGTAAGGACATGGACAGGGTGGAGGTGGTCCAGAGGAAGGCAACAAAAATGGTGCAGGGTCTGCATCAGAAACCATATGAAGAGAAACTAAAAGAGCTTAATATGTATACTCTTGAGGAAAGGAAGGACAGGGGTGACATGATAGAAACTTTCAAGTACCTCAAGGAAATCAACATAGTCCAGGAAGGTAGCATCTTTCAGAAAAGGAGGGGTGCGGAATGATGTTTCAGCAGGGATTTGAAAGTTCTCAGCACAGTGTTCATGAGGTGGGGTAATAACAAGGCTATGCTGACAATTTGGTTGCTGTTTTGGATGAAATGTTTCCACAGCAACATACATGTATGCATCTATGGCGGGATGGGAGCACAGGGCCCTCACAGGCAAATAAGGATATGATTATACCACCTCAATAAGTGAGGAAATTCTTTGCAAAAAAACTGTTAATGCATCAGTTAGGGTTAAAGTGAGAAAAGCAGGGAAATGTGGTGTTAGGGTTCCCAACCCTAACACCCCACCCTACCTTGCAGGCACCAAACCAGGCATGGGATGTGCCTTCAGGATCTCAAGCCTAATGCTTACCCCATTCTCATACACTGTACACATCTCAACTTCTTTGCTGATGAAAGGGGGTGAGCATTAGCCTTGAGAACCCTAAGGCACACCCCACACCTGGTTTGCTGCCTGCAAGATGGGTGTGGGGTGTTAGGGATGGTAACCCTGACACCACATTTCCCTATTTTTGTCACTTTAACCCTAACTGAGGCATTAATGGAGTTTTTTTGCAAAGAATATATATATATATATATATATATATATATATATATATATATGCACTGTAAAAATGAAAACCATCCAGAAATGTTGTTGCTGCTGCCCCTGTAACTGTCCCACTCACCAAACCCTCCATCTCATCACCCACTCCACCCCCAACAAACAGAGCACTGACACTGGGGGTGCCCAATACCCCAGTGTCACCATCTAAAATAAAGAAAAGTGTCCCTCATCATTTTTATATTTGCTTGCACACATATGCAAGAAACATAATGTCACCATACGAGTTTTCGTAGGTGTGCCACCCTCACTTCCAATGCCTTGCTCCTTTTTGCAGGCACGGCTGCACTGCACCAATGAATGTACAAACTATCTATGACAGCCATTCAGATGCAGTGGCGTACAGTTCAGAGAAAAACACAACTACAATCAGTGGTAATAACATGTAGGCAATTTGCATACTACTGTCGGAAGTCAATTTGCATACTGCCATCAGCAGTATGAAAATTGCCTACATGTCAGCAATGCATCTGAACTGCTGTCATAGACAGCTCATTTTGTTCCGACTGAACAGCCCGGTCCCCGTCAGCTCCAGTGCCCACCCAACAAACAACCAGGTAGCACACTAGGAGCCCACCCCAGCATGCTCATGTGCTCCCCTCTACCACAGCACACTGTATGGCTGACAGGGGTGCCCAGTCCCCTGTTGGCTCCACTGCCCCACCAAACAAACTTCCAGGTGCCACGCTGGGAGCCCACCCCAGCATGGCAAGAGTCTGTATGGTCCACGGGAGTGCCCAATCCCCTGTCGGCTCCACTTCCCCCAAACAAACTTCCAGGTGCCACTCTGGGAGCCCACCCCAGTGTGGCAAAAGTCTGTATAGCCCACGGGGTGCCCAATCCCCCGTTGGCTCCTCTGCCCCCCAAACAAACTTCCAGATGCCACGCTGGGAGCCCACTCCAGCATGGCAAAAGTCCAGCATCATCTTTTAAAAAAAAAATAAAAAAACAAAGATAACAAAATAAAACGGTCCCTTGTTGACTCTTGCCCCCCTCCCCAACCCGTGCCCATCCTCTGTGTACCCCACCTGCCCACACACCCCCTCACCCCATACTTATCTCCGGAGGGTGGCACGATGATCTTTGTACCTGGAACAGGTCTGCACTCTTCAATGCCAACCACGAACTGAAGAAATGCCAGTAAGCTGTATAATGACATAAATGTTTTTGGTTTTTTTTTTACTTTGGTGCATATCTCGGCCATTTTGAGGAATTTGTTCACCAAATTTTCAACATGGGGTTCTTGGGACCCCACCTCATGAACTCAGTCACTGTCATTTTGTTATTCTGTCCCAAAAGGTGATTTCGTGGTCACTGCATGGAACCACCTTTTGGGACTGATTAACAAAATGACAGTATCACAGTTCATGAGGTAGGCCCCCAAAAACCCTATGTTGAAAATTTTGTGAAGAAATTCCCAAAAATGAGTGTTTTACGAGCATGCGTTGTGCAGTTCCTACACACGTTCGTAACTTGGACTATTTTTAATATTTTCACTCCAGATTTTCAACATTGCCATTTTACCACACCTCCTTATGAACAATACAGCTGTCATTTTTCACATCTTGCCCAAAATGTGTTTTCACACATGTAGCACACAATGGCGCTGTCGGTGTGTGAAATCAATGTTCAGGACAGATTAAGAAAATCACAGTGACACTGTTCATGAGCAGAGGTCTTAAAATGGCTATGTTGAAACTTTGGAGGCAAAAGGACCATAAAATGACTATGTTACGAGCGTGCATTGCGCAGTTGCCACGCACCCTCATATGTTCATGAATTTGTAATATTTTCAGTCCAGATTTTCAACATTGGCATTTTTCCACACCACCTTGCGAACAGTACAGCTGTCATTTTTCACCTCCTGGCCGAAATGTGTTTTCACACTTCTGGCACAGAATAGTGCGATTGCTGTGGGAAATCAGTGTTTGGGACAGATTAAGAAAATCACAGTGACACTGTTCATGAGCGAGGTCCCAAAAATGCCTATGTTGAAAATCTGCTGTAAAAAATCCCCAGACTAATTACATTATGAGTGTGCCTTGCGCAGTTTCTACACGTGCTCATGACTTCACCAGTTTTTTTATATTTTCACTCCAGATTTTCAATATTGCCATTTTTTACATCTCCTTATGAACAGTACAACTACCATTTTTCACATCCAGTTCAAAATGTGTTTTCGCACTTGTGGCGCCAAATGGCGCAGTCGCTGTGCAAAATCACCTTTCAGCTAACGAACTGATAGTATCACTGTTCATGTAGTGGGGTCACAAAAAGCCCATGCTGAAAACCTGGAGTAAAAATACCAAGAAATGCCCAGGGTGTTAGGGTTTTCAACCATAATGCCCTACCCTGTAGGGACTGACAGGATCAGGGGTGTGACTTAGGATTGTCGACAGTAATGCTCATGCCATTCCACCCCCACACCCACCCTGCAGCCAGTGACAGGCATCGAGGTGCACCTTGGACCCTTTGGCCCTGGAGTTCACCCCATTCTCTTATACTGCACCCATTTCAGCGTATTTCCTTATGGAATGAGGTGAATGTAAAGCTCAAACACCCCAAGGCACACCTCGACACTTGTGTCTGCAGGGTAGGGTGAGGTGAAATGTCGTGACCATCATGGGCGACAACCCAAAGGCACACCCCAATGCCTGTCCATCTCTGCAGGGTGGGGTTGGAGTTAGCGTCAGTTCAATACTTCACTGCCATTCCTATACTGCATCTGTCTAACTCCTGCACTTCCACTGCTAATGCCAGCAAGCAAACATTCGGCATTGACAAATGCTTGTTGAATTTAGTTCTGTAAAAGCAGATTTGTTTGTTTTTGCAAACTGGCAAGTTAGGCTTCAGTAACATTCTTTGAATCAGTAATGAGGTTAAATAACTCTGACAGAGCTGGCTGTGCAGAACCTGAATTTTTAGCTCTTCCAACTGTCTTTAACTTCAAACAGGTTACGCCACATTGGAACTCTGTTCTGTAAAGCAGTGTCTCGGCTTCCCCAGAGCTGGAGTCCACCATGAACTCTGGCCTGAAACAGCTCCGCCAACTGCTGCAATACAAATTTGTCAGTTCTCCTGAGATTTTCTTGTTTTTCACAACTTTTTATTTTCAGCCTTGCTGAGCTTCCGTTCTGAAGATATTTTATAAAACAAGATGAAGAAGTTCAACTTAAAACTTGCTAGAATTTAGATTTTTTTTTACAAACTCAGACAGAGAGAGCTCAAACACACCACATCTGATCAGTTCAGCAGTTAGCTCTGCCCCCTATCTGCAATGTCACTTATGAAGACATTTAAAAAGACTGGTCCCAATACTGAGCCTTGTGGCACCCTGCTGGTCACTGTCCCCTCATTAGAGTGAGTGCCATTTATCACCATTCTCTGTTGGCTATCCATTAATCAATTCTTTACCAAGTTTAACACTTGGGATCCCACCTCTACACTGTCCAGTTTCTTTATCAGCCTCCTATATGGCACATTGTCAAAGGGCTTGATGAAGTCCAAGGAAGCCACATCCTCTGCCCTCCCCTGATCTATCTCCCTGGTCACCTACTCGAACAAATCAATCAGATTCATCTGGCATGACTGCCCCCCATGTGAATCCATACTGTCTTTGGTTTTGCAACCCACTGGATTCAAAATATTCCATTACCCTTTCTTTTAACAGGGTTTCCATTACTTTCCCCACCACTGATGTGAGACTGATTGGTCTATAATTATGCCTCCTCCCTGCTTCCACTCTTATGGAGAGGGACTATGTTAGCTCTCCTCCAGTCCCCTGGAACCACTCCTTTGTCCTGCTTCCAGTGAGTTTTTGAATAAGGCTGTCAGTGGTGCAGCAAGCTCCTCCCCTAATTCCCTTAGCACCCCTGGATGTATCCTTTTTAGTCCCATTGCCTTATCCACCTTCAGGTTTTCAAGTTCCTTCAGGACTCTTTCTTTTTTAAATGGATGTGTGTTCACCTCCCCCTCCTGCTGTTTTCCTACTGCTCCTTGTTGGTCCGTCCCCCCTCTCTGCATTGTGAAGACTGAGCAAAAGTACCTGTTCAGGACGTCAGTTTTTTTCTGATCCACCTCTGCAGTCACCATCTGCCATCCTGCTCATCTTCACTGTTCCTCCCCTAGCCTTCCTCTTCTTGTTTATGTAGCTGAAAAAAGTCTTGTTCCCTTCTGCCACTTCTTTGACTAATCTTTCCTCTGTATAAACCTTTGCTTGCCTTACTGCCCTCCCTGCTTCCCTCTGTTTTATCTGGAATTTCTCCCTATCCTCCTCCTCCTATGTTTCTTTGTACCTCCTGAATGCTGCCTTATTTATGTTTGCTTGCGCACGCAGCACCCAGGAAACATATTCAGATAGTAGAGCATTGCAGAGGTGTGGTAGTGTTGTGGCCAATGCAGTAGCCACTTTAATGGGCACGTCCCTCAGCCACCAATTAATGCTGAAACTGCTGATGATGGCAGTTTCAGAGCGAGTGTCGCACTTGAAAGAAATCTGCCACTGCAATCAGGGGCAGATTCTTCATTGCAGCGTCAGCTCCCCCCTCCCTCCCAACCAGGAGCACAGCAGGACAACAAATTTAAATGTTAGCTCCCTCCCACTGCTGTTGCCCGCCCCGCAGCCTCCATTCCCCGCACCGACATAAACCCTCCCACCCCTCCCACTGCTGCTGCTGCCTGCCCTGCACCCTCCATTCTCTGTTGCACTGGCATAAACCCTCCCATTTCCTCCCACTGCTGCCGCCCGCCCCACACCCTCCATTCTCTTTCACACCAGCATACAACCCTCCCACTGCTGCTGCCCACCCTGCACCCTCTGTTCTCCATCGCACCGGCATGAAACACTCCCACTTGCTCCCACTGCTGCTGTCTGTCCCACACCCTCCATTCTCTGTCCCACCGGCATAAACCCTCCCACTGCTGCTGCCTGCCCTGCACCCTCCATTCTCTGTCACACTGGCATAAAACCCTCCCACTCCCTCCCAATGCTGCTATCCACCCTGCACCCCCTGTTCTCCATTGCACTGGCATAAAACACTCCCACTAGCTACTACTGCTGCTGCCTGCCCCACACCCTCCATTCTCTGTCGCACCGGCATAAAACCCTCCCACTCCCTCCCACTGCTGCTGCCCACCCCACACCATCCCTTCTCCATCCCCTCCCAACATCGTGGTGCTCAAGTCCCGTGTCACCATGTATCCCCTCTCCCCCCATTAATGTGACATGCTAGGAGCCCACCCCAGTGTGCCAAAAAATAGTTCTTTAATGTTTTCTACATCGTAATGCCACTCCTGGTGTCAGATGCGCTGCCCCCCATGCCCTACATTCTCAGCTGACCTGCAAAAATGAAAATAGTCCCCTGACATTTTTTTAACCTAAAAAAAAAATGGTCCCTTGTTGTTCCCATCAGCCCCCTCCCCCAACCCGCACCCTCCTCTCTGAATCCCACCTCCCGTGCCCTCCTTCACCCATACTTACCTCTGGAGGTCACAATCCCTGGTCGGCATTGATCTCCCACCCCAGTACTCTAGCACCTGGGAGCCCAGCACAGCATGCTGAAATCTGTTTTGTTAATATTTCACATGCAAAAAGAAAACAGTCCCCTGACATTTTTTAACTAAGAAAACAGTCCCCGCACCCCCCTCACCCATACTTACCTCCGGAGGTCAGGAACAGCAATCTACTGTGGAACGGGAATATGTCTGCACTCTTTAAAGACCAACCAGGAACTGAAGAAATGACGGTAAGCCCTGTAATGACAGTCAATGGGGGTTTCCAACTTAGGTTGATATCTCAACCAGTTTTTGGAGTTTTGGTCCCACATTATGAACATGAGGTTCTTGGAACCCCATCTCATGAACACTGGCATAGTAATTTCATTTCTCAGTCCTGAAAGTTGATTTCGCTGTCACTGTATGGAATCACCTTTTGGGACTAATTAACAAAATGACAGTGCCACTGTTCATGAGGTGGGGTCCCAAATAGCCCTTCTTGCAAATTTGGTGAAAAAATTCCAGAAATGGCCAGCCCAGTGGTGCTGAGGGTTGAGGTGCTGGATGCCACACCACGCGCCACACCAGCAACCCGGGTTCAGAAACGGACTTGGGTCCTGGGGGTTGGCAGTGGGCAGGAGAGGACTGAGCATCCTGAGGACTGCTCTCCTCTCCTGGGAAGGGAGGTTGTCACTCCATGCAGCTTCAGCAGCCCCTAGTGGAGGCTGGTGGTCACAGTTCAATGTGGAGTGCATTCAAGGGGCTGGGATCATTGACAGATGTTCTGCAAGTGGGTGCAGGAGTGCACCCGCATTGTGCTGGACATCAGTGCATGTCCGTGTTCCCAGGGGCAAGCAGCAAGGAAAAATCCCCACTCCTGGGGATGGGAAAAGGCACTTCTACCTCTGAGCTACACTCCCAACAGTGGGCCCTTTCCTCTCTGCCCCTGACTCACAAAGACCAGCATGCTATACTGTAAGATAGCTCTCTCTGGGCGGATAGTGTGGCCATTCCCCAGGAGGTTCAGATTCGGGGGTTGTGCTGGTTGGTGCAAGGGAGAGTGAAGGTCTCAGGTGAGAGGTAGAGCTCAGAAGGTGGGAGGATGCCAGAGAGAGTTTCCCATTATGTGGTGCAGAAATAGAGTAAGAAAAAAAACCTCCCAAAATGACGGCGTTATGAGCATACATTGCGCAGTTTCTACGCACGCTCGTAACTTCATCAATTTTTAATATTTTCACTGCAAATTTCCAACATTGCCATTTCTTTACACCTTCCCATGAACAGTACAGCTATCATTTTTTGCATCCTTCCCAAAATGTGTTTTTTACCTGTGGCACAGAATGGCGTGGTCACTGTGCGAAATCAACTTTCGGAACAGATTAACAAAATCACAGTGACACTGTTTATGAGGAGAGGTCTCAAAAAGACCATGTTGAAAATTTGGTGAAAACATTGCAAAAAATGACTGCGTTATGAGCGTGCATTGTACACTTTCTACGTAGACATGTAATTTCACAGTTTTTTTTCATATTTTCACTCCAGATTTTCAACATTGCCATATTTCCATACCTCTTCATGAACAATACAGCTGTAATTTTTCACATCCTGCCCAAAATGTGTTTTCACACCCTGGTGCTGAATGGCACACTCTCTATGAGAAATCATCTTTTGGGATTGAGTAACAAAATGATTCTGCCACTGTTCATGAGGTGGGGGTCTCAAAAAGCCCATGTCGAAAATTTGGAGTGAAAATACCAACAAACATCCAGTGTGTTAGGGTTTCCAACCATAACACTCACCCTGTACAGACTGACAGGCATTGGGGGGGGGGAGACTTGGGGTCATCGACCTTAATATTCACGCCATTCCACCCCCACGCTGCAGCCACTGACATGCATTGAGGTGTGCCTTGGGGTCTTCAGCCCTAATATTCACCTCATTCTCCTATACGTCACCCAAGTCAGCTTATTTCCTTAGGGGATGGGGTGAGCACAAGGGCCGAACACTTCAAGGAAAACATCCTACCTCTCAGGAGTCTTCAATACTCATGCGTTCTACTTTCTCTCTCAGTGTGTGGTTTTCTCCTCCCCAAAAGTTACGCACTGGACCAGGAGCTCCACACTGTACCTTTACTGTCTCAGGAGACCCCAGCAGTCCTGCCCCAGGAGAGATAAATACTGCAACAGGAATCCAACTTATGGAAAAATGAATTAAACTGAAACATAAAGGGGAAAAGAAGAATCTCATTTCATTTGCTTTCCTTATCAGCTAAATAAGGCACATAACTATTATTTTCCTGCCCAAACTGGCTTTTAATCAGTGCCTGCACTGCCAATGATTTCTAGCAATACAGAGGTCACTTATTTTCTTTAACATAGATAATGCAGCTCCATGGGGTGAATCAACTTTTTACAGCATTGACTGGACATTCTAAGGCAGCAGGAAATGATGGATACAAGGCAGTCACAAGCAGGGACGTTTTCTCTCTCTTTCCCCTTGGATGCTTTACCCAAGTGCTCTGGAATTCAGATCCCTGCAATCTCCTGACTTCTCTGGATCTGGTAAGCCCAACTTTGGTTTGTTTTTCCTTACCCAGGTCACTAACTTCTTCCCTGTCATTGGTCATCCCTCCCAAAACCCTGGCATGGTAAAGCAAGCTGCCTCTCCCACCTGGACCCCTGGGCGCTGGCCCGTGCCACAGGCTTCCAGGAATTTTACTGAACTCAGGCCCCGACCCACTTCCAAACGGCTGGCACTATACCCGGTGCTAATGCAACACCTGCCACCTCCATTCAGCTCTACCTCAGCACATACTTTCTCACGGGTGGCCCAAATCACTCCAGGTTGTGCTGGTCATCTTTCTTAAGGGTCCCTACCAGGTACACATCCCCCCCTTTACACCACCTGGGCTTGTGTTAAGCTCCAGCATGGGGTATTCCCTCCAAGGTCTGCCAAACAGCCTGTGACTTGTATGGCTGTCAATGTATCGGTGCCCCAGGGCCCACCCCTCCAAAGCAGGCCCCATAAACTTGGGTGAAAGCCCCCCCCCTCGTACAAATCCAGACCACCCTGCCATGCCGCAAGGGGAACCACTACCACCGTCTCCTCTCCTGGGAGAGTGCTGCCACTGCCCTCCCAGCCCAGACGACATGGGGGTTACACCTTCTAGGGGTCTGTAAGGGCTCCTGCACTTCTCTGGCCTACAGAACCACCCACTGTTCCTGCCCCAAATGATGCAGGACCTGGCTACAAACTTCCCCTAGAGAGCTCCATTCCTCCAACTCCTCATCAACCACGACACATGAAAAACTGTCCTGACTCTACTTTTCTTGGGGGTTTTACCCACTGGCCCTCCTGGACCATCGAGTTCCCTTACATGCCCACCTCATCTACTACTTACACTATGCTTCCAGCCTCCCCCTTCCAGTCCCAGGCATAATGCCCAGCCTGGAAAGTCCCTGATGCTTCCTGTCTGCTCCCTTATATACTCCCTAAATCTACTCTCTGCTGCCACCTTGAGGCATCCAGTAGCAATATTCCCAGAACAGCAAACCCACCTCCAGCTCTGGGGTAGGAAGAGGAAAGGGATGCCTAAAATGGGAACGTAAGCCCCTCTCTAGAGACGGGGGCTTACATAAATAATGACAAAACATTCTTTCACAACACAAGTGAGAAAACAAAGTCCAAGGAGGTGTGACAAAAAAAATGACTGGGGAGGCCTCACAGCGGAGGATGGCACTGAGAAGATAAATATCCTGAATTAATTTTCTGCTCGGTCTTCACAGTAGAAAGAGAAGGGGTCACTACCAGAGGGTGGGGTCAAGTTTTGGGGCAATGGAGCAGAAGTTGGGGGTAAGAGCATTGAGGCTAGAGTCCTTAAGGGACTGCAGGGCCTAAGTGTAAATAAATCCTTGCAGCCATAGATACAGAGATGTTTACGGACAGAAAAAGACTCAAAGTCCATCAAGTCTGCCTGGTTTTGCACAGGCTCTCACAAATGTTACACTAGCTGGGCCTTGAGTAGTTGAATCATCTTTCAGTTCTGTGTAAATTAATCCTCCCACCCATCCATATAGGCTCCTGCCCCTCTGCTTGTCATCTGTACCCATGTCATGTGTTTATACCAGCCTCTCTTAACTTGCAGATTTCTAAACACAGATCAGCTCCTCTGGCAGATGGTTCCACTGTTCCTCTACCCTCTCTATGAAGAGGTATTTCCTCATACGCTTTTGAAATCTCCTCCTCAATAATGTGTAGTTGTGGCCCCTTGAAGAGTTGCTGTTTGTCCACCCTGTTAACACCATTCAGATATTTGAAGGCTTCAATCATGTTTCCCCTCTCGCTCGCTCTCCTAGCTGTAGTGAGTACATGCTGAGGTCAGCCAGTCTTTCTTCATAAGTCCTTCCCTGCAAGCCATGTCTCATTTTAGTCGCTGTCCTTTGGATCAACTCTAGGCAGTCCTTGTCCTTTTTTAGGTGAGGGTTCCAGAGCTGCATGCAGTGCTCTAGATTTGGCCTCACCATGGACCTGTAGGGGTAGGATCACGTCCTTCCATCTGCTGGAGAGGCTGTATCTGCATCCCACCATCCTGTTAGCTTTCCCATATTGTATGCCCCATGATATTGGGCTGAGGTCCTGAGGATGTTGCTAAATATCACTCCTAGACATTTCTCCTCTGAGGTCTGCTTCAGTTGTACCCCCCATTCAGTACTCAAACTTCATATTTCCTCTCCCCAGGTATGTAACCTTGAACTTTTTGGTGTTAAATTTCAGCTACCAGATCTTACATGATCTTTCAGGTTTCCCTAGATCTCTTTTTCCTTCCCCTATATCTAACCCACTATCCACCTTGACATATATCTTGGTTCCATCCACAAACAGAGACATCCTGCCCTGAATGCTTTCTCCAATGTCATAAATAAACATTGAAAATTACCAGGCCCAAGACTGACCCCTGCAGGACCCTGCTTATACACCTCCAACCTCAGAGTATGCACCATTTAGTAGCACCTATATTGTTCTTCCCTTAGCCAATTCCCCGAATACCTAGTGACTTTTTTCCCCCTTACAGCTAATTCCCTCAGTTTTATTACGAGCCCTATTGTGGGGCAAGAGTCGAAGGCCTTGCTAAAGTCCAGGCCCAGGTATCCAGCACCTGTTAGTGCTTGCAACAAGGCATGGAAGAAATCAGCAATGTTTATCTAACAAGCACAGTCTTTCAAAACACATGCTGCTACTGTAGTTGTCCTGGAGTCCATGGGACTTCAGGAAGTTTATCAGCTGCACCTTGAGTACAATCTCAAGAAGCATCCAGACAATATAAGTTCAGCTAGCCAGTCTATAATTCCCCTGCTCTTCCCCCGTCCATACTCTTGTCTAGGGGAACAATACCTACCACCTTCCAGTCCCTGGAGAACTGTTCCCATCTCAGTTGAGCAATTAAAAAAATCTGCCAGGGTTGCTGCCACAGCCTGCCCCTACTCCCTAGTACCCACTGGTGCAACCCAGCTGATTCTGGAGACTTACCCACTTTTAACGTATTCAGCCCTTTGAACACTATTTCCTCTGTAACCGTACCCATCTCCATATCTGTTTCCTGCCCAACCTGGATCCTGCACTCTGGTGGTGACCCCTCCTCTTGACTGTGAAGAATAAGCAGTTTTCATCCATAATATCTGCTTTCTGCCTATCTAGCACCACCCATGCCGTACCCTTTTTAACCCTCTCTTTGCCCACCTTGTTATTTCTACCTTTCAGACATACCTAAAGAAGGCATTATTGTTCTCCTGCACCCCTTTTGTGATCATATGTTACATCTCTGCGAGGGTCCTCCTTACTGTCTTACTAACTTCCTTTATTTTGACAAGGTAAATCTCCCAGCTTGCCTCCATCCATATAGATTTATAAACTTTGAAGGATGACTTATTTTTCCTCACTGCTATCCCAACAGCCTTAGAAAACCATATAGGCTTCACATACCTTTTCCCTGACAGCCATACAGTTTTCTTCCAGGGTACTAAAAGAGGTGGTGCAGGCTCTGAAAGGACCATTGGCACACCTATCCAAGTGCTCCCTGCAGCCAGGGGTGATGTCAGGGGACTGGAGAGTGGCAAATAAGGCAGAACTGCAATTCACAGTTTTTACCAGTTGCACATACAGAATGGGGAGCAACCCCGAAAAAGTGAACAATTGCCAAAGGTTATAGTGCACTCCTGTGGGTAACTGTGGCTGTATGGGTCCCACTTACTGTTGAATAAAGGAACAATTCCCCACACCCAACAGTGGTGCCAATAAAGATTTACTGAAAAATAATCTCCATAAAGCCAACTACAGCTCGACTGGTGAGTGGCAGATGTGGTGTCAGGCCAGTGAGTCTTGACCTCCATAATGGAGAAACTACTGGACAGCCCATAATCAAGGAATGGAGAGTGAATTTCCTAGAACTACATGGATTGCAAGACAAAAGAACATGGTTTAATTAGGGGGATGGCCATGTCAACAAATTAGATAGATTTCTTTAGTTCAGTGACACAGGTGGTGGACAAGAGGCAGGTAGTGGATGTCTTTTACCTGGACTTTAGTCAGGCTTTCAACTCAGTACCACATTGGAAACTGGTAAAAAAGGTGGGGAGCTGAAAATATGGGGTAAAACAGGCAGGTGGACAGGGAGCTGGCTGGAGAGGAGATCCCAGAGAGTGATGTTAAATACAACATTTTCAGGCGTCAAGGTCACTAGTGGAGTTCCCAATGCTGTCTTATGATCTACGCTTCTCAACATGTACATCTCAGTCAAACAAGAATAGGCCAACGGCAAGGTGTGTATGTTTTCAGATGACACCAAACTCTGTGGGAGAGTGGACAGTGAAGAGGCAGGAAGGGGATTTGATCAGGGATATGGAGAGGCTAAAATGCTGGTTGAACAATCCACAACTCAGGTTTAATGCCAAGAAGTGCAGCATCATGCACACAGAGGGGAAGAATCTTACAACTGATTACTCAATAGATGGGGTAAGGATGACACAGGCAACATACATTAATACTACATTGAAGTCATTTTTAGAACATTGTGATGTCAATGAGGAACAAGCTGTGCTTGCACAACTTGTTCCTCAATGACATCACAATGTTCTAACAAGCATTTGTCAATGCCGAATGTCGGCTTGCTGGCATTGGCAGTGCAGGATTTAGAGAGATGCATCATAGGAATGGCAGTGAAATATTGAACTGATGCCAACCCACCCCCACCCTGCAGAGAGTGACAGGCATTTGGGTGTCCCTTTGGCTGTTTGGTAGTGGAGTGCAGGAAAACATGTTGGGCAGGATGTGAAAAATGACAGCTGCACAGTTCATAAGGAGGTGTAAAAAAATGCCAGTGTTGAAAATGTGGCATGTAAATATACCAAATTTGAGAAGTTACAAGGGTGCGTGGGAAATATGCAACACACGCTTGCAACACTGCCATTTTATGGGCGTTCAGCACCAAATTTTCAACATAGGCATTTTAGGACCTCTGCTCATGTACAGTGTCACTGTTATTTCCTCAAAGTGTCCCAAGAAGAGATTTACTTTAGCGACCCGCTATTCTGCGCGGAAGTCTGACTTACATTTTGGGCAGAATATGTGAAATGACGGCTGTACTGTTCATCAAGAGGTGTGGAAAACGGCAATGGTGAAAACCAGAATGAAAATATCACAATGTGAGGATAGTACTAGCGCAGCATGCAATCTGCCAACCCACACCGTAACACAGTCATTTTATGGAGTATCATTACCAAATTTTCAACATAGGCATTTTAGGACCTCTGCTCATGAACTGTGTCACTGTCATTTTCATAATCTGGCCCAAACACTGATTTCCCACAGCGACTGCGCTATTGTGCGCCGGAAGTGTGAAAACACATCTTGGGCAGGATGTGGAAAATGACAGATGTACTGTTTACAAGGAGGTGTACAAAAATGACAATGCTGAAACTCCAGTGTTAAAATATTACAAATGCGCGAAGTTATGAGCCTGCATAGCAACTGCACAATGCACACTCGTAAAACAGGCATTTGTTGAATTTTTTCCACTAAATTTGGAACATAGGCTTTTTGAAAGGCCACCTCATGAACACTGGCACTGTCATTTCATTAATGGGTCCTGAAAGGTGATTTCACACAGTGACTGCAAAATCACCTTTCAAGGCCGATTAACGCCATGACAGTGACAGAATTCATGAGGAGGGGCCCCAAAAACCCCATGTTGAAAATGTTGTGCCGAAATTCCAAGAAATGCCCAAGATATGCAGCAAAGTTGAAAAAACCCTATTCATTCCATTTTACAGCTTACCGGCATTTCCTCAGTTCGCGGTTGGCTTTGAAGAGTGCAGACGTGTTCCCGGTCCACCGAAGATCATCATGCCGGACTCCGGAGGTAAGTATGGGGTGAGGGGGTGAGGGGAGGCAGGGTGCGCAGTGGGTGGGTGCAGGTGGGGTGAGGGGGTATCGAGACTATGAGGGATGGTTTTCATTTTACAAGTTAAAAAAAAACAGGGAAAAACATTGTGGGACAGTTTTCATTTTCCAGGGCATTTGGCACACTGGGGTGGGCTCCCAGCGTGCCACCTAACTGTTTTAGGGGGGGTGTCAGTAGCTGACAGGGGATTGGTCACCCTCATCGGCACACAACACAGGAGGAGAAAGTAATGCCGGTGGGGACTGGGCACCCCGTCGGCAAACAAAGAAAGTGGGCGTGAGCCGAGGGGATGGGCACCCCTCAGCATTCAACAATTGGGGGTGATGCCCGGCCCAGAGTGGGCTCCCCATCAGCACCTAAGACAGCGGGAGGCCGTGAGCCGAGGGGATTGGGCACCCCTTGGCATTCAACATTTGGGGTTTATGCTGACGGGAGGGCCTCCATCAGCACACAAAGACAGCAGGGGTTACCAACAGGGGAATTGGGCACCCCTGATGTCAGCAGACATGAGAGGCCACCACATCGACCATGTCTGAGATGGCGGGCGAAGCACGGCAAACAAAGGACTATCATGGATGACGAGCTTTGCTCGACTGCAGTAGACCTTGCTTAGATGTACCACCTCATTATGTGTATGCAGGTGTGGCGCGCCAGACAAAGGGCTGATTGGGGAATGAGGACGCACTTACTGATGCATGCCCTGCATTCACTCCAACAGTGTGCCAGCCGCCAAATCAGCACTTCTTTCAATATGTTGACTTATGCTGCATGGCAAGCCAACATTAAAATGACTGCAATGTAGTATTAATACTGAACAGATTCGGTCATATTTATCTCTGGAGTACTTCCAGCCATGGATTAGCCAAATACACCATTTGAAATAGCTTTTCATGAGCTCTTAAACTATGTCTCACACCATGATGTCACCTACCTTGACTTCAACAAAGCTTTTGATACTGTTCCACATAGAAAATTGATTAATAAGCTGGGTAGGCTCGGGGTGGGTCAGACGTTTGTCAATTGGGTGACAAACTGGTTAGTGGGCAGAACACAGAGAGTGGTGGTAAATGGTATACAGTCAAAAGAGATGCAAGTCACTAGTGGGATACATCAGGGATCAGCCCTGGGGCCAGTCCTCTTCAATATCTTCATCAGTATCATTACAGAGGGACTGGAGGGTAAGGTTTGCCTGTTTGCAGATTACACCAAGATCTGCAACAGAGTAGATGATCCAGATGGGGTGGGCAGAATGAGAAGAGATCTGGATAAACTGGCAAAATGGTCAGAAGAATGGCAAGTGGGGTTTAATGCAAAGAAGTGCAAGATCATGCACATAGGGAAGAGAAACCCTGAAGCCACCTATAGGTTGGGAGGGGAGTTGCTGGCAATCACAAGGGAAGAAAGAGACTTGGGCATTGTCATCACAGATGACCTGAAATCATCCAAGCAGACCACTAAAGTAGTAGGTAAGGCTAGGGGGATGTTGGGGTGTATTAGTAGGGGTATCACAAGTCGTACCAGGGAGGTAATAATCCCTCTTTACAAGACACTGGTTAGGCCCCGTCTGGAGTACTGCATGCAGTACTGGAGGCCGCACCTGCACAAGGACAGTAACAAAACGGAGACAGTCCAGAGAAGGGCAACCAAAATGGGGGCAGGGACTGCATCAGAAAACATATGAGGACAGAGTAACAGAGCTCAATATGTAAACCCTAGAGTAAAGGAGGGAGAGAGGCGATATGATCAAAATATTTAAAGATCTTAAGGGCATTAACAAGGTGAAAGAGTCTAACATGCTTCAATATAAGAAAAATAGCAGGACAAAAGGATGCAGCATGAGATTAGAGGGTGGCTGATTAAGGAGTAATGTGAGAAAGTTCCTTTTCACAGAAAAGGTGGTGCATGCATGGAACGGCCTACCACAGGAAGTGGTGGATATGAATACAGTGCAGGGCTTCAAACAGGCATGGGATAGGCATAAGGGAGCAATACAGATGAGTATGAATGGATAGGCCATTGACAGAGTAAAGGCCTATGGCACATTCATAAGGTAGAAAAAATGGGCAGACTGGATGGGCCTTGCGGTCCTTATGTGCCGTCAACTTCTATATTTCTGTGTTTCTGTATATGAATGCTTTATTTTAAAGTGTTAGCTCGACCACATCATCTGTGAGAGAAAACTGTGCTATTTGAGTAAACTGTTCCACAGAGCTGCAGTGGGGGGCACTTTATGCAATTTTCTATCTGTCATGTTTTTTGTTTGTTAATTGAGGCTAGATCTCCCAGTGTCACAATTGTACCCATATCTCTGTCCCCCACTCAGATCACTCATACAGTGCTCTCTGTGATGAGGCCATTCTTCCCTGACACACTGAGCAAGAGACCCCAGGTTACATAGACACATAGATACATAGACAGTGTCGGCAGATAAGGGCCTATGGCCCACCCAGTCTGCCCATTTGAGCTTGTAAGTTCAGTTTATGTTTTCCTAGAAGTCTGTTGCCCCTTACCTCTGACCTGCAGAATTCCTTTATGTCTATCCCATGCATTCTTAAATCCCGTGATTGTTTCAGCACCCACCACTTCCTCTGGCAGGGTGTTCCACTTGTCCACCACCCGTTCTGTGAAGAAATTCTTCCTCACGTTTCCTCTGAATCATCTTCCCTCCAACTTCATCCCATGCCCTCTAGTCCTGGAACATCTTTTTCGCTTAAATATAGTGTATTCTTGCACCTGTTCCTCCCTGTAAAATACTTGTATGTCTCTATCATATCCTCTCTTTCTCTCTCCCAGGGAGTACATGTTCAGTTCCTTCAACCTGTCTTCATAGGACATGTGATGCAATCCATGCACCACCTTTGTTGCCCTCCTCTGAACCTTCTCTACCCTGTCTATGTCCTTACATAGGTTTGGTCTCCAGAACTGTACACTGTACTCCAGGTGGGGCCTCACTAGTGTCTTGTATAGTAGAATTATGACCTCCCTTTTCCTGCTGGTGATGCCCCTGCCTATGCATCCCAGCATCCTATTTGCTTTACCTGCTGCCTTGTCACACTGCTTTCCTACCTTGAGGTCATCAGAGATGATAACCCCAAGATCCCTTCCTGCTTGGTGCATGCTATATCCTCACCCCCCAACTGATATATTGTGCCAGGGTTTTGTGCCCCATATGCATTATCTTGCACTTCTTTGCACTGAATTTCAACTGCCAAACCCCTGACCATTCTTCAAGTCTCTGCAGGTCCCTTCTCATTCTGTCTACACCCTCTGGTGTGTCTACTCTGTTACAGAGCTTTGTATCATCAGTGAACAGTGAAATTCTGCCTTCTAGGTCCTGCGTAATGCCACTGATGAAGATGTTGATTAGGACCGGTCCCAGCACTGATCCTTGTGGTACCCCACTGGTCACTCTTCCATCTGTGGAGTGACAGCCTTTTACCACCACCCTCTGTGTCCTGCCACCCAGCCAGTTACCTACCCCCCACACTACTTTCCTGCCCACACTCATATTCCCCAGTTTGTGTAATAGTCTTCTATGTGGCACAGTGTCAAAGGCCTTGCTGAAGTCCAGATAGGCCATGTCCACTGCCCTCCCCTGATCTACCTCCCCAGTCACCCAGTCAAAACATTAAATGAGGTTGGTCTGACATGACCCCCCCCTCCCCGGTGAAGCCATGCTGCCTTGGGTCCTGTAGTCCATTGACAACCAGATGTTCCACCAATCTCTCCTTCAGTAGTGCTTCCATGATCTTCTCCACTACCGAGGTGAGGCTGACTGGTCTGTAGTTCCCTGCTTCCTCTTTGTTCCCACTTTTGTATAAGGGGACTACATCTGCTGTCCTCCAGTCTTTGGGTACCTCCCTGTTTCCAGTGATTGGCTAAACAGGATAGCCAGAGGTTCAGCCACCACCTCTTAGTTCTTTAAGGACCCTGGGTGCACCCCATCTGGCCCCATTGCTTTATCAACTCTTATTACTTTCAGTTCCTTCAGGACCCTTCTCATGTAAAGGGACTTGTGTCCATTTCTGCACCATTCTCACCCCTTTGTACTCCTTCAGACCCATTACTCTCCTCTTCCTCAGTAAAGACTGAGCAGAAATACCTATTCAATATGTCAGCTTTACTGTTGTCATCCTCCACGCAGCCCCCATCCTCCCCCTTCAGTCTCACTATCCCTCCCTTTGCCTTTCTTTTTTTCACTTATGTACCTGTAAAAGGTTTTGTCCCCTCTACCCAATGATTTTGCAATGTGTTCTTCTGTCTAAGCTTTGGCTCCCTTACTGACCTCCCTGCCTCCCTTTGCTTCTCCTGGTACTTCTCCCTTCCCCTTCTGCCTGTGTCTTTTTGTATTGCCTGAATGCAGTCTTTTTGGTTTTCACTTTCTTTGCTACCTCTTTGGAAAACCATAATGGTCTCCTCTTCCTTTTCCTCTTGCTAACCTGCTTAATGCATAATTCTGTTGTTCTTGTAATCCCCATTTTAAATACTGCCCACTGTTCCTCAACCCCTGATTCCTGTCCCATTCTCCTTAATGCCTCTTTCAGGTATATCCCCATTTTCCCTAAGTCTGCCTCCCTAAAATCCAGGATACGTGTTTTTGTGTGGTTTGGTTCTGCTCTTTCTGTGATTTCAAACCACAATGACTGGTGGTCACTGTTCCCCAGGTGCTCCCCCACTGTTACCCCCATCACACTGTCCCTGTTTGTGAGCACAAGGTCCAGTATTGCCTTCTGCCGAGTTGGTTCCATGACCAGTTGCTTGAGGAAGGCACCCTGAAGGGAGTCCAGGATAAATCTGCTCCTAGTTGATGCTGCTGTTGGGATGCTCCAGTCAACGTCTGGAATATTGAAGTCTGCAATCAGTACTACTTCACCCTTATCTGCCATCCTTTAGAAGGCTAGCATCAGCCTATCTGTTTCTTCCTCCTGGACTGGTGGTCTATAGACCACACCTGTGCGGATGACTGTCCCCATTTTCCTTTCCAGCTTAACCCACAGTATCTCTCCCCCATTTTGTTCCTCCTGGATCTCTGTGGCCCTTATGTCATTTTTCACATACAGTGCCACTCCTCCTCCCTTCCTGCCTGATCTGTCTCTTCCGAATATGTTGTAGCCAGGTATGGCCATCTCCCCGTCGTGGTTATCATTGCACCAGGTTTCAGTGATGGCCACAATGTCCAGGTCTGACTGCACAATGACAGTCTCCAGATCTTCCATCTTGTTGCTAAGTCTCCTGGTATTTGCACACATGGCTTTCCATGATTTGACCTCCCTAGACTGTTTCACTGTTCTACTCCAGCCCCTTCCTTGGTTGTCCTTTATCCCTGGTTCTCCTTGCTGTCTGCCCTTCTGCTGAATTTTGCCCCTTTTCTGCCTATCCACCTCTTGGGAGCTAATCTCCATCTTTTGCACACTGCTTTGTAGAGATAGCCACTCCTCTGGTCCACTGGTTCCACTGCTACCTGTGGGGGGTGAGCAAGTAGGTACCCTCCTTGCTGGCCTGCCACCCCCCCTTTGCTAGTTTAAATGCTTGTCAATGTAGCCTTTAAACCTATCATTGAGTGCTTGGATTCCCCTCCAGGATGAATGCAGGCCGTCAGTCTTGAACAAACGTCCATTCCTCCAGGTGGGTCCCCAATCACCAATGAATCCAAACCCTTCCTAACAGCACCAGTTCTTCAACCATAAGTTAAAGTTCCTGGTGCATGCACTCCTATGCTCTCCCTTGCCTCTCGCAGGTAGTACTTGTGAGAAAGTGACAGAAGTAGCTACTTGCTTGAGACCCCTCCCCAATTTCCTAATTCTGAATGAGGGGAATACAAGCACTGAGCCATTGGGTTGCTTGCTTGCTGTGTTTGGGTTTACTGCAACCTGCTGTTGCATGCAATAATTTGTAATTGATCATGTGAATTCAAGCTCTGACTGAAATTTGGGAGATACAGAGGTATAGAAACATAGAATTTGTCAGCAGATAAGGACCACTTGGCTCACCTAGTCTGCCCATTTTCCCCTGCCTATACTGCCACCGATGACCCTACCTGATCTCTGGCTACTGCCACTCCACTTCCCTACCAAGATTCCTTTGTGCCTATCCCATGCATGGCTGAAACCCACCACTGTTTTGTGCCCCCACTACCTCCACAGAAAGACTGTTCCAGACATCTACCACTCTTTCAGTGAAGACGTACTTCCTCACATCCCTCCTAAATTCCCCCCTTCCAGCTACATTGCATGGCCCCTTGTTCTTGTGTACCTTCTTCTCTGAAAAATACTCCCATCCTGTACCTTATTCACCCTGTGAGGTATTTATAGATCTCTATCATGTTCCCCTTCTAGGGAGTACATACTGTTATCCCTCAGTCGCTCCTCATCAGGCTTCTGATGCACCCCTGCACCATTTTAGATATCATCCTCTGGACAGCCTCTACCCTGTCTATGTCCTTTCTGAAATGTGATCTCCAGAACAGGACACAGTACTCACACCAATGATCTATACAGTGGTAACACCATTTCCCTCTTTCTGCTGGTGATACCCCCTCACTATACACTCCAACATCCCGTTAGCCCAACTTACTGCCTTGTTGCACTGCCTCACCGTTCTGAGGTTAACCAATATGATTATTCCAAGGTACCTTTCCTATTCTGTGACCATCAATACCGCTTCTCCTATTTTATACTCCACCTCTGGGTTTCTGTGCCCTAGGTGCATGATGTTGCACTTTTTTGTATTGAAACCCTGCTGCAATACCTTTGGCCACTCCACAAGTTTTCTCAGATCTCTGCTCATTTTCTCTACCCCTCTGGAATGTCTACCCTAGTGCAGATTTTGGTATCATCTGCCTAGAGGCTTCCCTTCCCTTTCCTTCCAGCACTTCTGCACTGTTACTTATCAAGCTGTTAAAGAGGACTGGTCCCAGTGCTGAGCCCTAGGATACCCCCCCGGTCACTCTTCCCTCCCTAAGTCAGTGCTGTTTACCACCATCCTCTGTCACTTATCCATCAACCAATTTCATACGCAGTTTACCACCTTAGGACCATACCCAAAACTGCCCAGTTTACTTATGAGCTTCATGTGGTATGGTGTTGAAGGCCCTATTGAAATCTAAGTATGCCACATCCGCCACCCCACCCTGATCTTTTTCTCTGATCAGCCAGTCAAAAAATCAATCAGGTCATATGACATGATCTACCTCCATGAATCCATTCTGCCTCAGGTCTTGTAACCCACTGGATTAAAGATACCCCACAAACCTTTCCTTTTAAAACATCGCCATTAACTTCCACACTACTGATGTCATACTGCCCAGCCTCTAGTTGTCAGCCTCCTCCCTGCTGCCACTTTTATGAAGTGGGACTACATCTTCCCTCCTCCAGTCATCTGGAACCACTCCTGTTCATACCTCTCAACAGTCATGGTTTTTTGGGGATTTCCCAAATTCGACCATGCTGTCACAAGTAGCCAGCAGCTGGTCCTGAATTTAAAGTACGCCATTGGAGCACACCACTGCCACTGTGTTCAATCTAAAAGCAACTCCCTGACTGAGATTCCTGGTGTCTGACGTGAAGCACCCACTCTGACAAACAATCGGATGTGTGCATGGAAAGGCAATAGAGTTACAGTGATGTGCTAAATTTAAAACAATTTTGTTGTAATTAGCACCAACCCAGAAGGTTTCTCTCAGACTGTGATGCCTTCCCAGTGCTGGAATGCCATTTATAGCTGCTGCTGGCCACTTTAACCTGAGCAGTTTCATCATTTTAACCACAGGACCTTCCTATCCAATTGATAAAGTTTCCAGCCTTTCCTACTATGGACAGACTCTTCCACAGACCTTGGTAATCACTGAATATTATTCAATATACAGTATGCATGCACATTTTTAAAAACTGCAGTAGTAGCCAGCTTGGAAGCTTAGAGGGTTGAGGTGCTAACAGTGACCAAAAAGCTAAATTTAAAAAAAAAATGCAGTAATGTATTAGAGGGGAGTAATCCAAAGTTGGATAAATGTAGAAAATGATTTATTCTTCTTCTTAGTAGTCAAAATAGGCTTCTAAAGGGCCATATTGCTGCAGAGTTTAAAATATGCATGCAAGTATTTTCAACACATAACAGAGATTTTTGTTTATTAAAATAAGGGTCCACAATGTAAGAAATCAAATCAGCTTATGCTTTGTAATTCAAGTGATAACACCACTCGGCTAGAGCACCCGACCACAATTCCAAAGCCGTATGTAATCTGAAGGTAAACAAACATAGCTGGCAACTTTTGCAGTACCTACAGCCTATCCGTTAGCCCAGCGGTTTCATCACTTGAATTACAAAACATAAGTCAATTTAGTTTCTTACATTGCAGACCCTTATTTTAATAAACTGAAATCTCTGCAATCTGCTGAAAATGTTTGCATGCATATTTTTGAATGCTGCAGGAATACAGTCTTCTGGTAATCTATTTTGACTACTAAAAAAAATGAATAAATAATGTTTCTACATTTATCCAACTCTGGATTCCTTCTGCAGTTTTTGAGTGTGGGTTTCTGTCTTTGAAGCATAATGCCTCCCCAGTGAAAAGATAATCAAAATGGGACTACGCATACCACAAAACAGCTGAAGCCTGTGGTGTACGGCCATCTTTTGCCCCGCTCCCATTTTCTTTCCCTGTAGGGAGAAGGACCCTCTTGGACATATTCTGGGACTGATCTGGTGGCAGCAGTCATTAACTGGGAGGCCTCACAAGAACATTCCACCTGTGGGGCTGTGACACTGGGGAAGGAGGCATGGCAAACCCTCCCATATCATGGAGGGAGAGCAAGCAGCTTTCTGCATGAGTGGCTCTCGCTGGAGTGGCAAGAGTGACCAGCAAGAGGCTGCTTACAAATTTTTGGGTTTGTTGTGTTTCTGCTGTTCAGCCAGTGCAAAAGCCATTAGTTAGTGAGTACATAAATGATCTTCCAAAATCCTGTTCTGAAGACACAAAAATCTTTTTGTATGCTGACTATACTATAGTATATACACAGCACAGAGATAATAAATTGGACATAGACGTTTTACAAAGGGATTTTCATGCAGTGCAGAGAACTCTTCAGGAGTTAAGGCTCCTACTGAATGAATCAAAAACACAATGGTTACTTTCTGAAAAAAGGATTAATAGAACAGATTCGAAAGAATATAATATTCACTCTATATTGGGGCAGTAATAGAAAGGGTATATCATTATAAATATTTGGGTTTCATATTAGATAGTAGACTCTCCTTTGAATTGCACCTGAATTATATATCAAGCAAACTGAGACAGCTGTTAGTTTTTTCCATAGAAATCAAGCTATATTTAATTTTAAATTGAGAAAGTTGTTGGTTACATTACTATTCTTACCAATTCTCGATTACAGAGATTTTATTTACAATAGTACCTCAGGGACATTATTGAAGCTGTTGGATTCATTATTTAATAGTGCAGTGAGATTTGTTACAGAATTGTCCTATAGAACTCACAGTTGCATTTTATATGAAGAGATAGGTTGGACCTCCCTCCCATAATGAAGGGAAGACTATTTATATATTTTTGTTTATAAGTTTATATTAGGTTTACGACCCTCTTTTTTTATTGTGTAAATGACAGCATAAAACATTATCAAAATATACTCTGCAATCCTCATCCACTAAAAAATACCAAATTCCTAAAACAAGAACTGAAAAAAGGGATAAATCTACAGTTGTTCTGGTACCAAAAATTTGGAATTTGATTAAAAACAAGATTAATTTCTGTAAACTGCCATCAATGGCACTCTTCCGAGCACTACTACTAAGTTCCTACAGTAGGCACTGTAACTGCTTTGGTTAAAACATCTTGAATTATCCAAAACTGTCTTAATTATATTAATGTTTTAAACATAAGATTGCAACTCTATTTGTGTAGTTTGTCATTTTGTATTGTTTTTATATATTTGGACACATTTGTAAAAGAGAATGTATTTTCTCAATTATGCCATCCAATAAACAAATTGATTGATAATTGATTGAGTACTGACTAGAAGTATAGACACGGGTAGATATTTAATATCAAACACTGCAGTTTATGTAACAAATGTAAAGAATACATCACGGCAGTATGAAGTATCTTTAATGTTTTGGGCCTTAGGCCTGGTGGAGATAACTATGAGTCAGAAGTATGAAATTAACATGTTACCGAACCGTACTAACAGAGGTCTGCAGATGTGCTCGATAGCCAGAACACTTTCACGGTTTAAGACTGTATTAGTAAATAGGAGGAATAATTTCTCCAATACTTGGAAATCTTATATAGAATTGGTACTATGGTTAAACAACTTCAAAAGTGGACAGCAACACCATGAGAAGTCTTCCCTAGCAGTTACGTTAACAATGGGGGGAGGGACTGAGTCAAATTCAGGTCCACCAAATGAAAACCATTTAAAAATTATTCAAGAAAATGTATGTAGTATTTCACAGAAAATAGAAGAATTCAGGATCTGGATAGGTAGAGAATCCGATATAATAGGATTAACTGAAACATGGCTACACAAGGGTGTTGATAATGAGGAGATAAAAATTCAAAACTTCAAATTACAGAGACTGGATAGAGCAAAAGGAGGGGGTGGAGTGATGGTATATATTGGGAACCATCTTGGAAATTTTAAAACCATCTTGTCCGAAAACATCAAAGGCATAGATTGTTTATTAGTTGAGGTGGTAATCTGATAGTAGGTATTACTTATGATCCACCCAAAATGAAGCTTCAGAGTTTCGATACCCTGTACAATAAAATGGCAGACCTAGTGGGACATTCTACAATAGTCCTCATGGGAGACTTTAATGCAAGATGGGCACAATGCAGACGACAAAAGCTAGAAGAATCCCTAGCCCCATAAGATTAAAACAAATAATCTTAGATCCATCTAGGACTACGTTAACAAAGTAATACACAAAGAGCTCCTTACTGGATTTAATTTTCATCTCTGTTGGTTTAGAATTACTTGAGTCTAAAGTTATGTTACAAAATTTAAGTGATCACTGTCCAGTTAAGTGCCATATTATAGGGAATAAATGAAGCTTAACTGAACCAGTTATAAAATGGATAAGACAATACAAACATTTTAATATACAATGATATAAGGATAGTTTAAAAGCAGTTAGATGGGACCAACTGAACATTATTCCCGACATTGAAATGGCTATTCAGTACTTGTCTAATACATTAACACAAATAATTAATGGTTAGTCAAAAAACAAGTAATAAAAATCTTCCTTGGATTTCAGACAGACTCAAAAGAAAAATCAAAGTTAAAAAAAGACTGGAAAAAGGCAAGGCAAACTCAAAATGAGGAAGACTGGAACACTTACAAAACATGGCATAATAAACATACAGAAAACATTAGATTAGCAAAAAGGAAATATCATAGATGAATTTTGAGTAGTCAAAAACCCCTCAGCAATTTTGGAAATGTGTTAAAAAATTACAACACCCCATAATAGAGCCAAACAAAATTCAGCTGTTGAGAAATGGTGAATTGATACCAGATCAGAGAGAGAGGTTGGAGAGGTTTTAAATGACTATTTTATAAACTTCCCAGACTTAAACATCTGGAGGGTATTATTGCTTTAATATACACACAGTCACCCTGGTCCTAAAGGACATCACATAATGAGCAAATCAGTCCTCCTACAACCAGAACTATCTTTCATCAGTCCCCCTGCAACCAGAACTGATCTTCTATCACAAACATGGCTGCTACCTTTACATTGTAAAAACCTTCAACTGGCCCCTAAAAATAAAACTACCTTAAATAAGAAATAAAATAAATTAATTAAACATTGTTTCCCTGATCATCACACTCCCCTTACACGCATAAACAGATTAGAAACATTAAGTATTGTTTATCATTTTCATTTCAACTGTTTCTTTACTAACAGTGAAAAATCCCCTTTCTGTCTTTACCTGCTCATCAGGGAAATCTCTTCTGCTTGCCCTGACAGTGAGATAATTGAGTCACTGGCTCTAAAACAGGCCTTTGTTGTCTAGATGTACAGTATTTTAGGAAAGTAACATTCTACCAGCGAAACTGAGCAGAATTTTAAATCCCTGTATTCCATGATAAACATTCTATGTCTTGAATGAGGGGGAAAAACAGAAAAAAATGGATGAAGAAAGTAGGCAATATAGTAATAATTTATAAACAAAGAGAAAAGTTGAGAAAACACAGTTACACAGGCAGAGGCAGACCCAAACTGCTCAAATTTGCAGTCCTTCCAACTCACTAGTTTAGCATTTTTCGGTGAGTTGCTATTGAATCAATTTTACCACTCCTCTACCCAAATCTGGAGACTATTTTTTCACCATATTTAAATAAAATAACATACTATTATTAAATTTTTAATAATGTGTCCAGAGTTTTCTTTGATTGTTATAGAAATAGTTGTTACCCATTTTATAAGAGCACTAAGACACTTCAGGGTGTGGGTTGTTGATTGATAAGAGCACTACCCAGCTGCCGTAGTCACTCGACACAAGTGCCTCATGCCTAACAATGCACCTGGGGGCATGCACTTATCAATCAACAACCCACACCCTGCCATGTCTTATTGCTTTCATATTACACACTTCCCCATCCTTTATTCTATATGTCATTTAATGGTATCTCATAAAATACATTACATCAGTGGGGGTATAAGATGCCTCTGTTCAAAGTTACAATATTGTACTCTTTGAGCTTGACGTTCAGTAGTTACTAGGAATTTTGGCAGGGGCTTGTGGTATAGCATGCCTTTAAATGTTCTGTTATAGGAATAATGACCATGTGAACTAATGTGTGTATGGTTACACTTTTGGGTGTACCTGTTCCATTCAGTTGCGATACTGATGGTGGTGGTGGTTGTGTGGTTTTCTTAGCACAGAAAAGAATTATACAGTATTTCAATTTGGTTAAGTTGCTGGTTTATTATGCTTAATTCTATGTTGTCTAGTAAGCACATTCTATATTTTTAATGATTCTGAGCAAGCATTTCTAGCATTTAATGAATCATTCAGGGGCCCATGATACAGAGTGAGCTCTGTTTGAGCTAAAAATGTACAGAAAATGTACTACTTGACTTCTGTTTAGGGAGCACACCCATGCCTGTCATCTGTTTGGTAGCATGCAATTGAGTTTCACATCGAACGCATAACATAAAGATACTTCTTGTAGTGTGCTACACCATGATGTGATATACAAGTCTCACAATGGCACAGTGTGGCGCCACCATACTGAATAACATGAAATGTCCCTAATTTTGGCAATTTGTACCACATTTTTGGTGGGGGGGGCCCTGATTTTGGTCTGAGCAGGTTGAGATGTATGTTCCTGTTTCCAGTGAGTTGTTGAATAGGGCTGCCAGAGGTGCAGTCAGTACCTCTCTGAGTTCCCTCAGCATCCTCGAGTGTACCCCATCTAACCCCATAGCTTTGTCCTCTTTCAGATTCGCAAGTCCTTTAAGCAATCTTTCCTCCGTGAATGAACTTGTATCTATGTCCCTCTCCCCAGTGTTCCTGCTGCTTTTATGTGGTCCATCCCCCATCTTTCTGCGAAGACTGAACTGAAGTATCCGTTAAGGATATCTGCTTTTTTCTAATGTTCCTCAGCACAGTCTCCCTTCCCCCTGACACTCTTAACATCACAATCTCTCCCATCAACTTCTTCTTTTCTTTCACTAATGTGCTTAAAAAAGGCTTGTACCCCTTTGTTACCCCTTTCACTATCCTTTCCTCAGTTTGTGCCTTTTCACCCCTCACCAATTTCAGTGCTTCCCTCTGCTTCTCCTGGTACACTTCCCTACCTTCTTCCCTCTGTGGTTCTTTGTAACTTCTGAATGCTACCATTTTAGTTTTAACTTTTGCAGCCACTTCCCTTGAGAACCATAGCTGTCTCTTTTTTCTCCTCCTGTTTTTTTCTCACTTCTTCCTTGCAGACGTTTGTTACCTTCATTATGCTATCCCTTAATTTGTCCCACTGTTCCTCCATCCCACCCAGGCCACCTGGAACTGTCATCTCAGTGGCAATATTTTTTTTGCTAACTTACACACACGCACACACACACACACACACACACACACACACACACACGCACACACACACACTCTTATTCATTGTTTGCAATGAGAGCAGTACTTCACAGTAGAGTAATTCAAACAGTCTCAATATGGCCCATTTAAAATCCTGCAAATTAAAATGAATGAGCATTGTTCAGACTTCACCTCTGAGATCAGAGTAGCAAAGTGAAGGAAATCAAGCCTCAACTTGCAACATCATCAGTGAGCTCATTCTGACCTCCTAAGGTGGAACTAATTACTACAGGAGGTATATCCTCAACACAAAAAGACTTGTAAGTAATAGACCTAAGGAAAGAAGACCCCCTTGACTGTTTCTGCATGTGGAACTTATTAGTTACACAAACAGTGGGTAAGCAGATAGTATTACTAATGTGGGTTTGTTATACTGTGCTGTTAGAATGTAAAAATGCCCTATAGGTGTAACTATCCCATTATTCTTTTATTGTTCTTTTATATTCTGCTAATTTCTTCCATGCTTCTGCGTATAAAATCCATCAGTCAACATTACAAGGTATACCATTTTACTGTTGTATTTCAGTACTTAAAACATAATATTACTATTGTTCTTCATCGGCCCTAGTACTGTTTGTATTTATTATGTTTTAAAAGGCACCATTGGCAGTGAGCTGTGCTTAATTGTTATATCCTAATAAATAAAATGAAGAGACTATGCTGTTTCCTGCTTTACTACTGTTATAGAATGTTTACTTTTTCCAGTTTCCTTTCAGCTCAGCATGACTCCAACTGATAGGGTGGGAGAGATCAGGTAAAGAACCTGCCAAAACCATTACATCAGTGCTGCTCCACAGGTCAGTGAGTGAAGTGGCATTTCCTTTGGAGAGAAGTCAAAACCTCAACAATATTAGCTAGTGTTAGGGCTGTTAAGATTGTCATTTTTATTTTCCTTTCTATTTTTTGTCTGCATCTGAGTCTACCATCAGCTTCTTGCTTCTCAACTGCTACCCATCATTTTACAGTGCTTTCCTACAATGAGCTCCCTCAAAGCCAGTCACAAGCTGCTATGCAATATCACCCCCACAGGTGAGGTTACTTTTGCAGCCCAGCCAGGACATAATTCAGGTGGTGGTGTAGTAGTAGTAGTAGTAGTAGTAGATTTTATTTGTTTGGGGAGCCCTTACAATAAAATTGGAAATGCAGACATAAAAATAACAGAACAAAGACAATAAATAAAACATACAGTATATATAAAATATCTAAAAATACAGTTAAAAATAGCTAAACTTATTCATATACTTAAATTGTCCCCTCAGACCCAAAAGCTTGTGCAAACAGAAATGCTTTCAATTGACATTTAAATATTTCAATTGACAGTTCCTCCTAGAGATACCCCAGCAGAGAACTCCATAAAGTCAGGGCAGCAACTTCAAATGCCATATCTCCAGAGCTCTTCAGTCTCACTCTGGGGATCTCCAGGAGAGCACCGGTAGCTTATCTGAGGGGGGCAAGACTGGACATAGGGATGCAGGAAATCCTTCTGGTAACGTGGACCCAAACTGTGTAGGGCCTTATAGGTCAAAAGACCTACCATGAAGGTGATGCGTCAATGCACCAGCAGCCATTGCAGTTCGCACAGCACTGGGGTAATATGACTGAATCTGGGATGACCAGTCAACACCTGTGCCACCGCGCTCTGCAGCAGCTGCAGGCACCACAGCACACCACCTCTGACTCTGAGGATTACACAGATGACAGTGAACAAAAGAGAGGGAGGAGGCCACACATTCAGTTAGCCAGTTGGTTGTAGGCTTCAATTGTTTGCTTCAGTTGACTTGCAGCCACTTGATGTCTTTTTCCCCTAATTTGCTCTGACCCATTTCCCATATCTATTGGGCCCATTTATGATTTACCTGGGTGGAGGTACCAGGAGAAGTGTGGCCACCTGTGCTACCAGTGGCACCACCACCAAAAATCCTTAAGTGTTGCTCAAGAGCAGAACACCAAAACAACACACTCCCAGGAAGAAAGCATCCTCACAGATGCTTATTGCCCTCCCTACAAGCCTTTGCTTCACTCAGCTTGAGCTTAAGGCTCAAACTTGTGTCAACAGAATGTCAGGAAGACACACATGGCTCAGTGCTATAGATCAATTTTCATTCTGTATTTCCTGTTTTACAACTGTGAGGTACAGATGGTATCAACACTGATATCCTTTATGCATCTCCCACCTTCAGTTTGGAGTTACAGGTCAAGCCAAGTTGAGTCCCATGTTGTGAACTATCCTGACATGATATGGTCTGGGGCCTATAAAGGGGAGAGCCTGGTAAATCCATGTGCAAGTAGTAGTAGGAAAGCAAGGTGGTAAAGAGAGAAAACATATGAGGACAGATAGACGGAGCTCAATATGTATACCCTAGAGCAAAGGAGGGAGAGGCAATATGATGAAAACATTCAAGCATCTTAAGAGAAATTAGCAAGGTGAAAGAGTCTAACATGTTTCAATATAAAAAATAGCAGAACAATAGGACACATCATGAGATTAGAGGGAGGCCAATTAAGGAGTAATGTGAGGAAGTTCTTTTTCACAGAAAGGGTGGTGAATGCATGGAATAGCCTACCTCAGGAAGTGGTGGATATGAATACAGTGCAGGGCTTCAAACAGGCATGGGATAGGAATAAGGGAGCAATACAGATGAGTATGAATAGATAGGCCATTTACAGAGTACAGGCCTATGGCACATTCATAAGGTAGAAAAAATGGGCAGACTGGATGGGCCTTGTGGTCCTTATCTGCCATCAACAGACTTGAGGCAAAACACATGAGCTCCCTAAAGAGGTCCAAGAGTTGCCCTCAAGAATCAAATGTGACATGGAGAAACAGCATTCTGGTATTTTTGCCAGGATTATTCAGTCCTGGCCCAAACTGACATGTAAGATCTTTCTAGGATCGTTCTGGAGTCACCAGACGATTTTATCCTAACTGCACCTTAAAGTAATCTTGGAATCAACTTACATACTGTATATAGCTGAAGTCATCCTAGAATATATGTGGAAGCAAAAATATTTAGATTAGATTAGTCCAGTGGTGACTCCAGAACTAAGCCCAATAACTATTCTAGGATGGCATCAGGAGAATTCCAGGAAGATACTGGGGTGATCACAGGATGATGTCAGGATTGATCCCCAGTGACCCTGCATGAATTATGGGTTTTACTTGGCACATTATACCATGACTGTTGCACTGCACCAGGGCTACATACTGTAACTGTGCTATACAACTCTGCCATGCACATCAGAACTAGAGATGCTCGGATATGCCATCAGCACATCCAGATATTTCCAGAGTTTATGATTTGGGGAAAGAGGGGCTGACATAGATATTATGAACCCTGTACCAATGGAAAGCCAGATTTGTATTTCTGAGGCAGAGCTCCTGGGCTATCCAGGCCTCAGTATTATAAAATAAAATTAAAAAACAATCTCCATCCCTCTCCAGGTGGCCAAGGTCTATTTCCACGGTCACCAGTATCCCAACTCCAGTCATTTTCTGCCCTCTCTCATCCCCCAAGACACGTATCTCTATAGAAGAGAAATCAGATGGCTCCTGGCCTTGTGCACCAGAAGGTTCATTTTAGAACCCCCCCCAATCCTAGCAACATCCCCCAAAACATTATCTTTTAAGAAGTTGCCCCGAAATGTGGTCGCTGATTGTTTGGGGGATGTCAGGATACTCCATATTCCAGGGTAGCTAGTCAGGTTTCATTTCACTAACCCAACAAGCCAAGCACTTGCTAATACAGTTGTCATGTGACTGTATTACAGTACATGCATGATCAGAACACAGAGGGCACAGATTGATCTGCTTCATTACTTCATTGAGGATGCTAGGCCGACTGACTGATCAGACAACTCCAACCCCCCCCCCCCTTGTCATGTACAGCATGCACTAATACAGCAACAGGATGAGTGCATTTGTTGGTGCTTAGCACATTTTGTGTTGGAGAGGGGGGCCCAACTAGCTAGTCTGGATTTTGGACTAACATCCTCTACCACTCAAAACCATGGATCAGGGGTCAGTGGAGGGACAGCTTGTTAAAAAGATGACATGTTGGGGCCAGGGATTGGGCTAGGGATAGGAAAGAGTTTTCTAAAAAGATGTGTTGGTTCCTCTCACAGTGCGAGGAGTCAGCAGTCAGTTTGATTTCAGTGGAATCATTGGAATAACTGAGGTTTGGAGGGTCCACAAAACACCAGATACTAGGGTGATTATTTTTAGATACAGTATGCATAAAACTATCCTAAAAATTTGCCCCACAGTAGACCTAGCCAACATAAATGGTTTAGGATTTGCACAGCAGCCCAGCTACTGTATAATCCAAACACATGGGGGCCGATTTACTTTGGTTTCTATTGGCTCTTTGTCTGTAACATGTTTCTCTCATTTTGCTGGCCAGTCATCTGAAGAAAAGCATGCACCACATAAGTAAGCAACTGTCAGAGGGGAAATGAGGCAGTATAGCACAGTGGTTTAAGGCTCTGAGCTGCAAATCTGGTGACATCCAGCAGACCAGACCTGGGTTTGAATCCCACAGCTTCCACTTGCATACTGTGTGACCCTGAGCAAGTCACTTAACTTCCCTGTGCTCCCAGGTTGCGCCTGTAAAAAAGCTTTCAGCTTAGTGTGTTTCAGCTGGTTAAATAACTAAAAACAAAACAAACAAAAACACGGTGGCTCAATCAGGGCTTTTCAATGTAGACCAGAGTACTTTAAACATATAAAGGAAGCATAATGAGAAATAGCCCCACAAACAGGGGCCAGTTATGATGCTATCAACCCATAATGATAGGGTCATTAGGTACATGTGAATACTTCAGTTTAAATATTTAGTATTCAAGGGCTAAGTTATTTAGGAATGCATTATTCATGCTAAAGTGTCGGTAAATAAGGCTTTAAAACCCATTGACCTTCGTAGGTAGGCAGAGCTAGCCCCATGGCTACTCAACTCCTCAGTGACTCACTGCTCTTCATTCCCACCTCCTCATCCTCTTCCATAACATGTTTCTATAAGAACAGTTATAAAGAGGTGCTGGCACTCTGCCAACTACCATACGTGTATTTCTGAAAAAAGTCTCCCTAATCCAACTTCTTCTGATCCCTAGAGTGCATCTATCTTAAGTAGCCCTCCTCATCAGACTCTTGATCTGTGACTGGGGCAGCAACAGGAAGGTATAATCTACATAAGTAAGCAGTCCCACCACCCAGTCTTCCAGAATACTGCTGTAAGAACTTTCTGTTATCTGACAGCCTGCAGTCTGCCCATGGGGAGAGGGGACCATCTGAATGTAATTGATTATTCCAGGCAGACCGATTGGATAGGCTGCCTAGCATCATAATGGCATGCAAACTTCTTTCGTTTGATGACTGTCAGCTGAGAGACAGTCAACAATTATGGCAGTGCACTGTGAGTTAAGGAGATGGGGGACCGCTAATGAGCTTTGATTTATTTCCTACTCTTCCATAATCTGGGATCAAGGCTATTTAGGATAACTGCACATTCGGGATTGGGAAAGTTGGATTCGTGTAGGGAGAGGGACATCTTCAATACAATGCACAAGGAAGCTAGCATTATTACAACTGATTTTATGTGGAACAAATAGCATGGCGAGGACTGGACAATGGCAGGAGGCCTCTTGAAGGGGTTGGTTGTGGAGCCCTGGCAAACCGGGAAGGCCTAATATTATTTTACATTTTTTTTAAATTTCCTTGATAGGAATACTCCAAATAGTAGAAAAGGGACATGCAAATAACTTAATTTGAATACTCTGCAAGTACAGTATAAATACTTAGAACCCCCAGATGCTTGCTAACTGTGTATTTATAGTATTCAGTCAAAATTAATGAAAACATTTAAAAGCCCTATCCCTCACCAGTTGTCCAGGACTAATCCTGTGGCCACCCTCCTCCCCAGGTCCAATAATTTCCCACTCTCCACCCCTTCCCCATCTTTACAGAGAGAGAGAGAGAGAGAGAGAGAGAGAGAGACAGAGAGAGAGGTTTGTTTTAAAAATGTCCATTTTCTGGCACTCTGCCCAGAGTCAACACAGTCATTTGAAATACTATTCAAAGGCTATGCCTGCAATTCAGTGGGTGGGAGCAAACAGCCACACCCTCTGCCTGATCTATTTAAGTCAGCTCCCTCCAGCCTCACTCAGAAGTACAGTATCTCTGTCACAGCCGAAGGCTCTTCCAAGGCTCTGTACCCACCCACCCTTTTCTACCAGTGTTTGACTCCCACTTTCCCTTTGGATTGGGACCCCCAGCCCGGATAGTGGGATGGCCACGGCCACGACCGGAGGGTGGTGGTGGGGATTTGTTCCTGCAGGTGGAGCAAGGGGCTCACCAGAGGGTGGGCCGGCCTTGGATACCCAAGGTGAAGGTCTGGGGGGGGGCCTTGTTCAATTAAAGAGGAGGTCCTCTGAGAGTCTGGAGTGGGTGCCTTTGCAAATCATGGAAGGAAAGCTCGGGCATGGACTAACAGCATCAGGAAAGGAAACCGTAAATGGCTCGAAAAACTCCACTCTCTGCAAATCTGGTGAAGTCAAAACTTTTTTCTTTATTGTGGGGCATTGTTACTGGAGAATTTCTGTTTACTGGACATTATTTTATGAAAAACGACTATTTGCTAAGTACTGAAACTTAATACAAATCATCCCTGTGAGAAAGGGCAGAAAAATATTGAAGATCTTATACTGCAGTGGTGGGAGCACACTGCCACTGAAAACAAACTAAGACTGCATCTGGAGACTACAGACTGCATATAAACAACAACAAAAAAATAACATTTAACATTTTAATGATACTTGCTGCTAAGTGTGTGGGGTGATTTGAGGAGGGGGAGGAGGAGTAGTGGGAATTTTGATTTGAGTAAAAGGGTGAATTTATAGGAAATATTGAGATGTGGAGAGATATATGTATAAGTGAGTAAGGTAGAGGGATGAAGATTGTTTTATATAAGTGAGGAAGCTATTTGGTCTAGTGAGTGGGGGTTAGAGTGAGTGATTGAGGGGTAAGATTGGAATAGTGGTGTGTGTGTGTGTGTGTGTGTGTGTGTGTGTGTGTGTGTGTGTGTGTCTGTAGGTTTAAGTAATGTGCCAGGGAGAAACTACTATGGGGTCAGGCAGTACTCCCCCTCAAGACTGAGGGATCTTCACCCTTTTGACTGCCCCCCTTCCTTTTGAGGTGTATGATAGATGCCGAGCGTTCAGCATATTAAGGAGGCAGGGAGTGGAGGATCCTGAAATTCTCAGTGGGGATGGGAGAGGGGTGGACGGATTGAGACAGTGAGGGTCAGGAGGTGCCCTGGGGAGAAATGGGCACAGGAACAAGGTCTTTCCTGCCTTTTGCCAATACCTAAGGACTCTGACTCAGTCAGGCAGGTAGTAAGGCCATCCTCGGATTCTCATCCCTTACGGGCGGTGTTATGCAATGCCAGGTCTGTTCAGAATAAGACCGCACTGGTTGCAGATCTTATAGCCTCTGCAGACCTGGCCTGCATCACCGAGACCTGGCTGGATGAGAATGTGGGGCCCATTCTGGCATCTGCAGTTCCAGTCGGGTACTGCCTGAGAGTGGACTGTAGGGGTGGGGGGTTGCCGTCTGTTTTAGACAGGAACTGGTGAGGATGGAGGTGCCAGTTGGAACTACTAACTCCTTTGAGTGTATAGTGGGTGCGGGTGCAGGCTACAGGATCCTTCTCATCTACCATCCACCAGGTGATGAGGGGGTTTTCTGAAGGAGGTTGCGGACTTCATCGCTGAGATGGTATTGGAGGCTCCCAGATGGTTGGTTCTGGGGGACTTCAATGCCTGGGTTGACAATGAACTCTCGCCTTTTGGACAAAACCTCCTCCAATTGATGGAATCACTGGACCTGACATGGGTTATTACCACTTGTACACACCGGGGGAGCACTCATTGAACTTGGTGTTCCACCTGGGGATGGAAATCTCTGATATGGAGGTGGATCCAGTCGGGTAGTCTGACCATCACACCCTGAGATTCAGTTTCACAACCCACCATATTAGGCCTGCCCCTGAGGAGTCGGTACCGTATCGTTCTTTGAGAGGAGTTACCTCAGAAGGACTAATGATGGTATTGGGCCTCTCAGGAATTCTGACAGATAGCACAGACCCGGAACCCCTTGCACTAGCCTATAATAGGGCTGTTGCTGGGGCCTTGGACATCATTGCTCTGGTTCGTGTTTGCCCTCTTACCCCTCTCCCATGTGTCCCTCTGTATGATGGGACATCTTGGGAGTTGAAGAGGCAAGGGCAAAGGTTGGAGAGACACTGGCGGAAAACTCACCTGGAGGAGGATAGACTTAGATTGCTAGACCATTATAAGATCTACCAATCAGCAATTTCCCATAAGAAGGCAGAGTTCCTGTCCAGGGAAATTGCTGCAGTGAAAAATAGACCTGCTCAGCTCTTCCAGACCATGGACAGACTGTGCAATCCAGACTGTCTGCGTTCTGGTCGAGCAATGTCACAAGAAAAGTGTGAATAGTTTGTGCAGCTTCATCAGGGATGAGATCAGCCAGTGTCTCCCCATTGGACCTTGCATTGATCAATCGGGTGGTACTAATGCCCAGATGACCTGGTCTACCTTCAGCCAACCGGTAGTCATGGACAGAGTGAGGATCATCCAGACTCTGTGGCCAACTTGCTGTAGTTTGGACCCGGGCCCAACTCACCTTCTTTTAGGGTGTGTTGAGGTCATTGGCCTGGTCCTAGCTGAGATAGTGAGGGTTTCATTGGAGAGATGGATCTTTCCTGATCCCTTATAGGAGGCGATAGTGCGACCCCTCCTAAAAAAGCCATCCCTTGACCCGGACTGTCCAACAAATTACAGACCAGTCTCTAACTTACCTTTTATAGGGAAAGTTATCAAGAAGGTGGTCACTCTGCAGCTGGAGGATCATTTGTCCATCCACAATATCTATGACCCTCTCCAGTCTGGTTTCAGAAAAAGGCATAGCACCAAGACTGCCCAGGTGCGGGTGCTAAATTATCTTCTAATGGCTAGAGATCAAAGAGCCCATTACATCTTGGTTCTCCTTGATCTCTCATTGGCATTTGACACTGTGGACCATGGGGTGCCGTTCGAGTGCCTGCAGTTTTCTGTGGACTGAAGGGGGCGGTCCTCAGTTGGTTTCGATCTTTCCTCTAGGGAAGACCTCAGAGAGTGGTGCCAGGAATTTATTCCTCAGCCCCTCACTGGCTGCCCTGTAGGGTACCACAGGGCTCAGTGCTGTCCCCCATGTTGTTTGCGGTGTGCATGCTGCCATTGGGGGACATTATAAGGCAGTACAGGTTGAGTTTTCACTGTTATGCAGATGATTCTCAACTGTACATGTCTTTTGTGCCCGAAAAGGAGTTATTCTGTCTCAATGTTTAATAACTGCCTGTCGGAGATACAGGACTGGATGAGTGCTAGCTTGCTGAGGTTGAACTCTGGAAAAACAGAGGTATTGGTAGTGGACCCTGATCATAGGATGACCAGGACATGGGTGGGAAAACCCTTGGGTTTATACCTTGGAGGGGCCCCACTAAATGCCTCGTACAGGTGCGTAACCTGGGCGTAATATTTGACGAAGGCCTGACACTGAAGGCTCAGGTCTCAGCCGTGGTCTAATCTTCCTTTTACCCTCTAAGGAATATCGCTAGGGTGAAGCACCTGGTTCCATCTGAAGATCTTTCCACCTTGGTCCACGCCTTTGTCACCACTCATTTTGATTACTGCAACGCTCTCTACCTAGGGCTACCAGGGGTGGATATTTGCCATTTGCAGCTAGTGCAGAACACAATGGCCAGGATGTTAACTGGAACCCCTAGATCCAGTCACATAACACCTGTATTGCGTGAACTGCACTGGCTGCTGATACAGTGGCGGATCACCTTCAAGATCACATTGCTGACCTATAAGGCCCTACATGACCAGGGACCCCAGTTCCTGCAAGAACTCCTGTCTCCTTACTGCCCCATCAGCCCACTCCGATCCTCTGACGAGGGAGTGCTAGAGATTCCCAGGCTACATCTGAAAACTTCGGGAGGAAGATCATTTACCTTTATGGCTCCCACCCTGTGGAATTCTCTACCTCGTCAGATACGAAATAGCCTGACCGTGGAGGGTTTTAAAAAATCTCTTAATGCATACTTGTTTCAACAGGCCTTTGAAGGGTCTTGGTAAAATGGTAGTCGGAAATACTGTAAGAATGTATATATTCACTGTTTTTAGTGTATTTTATGGAGTTGATATATTGTTTTATTTATGCTGTTAAAGTGCCCTGAGCTCTGAAAAAGCGCATAATACAAATAAAGTTTTACTTACTTACTTGTGGTTTTGGACTTTCTACTTGGTTTGTGCCTCTCTGGCTTTCTAGGTCAGTGTTTTACTTTCTGCCTTCCTGGCTGCAGTTTGTGCTTATCTCGGTCATATAGTCCTGTGGCACTCCTCTTCTCATGTACCAATGTGCTTCTTGCTGTTTTGGTTCTTTTTGGGCCTTGTAGTTTTCCCACTGTCCTGCCTTCATCATTTTCTTTTGACTTGTGCTATTCAGGCTCCCATTTTGCTGTTTTCCTGTACCTTTTGCAATCTCTCCATTCAACTACAATCCTTAAATGTTTACACCTGACTCCTAGCCAGGCAGCCACTCCCTTTTGGGTTCTGCTGTCATTCACTTCGGCAGCTATTGCTTCCCAGTTTTTGGTTCCCGTATGCTCCTGCTTGCCCTAGTAGTTTCATGTGTTGTTTCTACTGCCACAGACTGTCTGACTCACAGTGCATCAGCAACTAACACTAACCCCCCTTATGGAACTGGTTGGCACGCATTCATCATTCAGTCCAAGCTCATATCATTCAGAGGAGCCATATTTGTAGTTCCAGCAGAGTGTGTCGCAGTCGCAGGCAGAGCAAGTCAGAGAACGGAGCTCAGCTGCAGGTAAGTGATTTCTACTGGGCATTTCGTGTGAACTGTGATATTTTGCAACGTGGGGCTGATTTATATGTTTCTTGGGGATTTACAGAGTCTGGAAGCTGGGAAGATGCCGAGAGAGGGAGGGTGAGGTGAGGGAGGGCCTTGAAGGATAGGAGACTGGAGGTCATGTGATTCGGCAGGGCCAATCAGGCGGCCAGAGTCACGGTGTTTAAATAGGGGCCATATTTGTAGTGCCAGCAGAGTATATCACAGTTGCAGGGAGAGCAAGTCTGAGAACAGAGCTCAATTGCAGCTAAGTGATTTCTACTGGGCATTTTGTGTGAACTGTGACGTTTTTGCAATGTGGGGCTGATTTATACATTTCTTGAGGGATTTACAGAGCTGGGAGCTGGGAGGACACCGAGAGAGGGAGGGTGAGGGAAGGCCTGGAAGGAGAGGAAACCAGAGGTCACATGACTAGGCAGGGACAATCAGGCTGCTGGAGTCACAATACATCTCCCAGAGGGACTAGCAACCCCTTGCATGAGTGACCCTGACGTATGCGTGACACGACACAGAAGTATGGCATCTCGAGTGGCAACTGCAGGGCATCAGCAGGGAGGACAGCAGGCTACAGGCCACACTGGTTAAGGGCAGGCACAGGGAGGGGTACAAGTTGCAGTGAGTCTACAGACAGGAATCGGCCAGAGTAAGTAACGGGGGCCAGTAGCGCCTAAGGGATACAGTGAGGATGTGGCGACCAGGGTAAGGAGGCAGGTGGTCGAATGGGGGGAAGAGTGAAGGGGGAGGGATGACTGGGGTTGGGGGACAGGGAGGCCGGAAGGGTAGTGAATTGCAATGAGTGTGGAGCAGCACTGTTCCTGGGGACCTTGTAGAAGGTGGGGGGTGTCCAGTGTGCAGGCTGTTTAGACAGCTTACTCAGGAAATAGAGAGTTTGAAATGGGAACTGGGGGCAGAGGGCAGGTATGAGTGGGAGAGGGGAAGATGGGGCAAGGGAACAGGTAGGGCTCTATTGCAGGATAGATCAGGCTACCACAGGCAGAAAGAGGGTACTCAGACAGGGAAGTCAGGGGTGCCAAGGGCACAGGAACCAGGGAGCGCTGGAACAGGGGGACGGAAGTTAGTAGGGAATGAGAATAGAGAGAAAGGAAGTAGGGAAGAGGTACAGGGAAAGCGGAGGCAGGGAGAGATTTCAAAGGAGGGAATGGGCAGGGGATTGGAGAAAACAAACAGGTACAAGGCACTGGTTGATGAAACAGAACAGGAGGATGGGGAAGGCAACATAGATCAGGGGATAGGGGAGCATGAGGGAAGGGGGAAGTACTGGATGCAAGAAGACAGGAAAGAATGTGGGGTAAAAGCTGGTAGGGGTAGGGAAGCTGGTGGAGGTGTCAAGAACACACTAACTAAAGGGGGATGGAGGCCAAAACATGTGGGAAGGGGGGGAGAGAGAGAGGCACAATGAAGGAAGTAGTGAGAGGACATACAATTAGTGGATGGGGGCAGTTGTGCAATGTAAGGAGCACAGTAAGAACAGAGGAGGAGGAAGAGAACAGGTGGAGGTGCAATTGGTGGAAATGGGGAGCAGGGTATTGGAGAGAACACTGAAAAAAAGGGGCTTGTAGGAAGGCAGACCACGGGGGCAGCACAGGAGATGGGGGATTGAGTACTTGTAGGGGATTCTATGCTCAGAGAGGTGAGATAGGGAGGTAAGGGAGCAAGAAAGAGCCGAATCTGAGTGGAGTGTATGCCAGGTATGACAGCGGGGGAGTAGGGCAGTGCATTCAGAAATGTGTGGAGAAGATGGAAGGGAAGCCTTACATCATACAGCATCTAGGAACAAATGACCTAGAGGGTAGTATAGTGGATGAAGTGCAGGAGAGGTTCAGGGAAGTGGGGAGTGTCTGCAATCGGGTGAGAAGTTCAGTGACATTTTCTGAGGTACTTCCAGTACCTAGGGCAACCACCACTAGGAAGCTAAGAATACAGGAGTTTAATAGGTGGCTGGAGGGGTGGTGTACGGAAATGGGGTATGGGGTAGTAGGGGAGTGAGACAAAACATAGACTAATAAGGGGATTTATGCCAAAGGTAGGCTACATCCTAACATCAAGGGTACAAGGATGTTGAAACAGGGGCTGTAGAATTACATTAAAAACAAAATAGATTTAAATTGAGGAGGGGGGAGCTGAGTCAGACAGCAAGGGTGAGCCACTTTCCAGGGGAGACCGGAATGCCTCACCCCCCCAGAGAGGGAGGAAGAGAATGAGGGAATTTTAACAAGCAGTGTAGGGGGGAGGGACGGGGAGAGGAGGGGCAAGACACAAGGTGGACTGTTGTATCCTTGAATGTAAGCAGCTTGGCAAACAAGGTGGCAGAGTTCCAGGCATTGATGGCAAAAGGGGAGGTAGAGATTGTCACCATCTCAAAAACCTGGGCTACCTAACACCATGACTGGGATCTCACGATCCCAGCATACAAGGTGTACTACAGGGACTGGGAGGGGGGAAGAGGGGAAGGGATGGCTACTTACAGTATGTTAAGGAAGGGATACTGTGTACCAGGGAGGAGAGGAAAGAGGGGAGGCCAGAAGCCATCTGGGTATTGCTCCAAAGCTCCAAAGGTAAGAAGCTTAGGATGGGTGTGGTGTACAGGCCACCCTCACAAAGCGAGGAGATGGATAGGGAGCTGAGGGAGTAAATCAGGAAGGTCAGTGGCAAAGGGAGTACAGTCATAGTGGGAGACTTCAACCTACCTGGGGTTGACTGGCGGACGGTAACTACAACAAATGCCATGGAATAGGTACTGTTGGACCCGATCCAGGAGAGCCACCTAGTGCAGGGAGTGATGGAGCCTACCATGGAGGGGAACATACTGGACATTGTGCTAACAAATAGCAACCAAGTCCAGGATGTGGTAGTACAGGATCCTCTAGCAGAAGCAACCACTGCTCAGTGTGGTTCCTCCTCAACACAGGGAGGAAGGGAGTCAGCTAAGACCAGACAAGAGTGTTAGACTTCAGGAAAGCTGATTTTGCCAGACTGGCAGCATCCTAGAGCGGTATTTAGCTGGAATTGTCCCAGGGATGGATGCTGAACAGAAGTAGGCAATCATTAGGAAGGGACTGAACGAGACCACGAACACGTGTACCATGTCTCAGAGTAAGCAGTCCAGGTCAAGAAAACCTAGCAGGTTCAGCAGGAAAGTGGAGGAGAAGGTGAGGGATAAAAGAATGGCCTTCTTTAGGTTCAAAAAAATCCAGACGTGAGGAGGACAGGGAGTTGTTCACAAAGGCATCTAGAGAGGTGAGCAGGGCAGTCAGGGCAGCCAAGGCAGCAAAGGAACTGAAATTGGTTCAGGGGATCAGAGAGGGGGAAAGGGAGTTCTTTAAATTCATAAGGGAGATGAGGAAATGTAAAGATGACATTGTTAGAATCAAAAGGGAGGGGAGATGGGAGAAAAAAGGGGAGGACCAGGCAAAGGCACTCAACGAGTATTTCTGCTCGGTGTTCACAAAAGAAAGGGATGGCCCAATACCACAAGGGCAAGGGGGGGAAGGGTGGAAGGGGGGCAGAGATAACAGATGGGGTCATCCAAGAGGACAGAGTTCCGAAGGGCCTTAAAGCCACGCAGGTAGACAAGGCACCAGGACTGGACGATGACACAGAAGGGTCCTGAAGGAACTGGCAGAAGTGTTGGCAGGTCCTCTGACAGACCTGTTCAACACCTCCCTGGAGATGTGGAATGTACCCAGAGAGTGGAGGATGGCTCATGTGGTGCTCCTCCACAAGATTGGACCCAAGGATGAAGTGGGCAGTTACAGACCGGTGAGCTTGACATCTATAGTGGGGGAATTTGATGGAGACTATTATGAAGGAGAGGTTAATAACCTTTCTTAATAGTAATGGTCTACAGGATGAGAGACAGCATGGGTTTGTCTCGGGAAGATCTTGTCAGACTAACCTAATTGACTTCTTTGACTGGGTCACTAGGGTGGTCGACAAAGACCACACTGTGGATGTCGTGTATCTGGACTTCAGCAAGGCTTTCGACTCGATTCCGCACGTGAGGTTATTGAGCAAGCTGAGAGGCATGGGGGTGGGGGAGAAACTGGTAGGGTGGGTTGAGAGCTTGCTTCAGGGTAGACAACAGAGGATAGTTGTAAAGAGGGAGACATCCAAGCCAAGGCCAGTAACTAGTGGGGTACCACAGGGTTCAGTGCTGGGCCCTGTTTTATTCAATGTCTTCACTGGAGACATTGCAGAGGGGGTCAAGAGTAAGATCAGCCTGCTAGCTGATAACACTAATGTAACCACTAGGCAGCACTACTCCAAGGGCTTCTACGCCTGCCTTGCCTGGCCAGACCAAGGTTAAGGGGCCTGAGTTCCCAAAATTAACTTTAAACTGGTTCTTACCCAAGATAATACATTGCGCAGTGCCTCCACCCAGAGTTTTGTTTTAAGGGGGGATAGCATGAAACCTGGTATGACCCACTGGGATGCTGTACCCACCCACATTATCATTAAGCCACCCCAGAAATGATCCGATATACAAAACCCCATATTTGATACATTTTACTATTTAAAGACTGGATACTAATAATATGCTCATGGCAGCTATCTGCAAAACAAACATCAACAAGTTTATTTACATGGGGATGGCTAGGATGGGTGAATTGGGGCAGAGGTTATGCTATTTACATTTTCCACAGTAGGTTTGATTGTTTTGATTTGGTTTTGTTTGAAATCACACAGTTTGCATTTTAAATCAGATAGTCACCACATTAGCCCCACCAACTTCTGGACAGTGAAAGCCCTGGCTATTTAACTGGCTGCGATAAATCAGTTAACACAGTTATCATTAATACCCCCACTGGTACCTGTCCCCATAATTGGTATGAGACCCCACAATCCCAACCTTAACCTGGGTATCCAGTAACCATAGTCCAAAAATGGTGCAGGCCTGATGAATGGTGCAGCAGTACATTGGCCAGCTAATTAGGAAGGTTAAGGATTATTCTTGGAAGACCAAACCTTTGAAACTATGTTCAATCTCTTAAGGTAGTGCAGGGAGGGCCCTGCATTTACATGCAGTAGATGTCTTTATAAGCATAGGCAGGTCACAACTGAGTACTTTCTGCAAGTGGGAACCATCCCCAGAGGTTAAACTGCAGGCAAGTCAACAGCCAGCACATCTAAACTGACTGCAAGGATCTCAAAGTTTGATGATGGAAACAACACTTTAACTTCTGAAGACTGGGACCCTCTTTTAGGCTGAGAAACACTTGTGGTATGAACAGGCCAGTTAGATTACATCACATTTATATTTCTCAAGTCCGTATTCAGCACATTTATATTTCTCAAGTTCAAATTCAACACATTTATATTTCTCAAGTCCACATTCATCACATTTATACCATTGTCCAGACTTGGCTGGCTAGAAACATAAGCAGTAGTCTTCCTTGATGCAAACCGTGCTCTTGGCAATAAAGGTTTACATTAGCTCACTGGGCTCGTTCAATACAATTTGCACTTGGCATTAGCTCACTGGGCTCTTTCAATACAACTTGCATTTGGCATTAGCTCACTGGGCTCTTTCAATACAACTTGCATTTGGCATTAGCTCACTGGGCTCTTTCAATACAACTTGCACTTGGCATTAGCTCACTGGGCTCTTTCAATACAGCTTGCACTTGGCATTAGCTTTCTGGGCTCTTTCAATAAAATGTGCACTTGGCATTAGTTCACTGGGCTCTTTCAATAAAACTTGCACTTGGCATTAGTTCACTGGGCTCTTTCAATAAAACTTGCACTTGGCATTAGCTCACTGGGCTCTTTCAATAAAACTTGCACTTGGCATTAGCTCACTGGGTTCTTTCAATAAAACTTGCACTTGGCATTAGTTCACTGGGCTCTTTCAATAAAACTTGCACTTGGCATTAGCTCTCTGAGTTATTTCAATACAACTTGCACTTGACATTAGCTCACTGGGCTCTTTCAATACAGCTTGCACTTGGCATTAGCTTTCTGGGCTCTTTCAATAAAATGTGCACTTGGCATTAGCTCACTGGGCTCCTTCAATACAACTTGCACTTGGCATTAGCTCACTGAGCTATTTCAATAAAACTTGCACTTGGCATTAGTTCACTGGGCTCTTTCAATAAAACTTGCACTTGGCATTAGCTCTCTGAGTTATTTCAATACAACTTGCACTTGGCATTAGCTCACTGGGCTCTTTCAATACAGCTTGCACTTGGCATTAGCTTTCTGGGCTCTTTCAATAAAATGTGCACTTGGCATTAGCTCACTGGGCTCCTTCAATACAACTTGCACTTGGCATTAGCTCACTGAGCTATTTCAATAAAACTTGCACTTGGCATTAGCTCACTGGGCTCTTTCAATAAAATGTGCACTTGGCATTATCTCCCTGGGCTCTTTCAATACAGCTTGCACTTGGCATTAGCTTTCTGGGCTCTTTCAATACAACTTGCATTTGGCATTAGCTCACTGGGCTCTTTCAATACAACTTGCATTTGGCATTAGCTCACTGGGCTCTTTCAATACAACTTGCACTTGGCATTAGCTCACTGGGCTCTTTCAATACAGCTTGCACTTGGCATTAGCTTTCTGGGCTCCTTCAATAAAATGTGCACTTGGCATTAGTTCACTGGGCTCTTTCAATAAAACTTGCACTTGGCATTAGTTCACTGGGCTCTTTCAATAAAACTTGCACTTGGCATTAGCTCACTGGGCTCTTTCAATAAAACTTGCACTTGGCATTAGCTCACTGGGCTCTTTCAATAAAACTTGCACTTGGCATTAGTTCACTGGGCTCTTTCAATAAAACTTGCACTTGGCATTAGCTCTCTGAGTTATTTCAATACAACTTGCATGGCATTAGCTCACTGGGCTCTTTCAATACAGCTTGCACTTGGCATTAGCTTTCTGGGCTCTTTCAATAAAATGTGCACTTGGCATTAGCTCACTGGGCTCCTTCAATACAACTTGCACTTGGCATTAGCTCACTGAGCTATTTCAATAAAACTTGCACTTGGCATTAGTTCACTGGGCTCTTTCAATAAAACTTGCACTTGGCATTAGCTCACTGGGCTCTTTCAATAAAATGTGCACTTGGCATTATCTCCCTGGGCTCTTTCAATACAGCTTGCACTTGGCATTAGCTTTCTGGGCTCTTTCAATACAACTTGTACTTGGCATTAGCTCACTGGGCTCTTTCAATACAGCTTGCACTTGGCATTAGCTCTCAGGGCTCTTTCAATACAGCTTGCACTTGGCATTAGCTCTCTGGGCTCTTTCAATACAACTTGCACTTGGCATTATCTCACTGGGCTCTTTCAATAAAATGTGCACTTGGCATTATCTCCCTGGGCTCTTTCAATACAGCTTGCACTTGGCATTAGCTCTCTGGGTTCTTTCAATAAAACTTGCACTTGCCATTAGCTCACTGGGCTCTTCCAATACAATTTGCACTTGGCATTAGCTCTCTGGGCTCTTTCAATACAGCTTGTACTTGGCATTAGCTCACTGGGCTCTTTCAATGCAATTTGCACTTGGCATTAGCTCACTGGGCTCTTTCAATACAGCTTGGACTTGGCATTAGCTTTCTGGGCTCTTTCAATACAACTTGTACTTGGCATTAGCTCACTGGACTCTTTCAATACAACTTGCACTTGGCATTAGCTCTCTGGGCTCTTTCAATACAACTTGGACTTGGCATTAGCTCTCTGGGCTCTTTCAATACAGCTTACACTTGGCATTAGCTCTCAAGGCTCTTTCAATATAGCTTGTACTTGGCATTAGCTCACTGTGCTATTTCAATACAGCTTGCACTTGGCATTAGCTCACTGAGCTCTTTCAATACAACTTGCACTTGGCATTAGCTCTCTGGGCTCTTTCAATACAACTTGGACTTGGCATTAGCTCTCTGGGCTCTTTCAATACAACTTGGACTTGGCATTAGCTCTCTGGGCTCTTTCAATACATCTTGCACTTGGCATTAGCTCTCTGGGCTCTTTCAATACAACTTGGACTTGGCATTAGCTCTCTGGGCTCTTTCAATACAACTTGGACTTGGCATTAGCTCTCTGGGCTCTTTCAATGCAACTTGCACTTGGCATTAGCTCTCTGGGCTCTTTCAATACAACTTGCACTTGGCAATAGCTCACTGGGCTCTTTCTTTATAACTTGTTCTTCACAATAGTTCACTGGGCTCTTTCAATATAACTTGCACTTGGCATTTCAGACACATTTACAGTATATATGTTAACTGGACTTTCCATTGTCACTTGGAAAATGTCCCCCCAATTAGAGTTTATTAAACATGTGGTACAGACAGACAGATAGTCACAATTAGTTCCATATGGGCTTTGCTGCCCCACTAAGCTTTTCTTTAAGTTGCATTTAGCAGATGCTATTTTTCTCACTCAGAAATCTTCACAGGAATTGCTGTCCTTCATCTGAGGTTCCTGAAGACATCAGCACTCTCACTGCTGAGGCAGATTCAGCTATCTCATGGCTGGCTTGGCATCAGGTTGCAGACCAGCGTTTTGCCCAAATGCGGAAACTCTTAAGCTAGTCCCTGGAGGACAATTTCTGGCAACCCCCAGGCTAGCAGGTTCTGCTTTAGGCAGCCACTTGTCTCTGGTTGGCAGAGAAGAATCTCCTCTCCCCTGTGGAGGGGCTTGTACTGGATCACTAGGCCCATTTTGCTTGCTGAGGGCCTGAGCCCTCACACCTGTGGGGGGCCCCCACTTGAATCTGCTTGAACAGCCAGAAAACACTGTCTTTTATGGGCCTCTCCTAAGGCTTACTATTGGCTGAAGCTATTTACTGCTCCCACAATGATTGGCTGTAGTGCTTGTCAATCACAAAAATGAATTATTCATAAAGCCTCCTCAATGCACTACAGGCTCCCTGTTTTGGCACCTGAATTTAGGTCCCTGCAGTTTCCCCATGAGCACTCTGAAATGTCCCATGAGCTTTGGCAAAAAGTCCCACAAGTCCTGACTTGAAATTCCAGCTTTCTGACTGGCTGTTGCTGCTTAGAAATGGCTGCTGAACACGCAGTCCCAGTATCAGATTTAACACAGTCCCAAACAAAAGTCCTGGTGCAGCCAGATTAATTACTTTATTTTCCCACTTACCCCACAGTTCAATAGCCACATGTGTGCCCTTAAGATCTCCTTTGTTTGCAACAGGCAGGCTGATTTTCTGAGTCCCAATATTTACCAGTGCAGCCAGGAAAGATACACTTTATTTTTATTTTAAACTTTCCCCCCCTGAATATTAGCCCCTTAGCATTCCTGGCAGCCGATGTGATTATTGCTTATTTACATTCCTTCTTCTGGCAGCAGCTGCCGAAAATACTGTTTCCCCAAGGCAGATGACCCCTCATGAATATGTATGAGGGGCTCATGAATATTAATGAGCCCTTTGAGAATGCCCTCACTCAAACTTTGTCCCTGGGCACTCCCGCGGCTTCTCTGCTGCCTTGATTAAGTCGCCAGCCTCCAGAGACCAGAAAAGGGTCACCGGAACTGGAGGAGCATCTCCCGATTGACCGCAAAATCGGCGGGTGGGAAATCAAAGGCGCGACTTGCGCATGCGTGATCCTTGCGGCACTAGAGTGCCAACTCGATTAGTGGGGGATCGTGACCAGACCTCTGAGCCTGATTTAGGCAAAAATAAGCAATGGGGCTGCTTGGGAGGTGCACAGGGCACAGGAGGACTTGGGTTGTAGTGGTGAGATGGGGGGAGAAATGGCAGGTGTACAAGGAGGAGCTCCAGAAATCGGGAGCAGAACAGGAGAACAAACATAAGGTAAGCCCCCATATTTGGGGGGTGTTACACTAACATTTGTGCAAGAGCAAGCAGTGAGGGAGGAAGGGAGGCAGGCACTCAAGGAGGATCTAGCTAAACTGGAGCACTGGTCAAAGGAGTGGCAGTTGGGGTTTAACACCAAGAAGTGCAAGGTCATGCACCTTCGAGCCAGAAATCCCAGGACCAGCTACTGGCTGGGGGAAGTGCAGGTAGCAGCTTTAGAGGAGGACAGAGACCTGGGGGTACTAGTCACAGGGGACATGGAGGTATCAGCACAGTGTAGGAGAGCAGCAGCAAGGGCAAATCGGATGTTGAGGTGCATTGCTAGAGAGATCACCTTTAGAAAGGAGGAGGTCATCCTGCCCCTGTATAGATCACTGGTGAGGCCGCACTTGGAGTACTGTGTGCAGTACCGTGCCCATACCTCAAGAAGGATGTGAGATTACTGGAGGTGGTGACGTGTAAGGCTACAAAAATGATCATGAAGCTAGGGGAGATACCTTATGAGGAAAGTTTGAGGGAACTCAACATGTACTCACTGAAGGAGAGAAGGGAAAGGGGGGATATGATAGGGACCTTTAAGTACCCGAAAGGCATAAACAAAGTTGGAGCGGGAGGATTGTTCTGCTTAAAAGGGGGGTAGGGTCACTAGGGGGCATGGTGTGAAGTTGGAGGGGGGAAGGTTCAGAAGGGAAATGTGGAGGTACTACTTCACAGTGAGAGTGGTAGCAGAATGGAATGCACTGCCAGAGGAGTCGATCGAACTGAGGACAGTGGATGCTTTAAGTGGGATTGTGATAGAGTCAGGGGCAGGGCTAGTACAGAAAAGAACACATTGGGGGATGTACCAGGAAGGGGGATGGTGGGAAGGGATTGGGGGGGCAGTTGCAGTGGTATTAAACTGAGAGATACACAGTTGGGCAGACTTGATAGACCAGTGAGCCTTTTTCTGCCAGCAATTTCGTGTGTTCGTATGTCTCATTCAGTGTCCTAGTTGTCATTCAGTGTCTCAATCAGCCGTTCTACCTAACCTATTTTTCGTTTTTATCATGTGCTCATGGCCGTCAGGCTTCAACATCAGCCTTCCACTACTCCTGCATTCAGATGCATGTCAGCATGGTTTCCAGGGCTCCTGCCCTTAAGCCAACAGTCTCACTCTGCCCCTTGAAGTTCACATCTTGAGGGTGGGTCTATCTGGTGGAGTCCTTCTCTTTCTGCCCTTCAAGTGTGAATGTCCTATGTTCCAAGGAAAGCTTTAGACATGCAGATTGACTCAGCAGCAGCACCTCTTGATGTAGCATTTAGGACTTCAGCTGCCAGAGGGTGGGACCTCTAAAACCACAGGGGCTTCTTTAGCTGTGCAGACCACATTGGCAGCACCTTCAAAATCTGTTCTCCCTACAGCCACCTAAGGTTCACCTGGTCTCCACCTCCTTCCCTTTCTCTGCCCCTCAAAGGTGAAGATCATACAACTCCAAGTCTCTTAACACCTTCCCCATATTTGGAACTCTCTCCCTTCCTTGCTCCGTCTGTTACCCTCGCTTCACTCTTTTAAACATGCCCTTGCCCACTTCCCCCATCCTCCTGTACATGTTATCCACCTCTCTAGTCCCCACTTCTGATACAGCTCTCCTCCCCTCTCCCCACTTTCCTAGCCATTTCTACCTCCCCTCTAGCTCTCTTCCCTCTCTTTTCCTCCTCTTATCTACCTCGGCATCCCCCCATCCACCCGATTCCTTCCCTGCCCGCTCTTTTCCAGCAGTTGATCAAACCAGTTCATGCTTAGCTCAAGCCTGATTAGGCATTCCTTATTGACTTCTGTGTTCCTCTGCATCATGCTGATATGACTTGTACTATCTATGCTCCATGGAACACAACCATTATGTATTTTTGTATTACAGTAGAAGCCACTTAATTGGGACGCGGTTAATCGGGTCATCCGCTTTATTAGGACATCCCACCGGGAACCGATTAAGGGGCTATACTATCCTATGGAACCTTACACTGCTTTAATGGGATGTACCACCTAAATGGGACGAATGGGCTGCACTTTTCCCAGACTTGACCATCTCTTAGCACCCACTAAGCCTTTTCTCACACCTTTAAGAAGGTGTAAAATGCAATTTCAACTATGTGACTGTTCAGCTGAATAACAACTCCTCTAATCTCCCTCTAATCCTGTTTGTCACATCATTCATACTGTCAAGACCCCACCACTCTTGCAGTGAACTAAATTTGATTTTGACCACATTTGCTGAAGCACATTTTAAGCACTCTGCTCATAACACAAATAAGCAAGCTTTCAGGATTAAGAAAATTGCTGCCTGACTCACTGTAAACTAAAATTTGATTTTGGCTTCAACTTCTGTGCGCAGCATTTTTCAAGCACATTTTAATCACTCTGCTTTCAGATTTAGAGAACTGCTGTAGTTCCAGTTTCTCATGATGTAAGGGTCAGCCGAACTCACAACAGTGTCATGGTGAACTCACAATGGGCAGTTGGGCAGTTCTTCAGCTCTTCTTGTCCTCGCCATCATTCTGCCTACTCTGTGCACTGGTTATATGAAGGCTTAGACTAGAATCATAATTTATGTACATCTGCCCGCCAACACCGGAATGCTGCTACGATCACAAGGTACAGCACTGCAGTGCAATTTAGATGCTGCAATGTACAGTACTACAGACTAAAAGAAAATGAATGAATAAGTTAAGCTAAAGTAAGTTAAACTGTGCTGTAAATAATGACTAGACACTCAGGTTAGGTGTGGTCTCCCATTAAACTCTACGTACTTCTGATAAAGGATGACCACTTAATCGGGACAAAAGGGCTGCCACCATGCTGTCCCAATTAAGCGGCTTCTACTGTACTTGTATAAAGTGTATTATTTCCTATTTATTGAACCTGTCCCTCAATGTCTCTACCTCAACTATTGTATCTTGCCTGACTTTTGTTGTTGTATTTTGCCTCCCTTACTCCCCTTTCCCCTGGTTGCAGCTGGAAACGAGCCTCGGCTCAGTGTGCCTCTCTCTGTCACCAACTTTAAATAAGTCCCAGCCCCTCAAGTGCTCAACTCCTATGCCTTATACATGTCAAGGGTTTGGCTCCCTCTCTCGGCCTCCCCTCGTGGAAGTGAGGTGAGTGCCTTTCAGCAGTTGTTGCTTTCCTCCTCCTGCCTTGGGGGGTGGGCCTCCTTCATGGGGAGCCTCCTTTAGCTGCAGAGATCAGCTCATGGCACCCCAAACGGCATTCCCGTTAGAGGGACAGAGTGAGAGCCCTTCCTCTAAAAAAATAAATAAATCTTCCCCTTGAATCAGGTCTCTAAATTGCAGTAACCGAGCCATCACTAATTTATCCCAAGCTTGGGGGGGGAGGCAACCAAGGCCTTGGATCCTCAGAGGTTCCCCCCCCATAGGGTTTTTTCCCTCTCCTCCATCCCGAAGGTCATTAAAGTTAGGTAGCCTCTGCAACAGATGGTCCATAATGTAGTACATTTATATTAGTATATTTGTAAATATGTAGTACATTTGTATTAGTATATTTATATATAGTGCATAGAGCGACCACTGACATTGCTCTTAAAAGAGTCAAGTTAGTCCTCAATAAAGCATGCCACTTCATACTTGGTGCTGATAGGCTCACCCACACCTGCTCCCTTTATTCACAATCTAACTGGCTCCCCTTCCAAGATAGGCTTAAGTATCATACATGCCTGTTGGGGGAAAAAAGCACTCATGTGTCTCACTCCACCCTCAATCAGAAACTTGCTCAATCCTGTTAATAATCAATATACTACTAGGAGCATGACCTGAAATGCTCTCTCTCTTTCATACTGTAGAACAAGCCTAGCCATGCATTCCTTCATGGTCAGAGTCCCCCAGTGGCTAAATGAGTTGCCACACTTCTTGCTGGGTCTCTACTAATTAACGCTATTTAAGGGACAGCTAAGAAAGGTCTCACATCTGACCTGCTCTGTGACTGCCACAACTGATCCCTTATTACTCCACCTGCCTTACCACCCCTTAGCCTGCCCTAGCTGCTGCCTTTCAAACAACGTGAAGTCTTGTTGTATTCTGACATATGCAGTTAGCCCCAGCACTTGAACTGCTCTGGAAAGGAAAGAGTTAACTCTATGCAGAAGCATAGAATGTTGAGCTCGAGCTTGGTTTCAAACCTCTGTCTGCAGCACTTCAAAGTGTAACTGTCAGATTATTTACTCTGCCTAACTGAACAGTCACTCCGGAGATTGCTCCCCCGAAGGGGTCAGTTCCATCGAAGCGCAAGAGGAAATTGGCCGGTTCTGATCCAGAACCACATCATCCGACCACCGAAGAAATAGCCAGGGCAATAAGTATTGTGGAATCATTCCGACCGGTTCCGTCTGATCCGGCGCCTGTCAGTAGGCGCTCGGTTCGGCCGGTTCCCCCAGTTCTGGATTATGTTCTGGATGAATTTTATGAACCGGAGTGGGAAGGGGAGGAAGAACAAGATGATGATGATAAGGATAATGGTGATGAAGGTCTGGATGAGCCCATTGAACCGGACATCTCCCCAGACAGGCCTTCTAATGTTTCCCCTCCAAGGCTTTCCGAGACCCCATCCCACTATTTGTTCTACAAGAAGGTGGCTGATACCCTCTAGCTTCCCTGGGTTGAAGCTGTTGAGGAACAAGAGGAGCATGATTTTGTGAAAATGATGGACATCTCAGAGTCCAAGAGATTGTCTATTCCCCTCCATAAATCCTTTGGGAAACAGACACAGAAAATTCTTCAAACCCAAATTCTTTACCTCCTGTAGACAAAAGAATGAACAGGAGGTACAGTATATGCTTTCAGGCTCAGGTACAGAGTTCTTGTTTCACCAATGCAGCTGTGTTGGGGTAGTGCAGGCTGCAGCCTGTGACAAGGCTAACATATATTTGGCTTCACACCTCCCAGATAAAGACTCTAGGAAAGTGGATGCTATGGCCAAAAAACAGTACTTAGCATCCTCCTTGGGACTCAGGTAGGCGAATTAGATGGCCTACACAGCCAGACACCAGAAGTCTAAATGGGATACTGTTTTGAAACTGGCTAAACAGGCCTCCCCCCAGCTAGCCAAGGAGCTGGAAGAGGTGGCTGCTGATGGGATTAAGGCATCCAAAATTCAATTTCATGCTGCTGTGGACTCGAATGATGTGGCATCACAAGTCATGGCTATATCTGTGTCTCTTAGAAGGTTTGCTTGGCTCAGATGTACTAGCCTCTCACAGGACACCCAGGCTAAGGCCATGGATTTCACTGTGGTGGGTAATTCTCTGTTTGGGGAGCAGACAGAGAATTACATGAAGAAAATGGATGAGTATCTGACCACCTACAGGAGTGCACAGGCCAAGGAAAGGCAGGCAACTCCTCAGCAGCAGTCTAGGGGCAGGGGCAGGCCTTTTCACAGGCCTTTCTACCTAGCACAGGCCTCCTCTCCTTTTCCACAGAGAGGGTTCTTCAGAGGGAGAGGTAGAAGGGGGATGAACAGGGCTGCATCCTTTTCTCAGTCCAGGGTTCCTGCCAAGCAGACACCTTGATGTGTCAGCCTGGGTCGACTCCCCAATCCCAGTAGGAGGCAGGCTGTCTTACTACTTCCAGGCCTGGAAGTCTGTTACCTCAGACAGGTGGGTTCTGGAGGTAGTAAGTCAGGGATTGGCTCTCAGTTTTGCAAAGTTTCCAAAATTGAGGCCCAAGTCTTTTCCACCTGCAAACCTTTCTGAGACCACTGCTTTAGAAGCAGAGGTTTCCTCTCTGCTAACCCTCAGGGCTATAGAGACAGTTCCTACTCAGCACAGGGGCAAGGGTCTGTAATCCAGATATTTCCCTACCCCAAAAAAGACAGGGGAGTAGCAACCTTCCTAGACCTAAGATAACTAAACAAGCACATCTTAAAACCAAAATTCAAAGTGGTGACTCTGGGAGTAATTCTTCCCTCTCTAAGGCCAGGGGATTGGCTAGCTTCCCTGGACCTCAAGGATGCCTACTTTCACATCCCAATCAGGTGCTCCCACAGAAAGTACCTCAGGTTCAAATTGCCTTCACGCCATTACCAGTTCAGAGCAATGCCCTTCGGCCTAAGATCAGCTCCAAGGGTGTACACAAAATGCCTAGTAGTAGTAGTGGCCTTTCTCAGGAGACAGAGGATCTCCATTTTCCCATACCTGGATTACTGACTCATCATGGGGCAGTCTCCAGACCAAGTCAAGTCCGACCTACACGTTACACAACAGTTGCTCACTTCTCTAGATTTTCTTCTCAATCTGCCAAAGTTAGTTCTCAAACCAGTACAACTCCTCACTTTCATAGGGGTAGAGTTGTATACTGTGCAGGCAAGAGCTTTTCTTCCCTTGGCAAGGGTGAGGTCCTTACAGATCTTGCCTCCTCTTTCCGCCTTCTGGTGTCTCGACCAGAAAGACATTTTCTTCAGCTCCTGGGTCACGTGGCAGCTTCCACTACGGTGGTACAGGGAGCCAGATTTCAAATGAGGGACATTCAGTTCCATCTGAGGTCCTTTTGGTCTTAGAAAAAAGATCCTCTAACCAAATTGATTCCAGTGACTCAGACTCTGGTCCAAGCTCTCCAATGGTGGCTGGATCAGGACAATCTCAGACATGAGTCCCATTCATTAGTCAGACTCATTCAGTGGTACTAACCACAGATGCCTCTCTCCTGGGTTGGGGAGCCCACCTGGGAGCCCTCACAGCACAAGGTGTTTGGTCTCCTCAGGTGTGTCTACTTCATATCAATCTTCTGGAACTTAGGGCAGTATTCCTGGCTCTCAAAGCTTTCTTGGACTCAGTGAGGAACAAAGTGGTTCAGGTCAGGACAGACAACACAACCACCATGTGGTACATCAACAAGCAGGGAGGCGGGGGTGTGGCTTGGCTCCAAACACAATGGCTGCTTAGAATGAATGCTCTCTAATACCCCAAGGTCTTTCTTTATTATTTACATCGCCTAACTTAGCCCAACAGAGCGGTGTAGCAGAGGATACATCACTGGACTTAGCGGGAAGGTTTTCTCCTATTCCATTTTCCTTTACCTCATCTCTGCTGGCACGGTTCACGCCATAAGATCTGGAGTAACAGAATGGCACAATACAGACAGCCTAAGACCTCTACTGACTCGACTACACAGCAAACAAACGAAATGTTCATGGCCTTACTTAAACAAATGGCCGAAGTTACACTGGCCTCTAATAAAACTACGCTTGCCATTCAGCAGCTAGAATCCAGAATCGGCCAAACTGAGGTTAAAATGGACAAGAATACAGTTGCAATAGAATCACTTATAGCTATAATCAGAGAGCAGGACACAGTGATTCAATCCCTACAGAGCAAAGTGGATAATATGGAAAAAAGGAGCCGTCAGAACAACCTCCGACTCCTAGGCTTCCCCGAGGGTGTGGATCGCGGCAATACTCTCGATTTTCTTTATGATACATTATCCAAGCTGTTACAGCATGATCTTCCACTGGGGCTTACGATCGAATGGGCACACAGAATGCTCAGCCCAATACTGAAGGTCGGGAAAGATCTAGACCTATTATGGCTTGCATTCTGAATTTTACAGATAAAGAGTGGATCCTTGCGAGAGCTTGAGAACTCGGAGCCCTATCTTGGCAGGGCCACAAAATCTTAACCTTTCAGGATTACTCTCGTGAGTTGGCTGCCAGAAGGAAGGAATATACAGAAGCCCACAAAAGGATGCACTCGCTCAATATCAGATTCTCTTTATGTTATCCAGCAATTATGTGACTAGAGGTAAATGGGACATATGTGCCTTTCTCCACCCCAGACAGCCTCATGCAATACTTGTATACTAACTGGCCATCTCAACCCACCCCAAAACCAAACAGCAGTCGGCAGACAGTAAGAGAACAGAAAACATCTGAGCCAGCTGCTATCGATCATGCGAGGGCTTATACGGGAGCTTCTGTGGCACCTCCACCACCTACTTTCCAATTTCAAGGCAGGTGATCGGGCCTCCTGGCTCGAATATGCAAGCAGCAGCAATCTGAACACCACCCAAAGTGGAATCACCCCCAAGACCATACTGAAGAGGCTCATCTGTCACCCTCAGTTCCCCCCGATGACATTGTGGCACAATTCTCTACCCCGAACCGTTTTGCCATTTTAATACCTGTAGATTCAGACGACACCAGTACTGTCTTTCCTGCATATCCAGAAGAGGAGATGGTGCAGAGTGCTGCTAGGACTGAGGCCTACACTCCGGACTCGATTATAACTACAGCCGAAGATGTGGCCTCTTCTTTGACTGATCCGACACTCTTCCATGCAACCCAGACATCCGAGAAGTCGGCAGACGAATGGTCACAACAAGCACCCTCAGATATAGACTTGCTACATGCGATGGATCAGAGGAATCAGCTTTAGATAAGTGTCTATGTTTTCTTTCAGTTTTCTTTCTTCTGTAATATGCACAACCTAGTGTTGACCCTGGGGAGGTGGCTCCCAGTTTACAGTAGCTCCCAGGATAAGCTTAAAAGCAACTTAGTTAGCTCTCCCTTGACAGAACCTGTGGCCTATTCATAGTTGCTATGGCCGTGCCTGTTACAGAAAGAACTCAGGGCACCACTATGTAAAAACGCTGTACCTTATGCTAGCTGCTATCATAAGGTACTGATATGTTTATTGTTACACCAGCTGAAGCAGAGTGTGCAAAGTTCTAAGACACTAGTCTCTCTCCTTTCATATTCCCAAATGAATGTTTGAATATTCTCTCTCCTTTCCCTCTGTCTTTTACCGAAAAAGAATGGGGGGGGATTAGAGAGGCAACTGCTCTAACCATCTGGTGCTGCATGCTGGATCACGCAGCCAATGCTATTTTAAAGCTTCTCAACAACCCCTATGCGAGTTGCGTGGTAAATAGGCTTTAGGCAAGCTGCCCCCTGCTACTCCCGGGAGTGCATGTCTCTTTCTGGGCCCATCTAATCATATTGGAATCAACGGTTCCAGACCCCTACCTGGCTAAAGTGGGTGGGCTGCAGTGAATGGTGAGACCCCGGCCCAAATTACCCACTTGTATTGCCGCACAATGTTGTGCATTATCTGTAAATAGTTTAGGCAAACTGTGCCTCCTTATAGTAAAACTCATTTTTGTATATTTTGCTATTTTTTATGGTCTGTATGCATGGAAGTAAGCTTAGACTAATGTCTGATTTGTCAACCGACACGTCTAATAACATGAGACCTCAAGTAATGTATGTCTTGTTGCTCTGCCACTCACCTGACACTGTTTCCCCCTATTTTACCAGTCCATTTACCCTGTTCCACCACTGGTCTGACTATGGCTGAAACCTGCTTCATAACGTGGAATGTCAGGGGTCTTAATTCTCCTTCAAAAAGAAAACAAGTCCTAACCCACTTAAAAGGTTAAAAACCCAGATTGCCTTCTTACAAGAGACTAAATTGACCAAGCAGGATCACAAATACTGTACCTAGTGAAGGACTGGGTGGGGACAGAAATCCATGCCAGCGCTCCCACAAAAAAGAAAGGTGCAGTTATTTTAATTCACAGATCTTTTCCATGGTCCATCCTGCACAGCAAAGCTGACCCTCAGGACAGATGGATGATCAGCCTCCTGGACACTCCACACGGCCAAATTTTAGTAGCCAACATATATGCACCAAATGAGGATAATCCCTAATTTTTTCTGGACCTTAATGCTCAACTTGGGACAATGGCGAATCCAGGTATACCTATATTGGTGGGGGGGATTACAACTTAACTCTTGTCCATAACCTGGATAGAAGTGATCAAGGGAAAGAATATCATATGTGAGGAGTACAGGCCACATTAAATCTTAGCTCCGAATATCAACTGGTAGACATCTGGCGCGTTGTTCATCCTTCAGACAGGGATTATACCTTTCAATCAGGGGTACATGGATCACTTAGCAGACTGGATTTTTGGCTACTATCCCAATCTATCACACAATTTGTCCTAGGAACTACCATCCTTTCCATGGTTATATCAGATCATGCCCCAGTACAGCTGACTCTGCTCTGGGGACCACCCACCCCACAGTCCACTTCCTGGAGACTAGATCCCCTTCTCATGCACGATCCAAAATTTGTTGAATGGGCTAAATCTCAAACACAGCTTTTCCTACAAGAAAACCCCATGTCAGAGACCTCGGCCCAAATCACCTGGGAGGCATACAAAGCTACTATGCGAGGCAAAATCATTGGTTATGCTTCTCACAGAAGGAAATGTAAAGAAAAGGAACTTACCCTTCTCGAAAATGAGCTTGCTACTGCAGAGCAAGAATATAAGGCTTTAACCCATCCCTTCCCCCATTCTGTGTCTGGTAGAAAAGTCCTACACCTGCGTATTAAACTTAATGAACTACTATCTAGAAAAGCTGACCTAGCCCTTCTTAAAATCCGTCATATGTACTGGGAAGGAGGGGGGGACAAAAATGGGAAGGTCCTAGAAACATAGAAACATAGAATTTGATGGCAGATAAGGACCACTTGGCCCACCCAGTCTGCCCATTTCCTTACCTAATGGATAAGTTGCAGATCCTAGTTAACCAGCAGCCTACTTCTTTCTACCCCCACCCCCTAGAATTGCCTTATGGCTGTCCCATGCATGCTTGAATTCCACCACTGTTTTTGACTCACAACCTCCTCCGGAAGGCCGCTCCATGCATCCACAACCTCTCTGTGAAAAAATACTTCTTACATTACCTCTGAGCCACCCCCATCTTCAAATTGTGCCCCTTGTTCTTGCACACCTCTTTTTTTGAAAGATGCTACCCTCTTGGACGTTGTTGATTCCCTTGAGGTACTTGAAAGTTTCTATCATGTCCCCCCTCTCCCTCCTTTCCTCAAGGCTATAATTATTAAGCTACTTTAGCATACCAGCTCCGTAAACAACAATCTCATAGATATACAGCCGGGTTGAAAAATCCAGTCTCTGGAACTATTCAAACTAACCCTCAGAGTGTGAATGACATCATGGCAGCTTTTTATTTTCAACTATATGCCTCCTCCAGACCCAAAACTATCTCCGAAACTGAAGCCTTCCTTCACTCTGTTAAGCTACCTAAACTCTTCCCTCCCCATATTGCTACCCTAGAAGCCCCTCTCACACCACAAGAAGTTTCTATAGCCTTGATGGTGCTCAAAACAGGGAAGGCACCTGTAGGAGACAGATCCCCTGTGGAATATCTCCAGGCTATGTCCCCTATGATTACCCCCCTATTATGTTAAGTCTTTATAGAGTCTGAGGCTAAGGGTATTTTACCCCAAATTCTATGACAGGCTACGATCACTGTACTCCCCAAAGAAGGGAAAGCCCCCGAAGAACTGTCCAGCTATCATCCCATCTCTCTGATTAATATCGACGGTAAGGTATACGCTTGGGTATTCGCTAACAGACTAAACCCTATACTCCCATACCTGATACACCCCTCCCAAGTGGGATTTGTGAAAGGTAGGTATAGCTCAGACCATCTTCGAACCCTTCTCAATCTCATTCATACAGCAAAATCTGCTCCAACACCCGTGGCCGTGCTGGCGATTGATTTTGAGAAGGCGTTCGACTCTGTGGAATGGGACTACCTTTACACCATCCTCCAACATTTTGGATTTGGACCCCACTTTCAAGCCACTGTATCAACTCTTTACACATCTCCCCTTGCTAAGGTACTCACTAAGTCTACATTATCAGATCCATTCCAACTTTACAGAGGTACCAGACAGGGTTGCCCCTTATCTCCCCTCCTGTTTCTCCTAGCAGTTGAGCCGATGGCTGCCACAATCAGACAACACCCCCTTATACAAGGTATTGCTACAGCACACCCACAGCCCTCAACCCTTATGTGTGTGGATGACCTATTGGTTATCCTAGGAGATACCTCAAAATCTATTCCACCTCTTCTTACTTTGTTAGACCACTTCTCCTACATCTCTGGGCTCAAAATCAATCAAGCTAAAACAGAGATCCTTCAACTTAACTCCAAGTGTCTTCCTCATACCATGTCCCATTATGGGCTTAAATGGTCTCAACATGCTATTACATTTCTGGGAATTAAAGTAGGACCTAATGTTGGGAAATGGTGGGACGACAACTTGGGCCCCCTGATAACTACCTGCAAAACTGATCTGGACCAATGGTCTCGTCTTAATCTCACATTAGCTGGTAAAATAGCAGCCTGTAAGATGTCTATCGATCCCAGATTTTTCCATTTATTTCCCATATTCCCTTATTTTTGCCTATGGTATGGATCCAAAAAAATGATAAGATTATCAGCTCCTTTCTATGGGGAAAAATTAAACCTTGATTTGGTAAAAATACACTTCGGGCACACTGGAGACTTGGAGGATGGGGTCTCCCCTGGATGGAGGGCTATAAGATAGCATACCAGTGTTCTCAGGCTCTGAAATGGTTTCATTCACAATCTGAGGACTCTCCTTAATGATTAATGATTGAGCAAACTCTAAGTGGTTCTCCTATTACAGCTACTTACTTTGGCCTGAGGCCCCTCAGGATCTTCTATCTCACCCCACTATAGGTCCCTCAATAAGATATTGGTGCCTCCTTCACAAAAAATTAAATATCTCTGCTCTCTCCCTTCTATACACCCCTTTGTGGAACAATTCTACTATTACCATAAGTGGTCTGCCAGTGTCCTGGCCTACATGGCAAAAAAAAGATATCTTTTTTTATAGAAGACCTTTTGGTCAAGGGTTTTTTGCTGGTGGATACATTCCAGCAACTACAGAGCAAGTGGAACTTATATAGCTCTGATTTCTGGAAGTATCTTCAAATCAGGGATGTCCTAAAACATTTGCTTCACCAAGGGACTATGTCAACTGACCTCACACCTCTAATACACAAGTGGCTTACCCTACAAAAAGGGATGGCTGGTGCCCTGTATGCCCTAATCAGAGATACCTTGCCCACCCCTAACCAATCCTCGAAGGCTAAATGGGAGAAAGCTCTCCAAATCATACTTACTGACCAACAATGGATGCAGTGTTGGCAGGTGGGGCACAATGTCTACACAGATGATAGGAGTAGACTTATCCATAATAAAATAATGCACTCATGGTATAGAACCCCCACAATGTTAAAGAAAATGCAAGTGCTCCCACATGATAACTGTTGGAGATGTCATCGACGGGAGGGGAGACCTACGTCATGTTTTATGGCTTTGCCCTCTGATTACTGACATCTGGGAGTCTGCCCGTAAATCTGCAAACACAGTTTTACATTGTAATATCCCCAAGTGCTCCCCTTATGCTCCTTGGCCTTAAATCCAAAGCCCCAAATCTTCGTTGCCATGAATTCAGATGGTTAATGTTGCTAAGTATGCAAGTGAAACGTTCTATCCTTAAAAACTGGAGAAACCCTACTATTCCTAGTATAACAGAGATATTGTCAGCACTGACTTATGTATCTGAATTAGATAGATGTTCTCACTTGCTGAAAGGACAACTGCCTCTTTTTTATCTATGCTGGGCCTCCTACATGTCGTATCTGGCTTTCAGAACTGGTGTCGGTTGACTTCTTTCATAATACTTTTATGGTCTTTCCTTATACACTGTAACTGTATTACATAGCTAGACTACTGAAGCCACACCCAAATAAGTATGTGCTGTCCTTTTATTTCTACCCTACAGCAAGATCACAGTAATGTAAATAGTTTTTGATATGATATACTGTTAATGTTCTGCTTATGGTTTTTCTTTTAATGGTTATGTTCCTAGATGGTATGGTACAAAGTTGTACCTTAGCACCTCTTATCTCTAAAATTATTACCATTTACTTTTAGTTACTCTGTGGCATCCTATCCATCTCTTTTTCAGAGGTCCCCTCAGATTTGGCCATTAGAAGGTACCTCTACCGAACCAGATGAAGCCATGTCTAAATTAGCAGTAGTAACTCCTTATGGGTTGGGATTTCTGGCAAAGATCTAAGGTAGGTGTCCCTATTATAGAGTATGATTGTTTTTTTTCATACCTCACATATCATCACTTTACATGATCCAAGAGATGCTCTAGTAACCCTTTTAAATATCATCACTTAATTATAATTGTATTAACCCTATAAGTCATTGTATGTATCTGTACTATATGATGTCGCAAATTGAATGTTGTTGGGTTTTTCCAACTTTTGTATGTTTTAAAAATAATAAAAGACTTTTAACTGGAAACAAGCAGGGAGGCACTCGGTCTACGGCCTTGTGCATGAACATCATGAAAATATGGTCTCTGACTTATACCCTGCAAGCATCCCTAGTAGCAGTCCATCTACCAGGGAAGGACAATGTGCTAGCAGATGCCCTGAGAAGGATCTCTCAGGGCCATCACGAATGGGCCCTGGACCCCTTCATATTGAAAGTAGTCTTCTCCAGGTGGGATACTCCAGAGATAGATCTCTTTGCAGCCCCAGACAGTCACCAACTTCCTCTCTTCTGTTGCAGACCTCCAGTCATGGGCACAGTTCCCCTGGATGCTCTGGTTCTGGATTAGGGGGACAAATTCCTTTATGCCTTTCCTCCTTTTTCCCTGTTATTCAAGGTCCTGGTCAAGATAAGGTCGCAACCATGCAGGGTGATCCTGATTACATCAGACTGGGCCAGACAGCCTTGGTATCCCCTGTTGATGTCCCTAGCAGTCCATCTTCCCCTATCTCTTCCCAAGAGGCACAACCTGTTAACCCCCTCTCAGGGAAGAATCTAGTACCCCAACCTTCAGTCTCTCAACCTCAAGGCTTGGCTCTTGAAGAGTTAGAGTATGCAGGTCTGCACCTGTCTCAGGGGGTGTTGGATATTTTCAAAGCCTCTCGAAAACCTGCCACCAGAAAAACGAATAATTCCAAATGGAAGAGATTCTGCATTTGGTGTTCCAGTAAGGATGTCTTACCGGATACTGCTGATCTGGCTACAGTTCTGGATTACATGGTTCATCTTAATGGCATAGGCCTCATGCCAGCCACTTTAAAGGTTCATTTAGCAGCTGTATCTGCATTCCTGTCAGCAGGGAAGGCTCCATCACTGGCATCTCATCCTGTCTTCTGTAAATTCTTTAAAGGTTTGGTTCATACCAACCCTCCCTTTAGGAACCCTACCCCTGCTTGGGAACTTAATGTTTGCATTGCTCAGCTCATGCAACCCCCTTTTGAGCCCTTGGCTTCAGCCAAACTCAAGTATTTGACTTGTAAAACTGTGTTCCTGGTAGCTATCACTTCTGCCAGGTGTATTAGTGAATTACAAGCTCTGTCAGTGGAGCCAGATTTTATCTCATTCCATAGAGATAAGGCGGTCCTAAGAACCAATAGGAGGCTCTTACCCAAAGTGGTCTTAGATTTTCATCTGCACCAGTCCATGTCTCTTCCTGTGTTCTTCACTGATCATTCTTCTTCAGGAGAAAGAAGATTGCATAGTTTGGATGTTAAGAGGGCACTTAGCTACTACATTGAGCATACTAAGGCACTTAGGTATGAATGTCCCCAATTGTTTCTCACTTATGGTGAAGTGGGAAAAGGGAAGTCTGCTACTAAGACAACTATTGCCAGGTGGATTGTCTCTTGTATTCAGTTCTGCTATGAAAAGCTAGGTAAAATACCGCCCTCAGGCCTGAGGGCTCATTTGACTAGGGGTACAGCTGCTTCCCTGGCTGCTGCCAGGGATATACCTTTACTAGAGATATGCAAAGCAGCCACCTGGAAAACTGTCCATACTTTCACCAAGCATTACTCTCTGGATATCCAGGCTAGCAGTGATGCTCAGTTTGGAACAGCAGTGATGCAGAGCCTATTCCCAAAATAGGTTCTGTACCCCTCCATGGCAGTACTGCTTGGTAGTCTGCATATGTCAGAATACAGCAAGACTTCATGTTGCTTGAAGAAAAAATTACTCACCTTAGTAATTGTGTTTCTTCTAATGGAGTCTTGCTGTATTCTGACCTCCCTCCCTGACTCCCCTCTCAGAACCTGTTTTTGGGAAGTGAGCTGGCAGGTACAGTGTTGCACCTCAGTGGTGTACTTGGCACTCCTCCTTTCTAGAAGGGGGAAGTGGGTTATTGTTATGTTGCTTTTGGTAGCTATGTGTTGGTTCACTACCTGGTTATTATTTTGGGTTCTCGACTTGAATCTTGTGGGGAACCCAATTTGTTGCCTGTTGGCTATGTTCTTTTACAATTTCCACTTTATAGAAGTGTAGTTAGTTAGTTACAGCTCATAAGAATCTTATGGTTACACTTTGAAGTGCTGCAGACAGAGGTTTGAAACTGAGCTTGAGCTCAATGTTCTATGCTTCCTGCATAGAGTTAACTCTTTCTTCTCTGGAGCAGTTCAAGTGCTGGGGCTAACTGCATATGTTAGAATACAGCAAGACTCCATTAGAAGAAACACAATTTATTTATTTGCTTTTGTTTACCGGGTGAGCACACTAGACAGCCAAGTACCTGTTTTCAGGCGTGACCTGGGAGGGTTACAATGGAACAATACATGAACATCAGGCATACAGGTATAAACAGGGTTAACATACATTAGGTTCAGGCAACATGATAAATCATACGAATAGGGTACATAGATTAAAGCGCTTTAGAGACATCCAAGTAAGGTACAATAGTTGAGGTACATAGATCACATTTGACCATTACTAAGGTGAGTAATTTTTTTCTTTCTGTAATTTTCTGCCATTGTTTATTATTATTTTGACAATGCCCCTTTATGCTGCCTAAGACACTGTCATGACTGTTTTACTTATCTTGAATACTAGTGATGCCTAGCCATTGCCTTTATAAACTGTACTACTGCTATACATTATTATCTTGACAATACTTCTCAAAGTGCTGCTTAAGATTATGTCTTGACTGTCTGCCTTATCTTCAATTCCTAAGCTACCTTAGTGTATGGCTTGATTGTTGTGTTCTTCTTGTATAATTTGTATCCTGCCTATGATGTGGAAATTTTGTAAATGAGCACTTGTGCTCAAAGGTGTAATTCCAAATACTGTATATCAATAAATAAAATAAATAATTACAAGTATGACATTTACCCAAGTAGGTTTCTGCTGTGAGTGGGGTTGAATGATGACCCTTCTTCCATTTTTCCATTCCCTCTCTCCTTATGGAAGTCATGCCTCTTCTGCTATCAGTTTTGATATCTGTCAGTCATTGCTCAATTCAATCTCTGTCTGTTTCCAGTCATCGCTAGTTGCTGTCAATCTGTCCTCACTCAGGCTCTGCCTTGCTGCTCAGTACTTTTTGGGGCTCCTTCCTACTGTACCTTTAGCCTACAGGAATTATGTTCCCGCAGCACCTCTAGGTGTGGAACCCTCTTCAAGAGGGTTTCTTTGCCTTCATGGTACCCTGACAGGGTGGTAGTTCCCTTCGGGACAGAGAATGTGAACAGCCAAAGTATTCACCTATAACCATCAACAATGCATTTATTCAAATACCTTCAGACTATCAACAAAGTTGCTCAAGCATTAAATCCTTTCTAAGTTGTGTAAATCCATCAAATTCAAAAGACTATGCCTACATTTTAAAGAGCAAGTGTACTGCCTAAAACTAAAGTTAGATTTTAAAAGTAGCCAACCATTACCTTTTATATCTGAGGTAGTTTTTCTTTCCCCTTTGTTTAATAAGAAGATTGTTTACATGATGTTAGTAGGTATGATGTGTGGAACAGCTCTTAGCCGAACAGCTGACATATCTTGCTGTACTGCCCCACACTACATCATCAACATTGTGACCTCACTGACCGTGACATCATTGCTACTTAGGAACAGCAAGTGAATGACGGCCAAGTCATTCACCTGTGATGTCACTGTCGGTGAGATCATAATGGTAATGATGTTGTGTGGGACAGTAGAGTTAGATATGTCCACTGCCAGACGAAGAGCTGTTCCACACATCCAGAGCAATATTATCACACATAAGACTTTTTGATGAGCAACAGGTGAAAAAACACTTTAGAAATTTATTTATTTTTATTTGTTTAGTTTTTGTTAACCGGGTAAGTGCACTAGCCAGCAAGTGACTATTTTCAGGCACCACCCGGGAGGTACAATTACAGAACATAATGATACAATCAGGATAACAAAAAATACATAATACATAAAAATACAGGAAGATACATGTGGCAGGATACAATGCATAACAAAGGAAAATACAAGGCAATAATACATTTCAAGGACATTAATCCATGGGCGTGTATGATAAAGTGCATAGTAGATAAGGACCTAGGAAAGGGAGAGGATAGGTGTAGGGGTATGCAAGATGGAAAAGACAAGAAGGGTGGAAGGTGAGGAGGTGAGGAAGGATAGAGGGCAAGGGGCCAAACGGGGGGGGGGCTATAAGAAATGGCTTAGAATATATGGAGAGAGAGGCGGTAGCAGGAAAATAGGGAGGTAGGAAGGAGGAGAGGAGGGATGGCAGGGGAAGGGGAAGGAGGGCAGAGAGGGTTAAAAGATAGCCGGCAAATACGGCAAATACGGCAACGGCGGTACAAAGATCCAACCTGCGGCCGGGTCGGTGGAGCCGAAAGATGGCAAGCGGAGAAAGGGTGACAGGGGGATAACGGTAAAAGACGGCAACAGCGGGAAAAGGTAGCAGCCAGCGGCCGGACTGGTGGAACCGATAGACGGCAGGGCAAGGGTGATGATGTCGGTAAGAGGAGGAGAGAAGCGATAAGTTACGGCAATAGCGAAAGGAAACAACGCCAAGCCGACTCAGTGGAACCGAGATCGCAGGGAAGGAAGAAGAGGTCGGTAGGAGGCGAAGTTTACAGCAAGTGGTGTAAATGGGAAACAATGCTCAGCAGGGAAGGTTGGGACGAGGATGGCAGGGGTGAGCTAGGCACGTGAAAGGTGGAGGGCAAGCAGGCAGAGAAAAGAAGGGGGAGGCAGAAGGGGAGGGGAGAAAGGAGAGTGCAGGAGATGTGGTCAAGGGGGGAAGAGGAGCAGGGAGTTGAGTGAAGGAAGGTGAGAGGTGAGGGGAGAAGAGAACAAGGATCAAGGGGAAGCCAAGTGGTGGCAGGCAGTAAACAGCAACTTGCAATTGGCAAAAGCTTAACATTTGGCATACAATCAAACAGATTCAAGCAGCAATTATAACAAAACACAGCAGAAAACAACCTTTGGGAAATGCACAAGTACTAGCAATAAGGAAGTGGGGAAAACAGGTTAGGAGCAAGGGGATTAGGTAGGATCAAAGCAAACAGGTATAACTGACTACTATATCATTATCATATTTTATTGTTCTTCCAAGGCATTAAAAATGTTGGACATTACAACAGAACCAAAAACATTATACAAGATTAAAAATGAAGAGTGCAAGCATTAAATATTTCATACATAAAGTAAAATAGTACACAATTACATATACAGAATCATCTATCAAGCACCAGAGAAAATATAATATATTAAAAATCATGAATGCTGTAGTGTAAGAAAGAGCTTCCTTTTGGACTTTATCACTAAAGATAAGAATTTAGAGGTTAACTCAGCATCTGCTTTTGTCATGGGATGAAGTAGTATAAATAAAGTATCGTAATCCAAATTCGTATACTTTGTTGAAAATGTTTTTATTGTTTGATCACGAGTAGAACTGTAGAGGGGACACTGGATTATAATATGACAGAGAGTTTCCTGAAAACCCCTATTAAATCTGCATAATTCATATGATAATCTGTCAGAAGATGGTTTATTAAAATCTATATGCAGCATTGTACTTAGAAGTAAGAATACCTACTATAGTCCAATTAATCACTTTCTGGTGTGAGGGGCCAGAGGTAAAATCAAATAATCTTCCAAGGTGGAATCGATTTTATTTGCACTAAACCATGGGGCTTGTTTCTGGACCCTTACCTGCTCCATCTGTTTAGTCTGAGCGTCTGCAAAATGTTTTTGTTTAAGTATGCCCTTAAAAAGGGAAGAGATTGAAATCACTTTTTGGGAATCTTCCCACAAATGAGTTAAATGAGCCCTAAAAAATATGGTACTAAGTCACTTTATAGCCTGAATCATTTCTGATGTTTCTGTGTCTAGGAATGTCTCCAAAATCTTTCTTTATAAAAAAGCTAATTTAGATATGATCAATAAACCACTCACTAATACTGACTGGGATGAATTATTTAATAATGCATCAGTGAAAGACATACGGACTATCCTAAAGACAAAAATCTTGCAAATAGCTAACACAAACATAGCAAAAATCAGGAAACACTGCTCTGCTAAGAATAACCCAAAATGACTAACTGTAAAACTTAAAAAATTGATTAAGAAAAAGCATTGCTTTTATAATAAATATCAAAATTAAAAATTCCATCTGGATTGCCAGCATTTAAACAGATCCAAAATGCATGCAAACAAGAAACCAGGAAAGCAGAAAAAGCAGCAGAATTACAATTGGCGGCAGAAGCAGATAAAGAAAACAACAAAAAATTTTACAGTTATATAAACTCCTTAAGGAAACAGTCATATAAAGTAGGTCCATTAGCATTTGAAGATAATGTGATATCAGAACCAACAAAGATAGTCAATTTGCTAAATGACCATTTCTGTAAATCTTTTGATACCTTTTCATCCAATACCCATACCATGCAAGATACAATTCAATTTGATATTACTAGTTCTGAGGAAGAAATTATATCTAAAATGAAACTTATAAAACCTGTTTTTTCCCCAGGCCCAGATGGCATTTCCGTGGATATGATCAAAATTATGCAAGCGCATCTGACCAAACCATTACAAATGTTATTCAATCACAGCATTAAAACAAGAGAAGTACCAGCAGACTGGAACAAACCACACAACATACCACTATATAAAAAGGGAGATAGAGGGGATATGGATAACTATAGGCCTATTAGCCTTGCCCCAATTCTCTGTAAAGTTATGGAAAGCATACTTAAGGACAAAATAATAAACAACCTATCAAAAATTGACTCAAAACAGCATGTTTTTTGTAAAGGTTGATCTTTTATTATAAACTTGTGCTTTTATGAATCAGTGAGTAAATGTCTTGATAACAGAACACCATGTGATGTGGTATTTTTGGACTTCAAAAAGCATTTGACTCTGTCCCTCATTTGGCCTTACTAATAAAACTGAATCTCTGTAACAGACACACTAGCATTATATATTTTTTCTTTTTTCAAATTCTGTTTTTTCCTCCAGCCAGTGGAACTCTCTCAGGCATCCTGTAGTACCCCCTGACTCTACCTCCATGCCTGAGAGGCCTCCTGAAACCTGGCACCAGCCTGGCTATCCCCCCGGCTCTGAGCCCCCCAAGGTAGGGCCACCCTATCCACCCAGGACACTCTATCTGCAAATGCGGGCTGGGCTGGACTCGGCCCAGGTAAGGAGTGCCTCCAGCGGTGGAGTGTGGTCCTGGTGGATACAGGTGCTGTTGCCTATCCACTTGGCTGGGTATTTTTGCTTTGTCCCCATCCCCTCCCTCATTGCTCCCTCCCTCTCCCTGACAGAGTCCGGCGCGCAATGATGCCAGAGAACGTCTTGCCGTAACTCTGCAACCCTCTATTTCTGTCACTGAGCATTGTGGTACCTCCGGTCTCCACCAGAGGTCGCCGCGGTGCCGGGCGGAGAATCCCTGGCCCCTAGGAAGGAGAGCTGTTCTCCAGATGCTCAATCCTCCCTCCCCACCAACCCCTGCTACCTAGGCTCACTCCCAAACCCGGTCACCTGCGTGGCGCGAGGTGCGGTGTCCAGCGCCTCAACCCTCAGCACCACCGGGCTGACCACACTAGCATTATAAATTGGATACAAAACTGGTTATTAAATCGGTCGTAGAGTCCTAATAGATGGTCATGCTTCAGAATGGAGACTGGTTACTAGTGGAACACCCCAAGGGTCAGTCTTGGCGCCATTAATATATCGACTGTTTATAACCGATTTAGCTGATAATCTAGAAAATTATCGTGGTGCTCTGATGATGTTGAGGAACACTAGGGTCTGAATGAATAAGGACAGATGATATTTATCCAGACAAGGAGAGGGAGGCAGGAATCATTCATAGAGTTTGATGCCCTCTGGGCTTTATTCAGTAACAATGGGGTAGGATGACATGGTCACAAGAGGGGGTAGACAGAATAAAAAGGAGTATGAACAGTCACTTTTTATCTCTCGCTACTTAGACAACTAAACAAAAAAAATTTGTTGAGGTGCACCTCAGCCTAATGCCACTATAACATTGCTTTCTTAGAATTAATTAGTACAGCAATACCATATGCTGTGTCACTTTAGTACTGTCTAAGATATCAGATAACAATTGCTACCACTTGGAAAACTCTTACAATGCTGACCCAGGCCTATTACAGCAACATCCATACAAAGACGATATAGAGTCCAGTTGCCATTGAAGTCTTCATGAGCACCGATGAATACAGTTAGTAGCTACAGGGATAGGCAGAAAGAAATATATGACACTCAGATATTGGTCCCAGCTCAGACCTAGCTAAGGCCACTGGGGTGCTGAGAAGTTTTTTAAACAGATCATATGTTTCTCGGCATAAAACCCACTCTCTCCAAGACTGCCAGCAATGAAGAACCAAAGAAGCTGGTTCCTGGAATGAACCCACCTGAGGGCTGTCAGACTTAAACTAGATGCAGAAAATTCCATGGCCAAAACCCACTTTGGGGCTGCCAAGGATGGAGGAGAACCAGGAAGATGCTTGGTGATGAACCCATTATAGGATTACCAAGGACTGGACAATGCTGCAGCACTTCGGAGGCCAGCAGGAACTAGAAGAATCTGAGGTGAAGATGGATATTTGATGCAACCATGAACCAGAAGAATCTGAGGTGAAGTTGGTTGATTCTGAAGTGTTGACACAAGAAACTGGAACAAAACAATAAAACGGCGGACACGTCCCGCACTGGACTTTGATGGACTTGATTTGTGGCAATCGACCAGGGGATGAAGACAACATTTTTCCAGGACAAGCACGCTCTTCTGAGGCCAGCCAACTTCAGAACATCTGGATCAGGAACCAAGAGACGACACTAGCACAGCAGACGTGATGCACTTGAACTTCAGTGTACTTGACTTCGTACTGAGGAACACAAGAAATGGCGGGTGAGACTTGCACAGGTTTCGATGGACTTGACTTTGGCAAATTCACCCTCGGCAGATGGCAGGGATGTGGGAGATGGCCTTCTGAGAGGACACCTTCTGGAGAAGAGAGATGATGAAAAACGTCTTCTTCTGGGTAGAGACTGATTCTGTATGAGTAGAATGCCAGACAACACCATGGAGCAAAATCGTGGCAGAATATTGAGTCTATCCACATGCATTGGCAACACTGGAGCTGGTAGATACACTTTCACATTACACCAAGAGGACAGTTCATTACTAGGGTAATTTGCCAGGAACAGGGGCAAATTACCAAGATCCAGGGCAATTGTTCATTGCAGGGGTAATTTGCCAGGAACAGGGGGCAAATTCCCAAAATCCAGGGCAATTGTTAATTGCAGGGGCAAATAACCACAGTCTCAGGGCAACTGTTCATTGCAGAGGCAAATAACCACAGTCTCAGGGCAACTGTTCGTTTCATGGGCAAATAACCACAATCCCAGTAATAACAGTCTTGGTACTTTGCAATCAACTCAACAGTTCAGGTACACATTTCAGCATTGGACAGTCACTAAACAGCAGTTGTGTGCTAAACACTTTTCTTTTTCTTTGAACCTACACAACAGTACTGCACTTGTGAATCATTTTGTACCAGGACCTGGCTACCCCTAGCAACTCCACTGGTCAATGCCCTTTCCACTCCGACTCCTCTTACCCCTGTAATTTATGATCTACTGACAGAGCCCCTTTAACAGCTGTGGGACCCCTGTGGCTTGCTGGGACCCCTTTTAACATCTCTGGGCCTAAAACTGCCCTTTTAAACTGACTTGGGGCCTTTTGCTGCCTCGTAAACCATTGGGTCGAATAATGCCCCTTTAAATCTGGAGGCCTAACTTTGCCCCTTTAAATGTGGATACATGCCCAAGGCCTCCCTGTGAATTATCAGGGCCACCCTGCCTCCACTCCGCCCTTCTTCAGAATATTAAAATTAGTACCCCTATGGGCCTCACTGTCTGGCCCCTCCCCATGGGCGTTGATGCGCACTGAATAAATAAATATTTTAGTTCAGGCTGACCCTCCCACCCGGTCCTCTAATAGCACTACGAGCACTTTAAACAATTAAAAAAATTTATTTTTAAATAATTCAGGCAGCCAGCACTCCTTGTTTATGCTGCCGCCGATTCACCGCCCCGGCCCGGGGAGAAGCTGCAGTCGGGAAGAGGGAGGTCCTCTGGCAGAGGGAGGGGAACTGCAGCATGGATGCAGGCAAAGCGGTAAATAGCAGGGGCCTTCAAGAGGTCAGGTGGCTTTTAAGGCTGTGATGCAGATCTTCTGATGCAACTGCCAAGGGACCAAACTTTAACTCTTTATTAAAAATAAAAAGGGGGCTATACAGAGCCCACACTGAAGGGAGGGGACCGGGATCTTCCTTCTCTGGGGCCACTGGACTCAACCGCAAGACACAGCACCACAGCAGCAGTAGCAGCAGCAGTCTTCTTCACTGGCTGGAGGAATAGCCACAAAGGAGTCGAAGAGACCAGCTTCAACACAAGGTAAGCCCACAGGTCCCTGTCACACTCTAGCAGTCCTCTCTACTCCACAGCCCAGCACGAACTGAAGCCAAACAGCTTCACTGGTTTGAAAAAGTGCTTGGGGTTCTAATTCCAGAACCCCAAACCTGTGCCCTCATAAATGGACAGGGATTCAAATGGGACACCACGTGCTGGACAGAGACAGTGGTCCCATCATGTGGGTGCCCACTCTCGTGCTACCTGCTCGGGGGGGGGGTGGAATGGAGCAGGCAGCAGAAAGGAGAAAACCTTTTTCTTTTCTTTCTTTCTTTTTTTTTTAACACAATGTGTCTTGCCTAACAATGCTTTGGGGAAGACACTACAAGAGGCTCCCACAACTCAATCTCTCATACCCCACAACACCACAGGAACCCCTAAAGCAGTCTAAGCCCCACTGCATTTCTGTGATGCCCCCATTGTTTTACCCCCTTACTTTGGGGCATTACATTATAAAATATGTAGTGACTGCAAACTTGGAGGACCTTGCAAGACACAGTCTGAATCAATTTCTATACAGAATGACTTAAATATATTGACTGAGTGGTCCAAAATATGGGGTCTCAAATTTAACAATAATAAATGCAGTGTCATGCACTTTGGAACTGAAAATTTTATCACACCCTACTCACTCAATAATTTACCCTTAAAAGTGGTGGAGTCTGAAAAATACTTGGGAATTACAATACAGAATACATTAACAGTCAATACTCAAATAACTGAGAACATAAATAAAGCAAACTGCATTTGGTGGAGTATAAGATGGCACATTAAATCAAGAGACAAATCAGTTATTCTTCCGCTGTATAGATCATATATTCTCCTCATATTTGATTATGCTTCTCAATTATGTTGTCCATACAATAAGAAAGATGTCCTAAGAATTGAAAAATTTCAAAGAAAAATTACAAAATATATAAATGGTGCAAGTCCTTAAATCATGTCTCTTGAAAAAAGAAGTCTTAGGGATGACCTTATGCTCATTAGAGATATTACAAATGACGAAAACTTAATGTTTGAAATTGGCATTGATTTCAAGCAGATAAACATTAACACAAGAGGACACCCACGCCAAACAAAAAGACAACGCTTTAATACAAAAAAAGGAGGATGTTTCTTCTCTCAGAGAATTATGAAACCATGGAATTCACTCCCTACAGATACTGTCATTAGTAAAACCAAGAATATCTTCAAATAAAAACATAGGGAGCTACTTATTACATAACCATTCCCTTTGGTATTATGGGTGATTGATAGGAGTGTTCATGGGCTTTGGCTTTAATACTCCTTCCAACTTTCTTAGTGAATCTTAGTTTAACCAAGGAGAATGAAAGCCATATCCTGACCATGCTATTTTTTCTTCAAGACACAGTTTAGGGATTAGATTAAACTAGTTATTAATAATTTTAAGCCAATAGGAGGCTAAGCATAAATCTACTATGGTAGCTAAAGGAAGTCTGCCCAACTCGGCCCTTACTACCGAGTTAGCTATTGATAGAGGCACTTGTAAAAGGGATTTATAGAAGAAAGACAATGGAAGTTCTACAGAAACATATGGTTTGGTTCCCCATATTTCGGCCCCATACAATAAAATAGGGCTAATGTTAGCTTCTCCAGCTGTTAATGCTGGCAGTACTGTATGTCCCCCATACTTATAATTAAAATGCACTAAAGCTTTAGCAGCCACCCTGGCTTTAGATATATGTTCTTCCCAATGAGAAACCCAATAACCATTAGCCATAAATTTAATTCTCAGATAAGTGGAAGAGAGAAGTACCTTAATCAGCTCATTGTCTAGGTATATCTTAGGTGAGGAGGTACAGAAATTTTGAGATCTAAAAACCACAGTTGGGGGGGGCATAATTAATTTTTAGTTCTAAATGATCACACTTAGACTTTAAGATGTATAATTTCCACTGAAGACCAGCAGTAGAGAGTGAAAGAAGGAGCAAGTCTAGTCAGATCCCGAACCAAGGTCGTCAGTGAGGCAAGCAGTAAGGCAACACACATTTCGCCCATCATACCACTGCACCAATTAGGCAGCCTTAATTTCTTAATCTTTCTTTAATTTCTTTTTTTCCAACTAATTGCCCCAGACTCAGAGGCTCACTGCAACTCTTACCCTTGTCCAGGTCATCTGTCCTTTTGTAGTAATAATTGAATCTCTGCTGAGTTGGAGGGAGGTGGCCAGGCCAACCAACACTAATTCCAGGGTTGGCCTCAGCTGCCCTCCATTGGGTTGGGTGTACTGCTAGGTGGATAGGTACAGAACTTGGTACATATTAGCAAACCCCATTTCCAGCCAGATTTCAGGACCTTAGGACACTTGGAGATTGGAGGACAACTTTATGATGGATGGACTAAGCTGTTCTACATAGAAACATTGAATTTAATGGTAGATAAAGATCACTTGGCCCACCCAGTCTGCCCATTTTCCCTGCCTATACTGTCACTGCAGACCCTACTTGATCGCCGGCTCCCTCCTCCTCTTTGCTTCCCACTAAGATTCCCTTGTGCCTATACCATGCATGCTTGAAGCCCACCACTGTTTTCGCCCTCACCACCTCCACCGGAAGACTGTTTCAAGCATCCTAGAATTGGATGCTGGTGCTGCATGCTCTGTTCACTGGTAGGGGGAGAAGTCACTGTTCCTCTGATTGGGATGGGGTGACTGGGTGACAGGTTGGTGACAGCATGGCAGGAGAATGTTGCGGGACTCCCCAGGGCTTATTTCACATCCAAACCCAGTAGCCTGCCAAAGATAGAGATAACTACAAGAGGAGCTACCAGACCCTTGTGAAACCAGTGACTACTAGAAGAAGTGGAGGGACCCCCCTCAGGCCAGCTGGAGAAGCAAGGTACAGGAGGACAGACTCCGAGAGTGGGGGACACAAAGGTGGGGGAACAGGGGCATTCACTTGGAGTCAGAAACAAGGTGGACACAGATGTCTTGTATCATAATCACTTGTCTTTATTGTGCACACTTGTGCACTGTGTTGGTGGGGGGGTTTATTTTGCAGGTTGTTCGGATGCAGATTTGGAATGTTTGAAAATCATCCCTATCTAAATGGAAAGGATTCCAGAAAATCTGAGGACCCATAGGGAGGGGTGGAGCAATGTGCATCACTGAACATTCAGACAACTTTGTTCTCCCCTTCCAGGTCCCACAGTCTGTGTTTTGTTATAGCTGCAATCAACTGAGCTGTGGAGGGACTGCAAGTGACTGTTGTTTCAGCATCCTGCTGTGTGGGTGGGGAGGTTATATTGTGGAGGGTTCTCTCTGTCAATCCATCCACTCCCGCTATGATTCTTCTTCAGAATATTATGCGGTCACAGGTTATCTTCTGTAAGATTCTGTTTTCTTTCTGTGCTAACAGTATGTCAATAAACTTGAATTTTAAAAAAGAATAGTGGTCGAATGTATTAGGGCAAAAGCTTATCCCATCTCAGTGTGAAGGAATTTTGGAAAACACACACAGATATATTACCTTGGATAGTTACCAATTGATGCAGTTTAAGATTTTACAAAATATGTAACGATATCATACCCCCCTGGAAGTTTCATAGCTAGGGTCTTTTGGATTCTTCTACCTGTACCAGGTGTGGAGTGGGGGGAAGCATTTTACTACATATTCTAAAGGAGTGCTCAAATGCATGGCCTTTATGACAGGAGGTTCAGAGAGTTGTGGGACCAATGTTGGGACTAGAAGGTGCCTTTACGAGGGAAAGGTGTCTTTTAGGACCTGATCTTTAGCCCTTATTTGGCACTGTGAATTTCATTTTACCTTGATAGTTATGGTGGTTAAGAAAACAATTTTATGTCACTGGCTTGATCAGGTGACGTTTTCAAGTACCTCAAGGGAATCTCTCAAGTACTTTAAGGGAATCAACAAAGTAAAAGAGGGTACCATCTTTCAGAAAAAGAGATGTGCAAGAACAAAGGGGCACAATTTGAAGATAGAGGGGAGACGGCTCAGGGGCAAAGTGAAGAAGTGTTTTTTCACAGAGAGGGTGGTGGACTCATGGAACGGCCTTCCTGAGGAGGTTGTGGGGTCAAAAACAGTGGGGGAATTCAAGAATGCATGTGACAGACATAAGGAAATTCTGGTAGGGAGTAGGAAGAAGTAGGCTGTTGGTTAACTAGGATCTGCAGCTTATCCAATAGGTAGGGAACTTGGCAGAGTGGGTGGGCCAAGCAGTCCTTATCTGTCATCATAGTCTATGTTTCAATGGCCCTATCTCTTTTAGAATGACGCAAAGAAATGTTATTAGTATTAAGACTGGAAAAAATGGCTGCCTACCTACAGCATAAACTAATTTTTTTTTTATACTAAATGGTCTACATTGAATGCTATTCTTCCTACAGGTATACTGGATTGTGCATCAGACACATAAGTAATATAATCTGCCTGTTAAAACCACGCTTTATTTCTCATACAGGGAAATTCGTATGATTATTTTACCTGTGAGAGGAGAAGGAAGGGTGGGTGGTTGTGTGTTTGGTGCTAGTGTTTGTTTGGTCTGTTATATTTCTTTTTGTTGTATTGTTGTTTATCTGTTTGAGAAAATTAATAAAGTATATTTTCTAAAAAATATATATATATATTTGGGGAGTTTTAGCACCAAGAATATGTTGCCCACCCCCTCCTTGATGTCTAGGGGTATGCTGGTGGTAAAGTCCATGGGGAGGGGGGGACCACAGCAGAAACCACTAGATGACTTACATTTTACCTCCACGGGACTGGGGTGCAGATCTTCTCCCACAGGGTGCAGGATAGAAAAGTAAATTAATTATCAGCAGATAATACTCTCAAACATGAAACATAGTTCGGGAACAGTAAAAAAAGCAAAATGGATCCTTTAATTAAACTTGGTACTCCATGGAGTTGAACAACTTGATTAGGATATAACAGATAAGATCCCATGGGGGTAGTTTGCCAGCTTAGACCAGTGGTCCCTCAGATCAGTGTCCACTTATTGTCTGTGAGCAGCTTCTGGCAGTTTCCATATCTAATGGGGCGCTGTGCTGACGACCCCTGAACATTTAGGTAGCATTTCATTTCCATTCACAGCATTTTATACAATCACGGATCACAGGTTTGATCCCCACTGTACTCTGGGTTCTTTAAGTGTCCTCATAATGGCAGTATCCTCTTTCCCTGGCTACTCTCACCACTCACCCTGCTGGACTCTTCAGTCACTTGACTCTAAAACTCTGGGCCAGTAACTCCCTCTCTAGGCTAGTGCTCCAGATAACTCCCGACTGAGTAGACTGCTCTTACAATTTAAAGGCAGGCTACTTCTCTTAAACAGTCTGTGAGCATCCAGTCCCCCTTTCATTGCAGCAGAACCACACTGTCCCCATGGGCTGTACATATTCCCTTCGGGCCCAAGAGGTGGTTACCTTCTCAGTGAGTTTCATCTCAAGCTCTTGGGGCTCACATCATGTGCTTATAATCCTCTGCAGATTTGAAGTCCCAGACCCTCTCCCCTTCCTAAGCTTGTGTCAGTCCTGAATCACGGTTTCCAAACCTCTTCACTCCCACTGCTCCCAGTTTCATCTCTCTCTCTTAAGGCAGAGCAATTCCTCCCATCTGAGGGTCTCGTTTCCAACAGCCACCACCACATCCTGCTCAGCTGCATTTTCTTTTAGACCTGAGGAGGAAAGGGACCTCTTACACCAGGAGCAGTCATCACCCTGCTCCCCTCCAACTCCTCTCTTTTCCTGCCACCCACTCCCGCACAGACAAGAAGAGACTACCCTCTAGGGTAATCCCCGCTAATCACAGGCAGTCCACCAGGAGGAAAAGGCGTTTAACTTTTTAAAGGGTCCATGAACACGGAGCCCCATAACATGCCCTGTGTAAACCAGTACACTAAACAATAGCTCTAACCACAAGGAGGGGTACAAATATATCTGTACTTTGTGTTGGACATCAATGGGAAAACTACTTGTAACCCCCCCTCCCCCAGCTCAGTTCATTGTGGCTATAACAAAACATACAATAAAGAAAAAAGGTTATTGATTCAGCTACTAGAAGGCATTCCAGTGTAATATCATTTGGATAAAAGAGGAAAGTATAGATTAAGTTTCATTCCATATCCAGTATGTGTGGCAAAGTTAAATATAAAACGAAGTTTGCTGCACCCATATATTGTGGATGAGCCATTTGATAATATTTCACACTGGAGCTTAAGTGTCACATTTAACACAAACAGCATGCTCCAGCCCTGTTGCAATAGTCACTGTAAACCTCTGAAGCTTGATTTTCAAAAGGCTGAAAACAGCCAGGGACTAAGGGCTAGATTTTCAAAGTCCCTGAAAATCACGCAGCTGCAGGAAAAAACTGGTGCTGGTGGGTCTCCACTTGCAGAGCTGCAGTTTTTCCCATAGCCGTGGTATTTTCAAAGGTGGGATGCATTTATAACCAGCTCCATGACTATAGGTAGCTTGCAACTGATTTTTCAGCAATGCTGCAGGGAAAAATTACGTCTGGTGAGACCAGGCATAACATCCCCCACAGCTGCACCAGTTGAAAATACGAAACTCCGCAATTGCGGAGATGTCGTCCCACAGCATTGGCTGTGGAGTGGGACTTAGTTCATGGGGGCTTTGAAAATCTAGCCCTAAGTTCCATGTCACAGCCTGCCAGTGAGAAAAAAATCTCTGCACAGGCAGACATTCCTATTTTCATCCTTTGGTGCTCAAGGATGGCGAGCGCAGCTGCGGAGGATGTTACACCTGGTACTACTAGTTTTAGCATTCCAATGCAGTTATGCACCGAAAATGGCCACAGGCTTCCATACATTACAGAGTTTATTGCAAGACTCATCTCTGCATATGAAAATATGGTGCATAGAGCAAAAACTGCAGAAGAACACATGAAGCCCATGTTGCACATTGTCTTTGCTGCATGGGTGCCAATTTCACATTATTTGGAAAATCTGGCCCCTGATTTTCCCACCATTTTTAGTAACCATGTCAACCTGCAGAGTAAATTAGGGGCTGCTGCGGGAGGCAGCTTGCTCCTTTCTGCAGTGAGATGGCTGCTCTCAAATGCACCTTGAGCCCAGACACAGGGCAAGTGACCCGGAGTTGGATGTGTACTACAATTATGCTACACTGCAAGTTTTAGTAAAGCAGAACCTGGAATTAAAGAAATCAGATCATTTCAACGTGTACCTTGGATCACTTGTACCTTGAACCAGAGTGGTAATTTAAAATAAATTTAGCATAAAATAAAGTAATATGCACTGTCACTAATACAAGCCATATGGCAATGTACACTATATTCCATTCTGTTACTGAGTTTTTCTTAGATAGTAAGCAACTTCCTCAATATTTGAATTTTCTAGCCTATGAAGTATAGCCTATCGGGTGTTTATACACTTGTAAACATACTGTATGTCATTCCATCTATATAAAAGATATTAAGCATCTTCAGAATTTTTTAAGGTACTACCTACAAGGAGAAAATACAAGAAGTGCCACTAATTTCTATTTAGCAAAATGGAGACACTGAAAGGTATTTAATGTAGGCCTACAGCAGCCCTGAGAATGTTCTGGTAAGCAGCCATGATTGTAAAGGTATACTTTCAATATTGTAAATGCGATTTGAGTGCAGTAAGCTACACTTCTAACATAAAGTTATTGCACTGAATATTAGACGTGGATTTGATTCTTTTTGTAGGAATACATTTCCTTTGAAACCTTTTCAGTTCTGAAGGTTTTGTTTACCAAGCAGCACACAGTAAAAATAGAGTTAATACTATCTTTAAATATGAGAAACTTACATACATTATGGTAGATTGTGTATCACACATACATGAGGTGTTGGCAATTGTGGTATGTCACCAGGGATACATTTTGTGGAGGAGCATGGGCTGTGTGCATAAGATCGATTGATTTCTGTTATAAGGCTTGTAGGCTTCCAACCAATGTACAGTGAGTACTGCTGAATATTAGCACAAAGAAGTTGACTGTCTATGTAATGCAAACTTTTTTTTATCACAATTGATTATGATGTGGTAATGTGATCTCTTTTACACAAAGGGCATTCTTTTATTTTAAATTAATATGAATGTAATTTGTAAGTGCCTTTTTATGTTGTCTTGCACACACAAGGCAAGCAACATTTTGTGACAGCTTGCTAGAGTAGCAGGTTGTGGAGGTGCGGCCGTGTTGTGGCCAATGGTGTCACTGCTTTTTTGGGCTGGTCTCTATGGCACCAATGAATGAGCACACTGTCTGTGACAATCCTTGAGAAGCATGCTACAAACTTGAAAGAATTTCACTGCTGCAATGAGGGAGCACCCCGTCATTACAAGGTGTGCCTTGCCTGCTGAAACATTTCAATAAACATGGCAGCCGCTGTCGCCATCCGCCTCTCACAATCCCCAGCAAGCTGACTTCGGGGGTGCCCAATCCCCATGTCGGCATGTTTATAACTCCCCCTCAAGATTGTGTGGCACACTGGGAGCCCACCCCAGTGCGCCTATGTGTGTTCTGAAGCAGACTGCATTGGCATGTTCCTGCCCCCTCCTCACCCCCATTGCATACCACACTGGAACTCCACTCCAGTGTGGCCAGCATAACCCCCCAAAGTCATGGGGCACACTGAGAGCTCACTTCATTTTGCCCAACAGTTGTTTAATTTCATGTGTAAATAAAGAAAACCTTCCTGCGATGTCCATTACTGAAAATAAGAAAACGGTCCATCGTTGAGTCGGAGCACCACCTCCCCCAACCCACCCCTGCCCTCTGAGCACCCCACCTCCACGTACCCTCCTCACTCCATACTTACCTCCAGAGCCTAGTGTGATGATCTTCGGTGGAACGGAACACATCTGAACTCTTCAAAAGCCAACCGCGAATGGAAGAAAATCACGGTAAGCTATATAATGGCAGCAATGGGTTGGGGGTCAACTTAGGTGGATAGCTCTGCCATTTTTGTGACTTTTGGCTCCAAATTTTCAACATGGGGTTCTCGGAACCCCACCTCATGAACTCAGTCACTGTCATTTCGTTATTCAATCCCGAAAGGTGATTTTCAGTCACTGTGTGGAATCGCCTTTCGGGACTGATTAACAAAACGACAGTGTAACTGTTCATGAGGTGGGCTCCCAAAAAGCCTATTTTGCAAATTTGGTGAAAATAATTCCAAACAATGACTGTGTTATGAGCTTGCATTGCGCAGTTTCCACGCATACTCATAACTTCAAGAATTTTTAATATTTTTACTCCAGATTTTCAACATTGCCATTTTTTCATATCTCCTTATGAACAGTACAGCTGTCATTTTTCACATCCTGATGAAAATATGTTTTTGCACATCTGGCACATAATGGCATGGTCGCTGTGGGAAATCAATGTTCAAGACAGAGTAAGAAAATCACAGTGACCCCACCTCATGAACTCAGTCACTGTAATTTCGTTATTTAATCCCGAAAGGTGATTTTGCGTTCACTGCGCAGAATCATCTTTTGGGACTGATTAATAAAATGATAGTGTCACTGTTCATGAGGTGGGCTCCCAAAATGCCTATGTTGAACATTTGGTGAAAAAATTCCACAAAATGACTGTGTTACAAGAGCGCATTGCGCAGTCTCCACACATGCTCGCAACTTTGAGAATTTTTGATATTTTCACTCCAGATTTTTAACATTGCCATATTTTCACACCTACTTATGAATGGTACAGCTGTCATTTTTTGCATCCTGCCTGAAATGTGTTTTCACACATCTGGTGCAGAATGGCACGGTCACTGTGGGAAATCAGTGTTCGGGACAGATTAACAAAATCACAGTGCCACTGTTCATGAGCAGATATCCCAAATGTTTTCATAAGGTGGGGTCACAAAAAGCCCATGTTGAAAATTTGGAGTGCAAATACCAACAAGCAACCAGGATGTTAGGGTTTCTAACCATAACATCCCACCCTGTAGAGACTGACAGATATCAAGAGTGTGACTTTGGATTGTCGGCTGTAATGCTCATGCCATTCCACCCCACCCCACCCCACCCTGCAGCTAGTGACAGGCATCAAGGTGTGCCTTGGACTCTTTGGCACCAAAGTTTACCCCATTCTCCTATACTGCACCCATCTCAACGTGAGCGTAAGGCCTGATGACCTCAAGGCACAACGCGACACTTGTCGGAGTCTGCAGGGTAGGGTGAGGTGAAATGGCATGAGCATTATGGCCGATGACCCAAAGACACACCTCAATGCCTGTCAATCTCTGCAGGGTGGGGTGGGGTTGGCGTTAGTTCCATACTTCACTGTCATTCCTATTATACATCTCTCTAACTCCTGCACTACCAATGCCAGCAATACAACATTCAGCATTGACAAATGCTTGTTTATATATTATTTTAATAGTATACCACAGATTTCATGACCAAGTGGTGAGTCCATGAAAAGTTAAGTTGTAAAGGTGGATGGTGAATATATATTATTGTTTACAAATTCAGGAGTCAAGTCTCCCATTCTGTTTGATATACCTTGTTCTGGCCTGCTTAAGTGAAGGACTCCTGTGGGATTATATTTAAAAGTAGTCCGTATAGTACTGTGGGCATCCTTAGACCCTTCTTGATGGTCAGGAATGACTAAGACAAATCAGTCACTGGTTTTAGCAGTAGAAAAGGCTGTCTTGGAACCATGGCTTTCTCGGCTATTCATACCTGCCTATGTAAAATGTATACCAAAACCCTAGCAGCATGGCCAATCACAACCTGGTGGGACCAGCTCCTCTTAGCAGAGGCAATGGCTCCTTTTCTCCTACTCCATCCCCTCAGTACACACTGCTGATCCCTGCCATACCCAGGGGGATTAGCTCAAAGGGGATCTACGATGCTGGTTCGACAACAATTTTGTCAACTGGCATCACATCGACAGGATTTATGTCAACCACAAGTTGCGGTTGACATAAATCCCATTTGTCTCCCAGTCCTGTTCTCCAGTCAGAGTTGATTCGGGAAGGGGGTGCAGGACTGGGAGACAGTGTGCCCCTGTGTTAGGCGCACCAACACAGCAACCTGTCGGCAAACTGTTGATTTTGTCAGCAGGTGTGTAGGTCGCTGTGTTGGTGTCGCTGTCGGGGGGGCATACCCTTCAGGCAACTCTCCACTCCATGCTCTGTTGTCTCTGTTACTCTGGCAGTCCATGCCTTCCCTGAATAAGCGCAGTGAGTGACTGAAAGCCCTGAGACCTAGCTCCCCAAACCTCTTAAACAGTGTGCTCACCAACACTTCCTGTGTCAGGAGGTAAACTGACCAGTAACCAAGCCTTAAGCAGGCTTCTCGACATAAGTACATTTTATTTTTTGTTTTATTTATTTAAAATTGGCAGCTGGGAAAGGCACACAGAGCCGGAGTTTATTTCCAGGTGTGACCCAAGGAGAGAGAATATTGAATGGAAGAAAGAACATCATAACAAAAGTGGAGTACTATAATCTTTAAAATAATGTAATAGTACAATCAGTAGGGAACTGTGAATTCCCTTTATACATGGGTGCCAGGCTGTCACATGTTAAGAGATCAGGGGAATGCAGATTTATTTGTGTATATTCTGTGTATGTTTGGGATGCATGGGGCACCTTCCTCATGCCTATGACTGGCTTCTTTTGTGTTTGTTGTTTCTTATCCTCATTGCAAAGAAGACTTGGTCATTTCAGTGGAAGTCACATTTTCCAGAGAATCAGTGTTTTTTGTTATGTACTATCGACCTTCAGCAAACTGTAATGCTGCCCCTTAGAACAAACCCATTGCAAACAGAGAGTAATATACACTGTGTACTACAAAAGGGAAGCATTGTGATTTAAATCCTTGAGTCCTTATCTTCGAGCACTGGAAAAATTAATAGGTTTAACCTAGAAATTTTGCAGCCTAGTAAGAGCTGGGTTTAAGACACCTGGTAAAGTGTATCATACATCAGCAAATGTCCAAAACAGTTAAAATTAGTCAAGTACAGCTATGATCCTCCCAATGCCCATCTGTGCTAACTTTGTACTTGACATGTTTTAATCTCCTTTAAGTGTTTCCTCTTGAGACCATAATCCTGTCAAAAATACAGCTGTTTCTTTTTATAAACTCTCATCTTAAGCTGACTCACATCTCTTTTTAATAGTGTAACAATCTGCTGAGCTAATTATAGTCACCTAAAGATGGACATCCTGGCCAGCTACTGCAAAGCAGATAATTAAAATGAACAGTGAGTTCTTGAACAGCTGTCACTAATTATAAGTCATTAAAATATAATACACTGAAACAACAAATCCAATGGAATGATTCTCATTATGGAATGTCTTTTTGATACCCCCCCCCCTTTTTTACTTTGATTAAATAAGGTACTAGCATATTACTGTAACAACTATGGGTGACTGTGTAAGGATATTCACTGATACTGCTATATGCTGCTAACTATAGTTACCTAACACTAGTGTGCCATCACATCATGTTCTTAGAGTTCAAAGACACACTTTAACTATAATTTACTCTAAACAAAGATTCAAGATTCAAAATGTGTATTTTTTGCAATACCAGGTGCCATTCAAATAGATAGATAAAAAAACTTTATCAGATTCAAATGCACTTATACAGTTTTATTTATTTTTGTACACCAAGTGGAAAACAGGCCTTAGAGAGGTTCCAGATGGACTTCTGGTGATGTCAGCGTCCCTATGGCTGCCTAACTTGGGAGCTGCTCAACACCTGACCATAATCTAGTGTCATCATGGCATCAAAAACAACTCCAAAGGAAAAAAAGGGACAGAGCTGAATTACATATGGCTACCAGACAGAATTTAAAGGAATTTGCAGCAAACCCCACTTCTAAGAGTTCGAAACAGTAGACACTCGGTTGGCACCGCTCCGACCGTGACTCCAACAATGGCGCTGCAGAACAAGAACAAGCAGAAGCTATAACAATAGCAGACGAGGAGTCCGACTTCACAATAACATCCAAATAGCTTTGTGAACAACTGCAGAAAATCAGAGATACGCTTCAACGTCTTGAAACTATTACAGCAAATACTAAAAAAGACCTTTGTAAGGTAGAGAAGTGTACCAAAGCAGTGGAGGTCTGCCTTACAGAATACAGACATACACAATACAGCACTTCTTGACCTTCACAACAGAGAACAAAGTCTTGCCAAGAAAGCAGAGGAACTCGAAAACAGACATCGTCGGAACAATATCTGAATACATGGTTTACCTGAAAAAAAACAGAAGGTAATATGCTAGAGTTTATGGAAAGTCTGTTAAAAGAACTGTTAGATTGGCCAGCAGACCTGCCTCTCACCATTACTTGAGCCCACCGTTCTCTAGTAGCTCCGCCCAAAGATCCTAAAGCCAGACCTCAGTCAATTATTATGGCCTTTCTAGACTTCAGAACAAAAGAAAAAGTACTCTAATTAGCCTGGTCTAAAAAAGAAGTTGTTTTTGGAGACCGGCAATTATTTTTTGAACATAACTTCGTGCCATCTACAATGTTCCAATGACACAGAGTTCTAGCAGTCTCCAAAGCACTACAGCAGAAGGGCCTGAAAGAGTTCTTCGAGCACCCAGCAAAACTATGAGTAATAACACCGCAAGCCACAAAAGGATTCATGCAACTCTCAGAGGCTGGAGAATTTTTGGCGCTGCACAATATTGTGCTTGAAGAAATCCACTCCCAATTCCTGGTGCAAGAGCTCAATGAATCCACGTGGCAAACTAAGTCTAAAACCAATCCGTCTGCAAAAAGAAGCTCAGAGCCTGGCACAGAATCAGTCATGCCTCCAAGAACCCTAGAGTAGAGTCAGGTCACAGTGGAATCTACCACAACAAATCCCACGCTGCTTCAATCACCGAACTCAAAAAGCACAGCGGGTTGAAATTAAGCTAATATGACCTGGTGGGTAAATACTAGGACATTAACTTTCACTTTTGTACTGGAGATGCAGTTGTCACATGGCTAGCAAGTCTTAGATCACTTATTTAAATGGAGCCTGGGGGGTGATTGCAAATATAGAACTGCAAATTTAAGATTAGTAAACTATGGATTTGAAATCTAGTCTCATATTGTAATATTCATGGTTACAAGGGGACTGACAGCTTGGAGCAGCACCCACTTTACTAACTGCATAATGATCAATCTTTGAGCTGCAATATCCAACTGTGGGTCCCTTAAAAGCCACACATCCATACAAATAACAAGAGCTGACAAAGGAAGGAAGGAAGGCAGTAAATATGTTATATTAACCACATTACAGGAATGTTGCTGACAACTAATCTTATATGTTGAGTGATAGATAGACATTTTCATATAACCCTCAGTTTGTGACCATGAAGACTGGGCACAGTTGAATTATACACAAGCCTCCCCTTTTGCTCCTAATGAGGGAAAGTTTTATAAGCAGACTAGTCCACTTTCCTCCCTCAGAAGCTATCTCTGACACTTATACAAAGAGGATATATCCTCCTACCCCCTTCAGGGGACCTGGTGAACCACTGCCATGCTAACTAATATAAAATAGCTGGTCGGGGTTGGGGTTAATACATCAGTTCCCCCTAAAGGTAGCTGCTGAAGCCTCTCTCTGCCCTAGCTAATGGTAGTTTGAAAGTCGACAACCCAATCCTTTGGTCCTGGTGTTAGAGACCCTGGCCCCCCTCACTGATCACATATTTGTGGTCAAATCGGGTTTATCCCATAGAGGTAGCCCTGCCACCCTCAGTAAAAAAACTGTACTGTCTCTTGCAGAAGGGTGGACCTAGAGAGTTCTATACATCCTCACCTTGAAGTGAATACAGTTCATTAAAATGTATATAATGTAATGTTTGTTACTGTTATTACCATATGTTCTAATAGTAGTTCAACAGTTCATGTTTAGAAAAATGTTGATGTTTATGTTTCCTAAGGTTGATAAGATAGGGATAAGAGTGCTGTGCAATGAAACTATTAACATGCAGGATCAGACTGACAGACGTAATAATCTACTTAAATGGCCAACTTAAATATCACTACCTATAATGTTAAGGGAATTAACAACCCCATTAAAAGGGCACATCTCCTGCAGGAATTGCAGAAATTGTGGACAGATGTCACCCTCTTGCAGGAGACACACTTGAATTCAACGGAACATAATAAATTGAAAAGGTCATGGGTGGGGGAGGTAAACGCAGCGCATTGCTGTGATAATACGCATAAAAGAGGGGTAGCAATATTAATATGCAAGAATTTACCGTGAAAGGTCCAGCATGTTCAGTCTGATCCACAAGGTCGATACGTATTACTACAGGGAGAAATGGGACACCGCCCTTGTACCATCCTAAATATATACAACCCAAACAAAGAACAGCTTAGGATCCCATTTCTTACCAAAGTCATTTCTGATGCAGTAACGAACCCTAATAACTTTGTGATAATTGGAGGGGTCTTTAACACTACCTTGTCCCTCATCTAGATAAATCTGGATCCCACCCAGGTAAAAAATCCCAAGCTTCATATGCTCTCTCTCTCTCGTTTCTTACATGAATTTGGTTTAAAAGATATATGGTGGCATTTAAATCCCTTAGTAAGAGATTATTCATACTACTCTCCATGCCATAGTATGTATTCAAGGTTAGATTTTTTCTTGATTCCTACCACTGGGGCCTGGACAGCCCAAACAGCCAAGATTGGAAACCTGAGTCTCTCGGACCATGCTCCGGTAACCTTGAAGGTGGGACTAGATACTCCAAAATCTGGTTCCTATTGGTGCTTGAATGTAGGACTATAAAACAGAGGGGAATGTAAAAACCTGATTAAGGCAGAAATTCAAGACTTCCAACAATTGAATCCCCAGACAGACTCCTCCCCACCCATGTACTGCAGATACCCTAAAAATGTATCTTCATGGTAAACTTATTGCTTACTCCTTGAGGGTAAACAACGAGAGAGAATGAAGAGGCAGAGGGACCTGGAAAGGGAGATATTTGAACTCAAAAGCCAACATATGGTCACTTTGGCCAATCAGACCAGAGTCAAACTGGACCAGGCCAGAAAAGCCCTTACCCAGCTCATAAACACTTTTTTTTAGAAGGCTCCCTGAGATAAGCAAGGCAAAAAGTTTACGAACTTGGCAATAGAGCGAGCAAACTATTGGCCGCCCAAGTAAGAAAAGAGGCCGCAAATAGAGCTATCCTTAAAATCAAACATGCATCCACAGGAAATACCTTAACTTCACCTACAGAAATCTCCCAATAGTTTGCAGAATTCTATAAAAAATTATATTCCCCAGAAAGAGAACCACATCACTTGGAAAATATTCAAACATATCTGACAGATATTACACTGCCCACCATTTCACAAATACAGGCGGATACCCTCGGGGCACCACTAACCACCCTACAGGAACTAAAAGAACAAATAAAACACCTTAAGAACACTAAATCCCCAGGACCAGATGGCTACCCCACCGTTTTCTACAAAACCTTCCAATCTGAGCTACTCCCACTATTACTACAAGCTACTAATGCAGTAATTAAGGATGTTTCTCCAATATCACCTTCCTGACGTCAGGCACAAATTACAGTTATTTTAAAAGCGGGAAAAGATACTATAGAATGTGGCTCTTATAGACCTATCTCTCTACTAAACACGGATCTTAAGATATTTACTGGAATTTTAGCCAATAGGCTACAGCAGATCATTCAGGAACTCATCTACCACAATCAGACAGGATTTATAAAAGGGAGACTTCTCCAGGAAAATATCTGCAGATTTTTGGATATCATATCAGCTCAGGGCATGAAGAAACATTTCCAACTAGCCATAAGCACCAATGCCAAGAAAACATTCGATAGAGTGGACTGGAGATTTCTGGTAGAGGGTGGGGGGGAGCTTTATCAACATCATTGAGGCCTTATACACAAACCCAGAGGCTACAATAAAAATAAATGGTGGCACGTCTGAAAGATTCTCACTGGGCCGTGGAATACACCAAGGCTGCTCCCTTCTGACTTCCTTTTCACTCTGTCCCTGGAACCTTTAGTGACTCGAATCCAAGAACACCCGGATATCACAGGAATAAAAGTGGGACAACAAGTATATAAAATAGCTCTATATGCAGACAATACTCTCCTTTTCCTGGGAGATCCAGAAAACTCTCTCAAATCACTCTTAAAGACCCTAGAGGAGTTCCACAGAATAGCAGGTTATAAAATTAACTTCACCAAATCAGAAGCGATGATTCTAAGTGGCTCCCCCTCAGCGGAATTCTGAAGAACATTTCCATTTGCGAGGGTACTCCAAAATAAATTAAAGTACCTAGGCTTTCATATAGCAGCAAACATCTCCAGACTTTTCTCTGATAACTATCTCCCATTGATACAGACCATAAGAAAAGATGTAGCCAAATGGCAGGTGCTACCCCTAACACTCTATGGTAGAATTCAAACCATTAAAATGAATGTACTCCTGCATCTGTTGTTTTTATTCCAAACCCTTCCTATCTCTCCCTGCAGAGCTTTTGGAAGGAGCTCCACTCTACCTTCACTAAATTTGTATGGCAGGGCAAATGCCAAGAACAAACCATTCAATTGTATGCTTGTCTAAACAAAGTGGGAGTTGGGAATGCCTGACTTTCACAGATATTATTTAGCAGCACAAGGGCCTTGGATTTATATGTGGATAAAACAAAGAGAAGAGTCAGGCTGGTATCAGATCGAACAGCAACAGGCCCCTGTCTGCAGATCCTGGTCAGTACCCACAAACTTTATTCCCCCACATCTCCTACAAAAGGTGGTTAATCCCCGGACAATATACACTATAACAGTGATTCTACAATTGTGCAAATTAACAATTACCCCTAACGATCTGGGCCCCCTATCCCTAATTAGACATCATGACCCATTCACCTCCCCAGCTTAGACCGGGGTTACCACTTTTGGCAATCCCAAGGTCTGACTAGATTTAAACACTTGATCATTAATGGCATATGTGCCTCATTTCATCAACTACAACAAAAATGCAAACTAAGAAAGATAGAACATTTTCGTTTTTTACAGGTGAGGCACTTTCTATTACAGTCGCTTCACCTGCAACAGGTGATGAGACTCCAAACACCACTGGAAGAACTGTGGTCCTTTTGTGCCATCCTAAGAGTCAAAATAAACATACGTCACAGTTATACCATTTACTAAATGACCAGATGGTGCCACAGACTGATGGGGTCAGTCGAAAATGGGAACAAGAATCCTTGCAGTCCATTACAGAAGAGAACTGGATGGAAGCCCTCAGGAGGGGATGGAAAATAACATCCTCCCTGTCTTGGGGAGAATTCAACTGGTGAATACTACTTAGATTTATCAAAACACCAACAATCACAAAAAATTATACCACTCTCCATTCAGATCACTGTTGGAGGGCTTATGGGCAGCTGGGCTCACACTTCCATATTTTTTGAGCTTGCCCAATCCTGGCACCCTTTTGGCACCAAATACAATACCAACTAAATACTATACTTGGAGCATTGATTCCATTCACCTTCCAGACCTTTGCACTTGGAAGAAGGGACAGAATCAACTTTACTGAAAATAAACTCATAATGAAATTATTTACTATCCTAAGAATAGCAGCCCTTAAGAGCATTACTGAAAAATGGCTATTTCCAGATCCTCCCACAATTCAGCGATGGCACAAAAATGTGGAGGTACTCAGAGAGATGGAAAGAATCCCTGCTATGCTGAGAGTTAACCTGGAGGGGTTCTTGGAAGTCTGGCAGCCATGGCTTCAAATGCAAGGAATGGGAGTAGTGAAGGGTATAACAAACAATGACTGCGTCTAACTCAGGTGGGAGGAAAGATTATTAAAAGGAATGCTGCCATGTAATATGTATCATATTAAACCTCTTCTGCCTCCATTCTCTTTTAGGAAGTTGACTTACCCCTCATTCCTATTCTGAATGAAATATCATACATAGATGAACACATAAACTACTTTGTCCTAAGTTAAGGGAAAAATTAATGCACAGCACACAATATACTTGTTTATAGTCATTTATTATTTTAATTAATTTATTTATTTCCATTTAGGATTAATACCTTTGAGTCCAGGACTCATTTTCAAAGGTTCCAGGTCATTGTTGTACAAACATTATAAATATAACAGTATTTACAGAGAACAGAAAACAGTTACACAGACATTCAAATACCAAAGAAATGTTATATATCCAACTAAAGGTTGAAGAGGATAGGGTAAATAGGGTTCAGCCTTGTAGAAGACAAAGAACTTAGGTGTTGAACTAGCCAGGCAGCATTGGCTTATTGAAGTTAAGTTTCAAGAAAATACAAAATCACACATGCCCCCACAATGCAAAGCATCATGGGCTGCATATGCAAATCACCACAGAATGTTATGCTGGTCCAACTTTAAGCAGAATTGCATGGTGCCGAAAGGCCTCTCACACAGTTTGCAAAGGGTGCTAACAGAAGACATAGACACGTGTTTCGTCCTACCAGGACTCATCAGTATGCCTCATCTGTTTGACACTGCCTTAAGGGTAGCTGGTCCATTCCACTGGGGTGTCAAACAGACGAGGCATACTGATGAGTCCTGGTAGGACTAAACACGGTCTATGTCTCTGTTAGCACCCTTGCAAACTGTGTGAGAGGCCTTTGGCACCATGCAATTCTGCTTAAAGTTGGACCAGTATAACATTCTGTGGTGATTGTATATGCAGCCCATGATGCTTTGCATTGTGGGGGCATGTGTGATTTTGTATTTTCTTGAAACTTGGCTTCCCAGCCAAATGCCCCTTTGGGTAACCCTTGCCCCAGTGTTTGGCGCACGAGGTTCTTTGTCTTAAATATTTTTATTTTAATGGGTTCACCACAATATATCCAAGGCACACTGCCTTAAGGGTAGCTGGTCCATTCCACTGGGGTGTCAAACAGATGAGGCATACTGATGAGTCCTGGTAGGACGAAACACGTGTCTATGTCTTCTGTTAGCACCCTTTGCAAACTGTGTGAGAGGCCTTTCGGCACCATGCAATTCTGCTTAAAGTTGGACCAGCATAACATTCTGTGGTGATTTGCATATGCAGCCCATGATGCTTTGCATTGTGGGGGCATGTGTGATTTTGTATTTTCAGCCTTGTAGTTCACTATTTAGTTGGTCAGTCTAGCCTAAGGGGGGGGTAGGGGGTCAGCCAGGGATGGCGTTGTGGTGGTGGAAGTAGTTTGTCAGCCGAGTGGGCCTCGTTTGGGGACGGGGGAGTTGATGAGATAAAAATGGGGGAGTGAAAGGGAGAGGGTTGGGTGGCTGAAATTCTGCCATATTAGTACAGGCAAGCACAATTCTTTTTTGTAACAAGAAGGGATCTGAGCCCAGATTTGAAGGTAGTAATCTTGGGTGATTTTGTGAGGTTAGCAGGTAACTCATTGTACCATTTTGGTCCTTGGTACAGGATGGAGTTCTGGGCGAGTTTCGTCCTTTTGAAGGGAATCACCAACCTGTCTGTAGCCGTGCTTCTTTTTGATTTGGTGGGAACTGCCGGCATAAAGAGGCAGCCCAGTGCAGGGGGGGGGGGCAAGAAGCACTTTTTTTCAGAAGTAGGCAGATTTGGTATTGTGCTTTAAGATGGAGTGGGAGACATCCAGTTTTGGTGTAGAGTTCGCAGGTGTGGGTGTCCTGGGCAGCCCCTATGGCTAGTCGACAGGCCTTACTTAGTAGTTTTCTTAAACCTGTATAGGGCAGTTTTAGTGCCTGCTCCATAGATAGGCAGCTCATAATCTATGGAGGATATCACTGAACTACTGATGGCAAGTTTCAGAGCATCTGGTGTCATAGAGTGCCTATGGCAGTAGAGGACCCCAAGTTTTGTATTCGCTGACTTAACGACTGAGTCTATATGGCCAGAGAAGGTTAGTGTATTGTCAAACGTGATGCCCAAGTATTTGAACTTTGTTACTTGTTCCAGTGTTTCACCATTATGGTTCTGGATGAGCAAAGGATGGTATTTCTTTTTGCTTTGGGAGGTAGAGAAGAGCAGACTTTTTGTATTTTTATGGTTAGTAGTAGTTTGTTTTGTGTGAACCAGGATTGAAGCTTGAGGAAACTGTCTTGGAGTTCAGTTGTGATGTAGTTGTGATCTTTCCCAGTGACTGATATCACTGCATCGTCAGCATAGAGAATAGTGCGTGCTGTACATGCAGATGGTGCAGAGTTGATGAAGAGGATGAAAAATTATACAAGTTATGTTTATTGATTTTGAACAAGACTTATTGTTAACATGGATGTTATTTGCTATATCACATAATCCACAGTTTCTTTATTGCAAAATGGTGACAAACACCTCCGGACTTTTCATTATGAAGAGGTCTTCTTCTGAATTTTTTACTGGACCTTGAAGCATCTGTAATGAGAAAGACAGGTTAATTTAAAAACCCAACAAATAAGTTTTGTGGTATATATATGAAACATTAATTCTCTTGTAGTAATGGCTTAGAAAGGACAGGTTTTATATGATGTAACAGTACATTGCAACAATAAAAATTAAGTTAAAAAAAAGAAAGATTCCAAATTAGGACTGTTTCTTAAAAGAAATATTATTCTTCTCCCCAAATACAGACTATTACATAAGCCCTTTTCAAAAGGGAGGCCAAACATCATTTCCTTGCAGAGTACCAGGGCTTCTTTTCTGCCCATTTCAGTTATGATCATCTTGGATACCCATCACTTGCCAGTAAATGTTCATCACTTATCAGTAATAGTAGATCTTTGAGAGAATCTACCCCGTAGATGCATATACACACACACACACACACACACACTGGACTATAAGCTGATGGAGTCTAAGTCATGAGAAACATTTCATAGCTGGGGCCACCCATGTTGATGTCTCCAAGTCAACGTAGGATTCCTCAGCATCCTCTATTTAACAATGGCAGCTCCTATACACTTTTGTTCCTATCTTCAGTAAGTGAATTCTGACATTTACCAAACAACACGAATGAGGAATACATCTCTGACCAATCAAACAGGAGAGGCTGGGATAGTAGAAATCCAGAGTACGCCCATTAAAAGAAGTGGGCCAAGCCAGCCCGGTGGTGCTGAGGGCTGAGAAGCAGTGAGCACCTTACCTCATCTCATGCTGGTGGCCTGGGTTCAGGAATGAACTTGGGCTACTCGGGGGTTGGGAAGGAGAGGAAGGATTGAGCATCTGTAGGACAGCTGTCCTCCCTCGGGGGGGGGTGCATCTTGCTGCTTGACTGCCATCTAGAGGAAGCCCAATGGCAGTGTGAATGCAGTAAGTGGGAGGGGCATGTATTCAGAGCATAGGAGCATCCCCGCAGAGGCAGAGCATGCACACTACACATCTGCACAGTGCAGTGGGGAAAAAAATCTGGAGGAAAAATGGAAGATGAGCTTAATGACACCCTCACCATTTGCACTGATGGCACACTCAGTCTTGTTTGCTCCACATCTAGATATATATTCAGGTGGGGGAGGACTTACCTCCCTTCTTGACCACACAGTAGGGGTAATCTGCAAGGGATACAAGCCCCAAGGGGCCAGAGGAGACACAGGATGGCAGCGACTAATGGGATAGGGCTGAGACAGCCACCTAGCCTGTCACAGGCAGGTAAAAAAAACTATATGGAAAAAAAATGGGCCACTGAAAGGCAGAGCAAGTAGTGATTTGTAATCAACAGCAGTCCTCTTGTCACAGGTGAAGGGAGGGAGTTTTGTAGTTCTGTGGAGGACATTCTCTTAAAGTTATACTGGTACTGGTAAATGATGAACCTATCACCTTAAAGGATATCTCCCCCATAGAGCTCCACACATTGAATGAATACATAGCAATGCAGCACCCCTATAAGGAAGGTAGGTTGGTATATCTCAGGTAGGAAAATGAGCAAACAAGATGGACTATGAGTCTTTATTTTTTTTTCTCATAAATGTTTTCATCCTCCATCATCAAGGAGCAGCTAATCAGTGTTGTCCCTGCTACCCCGATTTGGGTACCACCTCTTCCGGGACTCACTCCCAGTTTTAGGTACACCCATGATTCTGCCCCTCATGGCGGGCCAGAGGAAGAAAGGCCATTTCCCCAGTGCCATTATCCAATGCAGACCAATGGCGAGCTTCTGTGTGGTGGCATGGGCTTGGGACAAGCAGGCAAAGCTTAATGAAGCCCCTGCTGTCCTTTTTCTCCAAGTTTTCTCTCACCCCTTGCCCTAGGGTATTTTGCGCAGGTGTGGAGGTGCACACACCCGACATATACCCGGCACTCTCCTTCTTGTGGCCCACCTTGAACTGCCACCAGGCATCCAGCTGATGGCAGTCAAGGCCTGGCTGACATGCCTCCCCACCCCGGGAGAGGAGAGCAGTCCCTGAGATGATCAATCCTCTCCTGCTGTGGTCGACTCCTCGTGATCCAAGTCTGTTCCTGAACCCAGGTTACTGGCATGGCAGGAGGTAAGCTATTAGCACCTTGGCCCTCTATATCACTGAGCCGATGCTACATGTCTTTTTCTGCTGACACATTTTGGTGCGATCCCAGATGCTCCTCTTAACTCCCAGTCTTCAGGTCAGTCAGCAGAGGCTGAGCAAGTATACTAAAATGGCCAGAGCCTCACTGAAGGACAAGCATGTAGTAAAAGTAAGCCCATAAAGGCATGGGGAGCACATAATTTGAATCCTCCTGACCTTGAAATACAGCAAATGGGGTCAGGGGTCAGCAGACAGAGCCCTTATGGTTTTGGTACCAGCCACCTCAGCTGGTAACCTTACCTCAATATTATCCATGTTATATAACAGTCTCAAATGCAGTTAGAGTATCTGTTATTATGTGTGAATGCTGTGTGAACCTTTTAGCCCTTCCCATGTTTGTACACATACTGCTCCGCACATGTATCTCCTTCAGTTGTATCTGCAGCACTTTGTGAAACAGTATAAATGAAAAGTTCAGTACAAAACCAAACTCTAGTTACCTCTGTTATATTTGTGTCACCAACCTATTCCTTCCGCAATGCTCACAATAGTCAAGAAACATTTGACAAAATGGACATTTTGTGTCTCTGCTGAGGTCCTGAGTTTCAATATGCCCCAAATATATCTGGACAGCAACACAAACTGTAGAAATAAACAGAAACCTAATAAATTTGACAGTCAAAAAATTGAAGGTGAGGGGGGCAGGCATAGCAAATGAAAATCGAAAACAGTGGTCAAGTCGAACGAGGGGAAAGAGATCATAAATCTTTTGGAAGGAAGCTGATAACAGTGGGAATATTGTAGACTGCTCCACACGTACATTCTACTAGATAGACAATGCCACTTGTATCACAAGTTATTAACTGATGGATTTCATATTTCTTCCATGTATTAACATTTTTAAATTCCTTTTCCATTTTAACATATTTATAATAAGTGCATCTTTTACAGGGAAAACGTCCCACAGAGTTTTCTTGCAGCCACGTAGTATTACTTGTATCTTGCAGAATGTACATGTGCAGCGATCTACATTAGAAACAGTAACAGATGTTTTAAGTTGCGAGTAAGTGAACATGAAAGAGTCATAGAAAGAGGTGATATCACATATGTCACAGTGGCACGTTTTGGAAATGCGAGATATGGGGGAACATAACTTTAAATTCCGTGCCATTGAAAAAGAAAATCCCAAACCCACGGGGAAATTACAATGACCTCATTTTAAAAAGAGAGGCATTTTGGATTCTTAACTTAGATGCAACCAGAAAGCCAGGTTTAAATACAGAGTTCAGTTTGAAACCGTTCCTGAGAAAGAAATAAGATCGTGCATTTAGTGTAAAATTAAGCCATAACAGTTTAAAATTGAATATAACTGGGGGTAATGTTTTGAGAATACTGGTATCTACTTCAATAAAAAACAAAATTGTTTCCCCTTTTTTATGTTATTGCACTGTTTTAAAATGTTTGAATTGTGAAATGTGCAATAAGAAGTATAAATTCATTTTATTAGTTAGTCTAATTAGATTTCTAGAATGAACTAACAGAATGAGCTAAACAGTATAATTTGTGGATATCCATATAGAAACATAGAAACATAGAAATTTGTTGGCAGAAAAAGACCCCATGGTCCTTCTAGTCTGACCGAGTTCCCCCCTCTAGGAAGACCTCCACCCTCCATTTTCTGTCTGCCCCCTGTTGGTTAGGCCTATGTACGCATCCCAGGCTTTTTTAAATTTGTCCACTGAATCAACTCCCACCGCCAATTCCGGCAGTCTGTTCCATAACCCCACCACCCTCTCAGTAAATAATTGCCCCCTGTTGTCACCTTTAAATCTGCCCCCTCCAGTTTTAGTGCATGCCCCCTAGTGGATTTGTTCTCACTCAGTCTGAAGATATTGTCACCCCTCAGCCTATTTATGCCTTTCAAGTACTTGAATGTTTCAACCATGTCCCCCCTCTCCCTCCTCTTCTCCAGTGTGTACAGGCCCAGCTCACCCAGTCTTTCTTCGTATGACTTCTCCTGCAGCCCACTCACCATTTTGGTAGCCCTTCTCTGGACCCTCTCCAGCCTGTCCTTGTTCCCTTGTAAGTATGGCCTCCAGAATTGTACCCATGGTCTTGTATAGTGACATGATCACCTCCCTTCTCCTTCTTGTAAAGCCCCTCCCTATGCATGCCAACATTCTGAGTGCCTTCCCCGCTGCCTTGTTGCACTGACTCCAAACCTTCAGGCTGTCTAAAATAGTGATCCCCAGTTCTCTTTCCTGTTCTGTTATCTCCAGTTCTCCCCCCCCCAACCCAGTATTATGCCTTCAGGTTTCTACACCCTATATGCATAATTCTGCATTTCTTTGCTTTAAATTGTAGCTGCCATCTTTCTGACCACTCCTCCAACCTTGCCAGATCCTCTCTCATACTTTCCACACACCCCGTTGTAGCCACCCTACTACATATTGTCATGTCATCTGCAAACAGACTCACCTTCCCATGCAGACTCTCTGTGATGTCCCCAATGTAAATGTTGAAGAGTATGGGTCCCAACACTGAACCCTGGGGAACCCCACTCATCACCCTTTCCTCCTTTGAGTGCACCCCATTTACCACAACCCTCTGTGTCCTTCCCTCTAACCAATGCTCAACCCATTTTGTGAGCGTGCTCCCCACGTCCAAGCTGCCTACTTTGTCTACCAGTCTCCTGTGGGGGACGATGTCAAAGGCCTTCCTGAAGTCCAGGTAGGCCCATCCACTGCCCTTCCCTGGTCACATATCTCCATAATTCTGTCAAAAAATTCAATCAGGTTCATCTGGCAGGAACTACCACCTGTGAATCTATGCTGGTTGCCATCCAGGAGGCTCTCTGCCTCCAGATATTTTATCAGCCTTTCCTTTATAAGGGCCTCCATTAGCTTACCTACCACAGAGGTAAGACTAACTGGGCGGTAGTTTCCTGGTTCTTCCCCCCTATGCAATGGCATCATCACAGCCCTTTTCCAGTCTCCAGGAACCCTTCCCTTGTCCAGTGACAGATTAAATAACCTCAAGAGTGGTGCCACCAACACCTGCATTAGCTTTTTGAGCTTTCTCGGGTGAATCCTGTCCAGGCCCATCGCTTTATCCTCCCACAGTTTCCCCAGTTCTTACAACATCCTATCCACCGTGAATGGACCCGAGTTCACTTCCCTGCCCTCCCTTCCTCTGATTTTCAACTCCAGCCCTTTCCCCCTCCTCTACCGTGAAGACTGATGTGAAGTAACCATTTAGAACATTAGCCTTTTCCATATCCCCTTCTGCCATTAACCCCCTTCCCCCATGAGTCTAATAATCCCCACCTTCCCCTTCCTTCTGTCACTAACATATCTAAATAACTTCTTGTCCCCCCTTTTCGCCTCCCTTGCTATATTCCCCTCCATAACCGCATTTGCCCTTCTGATTATTTTTCCTGTTTCTCTCAGTTTTGCCTTATATACCTCCCTGTCCATCTCTTTCTGAGAGGCTTTATATGCTCTGAATGCCCTCCCTTTCTCCCTAACTGTTGCCCCCACTTCCTTTATAAACCAAAGTGGTTTCCTCTCCTTCTTTTTTGCTCACCATCCTAACGCATAGTTCTGTCATCTTCAATATTCCTCCCTTAAGTTCCCCCAACAGCTCCTCCACATCATCCATGTTCTCCTTACCTTCTAGTTCCTTCCTCATAATTTCTATCATTCTCCTAAAATTTGTCTTCCTAAAGTCTAGCACCTTAGTGGTGGAAATGCTCTTAACCAGCCCTTTCTGAATGTTAAAGCTTACCATCCTGTGGTCACTTTCCCCAAAATTTTCCCCAAACTCCACCTCCTCAACCCCTTCCCTGTTTGTCATTAACAGATCTAGTATGCCCCCCAGTAAGTTCTGTGACAAGCTGGTGCATGAACAATTCCTGCATGGCTACCAGCATCTCCCTACTCCTTTCTGTGGGTGCTGCCAGAATTTCCCAGTTCACTTCTGGTAGATTCAGATCACCCAACACCACTATTTCGAGCAGACTCGATAGACCGTAAGGCCTAATCTGCTGGCAAATAGTATGTTAGTATGTTAGTATTTCCCCTTTCCTAGCTATCTCCTGTATTTTGCTAATGAACTCTCTATCCACTTCCTTTGCTTGATTCAGTGGTATGTAGACCACCCCTACCCTCACTGCCTTATCCACATTCTGCTTAAAGCAACCCATAGTGTCTCTACTGGTCCATCCCTTCCCCCACTTGCCATTGCTCGAATCCCCTCCTTTACATACAAGGCAACCCCCTCTCTTCCTGTCCTCTCCCTCCTGTAGAGTCTATACCCTGGTATTTCTACCTCCCAAATGTGGTTGTTAGTCCACCAGTCTCTGGGACTGCAATTTTGTCCAGGTTGTCTGCCACCACCACCACCTTCAGGTCCACCATTTTATTAGCAAGACTCCTGGCCTTTGTTAGCAACTCTTTCCACTAGCCCTGCCTTCCACCATTTCCCTCCCCCTAGTGTCTCCCACCCCCAGCTGTGGGGGAGTGTGAGTTAGGTATGTCCCACCAGACATTTTCCCTGGACCACCCCTAGCTGCGCACTCCCCTTCCCCTAGTTTAAATCACTGCCCAGTATTTTATCTATGTATCCCTGGAGTTTCCTCTTCAATAGTCTAGCCTCCTTGTCACTGATATTCAGTCTGTCCCTTGCATACAGATGCTTGTCTACCCACGTGTCCCACCACTCACCTATGCATTCATAGCCATCCTTTCTACACCACTACCTCAGCCAGTGGTTAAGCCCATGATTCTCAATTGCCTAGCCTTACTGGTGCAATGTACTGGCAGGATTTCCAAAAAAGCTATGGGTCTCACCATCCCCTTGCACCCTTCTGCTAGCTCCATTAATTTCTTCTGCACCTCCTCCACCCCCTCCCTGGCTATGTTGTTTGTTCCCAGGTGTAAGGCTAGGTGAGTAAGTATGCAGTATTTTATATATTTGCTTAGTCAACACATTTTGATGTTTGTATTTCTGTCTGTTACAGTAGTACCTCTAGCTCCCCCTTTATTTCCGTTTTCCTATTGTTTCATTTAAAACCGTGTATATTAATGTAGCTATAGTAGGAAAAAAAAATCTGTGTTCTAAGACCATTAGTATGTGAACTAACAGTTGTTTCTAATCAGAGAGTTGATATTATATTGCATTAGATTGGTCCATTTTAAAATCATCAGTATACAATAGATTTAAATGTCTTGGGGTAACATCATTTTGACATCATTTGTCTTTACGTAGTTATAGTCATATTTGTCATTAGTGTCCTAGTCGTTGATAATGGATTGATGGCCAAAACACATCAGGTTGACATCTAGCCGGTTGTCTGCTGTGACCATGTCTGTGTTGAATGTGATGGATTGTCATTAATACAATAAACAACGAAGCATGAAATATTCAAAGACTGGTGTCCATTCTTCAGGAACGGTGGGGAGTGCCTGACTGTGGTAATTTACATTTTGAATGCATAAGTGACTTACATTTCATCTTGTCTATATGAATCCAGTTTTCATGGACTGTTTGTTGTAATCCCAGAATATACATTGTACATGCAATACTTTTAATAATTTATTTCAGACAGTTGAAAAGTGTGGATGTTACTGATGCAGTTTACCGATCACGGATGCATGCTGTATTTTTAACTTGTCGTTGCACATGTATTGGGGAACTGCTTGCACAGAACATTTTTCCATTCCTGTTCCATGCCAGTGAGTTCTGTGGTACATGTTAGCAGGTTGTGAGTCTGAGTCCCACTTGACTTCAGCTATACACGGGTACATGTAACCTGTACGTAAAGATAACTTGGCCTCCTCAGGTTATGCAGCTCATGATATGAAGGTGCCTGCTTGTGATGTAATAGAGCCTTCAATGAAATATAGTTTTATTCATCAGGGATGACTTCCAGAACTTGATTGTTTGCAAGATGTCCAAGTTACATGCCAAAGTTGGATGTGTTCCACATGAATTTGCAACTACAACAGCTAATACCTAAAAGCAAAAAAAAAGTTAATAAAAGCTCTAGTATGCCCTCAGGGAGCAAGCTTCTTGGCATAAGCTCCATGCCACAAATAAACATTGCTGTCCACAGCTCTTTATATAAAGAAAAGCTGTGTACCACAGTAGCTATGAGCTGTAATTTGACACAGTGTCACAGCAGTCCAACTGTAGCAAGATTGGTCCCCCATGCTTTCAGGCTAATATGCTGTGTGAACTTCATTGACAATTACAGGCAGGCAGTATTGATATGGGCTGTTCTCCAGTGCTACCATGGACAGTCTTGGAAATGATTGAACCAAACTATTAGGACCCATTCCCAGACAAACTAATAATTTTCATACTATCCTGTCTGGTTTGTGGAATGTCTTACTCATTACAGATTCTTCCCTTTAATGTCCTTCATGCATCCATCTTTGTGGCCTCACTGTTTCTACAGTACTTTATCTTGACATGCAGTACCTCACCTCTCCTTGATTACATAAGCCCATACCAATAGGGTATTTGCAGAAGGTGACCTGTGGCCAGAGTCAGTAAGGGACAAATGAGGAGTGCAAATGTTTGTCTCATGCCTGTCCTTGATTACATCCCTGTGGATGCCATATACAGTCAGAAGTCCCTGGTATCAAGCAGCACCCCTACCGTCCCATTGCCATGTGCCATGTGAAGACATCCTGATGTCCAGTTCCACCCCCTACCCTCTGATTGCCCATCCACATACCTGCAGAGCATTGCCCTGGTATCCAGTGACACCCCCCATACATGTCATGGTGATGGTGTCCACATGTCCTTGTGTCTAGTGGCATTCCCCACATCCCAAATTGCCCATCCTGGGACAAGTGTCAGTTATCCTTAGTATGTAGCACCTCCCCCCACCCTCTGATCATCTTCTGCTGCAGGCTGCATCAGGTTCCTAGTTTCCAGTAGACTCCACCACCCTCCAATCATCTGCTGCTGCTTCCACAAGGTATTACCTGGTATCAACAGGCTCCCTGAGCACTTCATCCAGGTTAGAGACCGTTAGTAAATGAAAAATAATAGGAGCCCATGACCAATTTACAGGGACAAAGGTTTGAAGGTGTTTTTTATATGAATAAATAGTGCTTAGAAAGATGGGTTTGGGGAAACCTCTCATACATTTGAGCAATTGCTGCTAGGTGGCCACATCTCTAAGATGGCATATCTCAGCTCTATTTGGTGTCTAAATGGGGGTTTTGAGGGTCAAGGAATTAATTTCTTATAATAAAAATGTTCTTTCTTGAAGCCTAATTTATATGTGTGTGTGTGTATGTATGTATGTATATGTGTGTGTGTGTGTGTATATATAACAAAAGCATGGACATTTGGTGTTAGGGTTTCCAACCCTAGTACCCCATACTCCACACATCAACAAGCATCAGCCTGTGTTGAGGTTGTCGAGTCTAACTCTTACCCCATTCCATCTATAAACAGGCTGAGCTGGCACAGTAAAGAAGAATGGGGTGAGAGTTAGGCTCAATGACTCCAACACACACTCCGACACCTGTTGGTGTGTGGAGTTGGGGGCATCAATTTCTATGTTTTTGGAGTGGAAATCAACCCTAACGGATGCATTAACAGAGTTTTTTGGCAAAGAATTTCCCTTCTTTTTCATAAAGTGAAATGTTAGTCACGTGGAATGCATAGATGGGAGTGTGGGCCCCTTGGGTCCTGTGCTCCCACCCATCTATAACTATGTCCTCAGGTTTGCAAAATGGTATCCATAGATGGGAGCGCAGGCCCTCCAACCCTAGCGCTCCCACCCACCCATGGGTGTACTGCCCCCAGTTTAGCATAAGTAGTATGCCTAGTTGGGAGAGTTGGCCCTCTGGGCCCTGCACTCCCACCTACACATAAGTACAGACACATAGCACAGGCCTAGAGGCATTCCAAGCAACCCTCATAATGCATATTTGCCAATATCTCAGTAACTGTAGCAGGTGCAGAAAAAATTATGTTGCAGTTCCATTCAAAACCTAGCCACCTCCGTGCATGCTTAGTACAAGCTACGTTTAGTGAAAAATCCGTATCTGGAACCATTTTTAAGATATAGGGGCCGAAAGGTGCCATGACCGCCACATGCAATCCTATAGGAAAATGTGTAACTTTGGAGTGCTGTAACTCTGGAACTGGTGAAATTTTTGTCACCAAACCAGCAAAAGGCACATCTGTGGTACAAGGACTTGTCACCCTGCAAATTTCAGCTCAAAAGTCCAAACTGTGTAGTGGCAGTGAGGTGACAAAAAAAAAAAAACATGATTTTGGGGAGAGTACTGTTGCAAACTGCAAAACTTTTGCAAATTTGTGAAAGTACCATGGACACTTTCACAAATTTGTGAAAGTGTCATCCTCCAATTTGCGACAGTACAAATGGCCACATCAAAATATGCATATTTCTGGGTCGTTTGGAAAAAAACAAAAGCATGGGTGCTGTTCCAAGGACCCCGTTTAGTTAAACACAACAGTTGGTGTCTACCTAGGGGCATTGTTTTTTTAATTATAACATTTTTTCTCCACTGCTAACTGAAAACAAGATGGCAGCAGCATGACACTACTGAGGGCATTTGCAACAGAAATAGGTACTTTCACGACACCACAAGTTGCTTTCGTGTGGCACATATATTTTTTCCTAGAGGATATAATGGGAAACTTTAAACTTTAATAACTTTTGAATAATATTTTTTCACCAAACCTTCAAAAGGCACTTCCCTGTTATCCTCACATACCCTGAACATTTCAGACCAGACAGACAAACCATTCAGGCTGTGGAGATGAGCAAAGAATTCTCCGAAGTTGAGGGTTTTTCACACTTTTTGATGCTCCACAGCTCCATAACCACATATCTGACCAGAATAAAACTTTCCAGATCTAGAAACATAGAAACATAGAATTTGATGGCAGATGAGGACCACTTGGCCCACCCAGTCTGCCCATTTCCCTACCTAGCAAATAAGCTGCAGATCCTAGTTAACCAACATCCTACTTCCTCCTACCCCCCCACTAGAATTGCCTTATGTCTGTCTCATGCATTCTTGAATTCCCCCACTGTTTTTGACTCTACGACCTCCTCAGGAAGGCTGTTCCATGTATCCACAACCCTCTCTGTGAAGAAATACTTCATCACATTACCTCTGAGCCATCCCCACTCTATCTTCAAATTGTGCCCCCTTGTTTTTGCACATTTCTTTTTCTGAAAGATGCTACCCTCTTGGACTTTGTTGATTCCCTTGAGGTATTTGAAAGTTTCTATCATGTCCCTCCTCTCCCTCCTTTCCTCGAGGCTATACATCTTTAGTTCCTTTATGTCTTCTGATGCAGACCCTGCATAATTTTGGTTGCCCTCCTCTGGACAGCCTCCACCCTGTCTATGTCTTTGCGGAGATGGGGTCTCCAGAACTGTACACAGTACTCCAGATGTGGTCTTACCAACTGTCTGTACAGAGGGCCAACAACTTTCTGTTTTCTACTGGTGATGCCTCTCCCTATGCATCCCAGTATCCCCCAAGCCCTCCTTACTGCCTTCTCACATTGCTGTCCCACCTTTAGGTCATCTGATATGACTACCCCCAGGTCCCTTTCCATTTTTGTTGTTGTCAGTATCTCACCCCCCATTGTGTACTCTTCCCCTGGGTTTTAGTTTCCCAGGTGCATTACTTTGCACTTCTTTGCATTGAATCTAAGCTGCCATACATTTGACCATTCCTCCAATCTTGCCAAGTCCCTTTTCATCCTTTCCACCCCACCTTGTGTATCAACCTTGTTGCAGATCTTTGTGTCATCTGCAAAGAGACATACTTTCCCTTCTAGTCCCTTTGCAATGTCACTTATAAAGACATTAAAAAGGACTAGCCCCAGTACTGAACCCTGTGATACCCCACTAGTAACCCTCCATTATTCACTGTGGACTCCATTTACTATTACCCGCTGTGTCCTGTTGTCCAACCAGTGTTTTACCCAGGCTACCACCCTAGGACCCACTCCCAGGCTGGCTAATTTGTTTATTAATCTTTTGTGCGGGACTGTGTCAAATGCATTGCTACAGTCAAGGTAGGCCATGTCCACAGCCCCTCCCTGGTCTACTGCTTTGGTCACCCAGTCAAAGAAATCAATTAGATTTGTCTGACATGACCTTCCCGCTGTGAATCCATGCTGCCTTGGGTCCTGTACCCCACTGGCCTCTAGGTACTCAACAATTCTTTCCTTCAGAAGTGATTCCATCTTTTTCCCTACCACTGAGGTCAAACTGGCAGGTCTGTAGTTTCCTGCCTCTGTCTTGCTCCCACTTTTGTGAAGGGGAATCACATCCACCCTCCTCCAGTCCTCAGGTACCACCCATTTGGGGTTTAACATAGACGTGACCGTGCTATAATGGGAAACGAAAAAGTTTAAGAACTTTCGAAAGGGTTAATATTTTTTCAACAAACCTTCCAAAGGCATTTCACTGAGCCAGTCCACATTTACCCTAAAAATGTGGACTAAAGAGACGAGAAAGAATTCCACAAAATTGAGGATTTTTTTCACATTTTTTCACACTCCGTAGCTCCACAACCTCAAATCCAACCAGAACAAAACTGTCCGGATCCAGAGATCTATGCCACCACACCACACTTGCAAAATTTCAGGGAAATTGGACAAATGCTTGCAAAGGTATTAAAGTGCAAAATTTTGAATTTAACATTAAAGTACCTACTCAACTGTAACTGTAGTGGCCCTACTGGACTCTAACTCTCACCCCATTTCATGTATAAAGAAGATGAGATGGTGCAGTATAGCAGAATGGGGTGAGACATAGGCCTGACTGCTCCAAGTCAGACTCCGACACCTGTTGCTCTGTGGAAGCTGAGGGGGGATGGGTGTGTGGGGTGGGGCGGGGCAGGGTTGGTAACCTTAACATCAAATTTCCAGACTTTTGTTGGTGTGGAATCAACTCTCACTGATGCAATAACAGAGTCTTTTTGCAATTTCACTTATTTTTGAGAAAGTGAAATGTTACTTATATGGTATTCATAGGTGGGAGCTCGGGCCCTACAGGCCCTGTGCTCACACCCACCCATCAGTGTAGAGGCATAGTACAGGAGGGCCCTGTGCTCCCAGTTTTGCATAATGGTATGCATATTTAGCAGCACAGGCCCTCTGGGCCCTGTGCTCCCACCCACCCATAAGTATAGAAACATAGAGCCTCAGGGTCCTATGCTCCCACTATTGCATGATAGTACAATCTGTGGGAGTGTGGCCCCTCTGCACCCTGCACTCACATCTACCTATATGTATAGAGACATAGAATAGGAGGACCCTGTGCTTTTAGTTTTACATAATCATATCCATAGGTGTGAGCACTCCCACCCACCTATGAGTGTACAGACATAGCATAGGAGAGCCCAGTGCTCCAGTTTAGCATAAATAGTATGCATAGGTGGCAGTGCAGGTTCTCTGGGCCCTGCACTCCTACTTACCCATAACTACAGACACATTGCACAGACCTAGAGGCATTCCAAGTAACTCTTGTAACACTTATTTGATGATATCTCAGTAACCATAGGAACTGTGGAATAAATTCTTTCACATTTGTCTTCATGACCTAGCCACCTCCATGCATGCTTAGTATGGTGTACTATGCTGTGCTTAGTGAACAATCTGCACCTCAAACCGTTTACGATATATAGGTGCTGAAAGGTGCCACGACCACCACAGTGTTATCCTATGCGAAAATTTACAACTTTGGACTACTGTAACTCTGGAACTGGTGTAAATTTTTACACCAAACCAGAAAAAGGCATATCTATGGGGCAAGGACTTGCCACCCTGCTAATTTCAGCCCAAAAGTGAGCTTGCTAAGATGTGGCAAAGAAAGTGGTGTTTTGGGGTGTTGAACTGAAGAACTTTCATGGAACTTCCACAGAATTTTGTGAAAATCCCATTGGTTTACATGACAGAACTTTCACGGAAGTAACATGGAACTTGCACGAAAGCTCTGCCATTGTAGATATGGGACTTTCGTGCAAGCACCCGTGGATCTTTCACGAAAGTCCACAGAAGCAGAGCAAAATTCCGTGGCTAAGATGGCATATAAACTTTAAAACCATAGTTCTGGGCATCCTAGCAAAACACTAATGGCAGAGTCGTGTTCCTAGGGCCCTGTTTAGGTAAACCCAAGTGTTGGTGTTTACCTATGGGTAGTATTTTTTTAATTACAATGTTTTTTGTGCCTCGCTAACTGAAAACAAGATGGTGGCAGCACAAAAGTAAGAAGCCCAAGCACAACACTAAAAAGTGCTTTTGCAAAAGTTAAAAGTACTTTCTAGGTGACCATGTATTTTATTCCCATAGACTATAATGAGAAACTTGAAAGTTTAATAACTTTTCAATGGATTAATAGTTTTTCACCAAACCTTCAAAAGGCATATCCCTGACCCAATCTCCATATACCCTGAACATTTTGGACCAGGTGCACAAACCATTAGAGCTGTAGAGACAAGCAAAGAATTTGCCAAAAATTGCAAAAAAAGTGTTTTGCACTTGTTTGGCATGCCACAGCTCTACAACCGAACAGCTGACCAGAACAAAACTTGCCAGATCCAGAGATCTATGGCAGCAGACGGTACATGCAAAACTTCAGGCAACTCGGTCAAAACTGTTACAAAGTTATTAAAGTGCAACCATTTTGGCTTAACATAGAAGTGGCCATGCAACCCTAACTACAGTTGCACTACCATACTATATATATACATATATATCATTTTGCAGGTGTGTCCAAATGAATTTCTGTGATTGATGATTGGAAAGATGTCGACACCCTTGATACAACCAATACAACAGTCGAGAGCCAAGAAGAGGAGGAGAGTTGAGATGATTAAAGAACTGTGTATATTATATGATAAAGAGTGTCATGAAGACAAAAGTGATTATCCAATAGATTCATGGAATAAACTGAAGAGTCTAGCACTGGAATGGAGGGGGTTGGATAAATATGGAAGTGTTTTTGAGAAAGTAAACTGGGATGATGGACAACTGACATGTTTTTTCACAAATTGTGTAAGAATGGATTCACGAGTAAAAGGAAGCTTCTGCAAGCAAAAACTAGGAAAGAGAAGCAGCAGATGCAAGAAATCCTCATATCCCGCTCTAAGCATGACAGTTCCCCTGAAAATGCTCCTGGTCTTTCTGCTAGACTTTCACAGAGTCATCCTCCACAGGACAAAGATCTCTGTATCTAGTGCATGAGACCAGAAGAGGAAAAAAAACCTGGCCAAGACAAGTGATGTTTTCTCCAACAAATGGATGCATGGCACACATTCAAGGCTCACACTGTGTACCTAGAAGATGCTACAATGCGTTACCATAGCTGTAATTGATTGTACAACAGATACTTTTGCTGCTGAGATTCGGTATCATTGCTCCTGTTGGAAAAAATGTGTCTCTCTAACATACCACCAGGACAAAAACATTAAATCAGATCTCCACTTACAACAGGTTCATCTTGCAGAAGTTCAAGAAATGTTCTTCAAACATGTATGGACAGCTGTATTGGATATGAATGAGTCAAGAACATCACAAGGGCTACTGATGGACTACAATAAACTGTTGAGAAATTTTGGCTATGATACAAATACAACAAAATCAAGCACAATTAAGTAGATGATTCAAAAGGAGTTTGCAAACAGGATCAGATTTCATGAGTGTGTCCATAAAAATGAGAGTACCATAGTGCATGACACATCTGCAGGAGGAAGTTATGTGTAAGCAGCAATCTACTTATGGGGCATGAGCGATAATCAATTCCTAAATACCATTGACAGGTGCTTGAAAGATAAGTTATCACAGGATACAGGCAGGAGATGGCCTCCACATATTGATGAGCTTGAGAAAACTGAAGAACCTAATCCTGAGTTACAAACGTTTCTCACCTGGCTAAAGAACCCAGCTGCTAGTGACTTCGGTGATGCCTGCCAGGATCCAGAGATTTCAGCCTTGTCATCACTGTTATTTTCATTCATCACAGGGAAACACACTTCCTTAAAGGTCAAGTCATCAATGACAATTCATGGCCTGACTAGAAGTCATGAGATTATACAGTAGACAGGATGAAGAAATTATCACTCAGAATAAGATACTGCACCAGGATGTTCTTAATCTGTATGCTACATGGGCCAAGTTTGAGCTTAAGAAGAATGACAGCTGTCCTGAAGAGCTTGCCAGTGATTTTCCTGGAACTGCTATTCTAGACAATGATGACTTTGAGGACGACACTCTGACTGAGCAGATACATCTCACTGCAAAGCAAAAACGTGATGTTTGTTCAACCACAGGATGTTGCTACTAAAGTTTCTACTGATAATCATTCTAAATTGTCCATGGCAAAGCCTCTTGAGATAAAAAATACCAGTGTAGAACAACACAGAGTTCAACCTTACAAGACGGTCAAACGTGGCCTACCATCAGTTTAAGCTGAAGTTAATATCTCAACACAAAGCACCCAGGATCAAAAGATTAGAGAAATGTCCATTTTTTGGCTCATCTTAATAGAAATGGGAAAGAGGTTGCAGCAGAAAGCCAGAAGATTGCAGCATTTGCTGGATCTCAAGTTAATATTCAGAAGTTGGCTACAAACAGCAAGGCATAGAACTACCTCACATTGCCCAAGCCACCCACAAGTCAGTAGTACATGAGGTGATGTATCACATAGTCACTGTAGCAAAAAAGAAATCAGTGCCTTTCATTCAGCTGGCTGGAGACCAGCCAGTCTATGCTCCGATTATCAGTTGAAAAATGAGAATCCTACACAGTTTGAACTCATTCTTCCATTCCCAGGTCCATTCCATGCACAGTGTTCTTTCGTATCAGCAATCAACAAGCAATTCAAAGGATCTGGTTTATCTGACATTCTTGTTGCAGCAAGTGTGATTACAGAGGGTTCGGTTGACAAACCACTGCACAGAAAATATTATAAAAGAAGCATCAGATGTCTTCGACTGATGTATGAGGTACTGGCTCACAGAATAATTTGAAAAGATCTTAATGATGGTCTACACTTCTCTCCAGAGCTACAAGAAAAGCTGGAAAAACTAAGACAACCCTCCACAAACACAAGGGGAGCTCAAGATGACCTGTGATAAACTAGAGGCTGATCAAGAGTCATCTTCATTTGTTGTGAAAGCATTCAAAATGGTTGAAAATTCTAATCGTTCAATAGCAAAGTATTGGCTCAGTTTCATGTACATGATTGAAATACTGATGATGAATATCCATGTATTAAGAACTCAGGATTCAGAGGCATTCAATGTATCACTCAGACTGATGTTGCCATGGCTGCAAGTATATGACAATTACAAGTATGGAAGTGGCTCGTTGAGTTCTGGCTAGAGATTAGATGTCTTCCTGAGGAGGAAGTCAAGTACACGTGTGATGGTTGATTTGCACAGTCAATGGCAGGGAACCCCTACTCTTGCTTGCCACTGGATCTATGGCTAGAAATGACAATGAACAAGGGCTCAAAGATGAGAATGAGAAGATGTTGCTAATTCACATTCGAAATGCAAACTTTATAAATAGAGTCAGAGTCTCTCTGCATGCCATCACAAACATGAAGACAACCTCTAAAGGCCACAGTGAGAATTCAACACCTAACTCAGAGCAGATGAACAGGCAGTACATGATCTTGATAGTTGCATCACAGAATTTGATTGTGATCCTTTTGACCTTACAAAGCCTACTCTGAGGACTTTCCAATCTGGAATGATTGCATCAGAAAAACTTGTCCAGGACTCTGAAACAGCATATGAGGATCGTGACTCACTAGCCAACAATTTTTTTCAGGAGCAGATGTTTTCAACTAAGAAAATATTTGATGCAACAGTTCACAGAAACTCAAGGTACAACTTCAGCAGACAATCTATTATCAGAGATGGAACAAAAACCATTGTAACAAGGACTAGTGTAATGGAAAATAATGCCATGGCAGAAGAAATCTCTCTTGCTCAAAAGTGCAAGCAGAAATTTGTCCTGTCATAAGTAATGGAACATTGTGTGACACAGAAATATCTCTCAATATTCAATCCTAATGAAACTATGGTCAACATGCAAAAATCAAAGTAAGTTGAAAAGTTTAACCTGGTTCTACTACACCTCATCAGTAGCTATATTGCCTTGGTAGACATGGGATTCATTTGCAGGCTTGCCACTTCTTCTGCAGAGGATAGATAAATCATGATGAGACTGTCTTCACATGGGCAGATTATGCTCATAAGGTATTTGCACTAATCCAGGCTTGACACCCTCAAAGCTTCTGAGATCGTCTTTGTGAATGATCCATATGACTTTGAGATGAGCATCAAAGACAGGAAGCATGAACGTAGGACAACATGCACATTATACATAGGAGGGATGCAGAATACATATATCAAGAGAGAAGATAAGCTGCCTTCTTCAAATGTGTTCCACAACATGTTCAAAAACCCAGGCAATAAAATACATTTCCAGCAATTCCTGAAGGATGATTTCAGGGTGTTAGTACATCAATATCCAGCCATCCAATTTTTATATTCTTTGAGGTACAATTGTTGGGATCTGTCCTCTGAGTATAAACATGTGCAAATTAAAGACTTTCAGTGACACCACATAGAAGCAGACACAATACTTCTGTATATATCCTCAAAACTGAGGAAAAATTGAGTAAAGGATGTTGTACTTGATGCAGAAGACACTGATGTAGTAGTCCTAGCTGTATATGTATCACACCAGGTTGACAGTGTTTGTTCATGGCTTGAAGAGGAAGAAGGACATATTTGACTGCAAGGCACTGTGTTCAAAAGAAGTTGCTCGAGTCATTGTATCTCTTCATATACACACACGGGAGCAGATGCAGTCTCAGGGTTCTTTGGACATGGAAAGAAGTCAGTATTGCAAAGTGTACTGAAATCTTAAGCAGCACATAGGTTGTTGTCAGGTGTTGGAAACAGTCTCCCAGTGACACCAAATATTCTGGACAACATGGTGAAGTTCACTATCAGGTTTTTCTATCAAGATAGTATCAGCAAGATGATAGCTGAGGCTCGGGCATCAAAGTGGGACAAACTGAAGAGAAAGTCAACCCAGAGAATACCTCCTGGCCGTGATTCACATGATTTGAAGATGAAATGAGTTCACGACCAGGTGTAACTCCTGCTCAACTATGAGAAGCCTGATGCTCTATCATCACCACTGGACCCTGGCTGGACTCTGATTAAAGGGAAAGGTCAACCTCTCTGATACATAAAGGCACCTCTGCTAAAGAGCCTATGGGATATTGTAACACAAGAGAACGCCTCAACAGCTGGAAAAGATGATGCAGAATCTAATACAGAATTTGATTCAGAATCTAATACAGACTATGATTCTGGTAATGACTCTGAGAATAACGGAAGAAGAAAATGAAAAGGAGATTTTCAGCATGCTCAAATGAAGGCAGCATTTCAAACATTAATTGTAAAATGTTACAACAGCAATAAGACTTCGAACATTATGGATATTAGATAATTGTGCAATCCAACTGTTACCAAACTAGAACTTGCTAATTAAAAATATTACTAACTGTGCCACACCAGATTTTGTAAAAACAATAGTTGGCTATTTTTCTGACAATGAAAAATGACATACATGTTATACTTAAGTTTAGAAACACAAATTTCAAGCTTTGGGGTTGGGGAAACTTGGAATCAAGCAGCCATTATTGTGGAATTTGAGAACATGTTGTTATGGTGTCTTTGGCTTCAAGAAAGAACATTTTTATTATAAGAAAGTAATTAATTGACCCTCAAACCCCCCCCCCCCCATTTAGACACCAAAATACAGCTTTATGTGACAACTATGAGCTGAGATATGCCATTTTAGAGATTTTTGGTGGTTATCTTGAATTTGGCCACCTAGCAGCAATTGCCCAAATTTTTGAGAGGGTTCCCCAAGCCCATCTTTTTTAGCATCATTTATTCATATAGAAACCTCCTTCAAACCTTTGTCCCCATAAATTGGTCATGGACTCCTATTGTTTTTTCTTTATTACATAGTCCTTGGTGTCTAGCATCCCTCCCCTGCACTGCCCACACCGGGTACACCAACCTGTCATGTTCATACCTCCATCCCTGCTGCTGTGTGTGGATCTGAGCATGCTAGCAGCATAGCCCTCTCAACTCCTTCACTGGCTGCCCTATAATGGAATTAAAGGTAACGTGCATAGAGCCTACAACATTTATACAGTGTACACTACATGCTGTAGACTATCCCATTCTAGAAATTTGTACTGCCACTACAAGATAGACACTGCACACCTTCTCAAAGTACCACTGCCAGGAAATAGTCTGGAGAGATGCCACTTTTGGAACTGATATCATGAAGAACCTTTTTCATACATAGGTACTACACATCAGCCAACATATTGCTTGTGAGTCTTCACTTCCGTAAGCATCACTGATGAAATTTTTTATCAGGTTATAATGTTGTTTTTTGTCATGCAGTTTATGTTTTGAAAGCTAAGGTTCTTTATTAACCCACTCAGTCCCAGAACTCACATCTGAGTCAAAATGTTCTATGCTTAATCTTATTCAAAATGGCCGTCTGGTGCTGATTGAGTTAACATATTTTCAAACATGATGAAACAAGAAAAATATGGAAATAAAAACAAGGTACAGTATTCTCAATGCTCTATCTTGTAATTTTTTTTTTATTTAGCATTTTGCTGCCAGCAGCCACCTGGAACCTCAGCCCAGTCACAGATCCTCGCTCCCACCTCCATAATGGATGCACCACTTTGATAACCCCTGGCTTACTTCCCAGGGCAGGGTTGCAGCACCAACCCCTTCAAGGTGCTGCAGACAACAGGATAGGTTGAAGGGGCATCCTGGAGGCTGATTGAAGCTGAGGGCAGGCTTCATTTAGGGTGGCCAACAGCACTGTTTTTTCCTGGTGTAGAGAGGCAGGAATGTGCAATGACATCCAGTGTCTGCCCCACCCCTGAGCTTGCTTTTGGTGTTGGTGTGCATGGTACACCCAGCCTCTGTTAGCTATCTGCATTGCGCCAAACACTCTACCCCCTACCCCCTGGAGAAGGAGAGCAGTCATCAGATGCTCAGTCCTTCTCCTCCTGCTGGCCCTCCAACATCCCGAGTCCATTTCTGAACCCAGGTCACCAGTGTCATGAGTAGGTACCCTGCGCCAATGGGCCGGATCTCCTATTATATTGTATGTGCATATACCACTGACAGACTGATAGTGCAAGTCTTCATGGACTAGATGATTATGTATTAAACACTAACTCCATGATTTCTAAACATAGTGCTAACACCATCATCAAGGCCATTAATATCTACACTGTGTGTGCTGTAAGATACCCATAGGTGTCAAGCATGTGTGTAATATGTGATGCTTGCTATTACACAAAACAGATATGTTAGGTGACTTTGATAATGAGAAAAGGAGGAATAAGGCACACCAGTGTCATGTCTACCCATATACATATGATAATAACGTGAGTAATTTCTTTATTACTCACAGTGGACACATTAACAGTGATTTCAAACAGTTCTGCATGCCTCTAAAGTCGTTCTTCCATTTTTTTAATGCCCATCCAATATTCAGATATGTTTGATCTTTTTTTTTTGGTACATAAATAATTTAATTCCTTTAACATTTAACATTAACAGAGTCATATATGCAGATTATTTAACAATGGCTTTTCTGTTATTCCTTGGCATAGTAATGCACTGTTGCAACCATTTGGTAATGTTTTCAAAATTTGCACTTTACGTTTCAGAATTGTAAGTGGTAAAATTAAATACATTAACTAATAATGGTTTGTTATAGTGGGACATTCATAAAAGCACATTTTCTAGCAAACATCACTATTGTTGTACTATTTAACAGAAATTATTGTATTCAATGAAAGGGTATTTAATGGTAACTTTTTCACCGGCTAATTCCACTCCCTGAGGAAGACTCACTAGCCTGAGTTGATACATAGGGGTGTAAGCCTGGTTTTTAGTCATGTTTTTTATGGTCTATCAATAAAATATTTTTATATCTCCTATACATTGTGTGTGCCCAGCTTCTTTCTATTTTTCCAGTTTACTGTCTTGCTGGGGCACCTTCAAGGGGAGTGATGTGCACTTCACTCTGCCTACTTTATCTGTTGTGTATATTTGAAGCAGTACTCAGAGTTGTTTTTTTTTAACTTCTGGACTCATACAGCAGTAAATTCATCAATAACCTGAACCTTGCTATAGGTCTCTTAACCAGAAGAAAAAGCTTGACTTCATGATGACCATTGGAAACCAGGATTCAGGAGATGAACCGATTTATGAGCTGGCAGTGAAATCCGACCAAATCCCATTTTTCATGACTAGTGTCGAGGAGAGTGCTAGATGCTGAAATATCAAAGGAAGACTGTACTGAAGGTACATCTGAACTGCTGGTTAATAATGACTTAAAATCAGCATTTGCTAATCTTGAAAAAATGTCAGTACAAGAAGGAAGTGTATGGTTTGACAAAGTAACACTTGAACAATATCAGTAAGTTGGAAGGGTCCCAAGAGGACTATGTGGCACTGGCTTCTGGCAGTTTAGATGATGGCTTCACAAATGGGAAAACTCACTTGCTACTTGCTCCAAGACCTTGGAAGAGATTTTGATTGAGCAAGACAGGAGACAGCATGTAGGAATCAAAGATGAAGTAAAAAATGTAAGAGCTGAATTACAGCCCCATCAAGATAATCCTGAATTAAAAACTTTTGATAAACAGCCTCAACAAAAAATTCACAAGCTTGAAGCACAAATCGAGCAGTGAATAAAGAATAAACTAAAGAGATATTGGAGAGATAATGAGACTGGTGGTGTGTTTAATCGGAATCAGAAATTTCAATCTAGGAGCCAGGAACAATCATGTAGTAGACGCAGCTTTCTTAAAAATAGGTCTCCTTCAAAATATGCAGTTTTTTTAAAAGAAAGAAAAAGAACAAACATCAACAAGTCAACAGCCTGTCAAAACTGCAAACATTGCACCAGCAAAAGGATGAGGCACAGGAACATGTGCAGATGACAAAAAAGAAAATAAGACAGAAATGGCAATTAAAATGTAATGCAAAGAAGAGCAAAATCATGCAGCTGGGGCCAATAAACTCTATGGAGAGCTACATGATGGGGGGGGAGCTGACAGTGAGCAGGGAAGAAAGGGATTTAGGCATAATCATCTCAGATGACCTAAAGGTGACTAAACAGTGTAATATGGCTGTGGGAAGAGCCAGTGGGATGTTGAGGTGCATAGGAAAGGGTATCACTAGCAGAAGAAGGGAGGTGGTGATGCCATTGTACAAAATGCAGGTAAGGCCTCATCTAGAATGCAGGGTTCAGTTCTGGAGGCCACATCTTCACAGAGACATAGACAGAGTAAAGTCAGTCCAGAGAAGGATGACCAAGATGGTGCAGGGCTTGCATCAGAAAACATATAGGACAGATTAAAAGACCTCAATATGTATACACTGGAAGACAGAAGGGAACAGGGGGATATGATAGAGACCTTCAAGTATCTTAAAGGCTTGAACAAAGTGCAGGTAGGTGACATATTTCAGTACAAGAGTTGTACAAGGATGAGGGGGCATGATATGAGATTGAAGGGGGCAGGATAAGGTGAAATGTGAGGAAGATTTTCTTCATGGAAATGGTGGCAGACGCTTGGAATAGCCTACCCCAGGAAGTGGTGGGCATTAACACAGTGGGGGATTCAAACATACATTGGATAGACATAAGGAAACCCAAGATGTGGGGAAGAGAGGCAAATGCCAATGACCAAATAGAAGAAGAAGAAGAAGAAGAATCAGCATTTATATAGCACTTTTCATACACAATGTATCCCAAAGCACTTTACAAGCAATACTAGACTGGTAGTGAAGTGACTGAATGTGTAGTGGTGGCCATATTGCACATCAACACCCTCACAGATTAGACAATTGCATGAACCAGTTTTATGGGAAAGGAAATATTGGCCAAGACACCGGGAATGTCCCCTACTCTTTGTAAAGAATGCCTTGGGTTCTTTTACTTCCACCTGGACACCCACCAGGATAGCACCAGGATGGGTAGAAGGAACCTCAGTTTAATGTCTCACCTGAAGCATGGCACATGCCAATAGCACAGCACCCTCCTAATGCTGCACTTGGGTGCCAGCGTTTTTTGGTACAAGTCCAGTTCCATTGTGTGACGAGAACCCATGACCTTCTGGTCCAGAGCCAGATGTGCTACCGAGTCAGTGGCTGCTGATGCAGGCAGGGAATACAGGCAGACTGGATTTGCCTAGCGGTCCTTATCTGCCATCAACTACTATGTTACTATGTTGTTATATATGGAGCTGAGAAGCTCAAGCAAGCATCAGAAAGAGAGAACAGTTTCAGGAAGTGGTAAATAGTTCCAGCACACAACTATCAGACATACAGATAAAGTCCTATCAAAAGGACTTTTGTTTGTACCTACAACACAATTTGATCAGTTTAATTTTGAAGTCGATATTTTTAAATTACTGAAGAATATTGATCTAGAAGACTTTTTTTCTGAAAATAAGAACTTGACTATTAGTGAAAATAAGGGACATATAGTACCATGCAAGATGGCAGAATTAAATACTAATGAAAATCTGGACTTAACATGTGAAATGCTTAGCAATGATTCTGAGCGTGACTTGGAGTGGGGGTGGGGTAGAAGAGGACATTGGCTTACTATAGGCATATGCAAATAATGATGAAAGTATAACTTAAAGCTCACAAGGAGCAGAGAGTTTCTGAATAGTGACATGGGTTTTGGTCAAGTGCCTAAACATTTCATCATTGATCTTTTGACATTTGTATTGGAGCACATTTTTTTTCAGCTTTCATGACAAATGTTACCATCCAGTACAAGGCCCAGCTATGGGGGAAACACTTATTTATTTGTTTATTTGTGAAATCAGTTTACAACCTTTGAGCCAGAGGCTCGTTTCCAAAGGTACCTCGTCACATTAAAGACATACATAGAGTTTTATGTTACATAGCACAGGTTTGCTAAAAATAGGCGTTCATCAGAGGCGCCATGTCACACTGAGGTCAGACAAAATACATTTAGGTTACAGGGTACAAAGTAATTGAGACAGGTGTTACACAAGTTGGTATCAAAAACTGAGCAATCTAATTGGCATACCATAAAAACAGCAGGCACTGGCCAGGTTAGGCATAGGTACGGTGTACCGGGAAGAGGTGGTGGGGTGGGCTAGGTGGAAAGCCGCCCGGTGGGCGTTGTCATGAGAAGTCGAGGTGGAGGCTGCCTTCAGAGACAGGAGCAGCTACAGGTGTTGATGAGTTGGTTTCGAAGGGTGGTTTTGAACTTGCCCCCTCATCTGCAGACCTATTCTTAACATGGTGGGAAAAGCACATTATTTTTGATGAGACAAACCCCCACTGCAGACACATTATTTTATGGTATTGTTTTATTAACACTATTATACAGTATGTGTCTGGGGTGGGAGTTCTGAGTCTCTCATTGAATTTATGGAGTGGATAAACAGTAATGATCTTAATTTGAAGTGTACCCATAGCACAGACAAAACTAAGATTGATTGCTTGGCTTTAACCTAAACAGCTAAAATGGACAAGTGATTAGTTCATTAACTTTATGCAAGAATATAATTTTTATCCACTCAGTGGAAGACTATCAAGTGATGAAAAAGGGCAATGGTCTTATTTTTCTCCAGTGGGTGCTTCAGTCACTGATTATGCCATTTGGGATGGGCCCATAGAGACATGGCCACAGTTTAATTAATTAATTAATAGAAATGAACATGATCATCTTCTACTTGATGTAGAGTAGGTACCTCTTATCAATTCTACTATAACATCTTCTCTATATAAGATGTCTGTTGAGCTGTATCCTAATGTTGAAATTGGGAATAGGAGAAGAATTAGATGGACTGATGATATTTCTTCTAAATTACAACAGATTATGGTTCTTTACTTGAACTCTTTATTACAACTTAACTTAGAGGGACTGGATGCCTCGGATCTTTATAAGTGGTTGGAAACTTTGTATTGTCAAGTATGCTTCATTCCCCATACAATTGGTGGGGGATACTTGAGGAGAGGGTCAGGCTGGTTTGTCCAGGATTGTTATCAGAAAAAATCAAAGTTCTTATCATGAGTGAAAGATACAAAGTTGTAACCATCGCAAACTAACTGTAGACTCTTAAATAGGGTCATGAAATCATATCAGATCTTACTCCATGGAAAAAAATGGAGTATTACTGTAAACAACGGGAAATCAGAACTCAGGTTATTGACAAAAAACTATTCTAGATCCTTTTAGCTTCTTGTGGCTAGGGGGACTTTGAATTCTGCTGTTTCTATAGATACTGTACATACATTTTGGTAACAACCTGCGTTGAGCACTTTTCTACATTATTATACAACTCTAGGATGCAGTCAGTTTGTCAAGATTTCTGGATATATTGTGCAATTAGCGCTGTGTTTGTTTTTGAAGTAAGTACTGCAAATTCTTCCTTAAAATATAATAAAGCCTCTAGCCCTGATCTGATTCCAGCAGAAGTATATTTACAGGCTCCTTTAGTTTGAGCAGATTTTTTCAGTTTTTTTTTTTTTTTTTTTTTTTTTTAATAAATGTTTAAAGGTCTCTTCCTTATTCTTGGTTCAGTGCTGAAATTGTCCCATTTTTAAAAACAGTGATAAATCTGATCCAAAAATGTACTGGCCTATTGGTTTGCTAGACACGTCATTGAAAATATTTTTGAAGATTCTTCTTATTCACTTGAGAGAGAGCAATTTGAATCTGTTGGGGAGGGGGGGGGAGGCATTCCCACTGCAGTTTCTTTTCAAAGAACATTGTTCCACTCTTGACAATGGTTTTATTTTTAGATGCTTATCGGAGAAATATCTGGTGGTTCATACACAAAAATGATATGTTGCCTTTATTGATTATAGTTCTACTTTTGATTCAGTTTCTCAAAATAAATTGTGGCAGCTTAGCAGGAGAAGGGCATGGATTATGCTGTGATTTCTGTTATTGGTAAAACTGTACAATCAGATCTGGGCTGGGGAGTGATTAGGTCCTCCTGATAATGTCTCAAATGATTTTCTGATAAATAAAGGGGTATGGAAGGGTTGTTTACTTGCTCCTACTCTTTTTTTTAGTATTTATATGAACAGTATTTTGGATGCTCTTTCTCAGGTCATCTCAGACTCACTGAAAATTGGGTCTGTAGAAATTTCTGAATTAGCATATGCTGATGATATGGTTCTTTTTTTCCTTGTCTCAACCAGGTCTTCAGAAATTATTGAAATGTTTGGCCAGAGTATCTTATAAACTTTCCCTGACAATAAATGCAAGCAAAAGTCATGTGGTTATTTTATTTTATATTTTTTTTTTGGGTGGGGTTGAGATCTTGACCAAGATGGAAAGTGGGTGATTTAACTATTACCACTGTAGAGAATTATGTTGATCTTGGTTTATGTGTTTCCTTTAATGGATCTTAGCAATCTCATACTGTCAAAACTCAGACAAAATAAAAAAAGAAACACTTTTAGGTTTAAAAATGTTTATTACAAATATGGGGTAATAGTATTAAACCCCTGAGACAAGTTATTTTTTTCTAAGTTAAATCTGCAGGCCTTGTATGGAGTGAAAATCTGGGCTCTATAAAAGGTTTCAGAATTAGAAAAGTTTGCAATCCAGCTATTTAAATTATCTCTTGGTCTGGATAAGTCCATTCCCACAACCTACATCAGAGCAGAACTTGGTCTGGATAGTTTTAAAACTTTGGCTGACTCGTTGGTCCTAGGATATCAGATAAAATGTACCAGAGCTACCTCTGACAGCCTTATTCATCTAAGTTGGTAAGAAAAGGTTAGTTGGGGACACATGAGGTGCAGATCATCCCATTGGTTAGCACAGGTGCATTCATTATTAAAGGAATATTATACAGCTCTTCTCTGATTGGAGCACCTTTTTGCATTACTTTCAGTGCTGTTTTCCAATTCTGAACTTTCCGGTACTGCTTGCAAAACCTACTAATTTCTCCTGCCCACCCTCCCTGTCCCCGACCTCTATTAAATATGAATTGGCTCCACCCTCTACCACCACTCCTGCACAGCCCTACCCTTTGTCTCTGTCTTTAATTTGCCACTCCTTTTTCCTTACTGAGTTTAGTCTCCTAGAAGGATATTGCTCAAAATTCTCTCCCTCCTTTCCACCCCCATTGCTCTTCTCTCTAACCCCAATCTTCTCCTCAAAATGCTCACCCTCTTCTTTATTCCCCTCCTGGTTCTAACCTTCATCTCCTCCCCACACACACCACTGCTACTTTTCTCTACTCCCTCCCTGTTTCCTCCTTCATCTTAGCAATCTCCCCCACCCCCTCAGAATTATGGTCCCATTTTTCTCACTTCCCTCCTGCTTCTCTTTTCTCTCCCTAATCACTTTTTCTTCTGTCCTACCCCATCATCCCTCTCACTGTCCCAGTCTTCCAACCTCCAATACAAAAGTCCTAAACTGCACTACTTCATCCTTGCTCTCCTCCTTCTTTCACCAAGGAACATCCATCCCAACCCTGGCCCTCGTCCAACATCCCCATCTGCTGTTCCCCCCAACTCCAATACTTCTAGCTCTGCAGCCTTTTCTCCTATTCCTAACAGGCTGAAACTTCTTCACTTGAACGTCTGCAGACTGCTACCTAAAACTGACCTAATCCAAACCCTAGTGGTTTCCCACGCTCCTGAAATCTTAATTATAACAGAAACCTGGATCAAAAAAAGCATCTCAGACAGTGCTAATGCCATCCCTGTGTACTCCCTTACCAGACAAGATTGGACAGGTCAGTGTGGAGGTGTGGCCATGTATATCCTGTCCTCAATACAATTCTCTACTACCCTATCTTCCTCTGTCCTTGCTACCTATGAAGCCCTCATCACCAACATCACCCTTCCTTTCACAGTCCCAATTTTTGTAGCTTGTACCTATTGCTGCCCAAGCACCCAGCCTTTGATCATGGTGGAACTGTTCTCCTCTATCACCTCTATCTCGCAACCTGGAGAATTGCTCATCCTGGGTGACCTGAATCTAAACTGGTTGTCTCCCAAGTCAAATAAGGAAATATGGAACAATGTTGCTGCACTCAACCTCACTCAACTTATACTCAAACCCATGTGTCCAAATCATAAAATGCTAAATCATACCCTGCTGAACTGGGCACTCACTACTCACCCACACCGTGTCATCAAGGCAGGTCTCCTCCCTGATGCCCTGAGTGATCATAACCCCATCTTCAAGGTGCATAAGGTCCAATGCCCCAAACCTCAACCCAAAATCATTCAGCTCCACTCCTTCAAATCCCTAGGTTTTAGCCCACTTAACTCAGCCCTTGCTTCAACAGACTGGACCCCTCTCTCCTCTGCCACTTCCATTAACCAGGCTCTTGACCACTTTAAGGACAAATTCATCTCCATCTGGAATGCATTTGCTCCCTTTAAGAGGACCAGCATCTGTGGGATTCACAACCCCTGGATTACTCGTGAATTACTGGCCTGCTTCAGGGAGTGAGACTGGGCATGGAAAAAACACAAATCTACATTGCACCCTGGTGACTATGCCATGTACAGAATGTTGTGTAACTCTTGTACAAAAGCTACCAGATTGGCCAAGTCCAAATATTTCAAATCTTCTTTTCTTAGTAACATCGGCTCCCCATCCAAATTCTGGAGGGCGGTCCATGCCCTCTTCTTTCCTCCCTCCCTCCCCCCAGTTCTTAAAGTAAATAATTCCCTGGTTTCTGACCCTGGCTTGGTGGCCAATGAATTTAATGCCTACTGCACCTCAATTCTCCTTAGCTCCCTCCCTCACCTTCCAACTCCTACCCGGACTTCACTATTACCCTCTGTGTTTGCCTGTCCTCTTTTCTTCTTCTCCACCATCTCATCTGAGGAAGCTTTAAGTGCCCTCCTCTCCCTTAACCCCTCTAAAGGTTCCTCCCCGATGACTTTGATCCTAAACTTCTCTATCTCTCTGCTTCTGCTATTGCTTATCCTATCTCTTTAATTCTGAACCTCTCCTTCTCAACTGCTCAAGTTCCTTCCTCCTAGAAGCACACCATGGTCCTTCCTCTTCACAAAGGTGGTGACCCGTCCTCTCCTGGTAACTATCTCCCTATCTTTCTCCTTCCTATCCTTGCTAAACTCCAAGAATACTTGGTTCTCTCCCAACTTTCCTCCTTCCTCTCTGATTCCTCCTTCTTCACCCCTTTCCAGTCTGGTTTTTGAAAGAACCACTTGACAACCACTTCCCTTCTCAGGCTCACTGATTCCATCCTCACTGGGATGGACAATGGCCTGATCACCTTGGCCATCATTGTTGACCTAGCCAAAGCATTCAGCACTGTCTCCTATACTCTACTTCTCAACTCCCTCTCTGCAGCAGGCCTTGCTTCATCTGCAACAAACTGGTTCAAATCCTATCTCATCAGTAGGACCCAATTAATAAATATCACCAATTCTATCCCCCCCACCCCATCGACACTGGTGTCCCCAGGGCTCAGTACTTGGTCCCCTGCTCTTTTCTATTTCCCTTAATGATCTCCCCACTACCTGTTCTACCTCCTCCATCCATATGTGTGTCGATGATACTGTCTTGTACACCTCCGGCAAAAACCCTGCTGCTGTGGAATCCAGCTTACAACGTGACTTCAACAATGTTCAGCTCTGGTTTGCATCCCAACAGCTTTTCCTCAATGCCAAGAAGACAGTCTCCATGACCTTTAGCACCAGACACTCTTTCAGCTTACTACCCTGCCCACTTTCCACACCCTAAACAGGACAACTCTTAAGGACGCATCCTCATTTAGATATCTTGGAGTTTGGTTGGACCAACACCTCAACTTCTCTGTGCACATTGATGCCATCCTGAAGAACCTGCACCCCAGGCTTGGTGCCATATACAGAAATCATAGTTGCATCCCGCTGACTGCAAGGCACGAGCTTATCCAGAAGATGATTCTTCCCATCTTTGACTACTGTGATGTAGTCTATGGTGCTGCTCCCAAATCTTCCCTGACCAAATTGGACACTCTCTTTCACTCCTTCTGTTGTTTTGCCCTCAACTCTTCCTCTCGTACACATCACTGTGAACTCTATCGTTCCCTTACTTTTCCTCTGCTAACAAACAGGCACCTCTCCCACTGTGCCAAACTAACCTCCAAATTCTGACTTGGAGAACTCCCTTCCTACCTTTCATTCTTGCTCTCTTCCCCTCCTCCTCCCAACCATTCCCTCAGATCTAGAGATTCATGTACCTTGGAAGTCCCACGCTGCTCCACTCTCATTGGCCAGACAGCCTTTTCCCATTGATTCCCTAAAATCTGGAACTCACTTCCATCCCAAATTCACCACTTCTCTTCTGCCTATTCCCTTCATTCTTCCCTCCATAACTTCCTGTCTCCCAGCTGTCCCTGTTATAACCTTCCCTAACTTCCTCTATTCCTAGATCCAGCCTTCCAACTCCTTACCCACCTTGCAGGGTTCTTAGCATCCTGAAGGGGCACTGGGGGGTTGGCTGGCTCCCCTGCTTTTCTGCACCCATCTCCTCTTCAGAGCTTCTTCACCTTGCTGAGCTGGCAACTGGTGCTGGTTGTTTTCCCCTCTATCTCCCCTCCCTTCTCCTCCCTCCTATCCTTTCCTCCTAGCCTCCTCACACTTTTAGCCACTCCTTTTCCTAGCACTTGTGTTCCTTCTTGAGCCTGCTCCTGGAACTTCTTTGCACTTAAGTTTGTAATCTCATTATTGTTCACCTGTTTTGTTGTGCTGTTATTCAGCACTCCAATAACTGTATTATCTCTCAAGTAATTGTCTGTATTACACCTTTACAGTTGCATTATCTGCATGCATACCTGTATACATAATTTGTTCTTGTTATTCCATCCATTAATTGTATTACCTCTGTGTTCAAATCCTCATGTATCCCCCCTCCCCTCAGGTCACACCATGAGATGAGCAACTTGTTGTTCAGTGTGCCCTCCTGGTGAAACATTTCAATAAATAAATAAATAAAAATATGAACTTTTGCATCTTCTTGATTATTTCAAGAGGGGTATTAATATTAGTCTAAAATATAAACATTACATAAAGAATAAGTTTAGGATGGTTAACAATTGAATTTAATTAGCATTTAAAAACCTATATTTTCACCTTGGTATGCAGGAAATGGTTCCACCAAGTTATGACAACAGCAATACTATTGACATCCCCGACAGCGACGGGAACAATGCTGACTGTCGGCATTGTTCCCATCAGGACAAAGTGTTTTTTTACAGGGTGCTTCACCCCCTGCACCCCATGTGGGGGGCCCATCTCTAAATAACCAACTCTGAGTCAGAGTTGGTTTGAGGTGGGGGCAAAACACTGGGAGTCATGGTGTTAGTATACAGTAGACCACCACAGTTACCTGCTGAGATTTGTCACTGTGGTGATTTTCATTGTAAAGTTTTCAATGTGCTGATGGCACAACAAAAAATAAGGTATGGTTCACTTACAGATTTTATCTTGATCATATTCCTGACACTAAAAAAAGAAGTGCTTATATGTGCTACAAGTTTGAAATTGTCCCTAGTAATGTACATCATGCCAGATTTGGCCATATTCCAAATACCTGTGATACCCCCTTCCTTTGTGCAGTTGGAGGTACAGAGAACTTATATTGTGTTCTCTTTCAATGTACGTGGTATAATAAGTGGAGGGTCACATGGATAAATAGCATTTTTCTGGGTCTAAGTTGTATTGCTGATGACCCATTGGGCTTTTTTTTCATGAATGATGTATTTATTATTAACTGGAAAATTATTTTTATATTGTTGAGAGAATCAGGAAGAGTAAAACTTTCTTGTATCAGGGAAAAGATGTTCTGGATTAAAATTGGTTTGACTGTATTTTTTAAGTTTTTATGACTATATGTATTTTGAGAGTCATTTTGTTATAGCCACGAGGAATGGTTTGACCTGAGTCTACTGGCACCCCTTCTTATGTCTGAGAATTTCATAATTTGGATTACATGCAGTCTATGGATTAACTAATTCCCCACCTTCATGATTAATCATTTACAGTAAAACATATTGATTTTCCATGAAATCGCATGCATTTTTGTCCCACTTGGATTTTTTTCCTATAGGAAAAGACAGTATTAGTTTTGTTTTGATATATGTGCGCTTAAAACAAGGGACAGCAAAGCCGGGGTAGATTTGGATTTGCCAGTTCCAGGCTGAGTTTGGATTTGGATTTGGATTTGGTTTTGGATTTGCCCGTTCCAGGCTGAGTTTGGATTTGGATTTGGTTTTGGATTTGCCAGTTCCAGGCTAAATTTGGATCTGGATTTGCCAGTTCCAGGCTGAGTTTGGATTCAGATTTGCCAGTTCCAGACTGAGTTTGGATTTGGATTTCCCAGTTCCAGGCTGAGTTTGGATTTGGATTTGTCAGTTCCAGGCAGAATTTGGATTTGGATTTGCCAGTTCCAGACTGAGTTTGGATTTGGATTTGCCAGTTCCAGGCTGAGTTTGGATTTGGATTTGGTTTTAGATTTGCCAGTTCCAGGCAAAGCTTGGATGTGGATTTGGTTTTGGACTTGCCAGTTCCAGGCAGAGTTTGGATTTGGATTTGCCAGTTCCAGGCTGAGTTTGGATTTGGATTTGGTTTTGGATTTGCCAGTTCCAGGCTGAGTTTGGATTTGCATTTCGTTTTGGATTTGTCAGTTCCAGGCTGAGTTTGCATTTGGATTTGCCAGTTCCAGACTGAGTTTGGATTTGGACTTGCCAGTTCCAGGCTGAGTTTGAATTTGGATTTAGTTTTGGATTTGCCAGTTCCAGGCTGAGTTTGGATTTGGAATTGCCAGTTCCAGGCTGAGTTTGGATTTGGATTTGGTTTTGGATTTGCCAGTTACAGACTGAGTTTGGATTTGGAATTGCCAGTTCCAGGCTGAGTTTGGATTTGGATTTGGTTTTGGATTTGCCAGTTACAGACTGAGTTTGGATTTGGATTTCCCAGTTGCAGGCTGAGTTTGGATTTGGATTTGCCAGTTCCAGGCTGAGTTTGTATTTGGATTTCGTTTTGGATTTGCCAGTTCCAGGCAGAGTTTGGATTTGGATCTGCCAGTTCCAGACTGAGTTTGGATTTGGATTTGCCAGTTCCAGGCTGAGTTTGGATTTGGATTTGCCAGTTCCAGGCTGAGTTTGAATTTGCACTTGCCAGTTCCAGAATGAGTTTGGATTTGGATTTGCCAGTTTCAGGTTAAGTTTGGATTTGGATTTGCAAAGGATCTGGATTTGGATTTGCCAGATTCAGCTTAAATGTATAATTGTTGGAAAAAAAGGGTTTATCAAGGGAAAAGCACCAGAAAATGTCAATGAAGTGGCAGTAGTCTTAAAATGAGATCCACTCCACGAGATACACTGCATCCTGCTTTTTAATAAATATTAGTTTCTGACCATCCTGCATAGGAAACAACCCAATGGTAGTGTGCGGAATGAAACTGCATATTTGGAACCCACCCACCCTTATGAAGTCAACGTAAATTTAAGGCCAATTAAAAAATGTAGCAAGGCAAACAAATGCCTCAGATAATTTTAAATTTCTAACATTATAGATAGAATCTAATGTTTGTTTCCATTCACCAATACAAGAGAATAAAGAAGAGTTAATGGAATTGGGTTACATTTTTAGTCAGGCTCAAACAACTACAGCTATATAGTTACAACAATGTCTCTAAAACTTTTGCAAGTGTATAGTTAGTACCCACACTGGATCATTGCAGATTATGGGCTCGATTCTCAAAGCCCTGAGATTGACACAAGGTGCCTGTGTCAAATGTAAAATGGTAAAATGTAAAATGAAATGATGCAAGTGGCACCTTGTATCAAAAAATGTACACTGAGCTATTTACAAAAGCAGCCTGCTTCAAACACAGGCTGCATGTGCCAAAGGGGACTTGGGCCAGCTTTATGCCACAAATGGGCTGCAGCATGGATCTAGGGGGCTTGAAGCAGACACAGGCTGCCATATCCCTGAAAGCGAGATTCACAAAACTCTCCCAGAGAAAGAATTTCAAAGTACCATTAGACTAGCCCCAGCTGGTCTAAGGGTATTTAGACATATCCCTCTGGGAGAGTGTAGCACTATGTGGCAATGTGCTGTGGTCCCCCTCCCAAGCCCTGATCCCTCATTAACATACAATAAATAGCCCTGGTGATCTAGTGACCCCCCTCCCCTGTCCCCAATGTCCCCAAATATATGTCATTTAAAATATCCCCTGGTGGTCTATGGACCCCCTCCCTGATCCCCCTTGTCCCTAATATAAATTTTACAGTCCCAATTCTCTGGGGACCTAGCACTCCCCCAGCCCTGATTACCCATTACAAAGTAACACAACATCATTGTAGGTCTAATGGAGGAGGCAGTATAGTCCAGTGGGTTAAGGCTCTGAGCTGTAGATCTGGAGACTTGGGTTTGAATCCCACAACCGCCTTGGTGAATACTGTGTTATCCTGAGCAAGTCACTTAACTTCCTTGTGCTCCCAGACCACGTCTGAAAACAAGCTTTGGCTTAGTGTGCTACTCCTGGTTAAACAATGTTCCCCTTTCCCTTTCCCTAATGGACTCCCACCCAGGCTGGCAATGTCCCACCACCCCGCTCCCCCATCCCCAAACCGAGCCGGCAACTGGCACAGCCCACCACTCACCGCCACCATGGCCAGCCACCAACTGAGCTCTCAATGAGTGCTGTACTGTATTCAGTACATGCTCATTGATTGACAGCAAGCAGAGCTAACTCTGTCACCTGAGAAAGACTCATTAGCCTGAGTCAATACATAAGGGTGTTAGCACACTTGTTAATCATGTTTGTTATGATCTTTCAATAAAATAGTTTTCTGTCTCACATACATGGTGTGTGCCCAGCTTCCTTCTCTTTTTTCAATTTAAAAAAATAAGTTTGTAGCCCCAATGGTTCCAAAGTTAGAGCTTTCAAAAGATCATTCTTTTACATTTAGATAGCTTTGGAACAAGGAGGGCTAGAAACTTTTTTTTTTCTTCTTATGAAAGCTTGAAGTCAGCTCAGTTGATATACTGATATCAGATAGTGCTACATGACATCTACTATTTTGATATATAAAAACATAAAATAGTTCACTAAATGTTTAAAATCCTGTTATTTCTAATAACATATTATATGGACATGTACAATATAAATGTAGCAACATATGAGAGCTGTGTTGTTAAGATCTGTTCATTTTGAGCTAACTCCAAGCTTTAATTTGAAAAAGAGTTTTCATTTCTATGCCTAATAGTTTAAATGTTACACTCTCAAAATATAATTTCAAGTAATATAAAATATAAGATTATTTGTGGAAATAATCAGAAGATATTAGTGTTCATTCTGTCAGAGAATAAACACAGTTTTCTAGATAATTTTTTTCTTATCTCTCTCTTCAACTACATCATCAGGTGATGCTGAACTAAATTCTGGTGCCCCCTCCCGGTACAACCCCTCCTTAGTAGGATTTGATAAATGGAATTAAAATTACTCCTATTAATATCCATAGCTTCATAGAACATAGAAACATAGAAGCATAGAAGTTGACAGCAGATAAGGACTGCAAGGCCCATCCAGTCTGCCCATTTTTTCTACCTTATGAATGTGCCATCGGCCTTTACTCTGTCAATGGCCAATTTATTCATACTCATCTGTATTGCTCCCTTATGCCTATCCCATGCCTGTTTGAAGTCCTGCACTGTATTCATATCCACCATTTTCTGAGGTAGGCCGTTCCATGCATCCACCACCCCTTCTGTGAAAAAGAACTTCCTCACATTACCCCTTAATCGGCCTCCCTCTAATCTCATGCTGTGTCCTCTTGCCCTGCTATTTTTCTTATATTGAAACATTAGACTCTTTCACCTTGTTAATGCCCTTAAGATATTTGAATGTTTCGATCATATCACCTCTCTCTCTCTCCTTTGCTCTAAGGTATACATATTGAGCTCTGTTAATCTGTCCTCATATGTTTTCTGATGCAGTCCCTGCACCATTTTGGTTGCCCTTCTCTGGACTTCCTCCATTTTGTTAATGTCCTTGTGCAGGTGCGGCCTCCAGTACTGCACGCAGTACTCCAGATGGGGCCTAACCAGTGTCTTGTAAAGAGGGATTATTACCTCCCTCTTACAACTTGTGATACCCTTACTCATACACCTCAGCAACCCTCTAGCCTTACCTACTGTTTTAATGGTCTGCTTGGATGATTTCAGGTCATCGGTGATGATGATGCCCAAGTCTCTTTCTTCCCTTGTGATTGCCAGACACTCCCCTCCCAACCTTCATAACAAATATGTCTGATCTTGATGTCTGGGTCTTATTGTGTAAGCCTGTTGTCCTTGGAATCCTGAAACCTGGCTCAGGCATATTACGTCTGATACTATTTGTTCTCTGCCTGACTATACTATCTCACATAGTGACATATGCACATCAAACCATGAAAGGAGGGTGATGGTTTACTAAAAGGACCATCTCAGCTTATCCATGACCTCTAATTCATCCCTCCCACCAGTTCTTGTTGGACCCTATGCACAATGAATACCTGATCAGTAAGCGTTGTGTAGCATGGATACGGAGGTGGTCATACAGGCCTGTGTGCAGTATACTACATGCACAACAGCTGTATGCACCATGTGTATAGCATGGATGCACAACTGCGCAGGGGCCCATGGTATGCCTCTAAAGGGGGGCATGTCCACTTATGCAGGACGATAACACTTATGTACAATGGAGTGTTACAAATGTGCTGTGTAGGTCAGGCCCTCTGCTCCCACAGTGCCAACCTCAAAGTGTGACAGTGTGAACAGGGGACAGACAGGATAACCCTCCTGTCTGTTTTGGGTCTGAATACCTGCACACATGCGCTGCCATGCAACATCCCCATGCAGTTCACATCATCCCCCACCATGCCACACTCCCATGCAGTTCATATCATCCCCCACCATGCCACACTCCCATGCAGTTCACAGCATGCCCCACCATGCCACACCCCCATGCAGCCCACAGCATTGCCTGCCATGCCACACCTCTATGCAGAGCACAGCATGCCTGACCATGTCACACCTCAGGGTTTTAAATAATTGATTAGCAATTTTTTTCTTGGGACTATACAAACTGTACAGAAAGTATTTATATACCTTTTCTAGAAGTGCTATGTTTGTTAAACACAGTGAGGCAAGAGCTATGCATTTTCACAAATATTTTGCACTTTTATGAGCAAAATGTTAATCAATTTTTAGAGTTAAATAAATCCCTGCACCCCCATGTAACCCATAGTATGCCCCAAGCCACACCCCCATACAGCCCACAGCATGCCCTGCCATGCAACACCCTCATGCAGTACACATCATCCCCACCAGGCCACACTCCCATGCAGTTCACAGCATGCCCCACCATGCCACACCCCCATGCAGCCCACAGCATTCCCTGCCATCCCACACCTTCATGCAGAGCACAGCATGCCCTACCATGCCACACCACCAGAGGTATAGAAAATGATGGAATCACTTCTGAAAGAAAGAATTGTTGAGTACCTGGAGGCCAGTGGGGCTCAGGACCCAAGGCAGCATGGATTCACAGCAGGAAGGTCATGTTAGATGAATCTAATCGATTTCTTTGACTGGGTGACCAAAGTAGTAGACCAGAGAGGGGCTGTGGATATGACCTACATAGACTTTAGCAAGGCATCTGACACAGTCCCACACAAAAGATTATTAAACATGTTATTAGCCAGCATGGGAGTGAGTCCCAGGTTGGTAGCCTGGGTAAAAATTGGTTGGACAACAGGACACAGAGGGTAATAGTAAATGGAGTCCACTCTAAAGAAAGGGGGTTACTAGCAGGGTACCGCAGGGTTCAGTACTGGAACCGGTCTTCTGTAATGACTTTATAGGTGACATTGCAGAGGGGCTAAAAGGAAAAGTATGACTCTTTGCAGACAACACAAAGATCTGCAACAGGGTTGATACACAAGGGGGGTGGAAAGAATGAGATAGGACTTGGCAACTTTGGAAGAATGGTCAAAAGTATGGCAGCTTAGATTCAATGCAAAGAAGTACAAAGTGATGCACCTGGGAAACAAAACCCCAGGGGAAGAGTACACAATGGGGGGCAGGTACTAACAACAACAAAAATGGAAAGAGACCTGCGGGTAGTCATATCAGATGACCTAACAGTAGGCAAGCAATGTGAGAAGGCAGTAAGGAGGGCTGGGGGGATACTGGGATGCATAGGGAGAGGCTTCCACAGTAGAAAACAGGAAGTTATTATCCTTCTGTACAGACAGTTGGTGAGACCCCATCTGGAGTACTGCATGCAGTTCTGAAGACCCCATCTCCGCAAGGACATAGAGAGGATGAAGGCGGTCCAGAGGACGGCAACTAGAATGGTGAAGGGTCTGCACCAGAAGCCATACAAAAAGAGACTAAAGGAGCTTAATATGTATACCCTCGAAGAAAGGAGGGAGAACGGGGACATGATAGAAACTTTCAAGTACCTCAAGGAAATCAACAGAGTCCAAGAGGGTAGCATCTTTCAGAAAAAGAGATGTGCAAGAACAAGGGGGCATAATTTGAAGATGGAGGGAAGGCTCAGGGGCAACGTGAGGAAGAATTTTTTCACAGAGAGGGTGGTGGATGCATGGAACAGCCTTCATGAGGAGTTAGTGGGATCAAAAACAGTGAGGGAACTTAAGAATGCATGGGACAGACATAAGGCAATTCTAGTGGGAGGTAGAAGTAAGTAGGCTGTTGGTTAACTAGGATCTGCAGCTTATCCAATAGGTAGAAAATGGGCAGTCTGGGTGGGCCAAGCAGTCCTTATCTGTCGTCAGAGTTTATGCTTCTATATGTTTCTATGTAACCCATAGTATGCCCCCAAGCCACACTTCCATACAGCCCACAGCCGCACCCTCATATAGCCCACAGCATGCCCTGCCATGCCACACCCCAATACAGCCTGCAGCCACAAGCACAGGGCATTACTCACCATGGTCAGCTGCACTATGAACCAGAGCATCCTGTACTCATTGCATTGTAGGAGTCTATGAGCTTCATGCCAATCAGTAGCCGTATCCACCTCACAAGACCTGCCATTCTCTGGGTCCACTGCATGGCCAGCAGCTGGTCCTTGAGTAGCAGTAGTACCTCAATTTGGCTACCCTAAATGGCTGAAGTGACAAACAGGATAAGTATTAGTGACAGGCACAAAGAACCACCACCCCAGCATGTCACAGAGCTGGCATTAGTAACCCCCACACCTACTTACCCTAGAAGGGTACATGAATGTCCAGACACTGCCACTGTCACATTCATAGTGCCCAGAGCCATCACACTGCAAGACACAAGGGAACTGCTGCCAAGCCATCCTGTTAGTTTCAGTTTGCAGCATCCACTGACAGCTGAGGTGGGTGGTGTGCACATGGTGGGTGCAGGGTAATGCCCCACTACATTCATCACTGCATGTGGGATGCTCAGGTGCTTAATGGGATACACACTGGTGAGGGATACTGTATTCAGTGATGTACAGTGTCTGGCACCAGTGGGGGAGAATCATAAAAGGATGACCCTCCACAGGCCACAGACACTAAGGATGTGCCCCTCACTTCTGACACACACCCTGCGGTGGTATGTAAATGCCACCATGGTGGAAGAGGACACTGCATGCCTTAGTCCATGCATTTTTTATAACTTGTATGTCACTCAGGAACATGCATTACACACACTGCCTGGAACAATTCAGACTTGGCTACCATTGCCAAGCTCTGCAACCTGATCAGGCACATTATACATTTCTCCATCCACAGGTCCGAGGCCATGTCCATGGAGATGAAGGTGAGGTGTGCACTGGCATTCTATGCCACAGGGTCCTGCCAGGTGGCAGGTGACATGACAGGTTTCAGCCAGTCTTCAGTGTTCTGTGTCTTTCTTATGGTAGGTGACTGCGGCACTGCTGACACGTGTGAGGGACAGCATCCAGTTCCCCATGAATTAGCTGGGCCTATGAATGTTGCAGAAGGCCTTCTATGAGTGGTATGGATTTGTGAAGGTTCAGGGTGCCATAGATTGCACAGATGTGCCAATTCTGGGACCACACATCATTGAGGAGGACAACAGGAACATGAAAAGATTCCATGCATGAATATAGAGGTGGTTCTGGACATGGGAGGCACTGTCATAAATGTTGGTGCCATGTACTCTGGCTAGATGCATGATGCCTTCGTATTCCAGCAGTCATAGCTGGAAACAGTACTAACCGCTGATGGAGGCAGGTTCAGGGTGGCTGCTAGCTTCGTATCATACAGGCAATGTGGGCAGAAGGCATGCCATACTGTGCACCTCACTGTAAAGGCATGCTTCTTTCTTATATCCCTTACATGTGACAGCAGGCACCCTTGCTTGATGACATCATTCCTGGTCCCTGCAGAAGGAGCCAAGCAGAGGTACAATGATGCCTACATGAGGGCAAAGCATGTGGCAGAGCATACCTTCCGGCTAATGATGACGTGGTTCAGATACCTGGACAAGACAGGTGGCACAATGCTGCTTGCAATGGGCAGAGTGTGCCATGTCTTCGTTGCATTGTGCATGCTGCAATGTATCGCAACAAGGAAAAGACTGCCATTACCTGAGGACTTACCTGTGGATGAGGACCCCCAGAGCGAGGAGAAAGAAAGCCAGGAGTCAGATGTTGGCACATGGCTGGGGCAACATTGGGTGGGAGGGAGGCTTGGCATGGACTAGTGTGTGGTGTGGCCCGGACCAGGCTTGTGTGGGGGATGCAATGGTGCATGCCCATGTACCATGTTGCTCAGTGATGAGTAGCAGTGCTGAGTGCCTGTGTGTGCAGTATACCCATGTGTTTGTGCTTGTGCAAGGGGGGCCCTAATAGGCATGGCGGCCCTGTCACTGGGTGAAGGACCATGTCCCCCCACCTGGAGGTGACCAGCCTTTGATGCCATGGATGAACAGTCTGGGGGTAGCCAAGGGATGTGGGCTCCACTGAAGGGTTGTCATTACCCCCCCTCTGTGTCAAGGAGCAGTGGGGCTGCGGCTGGCATGGGGCAGAGAAGGAGAGGCTGGCTGTGAAGGGGATGGACCAACACCTCTACTGGCCTGTGTGGCTAGGTGCCTTAGCATGCACTCGAGCTGGTCACCAACCCTTCTGAACTTCATGTGGAGTACCTGCACCTCCACTGTCAGGGCACAGAGTTGGGCATTGTTCCCCCTACTGGCCTGTAGCCTGAGCTGCTCCATTTGCTGCACCTCATGAAAGTACCTATTGAGTAGATATGCGGTGGCGCTGCCCCTCCTGTATGGCCCAGTAATGTCCACTGGACAGTCATTGACAATGCCAGGGCCAGGGACACTTTTCAAATGGCACTGTGCTGGGGTTGCCATGTGTCCCTGCCATTGGGTGCTGCCCAGCTAGGTGGCATGACTGGGAGCAAAGGTGCCAGTGTATGTGTTATGTCAGTTCCTGATGCACTTGGTGACTGTGATACAGTCCCCTTTCTATTCATGTCAGTGCCCTCCTTCTGGTGCAGATAGTGCAAGGGGCTCTGGGACCGTGGCTCCTGGGAGGTGGGACCTTGTATGGAGGTCAGTGACAGGGAGCCCTATGATCTGGCTGTCTGGCCCCTCCTCAAGATGCTGTCATTCTCCTCTTCATCCTGTTGGTCACTCCCTGCACTGGCACATGTGGCATCTGGTCTATGACTGTTGCAGTCAATGCAGTTCACCATCGATTTACTCTCCCAGCATGCATTGTCAGGGTACTGTCCTGGTCAGTGGGGTCTAGTGGGTCAGCTGTGTGGATGTCGGTCACCACAGTCATGTCATTTTTCTCCTCCACTTTCAACAACAGAGGCAGGTTTGCTGTAGGGATAGAGGAGATGCCAGGGTCTCTGTCACTTTAGTGTACACGGTGCCACATGTGTAGGGCTATAGTCACTAACCTAACATGGTGCCCAGGCAATCCTCCTCACCATCTACAGTTGACCAGCTGATTGTTTACCTCACCATGTCCTCCACCCATGTGAGCACAGTAGATGATGGCCGCCCACCTGCCATGTTTTTCCTGATGCCATCCTCAGGTCCCACCACTTATGCATTCTGGCCTCAATGGACCTGTGTATGGGACTCACCACACTGACAGTGGTTTGCATGGCCTTCTATATGCGAGCCTTTATGGCCAATGGTGTCCAGAGTGATGCCTGACTGTACAAGGTGGCGTAGTTGTTTTGTTTCTAGGACACAGCAGGGCTTACCTGCTTTACTGTGAAGCTCCCTTCAAGGTGGCACCCTGCACCACTGATGAGGACATTGCTGCCAATGTGAGGTGGCTGTAGGCCACTGAGGGAGAACTCCCGGCAGTGTCCATCCTGCACACTCATCAGCCAAGGGGCCCAACAACACAGATCGGGGTGACAAGCCTGCTTGTCCCCATCTCCACCCACTCCACCATTCCGTTGCCTGCACCTGTTCACAGGACTTTGTGCCCCACCTCGGTACCGCAGGTTGTTTCTGCCCTACTATCTCGCTGCTGTGCATTTCTACAGCAGCTTCTGTCAGTTTTCACACCACCGTCATTCACCATGCCTGCATAGTAGGTGTGTGCCCTGGCCCACTCTTGCCTTGTCCATTTATGGTGGTGTTATGAGTGTTCCCAGCGTGGCATAGCCCACCAGTCCTTCCCTGCACACAGCAAGGTGCATAATTATGTGACCAGTGCACAACCCGGTGGCCACCTCCATCTCCATACTGCATGCCATGGTGGGCTATGTACTTCCAGCTCGCACTGTTGCAGGCCTACTTTACAAGGCTCTGCCACATGTAACAGGCCAATTAGTGCAGAGGGCCCATTGCGAATACATCTATCCCACCTTACTATTGGGTAAAACTAAGAAACTTAGCATTGTATGTGTTTACAACCATCCATGTGGTAGTCATGCTGGGTTTTGTTCATTACTGGATTCTCTCTCTCCTAGCATTTGGAGTAAGGAGTGGTTCTATGTGATAATAGCACCTGCAAAATGGTGTTGACCAAAAACACATCACCGAAGTGTAAAATGATGATGTGCACTACAGTGACCCCCACAAAGAGCGGCCGGCACCTCCCTACTCTCCACGCTGCGGAATGTGAGAGTACTTTCTATGCGGGAGCTATGCCCCCCACATCCCCCATTTAAAAAATAATCATCTCCGGGGGGGGGGCATGATAATGGGGACAGGGGAAAACTCAGGAGGGGGGCTACTTCACGGGGAAGAAGTCAGCAGGGGAGAACGTCAGGGGAAGGCAACCTGTTGGTGGGGGGAACAAAGTCAGGAGGGCGGGGGAATGGGAAACATCAAAGAACACAAAAAAATCCCCAACAGCCAGTCCTGAACCTGGGTCCACTAGCCACAGAGGAGCTGGCTATAACCAGTACACCAGTTGGCCAACTCAGAACTGGCTCCATAAACAAACCCCTATATACTACATCAAAAAGGAAATCTGTCAGAAACGAAGGCAATGAAGTAACAATGTGCTATTAAGAGCACATCGATGACTTCACACTCACTGTTTTGACTTAGCTCAAATTCACTCGCTCAATATGACTTGCTATGTTCACAGGATACCCCAAGGCATCCATCCTCATGGGTGATTTCAGCCTTGCCTGGGCTGGTAGCTCCTGTAAAACATTTGAGTCTAGTCTATGCAAGCTAAATCTTGTCCAGATTATTTCTTTCCCTACTAGGTCATCTAACTCTAGTCCTCACTATTTCATTGATTGGATATTCAGTAAACGGCCTGACAGAACTGCTATTGCTGGCATTCTGGCTGACTCCATTAGTGACCACTCACCCACCTTTTGCATCTTGGGTGCCCAATCCTTCAACATTCCCCCCTCCCCACCACCACCAAATTATTTAATTGTTGAGATCTCACCAAGGTGAATCCTTATGATTTTGTCTAGGACTTATCCTGTGTTAACTGATCCTACCTGTCTACTACCAATTGTGCTTCCATTGCTTATCTCATGTCCTTGAAACTTTTATAACTATTCAAAATAAACATGCTGACACCACCATAAGATGACTTATTGGCTCCTCTACCCAGTAGCTCTATAGATACCTGCTGGGAATATTGAGGTACAGGGATAAGTGCTGGCAGAAATTGAAATCAACTAGCTTCCACTCTTACGGGCTTAAATATAGAACCTGGAGAACATCTGCAAGAGTACCTTTTATAGGAATTGGCTAAATGGCAATATTGGTGACCCTCGTAGATTATGGGGTATTCTGAAAAATATCCTGCAGCAAAACCGCACAAATCACTTATCCAATGTAGTTATTGGTGATACAAATTGCAGTGATCCTGACATGATTGCAGGGGCAGGACTCACAAAAAGTCACAATGCACAGAGCAAAAGTTTGTATGGCACTTTGCGATTGCCCAGATGTCAAAGGCTGCTTTTCAGTCGGATAACCCAGCTGCACTATCCGACTGTGAATAGGGCCAGGACAAGTCAACACTAACCCCATTACCACTACCACTAACCCCACTGGCGCTGCCCCGACAGACAGCCAAGAGTATGGCTCTGCAGTGAATAGCATAGGTGTGCTATTTGGAATTTACATTAGCAGCCATGTAAATGACCCCATTGAGCATGCAAGGCACTATGTGGCCATTTGTATGCCCATTATGGTCCCATTTACATAGGCTTTTATTTATTTTTTATTTTTATTTTATTCTTTGGTAACTGGGTAAGGCCCACTAGGCACAAGTGCCTGTTTTCAGGGGTGACCTGCAAGCACTGGGGTGGTTAAGTGTCTTGCTCAGAGTCACACAGTATGCAACTGGGGGTTGTGGGAATCAAAAACAGGTCTGTCTTCTGGATGTACCAAGCTCATTCACAGCTCATTACTCTAACCTCTAGGCCAAACTGCCAGCCAGGCTTTGCTGTAGTTTAGCGCGCCCCTCCCCCCAGCCCCTGACCCTGACCCTGAGGCAGCCCCGTGTCCCTGGTGACTAGTGGTGCCTCCACCCTGCCGATCGCCGTACCGATTGTAAATATAGAAGTCTTCCCTGGTGCTAGTGCCACCCCTCCACCCCACCCACAATTACTGGCCTGATTGCACAAAAATAACTTGCCCTGCTGCTAGCGGTCCCCACCCCCCGCCCCGCCGATCACCAGCCCAAAAAAATAGGTTTCCCTGATGCTAGTGCCCCCTCCACAATCACCAGACCAACGCACAAAATTAAGTTACCTGGTGCTAGTGGTGCCCCACCCTGGCAGATTGGCAGCCTAATTGCAAATAAATGAGTTTCTCTGGTGTCCAGTGGTCCCTCCCCCCACCACATGCCCACCTCACACAAGCAATGGTATCCCTGGTGTCCAGTGGTCCCTCCCCACCCAATGCCTGCCCCATTTAAAATACAGGATTTCCCTGATGTCCAGTGGTCCTGCCCCCCACCTGCACACATGGCCAGTGTGTATTCCAGTATTTACTGATGTCTAGCAGACCCCCCTCCCTATCCTCAATCTCCTGTACAACATAGATCATCTATTCCCTGATGTCTAGTGGACCCCCTCCCTATCTCCAATCCCCTGGTAAAGAAAGAACATCTATTTCCGGGTGTATAGCAGACTCCCCATCCCCTCACCCCAGCAGGTAATGCCCCGCCACCCTACTCCCCCCCATTCCAACCCCGAGCCAGTGACCGGCACAGCCCTCTGCTTTCCACCACTGCTGGCCACTAACTGAGCTATCTATGAGCATGTTCTGTATAATAAAATAGTCAAAATATTTTTTCTGCACATAGTGTTCCAGAGATAGGGCTTAACAACAAGCATTCAGAAATGTCAGCATAGCATTTATAAATGGTGTTGTAAGCTCATCGTTAAGAAAGGATAATGTTAATACACATTATAAAAGTGATAGCCATTAAAAAGCAGTCAATCTTGATAAAAAACTACATTGATATTGGATTTTTATAAAAAAAATGGACATTTATAAAACTACACCAACAAGAAAATCAGTTGCAGGCTTTTAGTGTAGTAGTGAGCACAAGCGAGTTCATAAATTAATGGCCTTAGCATACTTATTGGCCAAACTAGAAATGCCATATTCAAAATTCCTTCATTTTGCCAGAATGGAAAAATGTCATGGAGTTGACATGGGAGAAACATACTTAACAGAAATAAGGGCAGAGAATTTAACGACTGTATTGGTAAGGTCATAGGAGAAGAACTACTGACATCGAGACTGAATGCCAGTTATTTCTCAAGTTCAATAGATGGAACAGATACAAGTATCATAGAAAAAAGAAGTGATCTAAGTAATACATAGATACATAGAATTTGTCGGCAGATAAGGACTGCCTGGCCCATCTAGTCTGCCCATTTTTTCTACCTTTAAGTTATGCTGCAGACTGTAGTTGATCTGCGGCTTTCCTACTCTTCCCTTTTTCTAGGGTTCTCTTGTCTGTGTCCCATGCATTTTTGAATTCCTCCACCATTTTGGCCCTTACCACCCCTGCTTGGAGGCTGTTCCAAGCATCCACCACCCTCTCTGTAAAGATATAGTTCCTCACATTACCCCTGATTCTTCCTCCCTCCAATTTCATCTCATGTCCTCTATTCTTGCCCATCTTCTTTTCTGAAAGATGCTCCCCTTCTGTACCTTATTAATCCCTTTAAAGTGGTTATACCTCTCTATCATGCACCCCCCCCTTCTCTTCAAATCTCTGGAGAATACATACTGAGGTCTTTCAGCCTCTCCTTGTATGACTTCTGGTACAGCTCCTGTACCATTTTTGTAGCCCGTCTTTGGATTGCCTTCAATCATTCTATGTCCTTCCTGAGATGCGGCCTCCAAAACTGGACACTGTACTCCAGATGAGGGCTCACTAATGATCTGTATAGTGGCTTCACCACCTCCTTTTTTCTGCTTGTGATGCCTCTCCCTATGCACCCCAACATCCCGCTGGCCCTTCTAACCACCTTCTCACACTGTCTGGCCACCTTTAGGTCCTCAGATATAGTTATTCCTAGATCACTCTCTTGTTTGGTGGCTGACAGTAACCCCCCCACCCCCACTGTGTACTCCTCTCTCAGGTTCCCATGACCTAAGTGCATAATTTTGCACTTCTTTGCATTGAATCTCAGCTGCCATACATTTTACCAATCCTCCAGCTTGCCCAGGTCCCTTCTCATTTTTCCACCCCCCCAGGTGTGTCGTATTGTAGATCTTTGTGTTGACTGCAAAGAGGCACACCTTCCCCTCCTGCCCCTCTGCAATGTCACGTATGAAGATATTAAAGAGAACTGGGCCTAGCACCAATCCCTAAGGCACCCCGCTAGTCACCTCCCTTTCTACAGACTGAACTCCATTCACCACACCCTCTGTGTCCTACTGCTCAGCCAATTTCTAACCCAGTTAACCACCCCAGATCCGACTCCCAGGCTGCTCAATTTGTTTATTAGCCTTTTATGTGGGATGGTATCGAAGGCCTTGCTAAAATCCAGGTAGGTCATATCTATCACCCAACCCTCATCAATCTCCCATGTCACCCAGTCGAAGAACTCCATCAGGTTTGTTTAGCAAGACCTGCCTGCTGTGAAATTATGCTGTCTCAGATTCTGCTGTCTGTTGGATTCAACTGGATCTGGAAACAGGTACAGGTAATTTGTGAACAAAGTATTTCAGACTTAAGCATATCAAACATGGTAATGTTGAAGGTCTGCATCAATGTAATGTAAGCGCCTTTTCCAGTGCAGATACTGAAGTTAATAACAAGCTTCTTGGTTTCTTGGCTGATGGTGCCAGCGTACATTCTGAGGTGAAAAAGGGGATTTCTGCAATTCTTAAATATAATATGCCTTACATTATTACAATCCACAGCCTCTATCATTGATCAGGACTTGCAGCAAAAGATGCATTTAAAGGCAGAAGCTATGAAGAGGAAACAGAAATGCTGGATTCCCTGTCCTGTATGTATCAATACAGGCCAAAACAGATCCATTAACTAAGAAATCTGGCTGAAATTATGAACAAGACAATCACTAAGCCTCAGAAGGCAAATGGCACTCGGGAGCAATATAAAAATAAAGTCACCAACGATTTATTAAACTCATACCCTGATTTAGTGGTGCATATGGAAAACATGGTAAGTGAGTAGGCAGTTTCTGTGGGTGAAAAGTCTAAATACAAGATATTTGAAAATATTAAAGAGCTTAAACTTTGTGCTGCATCTCATGTTTTTTGCCAAGGAGCTACAACCTCTCTCTCGTCTCTCTCACTTTAGAAGGGCAGTGCCGATCTTATTTATTTATTTATTTATTTGTTTGTTATTAGTTTTTAGAAACCAGGTAAGGTACACTAGTCACAAGCACACCTATTTTCAGGTATGACCTGGGAGAGTTACAATCTAAAATGGACAACTTACAGGAGAATGACATACAGTAGATCAGGTACACCATAACCTAAGAAATGAACAGGTAGTAGTTCGCATAACTAGAGAGCAAACAACAATAGTACACGAGTTGATTACAGATTCTATGTCAGTTACAAAAGGAGAAGATACCCTAATGAGCAAGAATGGTACAACTGAAACAGTAACAGCAGGGTAACAATAAAGTAAGGGTCCTGTATGCATTGTCTTTATTAGATAGCCTCTACTGTTCAATGGAGAAAACAAAAACAGGGGTCCTGCAAGTGAATTGACAAATAATGCGGCTAAGGATCCAATATCTGTACTTTTCTGTGGCATGAAGCTGGTCCATGGTGACAGTAATGTTCTAAAATATTTCAAGAAAAATATCCTGAAGTACATCGACTCAGTGAACAACTTTGTGAAATCTCGATTTGGAGATCTTTCAAAAGAAAAAAAGTATTCCAGTGTTTAAAATGTTGATATCCAGCAGCTGGCCACTGAGTGAGACATGTCTAAAACTTTCAGACAAAAATGTTTAACACATCTAACAAGACTGGCATTGTGGCAATGTTTCTTCTCAAAGTACAAAGCATGTTATTTTTATTCTCTAGACATTCTCTGTCTCAAACGTATTTGTAAAGCAAGAATTTTCCACCATGGCCAGAGTTAAGACTGACTAGATAAACAGACTTGGAGAAAGAGTGGTTGAATACCTTATGAGAATTTCATTTGAAGGACCCAAGCCAGAAAACTATGATCCTAGCCCTGCTATACACTTTTTTTTTCACAGAGAGCCAATTGTTTACCCTATGGGATGAGGCCAGCAACTCATCTTCTTGAAGCTGATATTAATGAAGACTCAATAACATCATTGAGAAAACAACAGGGTGATCTTCATCATTTCCTGGAATGTGATTCTGATGCGGTAGAGAATTAGAGACATACTGCACAAACCAACAGCGTAACCCTTGCCTCAGTGTTTGCGCACAGAGGTTCTTTGTCTTTTAAATAGTTTTTTATTTTAATGGATTCACCCCAATATATCCAAGACACACTGTCTTAGGGTAGCTGGTCCATTCCACTGGGATGTCAAACAGACGAGACATACTGATGAGTCCTGGTTGGACGAAACACGTGTCTATGTCATCTGTTCGCACCCTTTGCAAACTGTGTGAGAGGCCTTCTGGCACCATACAATTCTGCTTAAAGTTGGACCAGCATAACATTCTGTAGTGATTTGCATATGCAGCCCATGATGCTTTGCATTGTGTGGGCATGTGTGATTTTGTATTTTCTTGAAACTTGGCTTCCCAGCCAAATGCCCTTTGGGGTAACCCTTGCCTCAGTGTTTGCGCACAGAGGTTCTTTGTCTTTTAAATAGTTTTTTATTTTAATGGGTTCACCACAATATATCCAAGACACACTGTCTTAGGGTAGCTGGTCCATTCCACTGGGGTGTCAAACAGATGAGGCATACTGATGAGTCCTGGTTGCACGAAACATGTGTCTATGTCATCTGTTCGCACCCTTTGCAAACTGTGTGAGAGGTCTTCTGGCACCATACAATTCTGCTTAAAGTTGGACCAGCATAACATTCTGTGGTGATTTGCATATGCAGCCCATGATGCTTTGCATTGTGTGGGCATGTGTGATTTTGTATTAACATTGCTTTCTACTTGGACAAAAGTAACATGACTAAGCATATAGTACTATGTAAGCCAAGATCAAGACTGAGATTGAAGGCTGAGATTGATGACAAATTATAATTGCTACAATTTTATTTTTATGTATTTATTTAATTGTTTGTCGGATTTTGGTAACTGGGTAAACCTGCTGAGACAATGTCCCTTGTTCAGGGGTGACCCGGAATTAATGACAGAAATCCAGACACAGAGAGACATAAATGATTACAGTGTGCAAATATTATTACTGAAACAGTAACAGGCACAGGACCAGGCTGACATACAGCAGTCTGAGAACAAAGACATAGTGGTATTACAGCTTGAAAACAGTATTCAAGTCAACAGCATCTTATAGGTTAACAGTGAGTACAACATGTAAGGTAAAAGCACATGGATCACACTGAGCAAAGAGATGTGCAGTGATTGCAGTTACACTGACTGCACCCGATGAAACAGATCTCGAAACTGGCCATAAAAGTGATAATCACCACTGTTTTGTACAGAGCAGGGAGACTGTTCCAAAGGTATGGGGCAGCATAGGCAAATGCCCATCTAGCTGTGACAGACTTGGTCCTAGAGACAAATAGCAATGTGGAAGCAGAACAGCAAAGGTGTCAACATCGAGGCTTTATCTTCAGGATGCCCTGTAGGCTCAGCCTGTGTTTTCTAACAGTAAATTTTAAAGTATGCAGTTTTTTCAATACACTATTGCAAATATAATTTCCTGTTTCTAACAATAAATTTGTGAAATAGTTTCCTTTGTACTGTCATTCTAAAGTAAATTGCTATGATTTCAATGTGAGCTTTTTAAACACAATAGCCCATTACTTTTAAGGTAATAGCCTTTTGAGCCATAAATGATAATTCTTCTTGTAGTCCACTTCAGGAGGGAAGTAATCATAAATTAGCTTGAACAAATGGCTGGCCAATCCCTTCCACTTCCTGGTCTGTTGGTCCCACCCTTTCTGCTCAGACATTTTATAATGTCTGATCAGTGAGAGTGCAGGGGTTGCACCAGAGGTCTATAGGGAACATTTATGTACAGTGTTTTATATATATTAAAGCAACCTTTGATATAAATGAAAGCCACCATTCAACAAATATGACCCATATTGTTGCCAGTAGACCAGGTACTGAAAGGGATTGGCTAGCCATCTGTTCTGCCCAATGTGTGATCCCTTCCCTCTCAAAGTAGATTACAAAAAAATGTAATTTCTGGCTCAAATGATTATCACTATCCTAAGGTAATGGGCTATTGTATTTAAAAAGCCCACACAAGAATCTAAGAAATTTACTTTAAAAATTAGAAGTCATGTTTGGGGGACAGGAAGGAAGAGCTGGGGGCAGCTTGGTATCTTTGACTTTCTCCAGGCTTTGCTTTTGTGTTATCCTTGCTTTAAAGATTTGCAGCATCCTTGTGCATGTCAGACAGTCACAGTCCTGAAGACCCTACTCTGTGGTGTGTCCCTCAAGGACCAGTCCTCTCACCTATGTTGTTTGCAGTGTACATGCCACCCCTGGGAGAGATCATTAGATGGTACAGTCTGGGTTTTCATTGTTATGCCGATGATACCTAGCTATACCTGTCATTTGCACTCAGGACATCAAACACAGTCATGGTGTTGAATCTGTGCCTGGCTGAGATTCAGGACTGGATGTCATCAAGCTGACTGGGACTCAGCCCAGACAAGACAGAGGTGCTAATGAGTGAGCCTGGTCAGAGGTGGGGTGCAGAGACCACTGTGGAGAAGATTAGCCTTGTGCTTGGCTCCTCTAGATTGGTGGCCTCTGCTAAGGTGAAGCATCTGGGAGTCATTCTGGATGAGAGGCTGACACTTGAGGTTCAAGTATCAGAAGTACTCCAGAATGGTTTTTACCATCTCAGAAGCATCACCCAGATAGCAGCCTTGATTCCCTCTGAAGACCTGTCATCACTGGCATGTATATGCATTGTCCATCCAGACTTGACTAGTGTAACACTCTGTACCTTGGGATGAGTGGATGTGTCCTATAACACCTACAGCTGGTGCAGAGGGGCCTCCCTACATCAAATAATCTAAATGGCCATACAAAGAATCCAGCAGAAGAAGGCCATTTGGTCTATCAAATTTGCTCATATTGCAGGGTCCACAGCTTGAGTTAATATCCCTGCCCCCCCCATTCCTCCCATCCTCCCTACACATGATCCTTATTTTCCCCCTAGGCTTAGCCCATCCTCTTTTAAAGCTGCCCACTGTCATCAATGAGATGACCTCTTCCAGCAAGGCATTCCAAGTGGCCTACCCCTTCTCTGTGAAGAAGTGCTTCCTGACCTCCTTCCTAAACCTCCCACCCTCCAGCTTAAGACTGTGCCCCCTTGTGCTGTGGTTGCCACTCAGCTTAAAGAGACTCTCCTTATCAACCTTATTTATCCCTTTCAAGTACTTGAACATCCCAAACATGTCCCCTCTCTCTCCTGTCTTCCAGGGAGTACATGTGCCCTCACTCTCTCCTCGTATGCCTTACTCTGCTGATCAGCTATCATCTTTGTAGCCCTCCTCTGGACCTTCTCCAGCAGGTTACTATCCTTTATGAGGTGTGGGCACTAGTACTGAACTCCATACTAAGGCTGACCTTTCTCTGGCTTCAAAGGTCAGGGGCACCTACCAATAGCCCTCTGTCAGGTCTATGGTGAACAGGTGAAGGATGCCCCATAACCGTTCCAGGACCACATCTGTCATGGGAAAGGGGTATGTGTCTGACTCTGTGCAGCTGTTAAGCCTGCAGTAGTCACTGAAAAACCTTGTGGTGCCATCCTTTTTGGGAATCAGTACTAATGGGGAAGCCCAGGGACTACTGGACTCCTGGATCACCCAGACAGCCAGCTACTCCTTGGTCTCCCCCTCTGTGGCATGTCTGACACCTTCTGGGACTCTGTAGGGTGTCTGTCTCAATGGGGCTTGGAACTCTGGGTTCCTTGTTGCATAGTCTATGATCAACAAAATGTACCACTTGCCACATAGTGCTCTGCCATTATGACGTACCCCAGTTTTTCCGTAAACATTTCACACAATGTACGCAGCACGCCACTTATCTTGGCAGCTTCATCTGGTGTCAGTCAATCCATGAGGGTGACACCATCCACTGACTATTCTCCCTTAACCGCTCCCTGGAGATCCACCTGTGAGTCTGCTTCTGCCCCCCCACCGATGCCTACACACAGCCAGGACCATCTTGTCCCTGTAGGGGTAGGGTTTCATCATATTTACATGGTAAACTCACTGTTTGTGCCACCTGTCTAGTAACTCCACCATGTAATTAACATCATTCAACCTTTCTGACTAAGGCCCCCTTCAAGCCACCTGTGATTTGTTCTGCCAGATGGGGACAAGAACCATCACCCATTGCCCAACTTTGTACCCCTGGGCTCTGGCCCCACAGTTGTACCATGTCTTCTGCCTCTGTTGTGTAGCAGTTAGGTGCTCCTGGGCAAACCCCATGAGCTCTTTGAGCTGTGACCAAAATTCAGGACATACTCCACAACAGATTACCCTTGGGGAGAAAGTTCACCCTCTCATTCATCCCTCACCAAATCAAAGGGGCCCTTTAGCCTATGACCAAACAGGACCTCGAAGGGTGAGAACCCTGCAGACTCCTAGGTGACTTCCCTATATGTGAATAAGAGATAGAGTAGGTACCTTTCCCACTCTCTCACATGCTGGTCAGTGAATGCCCTTAACTTGGTCTTAAGATACCTATTAAATCACTTGACTAGACTGTTAGTCTGGAGGTGGTATGGCGAGGCCCTTAGCTCTTACCTCACACTTCTTCATCTAGAAGCTAACCATCAGATCAGACATGAAGTTGGTGCCCTGGTCCAACAAAATCTCCTGTGGAAACCCACCTGGCTAAATATCCCCAGCAGTTCATCGGACACCTTCTTAGCCTTGATGGAAGACAAGGGCACTGACTCTGGGTACCTTTTTGCATAGTCTATGATCAACAAAACGTACCACTTGCCAGTGTGAGTTGGGGTGCTAAGTGGCCCCACAGTGTCTACAGCAACTCTCCAAAATGGCTCTTCAATAACAGGCAGGGGAATCAAGGCCCCCTTATCATTTTTCCCAGCCTTTCCCACCCTCTGACACTGTGGACAAGTCTGACACTAGTTTGCCACAACCTTAAAAATACTGGGGCAGTAAAAATTGTTGGTCAGCTGTCTTTTTGTACAGTTGACTATTGGGTATCCTGAAAAGGGCATGTCATGGGCTAAGGCCAAAAGCTGCTTCCTATTCTCCCAGGAACCACTATCTGCCAGAGTACCCCTTCCTGAGGTCCTCCCTTAGGAACCCACTCACGGTACAGGTCAAGAGCACCTTCTTCCTGTACATTGCCCTTTGCCCAGAACTCACAAAGTCACCTTCTACACTGGTGGCTAACTCCCCTAATATTTGCAGGGATGAGTCAGCTTGCTGAGTGCTCCCTAGCTCTGCATGCCCTACCTTCCCCAAAACACACTCTGCTGTGGGAGGGCTGCCCACTGCTGTGCTCTCCTCACTCTGTAGCTGTGGCCTAGAACTGCTTCAACCAGCTCGTGCTTCAGCTCCAACCTCTCCTGCTGCTGAGGTAGGGTTTGCTTCCTCATGCACTGCCCCTTCTGTGTCCTCAGGAGTCAGTTCCCTTGCCTTGCTACAGGTAGTGACACCACAACATTGGCCCTGCTATCTAAGTCATTACTCATGATTACATCCATGGGCAAGTCTGGTACAACACCCACCTCCCGTATACCCTGGCCACCTTCCCAGGTTAGAAAGATTTTGGCCAGTGTCACTGAGACGGCAGGACACATCACTCCTCTAACCCTAGAAAACTGGACAGGCAGGATTTTTTCCTCTTGAATCAAATCCTGCTTCACCAAAAAAATAGAGGTCGCAGCGTCCCTCTATCCCTGGGTCACCATTCTATTTACCACACAGGGTGCATGTGTGCAGTGGAGTCCGAGGGCACTGCACTCTGTGTACTGGCTACTAGACATAGAAACATAGACTTTGATAGAAGATAAGGTCCACTTGGCCCACCCAGTCTGCCCATTTCCCTACCTATTGGATAAGCTGCAGATCCTAGTTAACCAACATCCTATTTCATCCTACCCCCACTATAATTGCCTTATGTCTGTCCCATGCTTTCTTGAATTCCCCCACTGTTTTTGACCCCACAACCCCATCATGAAGGCTGTACCATGTGTCCACCACCCTCTCTGTGAAAAAATACTTCCTCACGTTGCCTCCGAGCTGTCCCCCCTCTATCTTCAAACTCTGCCTCCTTGTTCTTGCACATCTCTTTTTCTGAAAGATGCCACCCTCTTGGACTTTGTTGATTCCCTTGAGGTACTTGAAAGTTTCTATCATGTCCCCCCCTCTCCATTCCTCAAGGGTATACATATTAAGCTCCTTTAGTCTCTCTTCGTATGGTTTCTGGTGCAGACCCTGCACCATTTTTGTTGTCCTCCTCTGGACTGTCTCCATCTATGTCCTTGTGGAGATGGGGTCTCCAGAACTGCATGCAGTACTCCAGATGGGGTCTCATCAACTGTCTGTACAGAGGGATGACAACTTCCTGTTTTCTACTGGTGATGCCTCTTCCTATGCATCCCAGTATCCCCCCAGCCCTCCTTACTGCCTTCTCACATTGCCTGCCTATCTTTAGGTTGTCTGATATGACTACCCCAGGTCCTGTTCCATTTTTGTTGTTGTTAGTACCCCCCCATCTGTGTACTCTTCCCCTGAGTTTTTGTTTCCCAGGTGAATCTCTTTGCATTTCTTTGCATTGAATCTAAGCTGCCATACTTTTCCACTCTTAGCTCCTTTAGTACCCTGGGATGTATGCCATCAGGCCCATTGCCTTGTCCACTCTGAGCTTAGTCTTATAGGACCCCTTTCTTTTGTGAAGGGACTTGTGCATACCTCCCTCCCCACTGTGTCCATGGTGCTGAGTTGTGGGCCCTACCCTACCTTCTCCTCAGTAAATACTGAGCAGAAGTATCTACTGTATTTAGGATAGATGCTTTTCCTTGGTCCTCTCCACACACTCCCCCTTATCCCCTTCGATCTTAGCAATACCCCCTCTGGACTTTCTGCTTTCACTAATGTATCTATAGAAAGTCTTGTCCCCTTCTTTTACTATTCGTGCTAGTGTTTCCTTGGTTTGGGCCTTTGCATGCCTTACTGCCTTCCCTGCTTCCCTTAGGGAAGTTTGATATGCCTCCCTATCTTTGTCCCGCTGCGTTCCCTTATATTTACTGAAGGCCAACCATTTGGCTCTGATCTTTTCTGCTACTGTTTTTGAGAACCAAAGTGGTTTCCTCCTTCTTTTGCTCTTGCTTTTCTCCCTAACACAATGGGATGTTGCTTCAAGTATTGAAACCCTAATGCTTTCCCACTTTGCCCATACCCCCTCACCTTTATTTCTTCTTGCCATGGCTAGCTTAACTCTGTTGGCTATCTTATCAAAGCCAGCTATTCTGAAGTCCCATATTTTTTTGCCTTGGAATGGGATGATTTAGTTCTAGTGGCTAAATTGAATCATACAACGTGATGGTCACTAGCCCCCAGGTGACCTTCTACCTGGAGATCTGTGATCCTTTCTCCATTAGTCAGTACTAGATCCAGGATAGCTCTGTCTCTTGTGGGTTGTTGTACCAACTGTTTGAGGCCCAAACCCCTGCAGGGAATCCACTATGTGCCTAGTTCTGGTGGATGTCCCTGCTGGTATTGACCAATCTGTATCTGGCATGTTGAAGTCTCCCATTATCAGAACCTCCCCTTTAGCTGTCATGTTTTGTATATCTTCCAACAGTAATGTGTCTAGGTCCTCCCCTGGTCTGGAGGCCTGTAGACAACCTCAGTTCGTATGGTTGTCCCATTTCCTGTTTCCAGGGTGACCCACAGTTCTTCTGGCTCCTTATGTGTATTCTGAATTTTTGTAGCTTTGATATTTTCATTGACATAAAGGACCACTCCCCCCCCCACACACACACACATTTTTTACCTTGGTCTCTTCTGAACAGTACATAGCCGGGTACTGAAGCCTCCCAAGTGTGGCTACTGGTGAACCATGTCTTGCTAATGGCTACTATGTCCAGTTTATCCTCTGTCATTGTTGCCTCCAGATCTGGGATCTTGTTTCCCAGACTGTGGGCATTTGTGTACATGACTTTCCATGGCCTAATTTCAGTGTGTTAGTTGTGGGGCGAGGTCTGGCTTTTCCCCTGTGTGTCGCATGGGGAGCTGGACCTTTTTCCTTACCTGGTGATGCAAATGAACTACAGACATGCCAAACTCCTGTTTGATGACTAGCTGAGGGGGGAGGGGTGCTCTTCCTGTTCAAAGTATCAGGTGCTACACCCCTCTCCCCACTTGTTAGTTTAAATATTCTGCAAAGACATCAAACACCTGCCACAATGCAGTCACTCCTTCCTTACTCTGATGCAGTCCATCGTATTTAAAGAACTTTCACTCCCAAAACTGTTGCCAGTTACCTACAAATTTGTGTCCTTTTTCCTGACATCGGCCCTTGAGCCACATGTTTAGCTCCCCTATCTCCCTTCTCTGACCTTCTGCCCATCTGCCCCCCTCTCCCAGACCAGCAGGACCTCAGAGAAGGAGATGCTGGATGAAATGGATGACAGTTTGTCTCAAAGCCTGGTCAGGTGTTCCTTGGTCTCCACAACTGACCAACTGGTGTGATCGTTAGCACCTATGTGTACCAGGATGTCAATGTTTTCTCCTGCTTTCTGCATTATTTTAGTAATGCAGTCAGTGTCTCTCCATGCTGATGTACCTGGGAGACATCTGATCATTACCCCTGGGCAGAGGTAGGTATCAACTCCCCGAATCATGGAGTCTCCAATGATCAGAAGTGTTTTGGATTTCCTTTTTGCCTTTTTTGTTTTGGTCCCTATTATGGGTGAGTTTTGTACTGCAAGCTCCTGTGCTGCAGCGTCTTGCTCTGCAGTGTCCTCTGCCCCTTTGTTTGATTTTGGAGATAGAGGTAGATACCTGTTTTTAGTTTTCATATGGTTTCTGGAGGTGATATGCTGGTGAGCATTGAGTGATGGGGCACCCGATTTACCCCTCTTAACCACCTGCCAACCTCCCGGACCAACTACCCTCTGTGGTCGAGGTGCTTCATTTGGATGTTGGGGAAATGGCAGATGGTTCATTTGCTCCTGAATATGTGATTTGAGGTGTGTAATCTCTGCCCATACTCCTTGGAGCTGAGCCCTTAGATCTCCGATGGTCCAGCATGTAAGACAGCATCCTAAATCCTGTATAACTGCCTTTCTGAAAAGTGTCCCACAGTACCTGCAGTTAATAATATCCATTCCAGTTGAGTTGCCAAGTTTATAACCTGGTCCAAGTAATTAGAAGGAAAATGAAAGCAAAAGTTAAATGTTTTGTTTGTTTGTTTTTGTATAACTTTTTATAGTAAGTTAAATTAATTGTGCCCCTTGAAGTGAAATCACTGTGTGGATACCCCTCCGATCCTCCCCTTTCTGCTTTGCTACAGGAAATGTCACAACTGTGCTACTATAAAATGAGTGTAGCATGTGGTGGTTGGGGATCAGTGGCTGGGCCCTTCCCGTACCGAAAAAGAAGAACCACAGATGAAAGAAACAAGGAGGTAAGAGCAGAAACAATCAACCAATAACAAATGCAGATGCTATCCCTCAGTCTGTATCTCATATGTGCTCCAGTAATTAGCCCTGAAAGCTTAGCCTAACGATAGATAAAACTGCAAAACCTGTAAGCACAAAAAGTAACAAAACCTGTTAGCACCACCTGTAACAATTTAACAGAAGATACACCCTTCAAAAAACAATATGCTACAGAGAAAAATAAAGCAGTAATCTGAAAGCACAAAAAGTAACAAAATCTGTAAGCACAACCTGCAGAACAATTTAACAGAAGATATACTTTGCAAAAACATTTTGAATCAGAGAAAAATAAAGCAGTAATCTGTAAACACAAAAAGTAACAACCTGTAAGCACAACCTGCACAACAATTTAACAGAAAATATACATTGCAAAAAACATTGAAACAGAGAAAAAATAAAGCAGTAATCTGTAAGCACAACACAGTATCACCCACAAGCACACCCTGCAGCTATATAGCAGAAAATATACCCTGCAAAAAAAAAATTCATACAGAGAAAAAATAAAGCAGTAAACTGTAAAACCTGTAGGCACAACCTTGAGCAATTCCATGGAAAATATACCCTGCAAGGAAACAATTTGAATCTGAGGAGATAAAGCAGCAATCTGTAAACACAAAACAGTAACAAACATGTAGGCACAACCTTGAACAATTCCACAGCAAATATACCCTGCAAGGAAACAATTTGAATCTGAGAAGATAAAGCAGTGATATGTAAGCAAGAAACAGTAACAAAACCTATAAGCACAAAAGAAAATAGTAACACACAGTAAATCTGTCTAGTCAAAAGAAGCCTTATTTTTTTCCTTGCTCTGATAATGTTCCTTGCTCTGTCCTTGCAAGCAAACCTAGAAGAAAAGAGCTCAGGTGAAGCTAGGTGCCTTTGCCAGCAAACCTACTCTTCCACCTCAAAAACATACCAACTAACCTGACCTTTTAACTCTTCCCTCTGTTGGAAGTTACTAAGACTTTGCCAGCTCCACCCCCACTCCCCCCCCCCCACACACACTCAGTAACACTCCTAATCCCCTGGAAGAGCTGTGGGAGGAAAGCAACACCTTTGAGCCCAAAACAAAAACCTGTATGCAAAAAATAAAATAGTAGCAAACAGTAATTTTGCTGAGCCTGTAACAATTTAACAGAATATATACCCTTCAAAAAAAACACTTTGCTACAGAGAAAAATAAAGCAGTAATCTGTAAGCAGAAAAAGTAACAAGACTTGTAAGCACAACCTGCAGAACAATTTAACAGAAAATATACCTTGCAAAAAAACATTTTGATTCAGAGAAAAATAAAGCAGTAATATGTAAGCACAAAAAGTAACAACCTGTAAGCACAGCCTGCACAACAATTTAACAGAAATATACCTTGCAAAAAACATTGAAACAGAGAGAAATAAAGCAGTAATCTGTAAGCAAAACGCAGTATCACCCACAAGCACACCCTGTAACTATTTAACAGAAAATATACCATGCAAAAAAAAACAATTTCAATCAGAGAGAAAAAAAAAGCAGTAAACTGTAACACCTGTAGGCACAAGACAGTAACAAAAACCTGTAGGCGTAACCTTGAACAATTCCACAGAAAACATACCCTGCAAGAAAACAATTTGAATCAGAGAAGATAAAGCAGTAATCTCTAAGTACAAAACAGTAACAAACCTGTAAGCACACCCTGTAACAATGTGGCAGAAAGTATACCCTGCAAAAGCAATTTGAATCAAAGAATGATAAAGCAATAATATGTAAGCAAAAAAACAGTAACAAAACCTGTAAGCACTAAAGAAAATAATAACACACCGTAAATCAACCTAGCCAAAAGAAGCCTTAATTTTTTCCCTTGCTCTGATAATGTTGTTCCTTGCTCTGTCCTTACACGCAAACCTTGAAGAAAAGATCTCAGGTGAAGCTAGGTACCTTTGCCAGCAAACCTAGCAAACCCTCTAAATTTTTGCCTATAGGACTTGGGGGTTAACTCAAAACACTTTAGCAAAACATTTTTCATTTTATCAGAGTCCATACAGTTTTCATTGCCCATTCTGACAAAAGCTTTAATACCTTGCCTGTAAGCAGTGTCAATAGGTGAGTCACCAAAGAAGCCCTGCCCAATTCAAATTGCCTACAAATTCTCTCATTAAAAACAAATCAATCCCTTCACCCCCGGACATCTGGGAAACATTTTAGAATTAATTTTGGCTTCCTGGGTTGAATCCTCATGCCATTACTCATAGTTTGTGGTAATGTTTTCTAGTTCAGCTTCTCCATATCTCACACATGCTCACACTCTTTCATCTGGATCTCATGCTGGCTCTCTTTCTCTCACTCCTAAGCCTTTCTATTATCTTCCTTCTCTCGCTCCTCTCTTAGCTGGATCTCGTGCTGGTGCTCTTTCTCTCAGTCCTCAGTCTTTCACTTCCTCTCCTTTTCTTGCTCCTTTGCTGCGAGCTATATCATCTAGATCTCAGTTTCTGTATTCACCTTAACCAGGGCAAGCTCCAGTTCCGACATTTATTTTGCACCCAGTCTGCTTGAACAGCTGCCCCAGTCAAAGGCTCTGGCTCACCTGCATTCTCCATAGCCTCAGTCTCACAGCTTTGGCTAGCCATCACCCTTTTTGCATGGCTTCACTCATCACTTTTTTGAGGATGGCTATCAGTTACACCCATGTTTGGTCTTCCTCATAGCCCAAATTTTTCATTTGGTATAGCTCCTGCAAGCGTGTCAGTTTGCACTTCTCATATGGCCCAGACATAGTGTTTTCTATCTATCTTATCTTGGTTATAACAAAATTAGAACTGGTAGAATATGCGGTTCCCTTTTTGTGTATCTTATTCCGTGATTGGACAGAATTGACAAAACCATTTCAGATCCCACTCACTGCCCCCAGTTTGTGACAAACTGGTCTTTTCCAGACTCAGCCTGCATCACTGTTACCTGTTTTCTCAACACATCAGTAGCTATTTACAGTACCTGATGTTAGTAGGTTTGATACGTGGGACAGTATTCTACCTGACAGCTGACATATCAATCCCCCCTACTTCATCACCAGCATTGTTACCTCACTGACTGTGACATCACAACTGCTTAGGAACAGCCACTCAGTGACTACCTGGTCAGTAATCTGTGATGCCACTGTCAGTGAGATCACAATGCTGATAATGTAGTGGGGGGAATGATAGGTATGTCAGCTGCCAGACTAAGAGCTGTGCCACACATCCAGCACAATATTACCATATAAAAGACTTTCTGATGAGGAAAAGGAAAAATATTTCAGAAATAAAAAGTTACAACCACTTCTTAAAATGTGCATTATTTTCCTGTCTGCCTGTTTTTTGCTCCACTAGCTCTTTACAATAGTAGAATAGTATTCACACAGGGCTCTGGGTGAATCAGGGCAGACTCAAACATTAGATGGAAGCTGTTTGTAATTCCAAGCCTGATTGTCTATTTCAGGCTTTGCCAGACCTTAAGACCCTCAAGCTGTGCCCATGACATGTCATCCAATATGTCACTCTGACATCATAGACTCAAACTTATTTGTGCTTTGAGCCGGGTCCTCGTACAAAACTGGTCGGATCTGGATTGCGGACTTTGTATCTACAAAGTACATCTGTTTTTTTGTTCCAAGTCTTGTCCAGCTTGGCAGGAATGTCTACTTAAAAAACTGAAAAAGACCTTTTCCCCTTTTGAAGCTCCCCCATATACTGGTCAAAGAAACTGTTATCACTCTCCAGAGACAGGTGGTCTGTTTTAGCAGAGACATTGATAAAGTATCCTGACTTTTCCCTGTAGCTGCTAAATTCTAACTGATACTCAAGCAGAAAGAATAACAAACAAGCATTTGTCAATGCCGAATGTTGTCTTGCTGACAATGGCATCGGTAGCGCAAGAGTTAAACAGATGCATAATAGGAATGGCAGCGAAGTATGAAAGTGATGTCAACCCCACATCACCCTACAGAAACTGACAGGCACTGAGGTGTGCCTTTGGGCATCGGCCATAATGTTCATGGCATTTCAGCTCACCCTACACTGCAGTGCGACAAATATTGCATTGTGCCTTGGGGTCCTTGGGCCTTACATTCACCCCATTCCATCATAACGCTCATGGCATTTTACCTCACCCTATCCTGCAGGCGCTGACAAATGCTGAGGTGTGCCTTGGGGTGTTTGACTTTACAGTCACCCCATTTCATACGGACATATGCTGAAATGGGTGCAGCATAGGAGAATGGGGTGAACTGTGGGGCCGAAGAGTCCAAGGCACACCTCGATGCCTGTCAGTGGCTTGAGGGTGGGGGGATGGTATGGTGTGAGCATGACAGCTGGCAATGCAAAGACACACCCCTGACACCTGTCAGTCTGTACAGGGTAAGACGTTATGGTTAGAAACCCAAATGCCCTGGCTGTTTGTTGGTATTTGCACTACAAATTTGCAACATGGCATTTTTGTGATCCCCACCTCATGAAAGTGTTTGGGACCTCTGCTCATGAATAGGGGTACTGTGGTTTTGTTAATCTGTCCCGAACATTGATTTCTCACAGCGACCACGTCAGATGTGGGAAAACATCATTCAGGCAGGATGTGAAAAATTACAGCTGTACCATTCATAAGTAGGTGAGAAGAGATTGCAGTGTTGAAAATCTTGAGTGAAAATATTAAAAGTGCTCGAATTTACGAGCACACGTAGAAACTGCGCAATGCACACTCGTAACACAGTAATTTAGTGGAATTATTTCACCAAATTTTCAACACAGGAATTTTGGGACCTCTGCTCATGATAGACCCCGGAGCAGTCATCAGCAGTTGAAATAGTCAGTTGCAATTCAATGCAGTTGCAATCAGTTGCAATTGCATTGGATTGCAGTCATAAATTAGTGGAATTGAAATCCACTGCAGTTGACAATTCCGTGACCTATCCAGGTTTGTTTTGTGCTGCACTGCAGTGTTTTCTCTTTTTTCTTTCCGGGGGCTGGGGGCGCGAATATCTAGCGGTCCTCTATTGCCAGCATCAAGCCTTACAGCCAATAAAATGCACCCCTGACTCCTGGGCATGAAGCATCCACCAATTAGGAGAGACAGGAGAAGCCAGGAGCTGGAGAGCATCTGTGACTGGCTGCATGAGGTGGTGGGGAGAGTGTGCCTAGGTAGGAGAGGAGACTATCAGGAGAGGAGGTATCTGTGTTGGTGTGTGGGCAATGGAGCGAGCAGCATTTTTCTGCAGGGACCAAGTCTGGCGGGTCAGACTTTAATTTAAAAATAAGTTAATTGTGTCCACTGTCCTGACATGTCCAGTGCCTGGAGAGAGACTAGTGTGTGGCTGTGCAGGTCTCAGTCAATCCTCTAGCAAAGCCAGGCAACAATCATGTGAAGGCAGCAAGTCAGTGGTCTGGTCGTGGTCGGGATCAGCCCATGACCCCATCGGGCGACTGTCACTCAGTCTCAGTCAGGTCTTCAGATTCGAGGAGGAGGAGTGGAAAGTGCACTAGTTCCACTGCGCGGAGTACCGGAGTGGGGACGTGGGTCTGGGTTGGGAGGAGGGAGCACACAATGGCAAAAAAATACTGGCACCACCACTGAGTAGAGCAGCAGTGGGAGCCTGAGCCATGGAGCTACCCGCTGACGCCGACCGAATCATCACCCAACACCTGACCGAACTGGCAACAGGCTACTACAGTGAGCAAGGTACTGTATTGGATGTGTATGTAAGGCCCACCAGGGCTGGGCAGTGGGCAGTAGGAAGGAGGAGGATGGTCTTGCACAGACCACTCAGTCTGTCTGTGTGTCTGCTGCGTGCCTGGCTGGCTTGTCTGGTTAGTTGAGGACTTGGTGGCTGTGGGGCCCGGAGGAGGCCAAACTTGAAAAGCCAAGGTGATCAATCATCATCAGTCTACTGCTGGTGGCCTGGCTGGGCTCTCTCTGACTGTGGTGGTATTGTGAGTAAGCCAGACTACCCACGAGGTCAAGGAGCAGACCAGGCGCAGGTGGTCAGTTGATGAGTTCCCAGACCTATAGGAGGCCGGAGCACAGAGCATGGTCGGTCAGGTCCATTGGACAAAATGTTTGTTGTCTGCCACTGTAGAAATTGGAGAGACTAAATACTAAAGTCCTCACGGCAAGATGAATAACATTTTACAAAACACATTAGTGTACATGCCAAAAGCCAAAACAAGTTCAGAAACTGTGTCAGAAAATGTTTTTTTGATATGCATGAGTTTTTTTTTAGCTTTAAATTTAAACTATGGATACATCTCAGTTCTGGTGTACCATACAGGAGGTAATTCTATGGGCCCTCCGTTAAACTGTTTTTAGTCTCACAGATTCTACGACTACTAGTAAACTAACATATATTGATGGTTAGATCTGTTTGTAAAAGGGTACCTTCTAGTTTCTGTGGGGTGTATAAGAGGCCCTACCTATACTGTATTTTAGACTCACAGTTCTTTTTCTAAGTAACTAGTATTACTGCTGCTTGTTTTTCTATACTGTATAGTGTTTTACTGCCCTCTTCAGCTTGTTACTTTCAGAGACTTAGTATATTTTGTTGTTGTTTTGACTGGTGGGCTTTAGTGGGCCCTTACTGTGTGTAGATTTGTTTCACTGCACTTTGTATTTGCATTTTAAAGTGCAGCCAGCTTCTTAGCTGCTGCTGCCTAGTTGCTGCACCCTCCAACATATGCAATACCTCACCTGCTCCAGAGTTGAGGGGCATAAATAATTGCTTTTGTTTTGGCCTATTTTTGAAGTTATAATGTTTCTAAATCCCAAATCCTAAAAACAGAGCTGCTTCCTGACCTTAACCCATCAACACGCCCCCCACATTGGCACATGAAGCCCTGTTTTGTGATGTCAGAAGGCGAAGGCTATTTATGTGTATGTGTGCACCCCATTGATTTCAAGGGGGGACTTTTCCATACATTTTATTAACTTTTATAGTCAAAATTGTAATAAAAAAAAGATACAAAGTTAAAAAAAGTACGACAAACTACTACATAATAAAATTCAACGATGGTGAAAGTTGAAAAAATTGGTTGGATTTTCTTCAGTTAGTTGAAGTCAGTAATTTCAAACTAGGTGAAAAAATCAGTCATAATGTGTGGTAAGTCAGTCATAATTGGTTTTTCAACTGACTCTGGGGTCTAGCTCATGAACACTGATTTTCTTCATCTGTCCTGATCGTTGATTTCCCACAGCGACCGCGCCATTGTGCGCCAGTTGTGCGAAAACACATTTTGGGCAGGATGTGAAAAATGACAGCTGTACCGTTCATAAGGAGGTGGGCAAAACTGGCAATGTTGAAAATGTTGAGTGAAAATATTACAAAATCTCGAAGTAACGAGTGCACGTGGAAACTGCACAACGCACACTTGTAACATACTCATTCTGTGGACTTTTGCCACCAAATTTTCAACATAGGCATTTTAGAGCCTCTACTCATGAACACTATCACTGTGATTTTCTTAATCTGTCCTGAACACTGATTTCCCACAGCAACAACGCTATTCTGTGCTGGTAGTGCGAAAACACATTTCGGACAGGATGTGAAAAATGATAGCTGTATTTTTCATAAGGAGGTGTGGAAAAATGCCAATGTTGAAAATCTGGAGTGAAAATATTACAAACTTGCGAAGTTATGAGGGTGCGTGGAAACTGCGGAACGCACGCTCATAAAACAGTCATTTTTTGGTTTTTGTCTCCAAATTTGCAACATAGGCTTTTTGAGAGCCCACCTTGTGAACAGTGGCACTGTCATTTCGTTAATCAGTCCCAAAAGGTGATTTTGCGCAGTGACCGCAAAATCACCTTTGGGGACCAAATAATGCCATGACAGTGACTAAATTCATGAGAAGGGGTCCCAATAACCACATGTTGAAAAGTTGGTACCAAAATTCCCAAAAATTCCTGAGACATGCATCAGCATTTCTTCAGTTTGCGGTTGGCTTTGAAGAGTGCAGATGTGTTCCCAGTCCACCGAAGATCATCGCGCCGAGCTCAGGAGGTAAGTATGGGGTAAAGGGCGGTGCAGGGAGGTGGGGTAGGCAGTGGGTGGGCACAGGTTGGGGAAGGGGGATTCAGACAGCGAGGGACCATTTTCTATTTTACAGGGTTTTAAAAACAGTAATAGACATTGCGGGAAGGTTTTTCCTTTTAACAGGTACTTTTGGCACACTGGGGTGAGCTCACAGTGGCACCACCTGCATTTTGGGGTGGGGCACTGGAGCCAAGGGGATTGGGCATTCCTGTCAGCACGCACAGAGTGGGGGGGTTGCATGAGCTGAGGGAATTGAGCACCCCTCGGCACCAAGAAGCAGGGGAGAAACTTTATGCCGATGGGGATTGGGCAGCCCCGTCAGCAAATTAACTTAGGAGGGGGCATACTGACAGGGGGATTGGGCACCCCGTTGGCTTTATGAGGGACTGTGAGAAGTGCCGGCTGTCCCATGGCTTCCCTGTCACCGCCGCCATGTTGCTTGACAGGGGACACCAAACGAGGCAAGTAGTAATTGGCTGCTGCAATCAGAGACCGTCCCATGGTGCTACAGCATGCTATGCCATTGGTGCCACAGAGCCCGGCCACAAAAAGCAGTGGCACCATTGGCCGCAGCAGGACCGCACCTCCGAAACCCGCTTTTCCACTGAAGCAACTACAATATGTTGCCTGCGCTGCTCACACAAGACAACATAAAACATACAGTAACACTTACACATAGCAAACTTTTACAGAGGGTATAAAGTCAATGGAATCACGATGAATCCAGGGAGGAATGGAGAAGTTGTAGGTATTGTGGGTCACCCTGAACATGGGAAACAGAGCTCCTATCCACGCTGGCATGATCAATAGACCTCCAACACAGGAGAAGAAACTAGATAAGGCACTGTTGGAAGCCATTAACACAATAGAAGAAAAGGAGGTGCTACTGGTGAGGGACTTCAGTCTGCCAGATGTAGATTGAAGCCTCCCAGCTGCAGTTTCAGCTAGAAGCAGGGACTTCCTGGACTCCCTGCAGGGGTCATTTCTTGGGAAACTAGTAAGGGAACTGACCCATGATGGGGCAACACTAGAGCTGGTGCTCACTAACAGAGACAGTATTGAAGACATCAAGGTGGGAGACCACCTGCGAACCAATAACCACTATACAATGTTGTTCGATATACAGTAAGGACAGTGAAGTGAGCAACACAAGGATGAGGGTTCTGGACTTTAGGAGGACAGGTTTAAAAAAAATGGGTAACTGCCTCAAAGACAACCTAGCAGGGGGGACCTGGGGAAGGTGGAGGAATAGGTGAGCTAAGCTAAGGAAAGGCACAGTGAAAAGAATGAACCTCTGTGCAAAAGAAGTGAGCAAAAACAAGAGGAAAAGAGACTGCCACGGTTCTCAAAGGAAATAGCTGACAAAGGTAAAAGCCAAAAGGTAGCATTCAGGAAGTATAAAGTGACACAGAGGGAAGAGGACAGGGAGATGTATCCAGAGAAGCAGAGTGAGGCAGAGAAAGCAGTAAGGAGCGCAAAGGCACAAACTGAGAAAAGAACAGCACAGGAGGTCACTAAAGGGGATAAGACATTTGTAGGTACATTAGTGAAACAAAGAAGACTTTTGGAGGGATTGTGAGATTTAGAAGGCTGAGGGGGGGACTGTGCAAAAGAAAAAGGGTGGGGAGGATTGTGCAAAGCAGGATCAGGAAAAAGCAGATAGCCTGAACAAATACTTTTGGCCAGTCTTTACAGAGGAAGGGAAAGAGGATAGGTCTTGTAAAAGCAGCAGGAGCACTGGAAGGAGGGGGTAGACATAAGTCATTTTACAGTGAAGACAGTCCAGAAGAGTATCACAAATCTGAAAGTGGACAAAGCTTTGGGGCCAGACAGGGTACACCCAAGGGTACTGAGGGAGTTCAGGGGGTACTGGCTGCACCTCTGACAGCCCTATTTAACAACTCATTGGAAACAGGAGTGGTTCCGAAGGCCTGGAGGAGGGCTGATGTAGTCCCACTTCATAAAAGTGGTAGCAGAGAGGGGGCTAGCAACTATAGGCCGGTTGGTCTGACATCAGTGGTGGGGAAGTTAATGGAGTCTCTGCTAAAGGAACAGATTGTGGAGAATCTTGAATCCAGCAGGTTATAATATCCAAGGCAGCAGAGACCTGTGTGGTAAGGTATCCTACTATTGTTAAGCAGAAGAGAAAGAGAGTTTTTTCCATGTGTTTCCTGTCTGCTCTGTGCAAAACACTTTCTGTTTTACTTCTGTAGAATTACTGTTTCCCATAGCCTGTGTATAGTACCCCGTATTATCTGTGTAAATAACCTGAAATATAAAAAATATTATTTGTATATATTTTTTGCTTCTGTGACTGAGTCCTTTGAGGTACAGACAACTGATTTGTAACTGTCAAAAGCTGTATTTCTGCTACTAAAGAGAAGGCTACAGTTACCATAGTTTGTTTCTGTAGTAAGGTGCTCTCAGCTGTGACAAAGAGGGGTGGGTTGTTTGCCTTTGAGCAAGTAGTGCTATACTGCAGGAGCAGTGGCTCTAAAGGGATTCAGACCTAGAAATACCCTGAGAGAGTGTCTGTGCTGAGTGATGGCAGCGACTGAAGTGTTGAGAAAGTTGGTGACAGTGACGTAGGCTGAGTCTGGGAAAGACCAGTTTGTCACACGCTCCCTTACACACAGCACCACCCCTCCTCCTCCTCCTTTCCTTCACACCATATCTTTCCTGTAATCAGTGTAGCCTGTATAGCTATGTCCCAGTCATGGTTTCCTGTGCACCATGACTCAGTAATGGCCATGATGTCCATGAGTGCCTCCGCTACGATGGCCTCTAGGTCTAGAATTTTATTTCCTAGACTTCTTATGTTTGCACACATGGCCTTCCAAATTTTATTACCCTTTTGCCTGCTGCTCCCCCTTTTATACTTTTTGCCCTGCCTCCTTCCCCCTCTCATTTTACAGCTCATGTTCCCATCCCCTTTCATCCCTACCACTCTGCTTTTTTCCTTTATTTTGCACCCTGGAGATTTACCTCACCTCAAGTCCTCCCTTCTCTCTGCTCCTGTCTGTGAGGATGGGCAGTTTATGCCTCCCTAATTTCTTCCTTCACCCCCCCCCGCTAGTTTAAATGTTCATCAAAGTAACATTTAAACTGTCCACTGAGGACTGCAATCCCCTTTCAGATGGAAGCAGGCCACCAACCTTGTATAGGCAGTGTCTCTATAGAGCCGCCAAGAGAGGACATGGTACCCAGTGACAATAGGCCAAACAGTCAAACAAAAGTCACGCTATTCACTCTCCAGTAGAAATAAACTGTAGTCCATTCATATGTAGTATCAAAACTTCCCCTTTATTTGATGTCCACTAGGAGTGGGGGGAACACAGCGTTGAAAGTTTTAGCTAGATTAATAAAGTGACTGTATTACTTAAATGGAAATAAAAAACAGAATGAAAAAGATCTTGGAATATATATAACTTAAGATCTCCAAAGAAAGAAACAAGCTGATACATTACTTGAAAAAATAGATAATTTAGTGAATACAGTAAGGAGACACTTCAGTCACAGGTCAGAAAATATTATACTACCATTATATCGGTCATATGTTAGACCATTAATTGATCATGGGACACAGCCTTGGGGTGGAGCAAGAGTTGGAGAAAACATAAAATTAGAATATAACATAAAGCAACAAAAATGGTAAGGGGTCTAGAAAACAAAACATGAGGAAAAACAGAGAAGTCTGGGACTGCACAGCTTAGAACACAGATGCACTAGTGGTGATTTATTAATGTTGCATACAGTGTATAAGGATCTGGGACTACTGAAAGAACTAAATCTTACAGGTGGACAAGAAATATACATGCTAAGAAGGTATAATTAACAATTAAGAGTTGCACACTTTAGAACACATACAAGGAAATGTTTCTTTACACAGAGGGTGGCGGAATTATGGAACAATTTACCGGCAGAGCTGGTAAACAGCAACAATTTTGATACCTTTGAAAAAGGCTTAGATATTTGGATGGAACAAGGAAAACATAAGGGATACTTAATTTAATCAAGAGATAAAGAAAGCATGGACGAAATTGTCTAAAGTCTATCTCAAAATTCAAAATATTGTCCAAAGTATTGACTGCAGAGTTGAGAAATGGCCCAAAAGCTACCTACAGGGTAGATCCCAGTTTCTTCCCATCAAGGGGGTGGTGTCCTGTATACTACTAGTGACCAGAGGGGCTCCACATGGGTTCATCCTGGGCCCTCTGTTGTTTTCATTATTCATAAACAATCTTAACCCACTGGTATCATTGGTAAAGGTGCATCTATAAGCAGATGACACTATCCTGAACTGCAGTGGGTCCAGGGTTGGCTTGACTAAGTCACAACTGTAGGCAGATTTGGACAATGTGCAGTGCTCATTGGTCATGAGAAGCCTAGTATTAAACTCTAAGAAGACACAAGTCATGTTGCTAAGCACAGAACTAAAAATCAGAAACTATGATATTAATGTAACCATTACTTCCTTTAGTGATTCTATTACAGACCTAACAGACCTGGGTTTGAAACCCAGAACTGTCCATTGCAAACTGTATGACCCTGACTATGTCACTGAACCTCTCTGTGCTCTCAAGATACACCTGGAAATGGGTTTTGGCTTAGTGTGCTTTTCCCAGCCACAAATTCTAAAATAAAATAAAAAAAATAGGCTCTCAATGCTTCATTCTTGGCCTCATCATCCTTTCCACATTTTAAATTACCTCTCCTCAGTCTGTCTCACTTTGCACATCTACATGTACGGGATGACACAGTATGTTTTGCTTCTGCGGCCTCAGTCACTGAGCTGAAATCTTTACTTCAGTGGGATTTTGATAATGTCCACAGCTGGTTCCACTGAAACCAACTCTCCTTTAACACAAAAAAGGCTGTCTGTGTGACCTTTGGCACAAAGCACAGGGTAGCTAGGCTCCAATATGCACCAGTCTTTAGGATTCTAAATGGTGACTCACTTGAAGTTGTACTTCACTTTCAGTATCGCAGTGTGTGGCAGGATCAGTATCTCAGCTTCTCCACCTATTGTACATCAGTGCCATGTAAAAAAATATTTGCTTTAAACTATGTATGATGTACTACAATGAATCCTGCCAGCCACTCCTCATCGGTCACGAGGTTATCTTCAGTATTATCTTTCCAGCACTTGACTACATGGACGGCGTTTACAGTGCTCCCCTCAAATCTACCCTGGCCAGACTGGACCACCTTTTCATTGCTTCAGTCATTTTGCCCTAAATTCCCTACCCCTTGCCAATCACTGATCTTTTACTGTATCTTAACCCCCCGCCCCCAGTGAAGACCAACATCTCTCCCACTGCTCCTTTTTCTTGGCTAAATACTAACTCGCCACCATCTCCTACTGCCTCTCCTGTCTCCTTATAGGCTCCATCTGTCTTCATACTCCCTTCACTGATTTAATGATTGCGCTATTTCTTATCCCATGCTACACAATTTCTGCTGCTTAGTCCTCCTTTCCTGTCTACTTTCTCCTATTCTCTGGAATGATCTCTCTTCTCCTATTCCTATCTCATCCTCATATTCCACTCTTACGTCACTGTTATCTGCTCATCTCTTTCCACCCTGATCCTGCTGCTAGCCACTAACACACGTTTTGGTGGTAACTACATTCCCTGGCCACCACTTCACCCCCACACTGTTCCACTACTTCAATGATTTTGTTACTATTCACACTGTAAACTTTTGCAAATTTGTACCACTGCTTTATTGTTTCCACCACTTAACAATGCAGTGGCATTTTTAACATTAACATGGTTGATTTGTGTACTTTGCAACTTGTTGTGCCTTGCACCATCTGATATTATGTATATTCACACTATACTTGTAACTTTTTGATATGTTAAATTCTTGCATGTTTGTAAATTTTGTACTTTGTACCATCAAATATTCTGTATTGTACATTGGACTTGTGACTTTGTGTTATAATTTGTCATAGTCACATTTTGTTTATAGCATTTCTTACCACCTTATAATACCCCTCACACACACACACACACACACACACACACACACACCAGTTGTCACCTGGAAATGAGCTCTGGTTCAGCGTGCATCTCCCAGTCAACACATTTTAACTAATTAATTAACTAACTACAGTAAATACCTGTGGATCTGGTTAAACTCGAGCCTCAAATGGGAGGTGCATGTAAGCAGTCTAGTGTAAAAGATAGGGCCTAAATTAGGTTACTTGCATAGGCACTAGCACAGCCTTTCTCATGCAGTATGGCTTAGTTGATGGTAAATGCTACCAAATCACCCAATCCTTGAGTATGGTGATTTCTTGTATGGCAATACATCCAAAGCATGCCTCGCTAAGTTTGGGCTCAGCTTATCAGAGGCTTGCGAATTTCATTCTGTCCTTACCCCTGTGACACTCATCACTTCTACCTGTAAAAAGAGCTGGGCTGCCCCCTTGTATGCTTGCAGTCAGGTACACCTGGCCGTGTTTATTGATAGGTGCATCAGCTGGCAGGTTCTCTGGTATATCTCGGACCTGTTCAAAGTCAAGAGCAGCTGGCCAGAACAGCTGCTGGTATTGAATCTGAATTTCCAGGCATTAGAAATAATGTAGGGAGACAGAGTTTTGCCTTTAGAGGTCCCAAGTGCTGGAACATATTATCATTGTTCTAAGACCCTGCTCCAGCCCCTTGCCATCATGGTCACTCTTATCTCAAAGACTGCTAAATAATGTCCCACTGTCACATGTACAATGCCTAGATACTCTACCAGGTTATATTAGTTCATGAACACATTCACTCATTATCCCTGTACTGGGGAGATGCAGCTTAGATTTTGGTATCATTCAGGTTGGCAAAACCAGTGCATTTGACTATTGGAATTGAATTTTCTTTATATGATGTACTGCAACAGTTCTATACTTATTCTGATTGGGACCCTATTGTAAAGGAGAATCTGCTCAACAGTCTTTTTTTTCCATTTTGGTGATTCAAATGAACCTATTGATTGATTCACTTAGTTTTAATCTCATTTGTTAAATTTCTGGTTTGCAGGGGTGCTACTGGTGTGTGACCATTATTAGTTAAACAAAATCCAATGCACCCCCTAAAGCTGCCCAAAAGAGCTTGTAAATAACAATGTTTTTTCTTTCTTTCTTTCTTTCTTTCTTTCTTTCTTTCTTTCTTTCTTTCTTTCTTTTCTTTCTTTCTTGTTTGTGTTTCATAAATCATTGAAGATGTCAATAAGCCTGATCACCACTGCACAGAGATCCCTTATACACCAAGTATCTAATGTTTTCATATGTAATATGCTTATGAGCTGTGATCCCACTGCTTTACTCTGTCTGTGAAGATCACTTTGTACAGTAGATTCATAATTTCCAGTTTTATAGATCACAGCCAGTAGAATTCACATACCGTATGCCCAGTAGATAATGTACTACATGGAAACAGCCACATCTCTCCTGATCATTCAGCAATTCAGAACACAGCATACAAAAGCCTAGCTCATTCATTTTGTTTTAATCACATTTGTTTTTATAACTTCCTGTGTTGCAGGGGTGCTATTGGAGCATAGCCAGTATCAGTTAACAAACAAAACATGACCTGACAGGTTACCAATCCCAACAGAGCTGTGTTGAAGGCTGGGAGTTAAAAACTATTAACTTAGTGATGGAAAGGTCAAATTCAGCTTATGACACTCACGCAGAATGGTTTTGCAGGCTATCTGGGGTTGGTGCAAGATCTGTATATGGACTGCAGTAAATAGATTCCCAGTGGTAGCAGGTGATCTTTGATCTCTCTCCAGCTTGAAGTGAAGGAAAAAACTGCAGCATTCCCAAGTCATATCTGCTTACCATTGACCGAGAGGTTGGATCACACTCCAGAGCTTTGGGAGCATGTTTCAATTCAACTAAACTCACGGTGTGATTTTTTTCACAGGGTCTCATATTTGTTTTCTGGCAGGGGTTTCAGGAGGCTAGATGGGAACATATGAATGTATGAAGAAGCCAGCAGAAGAAGGTCATTTGGTCTATCAAATCTGCTCGTGTTGCAGGGTCCACAGCTTGAGCTACTGTCCCTGCCCCCCTCTCTCTCTTGACCCTCACCCTCCCCTACACCTGTTCCAGCCTCTCTTAAAGCTGCCCACTGTGTTTAATGAGATTACCTCTTCTGGCAGCGCATTCCAAGTGTCCACCACTCTCTCTGTGAAGTGCTTCCTGACCTCCTTCCTAAACCTCACACCCTCCAGCTTAAGACTGTGCCCTCTCATGTTGGTTGCCACTCAGCTTAAAGAGACTCTCCTTATCAACCTTATTTATCCCTTTCAAGTACTTGAAGGTCCCAATCATGTCCCCTCTCTCTCGCTTGTCTTCCAGGGAGTACATGTTCAGTGCCCTCAACCTCTCATCATATGTCTTACCCTGCTAACCAGGTATCATCTTTGTAGCCCTGCTCTGGACCTTCTCCAGCAAGTTAATGTCTTTTTGAGGTGTGTGCACCAGCACTGAACTCCACACTCTAGGTGCGGCCTTACCAGTGACCTGTACAAGGGCAGTATAACCTCCTCTCTCCTACTACTGATCCACCTAGATATGCATCCCAGCATCTTGTTTGCCTTTGCTGCTGCTTTCTTGCACTGCGTGGAGTGTTTCAGATCACTAGTGATCATCACTCCCAGGTCCTTCTCCTCCTCTGATGTAGATATTCAGAAGCAGCAGGAAGATCAACAGAGGGAAGGGAGGAACACTAGATGAGGGACTGAGAGTGTCACATCAGGGCTAACCAGGAGGCCAGGAATAAAGTTTAAAAAAGCAAGCACACCTGACTTTCAATGTAGTTTTCAGCTGAAAGGTTGGATCCTTCATCAGAGTTTTTTGGGGCTTGTTTCAATTAAACTAAACTCACAGTGTGCTTTTTCACAGGGTTTACTGTTTGTCTGCTGGCATGGGTTTTGGGAGACTGGACAGGAAGCAGCAAGTAGAACAGCAGAAGGAGGGGAGGAACACAAGCCACATGACTGGGAGCAGCCAATCAGGACTAACCAGGAATCCCGGAGCGTGTATAAATTCTGCCACTCCTAATGTGTCCCATTCACATTAATGTCCCTGGGTGTGAGTGGAACAGGACTGATGTTTTAGGCATCAGCAGGTGTCTGCAGATGTCAGCAGGCACACAGGGAACTCTGCTGGTTCACTGAGGTAAGGTAAAGTACCTGTATACTTGTTGCAGCCGGAGTAGGAGAGTACAGAAGAAGGTAAGGGGAAACAGCAGGGAGGAAACAGTTTGTACTAACTGTACAGTAGCTACCTGTTGTGTGGAAAAGGAGGAAACACCTTGTCTAGGGTAGGCATATATAGGGGTTAGGGCAAAAGTTCAAAGGTGAGAACTAGAATCACCTGTGGTGTAGGAAAAAAATAACACCCTATCTAGGGTAAGGGTACAAAGAGGATAAGAGAAGTGAAAGGGGAAAACTAAAATCACCCTATCTAGGGTCAAGATACAAAGGGGTTAAACAAAAAAGGGAACAGTTAGAAAAACCCTATCTAGGGTAAGGATACAAAGGTATTTCCAGTCAACATAGTTAGTGTAGAAATGGCATGTTAGGAGTGGTGTAGTGCAGTGGTCATGGAGCAGCAGTTTTCAGAGAGACCTTCTGGAGACTGAGGTGCTGCCTCATCTGCATGCATCTCTAGGCTGAGAGAGGAGGTTGCCAGATGGCAGACTGCAAGCAGATGTGGCTAGGATGTAGAGGGGACCTCTTCCCCCATGCAGAGACCACCAAGTGCCCCCCCAATCCTACTTAGCAGGGGTCCCACAGGGCTGCGTCCTGGGTCCAATACTATTCTCAGCTTTTCTAAATTACCTCACCTGTTACTGTGTCTCTTCACATATCCACATATATGCAGGTGATATGGTCATCTACACTTCTGGCCCTTCAACATCAGCGGTGGCGGTCCTGCTCTAGCATGACTTTCACAATGTGTTCTGCTGGTTCCATGCCAACCAGCTTATGATTAACACCAAGAAAACTGTGTCCATGACCTGTGGCACCAGCCAGAAACTGGCAAGGCTCTCACTTTCCCCTGTCTTCTCCACCTTGCATGGCACCCACGAAGAGGTTGTTCCTGCTTTCAAGTACCTTGGAGTGTGGTAAGATAGCAAGCTTGATGTTTCTGCTCCCATTGACACCATTCATGCCAAACTTCACCCTAAGCTTGGCACCTTGTACCACAACAAGGACTGTCTCTCCCCCAAGGTCCACTGGAAGCTAGTAACCAAAATGCTCTTCCCAGTTGTTGGCTACGCGGACGTGGTCTATGGTATTGATCCCTCCTCTTCCCTTGCCAGACTGGATGCCCTCTGTAATGCTCTATATCAATTCACTACCAACTCTGCACTTTTCTCTCACCAGTGCTCCTTCTTTCCTCCCTTTCCTTCCTCCCATTACCCTTATGTTGCCAATCCTGCTGCTCCACCTTTATTGCCAAATACTGATTTGGCTCCCTTCCCTCCTACATCTCCTTACTCCTCTCCCCATCCCCTCCTCTTCTTACTCTCTACACTCCAGGGATTTCCACACATTCCCTATTCCACATCCTCACTCATGTGCTGGGCAAGCTTCTTTCTCCTACTAACTCCCCTCCCTCTGGAACCTGCTTCACTCTCGTCTTTGTCACTCCCCCTCTCTCCATACCTTTAGATGCCTGCTAAGGCATAGTCTTGATCCCCACTGTACCTGTCATTCCTTCTCTTAAATCTTCTGTCCTTTTGTCACAGTTTCTCCTGTCCTCCCGTCTGACTATGTATCCCTAATTCTGTGCTATCTGTGCTCCTGGCCCTCTGCCTGCTCTCTATTTGGTGCAGTGCTTAATTTTTGCACTCTAGTGTACCTTGTTTAGTGTATCCAGGTACTAAATCCACACTATATTCATGGTATCCAATATAAATTGCCATGCTGTTGTTATTTCATATGGGGCTTCTTACTTAACCTCCTCACTTGGACTGCCTATGTAGTTTACACTTTGTATTTTTGCACTTCAGATGTTTTTAATGCCTGCAATGCCTGTATTTCCATCCCCCTCCTGGGGTAGCACCTAGAAATGAGCATTGGCTTAGTGTGCCTTTCCTGGTTGTCAAAATTTTAAATAAATAAAGCAATACTAATTTTTCTTAATGTTCCTTCCCATCTGCATAACTTTACATTTATCAATGTTAAATGACATACTACTCTCATTTGTCAAATATGCCATCTTATTTAAATCCTGCTGTAATAATGTTGACTCCGCTACTGTGTTCATTCTACCACCTAGTTTTGTGTCATCTGCAAATTGTTTGCAGATGTTACTGATACTGTTCCAAAGATCACTGATAAAAATTCCAAATAGGACTTGTTTCCAGTACCGAGCCCCGTGGCACCCCACTCAATATTTTTCCCTTCTCAGGTAGATTTCCCTTAACCCCCACCTTCTGACTTCTAACCATTTTGATATCCAATTTACAAGTGTTTTAATTAGTCTCAGATGTATATTTTTTAATCAGTTTTTTGTGTGGCACCTCATCGAAAGCCTTTCTGAAATCCAGAAATATCACATCCATAGCACTTCCCTCATCCAGTTCTTTACTAATCTCATTAAATGTGAGAAGGTTTGTCATGCAGGATCTTCCTGATCTAAACCTGTGCTGTAGATTATCTTTAATTCCATTTTCCTCACAGTCCCTTTCCAATATAGCGTTTATGTATTTGCCCATAATATTTCCAGTAACAGATGTTCGACGGATTGGTCTGTAGTTTTCTGCAAGCTCTTTATCACCTTTCTTAAAAAGTGACATTGCCTCTGTTACTCTCCAGTCCTCAGGTACATCACAATGATTCAGGGACATATTAAATATATATGTTGGAATTTCTACTATTTCATATGCCAGTTCCTTCAACATTTTAGGTGTTAGTACATCTGGACCCACTGGCTCATCTACCTGTAGAGCTTTCAGGTGTTGTAAAACTTCATTGGTTGAGATTTCATTTACTGTATCAGTACTCCCCAGTATTTGCATTATATTCCCACTTTTCTGAAATACTGAACAAAAGTACCTAGTTGTTGCTACGTTAATATCATTCAAGACTAGTTTGTTGTTCACCAGTAATGGCCCTGTATGGCCCTCTATTAAATCCACCCTTCTTTTTTGAATTTCTGTAACCATTGATCTGAGGTTCAAATCCCAGTAGGCCACACTTTTCCATTCTCATTTCCATCCTTGATTTAAAAATATGTATACCTTGCAGGGGTTAAACTGCACTGAGAGAAGTGGTATTTCTAAAATTGGTTCCTAGTTGCATAATTGTGCAACACAAGAGAAAGGAGTGTGTGGCTGTAAAGGAAATTCCTCAGATGCTTTGACCAGTGAGCCTGTAGCTTAATGGTTAGAGCACTGGAACGGCATATCAGAGATCTGTGGTTCAAATCCCAGTAGGCCACACTTTTCCTTTCTCATTTCCATCCTTGATTTAAAAATATGTAACCATTGAATGTTTTTATGTTCTGTTGGTTATTTGTTTGTTTGATTTCATGATTTCCTTTGGACCTTCCAAAGAACGTTAACCTGTCTAGGAGCAAGTCATGATTAATGGTGTCATAAAAAGTACTCCTGTCAGAAAACTGAATTCCATAACCATCTGAATGTCACTGTTGACCTTAGTCATTGCAGTGTTGTGCTGTGGAGTTTACCAGAGTCAGATTTATTGGGGTTAAGATGATTAAGATTTGTCAGATGTGTGTTCAATTGATTAGCTGTAAGTTTCACCAAGATTTTTTTTTTCAACTAAGCCTTTTATTGTAAGTTTTCAAACGCCAAAGAACAACAAAACACAAATGTAAACAAGATTTCATCCCACAGTAACACTTAGATGCCAATATGCAGTGATGTGACTCCTAAGACATGGGAAACAACATGTATCTAATGAACGCAGGATTGGTCCTACCTCAGTACACATATTTAAAAAGATAAATGCATAAGTCACCCTTAATTCTCCAGGTATAGGTTATACAAAGGAAGTGCAGGCACATAGTCTGGTCAATGAAACAGCCTTGGGTCCGCAGATATTTCATTTCCCCATGAGGATTGCACAATGAGGAAGACAAGAATGCACCCCAGATAGCAGAGTAATGGTTTAAAAAACCAAAAGTGCTACATCAGTGTGTGGCTGAAAACAAAATAAAATGGTAATATTAAATGCACATTGACATTAGAAAATAGAGTTAGAATTAACATTTTAACTACTGGTCTTTCATGGAATTATCTATAAAGAGAAAATAAGGCTAAGTTATTAACGGTCAGCATTGCTTTCTGCCAAATGGGGGAGTCGCTCATAATTTGCAAGAGTGCCCTTGGCAGATTGCCAGTCTGAAAACATGGGAGCATTTGTTGTCCTCCACCTACATGACAGGAGCTGTTTGATCTTAACTTCTGCTGCTACAAGCCAGTTGTGTAAGGTGTAGTGAACTAATGTAAGGGAGAAGGTGTTCCCCAAAATAAAGATGAAACCATCGAAAGGGATGTGTGTACCTATAACCTCCATAAAGTACTGCAAAATAGCCTCATAGAAAGAGGACAACTTGGGGCACGACCAGAGAATATGTATCGGTGTACCTCCAAAAACCTAGCAACTTCAACAATTGTCATTGTCTATTGCCTCTAAGGAATGTATTGCCTGGGGTGTTTTGTAACACACATAGGGACTTTATTTTGGAACAGTCTACTTTAGCTGTCTGTACAGGTAGTGTGTGCCTCTTTTCAACAGCAGTCCAACTCTGCTTGACAGCTGTGTTCCCAGCTCTGCTGAGCCCATGGGGTCTATAAAGGCAGAGAGTTTCGAATGGCAGTATACAATGTATTGTCCCAGACTTTCCTTTGATCTTCTTGCTCCATATGGAAACCATGGCAGGATCCTGTTGCATGGGGCCTTGCTGGCTCTCCAGAAGAATGGAGTGAAGAGCACTAAGTAGTTGTAGGATGCTCCACAAGTCCCTGAGTGGCTGCTAGAACTTCTGAGCTAGAAGTTTATAGAGTCCCTAGGACTCATTCTCACTATTAAGATATCCACTATTTTATGAAAACCTCTGGCCCTCCAGGTAGGCCATTGTAGAGCCTCACTCCCCACTTTTTTTTTTTAAAGTATGTTTACTGAGTATTTTCAATATAGACGGTAAACATATAAAGTACAACTTCACTGGCAACCAACACAATTCCTGTTTGATACACAATGACATAGCTCTTGCCATTCTTTGCTTGCTGAATCCTAAAGCCATGTAAACTTATACATGGACATACAGTACTCACTTAGAGTTGGGCAAGTCCCAACCCAACTAAACAATTAATATAACATGAAACACATATAACAGAATTACATATATTGGTTGATTGATAACATTTTATTTTCATACAGGAACAAACATTAGGGACAAAGTCCCTATTTTCAACAAGTTGTACTGTACACCACAAACAATACATACCTTTACATAAAAAATCTTTTTACACAATGTTAACAATTCTGTTATTCTAAAGTGTAGCATTTACAAGTTGTACCCAGTGATTTCCATAGTGCAGTCTGAAATTCATGTAAAGAATGTTTTGCATTTAGCTCTGTTGGCACCAGGTTCCAAGATTTAGCCATACTTATTTGTAAAGTAATATCAATGTATTTGTTGTGAACTCATAAATAAGGTAGATTCAAAGCAGTTGACTTCAGTTTATACTTGTTGTCACTGGGTAACTCAATTGTCACCAAGAGAAGTAAAGGGTGAGCAACTTTAGATTTCAATATCTTATAACACCAGGATAGCCAATTGACTTTTTTTTCCCCTCTGGCCCCAACCAATTTAAAGCTAACTAAACAATACAATGATGGGTACCAGTTTTGCTTAACATTACAAATCTTGCCAATCTGTAATAAGTTTGATCTAGTTTCTTTATAGCTGTTTTTGTTGAATTTCTGTATAATAATCCACCATACTCCAGGACTGGAATTATTAGTTGTTTAACTAACTTTACCTGCTTGAGGATATACGAGATATGGAGTTAGAGTATAATGTTTCCTACATACAGCACCTTCTTTTGATTTTATTAAAGCACTTGCTCCCCTTCATGACAACTTTTATATGTTGTCTTGCACGTGCAGCGCAGATAACATATTGGGGTTGCTTGAAGTGGAAAAGCAGGTTTCGGAGGCACGGTCGTGTTGTGGCCAGTGGCACCACTGCTTTTTTGGGCTTGGCTGTGTGGCATGAATGAGATTGCACGCTGTCTATGACAGCAGTTGCAAAGTGTGCAACCAACTTGAAATGTTTTAGCCGCTGCAGTGAGGGAGCTCCACCTCATTGCAGGTAGTGCCTTCCCTGGTGTAACATTTCAATGAGACATGGGGTGGCTGTGCCGTCCACCTCTCACAGTCCCCAGAAAAGCTGATGTTGGGGGTGCCCAATCCCCCTGTCAGCATCATCATGCCCCCCTCCCCAGTTCACTTGCCAATGGAGGAGCCCAATCCCTGTTGGCATCATGTCCCATGCCAGTTGTTTGCCGAGGAAGGCGCCCAATCCCCCTCAGCATCATTCCCCCCCTGCCAAACACCCTTTTTTATTTGCCAACAGGGTGCCCAATCCCCATCGGCTCCTGTCCTCCCCACCCCAAAACACACAGGTGGCACACTGGGAGCCCACCTCAGTGTGCCAAATGTACCTGTCAAAAGAAAAAACCTTCCCGCGATGTTTCATTTTTTTTAACCTGTAAAGTTAAAAATGGTCCCTCGCTGTCTGCGGCCCCCGCCCCAACCCGCGCCCACCCACTGCATACCCCACCTCCCCCCCCACACACACACACATACACCTCATACTTACACATCTGCACTCTTCAAAGCTGACCACGAACTGAAGAAATGCCGGTAAGCTGTATAATGGCATAAATAGGATTTTTTAAACTTTGGTGCATATCTCGAGCATTTTTGGGAATTTTGGCACCACATTTCCAACATGGGGTTGTTGGGACTCCTCCTCATGAATTCAGTCACTGTCACAGTGTTATTTGGTCCTGAAAGGTTATTTCATGGTCACTGCACAGAATCACCTTCCGGGATGGACTACTGAAATGACAGTGCTACTGTTCATGAGGTGGGCTCTCAAAAAGCCTATGTTGCAAATTTGGTGAAAAAAATCCAAAACATGACTGTTTTATGAGCGTGCATTGCGCTACGTTGGGCAGTTTTCATGCGCACGCATAACTTCACAAATTTGTAATATTTTTGCATCCTGGACAAAATGTGTTTTCACACTTCTAATGCAGAATAACATGGTTGCTGTGGGAAATCAGTGTTTGGGACAGATTAAGAAAATCACAGTGACACTGTTCATGAGCAGAGATCCTAAAATGCCTATGTTGAAAATTTGATGACGAAAGTCCATTAAATGACTGTGCTTCAAGCTGCATTGTACAGTTTCCATGCACCCTCATAACTTCTCAAGTTTGTAATATTTTCACTCCAGATTTTCAACATTGGCATTTTTTCACACCTCCTTATGAACAGTACATCTGTCATTTTTCACATCCTGGCCAAATTGTGTTTTCGTACTTCCCGTGCAGAATAGCACGGTTGCTGTGGGAAATCAGTATTTGGGACAGATTAAGAAAATCACAGTGACTCTGTTGATGAGCAGAGGCCCTAAAATGCCTATGTTGAAAATCAGGTGACAAACGTTCATAAAATGACTGTGTTACAAGCTTGCGTTGTGCAGTTTCCATGCACGCTCGTAACTTTGATCATTTTTAATATTTTTACTCCAGATTTTCACCATTGCCATTTTTTCACACCTCCTTATGAACAGCATAGCGGTCATTTTCCACATCCTACCCAAAATGTATTTTTGCACATCCGGCACACAGTGGTGCAGTTGCTGAAGGAAAACAATGTTCAGAACAGAGTCAGAAAATCACAGTAACACTGTTCATGAGCAGAGGTTCCAAAATGCCTATGTTGAAAATTTGGTGAACAAATTCCATAAAATGACTATGTTACAAGCGTGAGTTGCTTAGTGTCCATGCACAGTCGTAACTTCGAGAATTTTTAATATTTTCACTCCAGATTTTCAACATTGTCATTTTTGCACACCTTCTTATGAACAGTACAGCTGTCATTTGTCACATCCTGCCCAAAATGTAGTTTCGTACATCTGGCGCACAATCGCGCAGTCGCTGTGGAAAATCAATGTTCAGGGCAGATTAAGATAATCATAGTGCCACTGATCATGAGCAGAGGTCCCAAAATGGCTATGTTAAAATTTTAGTGAAATAATTCCACTAAATGACTGTGTTACGAGCATGCAATGTGCACGAGAACGTTTAATATTTTCACTCCAGATTTTCAACATTGTCATCTCTTCACACCTCTTTATTAATGGCGCAGCTGACATTTTATTGTGGTGCAGAATGGCACGGTCGCTGTGAGAAATCAACGTTCGAGACAGATTAACAGACTCACAGGGACACTGTTCATGAGCAGAGGTCCCAAATGCTTTCATCAGGTGGGGTCACAAAAAGGCCATGTTTTAAAAATTTGGAGTGCAAATACCAACAAACACCCAGGGTGTTGGGGTTTCTAACCATTATGTCCCACCCTGTACAGACTAACAGGCATCAGGGATGTGTCTTTGGCTTGTCTGCTGTAGTGCCCATGCCATTGGTCCTCCACTCCCACCCTGCAGCCACTGACAGGCATCAAGGTGTGCCTTGGGCTTGTCAGCCCCAAAGTTCAACCCATTCTCCTATGCTGCACCAATCTCAATGTACTTCCTTATGAAATGGAGTGAGCATAACACCAGACGACCCCAAGGCACAATGCGACACTTGTCAGACTCTGCAGGGTAGGGTGAGGTGAAATAGCATGAGCATTATGGCCAGCAACCCAAACGCACACCCCAATGCCTATCACTCTCTGCACAGGGTGGGGTGGGGTTGACATTGGTTCTATACTTCACTGCTATTCCTATTATGCATCATTCTAACTCCTGCACTACCTATGCCAACACCAGCAAGATAACATTCGGCATTGACAAATGCTTGTCATATCTTGTGATGCTTCCCTATACAATTCCAGAGTGTATCAATATTGCATGTTGGGGAGTTATGGAGTCCAGATACTGTCCTCCGTCCCATTCAAACTGGTCTCCCTGTCTCTTAGGGTGTATGTGAGTCATTCTAGGGACAAAATCTGAAGGGTAGGTTGTTCCCACATTTATATTGTGGAGGATTTCCATTAATAGCCACATGTTCTGTATACAATAGCTTGCTAACACCTGTAGTAATCTAATATTTCTTGGGTATAACACCCATTCTTCCACATCCTGCTCCTCCACTCCCAGAAGCATGACCTGCAGGGTGACCGGGATCTGGCAGCCATATATTCACACTATTGCCATTGTCACTGCTCACCAGAAAGGCTAAAATAGAAACATAGAAACATAGAAGTTGATGGCAGATAAGGACCGCAAGACCCATCCAGTCTTCCCATTTCTTTTTCTACCTTATGAATGTGCCATCAGCCTTTGCTCTGTCAATGGCCTATCTATTCATACTCTTCAGTATTGCTCCCTTATGCCTATCTCATGCCTGTTTGAAGCCCTGCACTGTATTTATATCCACCACTTCCTGAGGTAGGCCATTCCATGCATCCACCACCCTTTCTGTGAAAAATAACTTCCTCACATTACCCCTTAATTGGCCTCCTTCTAATCTCATGCTGTGTCCTCTTATCCTGCTACTTTTCTTATATTGAAACATGTTAGACTCTTTCACCTTGTTAATGCCCTTAAAGCGTTTGAATGTTTCAATCATATCACCTCTCTCCCTCCTTTGCTCTAGGGTATACATATTGAGCTCCATTAATCTGTCCTCATATGTTTTCTGATGCAGTCTCTGCACCATTTTGGTTGTCCTTCTCTGGACTGCCTCAATTTGGTTAATCTACTTGAGAAGGTGTGGCCTCCAATACTGCACGCAGTGCTCCAGATGGGGCCTAACCAGTGTCTTGTAAAGAGGGATTATTACCTCCCTCTTCTGACTTGTGATACCCCTACTAATACACTCCACCATCCCTCTAGCCTTACCTACTGCTTTAGTGGTCTGCTTGGATGATTTCACATCATCGGTGATGATGACGCCCAAGTCTCTTTCTTCCCTTGTGACTGTCAGCAACCTCCCTCCCAGCCTATAGGTGGCTTCGAGGTTTCTCTTCCCTATGTGCATGATCTTGCACTTCTTTGCATTAAACCCCAGTTGCCACTCTTCCGAACATATTGCTAGTTTATCCAGATCTCTTTTCATTCTGCCCACCCCATCTGGATCATTTACTCTGTTGCAGATCTTAGGGCAGACAGACAAACCTTACCCTCCAGTCCATCTGCAATGTCACTGATGAAGATATTGAAGAGGACTGGCCCCAGGACTGATTCCTGAGGTACCCCACTTGTGACCTGCATCTCTTCTAACTGTATACCATTTACCACCACTCTCTGTTTTCTGCCTGTCAACCAGTTTGCCACCCAGTTGACCAACGTCTGACACACCCCAAGCCTACCCAGCTTATTAATCAATCTTCTATGTGGAACAGTATCAAAAGCTTTGCTGAAGTCAAGGTAGGTGACATCAACTGCTCCCCCTTGGTCCACCACTCTGGTTACCCAGTCAAAGAAATCTATGAGATTAGTTTGACAGGACCTTCCTTTTGTAAACCCATGCTGTCTTGGGTCCTGTGCTCCTCTAGATACCAGGTGTTGCACTATCCTTTCCTTAAGGAGTGCCTCCATAATATTGCCCACTACTGAGGTAAGACTGACTGGTCTGTAGTTCCCTGCCTCCTCCCTGCTACCACTCTTGTGGAGTGGGATCACATGAGCCTTTCTCCAGTCTTCTGGTACCTATCCTGTGCTCAGAGACTCATTAAATAGTTCTGCTAATGGCTCTGCTAGTTCCACCCTTAGCTCCTTTAGTACCCTGGGATGTATGCCATCAGGTCCCATTGCCTTGTCTACCCTGAGCTTATCGAGCTCTTGTAGGACTCATTCTTTTGTGAAGGGACTGGTGCACACCTCCCTCCCCCCACCCTGTGTCCATGGTGCTGGGCTGTGGGCTCTGCCCTATCTTCTCTTCAGTAAATACTGAGCAGAAGTATCTATTTAGGATAGATGCTTTTACATGGTCCTCCTCCTCCTCACCGCCCCCTTATCCCCTTTGATCTTAGCAATACTCCCTCTGGACTTTCTCCTGTCACTAATGTAACTATAGAAAGTCTTGTCACCTTCTTTTACTGTTTGTGCTAGTGTTTCCTTGGTTTGGGCCTTTGCCTGCCTTACTGCCTTCCCTGCTTCCCTTAAGGAAGTTTGGTATGCCTCCCTATCTTCATCCTGCTGAGTTCCCTTATATTTCCTGAAGGCCAGCCTTTTGGCTCTGACCTTTTCTGCTACTGTTTTTGAGAACCAAAGTGGTTTCCTTCTTCTTTTGCACTTCCTTTTCTCACTAACACAATGGGATGTTGCTTCAAGTATTGCTTCTTTAATGCTTGCTCACTTTGCCTGTACCCCCTCACCTGAATTCCTTTTTGCCAGGGCTTGCTTAACTCTGTTGGCCACCTTTTCAAAGTCAGCTCCTCTGAAGTCCCATATTTTTGCCTTGGAATGGGATGATTTAGTTCTAGTGGCCAAATTGAACCATACCATGTGATGGTCACTGGCCTCCAGGTGACCTTCTACCTGGAGATCTGTGATCCTTTCCCTGTTAGTCAGTACTAGATCTAGGATAGCCCTGTCTCTTGTGGGTTGTTGTACCAGTTGTTTGAAGCCCTTCCCCTGCAGGGAATCCACCATGTGTCTAGTTCTGGCAGATGTCCCTGCTGGTATTGACCAATCTGTATCTGGCTTGTTGAAGTCTCCCATTATCAGAACCTCCCCTTTAGCTGTCATGTTTTGTATATCTTCCAACAGTAATGTGTCTATGTCCTCCCCCTGGTCTGGAGGCCTGTACACAACCCCAGTTCGTATGGCTGTCCCATTTCCTGTTTCCAGGGTGACCCACAGTTCTTCTGGCTCCATTTGTGTATTCTGAATTTCTGTAGCTTTGATATTTTCATTGACATAAAGGGCCACTCCACCCCCCCTTTTTGTACCTCGGCCTCTTCTGAACAGTACATAGCCAGGTACTGAAGTCTCCCACGTGTGGTTACTGGTTAACCATGTCTCACTAATGGCTACTATGTCCAGTTTAGCCTCTTGTCATTATTGCCTGCAGGTCTGGGATCTTGTTTCCTAGACTGTGAGCATTTGTGTACATGATGTTCCATTGGCCAGATTTCGATGTGTTAGTTCTTGGCCGAAGTCCGGCATTTCCCTTGTGCATCATATGGGAAGCCAGGTCTTTTTCCTTGCCTGGTGATGCAAATGAACTACAAACATGCTGAACTCCTGTTTGACCATTAACTGAGGGGGGAGGGGTGTTCTTTCCATTCAACATACAGGGTGCTGCACCCCTCTCTCCATCTGCTAGTTTACATATTCTGCAAAGATGTCAAACTTCTGCCCCAATGCACTGACTCCCTCCTAAGTCAGATCAGTCCATCAAATTTAAAGAACATTCGCTCCCAAAACTGTTGCCAGTTCCCTATAAATGTGTGTCCTTTTTCCTGGCACCAGCCCTTGAGCCACATGTTTAGCTCTCCTGTCTCCCCTTCTCCGACCTTCCTTCCATCTGCCTCCCTCTCCCAGACTGGCAGGATCTCAGAGAAGGAGATGCTGGACAAAACGGATGATAGTTTGTCACCCAGCCTGGTCAGGTGTTCCTTGGTCTCCACAACTAACCAGCTGGCAAGATCATTAGACCCTATATGTACCAGGATGTCAATGTTTTCTCCTGCTTCCTGAACAATTTTAGCAATGTGGTCAGTGTCTCTCCACACTGATGTACCTGGGAGACATCTGACCATTACCCCTGCTGGAGATACGTATCAACTCCCTGAATCATGGAGTCTCCTATGATCAGAAGTTTTTTGGATTTCCTTTTTGCTTTTTTTATTTTGGTTCCAGTTTTGGGCGAGTTTTGTTGTGCTAGCTCCTGTGCTGCAGTGTCCTGCTCTGCAGTGTCCTCTGCCCCTTTGTTTGATTTTGGAGATAGAGGCAGATACCTGTTTGTAGTTTTTATGTGGTTTGTGAAGGTGATATGTTGGAGAGCACCGAGTGATAGGGTACCTGATTTGCCCCTCCTAACCACCTGCCAACCTCCCGGACCAACTACCCTCTGCAGTTGAGGTGCTTCTGTTGGATGTTGGGGAAATGGTGGGTGGTTCTTATACTTCCTCCTGTATATGCAATTTGAGGCATGCAATCTCTGCCCATGCTGCCTGGAGCTGATCCCTTAGATGTCCAATGGCCCAATATGTAGGACAGTGTCCTAAATCCTGTAAAACTGCCCTTCTGAAAAGTGTTTGACAGTATCTGCAGTTAATGATATCCATTCCAGATAAGTTGCTGGGTTTATATCCTGGTCAGAGTAATTAGAAGGAAGAAAATGAAAGCAAAAGTTTGATTTTGTGTTTTGTTTGTTTGGTTTTGTATAACTTGTTATAAGAAGTTAAATTACTAGTGGCCCTGTAAATGAGGTCATTGTGTGGATACCCCTCTGATCTGCCCCTTCCTGCTTTGCTACAGGAAATGTCACGACTGTGCTACCCTATAAAAGGAGTGTAGTGTGGGGTGGTTGGGGATGGGGTTGGGGGCTGGGCCCTTTCCCTGCCGAAAAAGAAGAACCACGGACGAAAGAAACCATGGATGAAAGAAACAAGGAGGTAAGAGCAGAAACAATCAGCCAGCAACAAATGCGGTAGCCCTGAAAGCTTATCCTAATAATAGATAAAACTGTAAAGTTCAAATGCCTAGAAATAGTGGAAATATATCCCTACCTCCCGCGTGCACCTCCTACAGATGGTGGAGACTCCTGGATTGAATTTGTTGACCACTTGCAGTGGTTGGTACAAGCAGCTGCTAAACTTATATTGGGTCTCCTTGTATTGTTACAAATAAATAGCCTTATTTGTCAGGAGCAAATGTTCCACCATCCATTCTCAGGAATGTGACATCCCAGTTCTGTCTCCCACCTCCCCCTCATTTTCAGGGATGGAGCTGGTCCCAGGAGTCTGCTTTGTTTTACCACTGCAGAGGTAATTTTGGGGGATTTTGTCTCTTACTTAATATTAGGTGTTCCAAGAGGCTTATCCCTAATTCCAAAGTCTCTTGTCTATTCAAGCTCCCAATACAGTGGCACACTTGCAGGTAGATATAAAAGTGTGTTCTAGGTATTTCTCTAGCCTATTTCAGCTCTTCAGAGGTCCGCAGAACTTTTGAGGACATAAGGTCTGCCAGGCAGTGGATTTCCTTATTTTTCCATATAGTAGGTAAGCCTCAGTTTCCATACCTGGCACAAAATCAGGGTTGTTTGTCGGGTGTACTAGCAATGCATTTTAATTTACCCCCCACCTGTGTTTTTGCACAATGCTTGCCACACCATCAGTGCACTCTCAACAAGTGGATTACTAGAGTTCAGGTTCCTATACTTGCTTAACCCTCATGTTGTCAGGTACTGTATGTGCTTGGTGGGAAGGGTGCCCCCTTGATCTCCATGTCCAGCTATTGACTCCGTCCATTTGGGCAATCCAGTCCTGGATGTACCTGGTTTGAGCTGCTAGGTAGTACAACTGAACATCTGGAAACTTCAGCCCCCACCACCACCACCACTCATTATACTGTTTGAGTCTGAGCAGAGTTGCTCTGGGCCTTTTGCCTGCCCACATGAACTTCGCACATGCTGCCTGAGCCTCTAGTCTCTGCCTGTCCACTCTTGTTAGGCCCACCTCAACATCTGCACAGGGTAAAGTATTCACTCCCCACTTTAAGGAGAGGGTTATCCAATAAAGGAGCTCAGGCCACTGGAGCAGGGTCCTGGTTTAGCAGCTTGTGGAGGGCCATCCAACTCTCCAAGATTTTTGACACTGTATGAAGGCAGGATATGGGCCTGCAGTTTGAAATGCAGTTTCTTGGGCCTGCTTAAAAAATGGACACCACCTGTGCAGTTTTCTAAGCAATGGGAACTGTACAGGTACTAACTGATATGTTAAAGATTACTATGAGGAGTATACAAATGATTAGAGCTGCATATTTCAGATGTTTAATGTTAATCCCAGCACTGCTACCAGCCAGCAAGTCCTTTAGTACATCATTTGGCACAAAAGGTTCCAGAGCAAAAGAGTGAAGGCTTGCTAGACTGAGGTCTTCACTTGGGAGGAAGCCAGTTATGGGATGCCAGTAGAGACATCATTCATACCCTGTAGCCATATACTCCATAGAGCAAACCGCATACACTATACAGTGAAAGGCTTACACCTTAAGATGAAATATTTACATCATATTGGAAAACACACTATATAGTGAACTGCAAATGCTATATAGTGAACCACATACTGTATACTGCAGAGTGAAATGCATACACTATATAGTGAACTACATTCACTATGTAGTAAACGGTATCATGCTGCTGCAGTGAAAACTTTTCGCCCGATGACCATTACAGCGACAACAATGACAGGCCACTGTAAGGGTCGTTTAGGACCCCAGCACTGCTTCTCCAGGTCTTGTGCCCCCTCCCCAAATCAACTGAGACCTGGAGTTGATTATATAAAAATCCAGGGGGTGCGGGGGGCAGAGCCTCCTCATGGGGGGTGCGGGTGCGTAGCCCCTCATTAAAAACAACTTTTTCTCCTGACAGCACAATGCTGACTGTGATCGCTGTCGACATTCTGCAATTGCTGTAACACCAGTTGAGAGGATTTCTGTTAAACTGGCATTGTGGAACCATAGTAAAATGCATACATCATAGACTGAAATACATATATTATATAGTAAAATACATGTATTTTATGGTAAAGCACATACTATATAGTGACATACATACATCATATAGTAAGTCTAATATACGTGTATTTATATTGTATACTGAAATGCACATATTATATATTGAAATGCATATATCATGTAGTGAAATTAATGTATAACTGTGTAGTAAAAAACATTCATACCTAAACACATACAAAGTGGAACATATTTATTATATATTGAAATGCATGCATCATAAAGTAAGACATAACTACATTGTATACTGAGATGCAAACATTGTGTGGAGACATGTATACATTATGTACTGAAACACATTATTACATATACTGTGAAACATATCACATGCACTACATACTAAGATTAGCTCTGTTCCCTGGAATGGCCTGCCAGCAGCTCTGCACTCATTTCATGCTGCACTCAGGAAAATGCTGTCATGGTGAGATAATGTCTCTCAAGCTGCAGAAGGTAAACAAAACAGGCCTGTCTTATTTACCTCTTTATGGGACTTTTACCATCATGTTTTGCTTGCAAACCGTTAATCATAGTTCAGAACACAGTGATGTGACAAAACAAGTTACTGATTTTTTTTTTGTATTTTATTTGTTTTTACCAAGAAAAAAGCTCCCTTGAGTAGGGCTTATTTACAAGAAGGTCCTGGTTGGGGGAGTCACGTGATGCAGAGTGCCTGGTAGCTGCCTTTTCATGAGCTCCCACCTATCACCCTAATAATTTGCTCCGTTTGCTCATTTTACTGCACTTTTCATAAGAAGGCACTAATCTTATTACTACCTCATTTGTCTGGGATACTTCCGGATAAGAAACACAGATATAAGGAGTGCTAAAACGCGTTTTGAGACGAGATGGATTCAGACATGAAGCAGGCCGGAGTCAAGCACACTCCGCCCACGAAGCCAGAAAAAAGTGCTAAGAAAGCCAGGAACCTGAGCTCAGGGCAGGTATCGAAACAAACACCTACCAGTAACCCGAATAACCTGCTGACCGAGGATCGATTCCTTCAGGAACTCCTGCCCTTCAGAGAAACCCTTCAGGACATCTCTAACGAGGTGAAAACGATCAGGAGTGATTTTGGAGCCCTTTCACGCAGGGTGGGAGATATGGAGGCAAGATCGTCTCTCTAGAGAGTTGGAAAAGCAGAGTTGATCCAGAATAACGAAACTCGCAGCAAATTCAAAAGTTACAGTTGAAAACAGAAGATTTGAGGGCCAAGTAGGAGGAACAACATTCTGATTTTGGGCCTGCCCAGCCGAGAAGGTGGGGACACTATTCAATTTGTGCAGCAACTACTTAACAAGATTATCGGCCCCTCTCCTCTCAAGCAGCAATACCACATCGAGAGGGCCCATCGTTCCTAAAGCCCAAACCTCAGCCTGGTGCCCCCGACCGATCATAATAAAATTTCTCAGCTTTATTGAGAAACAACATGTAGTATCGAAAGCGAGAGAGTTGGAGGCAATCTATTGGGACAAAAGTAAGATCCGTATAACACAAGACCTCCCGTATGAAACCCGACAGAGGAGAGCAGCTTTTCATCCCATCGTGAAGAAACTCATCGCCGCTGGGATTAAATTCAGGATGAACTATCCAGCCAGATTGATGGTCTCCTGGATGGCTTGGCACAATTATGAAAACCCAGATCATGCTGTAGCGGCTCTCTGTGAAGCTCCCAAACCTATTCAAAGGGACTGAATTTTGACTTTCTTTTGACCCATGCCCTAATAATGGATGTTTCCTCCTCTTTAATTATGTCGAGATGATACTTCTTTGAATAGGATATTTCCCTTGTTTTTTTCGTTGAGTTCTTACCTGCGGGATCCTTGGGTGTTAGGCCGGAGCGTTGATGGTGTGGGAGGGGAGGTTGTAGGCTTTGCGGCCTATTAGGCCTGGTCTGGATCCTCGAGGCTGGAGTTCGCGCCCCCTAGCTGGGTGAAGAGGAACTAGAGGCTGGGGAGGTGGTTTCCGGGGGTTCCTTTTGAGGGTCGGACCGTTTTGGTCCGTCGGCATGTTTTCCGTCGGGGACTTCCTCTGATTAGGGATCCTTCCCTTATACCACGGTTAGGAAGTCGCAGGAGTGCATTCGACTTAATTTCCATGGGCCAAGACTTGGTTGCGGGGGCAAATTTACACTATGGTTACCCTTCAGCTTCTTTCTGTTTTTCCCCTTTTGTTGGGATTCGGGACAAGGTTAGGAGGTAAGGTTTTTCAGACAATTCTCCATACATGATGAAACCAGTTATTTGTGACAAAATAAACGCTTTTTGAGGATAATGGGGCATGTTACTTCAAGGCTATCCTAGATTGAAGGTGAGGGTGGGGCTCGGGGAGGGAGACAAGCTCGGGGATTCTGTCTCTATGCCTTAATTGGGAGATTTTGGTACCTAGGTCCACCCCAGATGGGAAGGTAGTTATAGTTTTCCTTTGCTGCATATACAATTCAGTGGGGTCTTTTATAGATGGAATAGCTGCCGGTCTCAAAGGAGTTTAGTACGGACCAAGTACCTTGGGGGTCCCTACTAATGTGGCTGAGTTGGGTGGTATTCAGTTTCTTGGTATTGTGGGGACCCACTGTAAATAGTTCAGGGGATCGGGGAAGGTCTGGGGGTAAGTCTAGAGGGTTGGGGGTTGGGCAATGACCTTATTCTATCTGTTGGATATCTCGAACTGACTTTAATTTTGGGTGCAGCTATTGTTTACGTAACTACAAACTTACAATATGTTACCCTCTTCTGTTACAATATACCTTTTCAAGGAGGGGGTGGGGGAAGGTGCCCCATTTAAAGGGTCAGTGTTATGCCATGGTTTGTTATCTACTCAACTTGCTTCCGCTTACACTGTTAAATGGCTTTAGGCCATATTAAAACTGCTACCTGGAATGTCAGAGGTATTAGAGAGGTATCTAAAAAAAGGCAAATATTATTAAATTGTTCTCTCATTGGTATTGATATTCTATTCCTGCAGGAAACACACATCCTAGTCTCGGAAGCTAAGACACTACGCTGTCAGGGGTTTTCTCAGGTTTTTGTTTCTGAAGGGACAACAGCTAGCAAAGGAGTAGCTGTCATGATAAGATGAAATGTACCATTTGTTCTGGAGAAAAGCATTACAGATCCAGAGGGCAGTTTTGTATTAGTCAAGGGCTTACTCAACAGTATAAATGTAGTTCTGGGTGCTATATATAGTCCAGTTGGTGGGGATCCCAACTTCCTTATGCAGCTGGCTACTAAATTAAGTGAATTCCTGCCAACTGAATTTATATTAGGGGGTGATTGGAACATCGCTCCCTCTCAGGATCTTGACAGAACTTACAGACCCATAAAGCCCCTCACACCTGCCCAAACAGCTCTTATTGACTTCTGCAACCTATTAGGTCTGAGCGACCCTTGGAGAGTACTAAACCCTTCTAGTCGTAGTTACACATATTTTTCTCTAATACATAAATCCTGGTCAAGATTGGATTACATATTGGTGAGTACGACTCTCCTAGCTAATATCTCTCTTACTGGCATAGAACCGATTGTTATTTCGGATCATGCAATGGCATGGATTAAGTTGTCTCCCAGTCCTCCGGGCCAAAGGGACACCTCTTGGAAGCTCAACACACAGCTTCTGAAGGACGAACATACCATTTCTCACTTCAAGTCTTTGATCTTGTCCTTTCTCAACATTAATCAGGGTTCAGTTCCCAAAGAAGACTTAATCTGGTGTTCACTAAAATGTTTTCTTAGAGGTGAGTTTATAAAAGTAGCCTCTAGAAGGAAGAGGCAGAGGGAAGAGAAAATTATTTCTTTGTCCGAACGGATCAAAAAGGCTGAGGGTACCCTCTCTCTCTCTAACTCTCGAAATGACTTGGAGAATTTATGTAGACTCAGAAATGAATATGAAGACCTGATTAAAGAAAAAACAGAATATGCTATTTTAAAAACTAAAACGCGTTACCTAGATCAAGGGGAAAAACCTGGGAGATTACTTGCCCTCAGATTAAGGGAGGTCTGAAATTCCAGATTGATCCCGCCTAAAAGGCGTCTGATGGTTCAATTAAAACCGCCCCAAGGGACATAGCAAAAATCTTTGAAGCCTTTTATAGAGACTTATATGGTAAGGGGGCTTCTTCACCATCACGTTTGGACGCGGAATCTTTTTTGGAGGGTGTAACTATCCCAAGACTGCAAACACATCATTGTGAATTACTTTCCTCTCCTATCACTTTAAGTGAGGTTGTAGAAGTTATTAAAGATCTACCTTTGGATAAATGCCCCGGACCTGACGGCTTCCCCCCAAATTTTTATAAGACCTTCTGTAAAGAGATCTCCCCTGCCCTACTTAAATTATTTAACTATATTCTCTCCTCGGATTCGTTAGATCCCTCATTGCTGGAGGCTACAATAATCTTAATTCCAAAATTAGATAAACCTAACTTGGACCCAGCTAGCTATAGACCAATCTCATTACTTAACTATGATATTAAAATTTTAACCAAGATTCTTTCTCTGAGAATTAAACAGGTATGGCAGGCCCTGCCGAGTCGCGAACAAGTGGGATTTGTCCAAGGGAGGTCAGCTACGGATCATATGCTCACACTTACCCACATTTTTCATACTGCTCAGAAGTCCCAATCCCCTATGGCTTTAGTGGCTCTAGACACAGAGAAAGCCTTCGACCGGGTAAGCTGGGAATTCCTGTGGGCCACTCTCGGTAAAATGGGCTTCCCAGAGAGTTTTATTCATTGGATAAAGGTGGTGTATAGATCGCCTTCCGCCAGGGTCTACTGTAATGGTGTATTTTCGTCTCGCTTTCTTCTGTATCTGGTACTCATCAGGATGTCCTTGTCCCTTACCTATTTAATCTATATCTGGAACCCTTTGCTTCATATTAAATCGTCACCCAAGATTTCGGATGTGTCATTGCTCAACAGACACTAACTCTATCCGCTTTTGCAGATGACATCCTTTACATTCTCAAATCCTGAATCTTCTCTACCGGAGGTACTGCAAATTGTTAGTCAATTTGGTAAAGCATCTAACTATAAATTGAATTTATCCAAGTCGGAGATATTTCCACTGAATCTGTTCCTGCTTCAGGCAAATGTATCTCAACTTGGTATGAAATGGGCCCTGAACTCCCTCAAATATCTGGGCATACATTTGGCCCGGGATGAGGAGACAATTAAAAAACTCAATCTGGAGGATCTGATGGACAGAATCCAAAAAGATCTCAATAGGTGGGACAACCTCCCACTTACTATAGGGGGATGCGTCAGTATCATCAAAATGAATGTACTCCCACATATCTTTTCCCCCTGAACCTTCTCAACATATGGCTTCCTAGACAGTACTTTCAGAAACTGCATTCAATGGTGACCAAGTTTATTTGGGGTGGTAAACAACCTAGAAGAGCATTCCTCAAATTAAGCTTGCCTAAAGACAAGGGAGGCCTTCGTTTGCCTAATTTTGGGTTTTACTACTGGGCCAGTCACTTAGCCAAGATTGGTAGGTGGATCTGTCCCCTGAAGGACTACCATACACCTATTTGGCTGGAATTAGAACTTAAATTATTGGAGAAACACAATATACATCCGCACCACATTTTTTATTACGTTCACTCCTCCCTTCCGGAGGATATCCGCAACTCAGTCATAGGGCTCTCCCTTAAAATTCTCGCCCAGTGCTGGAATTTTCTTAAAATCTCGTATACTAAAGATTTGGCCCAGCCACTAGTCCTTAACCCTAATATTAAACTTGGAGGTCAAATGTTGTCCTTAAACTGGCTCCCACAAATTCAGGACTGTTCAGTGGAAGATCTTTACTTTCAAGGTTCTCTCGGCTCCTCTTGTGACTTGTAAGCAAACTTGAACATTTCTCCTAAAAACATTTTTAAGATTTACCAACTGAGACACTTTGTAGGTAGGAATTTCGGATTGGTGGGAATACCCTCTCAAATTAGGCCCTTCCTGGAACAACTCAAGATCTGTGTCACAAATTCCCATAGTATAGCTCGGATATATAGCTATATTTTGCTTACAAAATTCCCAGATTCATTAGCAGGCTCCAGGGTATGGGCTCCTCTCGTACCTGGCCCTCCTATCTCTTGGAGCCAAGTTTGGCATGATGTGTACAAATATCTTACTCTGGACCGGAACAAGCTTATACAGTTTTACATTTTAAATAACATGTATTACACACCAGTAAAGTTAGCTAAATTTGACAGATCAAAATCTGATAACTGTATAAGGTGTAGTAAGGGGGGGAACCTGTTACACATATTCTGGTCCTGTGTTAAAGTTGCCCCATTATGGCATGCAATTCAGAATAATCTGGATCCGATCTTGGGTCTGGAGGAACTATTCACAGCTGAAATCTGTGTAATTGGCCTATACTCGAATATCAGTGTTAATGAACGGAAATATCACATGGCCATAATTTCAATGGCAGTTAAAAGGTTAGTTCTTCGACACTGGCTAGACCAAGTGGTCATCTCCTACAATGACTGGCTTGAGGAACTTTCCTTATGTTTTAAATTGGAAAGACTAATAGCTAGTTCCAGAAATGCTATGCCTACCTTTCTTAAAAAATGGGGCAAGTTATACGCTTGTATCTTCATTGAATTTTCTACTTAGATACCTCTGACTGGACTATTATGGTTTGTTTTGATGTGGCTAACTGTATCCTGTTGTTTACTGTTCCATGGCACGGGATAGTTTCTCTTTAGGTTTGTTCTTGAAGTGGAAGTGGCACCTTCCTGGGGTGGGTAGGGTGGTTTGGTTACCTGTTACATGTTCATGTCATGTCTCTGAACATTGCTTGGGATTTGTCCAGGTTTGCCTTGGCATCTGTATTACATGTCTATTGCTGTGATAAAACAATAAAAACTTTGAATTTCAAAAAAAAAAAAAGGAGGTCCTGGTTAGGACAGGCAGTAGTACATGAAATCAGAGACATAGCAAATCATAGAAACCAAAGGAGACAAGTAGGCAACAATGTACAGAGACCAATATGAAGCAAAGATAAATGGCACAGATCTGATCCTCATATAGAAAGTATATCCATACTGTAGTTATAGAGAATACCTTAATAGAGAGGTGTCATGTTCAAAAAATGCAGCAAAGGACAAGTCATAGTAATAGCAATAGTAGGGGAAGGACCCGTTATTAATATCATCTCATAAATGTTATATCTAGCTTAAATGCAATTCCTTGTTTTAGCTGAGTGCTGCCCATTTATTATGTTTGCTTGCACACATGCGCAAGAAACATAGTGCCACCATACAAGTTTTCGTAGATGTGCCTCTCCCACTTCCAATGCCCTGCTCCCTTTTGCAGGCGCGGCTGCACCACGCCAATCAATGTCGGAGCTGTCTATGACAGCCCTTCAGATGCAGTGGCGTACAACTGAAAGCAAAAAAACACTGCAATCAGCGGTGGTAACGTAGGCAATTTGCATACTGCCGTCGGCAGGTAATTTACATACTGCCGTCAGCAGTATACAAAGTGCCTACACTCTGCACTGCATCTGTCATAGACGACTCTGTTGTTGTCTACTCTCCCCCCCAAGTAGAACGCTGGGAGCTCACCCCAGCATGCTCATGCACCCCTCCCCGCACACCGTATGGCTGACAGGGGTGCACAATCCCCATCGGCTCCACTGCCCCCAAAATCCCAGCTGCCATGCTGGAAGCCCACCCAGCGGGCAAAGTCCCATGTAGTCTAAAGAAACATAAAACCTATTAAAAAAAAAAGGCCCCTCACTGACTGTCTCGCCTCTCCCCAACTCAAGCATCCACCCTCTGCACACCCACCTCCCACACACCCCCACCCCATACTTACCTCCGGAGGCTGGCATGACAATCTTCGGTGCACCGGGAACACGTCTGTACTCTTCAAAGCCGACCACAAAATGAAGAAATGCTGGTAAGCTGTATAATGCAATAAATATATATTTTTTTTTCAACTTAGCTGCGTATCTCGGCCATTTTTGGAAATTTATTCACCAAATGTTCAACATGGGGTTCTTGGGGACCCACCTCATGATTTCAGTCACTGTCATTTTGTTATTCAGTCCCTAAAGGTGATTTCTCAGTCACTGTGCAGAACCACCTTTAGGGACAGAGTAACAAAATGACAGTGTCACAGTTCATGAGGTAGGCCCCCAAAAACCCTATGTTGAAAATCTGGTGAAAAAATTCCCAAAAATGACTGTTTTACCAGGGTGCATGCACAGCTCCTATGCACGCTCATAACTTTGAGAATTTTTAATATTTTCAGTGCAGATTTTCAACATTGCCATTTAACCACACCCTCCTTATGAACAGTATAGCTGTCATTTTTCATATCATGCCCAAAATGTGTTTTCGCACATGTAGCGCACATTAGCAGTGTGCAAAATCAAAATGTTCAGGACACATTAAGAAAATCACAGTGACACTGGTCATGAGCAGAGGTAGAAATCTGGTGACAAAAGTCCAGAAAATAACTCTGTCATGAGTGTGCATTGCACTATTTCCACGCACCCTCATAAGTTCATGAATTTGTAATATTTTCAGTCCAGATTTTAAACATTGACATTTTTCCACACCTCCTTATGAACAGTACAGCTGTCATTTTTTCACACCCTGGTCAAAATGTGTTTTCCCACTTCTGGGGCGGAATAGCGCAGTCACTGTGGGAATTTACTGTTCGGAATAGATTATGAAAATCACAGTGACACTGTTCATAAGGAGAGGTGTAAAAATGCCTATGTTGAAAATCTGCTGAAAAAAAAAACAAACTACTTATATTATGGGTGTACGTTGCGCAGCTCCTATGCACGCAGGTGGCTTCACCAGTTTTTGTATATTTTCACTCCAGATTTTCAACAATGCCATTTTTTACACCTCCTCATGAATAGTACACCTGTCACTCTTCACATACTGTTCGAAATGTGTTTTTGCACCTGTGGCGCCAAATGGCGCAGTCACGCTGCAAAATCACCTTTCACGTAACTAACTGATAGTGTCACTGTTCATGCGGTGGGGTCACAAAAAAAGCATGTGGAAAACTTGGAGTAAAAATACCAAAACACTCCCAGGGCATCAGGGTTTTCGACCATAATGTCCTACCTCAGGGACTGGCAGCAGGCCAGGGGTGTACTTGGGATTGTCGACAGTATCGCTATGCCATTTCACCCCCACCCCCACCCTGCAGCCAGTGACAGGCATCGAGGTGCACCTTGGACCCTTTGCCACCAGAGTTCACCCCATTCTCCTATACTGCGCCAATTTCAGCGTATTTCCTTATGGAATGAGGTGAATGTAAAGGCAAAACACCCCAAGGCACACCTCGACACTTGTCAGTGTCTGAAGGGTATGGTGAGGTGAAATGTCATGACCGTCATGGGTGACAACACAAAGGCACACCCCGCTGCCTATCCAACTCTGCAGAGTGAGGGTGGAGATGGCATCAGTTCAATACTTCAGTGCCATTCCTATACTGCATCTGTCTAACTCCTGCACTTCCACTGCTAATGCCAGCAAGCAAACATTCGGCATTGACAAATGCTTGTTGGGTTAAAACACATTTGTTTGGAAAGTAAATACTTAGCATATTGATACCCTGTCACAGTCAGGCTATAAAAATGCAAAGAATTAAATTTTTTCTGTTATTTGCTGACATTTTGTTATGTTTTCTATTGCCTAGAAATGCAATTATGTTAAAGAAATTACTTTGTTAGTTCAGCAATTTCTGAACTGAAAAAATGGGAAACCTCACAGGAACTACAAGTGTATGAACATATAGCTTTCGTGGGTTGTAAACTGGAAAGTTTGTTTCAGCTTAGTTTTGCTTTTTATTTTTATTTTTGTAAGTGAAGTACTTGGTTGAGAAATAAACATGCCTATTCTTTGCAACAAGTCTCTACAGGGTGGGTGCATGGTTATAAACCTTAATGCCCCAGGTGTGTGTTGGTATTTTCACTCCAAATTTTCAACATTGTCTTTTTGGGACCCCACCTCATGAACAGTGGCACTATCATTTCATTACTCAATCCTGAAAGGTAATTTCACACAGCAACTGCACCATTGGGAGCCACAGGTGCGGAAACACATTTTGGGTAGGATGCAAAAAATGACAGCTGTGCTGTTCATGAGGAGGTGTAAAAAATGGCAATGTTGAAAATCTGGAGTGAATATATGAAACATTTGCAAACTTACAAGTGTATATAGATACTGTGCAATGCACGCCTGTAATGCGGTCATTTTGGGGAATTTCTTCACCAAATTTTCAACATGGGCATTTTGGGACCTCTCCTCATGAACAGTGGCACCGTGATTTTGTTACTTTGTCTGGAAAGTTGATTTTGCACAGGTGAGAAAAAATGTTTCGGGCAGGATGTGAAAAATGACAGCTGTACTGTCCATAAGGAGGTATGCTAAAATGACAATGTTGAAAATCTGGAGTGAAAAATATAAACAATTGGTGAAGTTACCAGTGTGCATGGAAACTGCGCAACACACACTAGTAACGCAGTAATCTTTCTGAATTTTTTCACCAAATTTGCAACATGGGCTTTTTGTGACCTCTCCTCATGAACACTGGCACTGTCATCTCATTAATCAGTCCCAAAAGGTGATTACGCGCAGCAATGGCGAAATCATCTTTTGGGGCGAAGAAACAAAATGACAGTTACATGTTCACCAGGTGGGGTCTCAAGAACCCCATGTTGAAAACTTGGAGACAAAGGTCCTCTAAATGGCTAAGATATCAAGCTAAGTTGAAACCCCCATTATAAAGCTTACCGTCATTTCTTTAGTTTGCAGTTCGGCTTTGAAAAGTGCAGACGTATCCCACTTCAGAGATCATGGCTCCTGACCTCCGAGGGTAAGTATGGGTGAGTGGGGGTGCAGGGAGGTGGGTGCGAGACAGAGGGTGGGGATGGGGAGGGGACAAGGGGGACAACAGTGGACCATTTTCTGCCCTGCAGGTAAAAAAACAGACCTCGAGGGAAAGTTTTCTTTTTTTAAACAGGTTAAAAAAAAAGATGGCGTATTGGGGTGGGCTCCCAATGTGCCACAATTCATGGAGGGGGGGGCCGCATCTGACACCAGGAGTGGGCATCCTGGTGTCAGAAAGGGGATATTATTTAACCAGGAAAAACACACTAAGGGGGGGATGCCAACATGGGGATTGGGCACCCCAATATCAGCTTTTCGGAAGTGTGTGGCAGGTGGCAGGAGCCACCATGTTAGGTGTGCCACATAATGGGGGGAGATTAGGCACCCAATGTCAGGATTGTGTGGTGGACAGCAGGAGCCACCACCATATGTAGTTCAGTGTTTCACCAGGAATGACACATAATGGAGGCGTGTCAGATCTGCTGCTGCAATGATAAGCCTGTCTCTCATTGCAGCGGCAGATTCATTTCAAGTTGGTGGCACTCTCTGAAACTGCTGTCATCGGCAGCATGCTCACTGGTTGGCAGCTGAGGGACACACCGACTAAAGCATCCCCTGGATTCGCCACAACACTGACACACCTTTGAAAGTGCTACTACCCTGCTACTACCAGAAGATGCTGCTTGCGCATGCGTGCAAGCCAACATAAAAATGATGTGCAAACTGCTCCACTCCTCTCCTGTCAAGCTGAAGACTGTTTACAGCTCACAGTGAGAATCACAGCATGATGTAAATTTTAATATGGAATCCTTGTTGTGTAGATAATTCCTAAATTCTCCAGATTCATCTGCAGTGCCCTTCCGCATAACAAACATGTTGTCAATGTGCCCATGCCAGCATTCCATATAGAAACATAGAAACATAGACTTTGACGGCAGATAAGGACCACTTGGCCCACCCAGTCTGCCCATTTCCCTACCAATTGGATAAGCTGCAGATTCTATTTAACCAGCAGACTACTTCCTGCAACCCCCCACTGTAAGTGCCTTATGTCTGTCCCATTCATGTTTGAATTCCCCCACTGTCTTATACCCCACAACCTCTCCAGGAAGGCGGTTCCATGTGTCCACCACTCTGTCTGTGAAAAAAAATTTCCTCACATTACCCCTGAGCCGTCCCCCCTCTATCTTTAAATTGTGCCCCCTTGTTCTTACACATCTCTTTTTCTGAAAGATGCTACCCTCCTGGACTTTGTTGATTCCCTTGAGGTACTTAAAAGTTTCTATCATGTCCCCCGTCCCTCCTTTCATCAAGGGTATACATATTAAGCTCTCTCAATCTCTCTTCATATGGTTTCTGATGTAGACCCTGCACCATTTTAGTTGCCCTCCTCTGGACTGCTTCCATTCTGTCTATGTCCTTGCATAGATGAGGTCTCCAAAACTGCACGCAGTACTCCAGATGGGGTCTCACCAGCTGTCTGTACAGAGGGATAACCACTTCCCTTTTTCTACTAGTGATGCCCCTCCCTGTGCATCCCAGTATCCTCCTGGCTCTCCTTACCAACTTCTCACATTGCTTACCCACCTTTAGGTCATCTGATATGACTACCCCCAGGTCCCTTTCCATTATTGTTGTTGTTAGTACCTCCCCTGCTATTGTGTACTCTTCTCCTGGATTTTTATTTCCCAGGTGCATTACTTTGCACTTCTTTGCATTGAATCTAAGTTGCCATATGTCTGACCATTCCTCCAACCTTGCCAAGTCCCTTCTCATCCTTTCTACCCCTCCCCGTGTATCAACTCTGTTACAGATCTTTGTGTCATCTGCAAAGAGGCATACCTTTCTTTCCAGACCCTCTGCAATGTCACCTATAAAGACGTTAAAGAGGACTGGACCCAGTACTGAGCCCTGAGGTACTCCACTAGTAACTCCTTCTTCGAATGTGTTCCATTCACTATTACCTTCTGTGTCCTGTTGTGCAGCCAGTTTGCTACCCAGGCTACCACTCTGGGATCCACTCCCAGGCTGGCTAACTTGATTATTAATCTTTTGTGTGGGACTGTGTCAAATGCCTTGCTAAAGTCTAGGTAGGCCACATCCACAGCCCCTTCCTGGTCTATTACTTTGGTCACCCAGTCAAAGAAATCGATTAGATTCATCTGACATGACCTTCCTGCTGTGAATCCATGCTGCTTTGGGTCCTGTGCCCTGCTGGCCTCTAGGTACTCAACAGTTCTTTCTTTCAGAAGTGATTCCATCATTTTCCCCACCACTGAGGTCAAACTAACAGGTCTGTAGTTTCCTGCTTCTGCCTTGCTCCCACTTTTGTGAAGGGGAATCACATCTATCCTCCAGTCCTCAGGTACCACCCCATCCTCCCATGATTTGTTAAAAAGTATAGTCAGTGGTGTCACTAGGTCCTCCCTTAGTTCTTTTAGGATTCTAGAGTGAATCCCGTCAGGCCCCACTGCTTTGTCCACCTTGAGTTTTAGAAGTTCTTTCAGGACTCTTTCTTCTGTAAATGGACTGGCGTCAACCCCACTACCCAGAGTGCTTCTATTGTTCGGTTTAGGTAACTCCTCCTCTTCTTCTTTTGTGAGTACTGAGCAAAAGTATTCATTCAGTATATCTGCCTTTTCACTGCCTCCTTCTGCCCACCTCCCCTCTTCTTTATTAATCTTCACTATCCCTCCCTTAACCTTTCTATGCTCCCTAATGTACCTATAAAAGGTTTTATCCCCCTTCTTAACTGAGTTGGCTATCTTTTCCTCGGTTTGGGCCTTTGCTTTTCTGACTGCCTTCCCCACATCTTTCTGCTTTAATTGATACAGTTCCCTGTCATGCTCCTTCTGTGATTCCTTATACTTTTTGAATGCAGCCTTTTTCTCCTTAACTTTCCCTGACACCTCTTTTGAGAGCCCTAGTGGTTTTTTATTCCGCTTTGTTTTCTTTATTTGTTTCACACAAAGGCTTGTTGCCTCCATGATGGCAGTTTTGGTTTTTCTCCATTGTTCTTCCACCCCTCCTTTCTGGCCATTTGCTAATGCATTCCTCAGGTATTCACCCATTATGCCAAAGTCAGCCCTTCTAAAGTCCAGTATCCTTGTCTTTGTATGGCTTGTCTCCATGGTTGTGTTTATTGTGAAGCACACTGTGCAGTGGTCGCTTGTTCCCAGATGTCTACTGACTTCTAAATTTGTGATCCTCTCTCCATTTGAGAGTACCAGGTCTAATATTGCTCCCTCCTGAGTGGGTTCCACCACTAGCTGTCTAAGGCATGCCTCCTGTAGGGCATTGAAAATGACTTTGCTCTTGGATGTGGCTGCAGTCCATGTCGTCCAGTTAACATCTGGCATATTCAGGTCCCCCATCAACAGTATCTCCCCTTTTTCAGCCATTTTGAGAATGCCTCTATCATTTTCTTGTCCATTTCATCCCCTTGAGATGGGGGTCTGTAAAAAACCCCTGTGTGGATGGTGATGCCATTCCCTGTCTCCAAGGTGACTCAGAGTGTCTCTTGTCCTCCCCCTTTACTTTTTAGTTCTGTAGCGTTGATCCCTTCCCTTATGTAAAGAGCTACTCCACCTCCTCTTTTACCCTCCCTGTCCCTTCTGTAGATTGTGTACCCTGGTATGTTGACATCCCAGTCATGGTTCTCCATGTACCATGTTTCTGTGACTGCCACAATATCCAAGTGTTCCTCTTCCATCAGGGCTACTAGCTCAGGAAGCTTGTTTCCCAGACTACGGGCATTGGTACTCATTACCCTCCATTTAATGTAGGCTTTATCCTTTTTTACCCCATCCCTGCTCTTATTGCCCTTGTCTATTTTTCCATTAACCCCTGTCCTGCCCTCTGTCAAGCTCTGTACCTCAGTGTTTACCTTACTACCTGCAATGTTTTGTGGGGGGCGGCTTGAACTTTCCTGCTTCCTATCAGCACCTCCCCCCTTGGCTAGTTTAAAAGCTTCAAGGAAGCATTTAAACCTGTCATCTAGGAGCTTGTTTCCCTTCCTGGACAGATGCAGACCATCATGCCAGTATAGACCTTCATCTCTCCAGGTGGACCCCCAGTCCCAATGAAGCCAAAGCCCTATGCTCTGCACCAGTTTTGCAACTATTCATTAAACTGCATGGTGTGCAGTACCTTGTGCCTCACCCTGCCATAGACTGGCAGCACCTCTGAGAAGGTTACTGTGCTTGCTACCTGTCTGAGGCCCTCCCCAACTCCACAAATTCATCCCTGCACTGCACTGATCTCATGCCTAGCTAGGTCATTTGTCCAAGGTGACAATGATATCCTAGTTCCCTCCTGTGATGCTGCTTCTGCAATCCTGAGGATTTGCTTCCTGTCCTCCAAGCCATGGCACCAGGCAGGCACCTTACTTCCCTCTCTCCCTCCTTCCCAGGTCTACACCCCTAACAATTGAGTCCCCTATCAGAAGCTGTTTCCTTCCCCTGTGGTGTCCCTTGCCACCCTTTTGTGGGTCTCCCTTGTGGATGTCCCCAGCATTCTTCTTGGTCTCCACTGAGGGTGTCATCATACAGGAACCTTGATTTGCCAGACTGACATATGATTTGTGTAGAGGTACAACTAGGGGGCTACGCCTCTGTTCCACCACCCTCACTCTCCCAGACCCCACTGTGGTCTAACTGCTCTTCACACTTGGCAACCTCTGAGGCAGTGGTTGCGGAACTGGTATATATAATTGTAGAATTTATTCCTAGCTGCATTATAAATGTTTCTTCTTCTCACAGTCCCACGAAGACATTTTAGTAGGATGGGACAACACAGGCCCCCATGGCTGTGCCACATTTCTGCAAATAAAATATTTCCTTGAATGCAAGGTAATTATGTGGTAAAATGAATTCAAGGGACTGTAATATAAAACCATTCAGTAGTGTACTGGCATAGGTACAACATTTAAGGAAATATGCAAGCAGCCCTAACTCCCAAATGACGTTCAATTGAAGTGTAAAGTAAAGACACATTGATTGTAAAAAACTGCCAATTCACTTGCCATTGATGGCCCTATAGTTTTTCTATAGTGTCATAGCAGCCAATAAAAATGATAGTAGACTTTATACCCAAGATTTGAGAAATCCACCTATGGATATAGACAGTTTTTTTTTTTTTCAAAGGGGCCAAATCCAGACACTATTGGTCATCCAGGATATCTAAACATGCCCTTATGCAGCTTAGGAAGGCTATATAATTGTGCTAGTTTTGGATGGTCTGCCCTGAGGAAAGATGTCTCATTTTCCCAAATCCAGCCACTGTTCAGTGCATCACCAAGTAGACGATCCAGTTTGTTTTTAAATACTGAGGTTGGATTAAAAGTGAGTATTTTATAACAATTTTTGTAATGTACTGTAGCTGTTTCATTACGTCTTCAAAAGAATATGATTTGTCAAGGCGGACGATCATGCCATCTTTAGTATCCTTTTTGACCGCCACATTGTCCATTTTTTGCTGTTCTTGTAGAGCTTGTCTTTCTCTTCCTGACAAATTATCCAGGTTTTGATAGCAGTTACTAGCCAGGAGTTGTTTTTTTTTTTACATCCTGTAACACCATTTTTGGTAGAAGTTAATGTTTAGATTAGGGCAGTTCCAGAGGAGAAAACTGCACTTATACCCTGTACAAGAAATGACTGTAAACAGCATAGTGACATGCAGAGTTTCAGACTCCCCAGGAAGACACCCTCCTGTTGTCTCGCCCTCACACTGGAAGGCAGCTCTTGCTGCTTGCCATTGTCCTAGTTAAATACAGTGACTGCACTACAATGGCCTCCTCTTTGTCCTGGAAGAGCCATGTCATATAATTCTCCTACCTGTAACATGGCTTCCTAGCAGACCAAGGTCCATTCTTTTTCATTTTCTTTACAGTTGTGGGCACAGTGGGGCCATGCTGTTTTGCCCTCTTAGCCCCTTGACTCACCCATCATTGTGACCCTTAGAACAAACTAACCTGGCTCCCGCCAGATAACCATCGGAACTTTGTCTTAGGATGTTTCACTGACAGTGTCATCAGAACTACCACCCTACCTGTCCTAGCAGAACTTCTTAAGCCTGCCCACTCCTCATATCCCCTAAAGTTTGGTGTCTTGGCTGACTGTACCAGTGATCACAGTCCAGTATATTGCTATTGGTCAGCCAAGAGACCTAGGGTTCCCCCCGCCTATATTTTTTCTCGTAACTTCAAGAAATTAGACATAGGTAAAGTCAGGGAGGCTTTACTGAATATTGATTGGTCTCATCTAGATAAATTTATTCAGGTAGAAGATGCTCTGCAAGCCTTCTGTCAACAGTTTAACTCCCTCTGTGATGTTTTTGTTCCCCTTAGAAAGCTAAGGATCAGGGTGGATAGACAAAAGTGGGTCAATTCTGATCTCCATGAGTTGCTTAGGGATAGAGACAAAAAATGGAAAACTTATAAAAAATAAGGTGATTCTCCTAGTTTAATATGTTATAAACAGGTCAGTAATAAATGTAAAACTATGATCACTGCACTAAAGAGGCAATATTTCCTGGAGAAACAAAAACAGCTTGGGACTGGTAATGTACAAGGCATGTGGAACTTAACTAATGAACTCCTTTGAAAACAAAAAACAACCTCTCCTCAGTGTCTAAAAACAGATTCTGAATTGACAACTGAGCCCCTTACATTAGCTGAAGGATTCAATAGTTATTTTACAGACTTATCTATGTTCCCAGAACCAGTTGTGACCAATCTTCTGGAAAGGATGGCTATAACTCAACTTTGCCTATATCCCAACCTAAATTGTATTTTAAGATACTCTCTCCGGATGAAGTATTATCTTATTTGACTCGGTGTAGTCCTCGCCCATTGATTGGTGGGGACGTGGGTGAACTATAGGCTCATGAGGATCGCCACAGACATCCTTTGTTTCCCACTTTCTATAATTTTCAATCTTGCTCTTTGCTGTGGCCGCTTCCCTGAGCCTTGGAAGCAGGTTACTGTTGTTCCTGTTTTCAAGTCCGGGGATGTGTCCAGTGCGAAAAACTATCGTCCTATTTCTTTGCTTTCTCCTCTGTCTAAGATTTTGGAGCATATTGTATCTGATCAAATGACTGAATACTTACTGAAATACGATCTTTTGACACTGGCTCAGCATGGTTTTCGGCTGGAACATAGTACAATGACAGCCTTGGTCAGGTTCACACAGGCAGTTCACCAGGCCTTAGATTAGGGCCATTTTTCTGTGGCTGCCTTTGTGAACCTGACCAAGGCTTTTGATCTGGTCAACCACAATAAGCTACTAACAGTATTATCTAACATGGGTTGGTCTCCTGAGGTCTTGGGGTGGACCAGGAGTTACCTCAGGGATTGATCTCAAATTACGAATATAATCAAAACTCATTCTTCAGCTACGGCTGTTCCACTGGGTGTTCCTCAGGGTTCAGTTCTGGGGCCTTTACTATTTTCTTTATTTTTGAATACACTTCCTTTAGTTTGTGTGAATACTCAAATCTTTCTTTATGCTGGTGATGCGGTGATCCTCATGAGCGAATCCAATCTGGAAGATTTAAGTAATCAACTAGCATGTGACCTTGCTGCAATTCTGAATTGGTTTATTGGTCACAAACTGGTTTTAAATGGGAAGAAAACTAAAACTATGGTATTTTTGAATCAGAGAAAAAAAATTAAATGTTGCTCCCAAGCTGATGTTACAGACCTTGGAGGGCGATTGCACTGAATAAGTAACTAGTTTTAAATACTTAGGGCTTATTCTTGATGGAAGTTTAACCTATGAGTCTCACATTGATTTTGTTGTAAAACAGGTTCATCAAAGGCTTGGTGCTCTATATAGAATTAACTCACTACTGGTCCCCACCACCCGATTGAAACTGTCCCAGAGCTTTTTATTACCTATAGTAGACTAGGGTCTACTTTTCTATTACTCTGCTAATCAGAGACTTTTGAATAAAATGAGGGTATTGATAAATCAAATAGCAAGATTTGCCTCCCAACTGCCAAAACCAACACAGCATTGTTATCTCTATACCAGACTTGGATAGTTACAATTAGATCAGAGATTTCAACTTCAGATGGGGATTATGGTCAAAAAGATTGTTCTTGACAGGGTTCCGACATGCTTTCATATTTATTTTCACAAACATTCAACATCAGTTCAGGTACATATGAGATCTTCACACCATTTTAGGTTTTTTGTGTAACTATGAAAACATTATTAGGTAAGAGGTCTCTGTTACATAGATTTCTGTCTGTTTTTAATGATCTCCCAACAGATCTGAAAAGCTCATTCTATTCCTTAGCTGTTTTTTAAGTCTAACTTAAAGAAATGGTTAGCTACTACAAGTGTTTGTGAATGCAATCATGTTTGATGTCTTTTATTTATTGATTGATTTGTAGAAATTGTTAGTTAGTACAACTGCTTGTGAAAGTACTTTTGTGTCATGTTTTATTTATTGATTTGTATGTTTATACCTGTATATCTTTTTTTTTGTACTGTTATCTGGTCGCCCATGCAAACGAGTCTTTGGCCCATGGACCTTTCCAGATTTTAAATAAACAAACAAACAAACAAACAAGGTCAAATGGTTCGGCAGTGCTTCAGGTACCAAAAACCCACAGGCAATTGGGGAACAGCGCATTCACTACACAGTATGTGCACCCGGGCTATGGAATCCCCTTTCCGTCCATGTTCGCACTACCCCTTCCCACACCTGTTTCTGAAACTCCCTTTAGGATCACATGGTGTTATCCTCAGCCTGCAAATGTGCTTGAGACACTAATGGCCTTTTTCCCACAAGAATCGCACTTGTTTTTGATTTCCATGCTGGTCACCTTCCCGAGCTCTGCTTGATCGCACTTTTAACCTACCTGTCAATGTGTTTCTTGGTTATGTATTTTTGATTGCCTCTATGATCATCTTGCAATGTCTGTATATCATTAACCTGAAACTCTGTACATCCTTACCCTTCCTGTAATTGCCTTCATACTTTTATTTGTAATCTCCTGGGTCGCACCTGAAAATAGGCATCTGTTTTGTCTAGTGTGCTTACCTGGTAAACAAGTGCTAAGTAAATAAATTGATGCCTGCTCTTTACTCCCATCGAGGGTCACCCACTGACTGTGGGATGAATTCTAAGCACCAGCTATAGTCCTCTGTGAGGACTGCAGTAATGATGGCCTCCTCCTTGTTCTGATTGGCAGAGCCAATCTATATTCTCCTGTCTGCAGCTGGACTTCCTTGTCCTCCAAAGTATGTTCTTTTTTCTTTCTTTAATGTTGTGGGCACAGGGTGGGGGGGGCACGGACACCTGCTCTGCTCTCTTCTCCCACCGAGAGACCCATTAATGTGTTCAGCATGATATACATAGATACATAGACAGTGTCAGCAGATAAGGGCCTATGGCCCACCCAGTCTGCCCATTTGAGCTTGTAAGTTCAGTTTATGTTTTCCTAGAAGTCTGTTGCCCCTTACCCCTGACCTCCAGAATTTCTTTATGTCTATCCCATGCATTCTTAAATCCCGTGATTGTTTCAGCCCCCACCACTTCCTCTGGCAGGGTGTTCCACTTGTCCACCACCCGTTCTGTGAAGAAATTCTTTCACATTTTTTATACATCTGAGCCCACTTAAGTGAATATCGTTTAAGTGTATATCCCACTTCAGTGAAAAAATATTCAATGTCCCAGTTCATTTCCTATGACTGCAGTGTTATTTTGCCCTGATAAAAGAACTGAGTAGCCTATATAAATGAATAATTTTGGCAGGTGGTTTCAGACTATGTGATACTCACTGACACAGTTTTGTCACAGCACAAATGTCAATTAATATCAACTGGTGTGTCCCCTATTCAGCCTATTGTAATTAGTTCTTAATTTGCCTGGGATATTAATGTCTGCTCCCTATTCTCACTTACATTGCTAATCTTGTTAACCTGCCACAGCCATGGACCCTTTAGCACAGAAGCACATAGCTTTCTCTAAATGACAACATCAAAGCACTCAGTATGCTGTCTCTCCTAGGCATGACACAGTCAAATGTTGACCCTTGGTGAGGTGTCTCACAGCCACAGATATGACAGCTGCTTTTTAAATAATATTTTAAATGATGTTTGCACTTTTTTCAACAGTTTGTATTACCTACAATAAAATAAGCAGCAAAGCAAGTGCAAGGCTGACGTTTTTGTCTTTTTTCTATATCCTCTTAAGTGCATAACCTGCTTCTTGAGTGAATAAAAATACTGGCAAAAGGGGTGTTTACTTTAAAAGGGTTACACTGTACTCTGAACTGTTAAGTGACTAGGGCAGAGCAGTCTTCTCCACCTAACATGTTCCCCAGTGGCCACCCGTGAGCTTCTCGTGGGCTGTACTCAATAAAACTGGAAACTAGGAAGCAAAAGAGTAATCTTCACAAACCGTTAAGTGGTAGGATCGCTCCTCATAAGCTTGTTAAATATTAGAGCAGGTACATCAGGTCACATCTGGAAAGAAGCCTTGGCTCAGTGTGCCTTTCCCGGTTACCAATTATCAAATAAATGAAATAAAAAATAAAACATATGTGGCCTGTAATGGGTCACCATGCAGTGGTGGTCAGAAGTTTTCACATCTCAGCTGATTTGGACCCCTTTTTGATCATAGTAGGCAGAAGCAAATCATGCAAGTATGCAAGAAAGCAGAAATGTAAGGTGATTTGCAGGCTGTTTTGGGCAGTTTTGGTTGGGGTGCACTGGATTTTGTTACTTAATTCACACTGGCCATGCACTAGCATCACCCCTGCAAACCATAGACACTGTATAAGAAATGTGACTCAAACTAAATGAATGTACCAGGGTTGAGTATGCTAGTTTCTGAACTGTTATAGGATTTGCATTTTCCTATAGCACAGGACTGACAAATGGACTGGAAAATAAGTTGCAACATTTGCAGAGTTCTATCATTCTTTATTACTGCCACAACAAAGACTAGTGGCTTAAAACAAGTGCTGCTGTTAACAAACTTTGTAAAATGGGTAGGATAAACCAGCCAGTCACAACCCAAGCTCTCCATGCATAACATATGTTCCATGCATGGGTGAAAAAAGAGCTGGCAGTAAAAAGGCCAAAATTCTGGTGTCATAGAACATTGGCATTTTTACTGGCAGCCATCTTTTAACAACATATAAACTCTGTCTCCTGCTGTCCCATGTCTCCACTCCCCATGACTCATTCGCTCATTTTTTTAACAGTAGCCTCATTGCATTTGTCATAGTCCCTACAGAAAAAAAATAAATAAATGATATTTTTTTATGTTTGTAATTCATACTGAACACATCCTTTTTAGGTTCAGCATCTCTCTTCTAATGTTGTCCTCCACCCTCAGTCCCCTGCATGCACTCTTGCTACCCATTGACTCGTACGGTACGCTGACAACTCCCTCACTCAGCAGTGCTGCTGGTCCCGTGATTTCAACAACAAAAACAAACTACCTCAATCAATTTTTTTAAAAGGTAGTCTTTTTCCCATTCATTTTTGGATAGGCTGTTGGGGGGGTCCTGTTTTTCTTCTGCTACCAATTCTACTGTCTCTCATTCTAATTCTCCCAATGTGTCTCCATTCAGGAAGGAGAGAAAGGCTTGCGTTGATGGGTGAAGAAAAATATTGCCACAGCAGTTGAATAATTGCTTTTAATGCAATTTTTACCATCTTCCAGGTCTAGGAAAAAATGCTTCAGCACTCATTTACTGAGAGAGCAACACAGGCTGAGCACACTACACGTGGCAACCTGGAGTCAATTATAAATGAAAATGAGCCTATGAATATTAAAACAATGTCTGCAGAAGGACTATTTTATCATATATTAGCAGTATAAAATATTTTTTTCTACATACAGCATGATTTTTCGAACTATAAAAAGTAAAAAAAGACAGGAGCCCATTTTATAAGTGCAATAAGACACTCCAGGGTGTGCATGTAACATATTTTACCACATGCCAGGGGCTAAAGACACTTGGCAAGGGGCCTTGTGCCTTATTATGCCCCTGCCCTTGTGGTAAAATATGTTCGAAGCACACCCTGTCATTACTTATTGCTTATGCATTACATGTACTCTTAGTTAAAGATTGCTGCCACTCATACAGTAGCAGAGCACCTCTGTCCAGAACAGGGTTAAAACAAAGTATGTTCAGAAACAATGCACTGTTGTTTTAAACACCACTGTAGTACCTTGCATTCTTTCTAACTAGAATAATCAGTTTAAAAGCAGTTGAGGCAGAAGTATGAGGAGCCCCGCGCTCCTCATGCTTCTGCTTCAACTGCTTTTAAACTGATTATTCTAGTGTGCGACTCTTTTTCCCTTTATGTCACTATATTAAATAATATTAAGGTAGCCTCAAATATGCACAGAGTAGTGACTGTGGAATGGAATATACAGCTGCAGTCATAGATGCGTTCAAATATTTCATGATATATCTAAAGAGATTCTCTCCAATTACCCACGGTGGTACTGCAGACAGGCAGGGCATTTTTCTAGAGTTACAGTAGTAGCCACAGACATTGCCAGCTATTTCCAGATATTTCACGAAATTTCTGAAGAGTTTCTCTCTGCTGCCCCTACTGTGGAAATGCAGAAAGCAGGAGATATTTCAAAATCACAAACATTTTGGGAAATAGCTGGCAATTTCTGTGGCTGCTACTGTATCACAGACATTTCAGAAAATATCTGCCCACATTTTTAGCTGCAACTCTACTTTGGCCTGATAGTGCACTTTTCACAAACTGAAGGTCCAGGAGTTGAATATTAATGGGGCAGGGACTGTATGCAAGCAACAAAGGCATGATGCATGTGTGACAGGTGAGGTCACCTACTACCAGCAGGCTGAGACACTACACCTTTGCTGCCACCAGTCTGTTGCTAACTCACACTGAACTGTTCCCTTCTTGTCCCACTTGTGCACTTGCCCACACAGAACAAGGTCTGGACATACAGTGGAGTCAGCCAGGAGGCAATACTTTTATCACAGCTTATGCCAGTGATATGCTGCAGAATGCTGCTGAATATTAAAGGAACACAATGTAAATCCAATGGCCATTACCCCATTTTGTCATGCAGGAAAGCATGACATGCTTATCACAGAGTGCTGCATCCTGGCTGACTCAATTGTTGGAGCCTCTATTCACTTCAGACACTCCTAGCCTCCTTCTCTACCCAAAACTGCCTCATTTTATTTGACAGCATGCTTTAGGAGATGGAACACAGATTGGACAGTAAAATAAGTTCCACGTATCTTTTAAAACAAACTCAGTACAGACAGACAAAATACACTGTACAATATTTATTTATATATACAAAATGTGGCTGACCCAGTGGCGTGGAAGGCTGAGGCATCATGCCTTACCTCCTGCCACACCGGTGACCCGTGTTCATGGTGTGAGCGGGCAGCCAGGGGTCAGCTGGGGAGGGAGAGATCGAGAGTCCCAAGGACAGTTCTCCTCTCCCAGGGAGGGGGTGGGACAGAATCTGCTGCATGCCTGACCCCTAGCAGCAGCTGGGGACTGACACTGGTGGCTCACACGTAGGGGGTGGTTACGGGGCAGACACCCGGCATGTTGCGTGTGGGAGCATGTGTGGCTCAGCCATTGGTGTTATTGTACGCCACTGTGCCACACTTCGGGGGGACGGAAAAAATGGCCCCTTGGCAAGATGAATGCCGGTTGCTGCAGGCCCCACTCCTGCGACTAGAAGAAATCCCCACACCGGATCCATTCCAACAGGTTGAGGGATCCCTGCTGCTCACCATGGGGGGCAAGCCATGGAGGAAGTGGAGTGAGGTAAGCTGCGAGCGGGAGATGGGACTTGGTGACTAGGCAGAAGGGAGCGCCGTAGGGGAAAGAGGAGGAAAATAGATTAACAGAAAAATATATATATATATATATATATATATATATATATATATACACAAAATGAACAAATCACAGAGGGGGGTGTTCTTTATATATTAATTACAAGTGAAAAGTAGGAACAAATAGATATGCATACACAGAAAACTATAAATGAAACAGGATACTAGATGATATTAACATATGGACTTTTGCAAAGACTACACACTAACATGCTTCTTCAGAAAATAACTGCAGCACGTGAAGCACATACACTGCAGCCCCTCCATTGTTATCAGTAGAACTTTAATCCAGTTAGCCTGTGGTATTTTTAAGGCATATTGCAGTAAGAAATAACAATTTCATGATCAGTACTGCACACCAGAAGCAACGTCCCAATCAGACTACACCCTGTTTTGTGTCCCCCAACAACATTGGTGTTGCATGCGGGTAGGACTGGAAGAAGTACTCCTGCCAGAAGTATGAGCAAGCTCAGGGGATCCATTCATGCACAGACTGTTTCTTTGTTCTGGATACAGGGCTTTTTTTTTTAATTTGATGAGCAGTCACAAGCTGCTAGCTGGGTAATCCATGACAGCCCACAGGCTGACCAAGTTAACTGTGATGTGAGTTGCAACTGATGGTGGCCTAGTGGCTCAGGCTATAACAACTGACTGGTTTGGATTGCAGAGTTGGCTCTGGACAAGGTCTTATCTCTAGGAGTAATCTCAGCCCAGCAATGATGATCTGACCCAATGAGTGAAGGCCTTGAATTACCCTTAGTCACATCAGTCCTGCTGAGGTGGTAAACCAGTGCCATGTGGGGTCATCCTGGGAGGCCACCAGATTTGCTAGTGTAGTGGCTGCGGGTGGGAGAAGTCACATGACAGGCAGCGTGGCATCATGATGGAGGAAGGCAAGTGGGACTGTCTGGAGTGAACTCATTGGTCTAGATTTTCATAGATTTGTAGCACAATTTGACCACAATTGCGCTAATTGTATCAGGTATGTTAGACCAAAAAAAAGGCTGTCTAACTTCATTATGCAATGATAGAGCTGGCAGTATAACCTAGAGATTAGAGTTATGAGCTATGAATGAACTTGGTACATCCAGCAGACCTGGGTCTGATTCCCACAACCTCTGCTTGTGTACTATGTGACTCTGAAAAGTCACTTAACCACCCCAGTGCTCCTGGATCACCCTGAAAACAGGCACCTGTGTCTCGTGGGCCTTACGTGATTACTGAAGAATAAAACAAAAAAAGTATCTCAAGATGTGCATTAAAAATGATGCATGCATTAACATTCTGCTGCATGCATCATTCCTGTGCTGTAAAGTGTCCTAAATGTGGCAGAATGTTTAAAGATTGGACATAAACACTCTGGCACATTTATGCTGATGCTGCTGTTGTAATAACCCTGCCACAAGTGGTGCATTGAAAACGTTTGAAGATCAAGCCTCTTATCCGAGAACTGTTAAACAGGGAGGGACAGAATGATGGTAGGTGAAAATGTGTCATACATTTCACAGCCCCAGCTTGCTGAGCTTTCCAAAGTGATACTGTAAGCAGCTTCCTCCTGCATTGTGTGTGTTGCTTAGATTAAAAACACGGGAGAAAGCAGGAAAGAGCAGAGGGAGATAAAAAGGGGTCAGCACCTAACTCCAGAGAGTGTGAGCTCAACAAATGTAAGCAAAACACCAGAGGACTGAAGAAACCGAAAGAAAGACCTCAGAAGGATAAACAAGAAAACGAGAGCTGACAGATAGGTAAAGGTGAGAAAACCGAGAGAAATTAGCTCAGTGGAAAATTGCTAATCAACATGGTGTCATGTCTCATCCAAACAAATGTCATTTATGAACAGTGATAATAAAAGACCAGCTCAAAAACATTAAGTGATACATACACAGCATACAGAAAAGGGAACAGAAAAGAATTCAGTATTATACAGCATCTTTTAAGGTATTTAAATAAACTGTGTATCAACGTGCATTACTATCAAGGAGAGGAATGGGGGAGCATGTTGCTGTCATTAAGTGTTCAAGGTAATTCAAACAGCACACACATACATTTGAGAGAGATTACAGAGATTTTAAGAATAATGAGGTTAGGTGACTTGCTCAGGGTCATGCAGGGAGTAAGTGGTGGTGATGGATTCAAACATGGGTCTCCAGATTTATAGCTCTGCACTCTAATCAATGAGCCAAATGACAGCAACATCTCCCATTCAGTGTGGGGAGTTACTGTATGTGTGAGTGTGAGTTTAATAAAAACTAAAACAGAACACTAATTCTGCAATAGTGATGGGGGAACACCCCTTACCTCTCACATTAATGCATTAAGATCCAGTTTCTGCTGTGCAGTGGTCCTTCTCCCATACTCCATTCCTCTCATATTTCTACGCTGACGCCAGAGATTATTTAAATATAGACTGGAGCCTCCCAGCTGCAGCTTCAGCTAGAAGCAGGGACATCCTGGACTCTAGTCCCTCAGGCAACTAGTCAGGGAGCCCATTCGTGATGGGGCAGTACTGGACCTGGTACTCACTAATAGGGACAGTGTTTCAGATATCAAGGTGGGAGGCCACCTGGGGACCAGAGAGCACCTTACAATGTGGTTCAACATAAGGACAGCGGCACGAGCAAACCACACAAGGGCGAGGGTCCTGGACTTCAGGAAGCCAGATTTTAAAAAGCTGGGTGAATATATCAGGGATGACCTGGCAGGGGGGATGACCTGGGTGAGGTGGAGGAACAGTGAGCAAAGCTAAATGAGAGGATAGTAAAGGCAACATAACTCTGTGTGAAGCAAGTGAGCAAAGGCAAGAGGAAAAAGAGAACACTATGGTTCTCAAAAGAATTGGCTGCAAAGGTAAAGGCTAAAAGAGTAGCATTCAGAAGGTGTAAAGGAGACGCAGGAGGAGGATAGGGAGGTGTATCAGAGGAAACATAGTGAAACAGGGGAAGCAGTAACATAGTAGTTGACAGCAGATAAGAACCGCTAGGCCCACCTAGTCTGTCCATATTCCCCGCCTGCATCAGCGACTGCTGACCCTACAGTACATGGTCATTGGCTTTTGCCTCTTCTCTCCACATCAAGGATTCTCTTATATCTATCCCATGTATGTTTGAATCCCCCCACTGTGTTAGCACTCATCAGTTCCTGGGGAAGGCAACATAACAAGTGGGGAGACCAGAAACAGAACCCTGGTCTCCAGGACAATTCCCTGCTCCTTTCTTTGGCAGGAACAGGTTCTATGGTCTTTTCTGAAGTAGGAACCAAACTTCTCTCAGCAGGAACAAGTGCCTGGAGGGTAATGAGAATGAGGTGGAGGATGCACTGGAGGTTTGGAGAACAGTTCCTGTGCATGTCCTTTTTCCACTGTTTCCAGCACCCATTTGACTGTGGTGATCTCCCTCCATTTTTTGTAGCTGAAAGGAGATCCTTGACCCCACTTGTACCCTTAATGGCAGCAGTAGAAGGGAAGGGAGTAGGGAGTCAGAAGACACTGGGGAAGCAGGAGCAAGGCCACCAGAAATGGAACCTTTGGGTGCTTTGGAGTGGCTGCCCTGGGCATCAGGTCCAGTGGGGTTCTGCCTCCTCTACCACAGTATTGTTGACGGTTATTATTACCTCCTTGGCCAGCAGGTTTCTGAAAAGCACTGCTACCACAACCACGGGAGCAGCTCAGGATCACAAAGGTTCAAACCGAAGAGAGAGTAGCCAAGGTGTTAAGGAAAGGGGACAAGACATGTTTTAGGCATGTAAGTGAAAAGAAGAAGACCAAGGGAGGGATTGTAAGGTTAAGAAGGGAAGGGGGGACAGTGCAGAGGGGGACCAGGAAAAGACTGACATCCTGAACAAATACTTTTGTTAAGTGTTCACAGAGAAAGAAGGCAATGGGCCACAGAAAAGTAACAGTAGCTTTGGAGGGAGAGAGGAGGACACTAGTCCTTTTTCAGAGGAGGGAGTGCTGAAGAGACTCGCAAATCTGAAAGTGGACAAAGCAATGAGACCAGAGGGGCTGTATCCAACAGTACTGAAGGAGCTTAAGAAGGTACTGGCTGCACCTCTGAGAGTCCTATTTAACAGCTCACTGGAAACAAGAGTGGTTCCAGAGGATTGGAGGAAGGTAAATGTAGTCCCACTTCATAAAAGCAGTAGCAGGGAGGAGGCTGGCAACTATAGGCCAGTCAGCCTGACATCGGTGGTAGAAATGTTAATGGAACTCTGATGAAGAAAAGCATTGCAGAAGATCTTGAATCAAATGGGTTACAAGACCCATGGGTTCACGGGGGGAGGTCATGTCAGACGAATCTGATAGATTTATTTGACTGGGTATCGAAGGAAATTAGAACAGGGTGTAGTGATGGACAAGCTCTAACTAGATTTCAGTAAGGCATCCAACACTGTTCCACATAAGAGACTCATAAGTAAGCTGTGAAGTTTAGAGGTGGGTCCAAAGGTGGTAAACTGGGTAAGGAATTGGTTAGGGGGTAGATGACAGAGGGTGTTGGTAAACAGAGTTCAATCTGGAGAGGGGAGGGTGACCAGCGGGGTGCCTCAGAAATCAGTGTTGGGACTGGCCCTTTTTAATGCATTCATAAGTGATACTGCAGAGGAGCTGAAAAGGAAGGTCGGCACCTTTGTGGATGACACCAAAATCTGCAAGAGGGTGGTCACTCTGGCATGGTCAAGGGTATGGCAGTTGGGTTTCAATGCAAAAAAGTGCAAAATCATGCACTTAGGGCACAGAAACTTGGGGACAGAGAACAAAATGGGTGGAGAGGTAGTAACAACTGCCAAACAGGAAAGAAACCTTGGGATAATAATATCTAATGACCTAGTGGTAGCCAGGCAGTGCAACAAGGCAGTTGGGAGGGTTAGTGGGATGCTGGGGTGAGTAGGGAGGGGTATCACCAGCAGAAAGAGGGAGGTGGTGTTGTCCCTGTAAACATCACTGGTAAGATCCCACCTTGAGTACTGTGTCCGGTTCTGGAGACCACGGGCGGCCAGATTTTCAAAGGGTGGTGCAGGGCTTGCATCAAGTATTGCGTCAAACCCTTTCTGTGTGCCATAGATATATCTGTTTGCCACAGCTCTGCCCAACTTTACAATCTCGGGCATAGTTATGACAGTTTACCTGCTATACAGCAGCTCGCACCAAATCTCAAACACAAGCTCTCTGAAAACGTTCCCGGCTATTGACTCAAGCTAGACCACAAAAAGATGGTCTAGCAAACATCAGTTGCAGTAAGGGACTGAAAATCCCATAAGATTGTTGCAGGCACAGTGTGCCATATCTTTGGCTCACCTGGGGCTTGCAGCAATCTCGTGCTTTCAAACATCTTGCCCCACATCTCCGGAAGGACTTAGATGGCATGGAGGCTGTCAGGTACCATGTGATAAGAGCACCAACATATCAGCGCGAAGCACAACAGCTACTGCACATTGCCGAAAACTAATATGGTGATGTGCACAATAGCGCCACAAAGAAAGAGCTACACTAGCTTGCGGTCACCAAAATATACCAGGCATCACTACTTATTTCTATTCATGTGGGGGCTATGCCCCCGGCATCCCCACTTTGTGGGGGGCTTTGCCCCCCCACACCCCTCACTCTTTTAATAATCAACCCAAGAAGGAGGCTTGATAATGGGGACAGTGGCAACTCAGGAGGGGCTACATTGGGGACAAACATGTCGGGAGCAACCTACAGGTGGGGGGATGAAGGACGACAGAGGTACAGTACTCAAAATTAAAACAAAAATAAATTCCACTAGCAGTGCAAAGAAATGCAAAAGTAATAACTTGATCACAGTCAGTCCTAAACCCAGGTCACACAGCTGGAAGGCAGTGACATTCCCCAGCACACCAGATGGCCAGCTCGAAAGCAGCCCCATCACCAAACTTACACATACTCATCTACATAACTACAGAAAGTATGTGCTGTAATTACAATGTGCTCTTAATGGCTATTGCTATTAAGAGCACATCTCCCATTTATCTTTCACTATTCTGACGTCGCTCATTTTTGCTCACTCAAAAGGAGTCGCTCTATTGACGGGTTACTGGCTGTCCAGTAGAGGACAACTAAAATGGTGCAGGGTTTGCATCAAAAGCCCTAGGAGGAAAGACTAAAGAACCTTAATATGAATATCCTGAAAGAGAGGAGGAAGAAAGGGGGTTACTTATGGCAGAGACTTTTAAATACCTCTCAGGAGTAAATAAGGTACAGGAGGGAAGTATTTTTCAGAAAAAAACATGCTCAAGTACAAAGGAACAAACACTGAAGCTGGAGGTGTGTAGATTCAGGTGAGATTTGAAGAAGTACTTCTTCACAGAAAGAGTGATAGATGCCTGGAACCAGGTTTTAAACTGGGCATGAGCCCACATTAACTCAGTTCCACCTCCTCTTAAAAAACTGCATGACAGTTCCACCACCCCTGCCATCTTTCTCCATTGACTACTGCAGGAGAGTTCCAAAACCTAGACATGACAGTTCCACCATCCTGTCATCTTTCTCCATTGACTACTGCAGGAGAGTTCCAAAACCTAGACATGATAGTTCCACCACCTAGAAATCTAGATATAAGAGCTCCCCTACCTTAACATTTCCAATTTAACCACTGCCTAGAACAGTCTTCCAGCACTCCAGGTGGAGTGAAAACAGATGAGAGGTTCAAGAAGGCTTGGGATAGCAGGGTTTTATTTATCTCTAAAAATTGATTAGCATTTTGCTCATAAAAGTTCTAAAACATTGTAAAAATGCATAGCACTTGCCTCGCTGTGTTTAACAAACTCTAGAAAACCTACATAAATGCTTTCTGTACAGTTAGTATTATCCCAAGAAAAAACTGCTAATCAATTATTTAAAACCCTGGGATAGACATAAGGGAATCTTAGTGTGGGGGCAAAAAGGGCCAGAGATCAAGTAGGGTCTGTGGTGACACTGTAGGTGGGAAAAATGGGCAGACTAAGTAGGTCAAGCAGTCCTTATCTGCCATGAAATTATGTTTCTATGTTAACCGCCATACTTTATTGTACAGTGAATCAGGATGCATATCTTTTTTCATATGTGCGTAAATTTAAAATGAGAACACTTACTACTGCAGAAAACCAACAGCAACAAACAAATAATGTTAAGACTTTTTGTACCAGTTGGATGAACAGGACTCGTACTTTATTGTGAGGGAGTAACATGAAACAAAACACTCAGAGGTCCCCTGAGAAGCAATTAATGAAGTTCTCATGTGTCTCACTTGTCCGATCTTTAATAGAACACTTCATGGAATTGTATTAGGGCTCAAAGGAGCATTTAACAAAAACACAGGGATCAGTAGGACTGAGCAGTGTGAAGCTTTTGTTTGTGCAAATGTTAGCACGGAGACACCCGATCTCACATTGTGTACATGCTGTTTGCTCCTGTTATTCCCCAGGCACTTGCTTACTTGTCTCTGTAACAATATTTTGCTGAGCACTTACATGTCAAAGTGCAGAGACGAGCCTCCCCCTCCCGTAAGTGCCCACCACAAAATCATAGCAATGGTTTCAAGTTTCACTGATTGACAGTAAGGAGATGTTTATGTTCCAGTAATCCCATACATTCACAATTTCTTCTTTGCAGCCTAAAGGCTAGTTTTCCTGCTTCTGCTTTTTTCCAGTTTGCTACACTGGCTACTGCTTTCTTGGTGTGACGTTGCAAATTCTAAGGTTATACTCAACAATATAGGACCCACACTCATAAAGCAGATTTTTAACCAAAAAGTTAAGATTTACCACTTAGAAGCTTAAAAAGGTAAACTCCATCCTTTTTAGCCTATTTTAAAAAAAAACTAGGCTAGGCTTAACCCTTTGACTGCCAGCCATTTTCTTGACACTTAAAGGTGTCTATAGTGGTCTAAATGGTTACTTATAAAATATGTAAGAACATTTTTAAAAAGAATTTGAAGTGATGTGGGAAGTTACTTCCCCAAAAGTAAGAAATAGTGCACTTTTTGTGGTAATACCTTTTATTAGACTAACTGAAAAATGTTTACACAAACTTACAAGACCAGTATACTGTATGTGCGCTCACTGTCACTTCATATGGTGGCCAGCTGAGGATGTGAGCAAAAGGACTTGCCAGTTGCCATATCAGGAATCAGTGTACATCCCCAACACACTTGTGTTGGGGGGGGGAGTTGAATGAGTTGTGTTCTTGGTGTGGACAGGGCGGTTTGGGGCCACTGGATTGCCAATATTCGCCAGTCCATTTGTTGATGGGCATTCGGGGTGGAGGTGGGGATACCACTCCTTGACTACAGTGAGATTGTGCAGTACATGGACCGGGTGATTGGGGGATGGGGTGCCACTAGACACCAGGGAGAAGTATACAGTATAAGGAATGGGTGCTCTGGGAATGAGTAGTGCCAGTAGACACCAGGGAGATGTCTTACAATCATGGGACAGGAGATCAGGGGGTGGAGAGTGCCACTAGACCCCATGAAGAGGTGTACACTATACAGAACAGGTGATCAAGGGTGGGGTTGCCACTAGACACCAGATAGAGGTTAAAATAAAAGGAACTGGTCATTCGGAGGTGGGGATGCTACTAGACACCAGGGAGATGTCTTATAGTCTTACAGTCATGGGATAGGTGATCGGAGCAGACGCCACTAGACACCAGGGAAGACATGTCAGGCACCCACAGGATGTGCACTAAAGGGCCAGTGCTCAGCATGCAAATGAGCCCATAAAGGGCATGCAAATGGACCATTAGGATCTTGTGTGCCAAATGGGCTCATTTGCATTGTGGGGCTAATTACAGTCAACATGGCTCCTGACATTATCCAGTCCAGGGGTGCTATTCACTCTGGGCTAGATATAGCCCAGGTCCATGTTGGGACAGTGCAGTTTGACTTAGTGCTGCACCAGCACTGGTAGATATTCAGTTGGATAGCACCAGTCCACTATCCAACTAAATATAGCAGCCGCTGGGTTGGGCACTAGCACAAGCGCATCACAGACATTTGTGCAATGCTTGTGCATTTTTTTGAATATCTGGGCTCAGGTCTTTAAACCTCAGAGAGAAGCTTTTGATAAGCTGAGGGAAATTGTTGTAGTTAAATTGATGAATGTGCTACTAAGCGGGTATGCAAATACCTAATGGAAGATCCTAAAGCAGACTATAATAGAGGCAGTGACTAGATGTATCAATACAGACAACGAGGGTAAGAGGGTCAGACAGAGGCTGCCATGGTGTTCTAGGAACTCCAGGAGACAAAAAGGGAGAAGAGGAAGACATGATAAGTAAAATAATTCCAGAGACAGAGAGTGGGAACAAGAGTATTGGGCATTGTAGAAGGAAGGTAGGATCACGATTGTGCAGGACAAAGCTGATACGAAAGTTAGGATTGTACAGGGAATCAAAGAGAAAAATAAACTTTTTTTTCCAGTGGATGCCACTCCTTACCCACCAGATATGTGTCCCAGGCCTTTGGTAGCTGCTGTGACGTTGTCTTTAAAGAGCTGACACAACATCTATTACTTAGCTGGGTCTGTGTCAGAATGGCATATTATGTTGTAAGGTGAATATAGTTGTATGTAATAAATAAGGTAAATACCTTTTTACAATGTTTTTCCTACCACCAACGTGATGCATGCTCCCGTGCTGTAGTAATGCTGTCGCTTCAGAGCTAAAGATGTGCTGACATTGAGTCTGGAACCTGTGTGGTGGCAGGGACTTCGCAGCCTGTAGAGCGTGCTACTAACGGAGTTCCCAGTTATATATTATCTGTGCCCATGGTATAAATATGCATCTTATCTCAATGCCACACCTCATGTTACTGGTTTTATCAGGTGATAATCTGGGGAGGCATAGGGTCCATGACTGGGCTTCACAACTCCTATGCTGCACTGGCAGGGTGGTACTGTCCTAAGGAGGCACCCACAATGGAAACCAAGGAAGAGATGGGGTCCTCCATGTTGGAAACCCAGGGGGGAAGTAGAGGACCCCAGAGTAGGAAGAAGCAATTCCAGGTGGGGGATTCTATTGTTAGGGGGTAGACTTGGGGGGTTGATGGAGTGGGAGAGAGGGAGGTTAAGTGCCTACCTGGCGCCATGGCCTGGAGGGATGGAAAGTGCATCCACAGGATCGCTGGGGCAGCAGGATGGGAGGGACAGCTAGACATCATTGTCCACCTGGGGATGAATGATCTAGCTGGTGATGAGGTTAGGTGAGTGCAAGAAGAATTCAGGGAGCTGGGGAGGGGTTTTAGACAAGTGTCATGCACTGTAACCTTTTCAGAGGTGCTACTGGTCAATAACAAGGGGGAGGACAGGGCACTCTGCACCAAGAAATTCAATGCAAGGTTGAAGAACTGGTGCAAAGCAGAGGGCTTTGGCTTTATTGGGGAATGGTGTCCCACCTGGAGAGAGATGCAGGCCTATACAAGTGAGATGGACTGCATCTCTTCAAGGAGGAATCAAGATCCTCAGTGAGAGGTTTAAATGCTCCATTGGTAAGCATTTAAACTGGCCAATGGGGGAGGCGAAAGTTGGCAGGAAGAAGCTAACTGCCTCCCCCCACAGAATGAAGCAGTCATTAGGGAGGACCCTAGGGTTGGGAAATTGACACTAAAACCTAAAACAGAGATAGGTAGAATGGCAGAGATAAGGAAGAATGGGACTTAAAATAGGGGAAAGGGAGGAAAGACCTGAGGATAGGAGGGGAGCTACTAGAAGGGGAGGTTCCCTTCCCTTCCCTGATTTAGGAGGCAGTATAGCGCAGTGGGTTAAGGTTCTGAGCTACAGATCTGGAGACCTGGGTTTGAATCCCACAGCCACCTAGGTGCATACTGTGTGATCCTGAGCAAATCACTTAACTTTCTTGTGCTCCCAGGTCGCACCTGGAAACAAACTTCGGCTTAGTGTGCTACTCCTGGTTAAACAATGTTCCCTTCCCAGAAGGGGAGGTTGAAAAACCTGAAAGGCCATGTAGATGAAAGCCTGCAGCCTTGGAAATAAAATCCTGGACCCAGTGACCTTGATGGCAGAGGCAAACTTGGACATTGTCGCTGTTACCAAGACATGGTACACAGGGAATACAGTAGGATATAGACTTACCGGGGAGGGAAAGAGAGAAAAGGCTAGTTTTCAGGAGGTACAAGGAAACACAGAGAGGGGGAAAGACAGGGAACTGTATCTGTAAAAGCAGAGGGAGTCATGGAAAGCAGTCAGGAGCACAAAGGCACAAATGGAGAAAAAATAGCCCAGTCAATTAAGAAAGAAGACAAGGCCTTTTTCAGGTACATTAGTGAAAGAAAGAATGCCAGGGTTGGGATTCTGAGGTTAAAAAGGGAGGGAGAAGGGTGTGGGGGGGACCCAGAAAAAGCAACAATCCTGAACAAATACTTATGTTCAGTATTCACAGGAGAAGGGGAAGGAGAAGGACCACTATTGGGCGATAGGAGCACCAGTGGGAGAGAGTTGGACACCAGCCCCTTGACAGAGGAAAGAGTACTAAAGGAATTCAAGAATCTGAAAGTGGAAAAGGTTATGGGGCTAGATGGAACACATCCCAGAATATTAAAATAAATTAGAGAGGTGCTGGCAACTTCACTAAGCCCTATTCAACAAATCGATAGACACAGAGTGCTTCCAAGGGACTGGAGGATGGCAAATGTAGTCCCTCTCCCCAAAGGTGGGAACAGGAAGGAGGCTGGTAACTAAAGGCCAGTCAGCCTGATCTCGGTGGTGAGGAAAGTAATGGAGTACTGCTAAAGGAATGGATTGTGATATTTCTTGAATCCATTGGAGCACATGATCTGAGGCAGCATGGATTTACAGCAGGAAGATCTTGTCAAACAAATCTGATAGATTTCTTTGACTAGCTGACCAGTGTGGTAGATCAAGAAGGGGCAGTAGATGTGGCCTACCTAGATTTCAGCAAGGCCTTCAACACTGTCCCACATAGAAGACTGATAAATAGGTTGGGCAGCCCGGGTGGTAAACTGGGTCAGAAACTGGTTGAGTGATAGAACATAGAAGGTGTGGTAAATGGCATTCTATCTGAGGAGAGGGGGGTGACCACTGAGGTGCCACAGGGATCCATGCTAGGGCCAGTCTTCTTTAATGTCTTCATAAGTGACATTGCAGAGGAGCTGGAGGGGAAGGTATGCCTCTTTGCAGATGGTACTAAGATCTGCAACAGGGCTCACACTCCAGGGGGGTGAAAAAAATGTGAAAGGACTTAAACATGCTTGAGGAGTGGTTGAGAGTGTGGCAGCTAAGATTCAATGCAAAGAAGTGCAAAATCATACATTTAGAGCACAGAAATCCAAGAGAGGAGTACAAGATGGGGGGAGAGGTACTGACAACCACCAATCAAGAAAGGGAACTGAAGGTAATCATATCTGATGACCTAGATGTAACCAAATAATGTGAGAAGGCTGTGGGAAGAGCCAGTGGGATGCTAGAATGCATAGGGAGAGATATCACCACCAGCAGAAAAAAGGAGGTAGTTATGCCACTGTACAGATCACTAGTAGGACATTATATGGAGTACTGTGTCCAGTTCTGGAGGCTGCAACTCCAGAAGAACATAAATAAAATAGAGAGCCCAGAAAAGGGCAACAAAAATGGTGCAAGACTGCACCAAACGTCATATGAGGAAAGACTAGAGGACCTCAATATGTATTCCCTGGAGGAGTGGTGAGAGAGGGTGAATATGATAGAGACATTCAAGTACCTCAGGGGTATATACAAGGTACAGGAGGGTAGCATCTTTCAAAAAAGGTGTACAAGGACAAGGGGGCATAATATGAGGCTGGGGGAGTAGGCTCATACTAACATACTAATTGCCAGCAGATTTGGCCTTACGGTCTATCGAGTCTGCTCGAACCTCAGATCCCTAGTTGGGTACCGAGGCTCTCCCCTCCCTTCTGTTCCAGAAACCCCTATCATCCATCCCCACCCCCCTGGGCCAGGCCATCATCTGATACATCCGCTTTCTGTGTCTGTCCCACCCTCTCTTGAAGCCCTCCACTGTGGATCTCTGAACCAGCTCGCCAGGCAGCACGTTCCAAGGATCCACCACCCTTTCAGTGAAAAATCTTCTCCTCTCCCCCCCCTCACCTTTCCACCTTCCAACTTCAAACCATGCCCTCTGGTGATACCTCCCTGCTTTAGTCTGAAGATCCCCTCCGTGTTTACCCTATTTATTCCCTTGAGGTACTTGAAGACCTCAATCATGTCCCCCCGTCTCTCCTCTCCTCCAATGAAAACAGGCAGAGCTCCTCAAGTCTGTCCTCATACGTCAAATCCCCTAGTCCTCATATCATCTTAGTTGCCCTCCTCTGTACCCTCTCCAGGAGCTGAATGTCCCTCTTCAAGTGTGGTCTCCAGTACTGTACACAGTACTCAAGGTGTGGTCTAACCAGTCCATTGTACAGCGGCAGAATCACTTCCCTGCTCCTAGAGGTGATCCCTCTTACGATGCATCCCAACATCCTGTTGGCTTTGCTAGTCACTCTCCTGCACTGCTCAGAGTTATTCATACATGCATCCACCATGACCCCTAGGTCTTTTTCCCCTGTTGAGGCTTCCAGTGCCTCCCCTGCCAGGGTGTACCTGTGTTTAGGGTTTCCCCACCCAAGATGTAACACCTTGCACTTGGTGATATTGAAATTTAATTTCCATATGTGAGCCCACCTTTCCAGGGTGTCCAGGTCCCCTTGCAGGGCCAACCTCCCCTCTTCCACCTCAACTACTTCTCCCATCTTGGAGTCGTCAGCGAAGAGACTTATTTCACACCCTATACCCTCCCAGATGTCTGATATGTCTGCATTAAACAGGAACAGACCCAGGACCGAGCCCTGCGGTACCCCACTACTGACCTCACTAGGGTTCGAGAGCTCCCCACCAACCACTACTCTCTGAGTGCATCCAGCTAGCCAGTTTTCAATCCATCTGACCATCAAAAGGCCTACTCCCAACCCAGTCAGTTTCTCCACCAGACCATTGTGGGGGACAGAACCAAACGCCTTGCTGAAGTCCAAGAATAATACATCCACAGGCTTTCCCCTGTCCAGTTCTGATGTTACCCATACATAGAACTTCACAAGATTGGTTTGACATGATCTACCTGGCACAAACCCATGTTGCCAACTATCCAGACCTCCCACCTCCTCCAAGTACACCCCCAATTGTTCCTTTAGTATACTCTCCATTAATTTTCCCACCACCGAGGTCAAACTGATGGGTCTATAGTTACCTGGTACTTCCCTCGACCCCCCCTTTATGGATTGGCACTACATGTGCCTCTCATCAATCCCTAGATCCCCTCCCTGTCTCAAGCGACCTGTTGAAGAGCTCCACCAGGGGTGCAGCCAGTATGTCTGTCAGTTCCCATAGTACTCTCGGATGAATACCATCTGGCCCAGGAGATTTATCTTTCTTTAGGGCCTTAAGGGCTAACCACACCCTTTCGGTGGACATATCATCCGTCCCCTCCACCTTACTGGCCTTTTTATCCTTATCCTGATGTGACACCCTTGGGGTGCCTCTCCCTCCCTCTTGCTCCATTTTTGTTGCTCCCCTGATCCCACTCACTATGGCTTCTATCCCCATCATGCCTTGCTTTGTAGATATCCCATTCCCCTCCCGAGTGAACACAGAGGCGAAGTACTCATTTAATACCTCTGTCTGGTTCTTCGCCTCTTCCACCCACCTTTTTTTTCTGATCTCAATCTGCCGAGATGGCCCTTAGTTTTTCTCCACTCCCCAATATACTGGAAGAACCCCTTTTCCCCTCCCCATATCCCCTGTGCCAGCCGTTGCTCTTTACTGGACTTTGCCCCCTGCACCATCCGGGTGGCTTTTCTAGATGTAAGATGGTATATTTCCTTTTCCCTATCCCCTCTTGTTGTTTTATATTTTTTGTAGGTAGCCTTCTTTTCTCTGACTGCTACCTGAACCTCACTGGACCACCAGCATGGTTTATGTGACCTTGCTCCCTTATGCTTCGCCTTAGCGCAGGTCCTGACTGCCTCATGAAGTCCCCATTTTATGACCTCCCATCTCTTTTCCACATTTGTCATTGTTGTAATCCCCTTCAAGTGATCCTTGAGAATATTTCCCATGCCATAAAGTCTGCCCCCTGAAGTCCACTGCCAGTGTCCTAGATCTCTCCCCCCTCCCACCATGCTTATTTGAAACCAGGCAGTATTGTGGTCACTCCCAGTCAGGGGATCCTCTACGACCAGGTCCCTTACCAGATCCCCATCTACCAGAACCATGTCCAGGACATGCACCTCCCTTGTGGGCTCCATCATGAGCTGTGTTAAGAACACATCCTGGAAGCCGTCCAGCAGTCTCTGCTCCTTGGCCACCTAAGAGGACATGGTTCCCCAGTTTGTACCTGGCATATTAAGGTCCCCCATCAACACCACTTCCTCCCCTTTTGGTCCACACTGGGCAATGATGTTGTCCAGCAAACCATCCTCCAGAACATCACCCATCCAGGGGGGCCTATATACTACACCCAGCTTAACCTTACCTCCTGCCAGTGTTTGTAAGGTGACCCATAAGGCCTCCACATTTCCTTCTGCCTCTTCTACCCTAGCAATTTCTATGTCATCTCTAATGAACATAGCCACTCCACCCCCTCTGCCCTCCTTTCTATCCTTCCTAAGCATAGTGTACCCCCACACATTTAGGTCCCAGTCATGGTTATTGTTGTTACGTTTCCATGATCACCGCTACATCCCCCCTCCCCTGAACAGCATGGCCTGGAACTCTGGCAACTTGTTTCCCAAGCTCCTGGCATTTACTAACACCCCCACCCTTATCCTGATCCCTATGTCAAACCACACCCAGGTTCCTTATCTTCAATCATCCCTCTGTTTCTCCCGAAACCTCCTCCCTAGTCTGTTTCCCTCCCCTTGGGTTTGAAGGCTACTTCCCTCATCTGAGGAGAGGGCTTCTGGTCAGCCCTTCCTTATCCCTCCCCTCACAAGTTTAACCCCACCTTTCTTGAATGTAGTCAGCCACCCCCTGTTTAAGGACTTCTTTCCCTAATGGGACAAGATGAAGCCTGTCCTTGGCATACAGTCCCTTATCCTCCCAAACTCCTTTCCAGTTCCCTAACACCCCCAACCCACTTTCTTCACCCCATTCATGGTCAAGGAGAGGAAGTACCTTTTCGGAGGAAGAGTAGTGGATGCTTGGAACAGCCTCCCTGTGGAGGTGGTGGGGGGAGAAATGGTAGGGATATTCAAGAATACATGGGACAGACATAACAGTACTCTCGAACAGGGAAGAGAGGGTAAGCTGCAGATTAATTAGGGTCTGCGGTATTGAATTATGTAGGGAAAAAGGGCAGACTAGGTGTGCCACATAGTCCTTAGCTGCCGTCACTTTCTATGTTTCTATGTTTGGAAGGGTTCCATCCCTTTGTACACAGTGGTGCCTGCCCCCTTTTTGAAACTCTTGCAAGACTAGGCAGTTTTACTTTCAACAGCAAACCTTTCAAAATGTTTTACATGAATAAACAGAAATAAAACTGCAGGACAATTACTGGTGAGCATTTAAACATATTTAAAATTATAGCCTCTAGTTAAAATTAAAGGAAGGCTATATGCATCGCAAAATCTTCCCCCCCCCCTCCAAACACACACAGCACCAGGAAGAACACAGCATACAATGGTATTACGAAATACCTGAAGTTTTATTCAAAAGTGCAAAGTGCTTCCAGAACTCAGCATAAGGTAGGCTTCAGCTTTGTAGAATGGGAACAATGAGCTGAAAATGGTAATCGTAACCAATGCCTCAGTGCTTCACATAGCATCCAAAATAACAAAACCAGAGCTCTACATAATGGTTCATTACAGGGAGGGAGTGCCAGTTTTGTCATTTTGGACGATAAGTGACGCACTGATCGCCATTACCTTTCGCAGTTCGTTTTTTTCCCATTCTACAAAGCTGAAGCCTACTTTATGCTGAGTTATGCAAGCCCTTTGCACTATGGAATAAAACTTCAGGTTTCAAGGGCACCATTTGTGGGGCAGTTGCCCCCCACCTACATTGCAAGTCATCGTCTTTTTTTTATTTTTTATTTGAATGAAAAAATGCACCCCCCCTCCAATACCTTAGCCGGTCAGCAGGGTCAGATTAAAGGGGGAACAAATAGGGCAAAGGCCCTGGGCCCCCTGCCATAGAGCAGCCCCCCACCACACTGCATCACAATTGTTTTGGTTTCTTCCTCCCCTCTCCCATCTTTGCCTCACTGCCAGTGAGGATATGGCAACGAACAACTTGGCTGAACTGTGCTCAAGTGTGATTTGTTCCCGTACTGCTGTTCTTGGGGCAGCACCCTTTAGCTCCTTCTCCTCCAGCTTACTCTTTTGGCAGATTTCACCCAGTGGCAGCACTACCCCCGGAGCAGCACCCTCGTGCTTTGCCTCCCACCTATCTCTATTGGTAGAGTTCATCCCCTGCCCCCAGGGCAGCAACCTGTAGCTGTTACTTCCCACAAATCTGATTGGTACTGAGGAATGTCTGAGGAATTGAAGGTTTTAAGTGTAGATGAGAATGTTATGGAAATGCTCCCCCCAGCAATGTGCACTGCTTGTCTTTGAATATATTGCCTCCACCATCATATTTCCAAGGGCAGATAGACATTTACAGTTATAGAACCAGTTTTTTTTTTGTTTGTTTTGGGGGGGGATTTCATGGCATATAAACCTGACAAAAAGTTGAACAGAGGGCACTGCAATTGTTCTGGTGTTAGTGCGACCAACTTTATTATCTTTCTTTTTCTGAAGGAGAGATGTGGGAGTAGTATGACTAGACTTGAAAATCCTATAGTACTTCACTGTGCTTCAGTGGCTCAATAGGTTTGTCAGTATACTACAGATCCATGGTTCAAATCCTGGCCAGGGAAAAATGTCCTTTTTCTCAACGATAGATATGGAGTAGTGACTACATTTTGAAATCCTATCTAAATTCATTGTGCTTCTGTGGCTCAGTATGTATGTCAAGATCCAAAAGTCAAGGAATCAAGCCTTGAGCAAGGACATTTTTTTTATGTGTCACTTTATTCTGAGTAAAGACAAAACTTGGGAAAACCAATTAAAACAGTGTATTTTGATGGCTCAAGGTGTATGTCTGTCTGCATTCAAAAGAGCCAGACTTCAAGGGTTCAAACCTTAAACAGTGACATTTTTTTGTGTTTTATGTCAAACTCAGTTGTGAGCATTTAATCATGTAAGTGTCACAAATCATTACCTTTTTTTAATATTGCTAAATTAAGACAGAAGTAAGAGAGAGAATATTTTATTTATAAATTGTAATAAATGGGGCAGTGCCGTGATAGTTGGTTACTGGTGCTGTCCCTGGGGTAGTGCCATGATAGTTGGTTTCTGTTGACTGCCCCTGGGGCACTACTCTTGCTGCCCCTGTGGCAGTGCCTGTGTATTTGATTCCTGTGGGCTGCCCTTGGGGCAGTGTCCTGGCTGCCGCTGGGGCAGCACCTGTGTAATTGGCTACCATGGGCTGCCCCTGGGGCAGTGTCTTCACTGCCCCAGACCAGTGCCTATGTATTTGGTTCCTGTGGGCTGCCCCTGGGGATGTGCCTTGTTAGTCGGTCCCCAGGTCTGCCCCTGGGGCAGTGCCTGTGTAATTGGCTACCGTGGGCCTTCCCTGGGGCAGTGACTCTGTAGTTGGCTCCTACTGGCTGCCTCTGGGCCAGTGTTTGGGTATTTGTTTCTGTGCACTGCCCCAGGGGCAGGCAGCAGGAATGAACTACCCAGGCACTTCCCCGGGGCACCCCATGGGAAAAAAATTACACAGGCACTACTCCAGAGGCAACGAGGACACTGCCACAGGAGCAGCCCATGGGAACCAATTACACAGGCACTGCCCCAGGGGCAGCCCATGGGAACCAATTACACAGGTGCTGCCCAGGGGCAGCAAGAGCACTGCCCCATGTGCAGCCAGCAGAAATCAACCATCTTGGCACTATCTCAGGGGCAGCACCAGTAACCAACCATCATGGCACTGCCTCAGGGGGAGCCAATAGAAAAAAACTACCAAGGCACTGCCCCTGGGGCAGTCCTCAGGAACCAGTTACACAGGCAATGCCCCAGGGGCAGCGAGGACACTGTACCAAGGACAGTGAGGACACAGCCCAAGGGGCAGCCCACGGGAACCAATTACACAAGCGTTGCCCCAGGGGCAGCAAGAGCACTGCCCCAGGGGCAGCCAGCAGAAACCAACCATCATGGCACTGCTCCAGGGACAGCGCTAGTAACCAACTATCATGGCACTGCCCCATTTATTACAATTTATAAATAAAATATATTCTCTCACTTACTTCTGTCTTAATTTAGCAATATTATAAAAAGGTAATGATTTGTGAAACTTATATGATTAAATACTCACAACTGCATTGACACAAAGCACAAAAAAAATGTCTCTGGTTAAGGTCTGAATCCTTGAAGTCTGGCTCTTTTGGATGCAGATAGACATACACCTTGAACCACTTAAACACACTGTTTTCATTAGTTTTCCCAAGTTTTGTCTCTACTCAGAATAAAGTGACACATAAATATCCCTGCTCAAAGCTTGATCCCTTGACTTCTGGATCTTTTGCATGCTGACATGCAGTACATATTCAGCCACAGAAGCACAGTGAATTTAGAAAGGATTTCAAAATGTAGTCACTACTCTATATCTATCCTTCAGAAAAAGGATATTTTTCCCTATCCAAGATTAGAACCCTTGCCCATGGATCTATAGCATGCCAACATACCTATTGAGCCACTGAAGCATGCTAAAATTCCATAGGATTTTCAAGACTAGTCTTACTGATCCATATCTCTCCTTCAGAAAAAGCAAATTAATAAAGTTGTTTACACTAGCATCAGAACAATAAAACCGTCCTCTGAAATGTTAAATTTTTTTGTCAGGTTTATATTGGCAAAGACAACCAGTACACATTGCTGGGCGGGGGGAGCATTTCCATAACATTCTCATCTTCACTTAAAGGAAAACTGCATGTTAAAACAGGAAAATAGATGTATTACTATCAGTTTTGAGTTCTTACTTCATCCCAGTGTTTTGTTTCTGCCTAGCCTGTAAGAGGAGTTTTTTCCAACTTTCCCTGCTTTCTCTGGGTTTTTTATAACCTCTGGGGGCTGCCATTCAGGTTTGTTTTATTGCATCTTGTCCAGGATAGTCTTCTGAGAGTGCCCTTTTGTTTAATGTCTAATAGCCCCTACAGCAGGCCAGTGTCTTGTTACAGTGTCTTGCTTAGCCACAGCAGAGAAAGAACACTGCAGCCAGGATTCACATTGCTAGACTCTGGGTAAGTATGATAAGTTTCCTAAATATTGATACCTTATCCAGCTGTGTTTACCTGCTATCTACTGCAGCCGCATGATTTTGTACTGCCATTGTGGTATCTTTTCTTTGTTTTGCTACTTGCACTGCCATAAAAATCTGCAGTTTGTGCTCCCCACTGGCAAAAGGAATTCTTTCCCAGATTACAGTAGATTGTTTGTGACTTCAGCACCACTGGTTAGTTAAGGTGTTGTTTTCACTTATGAATTTGTGTCTGTATCTGTTGCTGAAGCCACAGTTGTTTTTTTGGCTTCACATCCAGAGTCCCCTCACCCAGAGTGAACATTCCAAAATCTAAATTTGTTTAGAATATTGTTGTTGATCCCCAAAATGCATGCAAAGAGACGTGCAAGCAAAGCTGTTTCTCGCCATGGCACTGCTGCCAGTGGTAAGACTTCTGTGGGCATGGTAGTATGCAGATGCAGAAGTGCATTGCTGATGGGAGGAAAGGTATTTCTCCTGCAATGTTTTTTACAGCGCAATCAGTAGCTTCACTCATAGTTGGAGGAGATGATTTGTCCCAGCCGGTGGTGTTAGTGCAGTTGCTGGTGGTGTTATGAGTATTGCTGCCTCAAGTTCCACTTCTGACCAGTGTACCATGTCAAAAAATATAGTGGAGTGTGAAGCAGTGTGAGTGAGTGGCAGTGTAGATGTCATATTTCCCAGTGACATCCCAGTAACTGAACATGAGGATTCTGATAATCATGTCAACGATAGCATACAATGTGACATTTCTTCCACCGTGGTTCAGGTCATGCATTTTCCATGCAGTGATTCACAGTGTGGTGAGAAAATATCAGGTGATGGTGTTGTTGATGATGATGATGATGAATCTGATGATGATGATGATGTTGCTGTGGTTGCAATATGCAGTCCACATGCCAGCATCCAAGCAGAAGATGTGGATGTGGGTGATGTTGATGAATATGATGATGATGTAATTGACCCCAGTTGGGAACCAGAGAAAAATGAATTTAAGGTGGCTGTGTCTGAGTCTGTTTGCATTACCCCCCCCCCCACCGTAAAAACCTGTGATTTACCAGTTTCAGTTGATGGAGATGATGATGATGATGATGATGACCCAGGAATAATGATATGTAGTCATGGTGGTCAGGTTCAGTCCAAGTGTGTTCTGCCCAAAAAATCACGTAGCACACCCCCCACTTCATGGCTTAAAAGAATGGAGTCCAATAAGCAGCATCAGGGACATGTTAAAAGTAGAGCATCACAGTCCCTTGTTTGGGATTTTTTGTGCAAGATGCAAATGATGAGTCAGTTGCAATCTGCCAAGTTTGCCATGTGCATGTGAGTCGAGGTAAAAAGGGGAGCCAACTGGGTACAGGAGAACAGTATACGCATCTTAAGAAAGGCACATGGCACTGTGGACCCAGCACAAGATGGCAGCTAATACCACAGCGGAGCGTTCACCCTTGTCATCAACCATAATGAGCATGTTATCCCCTTCCATGACTGTTAAATCCAGTAGGAAAGTAAATGTGTGCAGTAGTGATGAAATAAGAGCAGAGGATTACTACAGGCATGATGAGATGGAGGAGCATAATGATTTTGAAATGTTGTCCAGTGCTGGTGAGAGTAGCAGTTTTGGTGGTGGTGAATGCAGTATGTCTAGTGCAAGATTGATGCATCAAACCCAGTTGGTAAATGTGGCAAAATAACTACATTTGTGGGTTTGTTATCATCACCTGTGCAACCGCCGTCATCAAACGCCTACGCTCCACCCCCTGCCATTCGCAGAGTAGCACCATTTGTCATCACACCCCATGTAAAACATTTAAGTCAACCCACATTACAGAGTGGTTTTGTGGATAAGCTGAAGGACCCACCCAGTCATACAGTGTCACATGAACTTAATGCTGCTGTAGCTGAAATGCTGGTAATTAATCTTTTGTCCTTCTCCTTTGTGGAGAATTCTGGATTCCGGCAGTTTGCTGCACGTGCCAGTCCAAAATGGAAAGTCCCATCCAGGACATACTTTTTGACCCGTGCAGTCCCTGAGTTGTAGAGTACTGTGTCCGACTCAATAAGACATGCCCTTCAATATTCCTCTTCTCCATTCATCCATTTAAGTATGGATATGTGAACAAGTTGCAAAACACTGGGGAGTTTATATTTGTGTATAATGGCACACTGGGCACAGGTGCCAGGGGTTGTTTGTGCTGTTGGTAGTGTGAATAATCAGTGCAGTAAGGTGGAGTGTCAAGGTAGCAATCTTCCAGGAATTCGACAGCATGCAATGATTGCTATGCGCAATGTGACCTGTTCACACACTGGTGAAAACATGTTGGATGTGGTACTGACTGAAATTGACAAGTGTCTGAACCCCCTGTCCCTGAGAGCTGGGTTCATAGCAAGTGACAATGGGTCAAATGTGGTGAAATGTATCATGAATGGTGGCGTTTTTCGTGTTCCATGCATGGCCCATTGTTTAAATCTTGTGGTGCAAGAGTTTCTGCAGCACTCGGATGTAAAGGAAATGCTGTCAGTTGCACATCGTATCTGTTCTCACTTTTCATGATCTGCAAAGGCCCATGACCAACCTCGGCAGTTGCAGATGCGAAACAGCCTTTCTCAGCACCGCTTGAAGCTGGAAGTTGTCACCTGATGGAACTCCGCTTTATACATGGCAGAGAGGTTGTATGAACAATATAAAGCCATCTCAGAATATCTTGTGATGCACACTAGCTGTGACAGTTCTGGGGCCTCCATGTCTATGACGATTGAAGAGTGGCACCTCATGGACTCTGTAATAACAATTTTGTGGCCTTTTGAATATGCCACATAGGCAGTGAGTGGTGACTCTGCCTCTATTAGCCAATCAATTCCACTGCTGTGGGTGCTGAGGCAGACAATGGTGAATGTACAGCATGGCCTTGATGTTGCCGGAGACAGTGCTAGCAGTATGTTGCTGAACAACACCGCTGACAGTATTCAACCAGAATCATCACATCTTGAGCATTCAGCGTAGTGACAACTTTGCCATAGCAACAATGCTGGACCCACAATGCAAAAATGGAATTGCCTCAGTACTGGAAGGAGGGCCTGAACAGGTGAAAATTGTCAGTGGGCAACTGGTGCGCTTGGTTCATGGGGCAAAGAAGTTACATGCCAAGGTCAGCAAACCTCAGCAGCATAATCAGGCTGAAGGTGCACCTGGAGGAGTATTAAGCATATCCTGTAAGGGGGGAAGGGGACTGCAGTTCCAGGTGGTCTGTCATCCAAAGTGGTTGATGTCAACCCACTTTGGGAGGCTTTGTCCCAAGTGGGGATTTGTGAAATAAATGATTCGGGAGAACAGGATGATGCATCAACCACTGGATTTAGTGCAGTAGACAGAATGGCTGAGTCATATTTGTCTAAAAACAGGCAACTGTCAATAACTGATGATCCTCTTTTATACTGAAGTGGAAAGGGCAGTGAATGGCCAGAGCTGACTGCAGTGGCACTGAAGTACCTCACATGCCCACCCTCCAGTGTAAGTGTCGAGAGGGTATTCAGCACAGCAGGTGCAATAGTTAGGGATCGTCGGAGAAACCTCTCTCCTGCAAATGTTAATTTGCTAACATTCATAAAAATGAATGAGAGGCACATACCAGCACAGACTGCAACCTCAGTATTCGTACTCCAGCCTAGTCATGATTTGGGTGAAGTAGAAATGGACCATCCTGGTGGCACTGGCAGTGGAAGTATGAAACGACCTACCACTGACATAGATGATGACACAATGGAGAAAGAATTTCCCAGTGGTCAGACTTCAGACATAGATGACTGTAAGGGCAGCTTTCTTTCTGAGGATGATGATGAGGTTAATGTTGGCAGGTTTTAACTGAAGTTGTTAAAAGGCGGTGACATTTGCTGTATGATACATGTTTTCTCTTTCATGACTTTGTGTGCCCCTCCGGACTACCACCACCAGGACTGCTGTTAACCACTGCCACCACAGGGAATGACTTTGAGTGCCCCCCGGACCAACACCACCAAGACCGCAGTTAACCACTACCACCACAGGGAATGAATTTGTGTACCCCGGACCACCACCACCAGGACCGCTGTTAGCCACTGTCACCACAGGGAATGACTTAGTGTGCCCCCCCGGAACACCACCACCAGGACTGCTGTTAGCCACTGCCACCACAGAGAATGACTTTGTTTGCCCCCCCGGGCCACCACCACCACTGTTAGCCACTGCCACCACCACCAGATGGAAGAAGATGTCACAGGGAATGTCATCATGTGCCGCAGCTATGACCACCAGCACCCCCTACCAGTGTCATTCTGGCAATGTCTTCCCATTACATTGACCATGCCAAGGCAGAGGGAGTCAAAGAGGAGACTGCATCCATCAGCCACAGGCACAAGGCTTCTTAATATTAAAACTATAAAGTGAGTATGTGTACTAATGCTTTTTATGCTATTCAACTTCCTTTAGCTGTGTGTTTTGTTTTCTATTGCTTTTCTGAGCTGCAATAGTCAAACACATATGGTAAACTTATTTTGTTTTTTTACAGGTTAACAAAAAATGACTCTCCTTTGCTGAAAGTCAGTATCAATGGTACTGCAGCAGTACTGTACACAGGAACCTATGGAATATCCATTTCAAATCCATACTGGAAAGTATATATATATATATATATATATATATTTTTTTTTTTATTTCATCTGTTCATTTTTTTTTTAAAAGAATGCAACAAATCTGACCGAGAAGGATTCATAAACTAGGTGATGTGTACGTCGCAAAAACTATTCCTGCAAGATATCATGCACTGTATTCCAAATTTGCAGCTGTGTAGCCATGACAGTGTTGAAAAAGTTGGACACAGGTTGTGTTACTTGACAAGGTGTGGTTTTGAAATGTAACTTGAGTTGAGATTGAGAACCAGGGACACTGGCACAGCATATTTGTTACACAGCCTGGTACTAAATTAAGCTGTGATTGCTCTGCTGATTGTAGTGTGACAGCTTACTATCTGTATTAATAATCCAGATACCTGTGGAACAGCCACAGCTTAAACATAATGGCCCAGATATTCAAACTGTGCCCAAAAAGTGTGCAACAGCAGGAGCACGCACAAGTCCACTGCACCCATGCGCATGAAGCGCGATATTCAAAAACTGCGCAGGTCAAGATGCGCCCGGGGCACATGACTGAATATTGTGCCACCTGCACCATAGCGCAACCAGGGATGTGCAGTTGCACATTTCAGATGCGCCATAGCTCAACCAGGGATGCTCAGTGGAGCAATCTAGATGCGCCATACTGCAACCAGGGATGCCCCGTGGAGCAGGGTAGCAATGCAACAGCACAACCAGGGATGCACAGGGACAGGATGCAGGGGTCCCCCACCTATACCACAGATGGACAGAGGAGCACACAGCAGAACAGACATCGCCCCCCACACCCCTTGCACTGCACAACCGGTGGAGAGCTGGAATGACCACCGGCCCATGGATACCAGCAACCAACCCACAGCCGGGGCATGGTGCCCCAGCACACCCCCTGGCAAGCCGTGAATGGCACACAATGAGGGCTGACCGCCCCATGCCACACCATCCCACCAATGCAGAGCACACCCTGCACCATGATCCCCATACACCCTGCTCAGGAGTAGCTCCCAACAGTGCAGGACATCCCATGCATGCCACCATGCCCACTGTGAGAATGCAACCCTGTGCACCATGGAGCCATGCAAGGCAGTCCCACCATGTGCACCTGCAGTGGGCGGCAGCAGACAGCGATGCAACAACTGCATACACAGTGCCACCCTGAATTTCCCCCCGAGGTACAACTGAGAGACCGACCATGCGTTGGCACACGAGGTACCCCACATGCGACAGGACATGCCCCGGACCCCACCAACAGCGGTACAGCACCCTGCACACCCTCCCAAGGACACATCCCATCCCAGCACTGGCCACAACAGCCAGCACAGACACACACAGTGTAGCATGGAAGCATGCGCCACACAGGATGCAACACAGTGCATGATAGAAACTTTCAAGTACCTCAAGGGAATCAACAAAGTCCAAAAGGGTAGCATCTTTCAGAAAAAGAGATGTGCAAGAACAAGGGGCCACAATTTAAATATAGAGGGGGGACGGCTCAGAGGTAATGAGAGGAAGTATTTTTTCACAGAGAGGGTTGTGGATGCATGGAACAGCATCCCTGAGGAGGTCGTGGAGTCAAGAACAGAGGGGGAATTTAAGAATGCACGGGACAGACATAAGGCAGTCCTAATGGGGGGTAGGAGGAAGTAAGCTGTTGGTTAACTAGGATCTGCAGCTTATCTGTTAGGTAGGAAAATGGGCAGACTAGGTGGGCCAAGCGGTCCTTATCTGCCATCAAATTTTATGTTTCTATGGACAAACACCCACCCATACCCAAGGGCACACCAACACAGGGACACAGTAGCGGGTCAACCAAGCCACTGGCATGTGACCACGGCAGCCATGTACACAAGGCCAGCACCCCTACATGGCACAGATGTGCCAGCCACCCTGCGCAGGCACCATGCAGCTGTATGCTACCAGCATGTGGCCGGAGCACAAGTGACAGACAGTGGAGCACATCCCCTGCAACAGACACAAGTGACAGCATGGAGGGGGACAACAACAGTGGAGGCCACAGTGCCACTGGAGGCAGACGTGCACCATACTGGTGATGGGAGGCAATCTGGCATTGTGCCGGGTACAGTGGTTGTCCAGCATGGACAGCCACCACTGACATGCCTGCAGACCGTGCATATCACAGACATGCAAGGGAGTCAGCTGCACAGGCCATGGATGGTTTAACAGGGGTGCCATGCACACAGTGCATGCACCGTGGACCACTGCACACAGGCATCCAGTACACAGACAGCAACACACAAACCACAGACAGTGACCGATCCCTCCGCCCACACCATAGGCGGTTCCCTTCTGAACACACACACACACGCCCATGCTTGCACCACCCCTGATGCCATGCACACCACTGCAGCTGAGCACCTGTAGCCCACTGCAAATCAGAGACCACCACAGTTGTTATAACAAAATGTATGTATTACAAAATAACAACTCTCAAACATATGTACAAATATAAACAAGGGTGGGGGAAAAGAGCCACAAACCAGGTGGGGGTGGGCATGGGACAGGGGCGTACAAATGGGAGAGGGAAGAAGGGGTGTGAGGGTGGGTCAAGGGGGGTATGGGTGTCAAGGGGTCATGGAGGACCTATTCTGTGTCCCACTCTCCGCTCCTGTGGCACCTCCGGGTTCTTCTCCTCCGGACCCCGTGCCACTCCATGCACTCCAACACTGCCAGGGATGCCTGTGCCAGTCGCAGAAGCTCTTGTATGCCCTGTTCCAGGGCCATCCAGTGTTGTCCACCTAGGACAAGGGAGCAGAGTCAACACGTGTGACTGTCCAGCCCCCTGCAGCCCACCCATTGTGCATGGTATACAGCCATGTGCCATGCCCCTGTGATGGTGTGCGACCACCCACAGTGACCACATCCACAAGACCTGCCTACCCAGGCACCCACAGCCATGCGGACCACTGCACACACCAACCGCCCATGTCCTGCACAGCACCACCGTGGCCGTACAGTGACATGGCTCTGCGGTGTGAAGGCAGTGGCACAGCCATGTACCCGGTGCACACATGGACCACCATTGATGCACTCCCAGACATGCAGTGCCACTGGACAGTGCTAACTATAACAAGCTGCGTGCATGGCAGTGGTGTCAATGGATGGTGGCCATGCCCTGCTGCCCGCCCTGTTACACAACAACAATAGTAATCATGGATGTAAGGCACTCACCATCATCATCAGGCTGGTCCCTGCACTTCTGTGGTCCTGCATCCCTCCCAGCCTGCTGGTCCTCCTGGTGGCGCCTCCTCTCTCTCACCCGCTGGCGCTCCTCTGGCCCTGAGGTGCAAACATGGAGAGAGGAACATCACTACAATCCAGTAGAAAAGTCCCCCCACCCCCATGTGTGTGCAATCCCACATATCCATACCCATCCACCCCCCACCCCGATACCACCACCACGGCCAACACTGGACGGCTCCCCCATGTGCCGGACACATGCAACCGTGATACCCATATGGACGTTAACAGTGTATGGATGTGGCACCTACCTGGCCATGGAACTGTGCCCCTCCTGGCACATCCCTGCAGGTGGGCAAGCCTTTCTGGGTCCCTGCGCTGGAGGTCCCTGTACTGGTGGTGACACTGCTCAGCCATGTGCCCAATTCCCGTGGCCTCCTCCAGTGCCATTGCCACCTCCTCCCATACTGCACTCATAGCCCTGTCCAGGGGTGCATCACCATACAGTGCCCCAGCATGGGGCTCTACAATGACTACCAAATTGGCCAACTCAACTTGGCTCCACACAGTAGCCCTCCTCCGTGCCATCTCTACAGCTAGTTGGAGTCAAAATGGCACTCAGCACCGCGGTCTGCCACGTGCAGATGCTGCGCGGTACAGTGCTGCCATTCCCTATCGTGCTGTCACTGAACAGCGCGATAGTGGTGCACCCATGCAGATGCATGGTGCCTAGGGGGCAAAGGTTGGTCACAGGGTCAAGGGTCTCTCGCGCATGGACAGCTACAACGTGATTGGAACTCAATGCGTGTAGCACGATTGGGCACCTGTGTGCCACCTCCTGCAGTGGCCTATCGCGCTGTGGCCCCAGTGCACCTACGGTGCCCCAGTGCCATATATGTGATCAGTGCAGTAGCGCCATTGGCACAATGGTGGCCATGCCCTGCATTGCCTCCCGCACACAGCACGTCAGCAGTGTGGCAGGCATCTACGTCATCACCCCGGGCATGTGCAGTTCAGTGTGCACTGCGCATGTCACAGAAATGCACCCTTGCCTGAGCATGTTCAACACAATTGTGCAAAGCGCAACAGCTCGATATTCAGCCGGCATATGCAAATCAGCTAATCAGCCATTCAATGGTGCAGACACCGCATTTGCATCCACTTAAAAATGCGCCTCGCCTCATTTGCATGCGTTGCGCTATAAAAATGCGACATTGGGCTGCACTGGCCATAGTCGGTTACTGCAGTCTATTGTGGTGAGTTGCATGCTGTTTGGGAGTGTAGACTGTGGTGTGTGGGACATGCATGGGACTGCACAGTCACAGGTAACACCTGTCATTCCCACAGAATAAAAAATGAGCGATTGTGAGGTGGAGGAAGAGGAACAGAGATGTGGGAGGAAGAGGAGGCCTAACTTCACCAAGGCAGAAACAGATACCCTGTTTGAGGCCTACCTCGACCAGGAGCCACTGCTCAATGGACACCGGGGAACACCACAGGCCCATGCTGCTGCATGGAAGAGGTGACGCATCCCATCGACCTGCATGGCAGCCACCAGTGGTCCATGCAGGAGTGCAAAAAGAAGATGGGCACGGACAGGCAGAGGATTAAGGAGATGGTGGCTGCCATCGGGGCATCATGGTCTGCGACCGTTGGGGGACAGCCGGACATGCAACGCCTGGCTCCACAAGAAGAGCGGGTTGCTGGCAGCATGCAGCATTGTGCCATCGAGGGTGTTCCGGGTGGTGGATTCCAGACGTGTGGTAGCCTGTCACTGCATGGTAGGTCCTGGTCTGTCAATGGGGGGGACAGGGTAGGGCAGATACATTAATGCTACTGTGTTCCCTTACAGCTCCTGAGCATCTACATGGGTCAGCGGTGGTGGACTTGTCCACTGAGTGTGGTAGTATGGAGATAGACGAGGGCCCGTTCACTTCCACAGGCATACGAGGGTCAGGGTGACAGTGGGCCCACCTGGATATCCGGACTGATGTTGGTGGAGCAGGTGCAGAGGAGGCCCTGCCCGTGTCCCAGCATGCCAGTGTCCCAGCATGCCAGCATGCTGAGACTCGGGCTCATGCCGGATTTGTCACTGATGATGATGGCGCTTACTTCATGGACAGTGATACGTGTGGGCCGCAGGATGGCCACACAGCAGGTGACATCACAGGCATGGACGTGGGTGGTGCCGCTGTGGAGGTCTGCGTGACATCACAGTCCCAGCCTGTGCCTGTCTGCACCAGTGGGGCAGCACTGGTGTGTGTCCAGGACAGTGGGGCTGTTGTGGCCACTGTGGCAGCACCATTGAGCCCTGGAGAGCAGCAGCCGGAGGGGCAGTGTCAGCAGTTGGCCAATGGCCATGGGGGTACAGTGTCAGGGGGCAGCATCAGTGCACTGCCTGTGGACATGCCCAGGCCTGTCCCTGCTGTGCGGCGCCCACCCTCAATGGGCGCTGACCATCAGGGCCATAAACACCATGTGGGACAGCATGCCGATCAGGCAGATGACCTCTTAGATGAGCACACCTGCATACTCCAAGCATCAGTCGATCAGCAGGTGTGGCTTGTGATGGCGGTGGATGCGCTCAGTGTGGCTCTGCACCAGGCAGAGGAGCAGCGCAGCAGAGACACCACTATGCTCCTGGCAGGGATGGACCTGATGCGGGAGGATGTGACTGCTGCCATTGACAGGCAGACACAGGCAATCACAGCTGTCATGGCCACAATGGGCACACAGTTATTTGCCCATGCATCACAGACACCGTGCAGTGCAATGTCCACCCCCCGTTCCCGGCATCATGCAACACCCTCCTTGTCGACACTGGGTTAATCTGTGGGCATCCCGAGCACGCCTGGCGCAGGCATGTTCGGTGTGCTGCAGATCCCTGTGCGAGCACAGTCGCGTTCATGCAGTGGAACTCCTGGGGGACCGTCAGTGCCATCCCATGAGGCCATTGGTCAGCCTGTCACTGCTGGTGGGTCTTGGTGGGGCTGCCCATGCATCCATGGTGGCTGTGGCACTGTGGCGCGTGACTGACCTGTCTCCCAGCATGGCTACTATCTGATGCTGCCCTGTGTGCATTGTGTTGTTCAACGTGCAATGTACGGGTGGGGTACCCGTCCCTGCATGCACACACACGTTCCATCTGCACACCATCCCGGCTGCTGTCTGCTGTGGCATGTGCATGATGATGCCTGCGTTGCACTGTCCACCACTGTGCAATGGTGCCCAGAGTCTGACACATGCACAATGACAGGCACTGAGCGTGGTGATCTGTGGACATGTGTGTGTGTCTAGGGGTGGCGGTTGGGGTCAGCATGCCTCCTACCCTTTGTGCATGTCTTGTGAGGTGTGTGCGTGTGTGTGTGTGTGTGTGTGTGTGTGTGTGACTGCATGCCATGTTAGACCTTGGCCATCCCTGACAGCATGTGCGGTTCCATGCTCGGCCAATTCTCTTAACGACATGCACCCCTGGGGTTTGTCCATGCCTGTTTGTGGGTTGTGCCTTTGCCACTGGTGGTTGCACATGGCCCCATGACTTACCTGGGTTGGTTGAAGAGCTCCTCTGTGATGGTGTCCTGGTGCAACTGTGCCATCTGGATCAGTCTGGGGTCTCTTCGACCAAGGGGGGGCTGCCCATCACCATCTTCACCAGCATCCTCATCGTCCCCATCGCTGTCCCCCTCTTCGACCTGTACAGCTATCCCACAGTCATTGACCATGTTGTGTAGGATGCAACAGGCCAGGAATAGCCCATAGGCCTTTGAGGGGCTGTACTGTAGGGCACTGCCAGACGTGTCCAGGCAACGGAAACGTGCCTTCAGCATCCCGAACACCCGCTCGATGACATTGCTTGTGGTGGCATGTGCCTCATTGTAACATTGCTGAAATGGGGTTGTGGGACACCGGTATGGTGTAAGCAGCCAGGTACGGAGTGGGTATCTACTGTCACCTGTGCGTAGAGGGTGGCTGTTAGTTTGGTGATCAGCGTCGCCCTGCCTTGGGCCATCTAGGCCAATACCCATGTCACCTCTGACTATGCCCCTCCCAAGCTCCATGTCTTCCTGCGTGCTTTGCATACTCACCCACTAGGTGGCCAGTGGGGATGTCCCCACTCTCGAACCTGTGGCACAGTGTGGACTGGTGCCAGATGAAGGCATCATGTGCTCCCCCAAGGTGCATGGCACAGACATTGATTATGTGCCCCCTGGCATCACACACCACCTGGCAGTTGATGCTTGCATACCCCTTCCGATTCAAGTATGTGGCCCCTTTGGGGCCAGGTAGTCTTCGGATGGCCACATGGGTGCAGTCTATTGCCCTGAGCATGCCAGGCATACATGCTACCCTGTGGAACTCCTGTATGTTTGCTGTGTGCTCCACCGGGTGTGCTGGGAAAACGGATATACTCCACAACATGTGGCAGCAGTGCGCTGAGGAATTGGGTGAGAAGGCGTGACGCGGCTGACTGGGTTATGCCTGTCATGTCCCCTGTTGGTCTCTGGAAGGTACCCGTGGTGAGCAGGCACAAGCAAGCTGTCACTTTGGTCTCCACTGACAGATCATGCTCCGTCGTGTGGGTGCCTGCATCACATCACTGCACAGCTCACAGAGCCACCTCAGAATCATCCGGTTCATGCGGTACCGGCCCACGATCTCAGTATCAGTGTACAGCTCAAAGCTGGTGCGTGCTCGGTGCTGCCTGTTGGGAGCATACCACCAATGGTCCCTTCTACAGCTGTGCCCCCCTGCTGCCTGCCTTCTGACCCCCCTAATAACTGCCTCCATCTGGATGGTTGCACTGGCCATGTCCCTGGCTTGTGTTAACCACCCCAACAGCTGTTTCTGTGTTCCCCCCCACTGTCCTTGCTGCTACTCCCCCTACACCAGGAACACCTCCCTGTAGTGGCCTCAATGCTGTGTGGCACTTCCCCCTTTTGGCCTGCATTGTGGCAGAGGCTCCCCACACCTTCCCTGTTCCTGGGGGTTCCAGGTGCTCTGTTTCTCTCCTGCCCGGTTCTGCTCCCAGTGTTTGGTGCCTGCGTGGCTGCCTGTGGTTCAGCAACACGTGCCTTCCCTGTAGCATTCTTGCACCTCTCTCTCGTTCCTTTTTTATTTTGGCTCATTTGGCTCATTTCCACTATCGCACAACTTCCACTTGTTCCCCTACTATGCATGGTGCATGTTATTGAATATCACACTGCGCCATTTATGCATGGTTCCTCCCCCTTCAGTTGCACATGCATTCATTATCATTGCACTCTTGCGCATTGTGATTTGGGGGGCGCATCTGCCTCTCGCTGAATATCACAGAATGGTGCATTTTCGGACTTGCACTGGTGCAACCCTTTTGAATATCTGGGCCAATGTGTTACTGCTGCAATCAAGTTGCAATAAGTCCTTCATTTCTTTTTTTAGGAAACTTCCAGATGCTTTGTTGTGGCACACTTGCCTTATCCAAAGAAGTTCTTCAACATCAGGCCCCCCCAATTCAATCGATGACCATGACCATCATTACCAACCAGACTCGAGAAAGATGCAGATGGAATCTGTGAAGAAATAACCAAATAAGAAACCATTAATGAGACCTACCTGCAAATATGCTTCCCCCCCCCAAAAAAAAATTGCCGTCATTGGCTTGAGAGTTATCCATTTCTAATTTCAATGCAAAAAGTGGAATGTGCACACCAACAGTATCTGTGATCTGTGATACAAAACAATACAATGAGTACATGTCTATATATGTCAACCCCCCACATGCAAAATACAAAAATATATTTATATAAGCTACTATTAGTGTACAGACAAAGGGCACCCTTCCATCCAGTTCAGGTGATCGCATCGCGTTGGTGGGAATTGCAGCACACTTTGGACCAGCAACAGTTTGCTCATGGTAATCATTTCTGATGGGACTTTGCATGTGGTGTAACACTCCCATTTCACTTCATTGGCACTTATCAATTTTCCGGACTCAAGACAGATGCATTGTGGGGATGCAGAAAAAATCTGGGGACTCTGTGTCACCACTGCACACATGAGTGACTGTGCAATAAATTTTGGGGGACTTTGCACATGGTGTAATGCTCCCATTTCACTTCTTTAGCACTTGGCAATTTTCTGGTCATAAGACAAGTGCATTTTGTGGATGCAGAAAAAATCTGGGGACTCTGTGTGACCACTGCACGCATGAGTGGCTGGGCAATAAATTCTGAGGGACTTTGCATGTGGTGTAACGTTCCCATTTCACTTCATTAGCACTTGTCAATTTTCTGGACACAAGACAGATGCATTTTATGTGTTGTGATTGTCAGCACATGTCATACTTAAATTACAAATTAAAGCAGCATTGCAACAATGTGGTGACAATTTTGACCTATACATTTTTATGCAATTTTACAGTGCCAGCCACTAGTTACCTCATGACTTGTATGATACCCTTCTTTTCACAATTTGTGTCTGCTTTACTATTTTTTCTCATGTCTGAAAAAAAAAGGAGCACACCTTTTAATATTGTTCTGACCAGGTTTTTATCATTATTTGCAGCTGTTTTTGAATAAATATTGTTCTGTGAGGTCATAAAACACTGCCTGCTGCATATCTGTTAATTTTACAACAGAAGTGATATATAACCGATGGAGAAAAGCAGCGGAAAATACTGACAAAAACCTGGTCCGCACCGTATTAAAAGGAGTGCTCCTTTTATTATTTCAGACATGAAAAAAAGCAGTAAAGCAGACTCAAATATTGGAAATAATAGTATCATAGAAGTCAGGATGTAAGTAAAGTGGCAATGTAAAATAGCATTAAAAAGTATAGGTCGAAATTTTCAACAGATTGTTGCTCTGCTGCTTTAAAGAGATTCAAGAAGTTACATAGTTATTATGGTATTGCACCCAGTATATGGGTGCCTTACCTCAAGGGGAATCTTTCTTGCTCCACATGTCCTTAGTGCAATGCTTCTCTGGCAAAAATTCTTGTAATTTCATTAAAACAGGTCACAGAAGACCTCCTGTTCTGAAAAGCCACCCAGGTTCGCCCCCCACGCTCAGAAATGTTATGCCGTGATGCCAGGGACAGCGCGGGGGTGCACTCCATCATACTGAATGGCTGGCAGCATTCCAAATGTTTCTTTATGTTATAATGGTCAGTTTGTGGTGGAACGTGGGCACGCTTCCACTAACAAGGCTCTTGTTAGTTGAAACGTGCCCGTGTTTCACTACAAACTGACCATTATAACATAAAGAAACATTCAGAAAGCTGCTGGCCATTCAGTTTAATGGAGTGCATCCCCATGCTCTCCCTGGCATCACGTCATATCGTTGCTGAGCGCTGTGGGGGCAGAACTTGGGAGGCTATTCAGAATGGGAATTCCTCCATGACCCACTTTAATGAAATTATGGATGTTTTTGCCAGAAAAGTATTGCACTATGTAAGGACATGTGGAGCAAGAAAGATTCCCATGGAAGTAAGGCACCGATATATTGGGTGCAATGCTGTAACTTGGTGAATCTCTTTAATGTCTATTTCAAAAATAAAATATTTATGGAGCCTCAGTAATGTTGACTTTGTGTCAGAACTTATGATTTTAAGTGTTTCGCAAAAAGCATGACTGAGCAGTGCAAGTATGTTGTGCTAAACTGTATGTGTGCCGTCAGTGTAATTTCCCTGTGTGTGCATACATTGTCCAGCTTTGTGCAAACATATATATGGTGTGACTTGTTGCAGTATCTCAGGAATAAAGATAAGACAGAATACATGACATATATTTTATTTGTACCATCAGCACCAGCGAAGAAAGTAATATGATATTTTTTCAGAGGTATCGGGTCACTGTGCACCTCAGTCACTCTCAGAGCACACATGACTTGGAGGAGATCATAGCACAAAAAACACATGCTCTCCTAAAAGTCATGTGTGCAGTATGTGACTAAGGTGCACTCTGGCCAGACACCTCTGAAAAAGTATCGTATCACTTAGTCCACTGATGATGATGGTGACAATAAAATATACGTTATTCTGCTCGCTATTCTTTATACCATAAACACTACAAGTCAGCAATATATCTTTCCAAGAAGCTGCACAATGTCTGATGTCACACACTCACACACACACACACACATGAAACAACACTGACTGCACACATGCAATTTAGCACATCATACTTGCACTGCTCACACCAGCTATTCCACAACCATGCCACAACAGAAAGTAAACATTACTGAGGCACTGGATTATAACAACAGGGCAATAGGAGCACAAGTGACTGTCTGTTATTAAACATAAAAAAAAAATTACAATACACTACAGCAGTGGAGGGGGAGGTGTCCAGAAAAAATAAGTTAATGGGAGATCTCATGGTGTTGCAGCAGCAGATGGAGCACTGACACAATCTGCAGCTGGTGTTGCTCGATCTGCTCCACCTGCTGCTGCACAACACCCTCCCTCTCATTGTTTTCCTCTAGTGCCACCCACAGCAGTGCAATGTCTGCCTGTGTTGCAGACACTGTGGTGGGGTCCACTGCTGGGGGAGAAGCCAGGTAGAGGTGGTGGTTGTGAGGGTGGTGCTGGTGGCTTTGGTGGTGGTGGTGGAGCAGCTGCTGCTGTTGCCCTCCTCCTGCTGCTGTGGTGAGGCAAAATACCTCCAGCACCCTCTGCTACTGCCACAGAAGGGTCAGCAGATGGAGACCTGGCTCGTTCCATGGCAGTCTGCCACTCCACCTTGTGGTGGTGTATCATATGTGTGTGCTGGCCACCAGTCCCCAAATATGTCCCCCGGGGGCCACGGTGCACCAGCACGCCACATAACCAACAAACCACAATGGTGCTGTCCCTCCCACACAGTTAAAAAACTGCCAGACTTGGGAGCTGCGGGGGGGACCAGGCACAGGAGGGGCAGATGTACTGCCGGCAGCACTGTCACGTATCTGGGGCTCCACCTGCAGCTGTATAGGTAGTGGAGGGGATGCTGCTGGAGCCCCTGCAGATGCTACTGGTGATGGTGGGGGAGTTGGAGGATGTGCCACTGGTGGCCCTGCTGGTGCTGCTGCTTCCGGATGGGGAGAGGCAAGACCAAACAGTCAGGAGCGGTCCAACATGCAACCTCCCCCAAGCATGTGCACTCCCCTCTGCCCATGCCCACGGGCCACAGACTCTCCCGGGTCCATCGCACACAACCCACTAATTCCCATTCCAACTGACGCCTCCCACAAAGAAAGATTGCTTCACACACACTCACAGTCTCACATACACACACACATATGCTCACACACAGTCACACACACACACACACACACACACAAACAAAGCTTATAAAACAAACAAATCATTCACAAAAAAGAACTGAAAAAACACTACAAAAAAACTAAAGATTTAGATTTTAAAAAAGCTGTTTGTTTTTAGGCTATTCACAAGATATGAACAAATGTAACACCCCAAACTCTCCTCTACACACAAAACGCTTCCTCAGTCTACCACTGCAAAGGTGAAAGTGAAACTATCTTCTTGTATGACTCACTTCCTTCCTGCCTGGCTAAAGCATGTGACAAACAGTACTGTAAAGCCATGTGATGTGTGGGGGGCTGCCTATATTGTTGTCACTTCGCCTTGCTTCGCATTAAGGCAGAATGACAACGTGAAGTCATAATGACAAGGCGAAGTGAGCACTTTCCAATGGCCACTTTGCATAGCGTTATGTTATCGTGAAGTGGCCACTTCACGACCACTTCACCAGCAGATTTTAAATTCGCTGCATCTCTATATCTCACTCAGCTAAGTTTACCATCAGCAATATGATGGCATTTATTCATAATTCAAATGCTGATCAAAATTCATACAGTGAGGACAGTTCCCCACAGTGTGACCATTATCCCTTATAGATTTGAGCCGAGACAAAGTGCTGCCATTAACAGCCAATCAGGACCATCCAAAATTGTCATAGATGTGCCTGTCAGCAATAGGCACAGTGGGAAACCCACCAGGTTTAGATCAGGTAGTTATGCAGAGCAAGTTTTATGACATTGACAATCTCGCCATACACTGTGTCATTCCCTAATATTAGTAGTTAAATAAATTGCTAAAAATATGTCACTGTTATTTTTATCTACGATTTTACTATTATTTATATATGTTCAAAACATGGTTTGGCATTTATAATTTTATCCTCTATATGCAATGCACTTCTCCTCCCTATCTGACCCACCTCCCTCCCTCTTTTTCACTCTCATCCCTCTTTTCTTGTTCCTAACTCTATAACTCACTAGTATCTACCCATTGGACTACTTTCTTTCCCTTATTTAGCACTAAATGTTCAATCTGTTTCAAGTTTTTCTTCCTTAAAGCTCATGATAATGTAGTTTTCTGGTGTGTACTGTTGCTCTCTCATTTTTATTTATTTTTTACTACCCACATTAGTACTACATTTGCTAAACTGCTCTGTATAGTACTGTCAACTATGTTTGTAATTGCTTTGAAATGTTACCCTGTATTGTTGTACTGTACCCTCCCGGGTCGTGCCTGAAAATAGTCATTGCTATGGCTAGTGCACCTACCTGGTTAACAAAAACTAAATAAATAAATAAGAACTGTCATTTTTCCTCCAATCAGTCACTGCCATGCTCAAGCAGTTTCATTGCAGCGGTCTATTATTACAGTATCTATGACTTTTGTCTATCTGACTTTCACTGATGGTGCCCCTTTTTTGGCAATGCTCCTATTGTGTACAATATACTTGTAGCAAGTGAGCATGCTTTTCATCAGTGCGCAAAATTAGCTTTCCCGTTTCATTCTTTTTTTCTCTGTTCCAAATGTATTACAACAAACTGCACATGCTTTATTCAGATAACTAGTCAGTGTCACACTGGTTGGATGTAATGTATTTTACTTTTTGGTGGCGTGTGTGTTTGGGATGGGGAGTTGCTCTGCTTGATATTTGCACAGTTAGATATGAGTTGCATATACCTGTAAACTATCCAGTGTTATCTGATGATGACCTTTCTTTATTTGCAAAATTCTCAATATGTACAATGTATTTGAGTATTTATAATAACGGATATGCTGAGAAAAAAACCTCAGAACAAAACTGAGAAGCTGTCACAAATATTGATTATATTATTTTAAGGGATTTGCTATGTCCCTGTATAGATACAGTGAGAAATATATATATTTTTTTCTAAAATCACATAATACAACACTCTGTAGTGAAGGGGTCAACACCAGGAAGAACACAACATGTAACGGTCTTATCAAAAGCCTGAAGTTTTATTCACTTGTGCAAAGGACTTGGATAACTTGGCATAAGGTAGGGTTCATCTTTGTAGAATGGGAAAAAATGAACGGCAAATGGTCATGGCAACCAATGTGTCACTTAGCATCCAAAATAACAAAACCAACACTCCCTGCAGTGAACCGTAAAGGGGAGCTCTGGTTTTGTTATTTTGGATGCTATGTGAAGCATTGAAGCATTGGTTACAATTACCATTTTCAGCTCATTGTTCCCATTCTACAAAGCTGAAGTCTACCTTATGCTGAGCTTTGGAAGCACTTTGCACTTTTGAATTAAACTTCAAGTATTTCATAATACCATTCTATGCTGTGTTCTTCCTGGTGCTGTGTGTGTGTGCGTTTTCTTTTGGGGGGGATGGAATTTTGCAGTGCATATAACCTTGTTTTAATTTTAACTAGAGGCTATAATTTTAAATATATTTAAATTCTCACCAGTAATTATCTTGCAGAGTTTTATTTATGTTTATTTATGTAAAACAGGTTTGCTGTCGAAAGTAAAACTGCCTTGCCTAGTCTTGCAAGAGTTATAAGAAACAGTCAGGCACCACTATGTACAAAGGGATGGAACTCCTCCAAGGCCCAGTCACAGACACTATGCCTCCCCAGATTAGTGCCTGTAAAAGCCAGGCATTGTGATAAGATGCAGATCTATATCATGGGCACAGCCACTATGTAGTTGACATTCAATATGAAAGTCTAACATTGTTAATGACAAATATTAATTTAAATGGATATGTTTAAATTTAATATAGACAATTAGTGATGGGATCATTTGCTTCTTGTCTGAAGTGGTGGAAAAAAGTGTAACAGATTATCATTTGATGGTTCTGTGTCCCAGCTTCTTTCAAGAAGTAGCTGGTGCTCTGTAATTAATTTGAATATAACCATAAGAACAAAAAGGGAAAAACACAGTTCATGGCCAGCTTGTAGTATAATACGCATACAAAGCAATTGTGCATGAGGCAGGAGTCATTGAGGCACAGTTCTCACAGCAAGAATAAACAAACTCTGGCCAGAGCAAACAGAGCTGCAGTTGAGGAATTCGGAGTAAAAATATTTAAAATATGTTTTGTTATATTTGTATACTAAATTTTCAACATAGCCTTGTTATGACCTTGCCTCATGATGAAGGGCAGAGGAAATGTTCAACTCCTGGCCTAAAAGTGATTTTGCGCAGGGACTGTGAAATTAACTTTCAGGACGCAAAAACACATTTTGGGCAGGAGTTGAAAAATGACAGCTGTCACATTCATGAGGTGCTGTAAAGATATGGCTATGTTGTATGTTGAAAATTACCAAATTTACGAAGTTCACAAAATTTGACATAGACTCAGAACTTTATTGTTTTTTGAATATTTATTCCTCCTCAAAGAATGTGCATAAGGTCTGTGGTGCTCACCAGTAGCAAACAGTACACATTTTGTTCTAAAAAACTGTGGCACACACAACCCACCTATAAATGGATACTGGAGCTTTAAACCCAGTATCAAAAGTCTATTCCATCATAAAACAGCAATTCCTCTCCACCAGGCTTAACCTGACAAGCTTTGGATATAAAATCCTTTATCAAAGGCTAGAGAGACAGTGCATCACATGTTATTTAAATACTAGGGCCCAGATATTCAAAAGAGTTGAGCCATGCGCAAAAGGGCTGCGCCTGCACAAGTCCGAAATGTACCATTCTGCGATATTCAGCAGGAGGCAGGAACGACCCCCCCAAATCATGCTGAGCAACAGCACAATGATAATGAAGGCATGCGCAACCAAAGGGGGAGGAACCATGCATAAACTGCACAGCCCAATATTCAGCCAGACCTTGCAGAGTTATGCAGGCACAACCCCCTACCTGCGCCTGCACAACTTTACGCCAAAAAAAAAAGGATCAAGTCAATGGCCACCCACAGGTGAGTTGCCGCATTGCAGGGCACAACACAGCAGCTGCCACCTGTGGGTGGCACTCCACTCATTCCCGGCGGTGCCCCCCATGCCCTGATCATGGGCTGAGTGTCCTCTCATTAGCCCGATCACGGCAGAACTTTATTTCCTCCCATTAGCCCGATCATGGCAGAATGTTATTTCCCATTAGCCCGATCATGGGCAGAATGTTATTCTCCCCATTAGCCCAATCGTGGCAGAATGTTATTCTCCATTAGCCCGATCACGGTCAGACCGTTTCTCCACTTAGCCCGATCACAGGTAGAACAGTATGTCCCCCTGAGCAGCCCGATCACAGGTAACGGTATGTCCCCCTAGAGCCTGGATCGCGGGCATCAGACTTCCTCCTTCAAAGTCCAATATCTCGTGGTCAGTGGACTACAGAAGCCGATTTCAGGCATAAGTCAACCCCTTCCTCAGTCCATTATTCTGGTGATTCAAGTGAGTTTCACCCCTCCCACCACGGAATTCCTACCACCGCTCATCGCCAGTCGACGGGTGGCGCATTCACCCGCCTGCCTCTATTTCACCTTTCTGACTGATAGCTGCAGCTGCCTATTGTTCAGAGCAAGAGCCAATGGGCGTAGCAGGCTCATACTCGCATAAGGAGTTCCAGATATGTGAATGAATTCATTCATTCACATGTCTGGACAGCCTTAGAGGGATTGGCTGCACGCCCATTGGCTCTGCTCTGAACCATCGGGCGGCAGCCCTACCGAGCTGTCAGTCAGTGGGTGGTGGGGTGCCAGGCGGTGGTGCCTGCGCGGCTGGACGGAGGGGAGCGGGTGGTGGGGCTCCATGTGGAGGTGGGGCCACCAGATCACCAGGGATATTGGACTTGGGGAGGGGTTTGACTTTATGCCCGCGATCGGGCTTCTCGCGTCCACTGGACCACCAAGGATATTGGACTTGGGGAGGGGTTTGACTGTATGCCCGCGATCGGGCTTCTCGCGTGCACTGGACCACCAGGGATAATGGACTGGGGAGTCTGATGCCCACAATCGGGCTTCGGGGACATACCATTCTCGCCCACGATCGGGCTGCTCGGGAGGGGGGACATACCGCTCTGCCCGCGATCGGGCTAATGGGGGAATAACATTCTGCCCATGATCGGGCTAATGGGGGGGACCACTATTATGCCTGCGATTGGGCCATTTCAGTTATGCCCGCAATCGGGCTGCTGAGGGGGGGGATGATATTATTCCCGCAATCAGGCTGCAGGGGGCATCGCTCCCTGATGGCTGCTGCCTGGCAGGGCGCCATGCGCAAGTCGTCAGGGATCGGCACACCCACATGCTAATGGCATCCAAATGGGGCCGTAATTAGATGCAAATGGCCCCCTGTGCACCTTGCATGAATTATGGCTCCATTTACATGTCACATTTTAAATATCACAGGTTTGCACATGGCGCAATGGAACTTGTGCCACCGCATCTGAATGCTCCACTCTGACCACTTGCAGTGGCGCAGTTCCACTGTGCCATGCACAGTGGCTGTGGCCAGGGGGCGATATTCAAGGAAGTTGCTCAATAGTGCAACTCCGTTGAATATCGCCCTGGCCATACCGCTGCACAACTTTTTTGAGCAGCGCAAGGGCTTACGCCACAGAATGGCGCAGTTTGAATATCTGGCCGTAGAAAATCAATGACATCACTATTACATCATCATCCATGGTTTAAAATGATTGGTCGTCACCATTATTTGGTTGATAGTACTAATTATCTCAATTGATTCATGCACCAATATAAATACAACTATACACAAACAACATATACACACATATAAACACACCAGCTGTGCAACACAAGAAAAGTGCAAGTACATAAACTGCATTCTCTAAGATAAAACATTTGTTATCTTTCTTCTGAATAGGGCTTCAATTCAAATCCTGCACTGAGTCCAGGTTTTTTGTGAGCTTTAAGTCTGAGTATCCATTCATTTTCTTTTTTCAAAATTTCATTACAGTAGTTACCACCCCTCAGATTAGGAAATACTGTTTCAATTCCCATCAATTTAAACACGTGTTCCTGGCCATAATGTGTGCCGCTGTTGCAAAGATAATGTTCTTTCTCTTGATGGCTCTGACATGCTCGTTAACCCTTATTTTGATGGTCCTTTCTGTTTTGCCCACATAAAAAGCATTGTAGCTACATTTGGCCAAGTAAATAACCCCCTTAATGTTGCAGGTGATTAATTGTCTAACTTCATAATTTCTCCCTTCAGTTACACTTATGAAATTTCTGCCAGTACTGATGTGTTTACATAGCATGCAGTTCTTGCACTGATGGCAACCCTTGCTATTGTTAAGCCATGTACTTCCCTTTTTCTGATAGAAGTGGCTTCTCACTCAGCTGTCCTTTAATGTGGCTGCACGTCTATAAGACAAGATGGGTGGGTGGTTGATGAGGTTTTGTAAACCTCTATCGCAGGATGAGACCTGCCAGTGTGTCTTGATTATTTTTGCTACTTTATTGGCGTTTGCTGAGAAGGCTGTTACATACTGAAATCTGTCACACTCTTGTTCCCTTCCCTCTCTTTCTTCTAGCAGTTTACTCCTATTCATTTGTACTGCATTACTGCATGCTCCTTCTACTAGTTTTTTTGGTGTAACCCCTGTTCGTGAGTCTCCTACTCAGATCTCCTGCTCCTTTCTCATAGGCTACCTCCATGCTGCAGTTCTTTCTAACCCTAAGGAACTGTCCCTTGGGTATATTTTGAACCATATAACATGAATGGCAACTTAATACTAATAGCAGAGTATTGCCATCCACATCCTTCCTGTTAAGATTTGTGTTCACTTTCCCTGTGGCTTCCTTCTTTACAGTTATACCCAAGTAGTTAACTTCTTTGTTACTTACAGTGTGGCCAAACCTCAGGTGCTTGTTCGTACTATGCTGGAATTCTATAAACGTTCCCAATGTTTCAGTGTCACCTTTCCTATGAGAAAGGAGCAAGAGAGCTAAGTAGGAGACTCACAAACAGGGGTTATGCCCAAAAACTAGTAGAAGGAGCACATAGTAATGCAACACAAATAAATAGGAGCAAGCAGATAGAAGAAAGACAGGGATGGGAACAAGCGTGTGACAGATTTCACTATGCAACAACCTTCTTAGTACATGCCAATAAAGTAGGAAAAATAATTAAGAAACACTGGCAGGTTTTGTCCTGTAATAGAGGCTTACAAACCTCATGAACCACCCACTTATCATGTCTTACAGACGTGCACCCACATTAAAGGACAGCTTAGTGAGAAGCCACCTCAATCAGAACAAACTCTGGCAGAGCCACTACGGCGTAAATGCATCAACTAGATAAGGGTGTTTCATGAGCTTAAACATAGACATGAATTGCCATTGCATACACTAACTGAATTAAAGTATGGTACATTGAGAAAGAGAAGATATAAAAATAATGCCACCGTCTGTATCACAGTTACCTATATGTTTCACATTTTATTCTATGCACTGTTATAGCAATCAACACAACAGAACCGGGACATCATATACATGAAGGTACTGTATCTTAATTGCAAACACTGCTGAGACAACTATATATTGTGACAAGGTGGAATATAAACACAATGTTGAGACATGTTTAGGAAGACAGTGCTTAATTGATTTTTTAGAGATTGCTATACAGTACACACACACATAATTAGTATATATAAAAGTGCATAGACCCAAATGTCAATGTAAATCTTACACATTTCATTACAGGTTGTTCTCTTGAAGGAAGATCTTACTGTACAAGGCCTAAACATGAGTGTTAGATAAAAGTAAACTGGGGTAGATGTGTTATTGAGGGCATTGCATAGTTTATCTGTTATTGCTGCTCCATCCTAGGCACACACAATATGAAAATCAACAACCCCTTGATATGAAGCAACAGGAATTAGTACAGGGACAGAAACAAGTAGGAGACTGAGTAAGTGGGTAGACAAGCATGAGTATGGTAAGTCAAATAACATTTCAGAAAGTCTCACTATTATAATTCATTTTTTACAAATGCATCTGCACAGTTGACAATTTTTGTAAAAAAAGAACCTCCCTGTCCAGCAAAGAGACAACGCATCTCACCAGAAAATACCACGCCTGGGGAATGAGAGAGCAAAAACTGGGTAGTGTTGTACTGGATGGGGAGACAAAGATGTCTATCTTCAGCCAACAATACAGGTCGAACAAGATTTCAACTACCTCTTGATTTTTCTCCCACTCATAAACCCTAAAAGTGGTGTGGCTGAGACTGTCTGCCAAGATGTTGCTGATGCCCGAATATGCACAGCAGTCAGGCAGAGGTCATGCTGGACTGCCCAGTACCACACTCACATCGCCTCCTGGCATAGAGGGTATGAGCGAGTACCTCTCTGTTTGTTCAGGTACCAGACCACAGACATATTGTTGGTCTGAACCAGGAGTGTCCCCGGATATAGAAGAGGCTGGAAGGTTTGGAAGGAATACAGTATTGCCCTCATTTCTAACACATTGATGTGTAGAGACGCTTCCAGCTGAGACCATGTTCCCTGGGCCTGATGGTCTCCTAGATGGCTTCCCAGCCTTGACATGAAGCATCCATTGTAAGGGTGATGGTAGGAGCAGGGGGTTGAAAGGGGAGCCCCCGTGGAGAGATTGGGCTACTCCTGCCACCAAAGAAGATACTTCTTCATGTACCCAGGCACTAAGACTCTGTGGTCCAGGTTGTCCAGCCGCTGATCCCATTAGACACAAAGAGTCCATTGGGTCACCCTCATATGCAGTCTGGCTAGAGGAACTGTAGGGATTGCAGCTGCCATCAGCCCAAGAAGACAGAGGATCAACCAGGCTGTGGTCCATCGTGAGTTGGCCACTAATCCGGTCTGTTCCTGCAGGGTCTCCGCTCTGTCCAATGAGAGGAAGGCCCTGCCCATGACCATATCCAGCACTGCCCCAAATGAATTGTAGGTGCTGGGAGGGGAGAGGTGGGACTTGGGATAGTTAACTGTTATTACAAGTCTGGAAAAGAGGTCCAGGGTGAAGGAGAGGGACTCCCTCAGACTGCTCTGTGATGAGGCTGACAGAAGCCAGTCATCCAGATACAGTCACAATTAGATCCCTCTGCAGCATAGGGCAGCAGCCACCACTGCTAGGCACTTGGTAAAAACCTGAGGTGCCAAGGATAGGCCAAAAGGGAGAGCCTTGAACTGGTAATGTTCCCCCTGGAAGGCAAACCAAAGAAAGCGGTGGTGGGCCTGGAAGACAGGGATGTGCAGGCAAGCATCCTTCACATCCAGCGCACAAAGCCAATGGCCCTTGTGTAGCAGGGGTAGAAGTCCCTGAATGGTGAGCATGCAGAACCTCTTGTACTTGATGTACAGGTTTAGCATGCTAAGGTCCAAGATGGGTCTTAGGTTACTCATCTTTTTGGGCACTAGGAAGAAATGGAAGTAGTACCCTCTTCCTATCTGTTCTGGAGCCACAGGCTCTATAACTGACTTTTGCAGAAGAGCCTGGATCTGGTCCCCTATAAGAGACAGGTGCCTTGGAGGATAATGGGAGAGGCCTGGGGGGTTGTCTGGAGGCTTGTCTAGGAACTCTATGGTGTGACCTCTTGCTATTAACAGAAGGACCCAAGAGTCCGTGGTTATATCCTGCAACCCCAGAAGGTGGAGGGCAAATCTTCCCCCCACTGGTTCCCCTAGAGGATCCGGAGGAGGTGGTGGGGCCCCCCATGAGTCAGAAGGCTGAGGGGAGGGAGCCAACAGCTCCTCTGGGGGGCTTCTGGGACTTGCAGGGGGAGTAGAGGTTCCTGATGCTGGATACCAGCATTTGGCCTGGCATTTGGTAGGGGCTCTTTGGTCTGGCACCTCTGTTGCCAATGAAAAGGCTGTTTACCTTTGTAACCCCCTTGGTACATGAAGCGGACATCATGGATGGATTTACTGTGGTCTTGCAATTCAGTGATAATATCCTTGGTGTCCTCTCTAAATAACACGGATCCCCTGAAAGGGACATCCAGGATGGAGGTCTGGATGCCTTGTGCCAGGCCAGAAATCCACAGCCATGGATGTCCCCTAATGCAGACAGCAGTGGCTGTGGTGCAAGCAACTGAGTCTACTGTGTCATAAGTGGCCCGGAGGGCATGACGACAGGAGATTTTAGCCATTCTCACTGTCTTGGAAATCAAGGCCTTAAGCTCCTGGTCCTGGATAGCTCACAGCTTGGGCTCGAGTGAGACCAGGGAAGATTTCTGGTAGGAAACCATATGAGCTACATAATTAAGGGACCTGAGGGTGTAGGTGGTGGAGGAATGGATCTTGCAACCGAAATTGTCCAGCTGCTTAGACTCCATATCAGAAGGAGACATGCTCAAATGTTTAGGTTTAGAGGACCAGTCACAGGCAGCTATGATTGCAACCGAGTCTACATTAGGATGGCTAGTAAGGTGTGTGACCCCATCTGGGGGGTGGTACATCCTGTCTGCCTTTTTTGAAACAGCTGGAATGGAGGAAGGCTGTTGCCGGATAGTGGATGTCAGGTCTTCATGGGCCCAGTCCAAGGCAGTATGAGCATAGGAGCGGTGTCAGTCATGTCTGGATGCTCCGCCAGCCTTTTCTGCTTTGGATCCTCTTCCTGGATAGCCCAGCCACATGCATTTTATATAGTTATGAGGAGTTCTGCAAAGGAAGGGTCCTCTGGAGGGGACTTCGGGGATTCCTTAGGCTGAGGCTCTATAGGTGTATGCATACCACAGCTGAAGGATGAGTCAGAGTCAAAGTCCAAAGAGTGCCTGCTGGGGGTCTGAACTGTTTTTAGAGGAGTGCTCTAGGTTTTATCCCTGACCTGGTGTCTAGAGGAGCCTTCTCCAGAAAGGTGGAAATCCACAGGAGAGGCTGATCTAGATGTTGGAAAGGAGGCAGGAGTAGAGGCCACCACTGGTTTCCAACAATCAAGTTCTAAGATTATTTGAGTCCTGGCCTCCTGAATCAGGGTGGGTATCAGCCTGAGGCTGCTGTGGAGGCTGAGGCTGAGGCTGAAGAGGAGGAGGTGGTGGAGGAGGAGGCTGGTATAAAGGATAGCCCAGCGTCTAATATTGAGGGTATCCATGAGCCTGACAGGAGTAGGGAAAGCTAGAAGGCGCATCCTTGATTATACATAGCCCCGCATCTGGTACCCTAGTACATAATGGGGTTGATGACCAGGCATTGAATACATACTAACATACTAATTGCCAGCAGATTAGGCCTCACGGTCTATTGAGTCTGCTCGAACCTCAGATCCCTAGTTGGGTGCTGAGGCCCTCCCCCACTTGTGTTCCAGAAACCCCTATCATCCATCCCCACCCCCTGGGCCAGGCCATCATCTGATACATCCACTTTCTGTGTCTGTACCACCCTCTCTTGAAGCCCTCCATTGTGGATCTCTGAACCAGCTCACCAGGCAGTGCATTCCAAGGGTCCACCACTCTCTCAGTGAAAAACCTCCTCCTCTTTTACCCCCTCACCCTTCCACCTTCCAACTTCAAACCATGCCCTCTGGTGATACCTCCCTGCTTTAGTCTAAAGATCTCCTCCATGCTTACCTTATTTATTCCCTTGAGGTACTTGAAGACCTCAATCATGTCCCCCCATCTCTCCTCTCCTCTAATGAAAACAGGCAGAGCTCCTCAAGTCTGTCCTCATACATCAAATCCCCTAGTCCTCATATCATCTTAGTTGCCCTCCTCTGTGCCCTCTCCAGGAGCTATATGTCCCTCTTCGAGTGTGGTCTCCAGTACTGTACACAGTACTCAAGGTGTGGTCTAACCAGTCCATTGTACAGCGGCAGAATCACTTCCCTGCTCCTAGAGGTGATCCCCCTTATGATGCATCCCAACATCCTGATTGCCTTGCTAGCTGCTCTCCTGCACTGCTCTGAGTTATTCATACATGCATCCACCATGACCCCTAGGTCTTTTTCCCCTGTTGAGGCCTCCAGCGCCTCCCTTCCCAGGGTGTACCTGTGTTTAGAGTTTCCACACCCAAGATGTAACACCTTGCACTTGGTGATATTAAAATTTAATTTCCATGTGTGAGCCCAGCTTTCCAGGGTGTATCCGAGCAAAGGGTACATTGGATATTGTGGGGGTTATTAGCCTGGAACATTGCCCATAGGTCCAGCAGGAGGCAGAGCTGAAGGCCCAGCAGGAGGTGGGGCCAAAGGCTTGGCAGGTGGTCCTGAAGGACCAGGCATTGGTCCTATAGGGACATTCAAAAGGGCTGGCACTGGATCAGGCACAGGAATGTCTGGCACCAGAAGATTCAGCACCTGGGTCCTGACAGAAGACTGTCCAGCATTTGAGGAATGGCTGGAGTGTCAGACATACCCTAACCTGGTGAAGGGTCACTTGGCATTGGGGTATGAGTAGAACCCGACGGAAAACCCACTGTTGTCTGGGAGCCGAAGTCCAAGATGGTGGAACCTGGCTGTCCAAGGGGGCTTAGGTTGAGGAGGTCCCAATGAAAGGTCCCTGGAGGGGTTAACAATAGGCCCAGAGGGTGAACTAGGAAGAGAGTGACCCAGCGAAGGACAGGGAACCTCCTGATTAGTGCCCACTTTCAGATCTTGATCTTCACGCAAGCCCGGAGGGTCTGGTTGGGTCAGTAAGAGTTAGAAACCCTCTAAAGACTGTTGCGTGTCCGGCAGCTGCCTCAACTCGATGCCGGGGGTATCCTATGACCCTGACAGGAGAGCTTCAGCTGTGTGGTCCCCAGAGGAACCAGGAAGCAACTTATCAGCCGCAGCCATGCAAACATCAAAAGAGCTATGTCTGACTTATCGGCCTGGGCCATGCAAACAACAGTGGAGCTGGAGTCCAGCTTACCGACTGTGACCGTGCACTCCTCAGTGGGGGTGGGGAGTGACTTATCGACCTGGCTGCTGGTGATAGACCCTGAATAAAGATATGGGTCTAAGAAGCACAAGGGGGATCCAAGAAGAGCCCCAACTGCACCGTGAGTAAAGCAGGCAGGGAGTCCATGGTCTGATCTGTTGAAGCAGTAGAAGACCTGGCAGTAGGGGTACTTACCGAAGTGGAGGCCCCTCTGGTGTCAGTGGTGCCCGATTGCCATCATCAAGTGGATAGAGACCTATCCTTGTCTCAGTGCCTCTCCTTCTGCATTATCTTCTTTTTGGGTTCTGGCGTTGGAGAAGATTTTTTCCACAGTTTCTGTAGCCCCTTTTCCATCAAAGCTAGGCACTTCTCCAGCAAGTGGGCTTTAAGCTTCTTCTGGTGTCTAATCCATGTGGCCTGGTTGAAGGATTGGCAGGGCACATAGTCCTTGAACCAGTGTTTGGGGCCTAGGCAGATCATGCAGTGGGAATGCTCATTTGCATGCAGGATCTGGGTGCTACAGGGTTTGCACTTCTTCTTTTCAATGCATCACTCAACTGTTCATGTTCCTGAATTGTACCTCCAACTATATCCCATGCTGTAAATTTGTCACTGTTATTTATTTGCTTCCCCTTTCTTCTGACAGAATGAGAAGGGACCTGCAGAAACTTGAAGAATGGTCAGGGGTTTGACAGTTGAAATTCAATGCAAAGAAGTGCAAGATAATGCATATGGGGCACAAAAACCCTGGCACAATATATCAGTTGGGGGGTGAGGATATAGCATGCACCAAGCAGGAAAGGGATCTTGGGGTTATCATCTCTGATGACCTCAAGGTAGGGAAACAGTGTGACAAGGCAGCAGGTAAAGCAAATAGGATGCTGGGATGCATAGGCAGGGGCATCACCAGCAGGAAAATGGAAGTCATAATTCCGCTATTTAGACACTAGTGAAGGCCCCACCTGAGTACAGTGTACAGTTCTGGAGACCATACCTACGTAAGGACATAGACAGGGTAGAGAAGGTTCAGAGGAGGGCAACGAAGATGGTGCATGGATTGCATCACAAGTCCTATGAAGACAGGTTGAAGGAACTGAACATGTACTCCCTGGAGGAGAGGAGGGAGAGAGATATGATAGACATACAAGTATCTCACAGGGAGGAACAGGGTGCAGGAATACACTATTTTTAAGCGAAAAGATGTTCCAGGACTAGAGGGCATGGGATGAAGTTGGAGGAAGAAGATTCAGAGGAAACATGAGGAAGAATTTCTTCACAGAATGGGTGGTGGACAAGTGGAACACCCTGCCAGAGGAAGTGGTGGGGGCTGAAACAATCACGGGATTTAAGAATGCATGGGATAGACATAAAGGAATTCTGGAGGTCAGGGGTAAGGGGCAACAGACTTCTAGGAAAACATAAACTGAACTTACAAGCTCAAATGGGCAGACTGGGTGGGCCATAGGCCCTTATCTGCCGACACTGTCTATGTATCTATGTATCTATGTATATCCCTCAAGATCTCTATATTAGACTTGTTTATGTTAGACCAGTTTATACTGTATTTTACTATGTAATTGTTTGACCTGGTGTCCTGTTCTCTTTTTATGCTTTCCTGAACATTTGTGTAAATGGGCATTTTTGCTCACATACCTTTCAGTATAAAATAAGGATTGATTGATTAAAAACTGGACTGACAGACCTGAACCACAGCAGTTCTGTAAAAATCTATGCTGGCCATACTGGGTGCAACTTGCACAAATACTGCTGGTGCAGTCACTCTGGCTGCACTGTTCAGTCTGACTTTTACACATCTAGTCCACTCCTGGAAGTCTGTTTCTCAACCCTTCCTTGGCATATTTGAAAATGGAACCGTCAGGACCACACTAGAAAGGCAAAAGCCAGACCAGATCATCTGAAGTGAGTGGCTCAGCAGTATATTTGCACAAGCTTGGTGATCTGGTTTTTACCCATACTGCACTGCATGTGGCTTAGTGACATATTGTACAGATGGCTGCAGAGTCTAATCCATTGAAGGTTGAAGTTTCAGAAAACCATTGTGCTAAAAATGCCAAGACTCACTGAACTCCGGATGATCCCCACCCCCCTATCACACTTATTCTTCTGCTAAAGTCATTCTCAAATATTGGTGCCTCTACATCCACACCATTACGCTTTAATGCCATCATGCCTCTTCTGCTACCATGAGCGCCCCCATCCATGAAGTCCCATTCTGCTTGTGGCAGCCCACCCCCCCCCCAAAACATGTAATTTTCCAGGGAGCAGCTCTTTACACTGCATCAACTAAATTACTGCTAATCTCCTTATTTTTAAACAATTTGAGAAATATTTGTTTTAGTATATCCATGGTCGGGAAAAATGAAATTATAAAAGAAACCAAAGCCCCCATTTATCAGTTCATTTATTCACAATACAGCATGTTATGAACTGATCAGATTCTATGTGTAACCAAAGTCAAACAAAAATTAGACACACATGCCTACCTATTTGCAAGTGAAGCAAAAGTGGTTACTATCATTCAGTTGTAAACATATATAGTTACAAATTGCAGGTTAAGAACAGTCAGTAGAATATAAACAGTAGCCCAGAACTGCCTGCCTGAGAAAATGAAGTTTGTGTATTATTTGGAAAGAGGCATCACTGGGACTCTTTGCTATGGAATCTCCTGCAAAGTAGCAGAATGACTGCTCTTAGGATGGTGGTGTCAAATGGCTTAATGAGGTGTTCATATGGGCTCAGGGCACAGCAGAGTTTATCTGTTATGCAGAAAGCTCCAGGAAGTATTTAACCCATTCTACTTCCAATAACTTTCTCTGATGTCTGTACTCTCCATTGGTAATCTGACACAGAATGACTGCCAGAAGATAATGAGTTAACTTTCTGTGGGCTCAATTAACTCCTCAAGCCAGAGGAAAAATAGTGCTCTACAGCTTCCTATACACACACAGGTGGCATAGTAATCAGGCCTCAGCAGAGGAATCTATTTTTAACACTCTATCATGTTGTTTGGTAGCAAAAATGATATCAGCCCTTTTCTGAATGCAAAATGTCTGCTGTGCTATGCCCACAGCCATAAAAATGGAAGTACATGGCTTAACAATAGTAAGGGTAGCCATCAGTGCAAGAACTGAGTGGCATGTAAACACATCAGTACGGGCAGAAATTTCAAGAGTGTAATTGATGGGAAAAATTATGAAGTTAGACAGTTAATCACCTGCAACACCGAGGGGGTTAGTTACTTAACCAAATGTCGCTGTAATGCTTTTTATGTGGGCTAAATGGAGAGGACCTTCAAAATAAGGGTTAACAAGCATGTCAGAGCCATCAAGAGAATGGACATTAACTATGCAACAGCGGGACAAATTATAGATACAAATGATGGCCAGGAACATGTGTTTAAATTCATGGGCATAAAAAAAGTATTCCCTACTCTGAGGGGTGGTAACTACTGAAATAAAATGTTGAAAAAAGAAAATTAATGGATTCTCAGACTTAAAGCTCATACAAAACTTGGTCTCAATGCAGGATTTGAATTGAAGCCCTATTTAGAAGAAAGACAAAAAATGTTTTATCTTACAGAATACACTTTATATACTCGCACTTTTCTCGTTTTGTATAGCTGATGTGTTTTTATGTCTGTATTTGTTGTTTGCATATAGTTATATCTATATTGGCGTATGAATCAATTGAGCCAATTAGTACTATCAACCAAATAATGGCAACAACCAATTATTTTAAACCATGGGTGATGATGTAATAGTGATGTCATTGATTTTCTAGATACACAGACTTTCATGGCAGATAAGGACCACTTGGCCTACCCATTCTGTCCATTTTCCCTACCTATTGGATAAGCTGCAGATCCTAGTTAACCAACAGTCTAGTTCTTCCTACCTGAGTGATGCACTGTCTCTCTAGCATTTGATAAAGGATTTTATATCCAAAACGCTTCAGGCTAAGCCTGGTGGAGAGGAATTGTTGTTTTATGATAGAATAAACTTTTGATACTCGATTTAAAGTTCCGGTGTCCATTTATAGCTGGGTTGTGTGTGTGCCACAGTTTTTTGGAACAAACATTTTTTCAATATTTGTACACCAAATTTTCGACATAGCTTTCTTATGACCCCAGCTCATGAACAAGGGCAGAAAAAATTTTCAACTTCTGCCCGAAAGGTGATTTTGTGCAGGGGCCATGAAATCACCTTCAGGATATAAAAAAAAAATGTTGGCAAGGATTTGAAAAATGACAGCTCTCGATTCATGACACCTCTGAGCCAAATGACTGTATGGCTATGTTTTAAATCGGGGTAAAATATTAAATATATCAAATTTTCAACATTGTTCTACTGACCCTACCTCATGAACAAGAGCAGCAAAAAATGTCAACTCCTGCCCGAGAGGTGATTTTGCACTGGGACCACAAAATCTCCTTTTGGGACAGATTTGCCTAATGTCAGCACAATTGCTCATGAGGCAGGGTCCCAAGAAAGGCATATTTTAAATGTGGGCCAAAAATATGCAGAAATGCTCAAGTTATGCAGCAAAGTTCAAACCCCCATTGAAATACATTAAACTGCATACCTGTTTCTTCAGTTCATGGTCCAGCTTTGAAGAGTGGAGATGTGTCTGTGGTCCAGAGAGGATTACAGTGTTGGACCTCCAATGGGTAAGTAAAGGCTTGGGAGGGTGCGAGGTGGTGGTTGCTGAGTAGGAGGATTGGGTGGGGAGTCAGAAACAGCCACAAAAGACATTGGTGGATGGTTTCCTTTTTACAGGTGAAAAAACCAAACGAGGAAATATTCTCGATTGCAACACTGGGGGATTAGGCACCCCTAGTGTCACTGTTGTGTTTCTGGGGGGTATGGGGTAATGAGTGCTGAGAGGGAAGGTCATGGGGAAGGGGAAAAATATCAATAAGCAAAAATAAAAACAATAACCAACCACGCAGGTATGGTAGTGAGGGGGAAAAAACAAACATTTGCCAATGCCGAATGTTGATTGCATTGGTCTGTTGAGCTCGCTTACTGCCCCTCTGTCACTCACTCAGTCTGTTTCTCCCAGTGCTGCAGCTGCTCTCTTGTACTGGGCTCTAGCCTGCATTGGCAGCTTTTTCTGCCCACTAAGAAATCCGCAGCTGTCCCAACAGAGCTCAATTAAGGTGACTCATTCCCCAATTTCACTCGCTCATTCTGTTTCTCCTGGCGCGGCAGGCTGCCCTTTTGTAATGGGCTCCTGCCTCTGTTGGTGCCTTTTTCTGTCCACAAAGAAATCTGCAGCAGTCCCGACAAAGTTCCATGGAGCGCGCTCACGTCCCTTCTCTCACTCGCTCATTCCGTTTCTGCTGGCGCTGCAGGCTGCCCTTTTCTAATGGTCTCCTGCCTGCATTGCCGCCTTCTTCTGCCCACAAAGAAATTTGCAGCAGTTACAATAGAGCTCCATTGAGCTCGCTCACTCCCCCTCTCTTACTCATTCATTCTGGTTTTCCTGCCACTGCTGGCTGCCCTTTTGTACTGGGCCCCTGCGTACATTGCTGCCCTTTTCTGCCCACAAACAAATCTGCAGCAGTCCCAACAGAGTTCCGTTGAGCTCCCTCACTCCCCCTCCCTCACTCACACATTCTGTGTCTCCCACCACTGCAGGCTGCCCTTTTGTACTGGGCTCCTGCCTGCATTGGCGGCCTTTTCTGGCCACAGAGAAATCTGAAGCAGTCCCGACACAGCTCCATTGAGCTCGCTCACTCCCCTTCTCTCACTCAATCATTCCATTTCTGCCAGCGCTGCAAGGTGGCCTTTTGTACTGGGCTCCTGCTATGCGTTGCCGCCTTTTTCTGCCCACAAAGAAATACGCAGCAGTCACAATAGAGCTCCATTGAGCTCGCTCACTACCGCTCTGTTACTCGCTCATTCTGTTTCTCTTGGCGCTGCAGGCTGCGCTTTTGTATGGGGCTCCTGGCTGCGTTGGCACCTTTGTCTGTCCACAAAGAAATCCACAGCTGTCCTGAAAGAGCTCCATTGAGGTAGCTCAGTCTCTCTCTCTCATGCACTCATTCTGTTTGTCCTGGTGCTGCAAGCTGCCCTTTCATATGGGGCTCCAGCTTGCACTGATGCCTTTTTCTGCCCACAAAGAAATCTGAAGCAGTCCTGATAGAGCTCCGTTGAGCTCACTCAGTCCCCCTGTCTCACTAGCTCATTCTGTTTCTCCCACCACTGCAAGCTGGCTTTTGTACTCTGCCCCTACCTGCATTGACACCTTTTTCTGCCCACAAAGAAATCCACAGCAGCCCTGACAGTGCTCTGGTGAGTTCGCTTACTCCCCCTCCCTCACTCACTCTCTCATTCTGTTTCTCCCAGTGCTGCAGGCTGCCCTTTTGTACTGGGCTCTTGTGTTGGGGCCTTTTTCTGCCCACAAACAAATCTGCAGCAGTCCTGACAGAGCTAAGTTGAGCTTGGTCACTCCACCCCTCACTCATTCTATCTTAATCTGTCCCAAACACTGATTTCCCACAGCGACCATGCTAGCCTCCGGCAAGAGTGCAAAAGCATATTTTAGCCAGGATGTGAAAAATGACAGCTGTACTGTTCATAAGGAGATGTGAAAAAATGCCAGTGTTGAAAATGTGGCTTGAAACTATTACAAATTTACAAAGTTACAAGGGTGCACGGAAACAGTTCAATGCACCCTTGTAATACAGTCATGTTATGGAGTTTCATCACCAAATTTTCAACATAGGGATTTTAGGACCTCTGCTCATGAACAGTGCCACTGTCATTTTCTTAATCTGTCCTGAACACTGATTTCCCACAGCGACCGTGTTATTCTGCACCAGAACTGTGAAAACACATTTTGGTCAGGATGTGAAAAATGACAGCTGTACTGCTAATAAGGAGGTGTGAAAAAATGCCACTATTGAAAATCTGGCGTGACAATTTTACAAATCTGTGAAGTTATAAGGGTGCATGGAAAGTGTGCAATGCACACTTGTAACACAGTCATTTAATGGGCTATCATCACCAAATTTTCATCATAAGCATTTTAGGACCTCTGCTCACGAACAGTATCACTGTTATTTTCTTAAAAGCTGTCCTGAACAGTGATTTCCCACAGCGACCGCTCTATTCTGTGCCGGAAGTGTGAAAACACATTTTGGACAGGATGGGAAAAATGACAGCTGTACTGTTCGTAAGTAGGTGTTGGAAAATGGCAATGCTGAAAATCTGGAGTGAAAATATTACAAATTCGCAAAGTTACAAGTGTGCGTGCAAACTGCATAATGCACACTTGTAACAGTCATTTTATGGAGTATCGTCACCAAATTTTCAGTATAGGCATTTGAGGACCTCTACTCATGAACAGTGTCACTGTCATTTTCTTAATCTGTCCCGAACACTAATTTCCAACAGTGACTGCGTTATCCTGCGCCGGAAGTGCAAAAACACATTTGGCCAGGATGTGAACAATGACAGCTGTACTGTTCACGGGAGTGTGAAAAATGCCAAAATCAATCAGCATGAAAATATTACCAAATTTAAGGAGTTCTGGCGTGTATAGCAACTATAGCACACTCATAAAACAGTAATTTTTGGATTTTTTCCACTCAAATTTGTAACATAGGCTTTTTGAGAGCCCACCTCATGAACACTGGCACTGTCATTTCATTAACTGGCCCCAAAAGGTGATTCCATGCAGTGATTATGAAATCACCTTTCAGGGCCGATTAATGCCTTGACAGTTCCAGAATTCATGAGGAGAGGTCCCAAAAAAACCATGTTGAAAATGTGGTGCCAAAATTCCAAAAAATGACTGAGATATGCATTAAAGTTGGATAAAAATCAGTTTATTCCATTATACAGCTTACTGGCATTTCCTCAGTTCACGGTCAGCTTTGAAGAGTGCAGACGTGTTCCCAGTCCACCGGAAGATCGTTTCACCAAGCTCCAGAGGTAAGTATGGGGTGAGGGGCCTGTGGGGAGGCAGGGTGCACAGTGGGTGGGTGCAGATTGCAGGAGGGAGCAGGGAGACCACCGAGGGACAGTTTCCTTTTTAACAGGTTAAAAAAATAAAAATACATCGCAGGACCATTTTGTATTTTACAGGGGCATGTGGCATGCTGGGGTGGGCTCCCAGCATGCCACCAGAGTCTTTCTTTTGGGGGCAAGCTGTAGCTGTTGGGGGACTGGGCACCTCCGTTGGCACACAACAAAAGGGGGGGTGACATTATGCTGACAGGGATTGGGCACCCCGTCGGCAGACAGTATAAGCGGGGGGTTTACATAATGCCGACGGGTAGTGGGCTCCCCCATTGGCAACATACATTGGGGCATTGAAGCCGACGGGATTAGGGCCCCCGTTGGTAAATAAACATGGTCGGGGGATTAATATTGTCTGTGAACATGGCAACAAACCACCACCATGTTCACAAACAATATCAGTGTGTCAAGATCCCGCCCTGCAATGACAGGTCGCTCCCTCATTGCAGCGAATGGCTTACACTGCAATGACGAGGCAGCCCCTGATTCCAGCAGCTAAATTTTTACAAGTTGGTGGCACACTGGTTGAACTAGTGTCAGCAGCAGCGTGCCATGGCATTGGGGGATGTTGAACAAGCCTTTAAAGGCTGTGGGGGCATTAGCCACAACAGTGCCACACCTCCACAACCTGCTTGTGGAAAAAGCTGCCACACAATATGTTTATGAGGATTGCCAATCATGACACTGGCTGCTGTTATTTCTACCTTGAAAATGTGACATCTTCATTTTTGTGAAATCTTCATTTTTCCAAGGCCCCTGGCATTGTATGTTTCCACTGCTGTGGATTTTTCTGCAGAGGTTACAGAATGCTGCACAATATATGTAGTGCCACCAAATGTATTGTCTTAGTGACTTTTCATTCAGATATACTGTTTTAATCAGTTTCAGTTCAATTTCAAGTTTATTGTTTGATCATTCAGATAAGATCATTACAACTCAATAAAAAAGAGAAATCGACAAAGAACATACACATACCCATAGCATAAATATACAAGAAGTAATTTTAAGTTCTATTAAAAGAAAGGATCAGGACGAGTTCATCCCTATAATTACACTAGGGCATGCAGTTTTTTAATACAGTTCAACCTTATTCCTATTGTCTCCCCAAACTGTGGAATGCTCTTCCTACACATATCCGATCCTCTTGCTCGCCTGGCTCATTAAATCAAGCTCTTCATAATTTCCTGTCTGTAAATTGCACCTGCCCCTAGCTCCCCCCACTTTCTTGTCCTACATCCTGTCTGATGCCCTGCTTGCTCGATTCACTTGCTGCCCTGTGCTATTCTTAGTCTGCATAGTGCAGGCCATTGGTTCACACTTGCTATTACATTACGCTCTCTCTGTCTCAGCACAAGCTCACTGCAACTGGTTTTCACTTGTCTACCCTGTAATTATTTGCTTTTCATGCTAATGTGTAATTCAATTATAACCTATGTTTTTGTATGATATTGTATATTTTGTGTACTCATTGTTACTATGTAACTCCCACCACCCTCTCCCCCAGGTTGTACCGGGAGACGAGCAACTTGTTGTTCAGTGTACCTTACCTGGTGAAACTTTTCAATAAATAAATAAATAAATACAGGAGTTTCTAGTAGATTCCCCTTATTGCAGTTTTCCCCTTTTTAACTTGATGCTCCTAATGGCATTAAAATTATTAGGTTGACCCATAATAACTTGTTCATCTTCTAGCGTTAGTAGGAAAATTGTCAAATCCTCCTGTAGCATTGATAGTGAATTTGGAATAGAATTCAGCTATCTTTTCCTGCCCTTCTCCTACCAGGGACAAAACAGTAAAACATTCTCCTATTCTCCTATACTACAACTACATTTTTTATTAGCTGGATCCTGATCTTTAGCAAATCTTGCACACAAAACATTACTGCCAAATAGATCAAATTTATATCAGGTAAAATTCCTTCTATTCCTATAGTCTGTAATTACATCCAAATAGAATATAGCCAAAATAATTGTCACTTTTTTCAAAGTAGGGCGAATAGCTAGAGTTTGCAGTTGATTAGTGATCTTTTAAAATATTAGTAATTTTAATTATTTAAATGTAGTTTTTATACTTAAAGCATAATTATGGTACATTTTGACAGTAAAAACAATGTGTTGCTTTGGAAGATGGTGGTCTAACTGGAAGACTCACAATTAGAATTATTTTGTTTGTTTTGTTTACCATATTTATTTAGTAACTTTTGGTAGCATCCATTAAATGCTTTTCTGAGATTCAGCTGATCTGACTGTGTACTAGTGTACTCACCAGTTCCAGCTTAGCACTGCTTATTTTGGCCCCCAGTCATGCTGTGCTCTGAATGGGTAATTATAAACTGTCAAGCAAACAGCTGAGCTGCTTCATGGCTTCATGTCTGATGTCTACATCATAACTGGCATTCGTAGTGCAGAAACAGGGTTAGTAAGTGAAACATTCTTTCTCATTCATATGTTGGGCAATGACTACTTGACATAAATGGCAATTTTGGATTACAATTATGACATCTCATTTATGATTGTAGAGAATGTGAAAATAATATTTCTTGCTATTATCTACTCCTCTTGTGTTGTGTCACATCAAATCAATACATTGCTGTGTCTGTACATCTGATTTAAAAGTTGTTGTTTTTTTAGAATTTCTGACCAGAAACCCATTTGCAATGAGTTGCTTTACAATGCTGGCTGTCTATGTGTAGTACACATATAGGAACACACAGATGTGACTCTGCCTGAAGAAGACTGTCTTCTGTTGAGATGCCACACAGTGAAGAACATCTCTCTGCCTCTCACAATGCATGAATGGGTGATTAAAAGAACAAGTGACTTGGAGAGCACTAGTACTGTGAGAGATGGTGAAATAGAAAAACAATTGATTTGGCCGGATTGCAGGAGACCTTTCTTAATAAGAAAGAGTCTCTAAAACTGAAAAGAGGAGCAGTTAGAGAAGTATAAAAAAAATAATAATAATAATCGTGCATGCATGGTAGTGAGGGTGGTAAAAAAAACACAGGATCACTGATTGCGACACTGGGGGATTGGGCACAACCATTGTCACTGTTATGTTTCTTGGGGGGGTGCTGAGAGGTAGGGTTGGGTAGGAAGAGGGAAAAATATTTAAAAAAAATAAATAACTGCACATAGAGATGGGTGAAGAAAATAAAATTCGCTCTGTAAAATATTTTGTGGATTACGCTTAATTCTCAGGAGCGTAATTCCTGAAATTAGCCAATTCGTGGAGCCAGGACCCAAAAAATACTGTTTGCCCTTCCCCCACTGATTGCCACCCAAATAATAAACAAATAATCAAAATCCCTGGTGTATAGTGGACCCCCCCCCACCCTGCTGATCACAAGCCCCAATAATAATAAAATAATCTAAATCCCTGGTGTCTAGTGGACCCCCTTACAATCGCCAGCCCCAATAATAATAAAATAATCAAAATCCTGGCCCAGATATTCAAACCGCGCCTAGCTGTGGCATGCCTGGGGGCAGCACAACTTGGCTGTGTGGGGCGTGATGGGTGATATTCAACGGAGCTGCGCCATGGCACAGCATCATTGAATATCACACGCTGGCCACCCGCAGTGTGCATGGTGCAGTGGCACTGCACCAGCGCAAGTGGCCAGAGTGGAGCAGGGGGATGCACTAGCACAAGTTCCGTTGCACTATGCACAGCAACCGCAATATTCAAAAGTGCACATGCAAATGGGGCCATAATGTATACAAGGTGCAAATGGGGCCATTTGCATGTCATTATGGCCCCATTTGCATGCAGGTGTGCCAATCCCCGGCGACTTACGCCTGGCACCCTGCCAGGCAGCAGCAGTCAGGGATTGACGCCCCTGTACAGCACAGCAATGTGCCCCACAGCCCAGTCGTGGGCTTCAGTAATCATAAATCATGTCCAATATCCCTAGTGGTCCAGTGGACCACTGTCAGACTGATCACGGGCATTTGTAAAATAAAATAAATTCCTATATCCCTTGTGGTCCAGTAGACCGCTGTCAGCCCGATCGCGGGCATTTGTAAAATAAAATAAATTCTTATATCCCTGGTGGTGCAGTGGACTGCTGTCAGCCTGATCACAGGCATTTGTACAATAAAATACATTCCTATATCCCTGGTGGTCCAGTGGACCGCTGTCAGCCCGATCGCAGGCTTAAGTATAAATAAAATAAGTTAAAATATCCCGGGTGGTCCAGTGAACTGCTCGGAGCCCAATCGCGGGCTTAAGTATAAATAAAATAAGTTCAAATATCCCTGGTGGTCCAGTGGACCGATCGCAGGCTTAAGTATTAATAAAATTAAGTCATATATCCCTGGTGGTCCAGCGGACCACTCGCAGCCCGATCGCGGGCATTTGTATTAAAAACAAATGACATCCAACATTCCTGGTGGTGCAGCAGTACCCCCTCCCCACCTGCCCACTGAGCCCCACTGCCCTGCTTCCTTCCGGTCAGCAGCGGGCAGCAGCACCCCCCCACCTGCCGCCCTGCCGACCGCCGACTGACACTGTAGGTAGGGCTGTACGCCCATTGGTCCACAGCGTGAGCCAATGGGAGTGCAGCCCATACCGTACTACACATTCCAGATATGTGAATGGCATGGAATGGAGTCCCAGTGCCACACTGGCCCATGTGGCCATCAGAAAGCCAACACCAATAGGTAGAGACTGAAGAAGGAATAGTACACAGTGCAGACAAATGAGTTGCCTCTATTTATGTACAATGCAGGAAACAACAGGTGGTACAAGAAGGGTATTACTAACTTAACATCTTGGCACACAGCACATTGGTGAGATGAGCACATATCATGATATATAGCACTGCTCAAAGCAAGCACTGCAGTACACATGCCAAACACCCCTATGTAGTGACCCTGCATTGTGGGTCTCCAGCAGGGGTTAGAGTCAGTCCCCAGCATGCATCAGTATAAAAACCCAAATACAGTTACATAATACGTGCAGCAGCATTGCATTATAGTCATCAACATTGCAAAAGTCAGACACAGCGCTAGTACAATGATGCATGAATGGGTGACATAATAAATGTAATACAATTAACCTATTAGTCCTGAATAATGTTTACCAAAAAACATTCCATGGTAACAAATGCTTAGGGTATACAAAATGTGTACCACAGGAGGCCAATACACACAGCAAAAGGTCACCATGTGATAACATGTCAGCCTATGGGTCAATAGCATGTCACTCAGTAAACAGAAGTCAATGTAAAGATATTAGACATCTGTGTGTTTAAGGCGAGGTAAGCTACTTACAGAACTAAAGGCCAACATTTAACCACATACAATCACAGGGTTCCACAGATCTCCATGCTACAAATAGACATGACACCTACAATATTGCATAGTACACGATGCATAATGCATGATAACCATTAAGGAAGTAAATAGACTACTAAAATAATACAGAATCAGAATGTAGACATCCACAAATACTCTGCTGAACATACAGTCTGAAAAGGGACACAATTATATTGTGTCAGAAACAATGCCAGTGGGAGGTCAATGCAAGTTGCAAAAGGCCAAACACCCCTACATGAGGTCATCCAACAGATATATAGCATGCCATGCAAGGCTCCTATAATAACTGATAGTCACATAACATAGGAATAAAGAACAGCATAATGTAAGTGTCAAGACGTGGACCAGATGCCTGTCACATGCATGTGCATAATACAGTGCCATCTGATCAGTAATCATCACATCATGGACAACCGTGCATTACTCATTTTGTACAGATCCCATAAGGTGCCCAATCAAACTGATAATTAAATACAATATAAAGAAAACATATTCACATCTCATAAGTAAAGCCCATGTTGACAGACAAATGGATATGGCCCAATGATACCTTGAAGAAATGTAAAAATATATGTAGTGTCACATTGTGTATGATGACTGTTCAGAGTGCACATTGCTAACAGAGAAGGTGTCATGTACAAATATGGACCATAGTCAAGCTGGTCAGGTAGCCCTAGTGGGGTGAGGACACCGGATATGCATATTCACCTAGTAACACACCTATTCATATAAAATACACTATCAACTGTACCGGAGGGGTCAAAAACAATAGAATGTACTGCCCTTGCATAGCTCCCATGGGAATTGTTCACATGTGCTCAGAATGCATACTTTGTATTGCCATTTGTATTGGCCCTACATGCTCTTGAATATGTGTATGTAGGAAAAGTGTTGTGATCCCAACATATAATGTGATGCACGTATAACAGGCATCATACACTGTGTTGAGACTGTGACAGTCAATGTTGTCATATAATACAAATAAAGTGCTGAGTCTATGTGTCTGGAGGTGCTGCATGTGTCTGCACAGCAGCACAAATTGCACCACCAAAAGCTGAAAATCCACATACTGCTTGCACTCTGAGTATCTCACCAAGCATCTACACAAAGGCTTTAAGTTAGGGACAGTAACATGACAGTGCCCTCGAATGAACAGGTGACATGAAGCACACCAAAGGGAGGAAAAAGCACACCATCACTGGATAAGTCATAAGCATTTGGGAAATGGGCATCCACACTGCCTGAAACAGCACAGTACAGTGGATGCCATGTGTGCTATGAACCTACATACATACTAGATCGCCAGCATATGAATGCCTTATATTCTATCATGTGAGCTCAATTGTGTGGCTGGCAGCCTCACACAGCAGCAGCAACTCCTTCCCCACCCACTCCACTGACCACCCCCTTACACTGTCCCACCCCCATGGAAAGCAGCACAATGTTCTACTGGATACAACAAACTTTGTCAATGCAATACACGCAGACACCACCCTCCCCATATAAGAATGCTCCCACATCACCCCCCAAATCTTTCTTCATCCAGTCACACATCATGGCTGCTAGTGCCTCCCTCCTTATTAAACTGAAAAGCCACCCTGTGCTTGTCCTGTGTATTTTCATCATGTACCTGAAGGTATCAATCATGTCCCTCCAATCCCTCCATTACACCAGGGAGCACATGTTCAGCACCATCAACATGTACCCATAGGGAACTTCCCCAGGCCATAGTACATTGTCGTTGTCCTTCACTGCACAACCTCCAGAGACATAATGTCTGACAGTGGCCATGGTCACCATAACTGCATGCAATACTCCAGGTGTGGTCCCAACAACCGACCTATATCACATGTGGAGCACCTCCCCCTTCCTGGAGGATATATCCCTGGCAATACAACCCAGCAACCTGTAAGTCATCACAGCTGCCTGTCTGCACTGTGCTGCGTTGTTCATTGATCCTATCATGAGCACCTCAGACCTTTCTCAAATGCTGGTTGTGCAAGTTAAATCCCCCCTAGCTGTTAGCCCATCCTTGTGTCATTTGCAACAAACTGTATCACCATACATATATTAGCAGTTTAACACAGCAGCCAGATGTCTGACCAGTCCTCCAATTTGACCAGATCATCCTACATCACCTGCCACCCTCTGAAGCAAACACTATTGATCCCATCCTGGTGGCATCTATAAACTGACACATTGTACACCTGAAGACCATTGAGATGTCAGCTATGAAGATCTCAACTAACCCCTGTCACAATTCAGAGCCCTGTGGAACCCCACTTGTCACTGCCCTGGGAGATGACTGCACCCCCTCCACCACCACCCACTGCTGTTACCCAGGCTGCCACTTTACTACCCATCCAACCAACTCTGCAAATGCCCAGATGCCCCCCAGCTGATATAGTAGCCTGCCATGTGGTACCACATGAAATGCCCTGTTGAAGTCCAGACTAAAGACATCCACTGCATGGCCCATGTGTAATTGCCTGGCTACACAGTCATAGTACTCCACAAGGTCTGTCTGACAGGCTGTGCCTGATACTAATCCATGCTGTTAGCTAGCCTGCAGTCCATCAGTCACGAAAAGGGAAACCATCCTCAACCTCAGTAAAGCTACCAAAATCCCTATTTTCCCAAGACAGTCCCTATTTTAGGCAGCATGTCCTAGTCACAAGTTTTGCAAAATGTCACTTTTGTCCTGGTGTTTGCTTTACTTGTCCCAGTTCTGTCCCTTTATTTTGCTGACTGTTAATCTGTGAGTGATAGTTATTTCAGCACCACTGTGGCACTGCTCGAGCTGGACAACAGTTTGCAACTTCAACCCCTGTGCCTGTGTTGCACCACAAGCATGTCAGCGGGAGCACAGTAAAGCATGTTCCTTCTTGTTAGGTTAGACTGGATAGTAGTGCAAACAAGTGCATGTGGATGTCAGCGGAGAGGAACTCCAGACAGAAAACACCAGCAGCAGTGAACTAAGGCACCCAAACCTGATCAGCTGCAGGGAAGTGTGTGAAAACGGTCTAATGGTGTGGTGGGAGTCACTGAAGTGATGTTTGTAGTAGTAGTAGTTTTTATTCATAAAATGTATATGACAAGGATAGGTGGTACAAAACTCCATTGAGCTACAGTTCATTTCCAAAGAGGTCTTATTTTTACATACATAATGTTGCACATATAAATTACAATAAATACAATACATATAATTAATTCAACATATATCACAAACTATAAACTTACTGTACATCCATCATGCAAATGAGGGGAGTGTAAGCAGGTTGGGATGGGAGGGGCAATACATGCAGCTCAAATGTCTGAACACAATTTAACGCAGGTGTGCTTCTAATGAACTTTCTGTACCTCATGATTTGGAACTTGCTGCAGCAGAATGATGTATTGTTTTAATCTGGATGTTTGCCACTGGTGTTATTGTGGGGCTGAACGGCCAGAGCAAGCAGAAAGATTTAATTGATTGTGTGCAGCGTTGTCTGCAGCAGTGCCCGTGGGAGTGACATGGTGGGGGGGTGCCATGGTCAGGATGGACCCTGTCCCAGGTTCTGGCCTTGGAAAGTTGGTAGCTTTAACCCTCAGGAATGTCTCCATTAGAATCCCCATGATGGATGCTAAAGCTTCACAATCTGTAGTCCCCTAGCTCATCCATGGGGCCACCTGTGTAGAAGGGTACCACATGCACCATCCCCCAGTGCTGAGGTACAGTACATGAGTCCAGAGAGGCACTGAACAGGTCTGCCAAGTGATCTGGCATGCCCTCATCCTGACCCCGTAGCATACTGGGGGTATACCATCTGGGCAAGGTGTCTTGTCCACCTTCATTGCCCCCCATGCTTCCAGTAACAAAGCCACTTTGATATTCCCATCTGTCCACCCCCCAACAGCACACACCCATGCCCCTTGTACATAGATCACCCTGTCATAAATACAGAGTAGAGGTCCTCAACAAACACTTCCAGATTAGCAATGCACTAGCACATAGTAAAAAATCAGTGTCTGTATAGACAGAACAGGGAGAGGTACTGTGAGATAGCAATACTGTAACTGAAAGCCACAATGATATCTAACACTTTTGAACATCAACAGGCAGTGGACCCCATGAACCAACACAGTTGACATCCCTGGAGGAGAGGGTAGTGTCCCATATCAGAAAGGAGACCATCAGTGGCATCAGGGATGTGGACACACTAAGAATGCAGACACAGCAATCTTGTAAGTAAGAAGACACAACCCCAATATCAGCAAGAATGCCACAAAAACCATAATAAGCATGTCTGGTGTACACAATGGTCTGATGGTGTGTGGGTGTGTCAACACATGTTCTCTTGTGGTACCAAAGTGTAGGAAGCAAATACATGAAGAGGACAGCACCACATGGGTACAGACCTGCGAGACATGACCAACATTGTGCACAAAAAGGTGACACATAATATGACATAGGCATGTGTGTGTGATGACACACACACAGAAACGGGATGGAAATTGGTAACAAGGTGTGCTTTCCAAAAAGCAGACACAGCCCTCAGCAGGACAGACAGACAGAACACAAAAGGTACGATACTGTCAGCCTGCAATATAATTTCCACCTGTGCCTGGACATGTGTAAATGCACATGTGTATGCAGACAGGGACATACGGCATGGAGAATGGGAAGTAAGGTCAGGACATAACAACAGGACACAGCACTCAGTAACACACATGGAACTGAACAGGGACAATGTGTCAGACAAATCCACAATGGCTGCATGAGCCAAGGGGCAAGCTGTTGTGCCATATGATTGAGTTAGGGAACCAGGGCATGATGATTCTGGAATCTGCTCAGGGAATTACACCACGACTCATACCACAACAGGAATTAGCAGACAGAACATGCAGCAATGGCAAAAAACAACAACAATTACCCAATATGAATATGAAAGATGTGAACTGGAGTACCTTCACTGCAGCCAAATCCCAGACAGAGTCTTTCCACATGCTCTACAGGGGACATGCATCAGACATTTAGTGTTGGAACAAACTTGGGAGGGAGAAATCATAGACCTGGCACCCTCAAACGGGGATGGAGAGAGGATCTCAGAGTGAGAAGTGGTTAGCTATCATTGAACAAACAACAACAAAAGAGTGTTTTTCACAATGAACACAGCTGTCGAGTCAAGCAACAACAAAATCAAGGGTGCTGGACTGTAGAAGGGCTGACTATGGCAAAATGGGAGAGTACCCCAGAAAGGCACTAGCAAACAGGGAAGAAGGATGGGTGGAGGAACAATATTAAAATATCCAAACCGCCATCACAGAGGCAACAAGTTGTTGTGTAAATCAACTGAACCAAACATAATAAAGGAAGATGCTAGTATGGTTTCCAAATGAGGTGTCAGCGAAGGTTACAGAGAAAAGGATAGCATTCATGATATATAAGGAAACACAGACAGAGCAAGACAGGGAACAATATCAGTCAAAGCAGAAAGAGGCAGGGAAGGCAGACAGAATAGCAAAGACCCAAACTGAGGAAATGATGCCCAAATATGTTAAGAAGGGGGATAAAACCTCTTATAGGTACACTGCGGAGAAAAGACAGATAAAGAGAGGGATACCGAGGCTTCATAAATGGGAGGGAAAGTGGGCAGACAGCAGCAGTCTAAATACAGGGATACAGAACGAGTACGTCTGCTTAGTAGTCACAAAAGGAGAGGAAGGGGAGTTAACAAACATTAGGAACACCCTTGATAGGGGGATCGATACAAGTCCAATCACAGATGACAGTGTTCTGATATAGCTCTCAAAACTGAGTCACCACAGAATGATAAAATGAATAACTCGTGAACTAGTGACATCACTGACAACAGGTAGCCTGTAACAATGGTGACCATGAGAGAGCACTTCAAAAACACAGCAACTCAATGTCCACAGGGCTACAAGGCAGGAAGGGTGACCGTATGGGGGGAACCCAACTATAGTGACATGATGTCGCTATACGTACACACGCGCTAGGGTGAGAGTGAGCATGCTATGCGATGGGTACAAGCAGAGGGATGGTATGTAAGGTGTAGTGCTGCGGTTGGCTGCCACGCATGTCATGTGGCAAGGTGTGTGTGTGGTAGGCAGTGGTTGGTAGGGTACTGGATTCAGTCCTAGGCACGGTCAATGATTCGTGCTTCATCCGGGGATATGTTAATGTTTCGCACTCCCCCCACATGCGCCCACCTGGAGTTGAGAATCATAAGTGGAGGGGGGTGAGGGCGTTGGCCCACACAGAAAGATAGAAAAGGAAGGGCCCCGGTGCCCTTTTGCTGTGTGCCAGTAGTGTACATTGCATACACTGATTTTAGACGATGTACACTGGCCCGAATAGTGATCACCTGTCAATGATCGCAGTTATCACATGGAACCCTGATTACCCTGTCTAACAAATCATGGGAGGATGGTGTTGTACATGAGGACTACAGGAAGGCAGATGTGTTTCCACATCACAAAAGCAGGAGCAAGGCAGAGGCAGGAAACTAAAGACCTGTTAGTTTGACCTCAGTGGTAGGAAGAATGATGGAATGAAATAATTGGTGAGTACCTAGAGGCCAGTGGGACACAGGACTCAAGGCAGCATGGATTAAGAATAGGAAGGTCTTGTCAGACAAATCAAATTGAGTCCTGTGACTGGATGACCTAGCCAGACTTGGAGTGTGTCTCAAGGTTGGAGCCTGCGTAAATCACTGACTGGACAACAGGACATAGAGTCTAACAGTAAACAGAGTCCACTCTGAAGAAAGGGTGGATAGTAGCGGGGTACAGCAAGGTTTAGCACCGGGACTGCTCATTTATTATATCCTTATAAGTGACATTGCAGAGGGACAGGAAGGAAATGTCTGTGTCTGTGCAGATGACACAAAGAGCTGCAACACGGGTGATACACATGTTTGTGTGGAAAGAGTGAGAAGGGACTTGGCAAGGTTGGAGGAATGGTCAACTGTATGGCAGCTTAGATTCAATGCAGATAAGTGCAATGTAATGCACCTGGGAAACTATATCCCAGGGGAAGAGTACACAAGGGTGGATGAGATGCTAACAAAAACATAAATGGGAAAGAACGGGGGGGTAGTCATATCAGATGACCTAAAGGTGAACAATCAATGTGAGAAGGCAGTAAGGAGGGCTGGGGGGATACTGGGATGCATAGGGAGAGGCATCACAAGTAGAAAACAAGAAATTGTTCTCCCTCTGTACAGATGGTTGCATGTGACAATGGTGATCACGGAATACCGATTGTCTTTTGGGTGAGTGTACATCGTCAAAACTGAATCATGGAGATGTACACATGTGGCAAACAGCAAGAGGATACACGCAACCCAAACTACAAACTGTGCAACTCTAGGGGTTTGCATGTTGGGGGGGAAACTGTGAAGAAAATAAACCCTGGACCATATGCAAAAACACAGTCTTGCCGATAAGACATCCCGTCACCCTCCCAACCCCAGTCACAATACCTACCCACAACACCACACACCAAGCTTGACAGCACACTGCCACACTACATCCCACAAACCCTCCCTCACTTTCTGCCCATCACACGGCATGTTCCCCCCCACACCTGTAATACTAGATAAATGACATCACTATATTTGCCTACACCCCCCATCCAGTTGCTACCCTGCAAGGTAGTGCTGTGCATGGGTGCCATGACTGAGTCTCTCTTATTGATAGTGCTCAATTGCAGTCACCCTGTACATGGGGTTATGTACAGGCAGTAACTGAGACCTCATCAGGAGTACTGCATGCATTACTTGAGGCGCCATCTTTGCAAGGATATAGACAGGATGGAGGCTGTCCAGAGGAGGACACCAGAAATGGTGCAGGGTCCTGCACAAGAAGCAACATGGAGTGAGGTCTAAAGGAGCAACAAATGTATACCCATGAGGACAGGACAGAGAGGGAGGACATATTAGGAACTGCATAGTACCTCAAGGGTATCAACAAAGTCCAAGAGGGTAGCGTCCTTCAGAACATGAGATGTGCAGTATTAAGGGTGTACAATAGTAAGATAGAGGGTGGACATCCCAGAGGTAATGTGAGGAAGTAGTTTGTCACAGAGAGGGTTGTGGATGCATGGAACATACTTCCTGAGTAGGTCATTGAGTAAAAAACAGTGGGGGAATGCAGTAATGCATAGGACAGACATAAGGCAATCCGAGTGGTGGGTAGGAGGAAGAAGGTGGTTGGTTAACTAGGATCTGCAGATCATTCATTAAGTAGGGATATCACATCACCAAAGCATGACTAATATATTCCTGATTTCAATTCGCAGATCAAGGGGATGGACAGCAGATCAGAGACCCAGGCACAACAGCACAAGGGAGAACAGCACAGCAGTGTGAACATGGGAGACCACCTATGGGCCAGCATCACAGAATCGCTACATTACCAGCAGCACAAAGCATCACTGAGGATGATCAGCAACATATTGCCGTGACAGTGGGACTGGGCATAATGACACCATCTGTCCAGGAAGGTGAGGCTGAGAATGCATTGGAGGCAATACCAGAGCTGGACAATGCCTGTCCATATGAAAACATTCCAGTGGAACTATCCCAAAGCACGGCTGACCAGTCACCAGTTCAGACACCATCCACGAGTCACCATGACAGTGATACACAGGAAGGCACACATTGTGAGGCACTGACAAACCAACAGGGGGACACAGTCGAGTCTGAGCATGCACATTATGGACAGGTAATGCTGAATGTGGAGGGCTGGATGGCTGAGATCATGCAGCACATTCATTACAACATGGAACAGCAGAACAATAACATGGGCCAACAATCACAACAAATGGTGGATGCCATACAGGCAGCTGGAGCATCAGTCAAGGTAATTGAACATGCACATGACAACAGCATATCAGTATGGCAACAGCATATCAGTACTGGCAGCAGCAGTTAGGACATTGGCAGATGCTACAGTACAGCAAAATTACATAATGCTGCAACATGCCCTGGCACTCAATACATTAACAGACACACTGAAAGGTATGCAGGAATCCGCACAATGTCAGACAGAAGCATTAGAGAGGCAGATGAAAGCATTAGGGAGCATGTCCCAGGGAATGATGGATGTCAGGCAAATGATACTAAGTGGCAAGCTGACTGTGGGGCCAGTTAACTACATAATGGACACACATACCAGCACTACATCACAAATCATGGGGAGGGGTGGTGACGGTAGTCCCCGATACAACATAAGCAAACCACAACAGCCCGCAGATACACCAAACCTGTCAACGGACAACACACGTCTGTCAGAGACTGCACAACAAATGTGCCATGTGCACACTACACCAGCTCACACTGCCACAACCACAGAGCTGCAATACGTACATGATCAACCCACAGCCAATGTCATTACCAAGAACACTGGCATACCTCCATTGGATGCAGTTGAACTGGATGGTGGTCAACAAAGTGGACAAAAACAACAAAACTGCAACTGTACCACTGCTAAGGATACACATGTACAACAGACAGAACATCAGGCAGTACAACACACAGAGCCAACAGGGAGTACACAGGAGCATGATGGCATGGTTCCCAAAAGAGGAAGTATAAAACACAACACATGTGTGAGTAGAAGACAGATGAAAGTGGAACTGGGTGTGTACAAATGGCTGTGGAAACATTAAGATGAAGTCACCGGAAAACACTTACCACACGTGGCAGCCATGTAAACACACAGGCACACACACATATGGATACAATGATTACTGGATGCACAGAGGGCATGGAAACACCACCAATGCAGATAATGGTGCAAAAAAACCTACCATAAAAAATCAAAACCATAGGGGATGTCCACCCAAACATAAACTACAATGATATGTGGCTTCAGCATAAGCACGTGATGTAGTCCACACAGTATCTCTGCACTTTGATGTACAGCACATACATTAATAGATACCACCACATGATGCCCGATAATCACCCCTTGGACAACCAATTCCATCATGAGCAAGTCACTTTATCGGGTAAAGCTGAACATGAATGATCTGTTGCTGACCATCACTGATGTATCACTAGAGGTTCTGTATTGTTTTGCCATGCATGTTCTAGTTCTACTACTGTGTTCCCCACTACAAACACCACTATAAGGTAGCCCCATGGATCCAGCACACTCTGTGTGAGTGATGACTGCATTCCAGTACACCTACATAGACCAACCTGGAATGCCATCACATGGTCCCCTGGATATGAACATCATTTTTTTTGCACAATACTACCCTCATACCTCATTAACAGCCATGTGTTATTATATAGGAAACAACATATCCATCCATCTCCCCTCACCACCAGAGAATATGAATGGAGGCACTTTAGTATCCTCTGAGACGTCCGTACTACTGCACATGTACAGTTAATGTCACCTATCCCTGAAAGCCACCTATCCTGCCAATGTCCAAGGAGTGATGCACACTCCAGGACCAAAGTACTCTAGATGGGTGTGCACGATCACCAGCTGCTGGTGATACCTCTCCGTAATCACCACAGCATGTCAGTGGCACACCCTACAGCCATACAACACTGTTTTTGAATCCGTAGAGCATACCATGTGATTAACTGTGGCTTCCATTCCAGTCTGTGACTGTAAACCCCTCACTCACCATGTACTAACATCATGCAAACCTGTGTACCAGGTGCATGATAGTGCAGTTCCATAACATTGATGTAGAACTACATAACACCTGTCCGATGTTTATGCTTGCACCTGTCCTTCCCAATAGTCTCAACCCATTCTGCAGTGTCAACCAGTGGCAGATTGTATTGTCCACTGAAATGGCAGAGTGGCAGTAAGGGACACACACTCCCTTACTGCCACTCTGCAATGTCACGGACATTGACATTAATGGTGACCAGTGCAAGCAATCATTCATGCTGAACACTGCAGGCCAATGCCTTACCATGGATCTTACTATGGATTGAAATCCATTTAACAACACAGAATGTGAAACAATAATCAGCCAATAGGTTAGCCAGTTTAACATCTTAGGACATAACCCAGGCTGTCCTAACTGTGTGATAGCCCCCTAAGTGGGACAGTGTTGAAGGACATGCAGGAAACATGGTAGGCAACATACATTGCCACTCCCTGATCAACAACTCTAGGCACACAGTCAGAAGAAATATGTGATACTGTGGACAGGATATCCACCCAGAGAAGCCACACTGACACTTAGCATGTACTCCATTGGATACAGGATCCAACACATATCTGTAAGGCATTAGTTAATGCAGTAGTATCACCACCACATAGGCACTAGGACTGGTTTTGCAAGTAGAGCCTCTAACATGTCCCAACATTTGTGGAGAGGGACTACATTCAAGCACCCCCTGTCCTATGATACCAAACCTGTTCCAAACTAAATGTGAAATGGGTCTGTCACAGTTGCTGGCAGCACCTATCTGATGTCACATAGCACTCTGTGATGTCTCTGGTCTGTCCACATGTCCTTGTCCAGCCTACAGGTCTTGAATTCCTATAAGACACTCTCCACCATAGATGGAGTATTGTCAGCCACCGTCCTACTGATGCGTGCATAACCTATCTTTGTCCCTCACCATCCTCTATGACAATTCTAATTACACTGGTAACTGTGGAGGGACACACAGTACATTACTTGCCCCTGTGATGATCCATACAGCCTCTGTCCATCACTGCACTACCTGCACATGTACACATAATATATGTGTGCTCAGCTAACATAGACATATTTCATAAATGCCCAGGGTCACTGAGTGCAGACTGTGGCAGATCAAAACCCTTGAAAGGGTGGTGGAGTTGGCAATACTTCCAAGGACCAGAAACAATGAGGGGGCACAGGCAGCAAGGCATGCCTATGTAAGTAGCTGCATAGGTGCACCAGAATCGGACCTAACATGATGCATACATATACTCTCAAGTGGCCTATGCCTTGTACAGCTTCAGTTTGTACCATCCTGCTAGACAACTGCACACCTGTGTACTCTGCTGTCCCAATTACATGCTGGTGAACGTTTGCATGCACACACACACAGACACACACACACACACACACACACGGCCATCATTGTATGTGTTCTTGGGAGGACACCAGGACAAAGTATGACATAGTAGGCCAATAGATGAAGAAGAAGAAGAAGAATCAGCATTTATATAGCGCTTTTCATACATCCAAAGCACTTTACAAGCAATGCTAGACTTGTAGTAAAGTGACTGAATGTGTGGTGGTGGCCATATTGCAAATCATCACCCACACACAGCCTGGATAATTGCATGAACCGGTTTATGGGAAGGGGAATGTTGGGCAGGGCACTGGAAATGTTCCCTACTCTTTGCGAAGAGTGCCCTGGGTTCTTTTACTTCCACCTGGACAACACCAGGATGGGCAGAAGGGGCCTCGGTTTAACGTCTCATCCGAAGGATGGCACACCCCAGCAGTACAGCACCCCCCAATACTGCACTCGGATGCCAGCGATTTTTAGGTAAAAGTCCAATCCTGGTGTGGGACGAGAACCCACAACCTTCTGGTCCAGAGGCAGATGTGCTACCAACTGAGCCACGCTGACAGATAAATGCTTACAACGTGGAAACAGATGTAGAGGTAGTGACACTGACCGTACAGATGCACAGCAGTCTGTGTAATTAGGCATTGGTGAAGGGCAAATTTATGCTAGGGTGTGATGAACATTGTAGCATCAATTGGAGGGAATGAATGGCTATGCTGACATTGTATTGGTCATGTGTGAAACAACATTTGTACTATAGTGTGAGGTACATGCATACTGCACCTACGTAGCACCTGAGCCTGCTGGAAGGGTACAGTGGGGAACATCCAATGTGATTGAGGTGTACAGGATAGGTCCTATGAGGCAATGATGGAAGACCTGGGGGACTTATTGCATTGTGGATCCAATGCAGAGGTATGATATGATACAGACCAGCATGTACATGAAGGGAATGTTTACAGTGCAAAGGGCACATGTCATAATAACGAGTGGGAACACTGAATCTAGGGCTCACAGCCTACATTTGATGGGGGTGTGAGAACCGATGGAAGTATGTTGCCCTATACAGTGAGTGTGTTAGGCACCTGCAGTGGGCTGGGTGAGGGATCATCAAGGACATGGGATCATGGCAGAGACCATGGCACACAGACAACATGAACCTTTGGGACCAAGGGGTGGTAGGGTGGGAGAGGGTCAGCCTTTCGGGGGGATAGGACATGGTTGTACATTGTAAGGTGACACCTTGCATCACAAACCCAGTTGACATGATATATTGGGTGGTCCTCCTCCACTGACCCTTTCTATAGTTCTGTATTGTTTGTGGATGTTACTGTGCCATGTGTTGCCTGCCAAGACAAAACTTCTATACACTGATAGCATAGCTACAGCCATAATGCCTTGCCTGATATAGACAAATTGCGATGTGGACAGCCAGTTCTGAGTGCTGTATATCAGTTTTTTTAATATAAAATGTATTACTGACTGTGTCTGCTGAAAAATCTGGTGCTCTTAGAATGACCTCACTCATCCCCCAGGTTTCAGCTGAAAGATGAAAGCCATGAGAAAATGCTGAAAACAGCATGTGAGATCATACACACAGTTTTAGATACCAGGTGTTACGTGGAAGGCCTGAAGCTAATTACAGGGTGGAAGACGCTTGAGTTGAGCATATATGTTTTTATGACATGTCCAGAGGAAGAAAAGCAGGTTGTGATGTATTAATGCGAAAAGCATAAAGATGCTTTCATGTCCTGGAAGGGGGAAGCGTATGATGAGATCAAACAAATTGCATTTGAGGGACATAATTCATGCTGAGGATTGCAAAATGTAATACTTTGAAAATACATCCTGTTTTTGTATAAGATATATATATTTTATGTATATATTCTGACAGAGGAGGAACTAGGTGATCGCACACAAAAACAGGATGGCCAATACAGTATGCTTAAGGAATATTCTGTTTTACTACACAGACACTTTTTATCTAGACTCTGACAAGGATACATCTGTAAGCACTTTAAGCAGGTATTTAGAGAGAGAGAGACCAATCTAAATATTGTCGTAGGAATTTGCACTGTTTAAACCTTGTTCTTTTAAAAGATTTGTATGTCATGTGCTATAACAGTTCTGTATTTTGTGTTTTACATATTTTTATCTAATTTAGTAAAATTATTTTTAGAGCATACTTGGTCTGTCTTTGAATTTCTTTTATTTGTAAGAAAAGTATATATGGTTATAGCAAACAATAGACATAAGCTTGAATGGTGGTACCAAACTGGAAAGAGAAGCATTTTAAATCTGAGGTCTTTATTAAAGTTTTTAAGGGTTCATCTCTGTATACCTGGGTAGCTGCCCGTAGGCAAAGATATCTGGCCCCCCGAAGACAGAAATATCTGAGCCTGTGCATTGGGTACATTAGCAAGAGGTTCACAGTTTGAATCCCTCCAAGACTTGAGACCAAAGGTTGATCCGAACTCACAAAACAGACAAGAGGGTTACCTTGTTCTGTTAAACTGTTCACAAGATTGCACTTGGAGGTTGGCACTTTGGGAGTAGAGAACGTGACCTGCTGAGTGGGTTTGTGACAGATTGGTTGGCAGCGGTGGCATAATTTTGGTGTCACAAGCTTTTATTGTCCTATGTCAGCTGAGACCATAAGCTCTCTTGCAAAGAAAGAAAAAGAGTTTTGTTCTAAAAAGGAAACAGAACTATATATCACTTGGCGTACAGTCAAGTTCCTACCCTTTTTATTTATATTTCCTAGAGTGCAAGTCAGAGTAGCTGTAGTCAGGGAAGAAGATGGCTTCCGACTACAGCAGGCACTGTAGATTACTTGAACCAGTTGTAAGGGGACAGAGGAGTCCTGTTCGAGGTGACAGCCAAAAAGCAGAACCTCATAGAGGCCTGATGGTAGCACATACCCAGAGCAGCAAGTCACACACCGTGACTGAAAAGGACCAGACCGCGAGTGTGGCAGGACTAGCGGCCAGTGCTGTGTCCAGATCCGGTGAGGATGACAGCAGGGCCACTGTCAGTGAAGGACCACAGCAGCAGGGGATGGTCACCAGTATCCTGAATTCGGAAGTACTCAGGCTGCAAATTGAGTTGCGCAGGATGGAGCTGGAGTTCCAGAAAGAGAGGGACCGAGAGAGCTGAGAGGCAGAGCGGGAATGATGAGAGGCATAGAGGGAACAGCAAGAGGCTGAGCAACAACAGAGGGAGGCAGACTGTTAGGAGCATGAGCGCCAGTGAGCTGCAGAGGAGAAGAGAGAGGAGCGCCAGTGGCAACACGAACTGGAGAAACTACGACTCCAACCAGCGGCACCAGAGCAGGTAAGTGGCTTGGGTTTAACTGGGACTGCAGGACTGGGTTACAAATTGAACTCCAAATTAATAGCCGAGTTTAAAGAGGGGAGGAAAAGGATGCCTTTTTAAATTCTTTTGAAAAAGTTTGAATTCAGGCTAAAATTCCTAGAGAGTTCTGGAGCTTCCAGCTATCCCCACTACTTACCGGGAAAGTACAGGATGCATTGGGTCAAATGGACAATGAGGACAGCAATGATTACAGCAAGCTAAAAGCTGCACTGTTAAAAAATTTTTAATTAACTGCTGAGTCATACAGAACTAAATTCCGTAAGCTCAGGAGAAGCCCTGATATGAGCTACGAGGAGCTAGCCATGAAACAATGCAGTTTTTAAAACGTTGGTGGGAAGGAATCAAGGCAAACTCTGTTGATAAAATTGAAAATGTGATTTTATTAGAACAGTTTTATTGGGCTTGCCCAGCAGAGCTAAAAACCTGGCTAGAGGACCGAGATCCAAAAACAGTGCAAGAGGCTGCTGAACTCTCGGACTGCTATGCCAAGAGCAGACCTGCTCTGAGAGTGAATGGGGTGGACGTGACAGCGCAGAAAGGGAAAAGCGCACCTTCAGGGCAACTAAAACCCTCGCTGCCTCCACCGAAACCAGTTAGCCCCAGGTTTCAGAGAAAAGATTTCTCTGAGAGAAGAAATGAATGTTGGTTGTATAAGGAAACTGGGCATATTGCCAGACAGTGTCCCAAAAAGGTAAGCCATGATACACAACCGGGTGCTAGAAAAGAAGTGGGTTGTTTGTGTGTCCCTGGAAGCATGCCAGTGAACATGAGGGAACACATGCACCCAGTCATGGTGAATGGTGTACAGACACAGGGGTTAAGGGACACAGAGGCATCCCTGACATTGGTGAAAGGGGATCTGGTACAGCCTGGTTAGCTTATACCCAATAAATACATCACTGTACAGGACTTTGCAGGTGAAGAGAAAACATTACCACTCACTAGTGTTCTCCTGGACTGGGGTGAAACAGGGGCAGCTGTGCAACAGGTGGCTGTAGCCAAAACATTAGCAGTGGATGTGATCCTGGGTAACAATCTCCAACAGGGGATGGTATGTGCAGTTACCCGTAGCCAAGTGGCAATGGAAAATTGTAGTTCCCTGAACCCCACAGAAGCCATTGTGGAAACCACTGGGAGGCTGGTTGACCAGCCTGTGTCTCCTGATATGGAGACTGATAAAAAGGGGGTAGAAATTTCCCCGGTAGCAAGTGACCACACAGCTACGGAAGGTTACGCCGAAGAGGGAGGGGTGACCCATGGTCAGAGGGTTGGGATTGACAGTGATCCTAAGGGCCCTGAAGCTAGTGCTAGGGACCCTAGTTTAGCAACTGAAGGGGACCTGTCCCATGCCTTGGGAATGTGTGAGGGGTTTGCAGCTGCTCTGAGGGGTGACCCTAGTTTAGAGAAGCTGAGGGCTTGGGCAGACTCTGATGGAGCACAGGGAGGTGACGGCCAACATAAGGTTTATTGGGAAATGGACTTATGTATACTCAGGCAGTACAGACAGAGGGAGGGATGCTAGGCAGGCAGCTTGTCGTTCCCCAGGGGTATCGTGAGCAGTTGCTCACAATTGCACATGATATTCCCTTGTCTGGTCATCTGGGAATCACGCACACAATGCAGCAGTTAGCCCAGAATTTCTACTGGTCTAACTTCACCCAGCAGGTGAAGGAGTATTGCAGGTCTTATCACTGGTGCCACGAAATAGGGAAGGCAGGCAAGAAAACCCAAGCCACCCTGATTCCATTGCCCATAGTAGAGGAGCCATTCCAGAGGGTGGGAATGGATATTGTGGGGCCTTTAAATACCCCCAGCTCCTCAGAAAAGAGATTCATCCTGACTGTGGTGGATTATGTCACCCAGTACCCAGAGGCAGTCGCCCTATCCTCACTGAGGACAGACAAAGTGGCAGATACCTTACTTGGGATTTTCTCCTGTGTTGGGGTTCTGCAGGAGGTAATCACCAATCGAGGGGGTTCCTTCATGTTGGACCTGATGAAATGTTTATGGGAAAAGTGCGGGGTGATGCAGAGATGCACGACACCATATCACCCACAAGCCAATGGACTTGTGGAATGATTCAATGGCACCCTAAAGTCAACGCTCCAGGAGTTTGCTGAACAGCATGGGAAGGACTGGGAGAAATGCCTTCCCCACCTGTTGTTTGCATACAGGGAGGTGCCCCAAGAGTCGACAGGATTTTCCCCCTTCAAACTCTTATATGGACGCCGGGAATGTGGGCCCCAAGACTTGATCTGGGAGGACTGGGAAGGCAAGCACACCACCCAGGGAACTCCCATTGTGGATTATGTCCTTAGGTTTAGGGAAAGGATGAAGGAGCTTATGAGGACAGCCCAGAGCAAACTGGCAAGCTGCCCAACAGAAACAAAAAGTGTGGTATGTCCACAGAGCCAGAGCTCACTCGTACATGGTGGGTCAGGAAGTCATGGTCCTTATTTCAGTCCGGAAAGACAAGCTGCAAGCTGAGTGGGCAGGACCGTACAAAGTGGTTAAGAAAGTAAATGATGTGAACTACACTGTGGAGTTACCTGACAGAAGACAGACAGAAAGGATGTACCATGCCAACATGATGACGCCATATGCAAATAGGGCTGACATGGTGTTTGCAGTGTGTAGTCATGGGGAGGGGACTGATGAAGGAGACCCCCTTCTGGACTTGCTGGAGGAAAGCAAGTGGGAGCCCTCTGTGGAGGCAGTAAAATTGTCTCCCCAGCTGGCCCTGGACCAGGTCCAGAAAGTAAGGGAGGTTTTAGCAGACTTTGTCCTGTTGTTTAGCGCCAAGCCTGGACTAACCCACTTAGCAACACACGATGTGGAGACAGGGACACAGACACCCATACGGCGGACAGCATATCAGGTATCAGAGGCTGTCCAAATGGACATTAGGAAGAAAGTGGAAGAGATGCTGGATTTAAAAGTAATCCAGAGATCCCACAGCCCGTGGGCCTCACCCGTAGTCCTTGTGCCCAAGCAAGATGGCTCAGCTCATTTCTATGTGGACTATCGTGGACTGAGTGCAGTCACAAAGTCAGACACCCACCCGATGCCCTGGATGGACGAACACCTGGACAAGTTGAGGGGGCGACCTACCTTACAACTATTGACCTGGCAAAGGGGTATTGGCAGGTAGAGTTGACAGACAGAGCTAGGGGGAGGTCAGCCTTCATCACTCCAATAGGCTTATTTGAGTTTAAAGTAATGCCTTTTGGAATAAAGAACACCCCAGCCACTTTCCAAAGGTTGGCAAACCAGGTGTTAAATGGTGCTGAGGAGTATGCCGTGGTGTACCTGGATGACATTGCCATCTTTAGTACCAGCTGGGAGGAACACCTACCCACCTTAGGGAAGTGCTGGACAAGATACAGAGGGTCAGGCTCACTGTCAAAGCCGAAAAGTGCCAGGTGACCATGGGAGAAGTGGCATACCTCGAGCATGTGGTAGGCCGGGGACAGCTCTGTCCTAACCAAATAAAGATACAGGTGATCCAGGCATGGCCCAGACCAGAAATCCAAAAGCAGGTCAGGAGCTTTCTAGGGACAGCAGGGTACTACAGGAAATTTGTACCCAATTACAGTGCCCTGGCTGCTCCCCTATCTGACCTGACAAAGAAAAAGATGCCAAAGAAAATTACCTGGGGCCCAGCCTGTGAGAAAGCCTTTACCAGACTGAAGGAGGCACTGTGCAGTGCTCCTGTTTTGACAAGTCCTGACTATAGCAAAACCTTTATGGTTCAGACAGACGCCTCAGGCATGGGTTTTGGGGCAGTACTGAGTCAGATATCCAGCCAAGGGACATATCACCCAGTAGTGCACCTGAGTTGGAAACTACTTCCCAGGGAGCAAGCATACTCCATGGTGGAAAAGGAGTGTCTTGCCATAGTGTGGGACCTAAAGAAATAAGAGCCATACTTGTATGGACAGCATTTTGTGGTGCAGACTGACCACAACCCCCTGGTTTGGCTGACACAGATGGGGAAAAACAATGGCAGACTGCTAAGATGGAGTCTTGCTTTACAAGGGTATGATCTAAAAATCATACATAGGGCTATAACAAGGAACCAGAACTCAGATGGGCTGTCTTGGATCTATGAGGAGTGAACTGATTTGGGAGGCTCATCCCATGTAGGGGATAGAACTCCCAAATTCAGTCTAGGTGGAGAGGAATTGTGAGGTGGACAGCCAGTTCTGAGTGATGTATCAGTTTTTTTAATATAAAATGTATTACTGACTGTCTCTGCTGAAAAATCTGGTGCTGTTAGAATGACCTCACTCATCCCCCCCCCCAGGTTTCAGCTGAAAGATGAAAGCCATGAGAAAATGTTGAAAACAGCATGTGAGATCACACACACAGTTTTAGATACCAGGTGTTACGTGGAAGGCCTGAAGCTAATTACAAGGTGGAAGAAGCTTGAGTTGAGCATATCCATGTTTTATGACGTGTCCAGAGGAAGAAAAGCAGGTTGTGATGTATTAGTGCGAAAATCATAAAGATACTTTCATGTCATGAAAGGGGGAAGCTTATGATGAGATCAAAAAAATGGCATTTGAGGGACATGAGTCATGCAGAGGATTGCAAAATGTAATACTTTGAAAAGACATCCTGTTTTTGTATAAGATATATATTTTTTATATATATTCTGACAGAGGAGGAGCTAGGTGATCTCACACAAAAAGGGGTTGGCCAATACAGTATGCTTAAGGAATATTCTGTTTTACTACACAGACACCTTTTGTCTAGACTCTGACAAGGATACATATGTAAGCACTTTAAGCAGGTATTTAGAGAGAGAGACCAATCTAAATATTGTCGTAGGAATTTGTACTGTTTAAACCTTGTTCTTTTAAAAGATTTGTATGTCTTGTGATGTAACAGTTCTGTATTTTGTGTTTTACATATTTTTATCTATTTTAATAAAATTATTTTTAGAGCATACTTGGTCTGTCTTTGAATTTCTTTTATTTGCAAGAAAAGTATATATGGTTATAGCAGACAATAGACATTGACAATAGACAATAGCTTGAATGGTGGTACCAAACTGGAAAGAGAAGCGTTTTAAATCTGAGGTCTTTATTAAAGTTTTAAGGGTTCATCTCTGTATACCTGGTTAGGTGCCCGTAGGCAAAGGTATCTGGCCCCCCAAAGACAGAGATATCTGGATCTGTGCATTGGGTACACTAGCAAGAGGTTCACAGTTTGAATCCCTCCAAGACTTGAGCCCAAAGGTTGATCCGAACTCATAAAACAGACAAGAAGGTTTCCTTGTTCTGTTAAACTGTTCACAAGACTGCGCTTGGAGGTTGGCATTTTGGGAGCAGAGGGCCTGAACTGCTGAGTGGGTTTGTGACAGACAAATCAGGTACAATGTCATGAAACACTGTTCTGGCTGGAATGTAGGTGAGAATGCACAACTGAAAGGCTGTACAGTTTGTAATGTATTTATTTATGTATTGAAATGTTTCACCAGGACGGCACACTCAACAACAAGCTGTCCATCTCACGGTGCAACGGGGGGGGGTAGTGGATTGCATGGTGAATATACATAAAAACTGTGGATATACATACAGTCTCAGTTAAAAATACCTACAGTCTCAGTTTAAACATACAAGGGGGAATTAGGTACTGAGGATAAACAGCTATAACAACACTGGTGGATTAGAGTTACAATTAAGCATCAGTAGTAATTAGACAATTTAATCAGGTGAAGTGCTAAATGGGGAAGGGGAAGGGAACAGAGAGTCCACTAGATGTCAATGAAGCAACAATACAGATAGTAATAGAACAATAACAGTTGCCCGCACTAGGCACAGGACAGGGAGGTAGATGGGAGCAATCATGTGTGGGCTGCATTAGCAGTACAGAGCGGGAAATACTATAGTGCATCCAAGTGAGGGGAGGAGGGTAACTAAGTGCAATAGGTACAAGACAACATGAGAGGGACAGGGGAGAGATGGTGTTCAGGAGTCAGGGGAGTTTAGGCCTAGATGAGAGGAAAAGAGGTATGTTCAACATTTAAGGGGAGGAGGATAATAGAGAGGAGGGGGACCATAAGTGCATATGTTTAAACCCCTCCAGGATGTGGAGAACCCTGCTAGGGGTGAGCCAGATAAATCAAATAAGGGAGAGAAAGGATAGGTGGGTCAGAGGTATAACAGAGGAATAGAAAGGAAGAGAAAGAAGGTAGATGAATGGGAGTAGGCATGCCAGAACTAGCACCTCCAGAGAGCTGGGATCCCTTCCAGGGGAAAACACTTTAGTGAGGATAATGGGTCGGGGGGTGCAGGGGAGGCCAGGAGAATGGCAAGGGGTGCATTATTGGTAAGGGTAGGGTATGGACCTGGGGAACAGTCTCATGACAGGGAAACATTAAGGAAGCTGTTAAAGCAGGAGCAGCTAGAGGAGAGTTGGTTGTGTAAGGCAGAGGCAAGGGAGGAGGAGGAGGAAGAGTGTCGTATTTGGAGGGTAAGAGAATTCCAGAGGTGTGGGAATCAATAGGAGCCACCAGTATGGCCAATCAGAGTGGAATGAGGGGGGACCATCAAGGTTCCTACTATCTGGGGATCTGAGGAAGTGGGAGGGAGGTGGAGGGGTGGAGAGTGAGCATAAGAGGTAAGTATGCAGTTTCCCAAGTCAATATCTTGAAATGCGGTTAGAACAGTGGACAGTGCACCTGTTAGCAAGTGGTGGGAAGGATAGTGTATGGTATAGGTCACAGTGATGACAACGAGATGGTGCATCCAAGGCGAAATGACAGGAGGAGTGAAAGAGAGTGTCCAATCTGGTCATGGAGGAATTGAGAGCAGCACCATAGACCCCATCTACGTCTACACATCGTATACTTCCATTGGTTGTGGTTCATGTACTGCTGGGTGACTGTCTGTTGAATGCTGCTGGTATGAAATGGCATATGTAGAAGTGGGGTGATAGCTTTTCTGCAGCTACATGGCCCCTTGAGCCACTCCCTCCTCTGAATACTGAGGTCATGGCATGGAGGTACCCTTGCCGACTTATTGCATTGGTTATGGAATCTCCTACAGTTGTGGACGAGAGCAGGGAAGTGGGACTGATAGTACTGATAGTAATGTTATAGAAGCCAGAAGGGGAAGGAAGCATATTCAATTCAATGCTTTACAGTAACTGGTAATTGCTGTTTTTTCTTTTAGACTTGGATTGTGGGCTTTTGGTGACACTGTACTTTCTTTGTTGTCTTTACTTAGAATTGTTTTTGGGCTGTTGAGGATTTAAAACGTAGTGGTGGTGTATTTCTTTGCTGTCTTTGGTTGTTGCAAATTTTCGCCCCCACCTTCCCCAACTCTTGATTATATGCCTGTTAAATCTGATTGACAGGAGCTAAACACTGGGTATAGTAAGGGTGTGAGGAGGAGGGGCATACCAGGAAAGGAACAGCAGCAAGGAAGAGGTGACTGCTCTCTCAGTGGAAGGGAAGTAAATGCAAATCAAGGAGCTTATTATTACTTCTTCGCGATTTATATTGCATTGGGGAAAGGAGGAGTAGGAGTTTTAAGAAGGTTGTGCAATGGCTACTTAAAGTCTGTTTTTGAGTGTGGATAGGAAGGATAGGAATATAAAAGCAGTTGCTCATATATCTAAACGTGCAACAAAGGAGGTAAGGAAATAAAGAGAATGTTTTGCACTGATAGAGGAGGGAGAGGGACCCGGGAGTGTTTGGTATCCTGCATCTGGAAGGGTGGGGGGTCGCTGGTGGGCAACGACAGCAATGGGTAGGGTGGTAGGCTGCAACAACTGCGGTGCACCAATCTTTCTAAAAATTGCCTGGAGTGTGGGAGGATGTTTAGTATGCAACCACATAGAAAAACTTAGAAAGGAGATTGAGGTCTGCAGGAGGAATTAAGACAGGCAAGGCAGATTGGGGTGGTTAGCCCAATACTGGAGGGAGGAAGAAGGGGAGATGAGGGAGGGCGATTTAAGCCAACAGTGGTGAGAAGAGGGTCAGAAGAAGGAAGCAGAGACAAAGGGTCCCAGGCCAGGAAGAACAATTGCTGGGAAACCAGGTCAGGAGACAAAGACAAATGGAAGGAGGAGATAGGGACTTGTGAGGGGAGGCAAGAAGTGGCAAAAGTCATGGAGTGGAAAGGAGAGAACAGGTTACTATGAAGAGAGGAGGGGCGGCATTTGTGAAGGGCCTTCAGAAAATAGTTGTGCACTGCTGGAGAGGAAGAAGGTGGAGGAGGGAAATGATGAAATTAGAGGAGTAATTGATAAATGCCTGGACCAAACTGGAGCGGGGGGAAGTTCTGCTGGGAGAATTGCAACAGGGTAAAGGGGAAATAATGTGCAGGAGGAAGAAGAGGAGCTGGAAATGAGAGCGGGAGATGAATGGAAGCAAGCAGGGAGTAAGAGGGGTGGAATCTTAGTGCTGGGGACTCAATACTAAGAGGAGTTAGGTGGGTAGCAAGGAGAGTATAGTCGCATTTGGGTGGAGGCTACACAGGAATGACAGCGAAAGGGTGGAACAGTGTGTTCTGAAATATGCTAGAAGGGGTAGGACAAGCCTCATTTAATTATACATCTTGGGACAAATGACCTGGCTGACAAGACAGTAGATACAGTCCAGAGGAGGTTTGAGGAACTAGCACAATTATGTGAGGGGGCAGGAAGATCAGTAACTTTTTCAGAGATACTTCCGGTGCCAAAGGCAAGCACAACAAGAAAGCTGAGAAAAGAGGAATTTAACGGATGGCTAAGAACCTGGTGTTGTGCTAAAGGATATGGGCTGTTGGGGTGGGAGGGACCTGGGAGGACAGTAGTCTCTATGCCAAGGACAGACTACACTTGGAGTGAGGAGGAAAGAAAGTGTTGAAACAGAGGATGGAGGAGTACATAAGGAAGTTGGGAATTTAAACTAGGAGTGGGTGGCAGTTGGGGAAGAGATATGCAGAGACACAGGTTGGGAAACCATATGAACTTACCCCCATAGCAGTGACAAAGGACAAATGGCAAGTACTGTTGGTGATGCTAGGAAAGGAGGGCAGGATGGGGGGGGGGGGTGGAAGGTGGTTACCCTTAATGCTAGGAGCCTTGGGAGGAAAACGGCAGAGTTACAGGTTCTCATGGCAGAGGGAGAGGTGGACATTGCAGCCATCACGGAAACATGGGCCACCCAATACAATGACTGGGACCTGTCTGTACCAGGGTACAGGTTATTTCAGGGACAGGGTGATTGGGAAAGGAGGGGGTGGCACTATATGTAAAGGAAGGACTGAAGTGTGTAAGGGAGGAAGGGGAGGAGGGTAGTACGGTGTCACTTTGGATGCAAATCCAGGATTCCAAGAATAGGATTCTTAGAATGGGAGTGGTGTACAGGCCACCATCTCAGACGGAGGAGTTAGACAGGGAACTAGCGGGACAGATCAGGAGAACTCATGAGAAGGGTAGTGTGGTGATTGTGGGGACTTCAACATGCCAGGAGTGGACTGGAGCACCCCAACAACCAGGAACAGAAGGGAGCAGGTACTGCTGGATGCCTCCAGGACAGCTTCCGCTGCAAATGGTCAGTGAACCAACCAGGTTAAGGAATACCTTGACCTTGTGCTGGCAAATGGGGACTTAGGAGAGAACTCACAGTGGAGGAACCGCTGTCAGGAGTGACCACCACCAGTATGGCTCACATTGGATATGGGCAAGGAAGGAGTGAATCTGGCACAATAGTGCTGGACTTCAGGAGGGTCGACTTTGGGAGGATGGGGAAGGGTAAAAGGGACCTGGCCAGAATTCAATCTAGTATGGACACTACAACCAGAGGTGGGAGCTCATAAAGCTGGGGATAATGGAGGCAACCAAACTCTGCTGCAAAGCCCAGAGCAAGAAGGCTAGGGCTAAGAAACCGATCTGGTTGAGCAAGGGGTCATGGAAAAGGTAAGGAGGAAAAGAGCTGCCTTTAGGAAGTACAAGAAAACAGGGAGGGGGGAGGACAGAGAGGAATACTTGACAGAATCGGAAGGTGACAAGGGCAGTAAGGGAGCCAAAGCATCTACGGAACTCAGGCTGGCACAAGGCATTAAGAAGGGGGAGAAGGACTTCTTTAAGTACATCAGGGAGAAAAGGAGCTGTAAGGACCACATAGTAAGGATTAGAAAGGAGGGGGGTTGGGTGGAAGCAGGGTGCGATAAGGCGGAAGCACTAAATGAGTACTTTTGCTCAGTATTTACTAAAGAGAAGAGGGGGTGACACCCAAGGTGGGAGAAATGGCAGAAGCAGGGTGGGAAGTGGTGACAGATGGGGAAATCATGAAGAGCAGAGTTCAAGAGGGTTTGAGGCACTGAGGGTGGACAAGGCACCAGGCCCAGATGGCATCCACCCCAGGGTACTGAAGGAGCTGGCAGAGGTCCTTGCAGGACCTTTGGCAGACCTATTTAATGCCTCACTACATTCGGGTGTGTACCTCAGACTGGAGGATGGCTCATGGTGCCCTCCACAACAGTGGCCCCAAGGATGAACTGGGAAACTATAGACCAGTGAGCCTCACATCCATCGTGGGTAAGATAATGGAGACTATCCTGAAGGAAAGGCTGGTAGCGCCTCCCACAGGACCACAGGAACAGCAGACAGCATGGCTTCACACGTGGCAGATCCTGCCAAACCAACCTGGTCGAGTTCTATGACTGGGAACTAGGCAACTGGACAGGGGCCATGCAGTGGATGTCCTGTATCTGGACTTCAGTAAGGCATTCGACTCAGTGCCACATGGAAGGCTGGGAAGGAAGTTAGTAGGCACAGGGGCGGTGCAAAGCTGGTGAGATGGGTAGGAAACTGGCTGCAGGGAAGGCAACAGAGGGTGGTGGTGGGTGAGGAGCTCACACCCAAGGGCAGTGACAAGCGGTGTTCCACAGGGCTTGGTGTTGGGACCAGTGTTGTTTGGGATATTCATTGCAGACATATCATGGGACATCAAGAGCAAGATCAGTCTGTTTTCTGATGATACCAAGGTAGGCGCGGTGGTGGATGACCTAGGGGATGGCAGGGTTGCAGGATGATCTGGCACAGCTTGAAACCTGGTCAGACACCTGGCAACTGGGGTTTAATGTCAAAAGTGCAAGGTGCTGCATTTTGGGATGAAGAACCCAAGGAGGAGTTACTAGCTAGGGGAGTGCAGCTAGCCCAGACAGAGGAGGAGAAGGATCTGGGTGTGCTCATTACAGAGTCAATGAACAACTCGGCACAATGTAGGAAGGCAGCTGCAAAGGCCAACAAAATTCTGGGTTGTATTGCAAGGGGTATATCCTTGAGGAGGAAGGAGGTGATTCTGCCACTGTATAGGTCATTAGTTAGACCACACCTGGAGTACTGCGTGCAGTACTGGTGCCCGTATCTGAAGAGGGACATTAAGTTACTGGAGGGGGTGCAGCGCAGAGTGACAAAGATGATCAAGGGGCTGGGGGACTTATCATACGAGAGGAGGTTGAAGGAGTTGAACATGTACTCACTGGAGGAGAGGAGGAGAAGCGTGACATGATTGAAACCTTTAAATACATGAAAGGAATAAACAAGACGGGTACAGAGGGGCTGTTCAAAGTAAGGGAGGGAGGACCACTAAGGCCATGATATGAGACTGGAGCGAGGAAAGTTCAGGAGGAGATGAGGAGACACTTTTTACAAAGAGGGTGGTGGCTGGGTGGAATGCGTTACCTGCTGAAGTGGTATGCAGTAGAACAGTGGACTGCTTCAAATGAGGATGGGACAGGACAAGGGGGAGGGTTAATGAAGGGGAAGGGTGGAAGGGAGGGGCAACTGCAGAATAAGGGGTGCTAGCTGCACATTCGAGCAGACTTGATAGACCTCTAGGCCTTTATCTGCTGGCAAATTTCATATATGTTCATATATACACATCCCATGAATGTGTAATACCCTTCATCAAGTTCAGGGGTCACAACGTTGCACAGCAGGAGCAGCCACCGCTCACACTCCTGGAAGTGGGAGGTGTATAATGGTATTGTAGTCAAAGGAGGGCCTTGGAATAAATGTCTGTGGGTGCAGTTATGCCCAAAAGGTGGTATAGAGCCATTTAGTCAATTGCTCTATAGTCTTTCAGGACAGCAGGGCTATCAGGGTGCTGGCAGGTACCAATAGAGTTGTGCTTTATGAAGGGATGTATTGAGCTGGTAGCCCATGTAATGAATGTAAGAGAATGATCAGTGATTGAATCATGCAGACTACCAGAGTGATGTACCTGTACCTTGTCCTCTGTGTTCGTGCCCACACTGTCTAGGAGGGAGTGTGTTTGTTTCCAGGTGTGCTTCCTTAATGAAACACATAAGGCATTGGTCATAGTATGCTGTTTCATCAGGTTGTAGTCATCATTATGTAGATGATCATAACCTGTCATGTTGACGCTGCTGGATGCCCAGGCAGACAGGGGTATTCTAGCCCTGTTGTTCCACCTGTTGGTGTGTTGTGGAGGCAGCATGCATACAGCATACATCTAGGTGTAGCAGTCCAAGGGTCATAAACACAATGCTCACATCACATCACTGGGGAATGTTGAGTCACAGTAGTATATAAAGGAGGCAGATAGTGGAACTCAGTTATAAAGAGACACACCCACACCTATATGTAGGGCCTGTTCTATCCCAGCATCACAGAGTGTACCCTGGGAGGTGGTATGTGTAATCCCGTTTGCACGTTAGCAGCCATGTTACTGACATGGCGTGAACATGTGGGGTGGGAGGTGAGATTTCTACCTCTACATTAGTAGACCTAGATGGGAGGCTACAGATGTTCATGTGTGCATAAGGTAGCCCTGTGTGGATAAGCCAGATATGGTTTGAGTTAGACGTAGTTCATCAGTAGACCAGTGTTACATTGTATGTCTCCTGATAGCAACAGGTGAGAACAAACCACATTGTAGGTGCAGGACATCGGGGAAGGAGCAAGCGCCAGTGAGTACAAGAACAAAGACACAAGTCACCACTCAAGGTGCATGTGACATCCATCGAATATAGAGCCCAGTGGGATATATTACTATACAATTACAGTATGTAGTGGGCCAGGTATGTAATGCCTGGGAACGAGAGTCCTTAAATGGTGGCATTCAGGGTAGATGGAATGTATGGATGCAGTGGAGTCATCAGCACATAGGGATCAGAATTAGTGAGGTTGGCGTCTGAGTGAGCACAGCAGGGTACATGCAGTGCATGACATATGTAGGGGATGGAAGGCATAGAATTACAGGGTATCCTAGAAATGTCAGATTCTGGTAGAAAGGGGGTAAGAGTGTAGAGTAGCACTGCACAAGGGTCACAGCAGGGGTCACACCTTGGATAGGCAAGGGCGCTCCACTAAGGTGGTGGCATTGGCCCGTGAGAGTGCAATAGAAGAGGCAGGGAGGTATAAGGGTTATTATGTGTTACAAATGTAGCCAGTAGGATGGCCTAATTCTTAGAGTCAACACAAGCAGTGTGGAAGGTTGTGTACAGTACATATCCAGTTGCAGCCTGTGAGGGGATGATATGTCCCATGGGTAGATCAAGGTAAAGGGAGGGTGGAGTACAGTACAGAGTGTAGCCTAGTAAGCACAGAATGAAGTATTCTGAGGATCAAGGGAAGGCATGGTACTCAGCACTGACTCATAGTGCCCAACTAGTAAATAAATTGGTCAGTTTTATATATGACTGTGATGTTATAGGTACCCCATGGATTCCTCTTGTGGGATGTTGCAGTTGTGGTGTGGGCCTGCTTATGGATATTATGATTTCTATTGGTGCTAACATAAGAGTTGTGTAATGCTATATCATAGTGTAATCTCATCCATGTGCACAGCGTATCCATTACACTCATCTACTGCGTATCAATGTTTTCTGTGACAACCTTCCCTACTGTTATGTGATGTACAATTGTTTGTTTCAAAGTCGCATAGTTTTGTAATGCAGGCACAGGGGACTTTGGATGTATTACTGTTGCAAAGAATTAACTAACAATGTACAAAGCTATGTATGCATAGCACATGACCTGAAAAATGTATGTCTGAAATTATACATATCCATCATTATTACTGTATATAACATTACTGATGTCTGTGTCAGGTACATATTTATGGATTGAGAAATAAAAGTGTGCATCAATAAAAAAATACAATGGACATGTGCACAGTAGGCCTCCTGTATAGTCTTCATGGTAATAAACTAGTATTTTCTGTGACACACAAGTATTGTGTCAGTGTGTGCTGTGTATACATACATGCATTATGATGTATCGCCATAATGTGGCTTTCTGCAGTTGTCCCTGTAATTCCCTGAATGCCACAGATGTTGTCATGTGAGACCTTTGCAGACAAAAGGTGCCAGCTATATACACACATGATTCCCCAGCCATGCCCTGACACAGAATGGCGTGTGTGTTGCTGGCACATGACACCTACGAGCAGACGTAGTGCAGTAATAAAATCTATCTGGTTCTGTCTGTTCCTGTGTGTTTCCTCTGCAGTGTTACTATGCATGTGTATGATGAAACAGATACTAATACGAACATATGGAGATGCCAGCACAGGAAGGCCATTTGGTCTATCAAGTTTGCTCATATCACAGGGTCCACAGCGTGATCTAATGCCTCTGCCCTCCCTCCAAACACCTCCCATCCTCCCTACCCATAACCCTCCACTTATGCCTATCCCCACCTCTCTTAAAGCTGACCACTGTCTTCAATGCAATTATCTCTTCTGGCAGTGCATTCTAGGTGTCCACTACCCTCTCTGTGAAGTAGTGCTTCCTGACCTCCCTCCTAAACCTCCAACCCTCCAGCATAAGACTGTGCCCCCTCGGGTTTTGGTTGACACTCATCTTAAAGATACTCCTCTTATCAACCTTATATATCCCTCTCAAGTACTGGAAGGTCCCAATCATGTTCCCTCTCCCTCTCTCTCTCTCATGTGTTCCATGGAGTACATGTTCAGTGCACTCAACCTCTCCCCGTAAGCCTTGCCCTGCTGACTAGCTATCATCTTTGCAGTCATCCTCTGGACATTCTCCAGCAGGATGATGTCCTTTTCGAGGTGTGGTACACACTGCCACTCTGTCTCAGTGTATGTCCATATCATATCATGTCCACCACTGACACTGGAGATACACAAGACATATGCACAGCAAGGCACATACCAGTATGTATAGATGTATATAAATTGTACACCAATGTTGTGTGACAGCCTTATTGTGATGCTTTCACTGCTGCGTTATGACACATCTGTGGTATAGTGTGCCCTGTACGTGTAACGTGACATGATAGACTGTGGCAATGCTGCCCTGTCCTTGGTTTCACCACATATTGATAATGTAATTGTTTACACTACTCATTTGTACTGTACAGAAGTGTATGTATTGGTGTGCAGCAACAACATCCACACCTCATACACACAGGGGCCACACAGGCTGGGGATGCAGTTAAACCTGCACTGCCACATTGATTGTCAATTCCATTCCATAAAGGTATGATGTTGGTAACCTTGTATTTATATATTGTATACACGGACATCAATGACAGCACCAGTACCAGGAACACTTGTGGCCACCACAATGGCTGTATATTAATCAAATTACATGTACATGACACAGGCAATTATTATATAACACTACACAGCAGGTCAGTATTCAGTCAGGTGTCCCTGGCCTTGACTGATAATTATGGAGGTGTCCTTGTCTGTCACATATGCAGACTACCATCAACACTGTTGTATCTCCTAGGATAATCAGAAGCAGTCCTGAATCATTCAAGCATGTGCTTGTCGTGCAAGCACAGCTGTTCCTCATCTCTCTGGTTGTGGTGATGGTGTGCGAGGCCTGGGTGTGCTGGCGCCACTTTCATCATCATCATTATCAGGACCCTGTAAATCAGACATGGTCACGTTGTGTGATATAACAATATTATGTAGGATGCAGCATGCAAGAATTATTCTCCATGCCTTTTCTGGCCAATACTGTAATGCACCTCCTGATGTATCTAGACATCTAAATCTCATCTTGAGTATACCAAATGTCCTCTCAATCACTGTTCTTGTGGCCACATGACTGGCATTGTATCTGTCTTCCTGTGGTGTCTGTGAGTTGTGTACAGGTGTCATGAGCCAAGTCCTAAGTGGATATCCACTGTCACCTATGGATAGATAAAACACATTATGAGCCACATAATACATATGCTGTACCACTGGAATGTACAGGTGAACACGTGTACACATCTACATCAATAGGGGCACGGTCATACATTCCGTGTATTGTTATATGCATGTGTAATTTTTCATGTATAGGCATGTCACCAAGCACTGTCCTTAATAATCTTCAGTGTGCAACATCTGTTCACAGGGCACCATATGTCCTGAGTGTTCATCCATGCAGCATGTTGCTTTAGGCACACATGCCATTCCCCTGTGTGGTCATACTATATATAGTCAGCCCTGTGTACTGGTGACTAATTACCCTATACACAAGCACATCCATGTACTGTGCATGATTGTGACAGGCAGTGAACAGTGGCACATGGGTAATGTATCGAAATATTCCACCAGGAAGGCACGCTGAGCAACGGGTTGCTCGTCTCCCAGTGCAGCCTGGGGGTAGGGGAACATGAGGACTGTGTACAGAGATTTGGTATACAATATAGATATACAATATGATTACATTCAATAAGGTGAGGAGACTAGACAGAAGTACTGGGCAGGAAGAATGATAACAGGTATGAACTAGATGGAACACAATGCTAACAGTCATGAACTAGATGGATATGATAGCAAAAACATCTTGGCAAACACTTGGTGGAACATAGCCATGGAGATCATAAATGGCTAGATAGAGTACAAGGAGGATGAAGTAGGGCAAGATTGCGAGGAGAGACACAGATAGAATGACATTTGGACAGTGTAACAAAGGTGAAAGTTTGCCTATGAGTGCATTAGTGATTAGGGGTTTGACAATACCTACAGCTAGGAAGGGGTAGAGGTTGGTGGGTGGCATATTGGCCGAGAGAAGGGTGTGAAGGGGATTCGCAGGAGGAGAATGCAAAGGGTGGTGGGGGAAGATAAAGTTAGACCTGCCCCTCCAGAATGTTGTGGACCCTGCCTGCAACAGGCGGAGGTTAGGCATGAACAGGAGGGAAGCAGGTTGTAGGCAGTGAGAGTTAGAGCACTTAAGAATGGAAAAGAGGGTGAAGCGAAGAGTCCACTGGGGCCTGGCACCTCCAGTATGCTGTGGACTCTGCCTGTACAAGGCAGAGGTAGAGCACAGCAGGAGTGAGGCAGGTTGTAGACAGCATACATAGAGCATGACAGGAGGGAAGTAGGCAGTGATGGGGAGTAGGCTTCAGAATGACTAAGACAGAGGGAGGTAGGAGAGAAGAGGGGCTGAGACCCTGCCCTCTCAGGAAAGAATGGGGTGGGAGTAGGAAGCAAGAAAGGTTTTTCCCTAGGTTCAGGACACCCCCGGGATGTACAGCACCTTGCCAGGGGCTAAGGCAAGGCAATGGCGACTATTAATAGTAAGCTGGTGTACAGAGGAGGAGACCAGGGGGATAGAAGTTAGGTGGAATGGAAGCTGTGCTGGGGAGAGGATGTATGGGGAGGGTTTTGCAGGTTAGAGGTGTGCATGAAGCTGAAGCAGGCTCATAGGGTAACAGGTTAAGGAGGATTGTAGCAGGAGCAGTTAGCAGAGAGAAAGTTATGTAAAGCATAGCCAAGGGAGTAGGAGGAGGAGGAGGAGGAGGAGGAGTGTCATATGTGAGGTGGGAGGGAGTTCCAGATATTGGGGATGTGATAGGAAATTCATGATTAGCTGATTAGGGTGGTACGAAGGGGGTCTAGCAGGGTGTGAGGGTCAGAGGACCTGAGGGAGTGGGTGGAAGGCAGGTGGGAGGGAGGGAGCATGGGAGGTAGGAAAGAAGTACAGTAAGCCGGAGTTTGGAAGTTAGCTTAGCACAGTAAGCCACGTATCAGTTAGCAAGTGAGGGGAAGGACAGATCACAGTAAAGGTCACAATGATGTGTCTGAGATGGGGCGTCAGGAATGAATCGACAAGGAGTTGACAAGACTGTCCAATCTTGTAAGGGAAGATATGAGAGCAGCACTATAGACTACATCACAGTAGTCAGAAATGCAGAGGATCATCTTCTGGACATGTTCTCACCAGGCCATCGGAGGGATGCAACTGTGGTTCCTGTACAGGACTCCAAACATGGGGCGTAGTCTTTTCAGAATGGGGTCAATGTGGCCAGAAAAGGTGAGGTGTTGGTCCTACCAAAACCCCAGGTACCTGTAAGATAGGTTTTCCTCAAGGATGGTCACATCAAGTGTTTGGAGAGAGGGTAAGGAGTGGTGCCTAGAGAGTCTCTGTCTAGTGGCACAGGTCATGGAGACTGTCTTTATGGCATTTAGGAATAGTTGATATGAGACAAACCAGAGCTGAACCTACTGGATGTCACGCTGTAAAGTTGCTCCATATAGGGCACCATATGTCCTGAGTGTTCATCCATGTGCCATGTCTCATTATGGGGGTGTGGTGGTGGCATATGAGGGTAACACATGACATATAGGTCAGTGGAGGTCAGGAAGGGACAGCACAACAAGACTTGGCTATGTGTGATATACAATGATATTGGATGCACCACAGCATGACATCATGAATACAGTAGCTACCTAATAACAGACCACATGTAGTGCCCAAGATGAGTTTGTACTATATTATGCATAATTGACAAATGTGTTAATTATGAATATGACATGTGGTTATAGCCAGTGGCACTGCAGACAGACAATGGCCACATTGCTGGGACATGTGACGCATCTGCTTAACAATATGCCATGCATGGACAGTCATACCTCCCGGATGCCTTACACAGTGCTCATTCAGTAAAACGTGCCATTGAACTTTGCACATAGCAGTTGTTCACAATCTGGCCTGTGTAATCATGATAACCACTTGTAACTGAACATTGAATGACTATTACGCACAAGCGTGAAATATGGATATTGTTTCCCCTTTTTCACACACGCGCACTGAAACATGCATATTCAACACATGTGCGCAATCACATGCATATTCGCAATGCACGTGCACGAAAACTGTGAGGCCAGCTTATACAGCTTGAAGGCACAGTTGCTAGTGTTCTTCTGTGTGTATGTGAGTATCAGGATGTCTATTAGACAACCTAGCTTTTCAGACATTGAGACTGCCTTGCTCCTGGATGGTCTCAGAATGTACAGGGGTATACTGCTGTCCCCTGGTAAGAGGGCACCCCCCCCAAGGCAAGGGACAAGGTGTGGGGGAAAATTGCTAAGAAAATGAAGGCAACAGGTGTGTCTGGAAGCGTGAACCAGCTAAAGCACCACTGGAGTGACCTCCGACACCGTGATCCTGCAATTGCCAACCTGGTGTCAAGTGGCAGTGGGAATACTGCATACAGTGAAGAAGGTAGGTCTACATTCCCAAATGGCTTTTATTAATGCTTGAATCTGTACTGATTAAAGACATTTGACAGGTGCACTATTGACGTGTATAGTTGATTGATATATAATGTCTATTAAATTGGACATATTAACAAGACGGGATGTCATATTAAGGTTTGATGTATAGATTGATGGATGAATAGATAGATAGATAGATAGACAGACAGACAGACAGATAGATAGATAGATAGATAGATAGATAGATAGATAGATAGATAGATAGATAGATAGATAGATAGATAGATAGTTGGCTGTGCAGTGACATGGGCTGGTAGAGACATCGATGGCTGGATATATAGATAGGCAGTCAGACAGGCAGGTGTGTAGGTTGATAGATGTGTAGATGTGCAGAAGGGTGTATGGGTAGATAGGTAGATATATTGATGGATGGATGGCTGCATGGACTGAGTCATAGATAGTGGTCCTGGATAATTATTGGAAGCTGTGTCATGTGAAGAACTGTGCATCAGCAGATGTGTGTACAGCATGATATATACATGGCCACAGGGTCAGAGATTGTTCTAAACACAGGGCTATCATCAAACTGCTGGCACTGTGGCCTGATATGGTCTGTAAGGACTAATTTTGCTTGCTACTGTGTACATGGACATGCATATTACATCTAAACTGATCAGCACACCATTGTGACATGGGTATACAAGGTTTGAACAATATGATTCTATTATATGTACAGCACCAGATGTGCATGGTGAGAACCAACTATTAACATCAAAGCGATTAGCAACTGGAACATTCCAACAACAGGGTGAGTACATGATTCAGCTATTATACCGTAACATTGCCACATTAATGCATCGATGTACACAGGAACATGTGATAGTACTGATGGTGTACATCTCCATGTATATACAGCAACTGACAGTGTGTGCAGATATATTGACTGACCAGCCTGTATACCACTGTAATGGTATGTCTGTCAGTGGCGTTGACCATGACACATGACTGTCTTGTGCTCTGTACAGCAGTCCAATATAGCAAGACCATTGCCTGGGCCTGTATGTTTGCACATACACCCCACAACACATCAGAAGCCTGGGCCTTGACCAGCATGTCACTGCACACCACCCGATGTGTGGCCTGGGCTTTGTCCAGCATATCAGTGTACCCCCCCACATATGAAGCATGGGCTTGTACAGCATGTCAGTGTACCCCCCCCCGCCCCCACATGTAAAGCCTGAGCCTTGCACAGCATGTCAGTGTACCTCCCCCCACATGTGAAGCCTGGGCATTGTCTACCATGTCACTGTACACCACTCCATGTGTGGCCTGGGCCTTGTACAGCATGTCAGTGTACCCCCCCCCACATGAACAGCCTAGTCCTTGTCCAGGATGTCACTGTACACCACCCCATGTGTGGCCTGGGCCTTGTACAGCATGTCAGTGTACCTCCGCCCCACATGTACAGCCTAGTCCTTTTCCAGGATGTCACTGTACACCACCCCATGTGTGACCTGGGCCTTGTACAGCATGTCAGTGTACCCCTGCCCCACATGTACAGCTTAGTCCTTGTCCAGGATGTCACTGTACACCACCCATGTGTGGCCTGGGCCTTGTACAGCATGTCAGTGTACCCCCATGTAAAGCCTGGGCCTTCTCCAGCATGTCACTATACACCACCCCATGTGTGGCCTAGGCCTTCTCCAGCATGTCAGTGTACCCCCCCACATGTGAAGCCTGGGCCTTGTCCAGGATGTCAGTGTACCCCCGACACATGTACAGCCTGGGCCTTGTACAGCATGTCAGTGTACCCCACACACACACACACACATATACAGCCTGGGCCTTGTACAGCATGTCAGTGTACCCCACATGTAAAACCCTGGGCCTTGTATAGCATGTCCGTGTATCCCCCAACATGTGAAGCCTGGGCCTTGTCCAGTATGTCAGTGTACCCCCAACATGTGAAGCCTGGGCCTTGTCCAGCATGTCAGTGTTACCCCTCACCCTACATGTACAGCCTGGGCCTTGTATAGCATGTCAGTGTACCCCCCACACATGTACAGCCTGGGCCTTGTAAGCATATCAGTGTACCCCACATGTACAGCCTGGGCCTTGTCCACCATGTCACTGTACACCACTCCATGTGTGGCCTAGGCCTTGTATAGCATGTCAGTGTACCCCCACATGTAAAGCCTGGGCCTTGTATAGCATGTCAGTGTACCCTCCCCCACAAGTGAAGCCTGGGCCTTGTCCAGCATGTCAGTACCCCCTCCCCACACACACACACACATACAGCCTGGGCCTTGTCCAGCATGTCAGTGTACCCCCCTCCACATTTAAGAAGTAGTAGAATTGAACATTTTATTCATTACATACACAGACAAATGAAATGGAAAGGCCATCTGAGACTAGTTCATTATCAGTGAGTTACTTTGTGCAGTGTTACAATGCATACAGTATGGCATACATTATTATTAAATAAAAGATATTCAAATTAAGTACAGTACTCATACTCCAGGCACACCTCTGATGGGGTGTAAGAAAATATTTGAAAGCGTGCTTGGCAGCATAAGGACCTCTGTTTCCAGAACCACAGGATTCTATTGACCATGATTACACCACGGCCATACAAGAAAAAAGACACACCCTGTGGCAGATATCAAAACAAGTTAAGGCCTGGCGAATTAAAGTGCAAATGTTCTACCCTGTTCGTCTTTGGATTGAGACCACATCGGGACCCCAAACTTATGCTGACTTGTTGGAGGCGGCACTGTACCTGGCAGAGCTGGAGATTCCTCTTCCTTCCCACACTAAAGACAAACTTGAGTGGGACCTTATGCAAACTGCATGGGAGGTGGCTAGACACGGTCCTCCTTCTACCGGCTCCAAATCAGCTGTTCAGAGCCCTGCAGGACTCAAAGGAGATATCTTTTTCCTCATACTGCACTATGGGGGAACTACAGTACAAGAGGACGTTTCAGTAGGAATCAGCAGAGTGACACAGGAGGTGCAACATTCTTTGGCAGACCGACATACTGCAGCAGCTTTGTCACCCTCTTGCTCTGCACCAGAGTGACTGTAAGTAATAAACATGCTGTTTTGATGCAGGCATTGTGTTCACACTCCACAAAATAGCACATGATGAGCCCATTAACCACAATGTTTTCGGCACTGTAGCCAACTGAACTGGGGGCCTTACAGCAGCCTTACCAAGAGTTCAGCAGCTCCCTGGACTAATTGTATTTCCCAAAGACTGCTTCTAAGCTGGTAAAGCTACTGGAACCAACATGCTCCTTTGTTGATATTTTGGCCACATATTGATCTTCTGGCATATGGACTGATCCACTTCTGCTTGGAACAGCTAATTAAGCTGTACCCTGCTCAGCTGTTTAGTTATTAGTCTCCTCATCTTACGGATCTTATTGTTGCCTTTGGGAATACTCCATTTAGAACAGCTGGAGCTGAGTTATTCAGCTCTTTGTTTTGATTGTACATCTGTAAGAAGACTGTAAAATGTATGCAGAGGCTGTTAATATCTCCTTTGTCAGGTGGCTTGCCCTGTCATACCCTCTGCTACAAATTGTTTTCTAGTGGCTGTGATGATGCCAGATATTCCCTTTGAGGCCACTGGTCCTTAACCTTACACTCAGTTGTTTGATGAGGGCTTATATGCCTCTATATAGTAAAGATTTAAGTCGCTGGGGCCCCCATTGTAGCAGCTGAGGGGGGAGGGCTTTCACTTTATTTTAATTAAACAATATGGCTGGTCTTTTTTTGATGGGGCCCACATTAACTTGATGTCTGACCCAAAAAATGGCTACTGACACTACTTTCCCTGGCTCAGATTGTGCTATACATCGGGTAACTCAATACAGACCAACCATACGTATCCTGCTGCCTGACCGTTTGTTACGGGGGGTTGGAACCAATGTATTTACTCATCTGGGATAATTCCTTATACTCCAAGATGGGCCCACTAACAACTTGTAAGCAAATTACCAGATCGGGTTGTAAGTTTAATGGGGAGTGGAGCTATTACTTGAGACCCATTTTACCCATGTTGCAATAATGTCACCCATTTTAGTTAACCTCTAGATGTTTGGGCTTCTTCTCTGCCCTGGCCTCCTTGTTTTGATTCTCTTCCCTAAGTTTTCTGGTACATTTAGTGCCACAAGAGTGACACACCCCAAGAGGCCCTTTTGGTACCTTTTGGACCCTGGAAGTTGGGGAAAATAAGGGTTACAGGCGTTGTTTCACCATTTGTTCTCAACCGTTATTATCAATCTTTTGCTTCCTGGACTATTCGTGGGAAATGTTTATCTGTATGCTTTTGGGTCTCCTGATAAAGGGGGCAAGTTGTGCTAGTTGCTTTGTGATTATTAATTTTTTTACTGTTACAGTTTTAGTAACTGAATTGTTACCCGGTTTTTACAGTCAAGTTTCTCAAATGTTTCTTCTTCTAATCATTCAAGGTTCAGTGCAAAGACTTAAACAGCTATTCTCGATGTTGGTAATTTTCCTGTCACAGTCAGATTTGAGAAAACTTTTATGGGACTGTCACATTCCCTATGGTTAGTAATTTTACTCGAGCAATATCCTTTAATGTTATTGGTGTAAACAGTCCAGCAAAATGGAAACAACGACTAAAATATCTCAAAGATCAGAAAGGCGAGATTTTATTTTTGCAGGAAATCCATCTGACACCACAAGAAGTTCCGAAATTTCAGAGATGAGGATATTCAAAACTCTTTCATGATTCTTTGGATAAAGGGAAAAAATGGGGGGAGAGTTTACTTTGATTCCTCTGTGCCATTTGATGAGATAGAAGTAATTTCTGATCCCGGTGCTAGGTATGTCCTCGTGATAGGCACCATACAAGACATGACAGTCACTTTGGTTAATGTACCAGGCTCACAGTCCTCATTTTATGTTGCAGTCCTGAAGTTGGTAGTGGAGAAAAACAGAAACATAGAAGTTGTCAGCAGATGGGGACCATATGATAGATCAAGTCTGCCCTTGGTTTCCAACCCCCCCCCAACTTAGCTTCCTGCTTGAGTATCCCACATTGTCTGTCCCATGCCCGCTTGAATTCCCCCACCATCTTGGCTCCCACCACCCCCTCTGGCAGGCTATTCCATGGTTCCACAATGTGCTCTGTGAAGAAGAATTTCCTCGTATTGCTTCTGAACTTTCCTCCCTTAAATCTAAGGTCATGCCCTCAAGTTCTGTTGTAGTCTTTGAGCTGAAAGAAGTTCTGCACTTGCACCCTCTTGTTGCATTTAAGGTATTTAAATGTTTTGATCATGTCCCCACAATTCCTGCATTGCTCTAGGGAGTATAATTTGAGGACATCTAGTCTTGCCTTGTACAGTTTCTGATGCAAGCCCTGCACCATCTGTGTTGCTCTTCTCTGTACTGTCTCCATCCTATCTATGTCCTTCCTGAGGTGTGGCCTCCAGAATTGGATACAGTACTCCAGGTGTGACCTTACCAGGGACTGATACAGGGGCATGATTATGTCATGCCTTCTGCTTGTGATGCCCCTCCTTATGCATCCCAGGATGCTACTAGGTTTTAGTGCTGCCTTTTCACATTGTTTACTGACCTTGAGGTCATCTGATAGGATCACCCCCAGATCTTGCTCCTGCCTAGTAGCCACCAGCTACTCTCCTCCCATTGAGTACAGTTTCCCTGTGTTACGTTTTCCTAGGTGCATGACCTTGCATTTTTTGGCATTGAATTTCAATCGCCAGGTCCTGGACCACTCCTCTAGTTTTCGGAGATCAGCTTCCATGCTATTCTGTCCCTCTGGTTTGTCCACCCTGTTGCCAATTTTGGTGTCATCTGCAAACAGGCACACCTTTCCCTTCAGTCTATCTGCAATGACACTGATGAATATGTTGAAGAGGATCAGCCCCAGAATCAAGCCCTGCGGGACCCTGCTAGTCACCCTCCCCTCTTCTGACAGAGTGCTATTCCCTAATACTCTTTGAGGTCTCCCACATAACCAGTTTCTGACCCAGTTCTTTACCTTGGGCCTGACTGCAATGTTCTCCAGTTTTTTGACTAGTCTCCTGTGCAGCACAGAGTCAAAAGCTTTGCCGAAGTCCAGGTAAACCACATCCACTGCCCCACCCTGATCCACTGTTTTTGTGACCCAATTGAAAAAATCAACCAGGTTTACCTGGCAGGACCTCCCTGCCATGAATCCATGTTGATTTTTGTCGATCTGACCATTTTGCTCCAAAAAAGCTACAATTCTTTCCTTCAGCAGGGACTCCATCAGTTTTCCCACGACTGACATCAGATTAACTGGATGGTAGTTTCCTGGCTGTTCCTTGCTTCCACTCTTGTGGAGTGGTACTACTGTTGCTGTCTTCCAATCCTCCAGCACCTCCCCACTCCTCAATGATTTGTTGAAGCGCACTGCTAAGGAGGCTGACAGTTCTCTCCCAAGTTCTTTAGAAAGCTAAGGGCACACTTATTATGGAAGGGGATTGGAATATGATCCTTACACTACTTCTCAAATTCCAAATCTGAATAACAAAATAGTGAGCCGGCAGGTGGTGCTGAGTGTTGACGTGCTGGATGCCACACCTCACACCACACTAGCCACCCGTGTTCGGGAGCGAGCACGGGCCGCTGAGGGTTGGCAGGGAAGGAGAATGATTGAGCATCCCAGGGGCAGCTCTCCTTCTCCAAGGGGGGGTGACCAGACATCAGTGCATGCCTGGCCCCTAGTGGTGGCTGGGGGCTGGCACACTGATGCTGCAACTAACAGAGGCAAGAGGCGTGGCGGGGAGCCAGGGGTTGGCTCAGATGGGTGGGGGTGGGGGACCACTAGACTACCAGGGAAATCTATTTGTAACATACATACTGGTGTCAGGGGTCATGATACTTCCAACTATCCTGGCACTTGACCAGATGGGATTTGTTACTGAGGAACAGGCTCCTGACAATATCAGGTGCACAGTAAATGTGATCTAGGCCATTAAGCGTGCACGGACACCAGCATGTGTCATGAGCCTTGACACCAAAAAAGCCTTTGACAAGGTTGTCTGGAGCTTTTTATTTCTCACCCTGGAATCTTTTGACTTTCCCCAGCAATTCATTGCAGGTATTCATTCCCTATATGCTTCCCCTCAGGCATATGTTTGTAATAATGGACACCTCTACCTCTCCTTGTGATTTAATTTGTATAGGGGATATGGCAGGGCTGCACTCTTTCACTCTTTCTTTTCGCACTATATATAGAACCCTTGGTGAAAAGCATTAGTGATAATGGTAAACTACAAGGTGTAGAGTGTGGGGGACAACAACATAAAATCTCACTCTATGCTGATGATGTGCTCCTGTACTTAGTGAACCCAGAGGCATCTATTCCTGAGTTTTGATTGGCTCTAGAGTCATTTGGTCAACACACTGGCTATGTCTTGAATAGAACTAAAACAGAGGTTCTGATGTTTCATTATTCCCCCTCAACTCCTACTATGCAAATGTTTCCTCCTAACTGGTCAGTTAAATAGATAAAATACTTGGGAATACAGATACCAAAGAACTTAAGTAAGCTTTTTGAAGCTAACTTTGGGCCATTTTCAATAAGATCCAGGATGACATGAAACATTGGTCTCTTCTTGGTCTTCCTATGTATTCCTGTATACACTCAATCACTATAAACATTTTGCCTAGATACAATATCTGTACTTATTCCAGTGCCTCCCAATCGTTATACCCACTCTACAATTTCACAAATGGCATCAAGCTTTGTCAAGATTTATGTGGGCTAAAAAATGCCCAAGACTTAAATTTAACCTCTTGCAGCTACCTAGACAGGTGGGGGGGGGGGGCAGTTCCAGAACTTGAAGACTGTTACCTGTCTACACTGTTGAAGATGGTTCTTCAATGGTCCACACCTATATTTGTTTCTAATTGGAAGCTGATTGAAGTGAGGGAGGAAGGGGCCCACCTTTGCCAGCACGGACCTTTGACCCAATTTTGGCAAGACATAATGGGGACATAATGATGTTGGCAGTCTGTTCCACCCTCCATGGAGCGAGTAGGCTATGGAGCAAATATCAGCTGGGTCCATTCCTATGGCTCTTTCAATGGTTTGCTTGGGATGACATCTTTTCACCATCCCGATTAGACTTGATTTTCCAACAATGATCCCGACACGGCCTATACTGTCCAAAACAACTTATGCTTGGGAAGCAGATATTGGATTTTCAAACTTTCAAACAAAAATATAACAGCTAACATGGATTTCTTCAGTTTCTTTAACTTTGAAATAATATACAGTACAAAAACATCTAATGCATATCCTGACACCCCTCTTTGCACCCCCTTGGTGGTGGCTATAACAGGAATTTTGTCAAATAAAATTACTAAAAACTATATTTTGCATTTGTACAAAGCCCTTTGGAAGGTGACCCCAGTAGACATATTAAACAGAAACAGTCACCAGAGGCAGGACTTGATCTAGAGAATGAGGATTGAGGGAGAATTGTTGTTAGTAGTGCAAGGTCCACAAACTCACCTTTATGGCAGGAATTTACCTTGAGGGTTCAAACTCGATATTTCCATACATCTGTTATTCAGGCAAAGTGGAGCCCTCAGTTCTCTAGGGAATGTTGGAGGAAATGTGGGGACTCTCCTGCACATCACACACATGTATTCCAGTCCTGTCCAGCACTCAGCCCCTTTTCAGAGTGGGTGACTGAAGCATTGCAAACATTATTTTCTCTCTCAGCTGCTCCCACATTTCAGCATATGATTCTGGGCCTCCCCCCTCTGGAGGTGGCTGGTGCTGATCAGATGTACCTTTGGAATATACTATTGGTAGCAGCGCTTAAGACTATAACTCACCACCTGCTCCAGATATCTATCCCCACTTTTCAACAATGGATTGACGCTGTGCAGGAAATTCGTTTTACGGAGAAGCTCACTCATAAAGTGAACCTCCATATCATTGTATTCACCAGACGATGGGCTAGATGGACCTTATTTTGTGACAGTAGTAGCTCCTCCTCCTGATTATAAGTATTTTCCTACTGAATGGCATTGGGTCTACAGCCCCAGCTGGGTTGTTTTGCCATAAACATCCTATGACTCCTCTGGCTAAGAGGTTAACTGGTGATGGTAGTAAGCTGAGAATTATTGGTGTGGTGATTTTGATAACTCTGATTAATCTACTGTACCTATCTTTTGTAATAAAGATGAATTTAAAAAGCTCAAGATGAATTTAAAAAGCTAAAAAAAAAGAACAAAGCCACAAATAGAAAGAACCATGTGCAATGTAGCTAATGTAACAAAGCTAAATGAACATGGGAATACATGCAGGATATTAGGTACAATGTATGTAGCAGAGGTTGCATAAGTCTATTATTATCAACAAATGGGAGTCTGGTAAAGATGGACCTTCATGCAGGATCCTGGACTGCATATTGGGAAGAGAGGAAGAGGGCCCATACTTCTTGGTAGGAAGCATAGTTTTCTTAGCAAAATGTGATATTCTATCCCAAGTAGCCACGTTTCTGACTGCAGCTAGCTAGTGGGTGATCAGTGGTATCTCTTTGGACTGACATTTTTGAAAAATTAAGCATTTGGCTTCAGTGCTGGCCATCAGAAGCCAATGTAGGTGTGGCGTGGAAGGGGAGAGAGCTATGTTGGGGAGGCCCAAGATGTCTAGCTAAGGAGCATCGGTAGAGATCCATCCAAGAGTTGGTTGCAGCAACCATGTATTTGTGCCCAATATGTCTGAAGTTTGGGACAGCTCCATATAATATGTAGGAGATCAGCATCTGGAGCCTCACATCTCCAGCATATGTCACAATCCAGAGGTGCCAAAAATTTTAATTTGGCAGGGGTATGATACCAGAAGTGGATAATCTTGTCCTGAATGAGAAGGCTTCTGGTGCCTGGAGAAGCTTTGTGGGCAGTTTCTCACAGTCGGATCTAGCACTCCTCAGAAATGCCCAACTGCAGTGCTCATGACCACTTGCGCCTAGCCTCATCAGAGGGATCTAGTGCCTTATGCAGTATGTTCTTACAAATCAAGCCAGCTCTGCCCCAGGGCTGGTTAACTATGCCTGTAAATGGGCAGGGGGTGTTAGGGAGAGTTGGAAGGAAAGTGATTTCTGGCAGACAGTAATGGTGCTCCGAATCTGGAGGTAGTTCCAGGACTCCTCCTTCGGAAGATTAAATCAGGCCCTGAGGTTCTCAAATGAGTCCAGGTGTGTGGTGGCCTGTCGCCACAAGTCAGCCAAGACCTGAATTCCTCCAGTATGCCAGTGCTTAGTTGTTTCTGCCAAATGGGGAGTAATGAATGAGGGATAAGGGACTCCTGCAAACAGGTTTCTAATTTCTTCCACACTGTTACTATAGGACCAACAGTGAGACCCGAGGTCAGGGTACTGGGAAGTGACACAAAAAGATGGTCCAATGGTATTATATGTGGGTCTGCCTGTCGCTCAATCTCCATCCATATGGGAGAGCCAGTCAGTGAAGATATGAAGAGCATGTGCAGGGCTTGGGCACACCAAAAAGTTACGTAATAGGCATTGAACCAAGGAGGTCCCCGGCCTCCTTTTCTCCAAGTGGCCCTTAACTTGGCTCTACTAAAATGGAGAGGATTGCCCTCCCACAGGAAATCTCCAACCACCTTATCTGTTTTATAGAACCAACAGGCAGAAATGTCAACAGCTAAATGAGCTAGACAGTGCTATAGCTTGGGGGCCAGAACCATTTTAATCACTGCAATTTTACCCACTATTGAGAAGTGCAGAAGCTTCCAAAGATTGCAGTCATCCTTAAACTTTTTCAGAAGTGGCATTAGGTTGTCCGATATCATCTCAGACAGATTCACACTGATCCAAATGCCCGGGTATTTTGTACCCTTGGGGGACCATTTCATACCAAAAGCAGTTACATCCTGCTGAACACAGTGAGTACTTAGTGGCAGAACCTCCATCTTATTAGGGTTAGTTTTAAGGCCCAACAATTCTCAAAAGAAGGACAATAGGCGGAGGAGGAGGATGGGATGCTGAAGGGGTCATTCCTGAGAAGTACCAGGCAGTCGTCCACATATAGCAAGATGCAAATGTCTAGTGGCCCAATCTGAATGCCTTGTAGTTGCGTGTGTTGTTGGATGGCCAGAGCTAAGAGCTCTGTGGCCAAAATAAAAAGCATGGAGAAGCGGGGGCAGCCCTGACTGGTACCCTTTCCTTGCCCGAAAGGACCATAGAGGGTTGAGTTAATCAGGATCTTAGCAGTGGGCTGTGTATACAACATTTGTAGCTATTCTGCAAAGTGAGGGCCAAATCCCATCTTATTCAGCAGGGCATGTAGGTATCCCCACTCCACCGAGTCAAAGGCTTTTTCAAAGTCAATAGCAATTAGTATGGCTGGAGTGGGGGCAGAGGATGATTGAGATATCAGAGAGAAGAGGGTCCTGTGGTGATCAGAGCTAAGTCAGCCCTTCACAAACCCCACATGGGAGAGGTGGATAAGATGAGGAAGAATCAACTCCAATCTAGTAACCAGCACCTTAACAAGAATTTTTACATCAGCATTTATGAGCAAGATGGGCCTGTAACTGCCTGGGGCAGTAACATCCTTACCTTACTTTGGAAACACAGTAATCACTGGCTCTCGCATTGTGGGGGGGAAGTCATTTGGAGGCATGGGATTTGAGGTAAACAGAATGGAGGACAGGGGAGACTATGTCAGAAATTAGCTGATAGAAGTCAACTGGTATGCCATAACTCCCTGGCACCTTATATGGGAATACGGAAGAGATGGCATACTGGATTTCTCTGAGTGTAAGTGGGGTCTCCAGCTGGTCTCTATGGTCCTCCATTAAGGTGAGGAGGGGAATATCTGCTAGGAAGGATTCAAGCTTGCTGTGGTCCAGGGGTCCTTGGGAAGAGTATGGCTCCATATAGAAGGACATCATCATGCAGTTTCTCTGTCCAGGCTGGGTCTGTAGCTAGCCAGATCCATCTCATAAACCATGAATATATCAGTCGGCTTGCTGCTTGCACATTCTGTATGACAGCAGTTTCCCTGCTTTCTCCCCAAAATCCCAAAACCTATGTTTTAGGCAAAAAACAGCAACACCTTTCATGTGGGAAGGGAACTGAGCTACGTTTGGAGGGAATACATTTCTCTCAATAAGGAGGATTGCATGAATCCAGGGGCCGAGTTATTGAACTTTTTCTCCCTCACTGCCAAATCTGCCTCGAGCTTCTTCTGAGCCAATTTCCTATCCCTACTGTGTGCAGCCGCAGAAGCCATGATGTGACAACCCTAATAAAAGCCTTGAAAGTTTCCCATAGCTTGCCCTTTGTAGTATCCTGTTTGTCATTCAGTTCAAAGTAGCTGGAGGCCTTGTTTCAAAGCCAGGCAGCAAAGTCCTGGTCTCATAAGAGAAGAGTGTCAAGCTGTTAGGTTGGGGATCTGGGGGGAACAGGGCCCCAACTTACAACAAGCTCAACTGAAGCATGGTCAAAAATATTGTGGAGCCATACTGGAGCCATCTGAGATGCAAGAGAAGAGAGAAGAGGTCAGCCAAAAATCAATACTACTAGAGGTCGAGTGTGTAGTAGAAAAATAAGAGTAATCTAGGGCTTGGGGATGTTGTAGTCACCAGATATCTTAAAGACAGAATATGGACATCATTCCCCAAAAGGTAGCCAGGCCTCTGACGTGTGATTTGGGATGACTAGAGTTCCTCTCCATACAGGCATCTAAAGTCAGGTTAAGTCCACAACAATAGATAGTGGGGTGTCAGGGGGCATATGAGCCATAAGGGAATAGTGAATGTCATTAAACACTATTGGATCATCCTGGTTCTGTCTGTATACATTCGCAATCACCAGGGGTTCTTCAGTGTGCAGAACTTTATAAAAAGGCACCTGCTGGCTGCATCAGAAGATGAGATCAACATGACCACCGGAGTGATTTATGTAATGATATTGATACCCCGGCTTTAGAAAGGGAAGCACTACTATGTACTTCTGTTCCCACCAAATCCTTATGTAGCTTAAGAGCTTCTTCTTCTTCCTCCCAAAGCTAGGTTTCTTGCAAAAGCACTATTTTACCCTGCTGGGACTTAAGGTGAGACAGAATACGTTTCCATTTAACCGGGCAGTTCATCCCCCTAACATTCCATGAAATATAGGAGAGAGGAGCCATGGTGGGCCTGCGAAATAAAGTTAAGGTGTCTACCACAGCATAGGCCACTTGTTGACACCAGGACTCATATATTACCTTGTCCAGATTCTGTAACCTACCCAGCCCAGACTGATCCCTTTCAGTCAAGTGTATTTGTAGCACTGTAGTGCAAGAGTATAAAAGCTCAAACACAAACAAACTTAGACCTTAATAACCCATAAAATGAGAAAAACAACAGAAGTGAACAAAAAGTAATGATGAGATAGATCTTATGGGCCAGTAGTACCTGGTGCACCAATGTCCAGATCCAGTACATGGGGAGAGATATTAAGTACCAGGCAGTGGTATTAAAATAACAAGGAAAGTTAGTGATTAAGGCTAGAGCAACATAAGCTTCCTCTCAGCACAGAGAAAATGCTACAAAAAGAAAAGGGACTTCTGGAGAAGTGCCATGAACCTATATACTGTGGTGCTAAGGTGGCAGGTTAAAATAAGAGGGCAAAGCACCTAATCCATGTGGGGATGCAGTATCTGTATGTGGGATATGAAGGCATGGGGGGAGGGGAAAAGAAGGAGGGGGGACTGGCAGACAAGAAGCAGCACCAGGCAGTATTGAGGGGGGAGGGTGAACAAAGGGGGACAAAAAGCAGCCTGTGGGCCCTCCCAAGAAGATTGTGTGACTATACAAGACAAGCCCAGTGGTGTAGGTGGGAGTATACCTGGAAGCTGTAACATGAAGGGCGAGACAGGGGACTGGAGAAGGTGTCAGTCATGGATGAAACTAACTGCACACCCAAAAGAGGGAAGTTCCACCACAGAAACATCCAGAAAACATGTAAACCAAACAGTGGGTAACATAGCAAAGTAACATGCCCATTAACATTGGAGCTAAATAGTCATGTCCCTATAGAAATAGGAACACAGTCAACCTTGAGGGCATCAACCTTAGCCTTAGAAGATGAAAGTGTGTTAAACATTAACAGAGTCCATTTTAACCATGATAATGTCCTGAAATAGTAGTCTCCTGGATTCAAACAACAACAACAGTGACCAAAAGCCAAAGTTGATAATAATAAGAGGCTTTAGCAGAGTGGGAGAAATGCAGCCAAGCTGGCTGGGGATCATAAGAGTCAACAGAAAAAGTCTACAACATACTGTAAAGAGATCAGTAGGGCACCTTCAAGGCTACATGTTAGTAGACCTCCTACCCACTGTAATTATGGCAGCTAGACATAGCTACACCTCCACCCTTTATGGCTTACCCACTGCCCCTCCAGATACTCCAGTAGTAGGAGTTGCTCATGAAGCAGTACAAAGGGGCAGGGTAGGGCACTGTAATGGTCCTCGCCAGTCAGGAGGGGGTGTAAAAAGGCAGGGATTGTGATGCACGTCAATACTGTAAGTTTGCCCAACACACACCGAAGCAAGCAGGGAAAGTGCAATTACATGCAGCATGAGCTGCAAAATGGTGGTTCGGAAGAGTGGTCTCAATGGACTGCATTGGGAGGTACAAAGGGAGCAGCCAGCAGCTCACTATGGTGAGAAGAATGGCAGAATAAGAATCCCAATAACATGGAGCCATTCTGCCCTATCAGAAGCCATGCAGCCACAGGTGCTGATCAGAACAGGAGTCACTACATGGCACTCTGGCTAAGCCAGATACTAGGTCCCCACTCCATGCACCATGAAAAACAATTCAGAGTGCATAATATATTAGTCCCAACCAAATACAAATATGTCCCTAGGCCAGTCAGTAAGGAAATGTTGGGATCTTGTGCCTGAGGAGTGGGGTGAGCAAGAGGGAGACGGCATGCTGCCAGGTGGGAAAACAGACAATCAGTAGGAGTACTCTTGGCACTTGTTTCAGTTGCTATTAAAGAGGTCACTAAGGGGCAAGAGAAGTAAAGGACATCTGCAAGAAGGTTCCAGATGGTACTGGAGGAGTGGCAGGACAATCTGCCCAAGGTTTAGTGTCCAGTGCTTGCTGCTGGATCTGATACTGTGGGATGCTAGCTTGTAGGTGAGACCGTTCACCGCGATTGCCTGACCATTACTCCTCTATAAGGGGACCAAATCAGTGTCTCGTAGGCAAGGGTGTTTTAATCACTGGGCTTCTGGAGGTACTAGTGGAAGGGGACCCTTAGCCTCTGCTACTGGTGCATTGCTCATGTCTGCCTTATTTTTATGAACTTCTATCACTTGTTTCCTCTCCCTCTCCAAATTTGGATCCACTGCTTATCATTTTCTGACTCTGGAAGGGAGGCTCCTTTAGGCTTGGGGGCAGAAGGAGCAGAGATATCCACTACTGAAATAAAGGGTCTATGATCCATGTTGCCATGTAGGTGGACAGAGAAAATATAGCCAGACCTGTGCTGCTGAATAAACTCTCCCCCAACAGCCTCAGGTGTTTCAGATTGGTATGAAACCCCATTTAGTGCAATCCAGAGCTGTGCCGGGTAATGAAGTGAGGTCTTGGCTCCAAGGTGCTGCAGTTTTCTCCTGATTCCAGTGTATGCCCTGTGGCAAGCGGCCAACTCTGCTGAGAAGTTCTGATACAGGTTGAGTTGGTGGCCTCCCGCTGTAGTGGGCCTTGTCCTCTGCCCAGCTTGAGGACATTTTCTTAACTTGGTAGTGAAGGAACTTTCTAAGAATTGGCCAGAGTCATTCACCTGGTTTGGGGTTGGGGCCAAAGTCCAGTGTGCTCTGTCAAGCTCCAAGGGTGGGCAGTGTGGGGCATTAAGAAGAGGTAGTAAGAGACTCTGTATAAAAGAGATCACATCACTGCTTTCTGCCCCCTTGGGTAACCCAACCAGGTGTATATTATTCCACATGGTTTGGTTTTAGAGGTCATTCACTTTGGAAAGCAAGTACCAGATGGCTCTGTCCTCTTCTCTTAATTGACCTTAGGTGATCTGCTCATGGTTCTCCACCAAGTTCAATTTCTGCTCATTTGCCTCAACTCTCTGACCAAGCTCTGAAAGATCATTTCTGGTTTGGGCCACAATTTCTTTAGTCACAGCCATATCTTATAAATTCCACTGGAGCATGGCTGTGATACCAGCCATGTCTACAGAAGAAATTTGTAGCAAAGCCACCATGTCCTGGACCAGGCCTAACTGGTAGAAACTGCTGCGTGGCCTGCGCTTTTGATTTGATGGCTGCAGGAAACACACCACAATCACTTAGCTGTGCAGTCTGGCAGCACATCTCCACCTCAGATTGACAAATTGGGTGGTACCAATGAAGATACTGTACTAGGGGATATGGAGGTAGGTAAACAAACTTAGTTCATGCCACAGGAGAGCAGCAGATGATCAGTGATTCCGTGGAAAGAGGATGGAACTTCACAGATTATGCTGCCATCTTGTTGGTGGCTAGCCATGCCCCAGGTATAAAAATATTTTAGATTCCATGTTATCACAAAACATTCCTTTAAGTTTAACTCTTGTTCATTTATGCCTCTCAAAATGTTGATGGTATCTATGCTGTCTTTGATATAGGCTTCAGGCTTTTTTCCACTAGGGGTTTTACATGACAACCAATGAAAATAATCAGTGGCTCTAATACAGATGCAATTCCTGCTACTATGTGCCACCATGGGGGAATTAGGGTATCTTGGTGAGAGTGTAAAAGATGGGTAAAATAGGTATTTTGTTATCTAATGCCCCAAGCTCCCATTCTGTAAACCAGTCTCTCTGATGTTCCCTTTCTAAATTCTCCCTGACAAGTACAGTGACTTCATTAGTTGTATTTCATTCATTTTTTTGTTTGTAATTCAAACATTGCCCAGTTGTTACAGACATTCTGTTGATATTTAATGTAGTCCTGTGCCACTGCTGCACCCCATCTGCACTCTTGAAAACTATTGTAGGGTCCTTTACCAAATTTCTTAGGGCAGCAAGCTTGTTTGTTGCTAGATTAACCTAGCCTGTCAATCTGTATTTTGTTCTATCACGATAAGTGCCTCAATATCTTTTTCCACCAGAGAATTAATTGCTGGGTGTATGTTTCCTGGAGGTATGAAGCATGATATCTGGCCTAATATTAGGCCGAGAATCTTTTTCTTTTCTGTCTGTAGAGTTTCTCCAGACTCCATTTCCTGTGCTTACCTTGTCCTAAAGAAATGTTTGAGCCTGAGCTTATGGAAGAACTTGTTTGTGTCCAACATTAGACTGAAACCATTCATTTTATTATGAGGACTGAATGTGAAACCACTTGCTAACAAGTTCATTTCTGTCTCTGTGAGGACCTGAGCTGATAAATTACACACTGTAATTTACTAGACTGTTGCTGTGCAATTACTTTGTCCACCTTTGTGTCCTCTTTTTCTCTCTGCATTTGTTTGAGTTAAACTGAGAAGTGAGGATATTTGAAAGACATATACTGTATGTATTTAAAACACCACGTAGTCTTAGACCATGCATTATTTACCAAAGTTGGAATTTGGAAGAACTCCGAAGACATGAATATACTGCATTGTAAACACGGATAACTAGTTTTATGTGCACAGTAAAGAGAAAGTTACGTTTCCTTTATTGGAACAAACTTTTGCCATTTCCACACAAATAAATGAAAATCTGAGTGCATGCATTTGAATACAGTAAAAACCTTTTACAGTTCATATTACAACAGATAGAATATTAAAATGACCCGTCTCCTTTTAAACATCAACAGTCACGTCCAACATAGTAGTATGGTCCTTGAATCATCAATGTTTCTGGAAAAAAAGGATAAAAACAGTAGTTAGTCATAAAGATAAAATGGTTGCTGACATTGTCCTCAAAAATGGTCTGAGAACTCCATCAAGCTACAGGGGAAATTAGCATTTAGTTTATGACTGTGGCTCCTATTAATAATTTTCTATTGATTTTCCTTCTTATTTACTGTGGTTATACTAAGTCTATTAGGGTAGAAGAATGCCAAGAGATGCATCAAGATTACACTGCCACTGTTCAGTAGAAGTGGACATCAAGCTCAGTTAACACGCTATATATTTGTCAAGCTCCTTCTTAGTTTTACAGTTTGCAGCTTATTTAGGCAAGGAATTTCAGATATTCACCACCCACTGAGTATAAAAAAATATTTTATCCATTCTGAAGTTGTTTCTTTTTAATTGTTTATCTTTTTAATGGTTTAATTAATTAATGAAGAGTTTGGTCCACAAGCAGTTTTTCAATAATATGGAAGGTGGTGGGTTGTGCATTCAAAGGTTGGGTAGTCTACACACACTCTATAAAGAAACATCTCTCTGCAATGACATATTAACAAGAAATGCCACCATATATTATTTCACAGTGATAATCCAAGCTGTACGGCAGTGTTTTTTTTTTTTACCTGTAGATGTTAGTGTTCTCTCTTTCAATTATAATATTACATTATTGTACTTATGTAAAGTAACATTATGTGTGACTTGTGACACTCAGAAAGCCTATAAATACAATTTTGCTATTGTGTGCATTATTCTGTACTAGCTTTTCAAAATCACTGGCAGAAATGATGGGAGTCCTGTGGTAATACACACTGTATGGAATCATGATGAAAGCAGTATTTTGACAGACAGCAGACATTAAAAATTAAAAAGCATGTAATTCTCATTTTTTCGAAAACAGACTCTCATTTACAGATGTGACATTGAAGAGGAGAGAGAAAGGGGAATATAAAGTAGCGTAACACAATATACAGGAGCCGTTAAAAATTAAAAAGGATATAATTGCCATGTTGCTACTGTGTGCCTCATACTGGCAGAAATTATGGGACTCCTGTGATAACATACAGTCCATGGAATTATGACGAAAACAATATTTTGACGGACTTGGACAGTGCAGCCAAGCTGCCAGTATTTTGATAATAAATTCATGACAGCATTTCTCCAACGTAGAGAAAAGTCACTTTAAACATTGCACAGGAAATGAGAATACAATGGCAAGGCTAACTACTTGTCTGCTGTCTTGAACAAGTACTCAAACAGGAAAAGCAGGACAATGCATAAATCTAGGTATTTGTTTATATAGCACTTAAACCGCATGTGGTGTAACATTAAAGCCCAAAATATTTCATTTGGGTATACTACAGTATTTATAATCATTATTTAATATGTCAGGTATACTTACAAACAGGGTTTACTATGTCAAAGTTATATGTTCATCTATTTATTAATTATGCAGGTCAATGCCAGAGGGCCTCAAGAAAATGCAGTATAACCACAGTATTGAGCTGCTCTATGTAATCTCTCAAAAGTAATTTCTTTTTAAAATTATTTTACCAGGCAAACACACAGGGAAACAAAATCTTATTTACAGATGTGACCTGGAGGAGGGTGGGGGGACTATAAAGGAACATAACACACAGCATATAGCAGCCATTAAGGTTTTAATAACTATATAAATGAACACGTCTTGCAAGTCATTGTGAAGCTTTGCAGCAATGGGTGATTAAGTGATGAAAGATTTTATTTTAGATAATGTTTTGAAGCTATGGCTTACAAACTAGCATAAAAATGTAAATGAAAATATGAGGTGAGATGCAAGGCTATAATCGGAAGAGCAACATATGCTAACAGTGCAGTCCAGTATATACAATATGGCATCCCCTATACAAAAAAAGCAATGTACTACTGAACATTCAAATATCGTTAAATATGTTTCATGCCTATGTTACCTTTATGCAAAGACTAAACATTTGACAACCTTTTACTGATTTAAAATGAAAGTCAAACCTCTCAAACTAAAAAGGAGATTTTAAGTGACATAAATGTTGATGTTACTGTCTTGGGGATGATTACACTGAACTTGCACTGAGCAGTCTAGGGCTTTATTGGTTTCTGTGGATTGTTAAATTATGCTAGGCATGTTTCTGTACACTCTGCTCCAGACACAGACTCGGTCTCCAACTTTAGAAAACTGCTCTCCAGTATATCAAGGAATCTTGCAACTGCTGTATTTCATGTTGCCAGTAGTTTTGTCTATATTTTGTACTTCACTTGCATCATAATTGGAGGTGTTCGACTCACCGCTCTTTGTGGATCCATTAATGTTAAGATCATCCAGGTTTTATCTGTATAGCCTCTTTGATAAAGGAACAGGAAAGGATACAATTATCTCGTGCAAATTAACTGGATTATTAATCCTTAGGATAGGTCATTTAGTAGTTTAAACACTGAAAAATAGTTACCCACCCTTTGGCTCCCAAATGCTATTACCATTGCACCACCACCTAACAACCCCCCTTGTCCCACACCAAAGCTTCTGGCCATCTTTCTGCTCAACACCATAAATTGTCAGAACTCCCCTTATTGACCCCAGCACCTAGTGTCACATCTTGAATCTGTGAGGGTATACACAGCCCAAAAGCTAAGCTCCCCCAAATAACCTGTAACCCCCTTCTCATGGACTTACCTTGTTCCCAGCTCAGCAGCCTAGCAGCAAACACCTGCCCGCTGCATCATCATGGCAGCTAGTCACACAGAAATGACTACTCTTCTGGCCCTAGATACTGTAAAGGGTACCAGGAGCAGCATAGGAGTGGTGTGTCCTTTTTACTGCAATGCTGAGAAGCACACATGGTAGCCGGATTATTATACCATAGACATGGGACCAGAGAAAAATGGGCCTCTCACCCAAAGTGTGGAGCCAGAATGTACAGAGTCTAGTGACTTCCCTACCAAAACCCATCAAAGAGCAAGCCACCACAACTGAGAGTGCAGAGAAACATTTGCAAACACTACCACAAAACCTTGCCTTGCCCCATGATCAGCAAAGAGGTTGAGCTTGACAAGGACTGCCACATTTTGTTTGTTGTGCTAGCTGACATGACAGAATGTGCTGACAGCCATGCCAAGGGATAGTTTAAAATAATAAACATACTGTGGGCTGCCCCAGTGGCCTGCTGGTTAAGACATACACCTACCATTGAGTCCAATCCATAGCAGGAGGGGTGGGAAGAATAGTCTATCAGATACAGTCTCCTCTCTGCAGAGGGACTGAAGTATTCCCTGTGGAACACCATCCCTTGATCATTCAAGGGGATGATGGGGATCTACACTGGCTTACTGTATGCTTAGTTCCACCTCTGCTGGGGATGCTGAGGCTTTGGAGCTTACAGGTGGGAGATAGCAGAGGCAGCAACACAAGTCCCTTCTCCCAATATCCTGATTGTTGATGATGGCATTGAGGTCAGACCACTATCGTATTAGGTGCCATGGCCACATCATCTTTGACCAAGAAGTTCTTTCCCCAACTCCGTGGTCCAATGCCATTTGATTTTCATAACACTGATGGCAGTGAAGGGGGGAATAGGTGAAGCTGCTCAGTGCAGTGTATTCCATCACATTTGATCTAGAAGACACCACTTAAACCATGGATCAAGAAGGATTGACTCTGGCCATGGCAGGATCCTCTAAGGGGCAGGTAAGCACAGAAATATTGAGATGGGACTTAGAGAGTAGTGAAAATACCAATAAAGATAATGATATAAAACACAGTTTTGATAAACAAAGCTCAAGGAATGAATACGGGTGTTTTAAACTGCAATCTCCCAGTGCCCAAGCCAGTGTTATGTGTAAATAGTTATGAATGAAGTTTGTATCTGAGAACAAAAGAATAAATTACTCACCTTAGTAATGTTGTTTCTTCTAATGGAGTCTTGCTATATTATGACATATGCAGTAAGTCCCAACCTTCGAACTGCTCTGGAGGTAAAAGAGTTAACTTTCCATGCCAGGCATGGAACCTTGAGCACGAGCTCGGTTGAAAACTCTGTCTGTTGTTAATCAAACTCAAACTGTCAGATCTTTAAGAGCAAAACTCACTAAGGTTCTGTGTGGAAGCCGTAAACCTACACTAGCCAACTGGCTACTAAATATAAGAACACATTTTTCTTGGTCCCAAAACAAAGACTCAAGTCAGGGGATCCAAAAAATTAAAAACATAACACCCAAACACCCCAAAAAGGAGGGGTGAAAAATAAGGTGGGCATCTACTAAGTGCCAACACTGCACTGCCCACCCACATCCCAAAAGTAGAGGTTCTGAGAGGGGCAGGCGGGGGAGGTCATAATATAGCAAGACTCCATTAGAAGAAACAACATTACTAAGGTGAGTAATTTTTTCTTCAAACAACATGAAGTCTTGCTATATTATGACATATGCAGACTACACAGCAGTACCTCCATGGAGGAGGGACAGAACCTACTTTGAAATAGGGCTGTGAAGCACAGTTGCAAGTTAGAAACCGAGCATCACTCCCAGCCTGGATGTCCAGGAGTAATGCTTGGTAAAAGTGTGAACTGTTTTCCAGGTAGCTGCTTGACATATCTCTAGGATAGGGATGTCCCTGGCAGCAGCCAGAGCGCAGCTGTACCTCTGGTAGAGTGAGCCCTCAGGCCTGAGGGAGGAACCTTACCCAGTTTTTCGTAGCAAAGTTGGATACAAGAGACAATCCACCTGGCAATGGATCTTTTAGTGGCAGGTTTCCCTTTACCAACCTCACCATAAGTGAGGAACAGTTGGAGGGAGTCAAACCTGTGACCCTTGGTACGTTCTATGTAGTAACTAAGGGCTCTTTTGACATCTAAACTGGCAGTCTCCTCTCGCCAGAGGAGGAATGGTCAGTGAAGTACACAGGAAGAGACATAGATTGATTAAGGTGGAAGTCTGAAACCACCTTAGGCAAGAACTTTCTGTTAGTCCTGAGGACCACCTTATCTCTATGAAAGGAGATAAAATCAGGTTCCACTGACAATGCTTGTAATTCACTTATCGCCTGGCAGAAGTGATGGCTACCAAAACACAGTTTTCCAAGTCAAGTACTTAAGCTCTGCTGAAGACAAGGGCTCAAAAGGGGGTTGCATAAGCTGAGCAATGCAAATATTAAGATCCCAGGCAGGGGCAGGGTCCCTGAATGGAGGGTTGGTGTGAAGCAACCCCTTGAAAAACTTGGAGAATACAGGATGAGCTGAAAGAGAAGAGGGTTTACCTGCTGATAAGAAAGCAGACACGGCTGCCAGGTGCACTTTTAGGGTAGCTGGCCTCAGCCCCAAAGTATTCAAATGCACCATATAATCCAGGACTGTGGGTAAGTCAGCAGATTCTGGGAAATATGCTTCTAGAGCACCAAATGGAAAATCTCTTCCATTTGGAATTATAAATAACTCTGGTGGATGGCTTCCTAGAAGCCTTCAATATATCAATACACCTTGGGAGAGGTGTAGGTCAGCAAACTCTAACTCCTCAAGAGCCAGGCCTTGAGGTTGAGAGATTTGAGATTCGGGCACCAAACCCTCCCCTGAGCACAGGTTAACAGGTTGTGATTCATGGGAAGACACAGGGAAAGGTGGACTGCTAAGGACATAAGGAGTGGGTACCAGGGTTGTCTGGCCCAATCTGGAGCAATCAGGATAATCTTGCAGGGTTGAGATCTGATTTTGACTAGCACCTTGAACAGAAGAGGGAAGGGGGGAAAAGCATAGAGAAACTTCCCTTCCCAACTGAGAAGGAAGGCATTCAGAGGGACTGAGCCCAACAATGGGGCCTGCAGCAAAAAAGGGAAGTTGGTGATTCTGAGGCTGCAAAAGATTTATCTGCGGGTGCCCCATCTGGCAAATACTACCTCCAATACTAGGGGATCCAGTGACCATTCGTGATGGCCCTGGGAAATCCTGCTGAGAGCATCTGCCAGGATATTGTCCTTGCCTGGGAGGTGAACTGCTGTAAGGGAGGTGTTCAGGGAGTACGTCAGAGACCACAACTTCATTGCTTCGGTGCACAAGGCCGTAGACCGAGTGCCTCCTTGCTTGTTGATGTACCACATTGTAGTGGTGTTGTCTGTTCTGATCTGTACAACTTTGTTCTGAACAGAGGTGGAAAAAGCATGAAGTGCTAGAAAAACTGCTCTGAGTTCCAACAGATTGATGTGGAACAGAGATTCCTGATGGGACCACAATCCCTGGGTAGTGAGATCGCCCATGTGAGCTCCCCTCCCCAAGAGGGATGCATCTGTAGTAAGGATTAAGGAATGAGACTGAGGGGTGAAAGGAACCCCCTGTCTCAGATTGCTCTGGTCCTGCCACCACTGACGGGCTTGGATCAGGGTTCGAGTCACTGGGATCAATTTGGTCAGAGGGTCTCTCCTTTGAGACCAAAAGGCTCTCAAATGGAACTAGATGTCCCTCATCTGAAATCTTGCTCCCTGCACAACTGCTGTAGAAGCAGCCATGTGCCCCAGGAGCTGCAGAAAATGCCTTGCTGGTCGAGAGACCTTCAGGGTGAAAGAGGAGGCCAGAGAAACCAAGGTCCTTGCTCTTTCCAGAGGAAGGAAGGCTCTGGCCTCTTTTGTGTTCAGTTCTGCACCTATGAAGGTGAGAAGCTGGACAGGCTCTAGAACTGACTTCGGAAGATTGAGAAGGAAACCTAGAGATGTGACCAGTTGCTGAGTTACCTGAAGGTGTAGTTTGACTTGTTCTGGAGACTGGCCTACTATGAGCCAGTCGTCCAGGATAAGGAAAATGGCAATCTTTGCCTTCTTAAGTGGGCAACTGCTACTGCCAGGCATTTTGTGAATACCCTCAGGGCAGAGGTGAGGCCAAGGGCATTGCTCTGAACTGGTAATGGCCTGAGGGCAGTTCAACTGAGGGTACTTGATGGGAGCTTCTTGATAAGAACATGGAAGTAGGCATCCTTGAGGTCCAGGGACTAGCCAGTCCCCTGGCCTTAGAGAGGTAAAATAACTCCCAGAGTCACCATTTTGAATTTTGGTTTAAAAGGTGCTTGTTTAGGTATCTGAGATCCAGGATGGGCCGCCATTCTCCTGTCTTTTTTGGGGTAAGGAAGCACCTGGAGTACAACCCTTTGCCCTGGTGTAGGGGTGGAACCCTTTCCACAGCTCTGAGAGCCAGGAGGGTAGAAACTTCTGTTTCTAGGGCAAGTGCCTCTGATGGATTTGCAGGTGGAAAGGACCTGGCTCTCATCTTGAAATTTTTGAAGCTGAGAACCAGTCCCTGGCTTACTACTTCCAGGACCCACTTGTCTGATGTTAGAGACTTCCAGTCCTGGACAAAGTAAGCCAGCCTGCCCCTACAGGTAGAGGAGAATCGGCCCTGGCTACCCCATCAGGGGTGCCTGCTTGGCAGGGGCTTTGGGCTGAGGGGTGGAAGCAGGCGCTTGCACCCTGCCTCTCCTCTAGAACCCCTCTGGGCATAAGCAGAGGAGGCCTGGACTTGGTAAAAAGGCCTATGAAAAGGCCTGCCCCTGCCCCGGGATGCTGCCTTTGAGGAGTGGCCTGCCTTTCCTTGGCCTGTGCACTCCTATAGGTGGTCCTATATTCATCTATTTTCTTCATGTAATTCTCTGTCTGCTCCCCAAACAGGGAATTGCCCACAACAGGAAAATCCATGGCCTTAGACTGGGTATCCTGTGACAGGGTAGTACATCTGAGCCAAGCCATTCTGTAAAGTGCCACAGATGTAGCCATGACCCTTGATGACACATCATTAGAGTCTACTGCAGCATGAAATTGCACCTTAGATGCCTCAATACCATCAGCAGCCACCTGTTTCAGCTCCCTGGCAAGCTGGTCAGGGACCTGTTTTGCTAGAGCCAGCACAGTATCCCATCTGGATTTCTGATATCTAGCAGCATAAGCCATATAATTTGCCTGTCTGAGTCCCAAGGATGCTGCCATGTACTGTTTCTTTGCCATGGCATCAACCTTCCTGGAGTCCTTTTCAGGGGGGTGCGAAGCTAGAGGAATATTTGCCTTGTCACAGACTGCAGCCTGCACTACCCCCACATGGCTGCATTGCTGTGTGAGGAACTCCGTATCAGAGCCTGATAATGTATACCTCTTGTCCATCCTTTTATCAACAGGAGGTATAGTGTGAGGAGTTTTTAGAATTTTTACTGTGTGTTTCCTAAAAGATTTATGCAGAGGAATAGACAGTCTCCTAGACTCTGGAATATCCATCATTTCTACATAATCAGGCTCCTCTCAGTCATCAACAGCTTCCTCAACAGGGAGCTGGAGAGTTTCAGCAACTTTCTTATAAAACATAAAATGAGAAGGGGACTCAGATAGCCTAGGAGGAGAAACCCCTGACGGTCTGTCTGGAGAGATGTCTGGTTGAATGGGCACATCCAGACTTTCAAACCCACATTCACTCTCCTCATACTCCTCTTCCCCCTCCTCAGGTTCATAAAAATCCTCAAAATCATAATCTTGAACCGGTGGAACCGGCCGAACCGAGCTCTTCCCTGATGGTATCGGTTTGGTCAGAACCGGGGTAAGTGACTGGACAATTTGAATTGCTTTAGCTATTTCCTCAGCGGTTGGAGAAAAAACTTTTGGCACACTAGCTGACTTTCTAGTCCTTTTAGTTGGAACCGGCTCCTCAGAGCTGGCTCTTCTTTTGCCCGAGGAAGTATCGCCTGGTCAGAGGCACTCCCTCCGTTCGGTTGGAACCGAACCGACTGGCCATCCGGGTCACGGACTTTTGCCCTTTCCCTGAGCCTACCAACTCTCTTCTCAATGGTGGCAACAGGAAAATTACTACATATCTGGCAGTCTGCATTGAGGTGGTCAAACCCCAGACAATACACACAGGTGGTGTGGGTCAGCCTGTAGCAAAGGCTTCCCCAGAAACACTACAGTGCTGAAACCCAGTGGGCCCGGTTTTTCTTTTGGGTTTCTCAGACATAGTGCCAGCCTAACCAACTTGCCCGTTTATGGCAATCCGTCAAGCAAGACTCCCTTATCGGTTCCCAACCGTGTCATGGGTCGTGGAAAAAACCGTAATGAAATCCGTTTTTTTTAGAACCGATAAGAACCGGGAACCACACTCTAAATAAGAACTAGTAAAGTTTTAGAACAACCTGATCGGTTCAAACCGAATCGAAAAGCGTTTACAAGTTCCACACAGAATAAAATAAATGTAAGCCTATCTATTACTTACAATACCACAGACAGAGCTTGAACCGACCGGTTGTGGTTTAATTTCGGTCAAAAAACGATAAAATAATACTTTAACCGACAAAATGAACCGAGCAGAAGGAGAAATCTCCAGAGCGACTGTTCAGTGAGGCGAAGTAAAGAATCTGGCAGTTTGAGTTTGATTAACAACAGACAGAGTTTTCAACCGAGCTCGCTCTCTAGGTTCCATGCCTGGCATGGAAAGTTAACTCTTTCACCTCCGGAGCAGTTCGAAGGTTGGGACTCACTGCATATGTCATAATATAGCAAGACTTCATGTTTGAATAGGAATTATTTCCTGAAAGGCAGCTGAAAAAAGATAAATCCCATCAGAAAACATGAAAGTACATGATATAAAATGTTTAGCTACATGTACACATATGATATAGTTTGCAAGCTTCTGGGGGTCACACTGGTCACATTAGGCCCCCAAATCTTGTGTAATTCGTCATTTATGTACAATACATAGCTACTGTTTATTGATCCAATAATAGGTATCACTCTATCTGTGTTTAGTTTTTTTCGGACCAACATAACTACGAACGGCCATTCTTGTGCAGTTTGAAAAACATACTGCATCTTGCTATTAACTAGCCCATGTGTGTAGGTAAGGGACACAACTGTCATCTTTCATCTGAGAGATGCCCTAACTACATTTCATCCTATTTTGCCTCCACTTCCTCTAGCTATAAGGTTTCCTGTAGCAGGCCCATGCCATGCAGGAGACGTGTGTATAGGAGTTTGGTGTATGCAGTGTGACTCAGCTGGTAGCAAATCTGTCTCTGAGCCAGAAGGTTGTAGATCTCAGTCCCACAGCAGGGCTCATACTCAAAACTACAGTAAAGTGCTAGGCAGGACTGTGCTGTCCTTTAAATAAGAGAATAAAGAAAGGTGGCTTCCACCTGTCTCTGTTTCCTTCCTGGTGGCATTCAGGTGGAAGGCAAAGAGCCCACGGCATTTTCCTGCAATGGAAATTAATCTTTCCAGGTGGCCTGTGTACCATTCTTTCTCCCAATAAACTGGTTCAGGCAATTGTTTGTGACTGTGTGTGGATGTTGATGAATGGAATGGTTGCCACAGCACTCACTGTCAGTTCATTAAAAGTGACTCTCATTGCTCATAAAGAGCTTTGAAACAGATTGTACATGAATGAGCAATACTTTATAAATGCGTGTGCATCTTTTTCATATGCAGTCTGGCCTGGTGGGGGTCAAGCAGACATATTGTGGTGGTGGTGCACTTTCACTCTATGGAGCTGCTATGCAGAACCACCTGTGATCAAGTTATGAGCTCTAGGAAAAGTCTGTATGGGGTGGGGGTAGGAGCGGAAGTGGGAGGGGACTGGGAAAGGTACATTTTAGTGGAGGGGGGGTGTACAGTATGCACAAGCAGAGAAAATGCTTACTGTAAATTGTAAGGAGATGAAGCTAATAGCTTATGGGTACCACATATTTAGAGGCAGCATTTAAAACTCTGAAAGCCTCCAGAAACCACATTTCATACAGCTCTAACCTAGGAACATTCACACCTATTCAAAACATCCATGGTGACAGATATTATCCAGGCAGCAGCACACAGTAGTGACTCCTATCCCCTGGATGCCAGCCATTGACAATTAAGGAAAGGAATGATTAACAGATCTTAAGTGATTCTAGTGACAAACATGTTGGAGATTTACCCACTTCCGGCTATGTGGCTTATCATGACTCATTGATATCAGCTAGTGAGTGACTTCCTCTGTCAAGCACTAGATGGGCAGCCCTCATTACCTGGCTCCTTCTTGACTGCACAAGCCAGTAGTTGACTCATATGGTGTCCAGTTTCATCCAATCTCTCTTGTGGTTTACTGGGAACACTAGGCATGCCACGTAGAAAATACAAATACTGCCTTAGATGATACAAACGTGATAAGAGTCATTCTATGCTAGAACTCTACCAGGTTCTGATGGTATTCATATTGCAGTCCCAAATTATCTCTGAAACCAATCCAAAAGCAGAAAACATTAAACAAAGTTTGCAAAACTGGACCCTACCTACTGTATGTCAACCTCTGTAGCCACTCATGAAAGACAGCAGATAATGCAGCACGGCAAATCTGACCACACATATTTTTTAACTGTAATGTAATTCACCCATCTTCAAATTTATTGTGGCATAACACCTGTCCAAAAGAATTTGCTAAGCCCTGGCACAGTAAGCTTTTTCAGAACGTAGTGAGTTTGTCCTTTGGGCAAATTTTCAGGTGCTCCTAATTATAAAAGTTTGCCTACAAATTCATGATGCCACCACCTAAGAGGGCTCCTTTCATAGGTGTACCTAGAAGTGCTGTCACAGACTTCCAGTGACATCATCCACACTGTGGCTACCTAGCTCCACAGTTCCTTGCCCCAATCTGCTAAACCTCTCCTAAATATAGTTTTATTGAGTGCTGCTGATCGATATACATGCAGGAGAGGGATGGATACATCTTCCACTACAAGAATCCATAACAAATTTGCAGTTCTAGCTCAGAATGCTGTGGATGTAGAGGGAGAAAGCTCTGATTCGGTGACCTCCATTCACTCACAACTTTCCACTCAATCTATCGCCTGGAAGGCCTCAAAGAAGAACAACAGAGTCAAGCAAAAAACGAACACAGACTGCTTCAAACGATACTAAAATGGATGGCAAATTATACAAAATATTAGCAGAACTTTCTGATATTAAATCAGACATTAAAACATTTAAAGAGTCACTTACAGAGCTCTGCGGTGACGTGTCGGCCATAGAGGGGAGAGTTCACACTACTGAGGAATATCAAACAGTTACCACCTCCCAACCTGCAGATCCACAAGGCCAGTTCAAGCAACTGGTACATATTTGTAAAATGTCAATCGAACATCAGGAGGACTCTGAGAACAGGCACAGATGTCGAAATATCAGAATTTACTCTGTACCGGAGGGGGCAAAGGGCAGAGACATCCAGGACTTTGTGAATACTCTCCTGCATACCTCTCTGCTATTAGATAATGACCTGTAGCTTGAAATTGAATGAGTGCACCAGGCTCTTGGACCAACGTGTACCCCCCCCCCCCCGCTGCCAGACCACGATCAATTATAGAACGCTTTTTGCTCTACTCTACAGAAGAACTCATCATAAGGAAAGCCTGGTCCCAGAAAAATGCCTTCTATGGAACCACCAGAATATTTTTGGAGCATGATTATGCCCCCTATATGACGAGGAAGCAAAGAGAGTACATACCTCTGTTTGCTGTACCGCGTCAGAACCAGTTAAAATTCCGTACACCTTATCCGGTTATGATGATGGTCGAGTTCTCCAATGACCAGCAAACCTATTCATCAGCGGAGGAAGCAGTGATGGATTTTCAGAAGAGAGGCCTAGACACATTCCAGCCAAAATGGGCCTTCCACAACGTTCCTCAGTGCGAGCCACAGAGAGTTCCTCCAGAAACTCAGTTCCTTTTCTGCTGCAACAATCGGTGGAACTCCTTAAGGGCCCACAAAGAGCATCAGTTTCAGACTGAGAACACCGATGGATCTTAAGGAACTGCTCAGAGATGCAGTAAGTACCCTGCCTTGGATGGGCCTTTCGCCCACTCTGGTGGCCTGTGGGGGGAGGGGGGCTAGCTTAGTCTTTCTGTCAGGTGTTTTGGCTGATTTTTGGGTTGCTGGGGGATGGATGCCAATGGCCTGGGGGGTGGGGGCCCAGGTTCCTGGCCTTGGGGAGGCAAACTGCCAGACAAATAAAGGATCCCCAGGGTTGAGAAAATGGAATAATTGGAGACATTTTCCCACTGATACACATGGTCATTAGATTAAACTGTGAAGACAACCACGGGGGTGGTGGAGGGGTCCTGCCAGCACGAGGTTTGAGTGCAATCTTAAATCCACGGGGAGGAGAGCCCACTAGTAAGGGCTGCTTTACCAGCATAATGGGCCTCATTGGTTCTCCCTCTAGCCCCTGTTAAAGACATTCACTGCTTAGATAACACCTATTAGATAGGGTGGAGCGAGGGTGGGCTGGAGGTGAAATGAATGGGATTGGACCTGGGTGTGGCCCTCTAGAGGGGGCATCTGGAGTGTAATGGGGGGACTCACATCCCCTCTAGGGCACGGTGCTCTCTCCAGGTTGGGCACACACTAATGAACACAATTTTGGAAGCACCAGGCTAATAATAATGAGGTGGCTCCCTCATGCTGGTGGCGGGACCCATCCACTCCTTGAACCTCCCTGGGCCATTGTCGATTAGTTATCCAAAATTACTGTTGAAAATTGAGAAACTGGTTTGGTTCATTTGCCCTTGCCCCCTCCTAGGGGGGCCAGGGGGTCTCTTCCCCAGGGAGGGGGCTGTGTCCCCTGGCATTGGGGCAAAGCTGCACTCGGTGGTTCAGAGCTTATATTACAGGAAATGGGAGATCATTAAGGCCGCATTCTCCTTAGAGGCTGGCCCCTTCTTGCTCAAGGGAGGTCCACATTCGACTGGGGGAAACTGATACTTCATTAAAAGAGGCCTCCTCTCTCAAAAGTTAATGTAAAGGATCAGGGTGGAGGTGGCTGACCACTGGTTAGCACAGTGAGGAGCTGACTTTAATACCCAAACTGATAGGGACTGAGTGCACCTGGAGACAACACAATGGAAGGACATTCTTTTATCTACCAATTTTTCTTTTCCCTCTCCTATACCTCCCAGAAGGACTGAAAGTTTCTGGATTACCTCCTTGTTATTTTATCCACTTCTCCTTTCCTTACTAGTAGAGCTGGAGATGTCACCTCCGGAACTTTGAGAGACGATACCCCGTGACCTCCGGAGGCAGAAATAAACAGACTTAAATGGACATTATACTTCTATACCATACCAAGAACTAAGCAGAACAGACAATTATAGAACTGGGCTTTAATGTTATAATAAATCCTTGGATTCAATGCTTAATCAGTAAGAGGCGAGGGTGGACCACTGGATGGACAAGGGAATGGTGCACCTTTTTTTCCCAAATTTGATTCATCCCCCATTACTGTCCTTCCTGGTCCTGCTCCTGTTTTTTTCACCCCCTTTTTATGTTTGCTTGCACACATGTGCAAGAAACATAGTGCCATCATCCAAGTTTTCGGACGTGTGGCAGCCCTCTTCCAATTCAGTCGGTGTGTTTGCAGGCGTGGCCCCAGTTCTCCAATGACTGCTGGAGCTGTCTATGACAGCAGTCCAAAATGCAGTGGTATACAGTTGAAAGGGGGAGCTACGCTTCAGTGAGCAGCGATAAGATATTGCCTGCTTATGCGCACTCCCCCTACATACACACACACACACACACACACGCACGCACGCATAATGCGTGCTCGCCCCCCCGCATCAGAGTAGGCGACGGGGTGCCTAATCCCCATCGGGCTGTGCTGTGCCCCCAAACAGAGTTGTACATGCCACGCTGGGTGCTCCACCCCAGCATAGCTACACATGCATAGCCGACTCTGCAGTGGCCAATCCTCGTCGGCCCACTGTCCCTCCCCAGGGTACAGGGTGCCACGCTGGGAGCCCACCCCAGCGTGGCAACAGATGCTGTCACTGACGGGATGCCCAACCGCCTGCTCCACGCCCCCTGCTGCCGCCCTGTGCCACGCTGGAAGCCCACCCCAGTGTGGCAAATGTCCCGCCATCTCCTCCTTTGTTAAAAAAAACTGCAACACAAAAACGGTCCCTCGCTGTCTCTGCCCCCACCCACACCAACCCACTGCGCACCCTGCCTCCCCACACCCCCACCCCATACTTACCTCCAGACCTCGGCGCGACGATCTTCGGAGGACGGAACACGTCTGCACTCTTCAAAGCCGACCGCGAACTGAGGAAATGCCGGTAAGCTGTATAATGTAATGAATAGGGATTTTTCAACTTTGCTGCATATCTCAGACATTTTTAGAATGTTGGCACCAAATTTTCAACATGGGGTTTTGGGATCCCTCCTCATGAATTCTGTCACTGTCATGGCGTTAATCAGGCCCGAAGGTGATTTCGCAGTCACTGCGCCGAAATCACCTTTCAGGACCGATTAACAAAAATGACAGTACCAGTGTTCATAAGGTGGGCTCTCAAAAGCCTATGTTGAAAATTTGGTGAAAAAAATTCCTAAAAATGACTCTTTTACGAGCGTGCGTTGCGCTTTTCCTATGCACGCTCGTAGGTTCGCGAATTTTCAATATTTTCACTCTGGATTTTCAACATTGCCATTTGACCACACTTCCTTATGAGTAGTACAGCTGTCATTTTTCACATCTCACCCAAAATGTGTTTCCGTGCATGTAGCGCACAATGGCACAGTCGGTGTGTGAAATCAAAGTTCAGGACACATTAAGAAAATCACAGTAACACTGTTCATGAGCAGAGGTGTTAAAATGGCTATGTTAAAAATTTGGTGAAAAAATTCCAAAAAATGACTATTTTACGAGCATGCGTTGCGCTGTTCCTACGCACGCTTGTAAGTTCGCGAATTTTCAATATTTTCACTCCAGATTTCCAACATTGCCATTTTGCCACACCTCCTTATGAGCAGTACAGCTGTTATTTCTCACTTCTCACCCAAATTGTGTTTCCACACATGTAGCGCACAATGGCGCAGTCGGTGTGCAAACTCAATGTATGGGACACATTAAGAAAATCACAGTCATACTGTTCATGAGCAGAAGTTTTAAAATGGCTATGTTAAAAATTTGGTGAAAAATTCCAAAAATGACTGTTTTACGAGTGTTTGTTGCGCTGATCCTACACACGCTCATAAGTTCGCAAATTTTCAATATTTTCACTCCAGATTTTCAACATTGCCATTTTACCACACCTCCTTATGAGCAATACAGCTGTCATTTTTCACATCTTGCCCAAAACATGTTTCCGCCTATGTAGCGCACAATGGCGCAGTCGATGTTCGAACTCAATGTATGGGACACTTTAAGAAAATCACAGTGACACTGTTCATGAGCAGAGGTCTTAAAATGGCTATTTTGAAAGTTTGGTGAAAAAATTCCTAAAAATGACTGTGTTACGAGTGAGCATTGCGCAGTTTCCACGCACCCTCGTAAGTTCATGAATTTGCAATATTTTCAGTCCACATTTTCACCAGTGGCATTTTTCCACACTTGCTTATGAACAGTACAGCTGTTATTTTTCACAACATGGCTGAAATGTGTTTTCACACTTTCAACACAGAAATGCGTGGTCGCTGTGGGAAGTCATTGTTTGAGACAGATAAAGAAAATCACAGTGACACTGTTCATGACCGGAGGTCCCAAAATGCCTGTGTTGACAATCTGCTGTAAACAATTCCCAAACTAATTACATTACAGGTGCACGTTGCACAGTTTCTACGCACGCTCGTGACTTCACCAGTTTTTTTTTATATTTTCACTGCAGATTTTCAACATTGCCATTTTTTACACCTCCCCATGAACAGTACAGCTGTCATTTTTCACACCCTGTTCAGAATGTGTTTTTGCACCTGCGGTGACAAATGCCGTAGTCGCTGTGCAAAAGCAACTTTCGGCTAACAAACTGGAATTGCCACTGTTCATGAGGTGGGGGTCACAAAAAACCCATGTTGAAAATTTGGAGTGAAAATACCAACGAATGCCTGAGGTGTTAAGGTTTCCGACCATAACACCCCACCCTGTAGAGAATGACAGGCATCAGGGCTGTGACTTAGGATTGTCACCTGCAATGCTCATACCATTCCACCCCCACCCACACCCTGCAGCCACTGAGAAGCATCGAGGTGTGGCTTGGACTCTTCGGCCCCAAAGTTCACCCCATTCTCCTATACCGCACCCATCTCACAATATTTTCTGATGGAATGGGTTGCACATAAGGGTCAAAGACCCAAGGCACACCGTGGACACTTGTCGGTGTCTGCATGTAGGTGTGGTGAAATGACGTGGCCGTTATGTTTGATGACCCAAAGGCACACCCCAATGCCTGTCACTATCTGCAGGGTGGTGATGGGGTTGGCTTCAGTTCAATACTTCACTGCCATTCCTATTATACAGCTCTGTAACTCTTACACTACCAATGCCAATGCCAGCAAGCAAACATTCAGCATTGACAAATGCTTGTTTCCTTCATCCCACACCCTTCCCTATTAGGAGTAATGATAACCTCGAGGCAGCACTAAGTACACACTTAGGGGAAGCTCTCCCTTGGTGGCCCTCCAGGCTACCAAACTTATGTTGGCTGCAAATAGCAACCTACAACTTGGAAGTCACACATGTAAATAGTTGTGGTTTTTACAGGCCCTGTTGGCCACTATACTGTATGGCCATCAACTAGGATCTCCAAACAGGGACAAAGCTGAGTGGTCATACTCCAGGTTTCTTTTAACTTTAAGGCATTACCAGCCAAGTTCTTTTATTTATTCCCCCATTTCCCAAATTTTAATAGGTGACAGGCACCCAATACAGCATAGGGGTGTAATGCTTTCATTAGCCAGACATGACACATGCTGGTCAAATGTGAGAAGTGGTTATATGATGCTTAAACAACTAGGTGCTTGTGGGGTGGGCTGCATGAACAGCGGTGGTAGTGCAGGGGAGAGATACAACGTGATGGATCATTTCATCAGATTGCTTTTCCACAATGTAAATGGTTTGGCTGGCCCAGTGAAAAGATATAGAACAATGACGGCCCTTAAAAAATCTAAACCGGATTTATTGTTGCTGCAGAAGACCCACCTCTCCTCATCAGAACATAAAAAAATTACCTAAATTTGGTTACACCCAGGTGGTAGGAAAAAAGGGCAGACATCGGGGGTGATCCTAGTATCCAAGGGCTCTGCTTTTCAGATTTCACATCAATACACGGACCCAGAGGGCCAATTGGCATTAGTAGTGGGCAAAATGTAAAACCAGGAATATACAATTGGCAATCTTTATATCCCTCTAGGCAGCAATGCCTCATCTATACAACAACTATTTGATACTATTCTTACTAACAAGAGGGGGACCTTGATATTGGGGGGTGACTTCAATTGTCTTTTGAATCCGTCCCTAGATACATCCACATCTAGACCTCAACCACAAACCTCAGGTCACCGACACCTTAAAAGACTTCTGAGGGACACGGGTCTAGTAGATACCTGGAGACACATCAATCCTACAACTAGGAAATTTACTTTTTATTCGCAAGTGCACAAATATTATACTCATCTGGATTATTTTTGTGTGGGTAGGGAGAGCTTAGACCAGATCCAAAAAGTAGATATACACAACATATATCTGTCTGACCACGCTCCCATTACTTTGGACTTGGCATGACAGGTAAAATCCAAAATTACATATTGGAGATTAAATAATTCCCTCCTTGCTGACCCCGAGTTTAAAGAACTCCTTAAAAATAAAATCCCAGAGATTGTACGGGGCAGTTCCTCCCCACAGGTCAATCCTCAGCTGCTGTGGGACACAGTTAAGGTGGTACTCAGGGGGTACATAATAGCCTTTGCGGCAAAGAAAAAATGACAAGCAGAAGCCCGGCTTAAAGAATTACAAGAAAAACTGAGCTTCCTCCAAGAAGCTCATATGCAAGGAGATACATCCATAGCAGAACAGATAACCCTCATGCAGCAGACTATCCAAAGTCTGCTAACAGTTAAAACTGAACGAGCTCTCCTATGGCTCCGACAGAAGTATTTTGAAGGGGGTGCCTGTGCCTCTAGAGTTCTGGCTTACAGACTCTGAAAGCAAATACAGAAGGTCACTGTTATGAGGGTTAAAGACCCATGTTCAGGACAGATGGCTACCACCACAGCTCAAATATTGCAGGCCTTCAGATCCTACTATGAGAGATTATACTCAGCAGAGCCTGCACCCTCTGGACAGGAGGGTGAGACCTTTCTGACGGATCTCACTCGCCTTCGATTGAGTTCTACACAGGCCCAGAATTTGATAAGACCCATTACACAACAGAAGGCACACACGGTAATTAAAAATCTGAAGAACTGCAAGAGCCCAGGCCCTGATAGATTTGGAGTTGAGTTTTACAAGGCCACTTGGCATCTTATTAGAGATTCCTTGACCAAAACCTTACAAGAGAGTCATTCAACAGCAAAATACACGGCCTCGTGGGTCCAGGCCACAATCTCTGCCTTCTTAAAACCCAACAAACCAGCACAACCAAAAGATTCTTATAGTCATATATCAGTATTAAACCAGAACTTTAAAATCTATACAAGTATCCTTGCACATCGTTTAGATAAAATAATACCCACATTAATACATCCAGATCAGGCAGGGTTCATAAAGACACATCAAATGGCTGATAACATTAAACAAACTCTTTTTCTGATTGAACATGCTTTATCCACTCATACCCCCATTACTACTTCTGAGCTTCGATGCTCAAAAGGCATTCGACAGGTTATCCTGGTTATTCTTGAAACACACACTAACTAGATTTGGTATCCAGAAGACTTTATTTGTAGTATCATGGAGATCTATTTGAGCCTGGAAGCGGTAGTCAAGGTTAATGGATCTTGCTCCAACACTTCCCACTCACACGGGGAACCCGGCAGGGATGCCCATTATCCCCATATCTTTTTGCAATTTATGCTGAACCGATTGCACAATACCTCCATCAACAAACAGCACTCAAGGGAAACACTTCGAGCATGAACATAAGGTGGCGATCTATGCGGATGACCTTTTGTTATTCATAACTGAACCAAAATCCTCCCTGGCAGTGTTAGAAGCAGATATGAAAAAAAACAGAGTATTTAAGAGGGTACAAAATAAATACCGATAAGATGGAGACACTGTCCATTGGGGGGACCTATCTCCAGCCCTACAGAAGGCGCATAAATATAAATGGCATGGCACATCCATTAAATACTTAGGGATTGATATACCAGTGGACCCTAGGTGAGTCTTCCCCTTAAATTATAATAAAGTTTTCCCATGGGTCAGTGAGGAGGTTAAGTCCTGGATTCATTTACCTAAGTCTCTATGTGTGCAAATGGACCTCCTGCCCCAGGTCCTATATTTGATGTAAACAACCCCTATGTTCTTCAATTAAAAGGAAGAGCAATGATGGAATAGACTGACCACATGGTATCTGTGGCAGAGGGGGACCATGAATCTCCTTGACCAGACTCCAGATACTAAAAGACCGCGGAGGCCTGGCCCTTCCATGTTGGTCAGGAGATGCACTAGCTGCACTATTAACTCACATGACAGTGTGGCTGCCCTCTCATGCACAAGAACCCCAATGGGTAATGACTGAATGAGAGACCTCACCTGTCACCCTAGATCACAATACAATATCTCAGCCAGCCCCCTCGAACCTAGAGATGACCAGATCCATATATACTAAAAACTATATACAAAGCTGGATTAACTACTTAAAACTACCGAAGATTCACCTCGGGGCACAATGGATAGGGATACCAGCATGGAACCCTTGCTTACTGCCGGTGGGATTAGATCACGAACTTAGGAGATGGGGAAGACGGGAGTTATTGCGTACTTATCAGTATTATGATCAGGGAGACTTTAAATCATTTCAAACAATGCAGTCCGAATTTTCCCTAGTAGCACAATATTTTTTTAGATATCTGCAAATTAGACATTTCTTAGAAACAAACCTGGGGCTCCATGTGAACCCCATGGAGATACATCCCCTATTTACACTGCTGACCCAGATTGGGGAGGAAGGGACCCCCAACTTCTAATATCCTGGTACTATAGAGCAGAGAGGGCAGCGGCTAGACTCCCATCAGAGCAGGTCCAGGAGACGTGGGAGGCAGATTTGATGTTTTAACTTACGGAGGAAGACTGTCTCTGGATATGGCACCATCAACACCACATCACAGGTTCATACACATGATGTGAATTTGGGTGGAAGATGGTGGCCACAAGTGACAGTTAAATTCTCCACAACTAGAGATTCATCATGTTGGCATAGCTGTGGAGCCGCAGTTTCAACACAGGCACATGTCTTTTGACAATGCCTGGTGCTTCATGACTACTGGAAAGGAGTATCACAAACACTCATAATCTTATTTCCAGAACTGGGCCACTTGACCCCAGAAACAGCAATCCTCCTACACTTTACCCTCAACTTAAAAAACAAATATATATACCTTGCATCAATTCTTTTGACAGCAGCAAAAAAAAAAATCATCACCAGAAATTGGATGAAACCAGACCCACCCTCAGTCGGGAGTTGAGAAGACCTTATTTATATCTACACACTAGAATCCCTGACAGCTAAAATACAAGGCACACTGAACAAACTATTGAACTGATGGAACTCATGGTTCCTCTACATAGCTGCTCAGAGACCAGATTTGGTCCCCTGATGTAGAGTGGCAAGATGCACAAGGAAGGGGGTAGGAGGATTCCAGAGACATCCCGGGGTTACCACATTCATGTGGTGGAGGCCTGCTAATGAGAACATCAATTAGAGGAAATGGGTTCATAGCCGGGATAGCCAGCCATAGCCAAACCTAATTGGGGGGGGGGGCCCAGAACCATGGTAATATACCTGTCACCTCCGTGAAAAACGTAATGAAAATCTAAGTTTCAAAACCCAAAAAAATAGAATGGTGCCACTTGGGAATTGTACTGTTAGTACAGTGGCAATTAGCTTGTCCTGTTCCCTGGGGGGTTCCCAGTGACAAGTCGGTGACTGCTTTTGCATTTCTGGCTGGGTACTCTCAACACCTATGATCCCCCAATGTACGTTTTTATGCAGCAGTGCAATGAAATTGAGCAGAAAAATTTGACCCTACTTTTTACACCATAAAAGATTCCAGTCATCGTCCAGTTTTACTTGGTGGTAACATTTTCTAGTCACTAAAATGTGAGTATTTTAAAAAGTTTTAATGTAGTTTTTTCTCAGGAAAACAAAATGACCACCACGTTTGACTTAGAAATACCATTGTAGACCTAGAAAGGGTTCTGATTGAGAAAATGAAACAAACCCATGTGCAAAGCATGGGCAATACCTAGAAAAGTAGATTTTACAGGTTTTCTAATATTTTTATTAACTGAACAAAAACTAGCTTTTGGAAAAACATTTTGCTTTGCACTGCTTATTTAATCTTCAGTGCTCCCCTCAGCACTCTTGAATCATTATGCAGTGCATTAGGCAGATACAAACAGGGAGCACATAGTTCAGGTTGCAGTAAAACAAGAACCAGTTGATTTGCAGTTTGGGCCTCAGGTGGCTCACTGGATGTATCTTGGTTTACAAGCTAATGGTCAGAGGTTAGATCCCCAGTGAAAACACATATTTGGGCCAGCAGTATAGCCTAGAGGTTAGACTAATGAGCTGCGAATGAGCTTGGCGCATCCAGCAGGCCTGGGAATGATTATGACAACTTCTACTTACATACTGTGTGACTCTAAGCAAGTCACTTAACCTCCTAGTGCTCCCAGATCACCCCTGTAAATAGGCATTGTGCCTAATGGGCTTTTCATGATTAACACGTTTTATATACCAGCCTTCATATGCAATCACACATCAGATGGTGACAGGCTGTCAACGTAGAATGTTATTGTAGGCCCCCTCTCTCCGTATTTGTTGAGCAGATAATAGACTTTGGAATTCAGGGATCATCACATCCTGTTAGGGGCTACAACTAACTCCAGGGTGTGGGGTATGGATGACCAGGGTAGTTGATCAGGGAGGGGAGGTAGATGTGGCCTATCTAGATTTTAGCAAGGCTTTTGACACTGTCCCACACAGGAGGCTAGTAAATAAGATTGGCAGTCTGGGAGTGGGTCCCATGGTGGTAAAATGGGTCAGAAATTGGTTGAGCAATAGGACACAGAGGGTGCTGATAAACAGCGTTCAATCCAAGAAGATGGGGGTGACTACCGGGGTGCCACAGGGATCCGTGCTAGGGCCAGTCTTATTTAATATCTTCATAAGTGACATTGCAGAGGGGCTGGAGAGGAAGGTATGCCTCTTTGCAGATGACACTAAGATCTGCAATATGGTAGACACTCTGGGGGGTGGTGGAAAAAATGAGACGTGACCTAGGCCAATTGGAGGAGTGGTCAAGAGTCTGGCAGCTTAGATTCAATGCAAAGAAGTGCAAAATCAGGCACTTGGGGCACAGACATCCAGGGAAGGAATACATGATGGGGGAGGTACTAATGGCAGCCAAACTAGAAAGGGACCTGGGGGCAATAATAAAAGATGACCTAAAGGTAACCAAGCAATGTGAGAAGGCTGTGGGGAGAGCCAGTGGAATGTTGGAGTGCATAGGAAGAGGTACCACCCGCAGAAAACAGGAGGTATTGATGTCACTGTACAGATCTTTGGTGAAACGTCAACTGAAGTACTGTGTCCAGTTCTGGAGACCACATCTCCAAAAGGACACAGACAGAGTAGAGGCAGTTTAGAGACGGGCAACACAAATGGTGCAAGGACTATACCAGAAACCATATGAGGAGAGACTGAAAGACCTTAATATATATTCCCTGGAGGAAAGGAGGGAGAGGAGGATATGATAGAGACTTTCAAGTACCTCAAGGATATAAATAAAGTACAAGAGGGCAGCATCTTTCAGAAAAGAAAATATGTAAGAACAAAGGGTCATAATATGAGGCTGGCGGGGTAGACTTAGGGGCAATGTAAGGAAGTATTTTTGCACAGAAAGGGTGGTGGATGCATGGAACAGCCTCTGTGCGGAGGTTGTGGGGGGCAAAATAGTAGTTGAATTCAAGAATGCATGGAATAGACAGAAGGCAACCTTAGTGATAGGAAAGAGAGGGTAAGCCACAGATCAGTTAGGGTCTGGGGTATATGCGGTAGGTAGGGAAATGGGCAGACTAAATGGGCCAAGCAGTCCTTATCTGCCATCAAATTCTATGTTTCTAACTAGCAGCTCCACTATAGAATGCCAGAAGCCTGTGGTGGGACTTGTAGAAAAGATAATCACAGAGCTACTCCAGTACCTCAGGTCTCAAAGGTGGGGCAGTAGCATTTCCTCTCTGAACAGGAGCCTGGACAGTAGTAAATGTGCTATAGTTCTTTTTGGGGTTCATGGCATTCTAGATAACTAATGCTCAGCACATTCCATAAACACCTATACATATTCCTAACAGGCAGGCAGCAGTGTGAACACTCCTTCAACAGTCGAAGTATCATTACATGGCATTAATAACTCCCAGTGCTTCCCAGTATTCTTAATTAACAACTCTCTACCTCCTGGGTGTTTTCTGGGTCCTGACCATGTGACAATAAAAGACAATTGCTCAGTCTTGATATCTTGTTTTAGTTCTCTTTTGTTAATTCATAATCAAATAAGTATAAGCTATTTTTATATAGGTTAAGACAATAGGCACAGCCTGTTTACAAAGTTGACCAATTAGTGTTATGCCTGGTTACAAAAACATACAGACATTGTACATAACCTTAGACTGCCATCACAGTGACACCAACTGTCACTTCACTACCAGTCTCTCGTTGCTTGTAAAGCACTTTGGAATACAGTGTGTATGAAATGCGTTAAAAAAGTGCATTTTTTTCCTTCTTTTTTTCTTCTTTTCATCTTCATATTTCTTCTTGACTTTTCATAAGATTCCCTGTTTGTTCATGGGTCAGTGTTTCCTAAATTAAAAATATTCAAATACTGTATATATATACAGTAATTCATTTTCTTATTTCTCATTACATATCTTGGTAAATCCTCAATAAAAACCTTTTGCAACATATATCCAGTACTCTATTTCCATACCTTACATTCCAGTTTCTTAACTTGTAAGATTCATTTCATATTCTTCATCGGTATTAACCTGTACAGTAGGGCAAATTCAAAAACTGGGGGTGGCATTCAAGAGGTACAAGGAGACGCAAAGGCATGAGGATAGGGAGGTGTACATGGGGAAGCAGAGGGAAGCAAGGAATGCTGTAAGGGGAGTAAAGGTGCAAATGGAGGAAAGGACAGTTGAAGGGGCGGCTAGAGGGGATAAGACCTTTTTCAGGTACATAAGTGAAATGAGGAAGACAAGGAGAGTGATTGTGAGGTTAAGAAGAGCAGGGAAGATTGTGCAGAGGAGGGTAAGAAAAAAGCAGATATCCTGAACAGATACATCTGCTCAATCTTCATAGTGGAGGTAGAGGGGGACGGACCACACAGAAGCAGCTGGAACACTGGAGGGGAGGGAGGTGGACACAAGTCCCTTCACAGGGGAAAGAGTCCTGAGTGGACTTGTAAGTCTGAAAGAGGATAAAGCTATGGAGCCAGAAGGGATACATTCAAGGGTGTTGAGGGAGCTTAGGTAGGCACTGTCTGCACCTCTGACAGCCCATTCGGCAACTGACCGGAAACAGCAGTGGTTCCAGAGGACTGGAGAAGGGCAACTGTAGTCATGCTTCCTAAAATCAGAAGCAGGGAGGAGCCTGGCAACTATAGGCCAGTGAGTCTAATATCAGTAGTGCAGAAGCTATTGGAAACACTATTGAAAGAAAAGCTAATGAAGTATCTTGAATCCAACAGGTTGCTAGACACGGGGCAGCATGTATTGATGGGGAGGGTCTTGTTAGACTTCCTGATTGATTTCTTCGTTGGGTAATCAGGGAAATAGATCAAGGTGGGGCAGAGGACATTGCCTTCTTAGACTTCAGCAAGGCCTTCGACACCGTACCAAATAAGAGACTAACTGGGCAATTTGGGGATGGGACCCAAGCTGGTAAACTGGGTATTGAACTCTTTGATGGATAGGTAACAGAGGGTAGTGGTAAACAGCACTCACTCTAATGAGGGGAGAGTAACCAGCGAGGAACCTCAGGGCTCAGTGGTGGGATTAGCTCTCTTCAGTGTCTTCATAAGCAACACTGCAGAACAGCTGGAAGGGAAGGTATGCCTCTTTGCAGATGACACCAAGACCTGCAATAAGATAGATACTCCAGAGGGTGTGGAGAAAATGAGTAGGGAACTGAGAAAACGTGAGGAGTGTTTGTGGGTATGGCAGCTGGGTTTCAATGCAAAAAAATGCCAAATTATTCACCCAGGGCACAGAAACCCAGGGGTGGTGTCTAAAATTGGAGGAGGGGTACTGATAGTCACAGAGCAGGAAAGAGACCTTGGGGTTGTTATATCTGATGACCTCAAGATGGTGGAGCAGTGCAACAAGGCAGTAGGCAGGGCCACTGGCATGCTGGATGAATGTGGAAGGGAGTCACCAGCAGGAGAGAAGTGCTGTTACCACTGTATTGATTATTGGGAAGATCCCACCTGGAGTTCTGTGTCCAGTTCTGGAGATCACATCTCAGGAAAGACATAGACAGGGTAGAAGCTGTCCAGAGCAGAGTAAGTCAAATGGTGCAGGGGTTGCCTCATAAGCCCTATGAAGAAAGACAGAGGGATCTCAATATGTACACCCTGGAAAAGACAAGGGTGGGGAGACATGGTAGAAACCTATAAGTACTTCATGGGGGTGAATGAGGTGCAGGAGGGGAATATTTTTCATAAGAGAAGGTGCACCAGGACAAGAAGGCACGCAATGAAGCTGGTAGGGGGGAATTTAGGAGGGATGAGAAAATACTTCACTAAAAGAGTGGTGGACACCTGGAGCAGGCTTCCAGGCTGTGTGTGGGTGATGATGTGTAATATGGCCGCCACTACACATTCAGTCACATCACTACCAGTCTAGCATTGTTTGTAAAGCGCTTTGGGATACACTGTGTATGAAAAGCGCTATATAAATGCTGATTCTTCTTCTTCTTCTTCAAGCTTAGGTGGTGGGAGTGAAAACAGTGGAGGGCTTCAAGCATTCATGGAATAGGCACAAAGAATCTTGGTAGGAAAGAAGCGGGGAGATAGTCAAAGATCAGGTCGGGTCTGCGTTGACAGTACAGGCAGGGACAGACTGGGCAGACTAGGTGGGCCAAGCAGACCTTATCTGCTGCCAAATTCTGTTTCTGTGTTTCTATTTAACTTATAAATCTTCAGTTGAGATTTTTAAATTCCATCTTTCATGTTATCACATTTTCTTAGTTTATCCATTTTAATTAATTTTAGCTGCTAACCTGCAAACAGATTCATCTGTCCTGTGAGGACATCATCTAAAATTGTCCAGCATATCTATACATGTTACTATTGCTTTGCGCATGCTGTCATTTCTACCTTTGTCCATGTAATACGTGCTTTTTACTTTTTATTAAGCTTTCTGTCTCACATCTGAAACTCTCTTGATGAAATTCTCTGCTACTTTCTTTAGCTTGTTAAGATCCCATTACCCTTTCCCTGCAGGTATTGTCCACACTTGTTCATGGGTTAAACAGCCGCAACCATATATTTATTATGCATTCCAAAAATGTACAGAGACTGAGTCATGCACAGTGGGGAATCTGACCCAGGGATCTCCCACCCTTAGTGCAGTGCCCTCACCCAAAATTCCTTTCCCTCCCTACCCACCATTAGGAGGGAGGGGCAGTGAGCCACCCCAAAGGCCTCAAGGAGGAGGGAGGAGTCACTGACCCCCATGTCCAGCGGCACTGTGATACCCTTTCCCTGCACCACCAGAGGTTGGGAGCAAGCCATACCCGGCAATGCCCCCTCCTACTCCAGAGCCAACTCACCTGTCCCACTCTGCAACATAATACCCAGTAGACCTAGACTTCCTGTCTGTTTACAATGGCTGCAACAAGGCCCCACATGCTCTCTTCACCCAATTTGAGCACTCTGGCCCAACCCTGATGAGAGTGGGGGAAAAAAAAAGAAAAAAACCCTGATTACAAAGGAAAAATTTGGGACATGAACTCCTGACCCCTGCAGCAATCCTCTTTGAGCAGTCATCCGTGGCGGTCTTCCCATATTTCTTCCCCAAGCCATTCCTACCCATCCTGCCCACTGACTATCCTCCTCCTCCCATTACAGCAAGGGTGGACAGGTTAGCTCTTGTCTCTTCAGAATCCCAAGGTGGAAAAGGGCACATTTCTGAAGAGATGGCCCTTAAGTACCCACTCTAGTCCCCCCTCCTTTTCCCTTGTCTTTACCCTACCTGACTGGCCTACTAGCCATTTCCAAGGCCACTCATTTATGGTGATTAAAGTAATGAAATTCCATTTTCAAGACTTGAAATTCCTGGAATTGCACTGGTGAATATTTGTCTAATTTCCTTATTTTAGCAGTATTCTGCTATCAGTCTTTTAGTATGTGTATAAATGATCAGAATAAAAGAAGGCTTAATACTCAGGGCATTTAATGAAGCATATTGAAAATAGTACAGGAAGCAATTATAAGAAAAAATGCAAGTTCTGTGGATTTACTGATCTGGTATAAAATGCAGAATTCCATGAAATTCTTTGGTTTTACCAATATGCAGGCAATCCAAATTCCAGACGTTTACCAGTTTTTCTGTTAAAAACCAAACACCAGTGGCCTTGACCATTTCCTACCTGCCCAAAGTCACCACCCTTTCCCTATCTTCCCCCTCTCCTAGGTCCCTTTCCCACCCTGCCAGTTGCAGCAAGCCCCACCCCCCCATTTGACCTGAGGAGAAGTGAGAGGGATCTCTCCTGGGTTGCTTGGGGGAGGTGAAGGATCCAATGGCCAAAGTCATCTATGGTCCATGCCCTCCCATAAGAGCATTAGCTGGTTAGGATCCCAGTACCCCTTCCCGGAAGCAATGACCACACCAGTTCATGGGTTAAATGGCCCCAGTTATAGGTTTATTAAGCATTCCAAAATGGCACAGAGTAAGTTATGCGCAACAGGGAATCTGATTTAAGGATCCCCCACCACTTGTATGGCACCCTGTCTGAAGTTCCTTTCCCTCCCTACCCACTGGTAGAAAGGAGGAGCAGTGTGCCGCACCAAAGGTCTCAGGGAGGAGGGAGGAGCCACAGCCCCCGCATCCAATGAGGCATTGTGACCTCTCCTCCCTCCACCACCATGGGTCAAAAGCAAGCCATACTGGATGATGCCTCCTCCCCTTCTGGAGCCAACTCTGGCTGTTTCCACCCTGCAGTGTGACACCCAGCAGACCCAGACTCCCAATTTATCACCAGCCAGGCTCTGAGATGAAGGTCTGGTCCCCCCATCACAATCCTGTAGGACCTTTTCCATAACCATTATTAGGCAGAAGTCACTATAACTCAACCCTGGTGCCTGACTGATTTCCTTGTTCCCTTAGCCCTAACCCTTGACCATCACTCCGGGCACATTAGTGTTGACACCAGTGCACGTATACAGAGTCAAGGCTTCGCTTTTCAAAGTTTAAATTTCTTATCTTGCAGCACCCATTTACACTAATCACTAACTTTGCCCACATCAGGTCAAACAGTCTTTAAGAATATTTATTTATCTCCTCTTGATCCGAAAATATGTGACGTGTGCAGAGTTCAGTGTGCATGCGTGAATGGTTGTGCATGCGCACTGAACTCCGGCGACCATCTTGAACACAGCGAAAAAGAGCCATGTTCTGGCCCCTGAATAAAGTAGTGCTGTGAACATGCATCTGCCTCCACTACCTGAAGTCCAAAGAAAAAGGTACGGATGCTATCCGGTTAGCTCCTTTTTCTAAGTGATCCTAAAACAGCTGCAGGGTCCTCCCACTGCAGCCATAAAAATTCAGCCAAAGACATGAGTGTAAGAGTCAGTGAATGCTGCTGGTTACTGTGCCTCTGACACCTCCGCTGGACCGTGCTATAACCTGGACCCTGTTGGCCTCACCCACTTGCTTGCCACTTTGGACTGCTGCATAACCTAGCCAAGCCCTGAAACCTGCCCCAGAACACTGAGATGCCTCTCCCCGAGTGGCACGAGTACCAACCATGTTGGTGTTGAGCTACATACCAGAAGCTGGTAGTTACAGAGCCACGCATTGCACTATAGCAGGAAGTTTGCACTGTGTACCTGCTATCAGGAATGGCAGCAGAGCACAACAGAGGCAAGCAGGTGGGATTTGGACGGTGCATGTTCTGGGTGGGTGCCACACTCTAGCTGAGCCAAAATATCTACCCCAGATTAACAAGTGCCCAATATTCTGCCTTGTACATGGGGCAAAAAAGAGGAACCCTGAGGCCTGGACTAGTGGCCAAACTGGAATGGTCCTAGGCCTCATTCACTACTCCCAAACCTCAACTGCACTCCAATTACATAAACAAATAGCTGTGCTTTATGGATTATATTCATTTATAGAACACCATTTGTGATAAATTCCCACTGATACATATGTTTATCACATGGCCTATCCTCCAGATAGAAATTTTATATGGACGTTAGATATGTCACGATGATGATCCCCTGCCTAAGAACCTGCCTAAGAACCAATCAAATAGCAGCTTTCACAATGCTGATTACATGACAATAACCTTGTCCTGCCCTTGAGCAAGATGCTAAATTCAAAGAGAAACAGTTGCATTGTAAAACAGCTTATTTAAAAAGATATAAACTGATGTAACATAAGTCACATACACAATGGCTTGACTCAATATACAATTTATCTCCATTTGCGAGGGGGCAAGACTTTCATAAAACACTTATGGTTCTGCCAGATCCCCTCACTCTTGAAGATATTTTGCATATTTTAAATATTATAAGGTTGTGGTCTCACCCCTATAGTTAGGGTTGAGTAGGCTGTTTAATGTTAAACCCTAAATTTTGTTCCTGAATAACTTTTATATCGTTTGATGAAATAGCCCAAAATTTGGCATGTGGGGCCAGGCTGTCAGAATCTCAGGATGTGGAGAGTTTTGTGATGGAATCTTCTACAGTTTTCGAGATACAGAGTGCCAAAACATGGGAAAAAAACATGTTTGGTTTCCCTATATTTAACATTCATTATTTCTTTGCTCTCACTTACAGCCTAGACAGTGTGGGATTTTTTCATGAAATTTTCAGGGTTGAAGGAGCCCATGCCAAGGGTGTGTCTTTTGAAGGTTTGGTGAAAAAAATAGTTTACCTTTTTAAAGTTATAATGATTTTTTAGTTAACGTTCCAGTGCAACTGGTAAAAAAACAAAACTATTGTGAGAGGTAAAAAAGACTTTCGGAAAAGGTAAAAAGCATATTAGGCTCAATTCATGAACGGGTGGAACTTAGGTGCGAAATGCACATAACCCACCCGTACAGCTCCACACCACCACCACACAGGTGTGTGCCAGTTGGTATTCACGATTGCCATCTGCTTGTCCATGCCCCCACCTCTCCCAGGCACAGCTGCGCTGCTGAGGACTATGGCATCACAGAGCGGAGTGCGGGCCATGGGTGAGCATACAATAGGATGCCCATTCCAGTTCCCCCTTGTGGATCCCTTACGTACCCAGGCTGGGGGGTCTGGGATGGCACGCAGTCCATCCAGGAACAGGCAACAGGCGTTTGCCTGAATGACCACCCCCCACCCTCCCAGATAGCCCAGTGGGCTATGGGAGTCTTGTGGAGGGCTCCCATTGCCACTGCACCCTGCTGTCAACCTTTGAGGGGCGTGTAATGACTTACGGCAGGGTCCCCCCTCGTGAAGAATACCCACGCCAGCGCAGCATGCAAGTGGCATCATGCATATGCGTGTCATGGGCACACCCCCAAGCATGCCCCCTTCCTGCCCCCAATGTGGAGCCACATGTTTGGCAAGGGGTCCCTCACGCAAGGCACCAGTATGCCTTTGGTGAATCCTGCTGGGGTGTGCAGGACACCGCCACGCAGCATTCGGGCATAGGACTGCCTACACGCTGCCCTTCCACAACACATATGCATTTGTGAATAGAGCCCATCATGAGTGGTTATTTGCATGATTTACTTGTCATGGAGAAAACAAATTGTCAAGATGGCCGCCATTTTCTTTTTACTGTTTAAACTTACAAACAGTAAAAGTACATATAAATTACTTATTTTTTAAAAAAACAAATACCTAAAGCTAGCTAAAAGCGTAGATTCTGGTGTTCATTTTTTTAAAGTTGCCAGAAATACCTTTTCTGGCTGCCCAACATCCAGGGTGTCTAGCTTTGTGAAAGGACCCATTCACCTGCATTTTCTGTATGACAACGGTGGAACTTTCTTGACTTGTGTAGCAACAGCTGGAACTCGTGCTGCTGGTTATAGTGAGAGCAGCGAGCTGCCATTTCCCTTGTGTCTAGTGGTGTCCTCCCAACTGCCATCCCTTTATGTATGTCTAGTGGCACCCCCCACCCCATGATGGCTATCCCCATATTTATTTACTGTTTCCCTTGTGTCTAGTGGCACTCCCCACCCTCCAATTGCCATCACCCTAATATATTTGTTTTCCACTGGTGTTTAGTGGCACCCCCCCACCTTCCAATCACCATCCCTGTATTTTCTTCATCTTTCCTGGCATCTAGTGGCAACCCCCTCCTCTGATCACTATCCCTGTACAGTTGTTGTCTTTCCCTGGTGTCTAGTGGCATCCCTCAACCCTCCAATTGCCATTCCCTTATTTTCTTTGCCTTTCTCTGGTATCTATGGCACCCCCTACCCTCTGATTGCTGTCCCCATATTTTCTTTGTCTTTCCCTGGTGTCTAGTGGCACTCCCACCCTCCCATCACTGTCCCCATATTTTCTTTGTCATTCTCTAGTGCTAGTGGCACCCCACCCTCCAGTTTCCGTCCCCCTAATATATTTGTCTTTCCCTGGTGTCTAGTGGCACCCCACCCTCCGGTTGCCATCCCCATAATATTTTTTGTCTTTCCCTGGTGTTTAGTGGCACCCTGACCCTCCAATCACCATCTCCATATTTTCTTTGTCTTTCCCTGGTGTCTAGTGGCACCCCCACACTCTGATTGTGATCCCCATAATATTTGTGTCTTTCCTTAGTGCCTAGTGGCATCCCCCTTCTGATCACCATCGCTGTATTGTTGCTGTCTTTCCCTGGTGTTTTGTGGCACCCCCCATCCTCTGATCACCATTCCCATATTTTCATTGCCTTCCCCTGGTATCTAGTGGCACCCTCACCTTCCAATCTCTGTCCCCATATTTTTTTTGTCTTTCCCTGGTGTCTAGTGGCACCCTCCGATCACCATTCCCATATTTTTTTTGCCTTTCCCTGGTGTCTAGTGGCACCCCCACCCTCCAGTTACTGTCCCCGTATTTTCTTTGTCTTTTCCTGGTGTCTAGTGACAACCCCCTACCCTCAAATCACCCTCCCCATAATATATGTGTCCTGCCCTGATGTCTAGTGGCATCCACCACTCTCTGATCACCATCTCTGTATTGTTGCTGTCTTTCCCTCATGTCTAATGTCACCCTCTCACTCTCTGATCCCCATCCCAGTCTGCAGTGAATAAAACCGCCCCTTGATGATTTTTTTCTAAACCTGCAAAACAGAAAATGGTCTCTCATCAAACTGCCCACCCCCACTCCCACCTCCCACTCAGAACCTACCACCCCACACCCCCACACACTCTCACTCACCTGAAAAGGTCACAGGGTGAAGATCTACTCTCCGATTGAAGACACGTCTTGCTGCTGGAACCGACTGCAATATGAGAAACTAAGGTAGATGTGGTTCAGTGTATTTCAATGGGGTTTTGAACTTTAATGCATAACTTTGTCATTTTTGCATATTTTGATCTCAAATTTTCAACATGGCCTTTGTGGGACCTCACCTCATGACCAATGGCAGTGGACTTACGCAACTCCAGCCCCAAAGGCAAATTCACAGTCACTTGGCAAAATTGCCTTTTTGGCAAGATTTGAAAATCTTCACTACCCTTGTTCATGAGGTGTGGTCATAAGAAGGCTATGTTGAAAATTTTTGTCAAAATACATAAAAATGGCAAAGTTATGCACATACATTGAAATTTTACTGCGCTCGCTGTAACTTTGGTAATTTTAAATATTTTGACCCCAAATTTTCAACATTGCCATTTTTCACACCACCTCATGAATGTGACTGCTATCATTTTTCAAATCCTGGCCAAAATGTGTTTTCACACCTGTGGTACAGAATGACATTTCAATGCGACGGAATGACATTTTGGCGTGGAGCTGACAATTTTCACTATGAGGTGGGGTAATAAGAAAGCTATGCTGGCAATCTGGTATACAAATACAGTAAAATGCCCAGGTTATGAGTGAACGTTGCAGTATTTCAACGTTCAATCATAACTTCACTAGTTTTCACTATTTTGACTCCAAACTTTCAACATAGTCATTTTTCCACACCATCTCATAAACATGACATGTCATTTTTTAAATCCTGGATCAGATGTGCTTTCACACTTCTACTGCAAAATGACCTTTTGGCCAGTATACTGTAAATGGTACATGTCATCTTTATAAGGTGAATCATAAAATGAGTTTCTTGAAAATTTGGGGTCAAAATTGAAAAAAAACAATATACAATTATTAACAAACTTTGTGTGTAGTGCTACTCTTGACCCCAACAGGTATGCTTTGTGATCCTGTGCTGGTGAGCTGAGTTTGGGGGTGTGCTCAGTAGCCCAGCTGGTTGGGGTGAGGGTGGAGGGATGGTGCAGTTATTCAACTCCTCTCCCACCATGGAATGTAAGGTGCAGGATTGTCCGCATTGGCCTGGGTACCATATACTGAAGACAACTGTCCTCTTGGCATAGGGCCCATGCAACTCTCCCCTCTTGGATGGCAGTGGACCTTGTGCATTGGCTGACAGATGCACTCTTTCCCTGTGCAACTGTAGCTGTGGTCACATACAAGTGCAGAGACCACAGGGCCCTGCACTTCCACAGCCCACCAGACTTGTCTTTTGATAAAGGACAGTTAGTCCAAAAACTAGTCAAGATGTGCATAATACTGGCACTTTAATAAACTTTTTTGCACCTTTTATGGAAGATTAGCAGGCAGCATCTTTTTTGTGGTAGTGAGTGCAGGACTTTGGGATTGCACTTCCACAGCCCACCAGACTGCCCATGAATTCTTCACAACTTTCATTTCATCGAATTGCAGGGCAGGCAATTTGCGGGCCCTGCACTTCTGTAGATGGACAGAGTCTTCTCTTTGCACAGGGCATCTGTTCACACAGGTCACTTAGGGACCTGCGTGAATGAGGATACAGTTCTTCTATCTCCGAAAAAAAGGAAATTCTTTGAAAAAAACATTGTTATTGCACCAGTTAGGGTAACTTAACACCACAAAAGTAGCAAAATGTGGTGTTAGGGTTTCCAACCCTAATGCCCCACCCCACCCCCAAGCAGCAATAGGAAAAAACATTAGGATTTTGGGACTATGGAGTCTTGGTGAATCAGTGGTAGGGTCTTCCTTGGTGGCTGTCAACCCTAATGCTCACCCCTCCCCTGCAGCCCATAGCCTCCATCCAAGGCACAAGGTACAGCTACAAGACACTGCATCATAATGATACACTCTTCAAACGTAGACATGTATGTCTCCCTATAGGATGCCAACACAATTTGTTATACCTTTCTTCAAGCAGGGTCCTGTGGGCCCTGCATGAAGAAAGAACATCATGTGTGACGTTGTTTGCTCATAAAATGGGGTGCGCATTAAGGATGACAACCACCAAGGAAGACACCACCACTGATTCGCCAGGACTCTGGAGACCCAAAATCCTAGTGTTTTTTCCTCTTGCTGCGTGGGGGTGGGGGATGGGCATAAGGGTTGGAAACCTAACACCACATTTCCCTATTTTGTTGGCATCAAGTTAAATTTTTGCAGTTGTGACCCAAGAACAAGCTACAGGTCCAGTTTCATGTTACAAGGCTATGCTAGTTCATGTGAGCCTCTTTTAGTCCAATGCCAAATTGCACAGTTACCACACAATTGTATATTGACTGTGTATGGCCTTGTGAACCTCGTGCATAGTATAGCATACATTCAACAGCAGCATTTTGTTTTGCATATTGCCTAGGAGGATATGTGCCATCCACTTGTAATTCATTTCATACAATTTCAAGAAGACACTGCGTAAAATAGGATAGATATCCCAGACACGTAACCTGCTTTGAGTACAGTGCACTCCAGTTATAATAGACACTGTTATAATGAACAATTGGTTATAGCAGACAAAAACTGATTTCCCAAACCAAATATATAAAATTCAATGCATTTTTCTCTAGTTACAATGGACAGACATATTGCTTATAGTAGGCACTATGAAGCTTGTATGGGCATTTGTAGTACTTTTTTAGAGGGGGTGGAATGGGGAGTGCAGAGCTGGTGAGGATATTTGGCAATGTAGAATTAAGATGGCAGAGCTACAGAGATTACATTTCTTACAAAATAATTCTCCACGAGCTGCATAAACTGTTATTAGTTAATTACACTAAAAGGAAATTATTTTATAATTCAGTCAAACCCTTAAGGTACAATTGTCATTGTTCTTACTTGTTCTAAATCCCCAAGATCCAGCCACTAGAGTTACTATCCTCTTACCTTCTGCAGTAAACGTCCTTAAAAAAATCATGTTCACTGACTGCTAAATTACTTTCAAATAACTTTAAATAAACACACAGAATACAGAAATGTATATGCTAGGCAGGGTTCTAAGTAATCTATGAAGTTTTACAATATGTTCTCACCCTCCTCACACACATAGGCACACCTAACACATAGGCCTCCGCCTCCACTGGATATAATGGATGCTGGAGATAACAGACAAAAGCTGTGTGCACTGATACATCTAACAGGCTTGCACTGTAGTTCCAAGCATATGCCCTAAAGAAAATGTGCAATATGCATAGACTGTACTTACAAATCTGTAACAAGTCTGCTGCTTTGCAGAGTCCACAGTATTGTGTGCAAAGCATGCCACATCATAAATGGATGTACAACTCTTTAGCTGTGCAACACAAGTATCCTAATTAGAGATGTAAAATAAGTAGGATGCGTATTAAACACCAGACCTGTATGGCATGATTCGAGACCTGGGGCTTGGCCTTGGGTAACAAGGGTAGGGGATAGGGTGGGGATTAGGGTTTCTATTTATTCATTTTAAATATGTTGGCCCTGTATGTGGTACCACACCATTGATGCATGGCCCCATACCTGTAGCTTGGTCCTGGGTAAAAATGGGGAAGTGAGGGGAAGGGGGTGGAAGTTAGGCTTGATGACCATAATAGCACATTTCCAAACTTTGGGGGCATGGAGTTGAAAAGCATGGTTGCACATTCCCAAGCATTGAGGGTCTCAGATGGTAGCAAACCTAAACTGCATCAATGTAGTCTTTTGCAATGCATCGCCTTAGTTTTTGAGACAGTAGAGTGGTAACTTGTTTTGTGCAAGACCCTTGATGCCCTGTACAAAGAATAAGGGAACTCCTAGCTTTCTTTGTGCCTTCTAACTTACTTTGTGGAGGGCAAGATGTATAGGGCACTTTGGTTCCTGTGCATGAGCCCTAACCTTCTTTCTTCAGGGCTCTGCCGTGCATGAGAACAGGAGAACTCATTGTGTAGCCATTTGGTACCTTCCAGGAATAGATACCAAGAAAGCAGCAATGACTGAGGGAACTTGGAGACTAAAGCCCATTTAGTGTATATCATCATTAATTCTGGTGGGAGGGTAAGGGATCACTGGGAGGGAGTGATAATCCTAAGGGCTACCCTCAAGAGAATTCCATTGATGTCTTATGATGCTCAAAGCATTTCACCAAAGTGGATGTTTTCACTTTTGGAGGAACTTTGGTCCTGTCTGTGACCGAGATGTGCAGTCAGCTGTGCTGAAGAGGATGAGATATCTGTTGCCAAAGACTGAGCTGCTGAAATATGTAGATCAGCCTACTATTCATATGGGGAATCTCAAGCTGGTGCTGTATAGATACTGAAGACGTTACTTCTGCCAGAGGGCCTAGAGAGATTGCCAGCCACTGCCTGAGGGCAGGCTGAGGTAGATGCTGGTGCACTTGTGCACAGCACACTGTCTGGTGAGAGTAAAGACCTGGTTAATGTGACGTACCCAGAGCCAGGATGGACATGTGCCAGGAGTGCCAGAGTGAATGTGCCAACACGAATGCTGCCTCCTGCACACAAGCTAAACTGATGCTGTAGTAGCATGGTAGTAAATGAAAAATTAAGTGACCCCAAAGTGTATGGCAAGGTGGGAGCTCTGGTAACATCAGAAGGCAGCATAGGACAGGCTCTGTCACAAGGTAAAACCTTACTCGCTGATACACTGCAAGAAGTAAAAGGAGATATGAGGCTCCCATAAGAGATGTGTAAAGGGTAAACCCTTTTTTAAAAATAAGGCACTACAGGGACATTGGTGGTACTAGGTCTACCCCACAGTCAGGGGGCTAAAGGCACTCAGCTTCGCCTCATGCCTCACTACACCCCTGACCATGAGGTAAACCTAATACCACCAATGCTCCATCAACCTTATTGCTTAAATCCTGGGGACCGCAGAAGAAAAGCCAGCTATGTCTTCCTTACCGATACTGACAGTTTAGTGGAAACAAAGTATAACCAAATTAAAAAGGGAGCCATGATTATTTATATAATAACTGGGGAGCATTTTCTCCCATGGGAAACCCGGGTCATAATTCACCGTTATAACAGCGAACACGCGTCGGGTTTTGAACGCTCCATGCATGTGCCTTCCTCCACTCTCCCCACTAGCCATGGCACCCTGAGTTGCAGCGACTTTCCACTGCACTACCTGGGATTGTACACCACCAGTATGACTCAACGGTAAGTAAGTAAATAATAAATAAAAAAAAAGAAACATGCCTCTGCTCTCCTGTGCTAAACTTTAAAAAAATGAAAAGCTTTCAGGAGTCGCTCGGAGCTCTGACAGTGCAAGAAAACGCTCCCCAGCAATTATATAAAATAAAACACGGGGTTGTGTGTTTAACTTGAGTTTTTACACACACCCCTCAGTGTTGGATGCTTAAATAAACCCCTCAAGCTTCACTCTTGGGGTTTATATAGCATCCAGCACCTCGGGTGTGTGTGTAAAAACTCATTAAACACAAAACCCCATGCATTATTCTATATGCAATAAATAAGTTCTGTAAGTATCTCTGTGGATGTATGTTCATTTTAATCACAGACTATAAACAACTTTGGCAATCCTAGTACCCAAAGCAGCAAGTCCTACCTTAGCTGCATTGCATAAGCAATGCTGGACACAAATTAGCTGGCCTACAGTTATGACATTAAAAACTGAGACTGCTGACCATGAAAACACTGATGTGCGTGCCAGGTTACTATGACGGCATAACTCTGGTATTGTTTGCATCCATCCTACCTGTACCAGCTTGTTTGTATCTATGTCTTAATTTACTGTTATACTTATGTGTTGTACTGCTATACTGTGTATTTTGGTTTGTCTTACTGTGACAAGGTACCTTTGTAAATGAGCCTATGGCTCAAAGGTTTTCCAAACTGCCGTTTAAATAAAATAAAAAAAAAAAAAAAAAATGTCAGGACTCAACCGATGCTGCAAAGGAAACAGACTTCTTGTATATGGAGAAGTTGCATGTTTCGGCCAAAAATATAGTGAAGACTACCATGAAAGATTCTTTTATAGTGTGGAACTACACTTTAAATGGAAGGCTCAATTATGTGACAGACATAAAAACAAATTTTCAGTTTTACCTCTCAATAAAACCCCTTGACATTAAATGTTGTTTTGATTTTCCTCTTTACGTTCGCTTGCGGACGCGTAAAGGCGTTTTGGAGAAAGTACACGCAGAGGTGTGCCTCTCCCGCAATGCACTGCTCCCTTGAGCAGGCGTGGCAGTCTTGCACCAATCGGTGCAGCAGTTCAGTATGACAGCGGTGTTCCTCTGCTTCAAAGAAAACACCACTGCCATACTGAGCGCTGCTCCTCGTGTCATGCACTACCTCCCCCGTGCACGTCCGTCCGCCCCCCAAAGCTTTGCGTGCCACGCTGAGGAGCCCACCCCAGCGTGGCAAACATTGTTTGCCGACGGGGTGCCCAATCCCGTCGGCTCCACAGCCCCAAGCCATCCTGCTGCCACGCTGGGAGCCCACCCCAGCGTGGCAAGCGTTCTTTATTTTGCCGGCGGAGTGCCCAATCCCGTCGGCTCTCTCGCGCTCCCAGTGTGTGGTTGCCGGCAAGGGTGCCCAACCGCCCGCCGGCTCTCGCCCTCCCAGCTATCTTCAGCCACGCTGGGAGCCCACCCCAGCAGTAGCAACGCCCCATGTCATCTTTTTTTTTTCAAACCTGTAAAACAAAAACTGTCCTGCATGCTGCCTCCCAACCCTCCCACAACTCGCACTCACCACGGCTGCACTCCAGTTTCATTAATTCCCCTCACCCCATACTTACCTCTGACTCCAGCGACGCATCTTCAGAACCGGGAACACGCCTGCACTCTTCAAAGGCGACCGCTAACTGAGGAAATGCCGGTAAGCTGTATAATGGGTTAGATGGGGGTTCAACTTTGTGCATATCTCAGTCATTTTTGGAATTTGCACCAAATTTTCAACATAGGGTTTTGGGACCCCTTCTCATGAATGATATCACTGTCATGGTGTTATTCGGGCTCGAAGGGTGATTTACGCCAGGCACTCGCAGTCACTGCATGAAATCACCCTTTTGGCCTTGAATAATGCCATGACAGTGACATTATTCATGAAAAGGGGTCCCAAAAACCCCATGTTGAAAATGTGGTGCAAAAATTCCAAAAAATGACTGTTTTACGAGCGTGCGTTGCGCAGTTCCAACGCAGGCTCGTAAGTTCACGAATTTTCAATATTTTCACTCCAGATTTTCAACATTGCCATTTTATCACACCTTCTTATGAGCTGTACAGCTGTCATTTTTCACATCTCACCCAAAACGTGTTTCCGCCCATGTAGCGCACAATGGCGCAGTCGGTGTCTTGAAATCAATGTATGGAACACATTAAGAAAATCACAGTGACACTGTTCATGAGCAGAGGTCTTAAAATGGCTATGTTGAAAATTTGGTGAAAAATTCTAAAAATAACTGTTTTACGGTGTGCGTTGTGCTGTTCCTCCACGCGACGTCGAGTGTTTGCGAATTTTCAATATTTGCACTCAGATTTTCAACATTGCCATTTTACCACACCTCCTCATGAGCAGTAAAGGCTGTCACTTGTCACATCCTGCCCAAAAATGTGTTTCGCCCATGGTTATCAATGGCTTAGAAGTGAACCCAATGTATGGGACACATTAAGAAAATCACAGTGACACTGATCATGAGCAGGGGTCTTAAAATGGCTGTGCTGAAAATTTGGTGAAAGAATTCCTAAATATGACTGTTTTATGAGTCTGCGTTGTGCAGTTCCTACGCACGCACGTAAGTTTGTGAATTTTCAATATTTTCACTCCAGATTTTCAACATTGCCATTTTACCACACCTCCTTATGAGCACTGCAGCTGTCATTTTTCACATCTTGCCCAAAACGTGTTTCCGCCCATGTAGCGCACAATGGCACAGTCGGTGTGCAAACTCAGTGTATGGGACACATTAAGAAAATCACAGTGTCACTGTTCATTACCAGAGGTTTTAAACTGCCAATGTTGACAATTTGGTGAAAAAATTCCTAACAATCACTGTGTTACCAGCGTGCATTGCACAGTTCCCACGCACGCTCCTAGGTTTGCGAATTTTCAATATTTCCACTCCAGATTTTCAACATTTCAATTTTACCACACTTCCTTATGAGCAGTACAGCTGTCATTTTTCACATCCTGCCCAAAACGTGTTTCCGCCTATGTAGCGCACAATGGGGTTAACAAAAAGGTCATGCTGACAATTTATTGTGCAAATACCAGCAATCGCACAGGGCATTAGGGTGAAGCACCATACATGCCAAACACCACTGCAAACACCTGCAAGCGAACGTTCGGCATTGACAAATGCTTGTTTTAAATGAAGCTATCTATCCAGCTCACACCAGAAAACATTGCTACACAAAGAACAACAGTTTATTCAGCTCTGCATGATGTTCAACTTCCCAGCAAAGTACCCAAAACAGCTTGGCATGTGCCGCTATAGGAGGCATTCATTGGGTGATGATGCTACCCTTCACAAATCTGAGTCAAGACCAACTCTGCATTCACACCACTGTTGCCTGAAAGCCAGATCAGCCTGCCTTGTGTGATCACATGAATATTACCTTGTATGATCTTGGACAAAACAATGTTTTTTGTTGGGTTTTTTTTAACAGAAAGGTGGGCAATGGCTGCACTGTAACAGAGATCTTATGCCTGAGAAAGACTAGAAACAGTCTTGCAATCCACTGTAGGCAGGGCACTGGTGTTACTCACATCCACAACCCAGACTTCAGCCATTCTGCTAGTTTCTAATTACAGTCACTGACATTGCAGTAAACATGATGGCTTACCATCCCACATTAGTGAACGGGAAAGACAGGCATTGCCAAGGTTGGCCTCACCTTGTGCATGCCTGTGGTAACACAAGAAACATTATATCCTTATTTTATACGTAAGCAATAAGACATGATGGGGTGTGCATGGAACACATTTTACCGCATGGCCAGGGGTGTAATAAGGCACGAGGCTGAAGGCCGAGTGACTTTAGCTGCTGGACGTGCGGTAAAATGTGTTCTAAGCACATCCCAGAGTGCTTTATTGCGCTTATAAAATGGGCTCCTTTTTAAAAAACATTTTACAGTTGGGAAAAGCATGTTTATATGTAGAAACAATAGATTTACCTGTGTGCATTTATGATCAAATAGTCTTTCCACCCACAATAAATGATATCTTTGATGATGTCATTGTATTGTTGCCTACTTCCTTCTTCCTATTTTTTTTCTCTGTTTTTCCTCACATTCAAGATATGGAATGTTTGTCATGGAATGTTTACCATGGAATACATGGATTCAAAATTCTGCTCAGTTCCACTGCTAGAATGTTATTTTCCTAACATACTACACACCAACACACACACACACACACACACACACATACAAACACACACACAAAGGCCTCTGTTACAGCCAGAGACTCAATTATCTCACTATGATTGCAAGGAGAAGAGATTTCCCTGATGAGCAAGTAAAGATAGTAGGGGGATTTTTCATTGTCAGCAAAGAAACAGTTGTAATGAAAACTATAAACAATACTTAATATTCCTAAGTTGTTTATGTGTGTAAGGAGAATGTGATAATCAGGGAAGCAACATTTAATTAATCTGTTTTATTTTGTATTTAAGGTACTTTTATTTTTAGGGCCCAGTACAAGTAAATGTGATGCTTACAGCTATAGGGCAAAAAACAAGGGTTGCCAGTTGAGTTTTTAACATTCTATTAGCTTAATGATTCTAGTGGTGATCAGTCCACATTTGGCAGCACTTTTTTTATTTTCTGTGCATGGAACATAATTGCTACATGAACAACAGCCAATCAAATTTCAGGATTTTCACTTACCATTTTATAAAGTGGAAGTAATTGTCTGTAGAACAGGGATGTGTGATTCTGGGACAAAGAGTCATCATACCCTCAACATATCAAGTCTAGTTGTTAAAGGACCTGTATGAAGAGCATCGACATATGTGCCGAATGAAAGTAAGAGCTCAAAGTTATTTCTGATATCCAAGGCTCAACCATGCTATTGAGCAGAGAGAAATTATCTGTAATGCATGCATGGTGGTCAGAAGATGCCAATAGTAACACCACCACACCCATGGAACTGGTCAAACCAAGCATGGCAGAGAATATACACAGACTCTGCTGAAAAAGATAAGGGACATTTTTTGGTAGTGACTGATAGCAACTCCAAATATCTTGAAATATGGCCAGTGGTGAACTACAACCAAGACTGCTACAAACACTTTTTGTTTCAGATGGGCTGCCAGAATTAGTGTCTGATCGGTTTATTCATCGAAATGGAATCAACACTGAATTCCTCCTTACAGTCCTACATTGAGTGGGGAAGCTGAAAGGTCAGTTCAACCTAGAAGCAAGCACTCATAAAGCAAGTACTGATGGGAGTGTCAGAATGTCAGGTTGTCTTTAGAACTGGTTAGACAATTGTCCTCAAGTATTGAAGTTCATATTTTATTGTAATGGGGGACAAGTCCCAGTGAAGTTGTTCTTAAAATGACATGTACCCCCCCCAACAAATGGGGGTTCCCGAAAAGTCTTCCTTGAGCTTGCCTAAATGCTCACTGCCAGGCCCGTGTTCTGCATTTTAGCAGTTTAAATGTATTGCCAGAGAGTGCATGTATAGCCTCTGTGTACTGTCTATTTAAGAGTTGCCTGGATTGCACTCATAATTAATCTGAGAGGGAACTCTGTTAGAAGATGTACTTGTTTGCTGATCATTTGTTAGAGTAGTAATAATATTGCAGTTTGTTCTAACCTGCCTTCTTTGCAGCATGGACAGTTCTGTTTATTTCCATCATCTTGGTCCTGGACTGCAGAATGGGCCAATCAGTACATTTGGGACTCTAAAATGGACCATCCCAGATCAATACACCATGCCCCACATACAAGATGCCCTGGATTGCTTGAATGGGAGCAAATGGTTCTAAGTATTGGATCTTCACTGCAGATATTACCAGATTCCGATGGCCCCGGAGGACCATGAGAAAACAGCCTTCATCTGTCCTTTGGGGTTCTACGAATTCCTGAGAATGCCACAGGGGATTTCTGGAGCCCTGGCCACCTTTCAGCAACTGATGGAACATGCGGTGGGAGATATGAACTTGCTAGAATGTCTAATGTACCTAGATGATGTCATTGTGTTTGGACGCACATTAGAGGAGCATGAGACCTGACTGTTTAAAGTGCTGGACCTATTGGAAGACTTCGGCCTCAAGATGTCCATCAATAAGTGCCAGTTTTTTCAAACCTCCATAAAGTATGTGGGGCACATAGTATCTGCAGAAGGAACAGAGACCAATCCCAGTAAGGTTGAGTCAATGACTACTTGGCCCCAGCTCCATAATTTGAAAGAACTACGTTTTCTGGGGTTCTGTGGCAACCACAGGTTCATAAAAGGCTATTCAAAGGTGTTTCGCCCACTCCTGAATCTTACCCAGGGTTACCACCCTACTAACCGTGAATACAAGAAAGGGTCTGTCAAAGAACCAGAGAAAGTGTACTTCTGCACAGGTGAACCTTTTGGGCCCTGCTGGACACTGGAATGTGAAGCAGCCTTCCACAAAGTCATATACCAGCTCACTCATGCCCCCATCCTCGCCTATGCTGACCCTACCAAGCCCTATGTGCTGCACACAGATGCTAGTCTGCAGGGCCTAGGAGCTGTGCTGTAGCAAGACCATGAAGATGGTTTGAGACCAATTGCTTTCACCAGCAGGTGTCTGACCCCATCAGAGCAAAACTATCCTGTGCACCAGCTGGAGTTCCTTGCCCTAAAATGGCCATCGTTGATCAGTTTCATGAGTACCTCTATAGGGCAAAGATATTGATGAAGACTGACAATAACCCATTGACCTATGTACAGACTTCAACTAAGTTAGATGCCACTGGGCACTAATGGCTTTCTGCCTTATCAACATTTGATCATGCTGTCGAATACAGACAGGGACTGAACCATATTGATGCTGATGCCCTGTCACGAAGGCCCGCTTCCAAGAGTGATTGGGTCAGGCTGTCTGAACTGGACATCTGAGCATTGTGCCAAAAGTTTGACAGAGATGAACAGATATTTGCGGACACAGTGGACTGTCTAGTAGATTGCTTGGGCCCTTTTGATACCTACATACCAGCTGCCTACAGCCATTTCTCTGCTCCAGATATTAGTGCACTACCTCAGCTTGACAATGACAGTATTCAGTGGGCTTAATCCCAAGATCCTATTATTCAACCCACACTTGATGCCCTGCATGCGGGGAAAGATGTGTCTAAGTTGTGTTCCCCTGACTTGCGAACTGCCCTATTGTTTAAAGAAGGCCCCAGGTTGAAGTTACTCAATCAGTTGTTAAACAGCGAGACAGTGGATCATAGTGGTCAAGCAGACAAGCAACAATTGGTCCTGCCCACAGACTTTAAACACTTGGTATTGAGGTCTCTCCACAATCACATGGGGCACCTCAGTATTGACAGGACTCTCAACCTGGTACGATCTCGATTCTACTGGCCCAAGATGGGGACCGGTGTTGAGCACCACGTAAAGACCTATACTCATTGCCTCCAAAGAAAAGCCCTGCCTCAGAGGGCTGCCCGCCTTGTCAATATCACTACCAGTGCCCCCATGGAACTGGTCTGCATAGAATTTTTGTGTTTAGAACCTGATCAACAAAATATTGGCAATATGTTAGCGGTTACGGATCATTTCACACGGTATGCACAAGCTTTTCCAACTAAAGATCAAAAAGCCTCTACCGTGGCCAAGGTGCTAGTGGAAAAATTCTTCATCCACTATGGTGCTCCCCAGCAGATCCACTCTGACCAAGGCAGAGACTTTGAAAGTAGGCTAATCAAAGAAATGCTTTTTCTATGGGGGGTGCGGAAGTCATGAACTACCCCTTATCATCCACAGAGGGACCCTCAACCAGAACATTTTAACTGCACCCTTCTAGACATGCTGGGCACCCTCCATCCAAAAGACAAGCATAAGTGGAGCCAGCAGATTAGCAGCTTGGTACACGCATACAACTGCACCAAAAATGATGCTACTGGGTTCTCCCCCTAACGCCTCATGTTCGGGAGGGAGGCCTGACTGCCAGTTGATGTCTCCTTTGAGGTCTCTCCAGATGGGGTCTGAGCCAAAAACTACCTGCAGTATGTACAGAAACTGAAAGCTCAATTGAACCATGCATATCAACTGGCCCAGACAATGGCAGCCAATAGAAATCTCGCCAACAAAGAGAGGCACGATAAGAAAGTAAAGGCTCAAGAGCTACGGCCCGGAGACCGTGTGTTATTCAATTTGGGACTACATGGCAAGCGCAAAATTGCTGATGGGTGGCACCATCTTCTTCGTGTAGTAGTTGGAAAGTTGTATGATCTACCAGTGTACAAGGTATGCAGAGAGAATAACTCCAAAGCTGTCAAGAATCATGCACCGTAACCACTTGCTGCCTATCGGTCAAGTTATTATTGAAGTTGAGCCAGCAGCTATTGCCTCCCCAGGGCCGGTGACTCATGCTGCTGCAAAAAAGAGACAGAGTCAACCTACCCCAGTAGTTACAGATTTAAGGTTCCCCCCACAGCGGGCCCAGAATGATAGTGACTGTCAGTCCACCTCTGATGAAAGTGACTATGGTAATGCCTATTATCCCTCCTATGAACTGAGTCAGTTGTTTCATGGAAATCCTATGCAGAATCGTGGGGATGAAGCTGGGCCTTCTAGACTGCCTATCCCCCCAGCTTCATCCTTGGAGCCAGTGCTCCCTGAAAGTGAAGTGTAAAGTATCACGTCTGAGGCTGCCGACTCCCTGTGTTTAGTGGAACTGTGTGACTAGCCCGAAGAAGGGGCTGATGGTCTGAGTCTCTCTGGTGACACACCAGAACTTGAACAACAATATGAGAGTGCTGACAGCCCTCCTTCAGTGCCACAAAGCCTAATTCTGCCAGAACCTTTTCTAAATGAGCAGAGTGTTGTGGAAACAGAGCCTACAGAGCAAGGAGCTGACAGTGCTCCCAGTTAGGACATTCCCATCTGTGCAGAGGCACCCGTCACAAATGACAAAAGCTCCAAAGTTAGTGCTGAAAGTACAGAGACTGCGGCTGTTCCCCCCAGAAAGACTGGCCGAGCTGTCAAGCCAGTATTGTGCTTCAGTTATGTTTCTCCCGGGAGGCCAGTGGATTTGCCTTTTAATGTGGTTCACAAAGGTGTTTATATTTCTCAGAGCTCACTACCCAAACTGAGCTTAATGGCCAATTCCAGGTTGATTGTTCTTCCTTTTCAGTATGGTGCCCCTGCCCCATCTAGCCCCAAGTTAGCTGACAGAGAAGGGCCCCACCTACTTTGTTTAATGTACAGTAAGTTATTACCTGAAGCAGTATTACTAAAGTGTTAATCATAGTAGAATCAGTATTACCTGTATGAAACATGCATAAGTATTGTCCTTATGGATATAGTATTATGAAGTGAAGTGAATATGTATAGCAAAGTAATATGTTTATGTTAACTGATGCATGGTAGTACAGATTTGACACGGACGCCAAGTTTTCTCCAGGCAGGGAAGGATGTAACATACCTACAAATGGGGGTTCCCAAAAAGTCTTCCTTGAGCTTGCCTAAATGCTCACTGACAGGCTGGTGTTCTGCATTTTAGCAGTTTAAATGTATTGCCAGAGAGTTCCTGTATAGCCTCTGTGTACTGTCTCTTTAAGAGTTGCCTGGATTGCAGTCATAATTAATCTGAGAGGGATCCCTGTTAGAAGATGTACTTGTTTGCTGATCATTTGTTAGAGTAGTAATAATATTGCAGTTTGTTCTAACCTGCCTTCTTTACAGCATGGACAGTTCTGTTTGTTTCCATCATCTTGGTCCTATACTGCAGAATGGGCCAATCAGTACATTTGGGGCTCTAAACTGGAGCCTGCCTGCAGGGGCTTGGTGGGCCAAAACTTGTAGTTTTGGGCTTTTGACACCTAAAATAACCTGGAGGGGGATCCCTTGTTGTGACTGACAGACAGATCAGCCGACCGAACATTTTAGATCTTGGGGAAGGTCCCACACTGCTTGCAGTTTCAGTTAGATCTGTGTTGGGAAATGAAGAAGTAACAGCTCGAGATAGTTCAAGCAGCAATCCATAGTGGATTCACATGGGAGAACTGTGTAAAGGCCTGAGTTTGGCCTGCATGCCTGCCTGCTGTCCCTGAGAGGGAACTTGTGCTTTTTTCGGACTGAATCTGAATTTGGAGAGGAATTAAGCCACTGAATTGTGACCAGGCTTTAACCTGAAGAAGACCAAAGATTTGCTGAATGTGATCTGCCTGTCAGGACTTCCAGCTACATCTGAACTCCTGGATTGTGCAGAGACTCTGTAATTGGAACCGGAGAGCCATTTGCCTGGTACAGTGGAATTTCCTTACATGTGAATGTGCTGTGTGCCTATAGTGGGTCGTGATTTGGTTTCCCACTGTGTGTCTGAACTGTGTTTTGCTTGCTGGAGGCTGTATCCCGCTCCACAGACTGAATCCATATCCATTTATGTTTGCCTGGGCCCTGCTACACTGGCCCAGCCAGAATACCTGCTACACAGGGAAAGTCATCGATGAGAGACTGACCTGGGGATCAGCCCCCTGCTCAACGCTTTGAACAGGAACGACGCCTCGGTGATTTGTGTGGGCCCTGCTTCTCGAAGCACTCCAGTTCAACAGCCTGCAGTCTCGATTTCATCCTACCTGTGTCCAGTATTGGGTATCGTGAGTAAACATCAGGGTAGCTCCCTGCAACAACAGCTAAATCTAAAAGTGTTGCCATCTGATTGTTTTGTTGCCTTTTCTTTCATGAACTGAGCCCTCTGGCTCCAGATTGCAAATAGTGTGTGCTGTGCATGTTGCTTTCTTCCATCACAGGGCCCCAACTAGCTGCAACATTCCTGGCTAGCCCACTGTTTTCCTACCTGGGTACCTAGAGTGTGTGACTGTGTGGGGACTCTGAACTGCATGCATAACTGTCTGATTACTATAGCTTTTAAGCAAATCAACCTGATTATGCCCCTCCCTTGTTCAAGTCACCTGAATAAATCAGATTTAACTTTGTTTGCATTTAACCTGACTGTGGTTCTAGTTTGTGCCAAACGTGTTGCACTGTTGCTATTTGCTGTGCATAACCTTGTATTACAGGGGTCCCCAGGGTCAAGCAAGAGGAACCAGCCCTGGTGGTAAATGCAAACAATGTGGGTAATTGCCTGGTGAATAATGGTCATTATGAAAGTAATTATTGCATACTGTTCAGGCCACTAGAAGGGAAAGAGCGGGGTTACAGTGTCCCAGAGAGCTGTGCCCAGGTTAGGTTAACCACTAACAACCCTGACCTCTGGGTGAAGGCACCCATTTTACTAACCAGGCCCCTTAACCTGCTACTGGCCAAACAGGCAGGGGTAGTAGCCCTTGGCATAGAGCCACCTAGGGGTTACAGACAGATTATAATGCAGCTCGTTCTACTGAAGCCTAACAAGTCTGCTAGTGGTGAAGTGGGACAAGATCAACAAAAGTTATATTATGCCAGGCAGGAAATTAGATTCTGAGAGCCAAGGGAAATTTTACAAGTCCACATTCAAATATCATAAGGGGAAAGAACGATGGATATCTGGCACAGTAGTAAAGAGCAAGGGGCCAGGCCTCAGTGGGGCAGAAAATAATCTGTTTGTATATTGACCACTTTCTTGCTTACTTACCGAGAAACATTGCCAGAGGGCTAGGTGCACAGTTACCCACCAAAGCAATTGTTCCAAGTTGGCAGCCATCCTGCTTTAGAGCCAGAGGACAATAGTAATCTGTTGAAGTGTTTCTATCAATTCCTAGCTGGGATATATGGGACTTACCTGATCCAACATCTGCAGTCCCTATCCGTGCCAAGGTATCCAGATGGAGCATCCTCTTAATTACTAACTGCTGTGAATGTGGAACCCAAGTAAATACACCCAGTGATGATGATGTGGAGGGCTCCAAAATGACTGGACTTGTTTATAACAAGTTCTCATATAATTCCCTGAATATGCTGCACTGTTTTTATAGCCCACCCCTACTCTGCTTGGCTTTTTTTTGGCAATTTTGTTAAACTGCGGAGAAGTTGGTTCTGTTTGGAGCTAGTATTAAAGTAAATTTTGGATTTTAAAATTCATGCAGAGCAGTGTACTGCAGTCTATTTATTTAGTTTTTGTTAACCTGGTAAGTGCAGTAGACAAACAATGCCTATTTTCAGGAACAACCCGAGAGAACACTGGACTACACTGACAAATACAGAACTGACAATTTATATCAATCACAAAGCAGATTAAAGTACAAGAAACAAGACTAAAGTGTGCATCAAGCACAGTACAATAAGTATTTCTGATGTGGGAAGGGCTGTCAAGTGGCCAAATGCTTTATTCACTATGAACTGTACTGCGTCAGGGCATAGTGTGTGGTAGTATGTTGTTCTGCATGGAAATCTATGCGTAGAATAGGGTTATTGCAGTGCAGTAGTGAGATTAATATGTTGTTGTGCTGCAGTAGGGATGTCATTACTGCAGCACAACTTAGAATGGAGTTGCACAGCTACTTTCCTCTGGTATCCTGTGATATGGGGCACTAGCAAGTGGGCGCCTGCTGCATCGGTGACTCACTTTCGGTTAGTGCCCCAATGGCAGGGGTGTAGGGTAGGCGACCAGATGGGGATTGTCGTGAAAAGATGACAATTTATCGTGCAGGTATACACACGGTGGGGGTGGGAGTGAGCCCAACGACGTGAGGCAGAAAGGTATGTGAGGAGTGATGCCGTGGGGTTCTGGTGAGCTGGCATCGTGGCATGGTGGGATAGGTGCCTGCTTGGGGTGGTGGGAGTACAGGGTTCGGGATCAGGCACCGGTGGGGTTTTTTTGCGCCCGAGATGGTGTATTTTTTTTTATTTCAACTTTGCCCCCCCCCCGACATGCACCCCCCTGGAGTTGAGAATCGTTAAGCAAGGGGTGTGGTGGGTGATGCCCCCCACATGGGGGGGTGCAGGGGGCGCAGTTCCCCCCTCATAAAGGAAAAATGTAAGTTGTTGTGCACTGGGTTTGCTTGCGCTGGAAACCCACATCACCAAAATTCTTGCCATAAGGGCGCTTGGCATGCCAAATTCGCCCTGATGACATGGAACCCTTTCCTCCAGCCATGCAAACTAGAAGCTGTTTTAATTTTTAAATTTGAACTTACAGAAACAGTTGCAGTCACTAGCTGCACACTGAATTAGTGATTTGAGCCCACCAGCACTCTTCAAGTCCCCCCTCAACAGCCAGCTCACTGAAGAGGAGGGAAGTGGAGTGTCTGAAATGGGCATGGATGCCCATACACTATAAAAGATAATGTATGGGCATCCATACACAGGCCTGAGTCTTCAACTCGAGTTTTCTATTGCAACCAGGGAACCACTTGAGCTTTGCTCTCAAGATTCCAGATTTCCATAGAAACCTCTTGATGCAGACACAGGCTTGTGTATGGCTGCCCATACATTGCCTCTATATAGCATATAATGGAACATTTTAAATGTAAATATTGGATGAGTAACTATACACAACCAATGTGTTCTGCCACAGAGGCATTCTGATTCCCTTTGACCTCCAGAATGAAGCTTGAGAGGTCCGTGGGACTCAGAACCCCGAAGTGGTAGAACATACTGGTCGCGCATAATGTTGCTTATCCTGTATTTTTTATAGCGTATAGTATTATGCAAAATGTGCATGCAGAGATTCTTTCACTTACAGAACTAAACTGACTTGTGCAGTCTCTAGGGGTTTCAGAATGCTGTTATATCATTGAAGGGTAAATTAACATTCCATGACCTTTGAAGTGTGGTACAACCACATTTTGAAAGGGATGAAATTCTATACAGAACAATGTTCTACTTTACACCGTATAGAGAATACTGGATGGGCAACTATGCACACCCAGTGTGTTCTGCCACACGGGGTTCTGATTCCCTCGGACCGCGAGAGTGAAGTTTGAGAGGTCCATGGGAATCAGAACCCCGAGGCAGCAGAACACACTGGTTGTGCATAAAGTTGCTCATCCTGTATTTTTTATAGTGTAACCAACCTTTGGGGGCTTTCCTTAATTGCCCCGGTTTCTCCCATTTTCCCAGTTGCCTTCTGATGCCCCATAGTCCCCTGGTATTCTACCGCCACAGCCCAGGTCCTTTATGGAGCCTCTAATCCCCCGTGCAGCCCCTGTGTTTGTTTTCAGCCCATTTCAGGGCTTTGGAAGCTAAGTCATGAGCCGCCAGCATTCTTCTAGCTGGCCGGCGCTCGCTCATGCGTGAAGGAGTGCTTTGATCTTTCCGACCACCATTTTTTGCAGTCAAACGAAAGGGTCTCCCATTGCCCCGGTAGTCTAATTGGAGACCAGAGACCAGAGCAAGGCCAGGGAGAGGCCTCAGAGAGCCGCAGAAATCAAGTCTGAAATGGGCATGAGTTTGGGTCTCATGAATATTAATGAGCACCCATATGAATATTGATGAGGAGCTGCCTGACGCTTGGGGTACTGCATTTCAGCGGCAGTGATAGCAGAAGTATTGTACTTAAATGTTTAAGAGTGGGCTTGTTTAAGAGGGCACAAATGGGGCTATATAACTGTGGGGCCTTTGAATAAATAAATTGTTTATACTGGCTGCACCAGAATGCTGAAATGGGTATCTGTATAGACTGCAAGGGAACTGGGATATGTCAGCAGGCATTTTGCAGCCCGGCAACCAACCAGGGAGCCTGAAAATGTGCCAGAGACTCTTGGGAGTTTGCTAGAGACTTTTGGGGGAAAAACAGGGACAATGCTTGGGTGCACAAAATCTGACCAGTCAAAGGACTGGGATTGTGATTAACAGCTTGGGCAGCCAATAGAATGACAGAAACTTTGCTCTTGAATTGAGAGGGACTGTTTGAACTAGGGGAGTCCCACTCAAACCACCGAGAGTGAAGGAGTCTGTGTGACTCATTTGCAGAACTGCAGGGGAAAGGCCTGTTCTTGCCTCCCTGCTGAACTCTAGACTGCCTGATAGCAGTAAGGAATTGTGTATTCAGTTGCCAGGCTGAGAGAAAGAGGAAGCTTGGCCAAATAAGTGCTCTTTTGCCAGAAGTGGCTAAATTAAGGGACTGCTGAGCAAACTTCATGTTTAAAAAACTCCATTGCCATTTGGAATCTGCAGATGTTGTGTCTGCATCCTGCCACGTTTAATAAAAGGGGAGATCCGTTGCCAGTTCCTGTTTGTTTCTGAACAAAGTTAAGCCAGTCTGCAAGCGGCAAGTTGAGTGAGTTTTCCAAACTGTATCCCAAGCTGAACTTCATGTACTGGGCATGTGACAGCTGTGGCCCAAGAGACTGTTCCTGCACCAGATTCACTGTCTGCCAGGAGAGAGACCAGTCTTGGGAAGTCATCCCCTGTAGAGACGCCAGTCGTAGGTTGCGGCCACCTACAGGGAAAGGCCGTGATGTGGAGGTGAGATATGTCAGCCCTAGTCCCCATCAGCATCCTGGAAAGCCAGCCGGTTCATGATGTCTTCAGCTAATTCTTCAAACTGTCTGAGTGCAATGAGTACAATCAGGGTAGCCCCCTGCAACGACCAAATAACTGTACTGTGTCCACTGATTTGCCTTATAAATCCTTGGTGGGTTTAATTGTGGCTACAGACCATCTGGTCTGGGATTACAAATATTCTGCTGCTTGCAAATGTTTTATATGTTTAATAACAATCTTCCCTCCATCAAGGGCCCAAACCAGCTCCAACGTCCGACCAACCTTCGGCAATGCTTCATGCCTGCTTCGTATTTCAATCTGGGTACCCAGCAGCTGCCTAAACCAATTAATTCAGAGACTAAATGGGGAAATGGCAAATTCTGTCTGTTTGGCTACAGTACAATAATTAAGCTAAATTTATGCCCTTCCCTTGTTGACTTCCCTTAATAAACTAAATGTACTGTTTGATGTTAATTTGAGCTGTGAGCATATTATTACTTGGTGTACAGTTACTGAGTCATTCAAGGGATACAGTGATAGGTGCTGTGTTATTGTTGAAACTGTTCTTTTGCAGGGGACACAGGGCATATCCCAAAAGTCCAGGCCCTGTTGGTAAGTGTAAAGCTGGTGAGCATAGTATCAGCACTAGTCATTAAATGTGGTATTGTAGGAAAAGTACATTACTTATTTTCAGTCTCTGTGTTGGGCCACTAGCTGGGGTTGTGGGTAGGTATAGCTTCCCAGAGGGATGTACTAGTTTGGTAATTTACCCACTTAATTATTACTCTTGGCGGAGGCACCATAATTTGACCCAAGGTCGCTCAACCTGCAGTCAGGCAAGCAGGCAGGGGTAGTAGCCCTTGGTATAATGACACCAGGGTTACAATAGCATATAGTATTTGTGAAATGTGCACTCGGCGACTCTTTTGCTTCCAGAACAAAACTGACTTGTGCAGTCTCCAGTCTAGAGGTTTCAGAATGGCGTTATACGACAGAAGGTACAATCACACTCCATGACCTTTGAACTGTGGTACAACAGCATTTTGAAAGGAAGGGAATTCTATACAGAACAATGCTCTACTATACACGTAATAGAGGATAATGTATGGTCCACTATCCACAACAAGTTTGTGTAGCTGTCAAGAGGCTGCCATGGTGACCGTTTAAACTTCGAGAGCAAAGCAAGAGAGGTTTTGGTCGCCGTGGCAACCTCCAGATTGCTACTCATGCTTGTTGTGGATAGTGGACTAAACATTGTCTTTTCTAGTGCATGGTCCACTGTGCACAAGAAAAAATAAGTCTGTGTACCTTAAAATATTACTCTCTTTTCCAGCGATGCTCTTATTCAGGGTCAGCACTCACCACCGCAGCTGTTTCAGGAAGAGCGGAGGTTCGCGTAATGCACATGCGCGAAGATGTTTGAAGTTGTTGTGCTGCAGTAACTATGTACCTGGAGCAGCACAACAAGCATAATGACGTAGCTATGGCAGCACAGCAACATTGTTCTAGGTATGGATTTCTACCCAGAACAACGTTCTACCATACACTATAGTTCTGTTATACATGTTTCCCCATTTGGCTGGAGGAGGATGGAGGAGTGGCTCAGGGTTAGGAGGTGTGTTTCCCCATTCACTATTCTATATGTTGTGTTTTCCAAGACATCCAAGAACTCCTGTGTGTGTGTGAGACTCAGCCTGAATGAGGAACTGAAAAATGGATTTAAGTAGTGTGTGTCTGAGAGTTTGTCTAACATGGGATAAATACAGTATATTACAGTTTACCAGTAAAGCATGATGGGGGGTTACTGTCAGGTAATCCCACCCCTATGAGCCAAACAGCATATGCCACAGGTGACTGCTGTTCACCATAAGGGGAGACATTACCAGCTGGTAAGCCACCCACCAGAGGAAACACTTTACCCTTTTAGAACATGCGGTAAGGCATTTTAATCCATTTGTTTTTTTTTTTCTTCATTGTTTGTGTTTTTTAAATAAAACTCACCTGTTGCCTCCTATGAATGCTCAGCGCATCAAATAGTGGCAGGGCACATGTGCTACCTGTGTGAAGATCATGTGATATTCACACAGCTCCCAGCCAACCAGGAGGCTGGATTCTTGATTACAGTTTAAAAAGAAGCATAAGACCATACTGCATCCTTAGACACTTACCGGGCCTGAAATACAGGCAAATTTGGCACTTAGAGTGACAGCTAGTTTTAAGTATCTCTAAAATGATTATGTCAATTCCTATAAACTTGAGAAATATAGATGTTTTAAATTCATTAACATCGTGGCTGAACAGTTCTTAATCAATGGTTGCAGTGCAGGGTCAAGTTCAAACTCTTTGCCTCATCCATTAGTGCAGAGAACTAGTAGATAGCCTAACATATTTATCTTACAGATTCGTGCTCTCTTAGCCAGTCGTGTGCCAGATGTAGGAGCAGCTGCAGGAAGTTGGTTGTCAAACCCTTTGACCCAAGAGGTGTTAGAAGATGACAGAGCAATATCTTATTATTCCAGCTTTGCTCTCAAACTTTTCTTTACCTAGAAATAATTAAATGTCATCTCTTGCAAACACAATGCATATGGAGGATTTAATGAAGTAAACAGAGCTAATGTTATGAAAGACACCTGTGATCCTGCGTCACTTGATTTCATCTCCAGTGAAATAAAGAGCCATAGACATCTTTTCTTGTTTGTTTGTTTTATTTTTCTCTTTCTGGACTCCAAGGCAAGTATTTGTTTAATTCCAAGTCGCCCAATCCCCTATTAGGAGGCATGTGCCTCAGAGCCTCTCCCCACTGACACAGTGACTCCGTTATTAAGGAGACAATGGTCTGGAGAGCCCTTGTAACCACTGATACAGTTTTCCTCTATAGCACCCCCATCTGTTGTTGTGTATCTTTGGGAGATACTGCGCTCATTGTAATGCACTGGTGTACGGACCTCTGTGGACCTCTAATAATGTTTGGTGCATTGCTGCCTATCAAACAGTCACAGAGCCTGCATCCAGAGTAGGTATTTGGGTAAAAAGTAACCCAATAGGAACAGCAGATAAAAGATGGGGGTAATGCATCCTATGCATATCCTCAAGATGCCTTCCAGAAATAAAGCAGGTCTAAATGGTACTAGAGAATTTTCCCTGTGCCATTCCAATTAGTTTAACAGATTAGGTGAGGGCTTAGGCAGTCCTACCTACATACGGAACCTGGAGAAGCTTTCAGAATGTTTGTTCCCAAAACAATGGCAGCAATTTGGGTAATAAGATTAGTGAGCTCCAGGTTTTGGTGACAGACTCTGGGCTGGATCTAGTGGTCATTACAGAAACTTGGGCCAGTGTGAGCAATGACTGGTACATAGCAATGGGGGAGGTAGAATCACTCTGGTTTCAGCTCAGAGTTGTCTGGTAGGAAGACTCACATAGGGTGGATTATGGGCCACTGGAGCAGGGAGAAGAGAGAGATAAGGAACTGGGGGCTGAAGTAAGGAGGGGGAGCGATAAAGGGGGAGATTATAATAGTGAGAGCTCTCACCCTGCCAGACATCAAGTGAAACATTCCGGTGACCAAGAGCATCAGAAGCCAGGCCCTGCTTGATGTCTTGCAGGACTGCACGTTGGTACAACTGGTCAGGGATTTCACTTGGCTGTCAGCCATTCTAGATGTGGTACACACCATGTGGCAAAGAGTAGATGGAGTACAGGCTGAGGATTGGTTAGAGGTGGCCCTGGGCACCAGTAACTGCTCATCTGAAGCTGACGTGATGATTTTAGGAGGGCAGATTTCAACCACACGTGGAAAATGGTGCTGGACAGGTTAGGTGAGAAGACAGCATCAGGAGAGTGGATGAAAGATGGGGAGTTATAAAAAGGGGCCATTTCTGAGGCATCAAAAACATGCACTAGAACAGTTGTGAAAAGGATTATAAGAGACCACACTTAGGTTCTCTAACAGGGTCAGAGAGACAATGAGGGCTAAAAAGATGGGTCTGGATTCACAAAGCAGAATGGGACTAAGTCCCACTCCGCAACTCTAGTTGCAGACCAAAATCTCCGCAGCTGTGGAGACTGGTATTCACAGCCACTACAGCTGCAGAAGGATGTTACGGCTGGTCCCACTGGCTGTAACATATTTTTGTGGCTGCAGGGATTTCTATGGAAACACCACCCACAAGCTGCCATAAATTGTGGAGCCAGTCATAAACCGGCTCCACCTTTGTGAATACCACAACTGCAGGAAAAACTGCAGTTCCACAAGTGGCAACCCACTTGCATTGGGTTTTTCCAGCAGCTGCAGGAGTTTCGGGGGCTTTGTGAATCCGGTCCATGGCCTTTATATGATACACAGAAAAGCAGGGGGGTGAAGAATGGGGTGTGTACCAGGAGAAAACTAGAGTGGCCAAGAAAACAGTTAAGATCACAGAGGCAGATACAGAGCTGTATATTGCAGAGGGGGTCAAGAAGGGAGCAAGACAGTTATTGAGATATAGAAGAGAAAAAAGAAAGATGGGAGTAGTGGGGCAATTGTCAGGCTAATGGAGGGGGCAGGTTAATAGAGAAAGATGGGCAAGAAAGCAACTGTGCTAAATGACTACTTCTGTTCAGTATTCACTAAAGCATCAGTGAGGCAGTATTTCTTAAACCTATTGAAATGTGATTGTTTCTAATGTATTTATTGTTTGTTTATGTACATTCTGTAAATTATTGTACCAACATCTTGACTGTATTTAATTTATGGTCCTGGGTCACATTTGAAAAAGGACCCTTGGCTCATATTGCTTACCTGATAAACAAAAGTTTAAATAAATAAATAGTGATAATAGGGGCTCCTTGCTGGTGAGTGGCATACAGTTTGCTGATAGAGGGGTCACAAAAATGAAACTGCAGAAATTTACCAGTGAAAAAATCAAAAAGGGGCTAGCAGCCCTGAAGATAAACAGGGTCTTGGACCAGATGGGCTACATCTGAGAGTGCCAAGGAAACTGGCATCGGTGTTAGCTGAACCTCTGATGGGACTGTTTAATAGCTCTGTGCAGCAAGGAGTGGTTCCCACAAACTGTAGGATGGTGGAAGTGGTTCCACTGCACAAAGGACCTAGGAGTCACAATTAGTGACTCCCTTAAACAAACCAGCCAACGTAACAAGACCTTCAGCAAGGCTAACATGATGCTGGAGTGCATTGGGAGAGGATTCTACAATAGAAGACAGGAACATACAAATATACATATGACCATATGAATGTACTGGCAGTTAAAGGCCTTACAGTCTATCTAGTATCCTGGAATGTATAGTTCTCATTGCATTTACAGAAGGAACTGACCCCCCATCCCCTTCACCCTGTGAAATACCCCTTCCCCACCTGCAGTTTTCCTCCTCATTCTGTAAACCTTTCCTGAAGCTGTCCACTGTTTTTAGGGATAGTACCGACTCTGGCAACGCATGCCATTTAGCCACCACCCTCTCAGTGAAAAAGTGTCTCCTCATCTCCCTTCTGAACCTTCCCCTCCCACCAGCTTTAGGTTGTTATTCTCAGTGGCCTTGTTTCTACTAAGGTTGAAGAGGCCCTCTGTGCTTACTCTGTCTATACAGTACCTTTAAGGCACTTGAAAGTCTCAATCATGCCCCCCTCCCTTTCATCCTCTAGAGAGTACATGTTTAGCCCCCTGAGCCTCTCCTCATAGGTGTTACCTTGCCAGCCCTATTATCTTGGCTGCCCTCCTCTGTATCATTTCCAACAAGTTGATATCCTTCTTAAGAGAAAGGCACCAATACTGGACACTGTACTCTAGATGCAGTCTCACTACAGATCTGTTCACCGGCAAAATGGCCTTCACCTTCGTGCTGGTGATTCCCTTGGCTCTACAGCCCAGCATTCGATTTGGTTTGGCTTCAGCTTTCCTGCATTGTTCCAAGTCTTTCAGGTCACTCTTGATAATTTCACACAGGTCCTTTTCCTCCTATGACCTGGTAACCTGCACACTACCCAACCAGTATTTAGTCTCTGGGTTTTTCACCCCCAAGTGCATAACTTTAATTTTTTTAGCTTTGAACCCCAGTTGCCAAATGCCAGACTAGATTTTCTTGTCTCCCCTCCTCCATGTCCACCCTCCCACAGAGTTTGGTGTTGTCCATGAATGGGCATATCTTACTACCCTTAATCCTATCCACAGTGTCACTTATGAATATATTAAACAATACTGGACTGAGCACAGAGCCTTGTGGGACCCCACTGGTCACTGGCATAGCTTCTGAGAATTCCCCGGCCCCCACATTTTTGGCTTCTGTCCAGTAGGCAACTTTTGACCCACCTAAGAAGCTTAGCCCCAACCCCTAGGTCTTCTAGCCTCCTTACCAGTCTCCTGTGAGGTACAGAGTCAAAGGCCTTGCTGAAGTCCAGATACAGGGTGTCAGTTGTTTGGTCCTTGTCCATTGTTCTGGTGACCCAGTTGAAGAAGTCAATTAGGTTCATCTGGCATGACCTCCCCAACATAAACCCATGCTGTCTTACATCCTGTAGCTCATTATCCTCCAGAAAGCTCACCAGTCTCTCTTTCGGGAGAGTTTCCATCAGCTTGTCCACTATTGTCATCAGGCTGACTGCCCAGTAGTTCCCTGGTCCATCCTTCAGCCCACTTTTGTGCAGAGGCACAATATGTGCCATTCTCTAATCCCTGGATATGAGGTAGGAAGTGCTGTTAACCACCGTATAGGTCACTGGTGAGGCCACAACTGGAATACTGTGCCCAGTTCTAGAGTGCCCACCTAGAAAAGGAGAGGGACAGGTTAGAGAAGGTCCAACATAGGATGGCCAAGATTATTCAAGGTCAGGAGGGCAGATCCTATGAGGACTGGCTAAAGGCACCGAACATGTATTCACTTAAAAACCAGAAGAGAAAGGGGGATTGCAACAGGAATATGACTATGTTAACATAATTTCCTTTTGTTAATGTAATTATTTTCTTTTCTACTTATTTTCATAAGTTCTTTCTGTAATTGGAATGGCATAGGGTAAACAAAATGGAGTTTGGGTCACATGTTCCAGCAGCCATCCTGGTAAACCTACAAGGGAAAACAGCTTGCCAGGTATGATGGTGTTACTTTACCCACAGAGGCATCTCTGCAGCTAGGAAGTAAACAAAGTAATAAAAGAATGTGAGGGAGCTTGCAAGGACAGGGTTCCCACACTCAAACAGTGAGACAAGAGGATGTCATAAAACATTAGGGATAGGTCTCAGAGGTGCAATCATGCAGTGAGGATGTTGCTAGGTTGCTAGGGAAAGGGCAATTTAGTCTGTCAGCTATAATAACACACATACACTCACTTACTTGGGTGAGGAATACTGGAAGGGGCAGTCACTCTGGAGAGGTCCCATCCTACTGCCCTGAGTCCATAAATAGAAGAGTTTAATCACAACTCTCACTCTCTCTGACTTCCTGCAACCTTTGAAGATGACCAGGCATTCTGTTTCTTGGTGAAATTTCCCCTATAGGAAAGAGAGTCCTGCTTCCATAGCTAGCTTATCTGTGTGAGGAGAGAACAGTATTAGTGATTGTTTCTTTCAAGTTAGTGGGCAGGTAAATATAGATTCTAGTGTGAGACTAGATTGTGAGCTTATTCTATAAGCCATCTATCTGTTTAACGATTTTATTTTGCTTTCCTGTAAATGTGTGTATCTTTTTGTTTGCTATACATATCCTGTTTGTAATATCTTGTAGTGTTATAATGGTAAAGATCAATTTTTTATAGAACCAGTGGGCGAGCATTTTTGTTGCTGAAGGCAAATGTAATATTTCTGCTGTCAAGGTGAATGTTCTTTGTTTAAAGTCTGCCATCCAAAGTGCACACTACCAAATGTTACTGTGTTTGATCTTCCAAGTCCCTGATCAGGACAGAGGTAGTTTCCTGGTATAACCAGGTGGTGGCTTCAGGAGAAGTGATTCTGACAAAACTCCCTAGAAGTTGGAGTTTTTGTCACAAACAGGTGTCGGGGGCGGGATAAGTGCACACATTTAAAGCCAGAATTTGTAGGCAGTGTGCTTTCCTGGTGGAATTAGGCAGTTTGAGAAAGAGGTAGAAGTCTTACCTGGCTCACAAAGAAACAGAGATTGCCAGGAGAAGTTACTTTCACAGTCACAAAACAGGAGATGCAAAAATATTTGGCCCGATTCTAGAAGGGTGGTGCAAGTTGCCGCCAAACGCAACTTGCACCACCTGCAACTGCAACATTGATCCTGTACCCTATTCTAGAAGGGGCAGGGTCTCCGCAGCTAAATCCTGTGACTTGCGACATGCGGCCGGGTACGCCAAACTGCAGGCGCACCTAGCGAGCATGTCACAAGCTGCAAAACAGAGGTTGCAAGGGCACTTCCTGCCCAGCCAGCCACAAAGCCACCCCGCAGGGCTGCCCACACTTCCAGACTCCCTGAATCATACCCACAGAGCCCCGCAGGGCTGGTCACACCCCCAACCCCCCTGAATTGGCAGAAAGAGCCCCACAGGGCTGCCACATCCCCTGTCCCAAGTCCCCATCCTTCCAATAAGCCCCACAGGGTGGTGCAATCAACCTCCCACCCATGCCCCGACCCCCGAGTCGCTAGCCGCAACTAGGTCAGGAAGAGATTAGTGAATAAACAAGCAGTGAAATGGTAAGGATAGTGCATCAGAATTGAATACAGGCAAAAAACAATAATAACATATGGTCAAGGCAGATGAGCAGTAAACAAGCGGAACAAAATAAGAGTAAATATATAACCTCTAGTATATTCAGGAACAATAAGCGAATGTCTAAGCATAAGGTTGATATTATAATGATATCTAATAACTATCAATCAATGTAATCAATATAAACGTGTTTGAACTGTACATTTTGTCATTTAAAAGCTTGAACTGCTGTATTGAAACTGAATGATTTCTGCTGATGCCTCTGGGACCCACATGAAAATGATGTGGTTAGTCCATCTCAGTTTGGTTTACCCTGGGATCAGCATTTTGAAACAATAAATAGAAATTACAAGCTTTAAAGAAAAGGCAGTTGAGTAATATTACACATGACTTTTACATTTACTTTGTTGGTGGAGCATGATCCACTGTTTCTCATTTGTGTTGAGCTTTAGCAGACTGTACATTCACTCTGTTAAACTTGGAGACAGAGTAAATTAAATATTTCTAAAAAAGAGTATGTAAAAACAGCAATCTGTATTTGGACCTAAGGGCTAGACAACCCGTCCCCAGCTGGCGACTGGCACAGCCCACCTCTCACCACCACGGCCAGCCACCAACTGAGTTCAGTATGAGCGCGTACTGTAAAGAAGAGCTCAGATATTAATTTCTGAGTGTGTCTTTTCAGTACGTGCTCATACTGAACTCAGTCGGCAGCTGGCCATGGTGGTGAGAGGTGGGCTGTGCAAGTCGCTGGCTGGGGACAGGTGGGGGTGCTGGGTGGGCTGGCATGGCTGGGTGGGGGCCACTAGGCTGCCAGGGCAGGGTATCTGCTGCAGTTGTGGCTGGCAACTTGGGGGTCGGGGCACGGGTGCGGGGGTTGCTTGCACTGCCCTGTGGGGCATATCTGCAGGATGGAGCCAAGGACATGGGGGTGTGGGTAGCCCTGTGGGGTGTTGGATGCACTGGGTATTGGGGGGGTAGTTGGTGTGGGCAGCCTTGCAGGTCTGGTACTGTGTGGGGGTATGGGGGGCATGTACAGAATGAGGGATGGGGATGAGGCAGGGGTGTGATGCCCATTGGGGCAACAAAAGAGTCTGGGCATGGGGGCGAGGGCACATGCACCAGATTCTACAGGACCCTCGGAGAATGGATATAAGTTACACTAGCTAACTGCGGGTGTAACTTACATTGCCGGTTCTCCTCCGGGGGTTCTTGTAGAATCCCGATGGTGGAGACTTTGTTGCTACCTTCTGGAATGGGGCACTACTGCTGCCATAAACCCTCTAGCGCCATGTTGCAGGGGGTTTATGGTGCAAGTGCCAGCATAACAGCTGTTTGGTGCAAGTGGCCTGCGACATGTTGCAGGCCACTTTGTAGAACAGCGCAAGTCACAACTGCTTGCGTAAGTTGCTACTTGCACCATTCTACTTGGTGCAAGTGCTGTTACACCAGGCATAACCTTACTAGAACCTGGCCCAATGTCTTTTACTGCTGTTCTTTTTATTTCTAGAAACACAGCTTAGTGCAGTGTAGTTAGCAAGTATGATCTCCTCTGCATTCAGTAAATTCCATGTGATCCAACTCCATGAGCTGTGCAAACAGAGAGGGATTGTCCATGACATCCTGTCAAAAAATGGTCTCATGGAAGCCCTGGAGGAGCATGACCAAATGCATGGGAGGCAGGCGGTCACTGAGGAGCATGACCAAATGAATGGGGGGCAGGTGGTCACTGAGGAGCATGACCAAATGAATGGGAGGCAGGCGGTCACTGAAGAGTCTGACCAAATGCATGGGAGGTAGGCAGTCACTGAGAAGCATGACCAAATGCATGGGAAGCAGGTGGTCACAGAAGAGTCTGACCAAATGAATGGGAGGCAGGCAGTCACTGAGGAGTCTGACCAAGTGCATGGGAGGCAGGTGGTCACTGAGGAGTCTGACCAAATGCATGATAGGCAGGTGGTCACTGAGGAGTCTGACCAAATGCATGTGGAGCAGGTGGTCACTGAGAAGTCTGACCAAATGCATGGGAGGCAGGCGGTCACTGAGGAGTCTGACCAAATGCATGTGGAGTAGGTGGTCTCTGAGGAAGATAACCAAAGTGAGGAGACTGAGTTCACAAAGGCTGAGGCAGTGTTGAACCTCAAGTCATGAACTGGTGAAGCAGTGAAGCCCAAACATGAGCCAAGAACTGGTGCAGCAGAGCCTCAAAATCAGCTTGAGCTCCTGAAAAGGAAGCTTGTGCTGAAAAAGGAAGAACTGCAGAGGGCAAGGCTTGAGGCTGACAGGAAGCGAGTAAGGCTGGAAGTTGAGGAAAAGGAGAAGACACATCAGCATGAGAGCCTGATGCAGTAGGAGAAAGAGAGCAGCAACATCAGCATGAGTGTCTCATGCGAGAAGCAAGAGAGAAGGAAAGAGAGAAGGATCGCCAACACAAGACCCAGAAACAACAGAAAAGAGAGATGTGACATCAGCATGAGCAAAAGATGCTGATGTTGCACCAAAAAGCACAGCAGCAAACTGTAAGTAATGGTATAGAGGGGTCATACTCATGAAGCCACAATTAATTTAAATGTTTCCTCAATACTAGGAGGGGCATGATCTTGATTTGTTCTTAAAATTATTTGAGGGTATGTGTGCAGCTTAAATTGGACAAGGCTCCATGGATGACCCACCTCACACCCTTGCTTACTGGCCCTGCTTTGCACGCATTTGTTAGAATGGATAATAAGGACTGTATGGACTATGATAAAGCCAAGAGGGTGTCACTAAAATGTTTCAAGCTAACTCCTGAGGCTTATAGGTGAAAAATTCAGGGAGTTAAGAAATGGCCCAGGAGACAGCTAAGTAAAATTGTATGTTCAAATGTGTACTTATCCAGACCACTGGGTGGATGGGGTTAAAGCTAGAACTGTGGAGCAAATAAAAAAATGTATTTGTAATGGAGAAATTTTTGAAAGTTGTACCTGAGGATCAGCACATATGGTTGCTGGACCAGGCATGCAGCTCCAGAAAACAGGCAGCAGAAAGTGCTGATCTGTATGTGGTCAGCAAACCACACACACTGCCTAGGAACACTGGGAGGGACCTCAGATAATTTCAAGGGGATGCAGGCAGCGCAACATAAAGTAAACCAGCCTCCACCCAAGCCCAAAACACACCCCACCAGTCCTAAGGGCAACGAGGAGCCATGGGTAAAGAGATGCTATATTTGCCAAAAAGTGGGGCACCTGTCATACGACTGCCCTAAAAATATAAACATGGGGCAAAAGCCTGGGGGAGGGAGTGATCGAAACAGTGCCCAGCAGCTAGTAGCCTACTTACAGACTGAATTACCACCTAACTCCTCCATGCATATGTAGCTTGTCCTAGTTAATGGGAACATAACACAGGGACTGAGGGACACTGGTTCTTCCCTTTCCACAGTGAGGCAGGATCTAATCCCAGTGGAGCAGATTCTGCTTGGGTAATTTTCCAAGATTTGGGGAGTCATGGGTACAGTGGTCCAAGTACCAATGATTTGGGTCTGTCTGAGCTGGGAAGGTGGTCATGGAGTACAGGAGTTGGGAATCATACCTGATCTCCTTGTGGATGTGATATCACAAGGAAACTCTGGTATGTGTGTGTTACTACCTGCAGTCAGGTAAAACAGCAAGCTTCTGAGGCTGAAAAGGGGGCAATGCAGCCCACGTTAACCCCTCCCTCAGCAGCTGAGGAAGCAGCTAGTGTGGTTGAGGAGCTACAGTAGCTAGCAGTAGCAGCCCTGAGGCTTAGCTGCAAACCAGGAAACTCTCAGCCACCGGCAGATTTCCTTTGGAAGGGGAGTTGGTGAGGGTCAGATGGGAGGAGCTGGGCAGAGCTCAGCTGGCTGATCCTTCCCTACAGAAACTGAGAGACATAGCCAATAGTGCTGATGACTCTCAGTGGAGTAAAAAGCTAGTGTACTTGGAGAATGGGCTCCTGTACAGGGAGTGTATGCCACAAAGGGGGATAGAGGGGGAGGTACTCCGGCAACTGGTAGTCCCTCAGGCTTACCACAAATAGTTTTTGGCTGTGGCCTATGACATCCCCTTTTCAGGCCACCTGGGTATAAGCCGCACAAAAAGGCAGCTTGCCAGCAATTTATTTTGGCTTAGTATGCACATACAGTAGATGTGATAAATTACTGTCACACTTCCACAGTGCCAGAGAGTAGGAAAGGTGGGGACAAGGAAAAGGCAGCTTTGATACCACTGCCTATTACTGATGAACACTTCAAGAGGGTAGCCGTGAACATAATGGGGCCCCTGAGCATCCCGAGTTCCATGGCCAATAGGTACATATTGGTTGTCATGGACTATGTAACCAGGTACTTGGGGTAGCCAAGGCAGTGGCCATGTCCTCCACTGAGGCAGAGAAGGTGGTTGATGAACTCCTCAGAATCTTTAGCCAAGTAGGATTTCCCCAGGAGCTTTTGTCAGACCTGGTGATGAATTTCATGTCGTCACTCATGACTAGTCTGAGGGAGAAGTACAGGGTGAAATGGCTTCATGCCTCACCCTGTCACCCCGAGAATAAAAGCCTGGTCAAGCAGGTCAATGGGTCCCATAAACAATGCTCAGTACGTTTGCTGACCAGTACAAGAGGGAGTGCAACAAGTATGTACCTCACCTCCTGTTTGCTTACAGGGAAGTCCCATGGGAGTTCACAGGGTTCTCGTGCTTGAGCTTCTGTTTGGTCATGGGGTGAGGGGGCCCAAGGTTTAGTTCAGGATGAATGAGAGGGTGACCTTGCCTCCCAAGAGGAATCTGTTGTGGAGTACATCCTGAACTTCAGGACCCAGCTTAAAGGTGATAAGAAACAGTTTTTACACCTTGATTCCCTAGTTGTTCTTTTATTGTCTACCCAGTATTGTAATATATTTTTGACATTTTTTGTTAAAAGACAACTAAACCCCCTAGTTTTGCAATTAAGCTATTCCACAAACTGTCTTCACAGAAAGGTAAAGGAGAGGTTGTTTACATTGATGCTAAAACTGCATTTATGTAATTAACATAAATGCAGTTTTGTAGCATTTGATGACTGTAAACATCAGCCTTCCCATTTTAAAACTCACACTCTGTCTGCTCCATAAAATGGCAGTGGAAGGCACTGTGTGACGTCATAGGAGCCCAAGACAGACAGCTACGTTGTTCTGTGTAGTGCCAAGCATCTCATTTTAATTTGCTTGTTTTAGTGTTGCCTTACAAAAGTTATCAAAACCATGACTTAACGTATATTATTTTGATCAATACACATGTCAGGCAATGGTTTTGTTGATTTTATTTATTCAAACATGCTGAAATAGATTTTTAATCTGAGGGCTTTTCTCAGCAATATGCAGTACAGTAAAACCGCAGAGTAAAACAGATACCTGGTGGTCTAGTGGTTATGTTGAACTGCCAGTCCATGCAGTGACCAAGTTGTTGCTTTCTTAGTTATTTTATCCACTGTTATGCTGCCAGTTGAAGTTTCCTGCATTTGACCCCCCCACCTGACAATCAGCCTGCTCGCCTGCCTGCCCACCATCACACACCCAGCCCACTTCCGACACTGTCACTACTGTGCCAGAAGACCAGTCCATATCTCTTCTTCAGTTGCATGAAATTGAGTAGCACAGTTCTTAATCCTGCATCCATTTTCTTTCTCTCTGACAGAGTTAACGCCAGTTATCAACATGCTCCATCCTTCCCGATTGATGCTAGCAATCGACGCAAGGGTCCCACACGCCATTTAGCAACGCCAGCCAGGAAGGACGAAGCAGGTCGGTAACAGCATGTGCTCTGTCAGAGAGAGAATTGCATGCAGGACTAAAGAACTGTGCTACTTCTGAATTTCATGCAGCTGGAGAGAGATGTGACACCGGGTCTCCTGGCACAGTAGTGACACAGTGTCGAGTCGCAGGCAGAGAGTGTGAAGGCGGGCAAGCAGGCTGATTTCCAGGCATGGAGTCAAATGCAGGAAACTTCAATTGGCAGCATAACAGTGGATAAAATAATTAAAAAAGCAACAACTTGGGCACTGCATGGACCGGCAATTCAACATAACCACTAGAACACGAGGTATCTGTTTTACTCCGGGGTTTTACTGTACTGCTTATTGCTGAGAAAAGCCCTCAGATTAAAAATCAATTTTGGCATGTTTGAATAAATAAAATCAACATAACCACAGCCTAACATGTGCATTGATCAAAATACTACACATGTTAAGCCATGGTTTTGATAATTTTTGTAAGGCAACACTAAAATAACCAAAACAAGCATTTGTCAATTCCGAATGTTGGCTTGCTGGCATTGACATTGGTAGTGCAGGAGTTAGAAAGATGCATCATAGGAATGGCAGTGAAGTATTGAACTGATGCCAACCCACCCCCACCCTGCAGAGAGTGACAAGCATTAGGGTGTCCCTTTGGGTGTTTGGTAGGGCAGTGTGGGAAAACATGTCGGGCAGGATGTGAGAAATGACAGCTGTACAGTTCATAAGGAGGTGTAAAAAAATGCCAGTGTTGAAAATGTGGTATGTAAATATACCAAATTTGCGAAGCTACTAGGGTGCGTGGGAAATATGCAATGCACGCTTGCAACACTGCCATTTTATGGGCATTCGGCACCAAATTTTCAACATAGGCATTTTAGCACCTCTGCTCATGTACAGTGTCACTGTTATTTCCTCAAAGTGTTCCAAGAAGTGATTTCGCACAGCGACCACGCTATTCTGCGCCGGAAGTGCAAAAACACATTTTGGGCAGGATATGTGAAATGACAGCTGTACTGTTCATCAAGAGATGTGGAAAAATGGCAATGATGAAAATCCAGACTGAAAATATCACAAATGCACGACGGTATGAGCGTGCGTGCAATCTGCCAACGCACGCTAGTAACACAGTTATTTTATGGAGTATCATCACCAAATTTTCAACATAGGCATTTTAGGTCCTCTGCTCATGAACTGTGTCACTGTCATTTTCATAATCTGGCCCAAACACTGATTTCCCACAGCGACTACGCTATTGTGCGCCGGAAGTGCGGAAACACATTTCGGGCAGGATGTGGAAAATGACAGCTGTACTGTTCACAAGGAGGTGTACAAAAATGACAATGCTGAAAATCCGGCAGTAAAATATTGTGAATGCGCGAAGTTACGAGCCTGCATAGCAACTGCGCAATGCACGCTCGTAAAACAGGCATTTGTTGGATTTTTTCCACCAAATTTGGAACTTAGGCTTTTTAAGAGGGCACCTCATGAACACTGCCTCTGTCATTTCGTTAATGGGCCCCAAAAGGTGATTTCATGCAGTGACTGCAAAATCACCTTTCGAGGCCGATTAATGCCACGACAGTGACATAATTCATGAGGAGGGGCCCCAAAAACCCCATGTTGAAAATTTGGTGCCGAAATTCCAAGAAATGCCTGAGATATGCAGCAAAGTTGAAAAAACCCTATTCACTCCATTATACAGCTTACCGGCATTTCCTCAGTTCGCGGTCGGCTTTGAAGAGTGCAGACGTGTTCCTGGTCCACTGAAGATCGTTGCACCAGACTCCGGAGGTAAGTATGGGGGTGAGGAGGCAGGGTGCGCAGTGGGTGGGTGCGGGTGGGGAGGGGGCATCGAGACTACGAGGCGTTTTTAATTTTGGGAAAAAAAAAACAAAGAAAACCATTGAGGACAGTTTTCCTGTTGCAGGGCATTTGGCACGCTGGGGTGGGCTCCCAGTGCCACCCTACTGTTTTTTTTGGGGTCAGTAGCCGACGGGATTGGGAACCCCGTCGGCTCAGCCAAGGGGGAAGAATGCCGACGGGAATTGGGCACCCTCCCGGCAAACAAAGACAGCGGTGGGGGCTCACGAGTCGAGGAGGATTGGGCACCCCTCAGGCATTCAACAATTGGGGAGAGGTGATGCCGATGGGGAGGGGCTCCCGTCGACATACAAACACAGCGGGGTGCCAGCCGGGGGATTGGGCACCCCTCGGCATTCCAGATTGGGGGTATGCCCGGCGGGAAGTGGGCTCCCGTCGGCACAGTAAAACAGCGGGGGTTACCAACTGGGGATTGGGCTCCCCGCCAACCATCTGATAATGGTGGTGAGCCGCCAAGCAAAGGGTCCGCTGCATATGACGAGCTTTGCTCGGATTGCAGTGGACCTTGGCTTAGATGTGCTCACACCATTATGTATGCATGGTGTGGCACCGGCATGCAGGCTGATTGGGGAATGAGGGATGCACCTACTGATGCGTGCCCTGCATTTGCCCAACAGAGGCCGCGCCCCCAAATCTGCACTTTCCCTATATGTTGGCTTGCACCTGCGGCAAGCCAACATAATAAAACAAGATGCTTGGCACTACGCAGAACAATGTAGCTGTCTGCCTTGGGCTCCTATGATGTCACACAATGCCTTCCATCACCATTTTATGGAGCAGACAGAGCAGGAGTTTTGAAAGGGGAACGCTGATGTTTAAATTTTTTTAAATGCTACGAAACTGCATTTATGTTAGTTACATAAATGCAGTTTTAGCATCAATATAAACAACAGCCTTTCCTTTACCTTTCTGTGAAGACAGTTTTTGGAATAGCTTAATTGCAAAAATAGGGGGTTTAGTTGACCTTTAAATTAATCATTTATTTTTGTTGCCTTTTTAACTACCCTGACTCGCTCCCTCCTCAGCAGTTACTGCTGTCTCTTCATACTGCCTGAACCCTCTATGATATCCCATGAAAACAGCAAGTGAAAAAAGAGTGAGTTAGAAACAGTGACTCAGTAATGGCCAGTGCAAGATTAGCTACAGTGTCAGTATATCACATCGTCACTTTAGCATGTAGGTAGTAATACAGTTAAGGGATGTAATCTAGCCACTGTGCTCCTGAACCATGCTGCTGCCATAGCTTAGCAGCTAGAGTCACCACTTCTGTGATGTTGCTCCATGCAGAAGACCTAGGTTTGAGACTTGCAGTTGTTTATTTTATTTATGTTCTCCTTCCCCCAACTTGCCCCCCCGCCAGAGTTGCAATATAAAATTTGGGGTGTGAAAATCTTCGGAGGAGGAAAAGTTATTGTGCACACTGTCTGCCCCGGAAAGTGCTGTTGGTTTGTTGCCACACCCCCAAGTTTCACCACCCCACAGAGATCAGAGTTATTATATAAATTCCCCCCCATCAACTTTGTGTCCCTCCCTGTCCTTCAACTTCCCCTTGGAGTTTGTAAGAATCTGTGCTTTCTTTCGCAATATTCGCTTCTTGCTGCATTGCCAACTCATGATTTTGACATTCGCGATTTTTTTTAGCACTGTTATTGACTTTGCTGTTTTTTGCCGCTCTCTTGACAAGGAACCTCATTCTATGACATCAATAACACCATTCCAGGCCATTCAGATGAATAACACAGAATGGGAGTTACTGATGTCATAGAATGTTTTAGAAATATGAAAAGAAAGATCACAAGCTGGTGAGGACAGCGGAACTCTATGTAGATCTAAGGGTACCCCAAAACTATATTATTTATTTATCAAAAATCATCAGTGCATATCAGAAAGCATAAATGGCATGGAAAGAACATGGACAGGCATTAACTATGTAAACATAATTTCCTATCTCCTTTAAGGAGCTCATGGGTCTCACCCACAAGCACTTAGCACAATAAGTGACAGAAAGCCTAGTACAACCATGGGAACAGAACCCAAGAGTATGAAGTCAGACAGCAAATAACGGTACTCATCCCAGTCCAACAAAATAAATTGCAGGCAGCATGGGAGGGCTCATTCTCCACAGTCAGAAAAGTGAATGAGGTCAATTATGTGGTAGAACAGCCTGACGGAATGTGCAGACAGAGAGTGTATCATGTTAACATGATGAAGCCCTACTATGAGATGGAGGAAATGGAACTCATTGTGTGCAGAGCCCCAGAAGAGGAAAATGAGGCTGACACACTGATGTACTTCCTCAGGGAGGTGTGGAAGGGATCCTCAGTAGATAACCTCACTCTCTCAGAGCAGCTGACACCACCCCAGGCAGAGGAGATGAAGGGGTGCTGCAAGCATTTGGGGAAACATTCACGGGGAAACTGGGGTGCACCATGATGGCTGAACAACATATGGACATTAAGACCCAAGTGCTGCTGAAGCAGGCCCCCTACAGGGTACCAGAAAGGGCTAAGAAAACCATGTAGGAGAACCTAACAGAGATGCTGGCTCTAGCAGTAATCTAGGAGTCCAGTAGCCCCTGGGCATTGTCTGTGGTCCTGATTCCCAAGGATGGAACCAGAAGGTTCTCCATCTGGCTCAACAGCTGCACGGAGTCAGACATCCACTCCATGCCAGAACAAATGATACCTTAGAACAGCTGGAGAAACCCAATACCTGACCACAGTAGACCTGACAAAGGACTACTGGCAGGTACCTCTAACCCCTGCAGCCAGGGAGAGGTCAGCCTTCATCACCCTGTTTGGCTTATTTGAATTCCACTCCCCCAATCCATAAATAAATAAGCTGAGATGGGTACAGAATAGGAGAATGGGGTGAGTATTAGGCAAAATCTCAAGGCACACCCCCCGACACCTGTTGGTGTGAAGGTGGAGTGGGGTGGTTAGGTTGGAACCCTAACACCACATTTCCTTACTTTTGTAGCTTTAACCCTAACTAGAGCATTAACAACTTTTTTTTGCAATTTATTTCCTTACTTTTTGAGATAGTATAATCATATCCTTATTTACCTGTGGCAGCTCACGGCCCTCCGGGCCCTTCGCTCCCATGCCTGGATAGATGCAAATATGTATGTAGTTGTGGAAGCACAGGGCCCTCTTGGTCCTGCACTTACATTTATAGGATAACACTGACCAAATTGTCAGCATAGCCATCTTATTACCCCACTTCATGTACCTGGAATAGAAAATTTTCAAATCCCCACAAAAACATAATTCTGCACAACTGCAATGCCATTCTGCACCACAGGTGTGAAAACACATTTTTTTCCAGGATTTGAAAACTGACAGCTGTGACATACATGAGGTGGGGTAATAAGAAGGCTATCTTGAAAATCTGCTGTCAAAATATTTTAAATTTCCAAAGTTTCGAGCGTGCATAGTGAAATTGCAACAAATGATCAAAGCTTTGCCATTTTTGCATAATTTGACCCAAATTTGCAACATAGCCTTCTTATGACCCCACCTCATGAACAAGAGCCGGAAAATTTGTCAAATCCCACCCAAAAGATGAATTTTCCAAATGACATTGAAATCACCTTTCAGGCAGGAGTAACATAATGACAGTCATACTGTTCATCAGGTGGGGTCCCCAAAAGGCCAAATTGAAAATTTGGGTTCAAAATGTCAAAAAATGTCTCAGTTATGTATAAAAGTTGAAACACCCATTGAAATACATTGAACTGCATTTACCTTAGTTTCTCATATTGCAGTCGATGGTTCCAGCAGCAAGATGTGTTTGACTGGAGAGTGGGTCTTGAATCTCGGACCTGTTCAGGTGAGTGAGGCTGTGTGGGGGTGTACTGGGGGTGTGGGTGGTGGGTGCTGAATGGGAGGTGGGGGTGGTGGGGCTGATTGGTGAGGAACCTTTTTTTTTACAGGTTAAAAAAAACATTGAGGGACCGTTTTCTCCATTTCAGGGTCTGCCTCAGATGGGAGGGTGGGGGGTTCCAATAGACACCAGGGAATATACATTTTGACAATGGGGATGACGATTGGTGAATGGGGAGTGCTAGTAGACACCAGAGAAATCAGGAATGGTGATCAGTGGGTGGGGGGGTGCCACTACACACAAGGGAAATTGGGAATGGTGATCGGTGGGTGGGGGGGTGCCACTAGACACCAGGAAAAACATGTATTTATTCACGAGGAGGACGATCAGTGGGTGGGGGTTGCCACTAGACATCAGGGATCTGATAGAGCAGGAGCGAGAGGTCTAATTGTCAGCATGTCATCTGAAGAAAGTAATGATTTAATTGCTTTGCCTTGTAGGGCTGGTAATTCAGCCCTTAATATCATGCCATATAGTTTTCAACCCTTGGCAGTGACAGCCGAAAATATGGACACCGACGATTCAGAAGATCAAGCAGTTGGCAGCAGCAGTGAGGCAGACTCAATGGAGCTGTCAGTCGGATGTCAAACTACATCATGTCAGCTGTCAAAAAGGAAATTTTAGTGTTGAAATAAAGTGTTTAATGTCAGTGCTGTACTCATTTCTTTGTTTTTCTTTCATTCATCATTTTATGCTGTTGAGGATGACTTTCTGTGACTGTCTCTGATTCACATAATTATCTTACTATCTATATCTGTGTGTCATTACTTTGACTGCTCTATGTTATTGGCTGTCCAGCATATCATTAGTCAATGTACACCTTTGGTACTTTGGTACTTTGGTACTTTGGTACTTTGGTATTTTTGGACAATAGAAGGTAGTTGCCCATCATGACTGTCCTCCATATACATGGATCATTAGCCGAGTCCCTACCCAAACATCCATTTATCTCATTTGTTTTTGAATGTTAGGATGTTAGGTGAGTCAACCAAATCCTGCGGTAGTTTATTCCAAATTCTTGGTGTTCTAATGGTAAAGAAGTTAATCCTTTTATTACTCTTTGCTCTCATAATTTCTGTTTATTATGAAGTCTGGCTGCGGTTTTTCTGGTGGAGTATTTAATACCTCATATCTGCATTTGTTACTGGTTCCCAAGAATTTTTTATAGTTGTAATAAGTCACCTCTGAGTCTTCTTTGGGACAGGGTATAAAGACCTGTTTTAGTAAGTCTGGTACTATAATCCAGATTGGAAAAGTGTGGGATAAGCCTAGTGGCTTTATGTTGGATGTGTTCAATCCTATTGATATCTGACCTCAGGTAAGGGCTCCAAAAGGGAGAGCCATGGTCCAAGAGTGGCCTAATATGAGATCTATATAGGGACAGGAGACATTGTTCTGATCTAGATACAAATGTTTTGGTGATTCTACGAAGTATTGCGTTTGTTTGATTCGTTATCTTGGTACAATGAGTAGATGAAGATAATTTGTCATTGACTAGAATTCCTAGATTTTTTTGTTTTAGAGGATCTGATGATAATATTGTTCAAATAATATGTTTGGACTGGATTGTTTTTTCCCAAGTGTAATACTGCGCATTTGGATATGTTAAAATACATCTCATTAGTGCGTGCCCATTGTTCAACTAGTGTTAGATCAGCTTGCAATCCATGTTCGCTATTGCTTTCAGTTGCCTTTCCCCCAAGTTTAGTGTCATCTACAAATTTGACCATTGTGTTATTAGTAGATATAGACATGCCGCTTATAAAAAGGTTAAACAGAGTAGGCCCGAGCACTGAGCCCTGTGGTGCTCCACTAGTCACGCTCCTCATGTCAGACATTGCATCATTTACCCTGACTTTCTGAGTCCTATTATCCAGCCACTGGTTTATCCATGAGACCAGTAGGAATGAAAACCCCATGCTACTAAGTTTATTAGGAAATTATTTTTATACTGTTATTTATTTGATTTATTTGTTCAGTTATTTATTTTTATTCTTTGGCAACCAGGTTACCTCCCATAGGCCACATAGCCCATTTTACAAGAGTGACCCAGGAGCACAGGAATGTTAAGTGACTTGCTCAGGGTCACACAGTATTTAAGTGGAGGTTGTAGGAATCAAACTCAGGTCTGCTGGATGTGCCAAGCTCAGCCACAGCTTATTGCTCAGCCCTCTGTTAAACACTCTCCTAGTTTCCTTTCTATGTCAGCCATGTATTCTGATTCCTTGACCAATTTTTGATAACTTAATTATCAGTGCTTGTGGTACCCTTAATACTGCACTGTATTCCCCCTTTACCTCTGCAGCTACTGATGTTTCTTTTCATATTTCTAAGACATTCCACAATTTCAGATACACCATTCCATGCTGTTTATCTGAATGGCCTGTCAAAGTGTAGCTAATATCATGGAATGTTCGGGTAATACAAAAAATTAGAGCAAACGTAGTGATAAAAGCAATAAAAGTTAGATTATTAATTTAACAAAAATGGGTTTAAAACTTACCATAATATAGAACAAACAAAAAGAAATGCATGAGAGCACATAAAGGTCTAAAAAACTGTTTCCTGTCATAGCAGTAAAAGACCATACTTAAAATTCAGAGTGGAAAAGAATAGGTTAATTTACTGCTAATGATCTTAATGGCCATACTTTACACCTCTCAGACAGTCTGGTTTTACAAACAAAGGCAGGTCTGAATGACTGTGACAGCAGAACTTCTTTGTAACCTGGACATGTAATGCAGCCAAAACAGTGAATTATTCGATACATCAGTTTTAAGAGTATATGAGCACTCAAAATGGCCCAAAAACCAGACTGCATGTAACCAAAACCAGATGACCGGATAAGGACCCTAAAAACCAGATTATCCAGTCAAAAACTGGATAGGTGGCAACCCTAATTAATCAATATTGAGTGTGAAACTTTGTCTAATGCCTTACTGTAGTCTAATAGAATGATGTCCATAGGTATATTGCAGTCTAAATTGTAACTAGTGTAGTCATAGAAGAAAATTAAGTTTGTGGTACATGAGAAACCTGGTTTAAACCCGTGTTGATACTTGTCATTAATATTTAAAGTTGACATTTCATTTTCAAGTTATTGTTTGATGATTTTTTCTATTAATTTACATGGTATTGATGTTAAGCTAATGGGACGGTAGTTTTCAGTTTTTGAGTGAGAACCGTTTTTGTAGATAGGTGTAACTATAGCAGAGCGCCAATCCTTAGGTACCACTGAGTCAGATAAAGATTTATTGTAAATTATTTTTAGGGGTAGAAGAATAGTATCATCACCTATTTCTCTCCTGCTGTTTGAGTGTGTGTGCATTCATTAATGAAGTTGTACATACTGTCCTTTATTTATGCCTTTTCATTAGATTGATGCCATGACCTGACTGTGTGTATGGTTTTCTGTGAGTGTGTGTGTGTGTGTCTGTCTGTCTGTCTGTCACTGTGTCTGTGAGTGAGTGAGTGAGTGAGTGTGTATCTGACTATCAGACTTTGAGGTGATTGTCGGTGAATAGCAGAATAGACAGCAGGCATATTAGCCAAGGCATAACATATGAAGAAACACAATTAACACATTGCCTTTGTGAATAACATTACCATGGAACATGCAGCAAGTATTAGTAAACAAAAAACATCAGGTACAATAAGTACCTTCCCTCTGTTTTCAATGGGAAAGCTGTCCTTTACTTGTCACTGTAAAATAAATAAATGTTCAAGCCAAACTCAGTACTCGAAATCTAAATGACGGGAAACTGGTGAGATCGGATCTGTCAAATTAGGGTTACACCTAATTATATCATCATGTAGCATGCAAAGACCCACGAACATGTGTGTGTGTGTGTCTGAACAAGACGGGTGGATCTGAGAGGAACTCCATGTTAAAAAAAAGTTAAGACGATGATGACAAATGAATAATCTGCTTACTGTTGCCACATAAATACACTCTGGAAACACTTTTGGCACATTGGCCATACCACAACCATCCTGATTAACTTTTGCATTAAATTGGTTTCCCTTGCTAACTGAAAAACAAGATGGCAGCAGCACGAAAAAGGATTGCCAGTGTAACGCCCCTGTTTCCTGAGGTTACTAGAATCCCATCAGTGTCAGTGTTAGGTAGGGAAGGCAGCTAGTGGTTAATTAAATGGATTTTCACTCTGTCCCTCTCTGCTGCTTGGTTTCAGCTGAGAGCTGAGAGGTGATGTCATTTAGAACTCTCACAGCAACATAAGTCACCCAACTTGTGTGAGAGGGGAGTCTTAGAATTCTGAGTGAGTCTGTAGTTGGAGGTCAGTTCGAACTGGTGTGAGTTCCAGCAGCAGCTCAGAGATTGAGTTGCAGTGTGTGAAGTGTCTGTTTTTCTCACCCTAGTGGAGGACATCCTTTCCTGACTTGAGAAGTGGCGGAAACCATCTTCAGGGGTTCCTGTGCCTTTACCCCATGTGGGATGAAGGTACTGCAATGGATTTTAGGGGCAATCCCCTGATCCAGCCCAGAACTGCTGTGAAACTGCCTGTGTGTACAACTGTGAGTAGATTTTTGTCTGAGAGTTACCCAGGTTATGTATCTGCCTTTTTTTCTGTGGGGTGACTCTCTGATAAAGGGACCATTTCACTTATTTCTGTGAGGAGTCCCTTAAGAAGATTTGTGTTCTAAAGACCTCTGACAATAGTGGATGTCCCATATGTGGCTTGCCCTTTGTTCAGGACTTTAAGCTCACACCAGAGTGGTGTTCCTGATGTTAAATGTGCTAAACATTTCAAGATAGCATCATTTTCTGCAGTTTCAGTATTTGTGAGGTGTAACTCTGAAAGAATGGCTGGGTATGGACGTGGAAAAAAGGTGGAAGACCCCCCATCTGGAGTTACCAGTTCAGCACTTCAGGTTCTGTAAGGGCGCCTGTTTTCTGTCAATGTATGTGGCCAATGCCTAAAGAAGTTTATCCCTTGTATGTGGGTGTGTTTCTAGTTTTCGAGCCTTGAGTGCTCTGTTGTGGCCCGTGTGCCACATTCTTATCCTATGCCATATGGGAAATGTGCTAAGTACTGGCCTAGTACCACTTTCCAGAAGATTTTGTATGTGTTCACCGTGGCTAGTTCCACAAATTTCCAGATGTCTAATCCTATGTCATATGGGAACTGTTCTAAGTACTGGCCTAGTGCCATTTTAAGGAGAAATTATGTGTGTTCACCATGGCTAGTTCCATATTCCAGATGTTTAATCCTATGCTATATAGGAGGTTCAAGTTTCCATTTCTACAGATTTGTTCTACATTGCCTTGTGCCCCGAAATGTAAACACTTGGGGTCCATCTTTGCTTTTGTATTTCCAACTGTGTTTCAGAATAAAACCACACTCTAGAATCCCAACCTGGTATGGACAATTTAGTTACTGCTTCCTATGTGGATTTACTGGGTACCTCTGTCCAGAAGTGGAAACCTAGCATAGCCCTTAGCAAACGTTCTTTCCTCAGGACCTTGGTTTTGGTATAGGTCTGGTTTTGTCTAGTATATACACACACCTGGTGTTTTCTTCTACATCTGCAAATTATTGCTTTGTACCTCTACTCCTCTCTTTTCCCCAGACTATGGGAAGTGTGCCTGCTGGTTAAATAAGGGGCTGGTAGGGGGTTACACCCATTTGCGACAAAGGATCCTTTTTCGCATGGCACATCTAACTGCTCCCATTAAAAACAATGTGAAACTTAAAAATGTAATCACTTTTGAACAGATTAATATTTTTTCACCAAATCTTCAAATGGCATATCTGTGACCCAATCCCTGTTTACCCTGACAATTTCAGAGCACAATTCCACACAGTCTTTGCACAAGAGCGTGACAAAGAATTTACACAAAAATTGTAATTTTCACTTTTTATGATACTCTGTATCTCCTAACCCACATATCCGACCAGAACAAAACTTGCCACATCAAGAGATCTTTGGTCCCTGATGTTGCAAACAAAATTTCGTGCACATTGGTAGAACGGCTACAAAGTTACTAAAGTGAAAACATTTGAGTTTAGCATAGAAGTGACCATTGAACCATAACTATAGGGGTGCAACCATGCCCCTATTATATATATGAATATTATAAAACACAGTGTCACAAAATACAAAAAACATTTACACATTCACATAAACACCACAGGTGGAGGGCCTTATAGCCCCTGTAAGGTCTGGTATTGCCCATACCACCCACCCTGGAGGGTATTATTGTGCTTTGAAAATGGGCTAATTTTATAAGGAAAGAACACACACTAGTTTTTGTTTTGAAAAGTAAACAGTTTTTATTTGTTCATGTGTTTAATGTGAAAAAAGGAAAAAATAATAGCCCCTTTTATGGAGAGCTTAAAACAACAGAAACGCATTTAAACTACACTGTAGGACTTCCGGTGACGTCACAGACATGACTGCATGCTAGCCCGAGGTGCTCCTCCACGACCCCAGGAAAAGAGAAAGATTATATACATATTCCTCGGTCTACTGACTATTTTAAAAGTACCTACAACAATCCGTTATGGCAGGGAAATCATCAAAGCCAAAAAATGCAAAGACGAACGCAGCAGTTAGCAAAATGAAGCAGTTGGTACTGGGAGAGGCCTTGGAGGGCCTAACAGCGCTACCACCGCGTAGGCGTAGGGTTACCACCTGTCCTGATTTTTGCAGGACAGTCCTGATTTGGGCAGCTGTGTCCTGCAAAAAAACATGAAAAATACTAAATGTCCTGATTTTATAGTAGAAAAAATATTTTCTAAATTTCCACTAAATGTTGTAGAAAACTACAATACCTTAACTAAAGCACCTTAAAATGATAAGAAACAATGGAAGCAACTAGGAAACTACTGCACTTAGCCTTAATTCTGATTATATAGAGAAAACAAGTCTGTTGCATCGGTCGAGGTTACGTACTGTCCTGTGACAAATCATGTTTCAGTAAGAAATGTCCCACTTTGGGCTTCTTAAAAGGTGGTAACCCTATGTAGGCACCAGGCCTCAGAATCATCAAAGGATTCGGAAGAGGAGCTGTCGTCCTTGGAGAAAACAACCACAGCTAATACCCTGTAACAAATCCTGAAAACAGTAACAAAGATAGACACCTCCTTATCTGACCTGAAAAAAGATGTGCAGACCTTGGACCGGAAAGTATCACAGAACGCAGCTAAGGTAGTAGAGCTTACCGAGGTCCAAGACGCCAACGAGCGCCTTCTCCTCTATCTTCTGAGATGAGACAGAGAGAACCAGCAGAGAATGGAGGACCTGGAGAACAGGTCACGTCGTAATAATTTTAGGATCCATGGGGTCCCGGAGGGTCAAGAGGAGGGGTATGCCACTATGGAGGACTTTGTGCAACAATTGCTTCTGTCAGTACTTTCAATCCCACCAGACCTAAACTTGGATATTGACAGGGCCCACCGATCACTGCCTGCTAAACCTTCAGACCCCACTGCAAAACCACGTTCTTTAATCATAAGGATGGTGTACTATCAAAGTAAAGACTGGCTACTGAAAGAGGCATGGAGACTCAGAAATTTAAAGTACCACGATGTACCTATATTTTTTGATCAGGATTTCCCGAGCGCATTACAAGCGGAGAGGCAGAGGGCCAGAGCCATTGTGAAGGAGCTGAAGGGTCGAAAAGATATACGAGCACAAATCCTTTACCCGGCCAGATTAAAAATACACCTGGACTCGGGAATAAAAACTTTCCCCTCTCTGGTCGAAGTGATCCCACTCTTAAAGGAACTGGACATTCCAATACCAGACATGGAAATAGAAATTCTGGAGAAAAAACTCGAGTCGAGGCTTGGTCAAGTCGATCGGGAGGAGTCAATAGAAAGAGAGGTTTGCCAGAATCTATCCCACCGGAGGCTGTCCATGATGTTAGCAAGTTGCTGAAGCGAGCTGACCGGAGAGAACAAGATAATAACATGACCCCACAGAAGATGGCTCAGAGAGGAGATAAGTCATGAACTATATTAAGCTGGGACTAAGCTATAATTTTTTTCTTTTTCTCTGATAGCCCTGCTCCCCTTCCTCATTTGCAGAGGGCTAGGGGTTATAGGGAATTTGTTTATGGAATTTAGTCAATGGGGTCTGGCATAGTAATAAAAAGCCGAGGGTACGGGGGGGTAAGTAACTGGGGGTATGGGGAACAGGTTACTGGCTGCCAAAACAATTAAGTTTGGGGACCTGGGGAAGACAGGACTTGTTGACATCATCTGGGCTGCATCCTGCCATGCGTTAGTGGTCAGGGAAGCGCATGGAATAAGGCAGGATGTAGTGATCAGAGTGGGAACCCCATAGAATATCTGCGCGATGAGGGCCCGAAGGGCACCTTATGACCACGTTTGGAGTCTGATAGACAAATGAATAGGGGGAGGGAGTTTTCTGCGAGCAGGATTCTGGTGACAGACCCACAAAAGAGATTGGAGTGAAAATAATGGCAGGGAAGGGATTAGGCAGATGTTTACTTTTTCTTTTGGTTACCAAACATATATGGACTGCAAATGAAAAGGGGGCGATGACCAAGGTGGATGGGGGCGCGCATGCCTCCAGAGTAGACTACTGGACTGCCAGGGGTAGATCAGAGCGGGAAGTTTAAAGTCGGCCGAACAGTAGGGGGATATCTAATTGAACAGCTTTACATAGAGGGAGAGTCCAAGTGCTATGACACCTGGAAAACACTGTGAAGGTACTGACGAAGTCATAGTTATGAACTGCAGCTTTAGTGAACATGGGGTGGGGGTGTAAAACGGGTTCGCAGTTGAATAGCCTGACGTCATTTTATCGGTGGCAAAGTCCACGCACAGACAGCGTGTACAGCCACAACCTCCATTAGACAACCGGGAAGTAGTTAAGTTTTTCAGCTAGCCATAATAGGCCAGCTTTTTCTTGGAAGTTAAAACAGAGTTGACTGAAGTGTTCTATGAAAGTTCCCGGGGTACTAGGGAACAAGTTGTTGTTTAATTGTATGGCACTGGGCAATATGCCATATTATTATTTTTTTATTTTTGATTTTATAAAAATTTATGACAGTGCAAAGTCTTGTGAACCAGAATTAAATGTAAGGGCGGGCTGGCGTCGTGGATTGCTAAATGGAAGGGACCGTTGGGGCTGTTATGTCAAAGGGACAGTAGTACAATGAATGCTGCTATGATGACACAACTAAACATTATATCCTATAATGTCAAGGGCATTAACTCGCCAATTAAGCATACCAGATTGTTAGTTGAGTTAAAACACTTGAAGTGCGATATAGCCCTATTACAAGAAACACATTTAAGTGCAGTACAGCACAACAAACTTCGGCGAGCATGGGTGGGCCGGGTGGAGGCGGCATCACATGAGACAGCAAAAAAAGCTGGGATGGCGATCCTCTTTAAAAGGGATTGCCCATTTCAGATTCAAGAGGTGGAAGCAGCTGCCTCAGGCAGATTTGTTAGGGTAACGGGTAGTATTCAGGACCAATTGATTCATTTAATAAATATATATGCACCCAATGTAGGAACAGAGAAGTTCTTTGAAGATCTACGTCTCAAAATAGGAGGGCTGATGGGTGGACAGATAGTCCTGGAAGGGGATTTCAATGCGGTGCTGTGCCCCACCTTAGATCGTTCATCGGGGCAGACATCCACTAATAGAATAGCTACCAGGAAACTAAAGTTATTGTTGGAGGATAGTGGTTTTTTGTATGTATGGAGATCTATGCATGGATCAGAATGAGGCTACACATATTACTCTCCAGCTCAGAGGTCCTATTCACGGATAGACATGATTTGGATGCTGAAATCGGATCTTTTCCAGTGTATCTGCTCTACTATATTCCCCATAACATTATCAGATCATGCTCCAATAGGTATGCAGATATCTTGGGGTAATACAGGCAGGAAAACGGTTTGGAGGCTGAACACCTCTTTGTTGAATGATAAGGTATTTCAGCAATATATTTCTCGCACATTGAAAGATCTGGAATTAGACTCTCCTATAACTGATACTTCACCTCTGATTTGGTGGGACATGATGAAGGCGGTGGTAAGGGGGCAAATAATAAGCTATGCCTCAAATAAAAAGAGGAGCAACAATAAACGAAGGATAGAATTAATTCAAACAATAGAGGTATGGGAAGAGAAGCATAAGGCCAACCCTACAAATGCAAGCGTGCTGGGGGAGTTAATTAAGGCTAGAGAAGCTTTGCAGGCTTTAGATAAAAAGTTGGAGGGTATTTTAAGGATCTCTAATCAAAAGTACTATGAAGGAGGTGCTAGGGCATCAAAGTTGTTAGCTATCCGGCTTAGAAAGGCGCAAGCTAATAGATGTATACAAAGTATCAGGAATAGAGACCGTCCTGGTCAGAAGTGGACGGGGCCCTCGGACATCGCAGCACAATTCCAGCTGTTTTACGAGAAATTATATAGTGAAATCAAACAACCGCATGTGGTGGTACAGGAAACGGAGAAATTCCTCCAGATGCTGTCCCTCCCCAAGCTCACCATGGAAGACCAGAATGCCCTCTCTGCTCCCATTACTGAACACGAACTATATTCAGTGATCAATAAACTGCCAGCTGGTAAATCACCAGGTCCCAATGGGTACCCAGTAGAGTTTTACAGAACATTCAAGAAGCTGTTAGTGCCTAAGCTGAAACTGATTATGAACTCTATTCTAGAAGAGGAGCAGCTTCCACAATCATGGACGGAGGCCCTAATTTCAGTCATTCCCAAGGTAGGGAAACCGGCTGATGCATGTGACTCATATAGGCCAATTTCGTTATTGAACCAAGATTTTAAGTTCCTAACTAAAATAATGGCCAACAGGCTTCAGCGGTGTATTGAGCATCTTGTCCACCCTGATCAGGTTGGTTTCATACCACACCGCCACCTCTCAGACAATATAAGAAGATTATTAAATATAATAACAGCCAAATGATCCCCAAGCAGCACTTTTTCTCAATGCAGAGAAGGCATTCGATCATATTAACTGGGTTTATATGAGAGTAATATTAGTACATATGGGAATAGGAGGTAATTTCCTAAAATGGATCATGCTAGCTTGTCAAAACCCATCCGCTAGGGTCAGGGTGAATGGGACAGTGTCAGAGGTTTTTAAAGTTAACCGGGGCACGAGGAAGGGTTGCCCCTTGTCTCCACTGTTGTTTGCCCTAAGTATTGAACCTTTGGCCCAAGCTATAAGGCAAGATAACAGCATAGAGGGGATTAAAGTAAATGGGGTGATGAACAAAGTTTCGCTATACGCGGACGACACATTAATCTATATAAATAATCCAGAGATGTCCCTCCCCCCGCTCTTGCAACTCCTGAGCAGGTTTGGGAGAATTTCAGGATTTAAGGTGAACAAGACGAAATCTGAGATGCTGATGATAAGGAAGGGGGGAAGAGGAGGCCTGATGGCCAGCTGGAGTTCTCCCTTCTCTATGGCCAAAGACAAGATAAGATACCTGGGAATTCAGATACCTACTAAACTATCAAGGTTACATGCGTTCAACTATGGAGCACTCAAACAGCAGGTCTTTGCAGACCTGAACCGCTGGCAAGATATGCCACTGACTCTCTATAACAGAGTTGAAACAGTTAAGATGAACGTATTACCCAGATGCTTGTTTCTGTTCATGAATCTCCCAATCCCATTCACATGAGGAGAATGGAAGGACTTGAGACAGAGACTGAGTAAATTTATCTGGGCTGGAAGACGTCCCAGAAAGAGATGGGAGTTGTTGTCGGAGGCCAGAGATAGGGGAGGTTTAGTGGTCCCGCATTTCTATAACTACTATCTGGCAGTCCAGACTCTACCAATACTGCACATGATATTCCCAGGCCATGGGGTTAGCTGGGTTGAGATGGAGCATAATGCATTTCCATTGACACCACTCAATACATAGATACATAGACAGTGTCAGCAGATAAGGGCCTATGGCCCACCCAGTCTGCCCATTTGAGCTTGTAAGTTCAGTTTGTTTTCCTAGAAGTCTGTTGCCCCTTACCCCTGACCTCTAGAATTCCTTTATGTCTATCCCATGCATTCTTAAATCCCGTGATTGTTTCAGCCCCCACCACTTCCTCTGGCAGGGTGTTCCACTTGTCCACCACCCGTTCTGTGAAGAAATTCTTTCTCATGTTTCCTCTGAATCGTCCTCCCTCCAACTTCATCCCATGCCCTCTAGTCCTGGAACATCTTTTTCGCTTAAAAATAGTGTTTTCCTGCACCCTGTTCCTCCCTGTAAGATACTTGTATTTATAAGATAATTATTTGGTTTGGCTAGCCCTTAGATCAGATCTAAATAGAATTAAAAATAGGTGGACTAACTATACTTTAGAATCTTGGCTATGGGCACGACAGAAATGGGAAATCCCGACACCGGTATGGCCTTACATACCCTTAGCATATTTACCCCATTTACCCCTGAATAAAAAAGGTAGTAGTTTTTTAAACTGGAAAAGACAAGGATTGACTCATCTTACCCAATTTTTACAGGGGAATGTCCTGAAGAGTTTCGCAGATCTGCAACAGGAGTTTAACCTTCCACAGCAGGATCTTTATAAATATTTGCAATGCAGACATTACATTGAGACAAGGGTAGGCCTTACAACCCTATCCAGCCCCATAATTCCACCTTTGGTAGGAACATATTGGAAAGCCCAAACCAAAGACCTCAGAGGGTTTACCTCATATATCTATAAGGCATTACAGGAGGGAGAGGGTATTTTACAGACTCAACGCATAGAAAGAAAGTGGGAAGATGAGCTAGACATAAAGTTGTCAGAGAGGGATTGGGGTAGGGTTTGGTTGGGGGTAAGCAAGACATCCAATTCCCCTATATGGAGGGAACACCGTTGGAAAGTGGTGAGCAGATTTTTTATAACCCCGTTAGTTTCCCAACACTATACAACACCCCCCTCTGATGGTTGTTGGAGGAATTGTGGGGTAAGAGGTTCAATTACCCATATTCTTTGGGAGTGCCCATCCCTTGCCAATTATTGGAATGAGATAACTCAGGCCATTAAAGAGATATTTCATCTGGAGGGAAATCTGGGTCCGGAGCATCTAGTATTAGGCCTCCCATCATCTGAGATGAGGTTGAATGCCCAAAAGTACTTATTTTACATTCTGATAGCAGCAGCCTCAAAGAATGTAACTCAGCACCGGCTCACCATAGATCCCCCAACTTTAGCTCAATGGGTACATAATGTGAACCATGTTAAGGACGCTGAAGGAGCTACAGCACGTCTGAGGTTGATGACAGATTAATTTAACTCCAGATGGTTACCCTACTATGATTTTATAGAAAACTGTACCGGCACTCCGGTGCTAGAGCAGTATATACTTCCATGGTAATAAGAAGTGGACGAGGAGGATCGCCACCACAGCCGCCTCTACCCCCCCCCCCGGGTGACAACATGGGATGCTGTCGATTGGAGATGGCATTCCCGGGGCAACCATGATGCCAGCCTCCTATTAAGTGGCTTGGTAAGAGGCCTTTGATAGGACATCAACTTAGTATGCACCCCACAATAGATAATTTTAAGACTATAGGACTATAACTTTGCACAAACCATGTCATGTAATTATTTTTGTTAGATTTGATGGCTTTTCTTTTCTTGATCCTTTCCTATTTTTTTTCTTTGTCTTTATTGTGATCACTGTTTAAATGGTATGTAAAGTATAGTATGTGACATGAATATGCTATCTGAGGATCAACTGAATCTCTGGGTATAAGATCAGCTCTTTTATGTAGCAACATAGCGAGAGTGAGAAGTGGACATTTTCCTGTGCAGAACTGATCCATGTGGACAATCAATCATCAGAAACATGGGACTGATATATGTTTACATAGCGCATGGCTATGATGGATTTGCATTGAATCAAGCCACCCTCACTTTAAATAGTATATATTGACAATACGTTGTTAATATTTAACCTAGTGATATGCTCTCTTTGAATGTAAAAAGGTTATATACAGAAATATGTACTGTATAATATGCATGAAATACCAATAAAAATACTTAGTAAGTTAAAAAAAAAAAAAACTACGCTGTAGCACTCATGAATGTTAGGGTGTGGCCCAAATAATATAAAGGTGAGGCCATCATTTGTTATAACAAAATTTATTGGACAGTTAAATGTACAGTTGGATGGGTTGAAGAAATTCTGTCTACCGATGATCCTTTCAGCAGTAGATGACAGGGGTGTAACTACTTGTGTTCTGCTATATCTCTTGATCTGGCATCTGCTGCAAGGACTTTGTAGACTTTGGGTTGGCTTCTTCTGTCTTGCCTGATACCAGGATTGCAATCCATTGTTTTCGATTGGATGAAGAAGGTCTCTGGTATGTGGCAAGGCTTAATTCTGATTGCTGTCCAGTGACTGCTGGTACTTCATGATTAGTAAGTCCAGCTTTTGACAGCAACTGAACAGCAGTTGCTCTTATGCTTTGTGTAGCATTGGGATAAAGCTGCTTCTTTACTTAACTTTGCCAGCCCAGGTAAACCAGTATGTCTGTGTGTTCAGCAGTTCCTGAGGTAGCCATCTAGGATGTAAATAGAAAACCTTTGCTTCTAGTGGCATTTTCGAGAAGTATTTCTCGAATGACCTTACAGGGCACAAGGGGTTTCCTGGCTCCTTGAAAATTAAACCCCTAGTATTGTCTTTGTTTAGTTCATTTGAGGTTTTGTGGTTCTAAGTTTGCTTGTAGTAAGAGAGCATAACATATTTTGAACCAGTGTCGTCCACTTTAAAAACAAAAGAATTTCACCTCAGGTCTCTCAGACCCTCTTGACCGTGCCTGGCCATATTTAATTGAACGTCAAACCATACTTTTTGTACCGGGCCAGGTGCAGTGTTGGGGATAGCTCAGGGTTGAGTCTCAGCTTTGACAGTTCTGCCTGACTAATCAGAGGGTAGTGGCTTGCTGCGTCCTTTTGTTGTTTGCACAGTCTTTTTAATATGGACTACAAGACTTTGTTGGAGCTTGTAAACTGTGGGTCAGTTATTATGCTTACAGGACAACCGATTGCTGTGCTTCCCAGGTAGCAGTTTATACCAGCACGAAATGCGCAGTAGCCAGCCGAGTATTCTTGGCCAATGGTGGCACTGACCTTGGCATAAAATCTTCGTAGTAGGCTGTTAAGCTCTTAAAAATAAATGCTGTGCCAGTCTACATGTACATTGTTATGGACAGCCCACTGTTCAAAGCCTGACACAGCCCATTTTGTGTTTTTCATAATATTCTCTTCCTGTCTCACTGCCTCGATCCTATCTAGTTCAGTGTTAGTGATTGAAACAAATCTGTCACTTACTTGTTTTTCTTCATGGTGGCTTTTTTTTGCTGAAACATCTGGCTGGTCTTCTTGGGAAAGTATTCTGTCAAGGTTACGTATGCTTGACAAATCAAAGCTGACTGATAGTTGATCTGACATCTTTTTTTATGAATTAATTTTTCTTTTCAGATTAATTTGTGGCATCACCAGACATGGTGGACAGTGGTTGCTTAGGTACCACAGTGGGCACAAGGATACATTATGTGGTGATGAGGCACAGGTGACTGGTACTTCTTTTTGCTGGGCATCTATTGAAAGTTAATGTACCCTGGAGAATGGGTACCAGCTAATCAGATGCCAGTGAATAAAAAGCCCCTTTTCTAATGTTAATTTAACACCACAGTTTGCTGGGCAATATCTCCCTTCTATGACTTCATTCCATTTTATAAAAACATTTGTACCAAAATTACAGTCATACCTCAACCTTGCAAGAAACTTCCAGCAATTGATATTCTCACAGATTTTTAGGTAAGTCTTCATTCTCATACTCAGGCTGTGCATGAGGCTGGGTATAAAAGTGAAAAAGAGAGGTGTCTGAGACTCTAGCTACATCAGCTTGTAATACTGTATCCTGATATCTGATAATTGCAGTCTGCATAGACATACAGTATTTGTAACTTGTCTGCATGAAAGAATTGATTCCAGTCTCAATAGTTTTAATGTTCTAACTAATTCAGTTACCCAAGATTTATAGGTAATTTCCACTGATGAAAGTTCTATTTCCAGCCAACAAGATATAAAAGGATATGACGAAGATTTGTTGTCATTTTTTCCCCAATAATTATTAATTTTATTGAATGCCAGAAATGATAAGGAAAAGAAACTTGTTTCAATTGTCAGAAATTCAACAGGAGTTGTTTGAGGTAAATAATCTTATGAACAAATTCTGAATTAGCTCCAAGGTTTAAAAAGTACCTTATTTTCAAAATCCCATACCTCAGCTGCTTAAAGAATACTGGACTAAACTTTTGCTGAAAATGCTTATATTATTGCCATGAAAGAATTGTTTGCATATAGTTTACCATATCTAAGAATGCCTAAAGTGGCTTGTCTAGCTTCTTTTTTTTTAGATTCTATATGTAAAGACCAAGGGCCCAATTCACAAAGCACCCCTGAATGGTGCAAGGGGTTTACACCACAAGGAATGGCACAAGGCATGGCTTGTGCCACAAAATGCCCCAAGACCAATTCACAAATGTAGCCTGCATTAAACGCAGGCTGCAGGCATCAAAGGGGGCTTGTGCTGTCCCAGTGGCACAAAATCAGCTATGGCATGGCACGAGGAGGGCTTGCAGCAGATGCAGACTGCCATATTCCCTAATTTGGGATTTAGAAAATCCTCCCACTACAGGGCACATTTCTAAGTACCCTTAGACCAGACACATAATAAGTACCCTTAGACCAGCCAGGGTTGGTCTACAGGTGCATAGAAGTGTGTGCTCTTGGAAGGCTTTGAACCATGTGCCAGTGTGCCACAGTCCCCCCTGCCCAGCCCTGATCCCCTTTCAGTAGAGAAATCACTTTCTCGGTGGTCTAGCACCCTCCCCAGTCCTGATCCTAGTTATTAAAATAATTATATCCTAGGCAGTCTAGCAGAACCCCTCCCCACAGCCTCAATCCCCTTTTATTAACATATTTATATCCCTGGTGATTTAGCGGTCCCCCTGTCCTGATCCCTTTTTATTAACATACTCACATCCCCAGTGGTCTAGCTGACCCCCCTCTCTATCCCCGATCAGCCTATATAATAGAAATATATATTTCCCTGATGGACTAGTGGACCCCAATCCCCTACCCCACCAGACAGTGCCCCACAACCCTGCTCCCCCATTCCATCCACAAGTTGGCGACCAGCACAGTCCTCCACTTACCACCATGGCTGGCCACTGACTGAGTTTCAATGAGTGCATACTGTATACAGTACATCATTAAATGCTCCAGTCAGTGGCCAGCAGCGTAATGGTGATAGTGGCTGGTCGCTGCTCAAAGATGGATAGGGGAGCGGATGGTGGAACACTGCCCACCGGGTTGGGGGGTATCCACTAGACCACCAGGGAAATATATATTTCTATTATATGAGCTGATCAGGAATAGGAAGGGGGGTCCGCTAGACCACCAAGGATATGATTATTGTAATAACATGGTATTGGGCTGGGGGGCCACTGTACCACCAGGGACATGATTTGTTTTTAAATAAATGGGGATTGGGGGTCTGCTAGACCACCAGTGATTGCTGTCCATGGTGCTATTGCTGCATGGCCACCCCTGTGTCTTGCGGCACATCTTCCAGATGCGGTGTCTGTGTGGCACAGGGGCCATGGTTGCTGCAAGCCATGGGACTTTGCCGCCGGGGACCCTATTCAATAATGAATTGGGTGCAGGATCCCTGGTGCACTGGCGATCTGCACAGTTTGGGCCGATCTTTGTGATTTGAGCCCCAAGTTTTACTTTTCTTGTTTATTAGAACACCGAGATACTTAAAGCTAAAAATTGGAGGCAGTATAGTGCACTGGTTTAAGGCCCTGAGCTACAAATCTGGAGACCTGGGTTTGAATCCCACAGCTCCCACTTGCATACTGTGTGACCCTGAGCAAGTCACTTAACTTCCCTGTGCTCCCAGGTCACACCTGTAAACAAGATCTCAGCTTAGTGTGTCTCTCCTGGTTAAACAATTGGAAAAAAAATCTGCTTCATCATTTTTCACACCTTTATAATTCCAGATGATGTTTTCTGCATTATGTTTATTAAATTGCATACTGTTGATATATATATATATATATATTAAGAGTAGTGGAGCCAAAAGACAGCCTTGCTTTACTTCTTTTTCTACCAAGACATTACCCTTAAGATCACCATTCTGAAAAAAACTGGACTTATGAGACAGTGTCCTTATGCAAAATTTGCAAAAGATTGAGAAGATGACTATCAAGTCCTTTCTCAGCCAGTACATTGGAAAGTATTTCTCTTTTGTTAAGGTTATCAAAAGCTCCCTTAATATCTAGGAAATCCACAAAAAGAGGAGTTTCTTCCCAAAGCACTTACAGTATTTACACAACAAAAGGTGGTTTAGAAATATACAATCTATGGTTGATCATTCATTCTGCACATAAACTGAATTGGTTTGTACTTATGAACTTATTCACATCCACCCATAATTGTAGTTTATCCAGTAATATTTGTGAAAAACAGTTTAGCGATGTGCATAGAAGGGAGATAGGCCTATATGATGCAGAATCTTCATAAGATCCTTTCTTATGCAGAGGACCAACTTCAGCTGTCTTCCACAGTACAGGAATTCTTTTTGTCCAACTAATACAATTGAAAATCTTTGTTAATATTTCTGCTCACCATGTAACATTATTGCTACAAATTTCAGTTGGCAGGTGGGCAAGGCAATGGGCCAGACGGGACACATCCATGGTTTTTGAGGGAGCTCAGAGAGGTGCTGACTGTACCTCTGCAGTCCTATTCAACCACTCATAGGAAACATAAGTGGTCCTGGAGAACTGAAGGAGGGCAGAGGTAGTGCCACTTCCAAAAAGTAGGAGCAGGGAGGAGGCTGGCAATTACAGACCAGTCAGCCTGACTTTGGTGGTGGGGAAATTAATTGAATTGCTACTGAAAGAAAGGATTGTGGAATATCTTGAATCCAATGGCTTACAAGATCCGAGGCAGCATGGATTTACTAGAGGGAGGCTAAAGCGGTGGATGTGGCCTACCTAGATTTCAGTAAGGCCTTCAACACTGTTCCACATAGAAGACTCATAAACAAGCTGGGCAGCCTAAGAGTGGGACTAAAACTGATAAACTGGGTAAGAAATTGGTTGGAGGATAGGCAATAGAGGGTAGTGGTAAATGGAGTTCACTCCGAGGAAGAGAGGATGACTAGTGGGGTGCTGCAAGGATCAGTACTGAGACTGGTCCTCTCTAATATCTTTATAAGCGACATTGCAGAGAGACTAGAAGGGAAGGTATGTCTTTTTGCAGATGACACAAAAATCTGCAATAGAGTGGACACTCTGGGAGGGGGTGGAAAAATGAATAGAGATCTAGGTAAGCTTGTGGAGTGGTCTAGAAAGTGGCAACTAAGTTTCAATACAAAAAAATTCAAAGTCATGCACTTGGTGCATAGAAACCAGGGTCAAAGTACAAAATGGGGGAAGTGGTACTGGTGACCACCAAACAGGAAAGAGACCTGGGTGTTATCATATCTGATGACCTACAGGTGGCCAAACAATGTGATAGGGATGTGGGGAGAGCCAGTGGGATGCTAGAGTGCACAGGGAGATGTATCACCAGCAGAAAGAGGGAGGTGGTGATACCTCTTTATCAATCTCTGGTGAGAACCCACCTTGAGTACTGTGTCCGGTTCTGGAGTCCTCATCTCCAAAAGGACATAGACAGAGTTGATGCAGTCCAGATGAGGACAATTAAAATGGTGTAGGATCTGCATCAAAAGTCCTATGAGGACAGACTGAAGGACCTCAATATGTACAGACTGGAGGAATGGAAGGAGGGAGAGGGGGAATATGATAGAGACTTTCAAATACCTCAAGGGTATAAATAACATTCAAGAGGGAAGCCTTCTTCTGAGAAAAGGATGCACAAGAACAAGGGGCCATGCAATGAAGCCAAGGGGGGTAGAATCAGGAGGTAATGTAAGGAAACACTTCTGCACAGAAAGGGTGGTGGATGCCTGGAACAGCCTCCCTGAGGAGGTGACGGGAGCGAAAACTGTAATGGGATTTAAGAAGGCATGGGATAGGTATAAGGAAACCTTAGAAGCAAGGTAAGGGGGGGCTAAAGGCAGAGGTCAAGTAGGGTCTACAGTGTGACAGTAGGTAGAGAACATGGGCATACTACGTGGACCAAGCAGTCCTTATCTGCTGTCATATTCTATGTTTCTGTCTCCACTACCCCAGAAGATTTATTTATTTATTTGTTTTTGCCTGTTTATTGTATTTGTCAAGTCCTCCATTGTCATAAACTCTATAACCTAACAAAAGTGAATCATTATTCTTTAAACATAACACAATTGCCCTCCATTGATGAGTTTCTAGTGCTTGCATGATTATTTTTTTAAAGACATTACTCCATCCACACAGATGGCGATATTAATGCATCAAAATTCATTCAATGTCCTGCGCAGCCAGTATAGTGTTATGCTTGTGCAACTGTGTTAGTTTGGTGTGGCCATTTGCATTCTCTATTCCAGAGGAATTACCACCCTGTAGGGGTACGAAAGGCAAGGAACCCTCGAAGAGGGTTCCACCCCCAGAGGTTCCATGGGACGATTCCCATGGCTAAAGGTACCTTAGGAATCCCCCTAAGGAGAGAAGTGCTGCCGCTGGAGGAGGAGCAGGGGAGAATAGTGGGGCAAAGAAAAAGTGCTTCACATAGAGGTTGAGAGGAACTGCTTATATAGCTCAGGAAGTGGGAGTGGCTGGCTGCTTTCCATTAAACTCCAGGCAAAACCTTTCCAGTTCTATTCTCCTTCCCAACAAAAGCTATTCATTTCCAAAAAAGGCATGTATCCTTATTCCAAATAGCACCCTGTAATGTTGTCCAAAGATTCTCTGTATTTTTTTCTTTTGTAACATAGTTCTATATTGTATATATAAATGAGATGTTGCAATTGGCTTTTGATGAAATTCAGGGATTTTTCAAAATGAGTCACCTGATTTTGAATACTAATAAAACACAATTATTGCTGTTTAAAAATTACAATAATAAAAGTGATTTGCATTTGGATATTCATACTGATGATGGCATTGCCATCTCGCAGGTGGATACTTATAAATATCTTGGGGTTTGGTTAGATACTAATTTGGGGTGGGATGTCCACATAAATTTCCTCATAAAGAATATTAATAAGAAAATAGGTGTATTGTATAGATATAGAAAATTCATGCCTAGGGATGTTCGCCTGACAGTAGTCAATTCTTTGATAATTCCAGTGTTAGATTATGGTGACATATTTTATGCAGGAGCCCCTGAAAAATATATAAGAAATGTAGACTCAGTTTTTCATAGATTGGCCCTTTTCGTATTAGATGCCCCTTACAGAACACATAGGTGCTTTCTTTTTAAAGAATTAGACTGGATTCACCCTAAAGTAAGAAGAGAATTACATTTTATTCATTTTATGATTAAAGTTTGGCATTTGAAAGTGCCGAGTTATATCTCTGATTTATTTGAGATCAGGAAGATCATGGGAGGCCTAAGAGCCTATCTTGGAACTCAATATGTCCCACTTACCTGTAATTTAAAGGTAGGGAGATCTTCGGCTATTGCCAGAGGTATTAGTTTATGGAATCGATCCCCGCCAGCTCTCAGATGTATAAAAACTAAATTCAATGCTAATGAATTAAAGAGATGGTACTTGTCTGCATTAAATCAGAGCATATTGTGTGATGGTTGTTCTACATCTTAATGTTTATATGTTAATGTCTTCTTGCTTTTTTGTATTGTTGTACTGTGGTAACTTTTTGTATTTATTGTGATATTGTGTTCTTTTTTTTTTTAAATTTGTTACTTGGAACTTCCTTGAAAATGAGCTATGCTATAGTGAATGTATCCAATTATTCATATTTGAATAAAAAATGATTTACTACTACTACATTTTTTAATATTAATTTATTCTTCTTTATGTTCTTTCCCACCCAATCATTGTGATTTTCTACCAGCCTTATTCATATCCTTATTTAGATGCTTACATTTCTTGTCATATCAAGGAAGATTTTTGTTTGATATTCTGCTCGTTGGATTTTGTTCTAGAATTACAATTTAATTGTTCTTTAAATATTTTCTGAGTATTTTCAAAAAGCTGAAACGGTTCTCATTTTTTTCAGATAGGGACATTAGTGGCTTTCAAGTTCCAAACCCTGTTGACCTAAATGAATTTCATCTATCTTTACAGGAAGCAAGGGAACTCACATTACTGTTTTACCTTTCTATAACTCCATATGTTTGTTACATAGAAACATAGATTTTGACGGCAGATAAGGCCCACCTGGCCCACCCAGTTTACCCATTTCCCTACCTAATGGATAAGCTGCAGATCCAAGTTAACCAACAGCCTACTTCCTCCTACCTACCAGAATTGCATTATGTCTGTCCCATGCATTCTTGAATTCCACCACTGTTTTTGATCCCACAACCTCCTCAGGAAGGCTGTTCCATGTGTTCACCTCCCTCTCTGTGAAAAAATACTTCCTCATGTTGCCCCGAGCCTTCCCCCCTCTATCTTCAAATTGTGCCCCTTTGTTCTTACACATTTCTTTTTCTGAACATTGCTACCCTCTTGGATGTTGTTGATTCCCTTGAGGTACTTGAAGGTCTCTATCATGTCCCCCCTGTCCCTCCTTTCCTCTAGGGTATACATATTAAGCTCCTTTAGTCTGTATTCATACTGTATGGCTTATGGTGCAGACCCTGCACTATTTTAGTTGCCCTCCTCTAGACTGCCTCCATCCTGTCTACGTCCATGCAGAGATGGGGTCTCCAGAACTGCACGCAGTACTCCAGATGGAGTCTCACCAACATTCTCTCTGAAAGTCAGCAGCCATATTACTTACTATACTTTGTGTTAATATTTCCATTTTAGACAAATTGGTAAACGATCACTTGAAAAATCTTCTAGTACCTCCAGAGAAGGAATAAATTGTATGGAGAAGACATCCAAAATATAATAATAATTAATGATAGAGCCTCCTTTTTTGTTAATCCAATGTAAATTTTCCCTTTGAATCCCCCTTGGATCTACCACTTACTACCTTAAGTTGTTATTTGGCAGAAATAATAACTTACTTCACCTTGGATTTGTTTTTCTATCTTTGATGTTCTAATTGGAATGGTCAGATGTTTAACAATGCCCCAGGTGTCCTGTTCCTTAAAGGGCTTTACATTTTTACAAATTCTAGCATTAAAGTCACTGGCCATTTATAGAGAAGTTATCCCCAGTGGTACAATAATAGTTTCCATAATTTACTGTTAAGTGTCAAAAACTGTCTCCATGTTTTCTATAGAGGCAGCAGGAAGTAAATAGCCATTCAACAGGGCTAACCAATTTTTTCCTTCGTCTTTTAGAATAGTATGAAGAAAAGAGAGAGAGAAAGCAGAAGGAGAAGGCAGTTTGTTCCCCAGTAGTTTTGCCCCAAAGGAGAGCAAAAGATTAAGAAGCAGTATATTGGAGTTTGTAGGTAGATGGGAACAGGTCAGAGAACATACTAGATACCAAGGGAGGGAGGGAGGGAGGAGAATCAGTATTTGTCAAAAAAAGAGGACCAAATGACAAAGGAGCCTGGACATACTGGTAGGGAGAGAGAGGCAATAGAACAGAATGAGCAGTGGTGGGTGAGAGCAAAATGGCAGAAAACATGGACAAAAGGGCCTAGTTTAGCAAAGGAGGAATTTGGGGCAGCCCCTCATTCGATATCCATGTAGTCAAACACCAGGAAAATCATCTTAAGGAGGATCTCACAGTGAGCAGGAAGGGGAAGTCTAAGCACTGATCCAGCCACACACCAAGTTACTTAAAAGGAAAAACTTTGTCAAGTGGGATAACATCCAAGGTTTTAACAATTAGAGAGGGAGTTGAGTCATTGGGGGGGGGGGTTGAACCATGCAAGCTGTTGACTAGTACCAAAGGACATCGAAACTGTCTTTTTTGCATCAACCACTAGATAGTGTGACTTAAGCCAGCATGGGACATTGTTAAGTCAGTGACAATTCAAAATCACTGAGCAAGGCACCAGCACAAACAGCATGGTGTTATCAGCATGGATGTTAGTCTTGATACAGACAGTGGGCATGTCATTTAGGAAAATGTAGAAAAGGATGAAGCCCAATGCAGAACCTTGCTGAACCCCAGAGAGGATGGTAAAGGGGGGACAATGCATCACTCACCTGGACTGACTATAGCCAGCCAGACAAATTGGAGTGGAACAAATCTACTGAAGAGGTAGAGAGACCCACTCTTCTCAACTTGTCAAGGAGAAGTGGGTGGGCTACAATGTCAAAGTTCTTTACCAGGTCAATGAATATGGCAGCAGTAATGTGACCCTTGTCCATACAGTTAATTTTGGTAGTGGTCTGTTGTCTCATGAGTTCACTTCTCTCTGAGCATTTGTGAGTATGGAATGTTTTTCTTAGGGAGGGGGCTTAAAACTGGTGGTGTGTGATGATGTGTTCTGATTAGTTAGTTTTCTATGTTATTTATTACTGTTGTACCTGGAAATATCCATTGAGTAAGCAATAACATCCAACAGAGTGCGTGGTATTGGGCAATATCAGACTGCCAAAAGGCATAATGAGACCCAACACCACGGGCTAAGGGCCTTATAGCTCTTGGAAGGTCCTGTACTGCCCAACACTGTCCACCCTGGAGGGTATTATTGGGCTTAGAAAATGAGTATCTGTGCAAATTTTAATTAGGTAATAAAATAACAGAGGAAATGACTTTCAAAACGAAACACAAATAGTACAAAAAATTTTTTTTGTGGTGAAGTAGTCCCTCAATTTCTGTGCTGTTCCATCTCCTTCCCCACCCCACAGCACCATTCTCTTCTAGTTACCCCCCCCGCACCACCACAACCAGAAAAAGATATGGCATTTCTAGAACATTTCCCCCAAAAGTCTATTGACATCAATTTTATACTTAAACCTGTTCACTGCCCTCCTAGCAAGACTTTTTTAAATTTTTATTTTGTACCGGAAGATGCAAGAGTTAGGTGTGCGACCTTGCGCTACTCTGCTAGGTAAAAGCAGGAAGTGGAAACATAAAATGTCTGATGTGACACGGCAATGCTCTAAATGTTGTTTTTTTTTTTTTTAAGAGTAACACATCAGCGCTCTTGCATTTTTTACATTTGTGGCAGTAACTACATGACAGGAGAAAACCTGTTTACCAGAACATAGTTTAGCCCTTCTGTTACATGTCTTCAGAGGTCGATCGGCATTGGGGATGTGTATGTTAGAAATGGAGTTGTGGTCCCAAAGAGATACAAGGAACATATGATGTGAATGTATTGTTTTAGAACTGTAGGCAGTTGTTTTATTTGTTTGTTTTTTTTATTAAACGTAGCTGAGACTGACTCGGGCGGACTTGGCCAGCCATCAACTTGCCTACTAAGCGAGAGAGAAAAAAATGGCAGCATTTTTACATTGAAAATTCTATGGGCACCAGCATACCAGTGGTGGGGTTGGTACACTTGGCACTTGTTTATTTTTAGATAGCTCTAACTGTAAGTTAATATACCCCCTGGCATGATAGGCAGCCAATCAGAATCCTTAGATTTCTAAGCCCATTTTCTAAGCAAAGCTTATTGTCAAGAATGCCCTGGAAAAAGCAATTATATGTTGCAGTAATGAAAACAATCAGATACAAATCTAAACTTTACAGAATTAAATATTATTGTATCAAAAAGGCTAGTACAGTTTATAAAATGGGTCAAACATTTCCTGCAATATGATTAGCTAATATACTATTTCAGCCATGTCCTTATCAGGGCATAACATGCCAAATGGCACTACTTATGCCAAGAAAACCCCATAACTACAAAAATCAGTGAACCAGTGTCCAACCGTCAGTCATTTTAAATGTATAAGTGGCAGTAATCTTTGCCTCTGCTCTATGAACCTCAGACAGCCTGGGGATTCCTGCCCCTTCCAGACATTCAGTATACTACATTATATTCTGACTGGGCTGAAACTTTGTAAACAAAAGTAAAAGTGTTTCCTCTGCTCCTCAGTTGAGATGTAGAAAACAAGCATAATCCACACAGCATAGCAGCTGAACCTGCCAGCAGAAGGCTTTCATATAACTTCCCACATCACTCCTCCGCTGGCTCTTTCTAAGGTTTTTTTTTAAAATACTTAAATTGAATGTTGCAGTAAATGGGACAGTGAGGGAGGCCATTGTTATAAGCTGCAGTCTGGAAACGTTGTGGAAACAAAGAAGTAACTACGGTGGCTAGCAAGTGACACACTCAGTTGCAAAGAAACTGCCCACTCACTGTCAATGAAAGGACACTTATCTTCCTCAGTACCAAAACCCCCAATATTAAAATATCTCTTGAAGGGGTGTGTGTGTGTGTGTGTATGTGTGTGTGTGTGTGTGTGTGTGTGTGTGTGTGTGTGTGTGTGTGTGTGTGTGTGTATGTATGTGTGTATATAGAGACATGACCTGAGGCAGCACTGTGGGTGTTCATGTGGGGAAAGAGCGCCCTCTAGGGGTTATGACACAGTTGTAAAATACTTGGAAAGCGAACTATTTTTTAAAACATGTTGGACTTTTTTTTAATATCTACTTGGGGGACCCATTTTATAAGCATAATAAGACACTCCGAGGTGTGGGTTATGACCTGATAAGAGCACGTCCCAGGTGCTAAAGATACTCAGCACAAGTGCCTTGTAACGCCCCAGGGATGTGCACTTATCAGGCCATAACCTGCACCGCATCATGTCGTATTGCTTACATATACAGCTGGAATTATAACAGATGGCTGAAGGAATACAAATATGATTATGAGCACTTAGAACAGACCCGGGTGCAATTACAAATGTTTACACTGTAGCAGTTTAACAAAAGTCTCCCTTGTTATCTAACCAGTAGAATGTCCAGAAAGGCCAGTTCCTATATTCTATAACTCTCACCAAGGAATTTAGATACACATGACATTGTTCCAATATGTCTTTGTCACCATCACATACGACGAACAAGCATTTGTCAATGCCAAATGTTTGCTTGCTTGTATTAGCATTGGAAATACAGGCATTAGACAGATGCAGAATAGGAATGGCAGTGAAGTATGAACTTCATGCCAACCCCACCCCCATCCTGTAGAGACGGACAGGCATTGGGGTAAGTGTTTTGGTCGTCGCCCATGATAGTCATGCCATGTCACCTCACCCTATTCTGCAGACACCGACACGTGTTGAGGTGTGCCTTGGGGTGTTTGGCTTTACAGTCACCCCATTCCATAAGGACATACACTGAAATGGGTGCAGCATAGGAGAATGGGGTGAAGTCTGGGACAGAAGAGTCCAAGGTACACCTCGATGCCTGTCAGTGGCTGGGGGGGGTGGGGGCAGGATGGCATCAGCAGTACAGTTGGCAATCCAAAGGCACACCCGGTGCCTGTCAGTCTGTACAGGATGGGACATTATGGTTAGAAACCCTAACGCCTTGGGCATTTGTTGGTATTTGCACTACAAATTTTCAACATGGCCTTTTGTGACCCCATCTCATGAAAGCATTTGGGACCTCTTCTCATGAAGAGTGGCAGTGTGATTCTGTCAATGTGTCCCAAACTTTGAATTCCAACAGCGACCATGCCATTCTGTGCCACATGTACGAAAACACAGATCAGGTACAGCTGTACCATCTATAGGGAGGTGTGAAGAGATGGCAATGTTGAAAATCTGTAGCGGGAATATTAAAAATGCTCGCACTTTTGAGCATACGTGGAAACTGCACAATGCATGCATGGAACACAGTCATTTTATGGACTTTCATCACTAAATTTTCAACATAGGCATCTTAGGACTTCTGTTCATGAACAGTGTCACTGTGATTTTCTTAATGTGTCCCGAACACTGACTTCCCACAGCGACCACACTTTTCTGCACCAGAAGTGCAAAAACACATTTCAGCCAGGATGTGAAAAATGACAGCTGTACTGTTCATAAGGAGGTGTGGGAACATAGCAATGTTGAAAATCTGGAGTGAAAATATTACAAATGTGTGAAGTTACGAGCGTGCGTGGAAACTGCACAATGCACGGTCGTAACACAGTCATTTTATGGACTTTCATCACATAATTTTCAACATAGGCATTTTAGGACTTCTGCTCATGAACAGTGTCACTGTGATTTTCCTAATGTGTCCTGAACACTGATTTCCAACAGCAACCAGGCTATTCTGCGCCGGAAGTGTGAAAACACATGTCAGCCAGGATGTGAAAAATGACAGCTGTACTGTTCATAAGGAGGTGCAGAAAAATGGCCATGTTGAAAATCTAGAGTAAAAATATTGCAAATTTGCAAAGTTACGAGCATGCGTAGCAATTGCGTAATGCACACTCATAAAACAGTCATTTCTTGGATTTTTTCCACCAAATTTGCAACATAGACTTTTTGAGAGGCCACTTCATGAACACTGGCACTGTCATTTCGTTAACTGGTTCTGAAATGTGATTCCGCGCAGTGACTGAAAAATCACCTTTCAGGACAGAATAACACCATGAGTGTGGCTGAATTCACGAGGAGGGGTCCCAATAACCCCATGTTGAACATTTGATGCCAAAATTCCCAAAAATGCCTGAGATATGCACCAAAGTTGAAAAAACCCTATTTATGCCATTATACAGCTTACCGGCATTTCTTCAGTTCGTAGTCGACTTTGAAGAGTGCAGACGTGTTCCCGTCCACCAAAGATCATCACACTAGGATCTGGAGGTAAGTATGGGGTGGGGGTGTGGGGAAGCAGGGTGCACAGAGGGTGGGCGTGGGTTGGGGGATGGGGCCACCGGACTCCACAAGGGACTGTTTTCTGATTTACAGGAAAAAAAAAAACATTGCGGGACGTTTTTTCTTTTTAAACAGGTACATTTGGCATGCTGGGGTAGGCTCCCAGCATGACACCCAAGTGTTTGTGTTGGGGGGTGGCTGTAGCCGACAGGGGATTGGACACCTCCATCAGCACATGGGGGCGCAAGAGCCAAGAGGGATTGGACACCACCCTTGGCACAAATCAACTTTTGTTTTGGGGGGAAGATTATGCCGATGGGGAGTGGGCTCCCCGTCAGCAAATTAAACTGGGACAGGGGATTGAAGCCAATGGGGATTGGGGCCCCCATCAGCAAACAAAGACTGTTTTGGGGTGGGTGCATGCTGCTGAGGGGGATTAGGCACCCCCTCAGCAGTGGGGGCTGTCTAATATTGTTTGTGAACATGGCAGTGGCTTGCCACCATGTTCACAAACAATATTACACTAGGTAACGCTCCGCCCTACAATGACGGGTCTCTCCCTCATTGCAGTGGAATGGCTAATGCTGCAATGACGAGGCAGCCCCTGATTGCTGTAGCAAAAATTGTAAAAGTCGGTGGCACTTTTGGAAGCCAGTGTCATCAGCACACTGTGCCTCCATTGGTCCACCTGTGCCAAGCCCCCAAATGAAATGCCTCCATTGGCTGTCACAGTGCTGCACCTCCACAATCTGCTTCTCTCCTAAGCTGCCACATGATGTTTCTTGTGCACGCGTGCAAACAAACATAAAAAGGCATCAATGTACTGTACTTTCTCTAGTGTATTACCCATTCAAAGCCAGTGTGCTGCCTACAGTATTGCAGTATCTCAGACTTGCTGGCAATGCTGTTGTTGTTGATGTGAAAGTAATTGTGGTAAAGGACTATCTCTACTAGGTTCCTAGTTTGCAATGCTGGAGGTATAAGCTGTAGGTCTTGTACATCAAGTGAGACAAATAAAATTGTTTGTGGCTGATCAGCTCTCTGGCACCAGGATCCAATATGAAACAAGTAATTTGACTCAGAGAAGCAATTTAAAAGAGATCGGATTTGATAAGAATTCTCCAGTCCAGGTAAATTGTTTTTGTTAGCAGTTCTTTCCAGGCTGAACCACTTATTGTATGCATTAGGACCAGGAGGAGAAGGAGTGGTCCACATCCTTGATGATAATAGGTTATCATTCTCAATGATGCAGGCTGCTTGTCCCACTCCCTTACAGTCGTGTGCACTACAAGCAAATATAATCAGAGGAATATATGGAAAGACACACTGTTGGAAAGGGAAAACCGATTGGGCTAGCCTGGGCTTTGACCACTAGTGGTCCCTCAAAGCATGGATCCCAAATCAGGAGGGCACCAAACTTGTAATAAATAGCCTATTGGGGATGGAGGGTGGGATAGTGAGGGAAGGTAGTACAGAGCCAAGAGACCAGCAATTACTTTTTTCTATGTAAAGAATGTGTGTAATGGGAAAATGGAGGCTGGAATATGACTGGAGTGGGTCATGGTGAGGGTTGGCAACAGGACTAGCCCTGGCCACCTCGAGAGGGCTAGAGGTTTTTTTCTTTCTTTTTTTGTTGACTGTTAAAAACTAAATAAAGAATAGCAGAGTATTTGGGAGTGCCAAGTGCAAATACTGGCCAATTATTTGAAAAAGGTTTTTCACATACTCATACTAGTCACCTAGAGCCCCCTAAAAACAAGGAAGCAGACATAAAAGCATCATGACTCCAAAATCCCCAGCAGGCTGACAAGATATTCTCATCCAAAGATTCAAGTGCCATGAGAGCATAAACTCCCAGATGTCAAGCATGTTATCACAATAAAACTGCTCCCCTTCAGCTAGTACATGATGAAAATTCCAGGATATTCCATGTGGCAATACAGCATGCAACTAGTATGCCTATTGGAGCTGGATGTATTAGCATCTTACAGTCTTGTCCTTTAGAATTAGCAAGCTGCCATGCTCAGGTTGTGTACCTCAAACTGTAGACCTGCAGCATTTTAGGGCTGCAGTGGACAGAGCCATGCAGATCTCTTGCTTTCAAAAAAGGATTCTGTATTCCTAGCATTTTCTGTGACTGAGCAACATGTTAAAGTTGCACCAAGGTCACCGCCACGTCTGTGGAGCACTCTACTCGCACTGCACTATTTATTGCTATAAAAAAAAACATGGGGGGCATCCTGATCGTGACACTGGGGGATTGGGCACCCCCAGTGTCACTTTTATATTTGTGGGGGGTGTGGGGTGGTGGGTGCTGAGAGGGAGGGTTGGAAGGGGATGATAACTGTACTTTTAAAGAAAAAAACAACCAGTGGTCATGGCATAACACAGCAAAATCTGCCATATGTAAGATGGCTGCCGCACTGTACTGCACATGTCCTTGTAGTCACGCATGTTCTGTAGACTTCAGCGGCCATCTTGCACATGGCAGCGTGTGCGTGTTGTGCCATGACTGCTGTTTATTTTTTTCTTTAAAATTACACTTATCCCCTCACATGACCCTCCATCTCAGGTCCTACCACCCCCCCCCACAAATGTAAGAGTAACAACAGGGGTTCCCAACCCCCAGTGTCATGCTTAACATGCCCCAATGTTTCTTTTTGTTTATAGTGACCCCCACTACTGTGCATGTGCAGTTATCGCTCCTTTTTTTTAATATATATCTATTACTATCCCCCCAAAACTGACCCTCCCTGTCAGCACCCCTCCCAGAAACATAAGAGTGACATGGGGGGGTGTCCAATCCCCCAGTGTCCCGATGTGGAATCCTCACAAGTTTTTTTTTTAAACCCTGCAAAAAGAAAACTGTCCATCGATGTCTATTGTGGCCATAACTACCCCCCACTTGACCCTCCCACTCATCACCCGACACTCCATCTCACCCCAAGTCCTTACTCACCGATCAGGGCTCCAATGCCGTAATCCTCTCTGGACTGCAGACATGTCTTTACTCTTCAAAGCCAGACCACAAACTGAAGAAACAGGTGTGGTTCAATGTATTTCAATGGGGTTTTGAACTTCTTGGCATAATGTGACCATTTTTTGCATATTTTTGGCCCAGATTTTCAACATGCCTTCTTTGGTACCCTACCGCATGAACAATTGCACTATTATTAGGTAGATCAGTCCCGAAAGTTGATTTCGCAGTCCCTGCACAAAATCACCTTTTAGGCAGGAGTTGAAAATTTTCTCTGCCTTTGTTCATGAGGTGGGGTCACAAGAAGGCTATGTTGAAAATTAGGTGTAAAAATATTAAAAAACAACAAAGTTATGAACCCACTTTGAATTTTGCGCACGAAGGCTTGTAGCTTTGGTAATTTTCAATATTTTCCCCAAAATTCACAACATAGCCATATTTTTACAGCACCTCATGACTGTGACAACTGTCATTTTTCAAATCCTGACCAAAATGTTGTTGTTTTTTTTACATCCCCTAAGGTGATTTCATGGTCCATGTGCGAAATCACCTTTCAGGCAGGAGCTGAAAATTTGATTTGCCATTGTTCATGAGGTGGGGTCATAAAAAGGTTATGTTGAAAATTTGGTGTAGAAATATTGAAAAATAATAAAGTTATGAGCCTATGTTGAATTTCGAGAACACAGGCTCATAACTTTGGTAATTTTCAATATTTTTCCCCCAAATTTGCAACATAGCCATATCTTTACAGCACCTCATGAATGTGACAGCTGTCATTTTTCAAATCCTGTATAAAATGTTTTTTTCATCCTGAAAGGTGATTTCATGGCCCTTGCATGAAATCACCTTTCGGACAGGAGTTGAAAATTTTCTCTGACCTTATTCATGAGGAAGGGTCATAAGCAAGATATGTTTTAAATTTGGTGTAAAAATATATTTTTAAAAAATTTATGAGACTATGCTGAATGTTGCAAATGCAGGCTCATAACTTTGGTAATATTCAACGTTTAACCCCCAATTTTCAACATAGCCATTTCTTTATAGCACCTCATGAATGTGATGGGTGTCATTTTTCAACTCCTGCCCAAAATGTTTTTCTGTGTCCTGAAAGCTGATTTCACAGTTCCTGTGCAAAATCACCATTAGGCCAGGAGTTGAACATATTCTCTGCCCTTCTTCATGAGGCTGGGTCATAACAAGTCTATGTTGAAAATTTGGTGTCAAAATATTACAAAAAAAAATTTTCAACATTGTTACTCCAAATTCCTCAGCTGCAGCCCTATCAGCTCTGGCCAGAGTTTGTTTTTATTAGAGTCCACACTTCATTTTCATTTTCAATTCAATATTCCATCAATATCTTATTAAGCCTGCTTCCATGCAGTGCTTAAATTATCCAAAGCAGAACAACAAGCTTCTCCCCTCTTCCCTTATCTGCCTTCTGTCCTGACTCCACACCCCTATCACTACCTCTCTGTACCTTGGCCCAAAACACTCACTAACTGGCCTGTTTTCCACCAGATGAACAGTGATGTACCTACAAGTCCAGTTGTCAATGTGGACATCTGGCACATTACTGCCATCCCCTTTCCTACAGACCAATCTGTGAATATATAAATATATGTGTATACAGTATCACTAGTCTTGCCTACTTTGGCTCTATAATGTAAATACTTTGATGCTGTTTTCGGACGATGCAGGGCTCATTTGATTAATAGGTAGGGCACCTACTATAAATGTTGGTTTTTCACTCTCTAAAGAAGCACTTCTCTGCAATAAGATTACTTTAAAATATAGCCTGTGGGGTGCTAATGAGCAACTAAAGGAGAACGACATATCTGCACTGGCTCCATCTCAATGAGGATATAAAGTTACGTTTCAAGTGGTTTCTCTAACTAAGAAGTGAGCACAAAATATATTATCTGAAAGGGGAAAGTGCAATGGATGAATTTCTCTTGCCAAGGGTGGGTAAGCCCTCCAGGAATGTGGCTAAATCGAACAAGAAAGTCATGGCTCCCACGGGGATGGAGGGCCTAGGCATCATCGTATTGTCTGCCAAAGAAATGGAGGTAATAGAGTGGACTTTAACTGCACAGGTCATGGCAGCAATTAATCCAAAATTGGATGTAATCACCAACAATATTGATATTATGGCAGAACAACCTATATGGCAGGCAGCAAGGATTGTGGAGGTGGAGGGCGGCATCTCGGCCCTGGAGGACAGAACAGAATGGCTGCTTGAGTCTGTGGGAGACCTCAAAAAGGAAGAGATGGAACTTCACGAACAACTGGACTACCAGGAGAATTACCAATGGAAAACAAAACTGAGAATCCGTGGTCTTCCTGAGGGCAAGGAGGGTAATTCTCTGGAGGACTTCTGTACAGCAGTTCTCCTTCAGCTCCTGGGCCTGCAACCGAAAGGGGGCCACTACAAGATCAAAAGGGCGTATCAGACCTTGGTGCTGAGGCCTGCGGCAGGGAGCTGCCATGCCAGATCATTCTTTTGAATGCACGATTTTGCAGACAGGCAGACGGTATGTTTCGCCTTCAAACAACGGAAGGAGATTATATATCAGTGATTGTGACTTTACCTGCATCAGGAATTTTCCCAACTCCTCCAAAGAAGTCAATGGCTGTTTAATCCAGTGCTGGATGCCCACTGTGCCTGCAAAGTGGATTTTCAATTTATGTGTCCAGCTTTGGTGAAGGTCCGATGCAGGGGAGCAATGCACATCTTTCACAAGGTGGAAGAGGTTTAACACTTCCTAAAAGAGCTGGAGGGCACTAGAGGAAGAGCGACTACATAGTCAGACAAGTGACATTTTCAGTCCTGGGGACTGGGGGACTGATCTAGGATATTAAAGAATTGTAACTGCTGGTGACTTTGGAGCGAGGGAGTTCACTAAGGTCTAACTGAACTCTGTCAGTGTTCTTGCTCGGTTCCCTAGAAACATACAAACAGATGTACAGTACATGTGGGGAAGTAAACTGGTGGGGGCTGGCTTATCGCGAGGATTATCAGCAGGAGTTCCCTCTCATCTTTACCATGGGTTCAGCCACTGCCTCAGGAGAGACACCGGGGATGGAGTAAAACTGCACTAGAGCTGGCATTACTGAATGGTGGCATATCTGTGGGGGGGGGCCTCAGGATCACAACGTCCTCCCTACCAGGATCCTGAAGGCTCCCACCTGGTTGTGACTTTGCAGTGTGATGGTCACTCTACACAGCGGGCTCCCAGTGGTGAACTGGAACTGTACTGCTGGCTTCAAGACAGACCTGAGGACTACTGCTGGGGGCTCAGCTTCCTGACCGGAATATGGACAATCCCCATAGTGGAGGCCGGGGGGGTGATAATGAACTGCATATTGGGGTGCATGAACAGGGAGCAGTGATGGAAGGCTTGGGGAAATGTGACTGAAGAAGAAAGGAGCCCTGTTGGAGTTCCCATACCAGGTGGAAGGATATCATGCACGACCGCATGGTGACACAAGATGGCTGCCGAGCATCCTGACACAATATGAGTCAAGGCCTTGTATGCAAATATCATTGATGTCTGGGATTGACAGGAGGGTGGACCTGGGAGGGGAAGGGAGGCACTAATGTGGAAAAAGACTGAGGGTGGTGGGTCCTCCGATCCCAGGGGGCTGAGCTTGCTGTGTGGAAAATATGGGGGGGTCCTTTCTAGAAGCAATGGAATAGCTGGGGGAAGACGTCGGGGAGGGATAGTTAACAGTAGTGATGGGGGGGGTTGCTATTCCTGGAAATGGTGCTGGGGAGGCAAATTGGTTGGAGGAAAGAGGATACTATCAGACATCAGTAAGCACCTAGTGTGTGACAATTGGGGGGTTTTCAGGGAGATCACAGCAATAATAAATCCTTGCATAAAATATCTATGCTTTTGTTATAGGTCTCCAGAGAAGGCCATGACGAAGGTGGAGGATGCAATAAGCAGCTGTTTTATGGGCGTGGTGGATTGACCTTGCTTCTAGCGGGACTCGGCTCAGTGGTCAGTAGGGGCCCCACTAGGAGGCTCTGAAATAAGGGAGAGCGGGAACTGCAGTGGCCGAGCCTGGAAGTGTGGAAAAATGGGAGGGGCATGAACTGAAAAGGAGATTAAGAGGGAAAGGGGAATATATGCAGTATGATAAGGAGGGTAACTGAGCAGAAGCTGAGAGTGAGACCACTGGGACGTACAGGTTGCAAGGGTTGAGGTGGGGGGGATGGTTCGTATGCCTTTGACAGTTCACGATGAGTGGGAATGTTTGGGGGGAGGAGAGGAGGAGTACATTCTTCCTTCACTATCCTGACTGGGAGTAGGGGAAATAGGAAGGAAATGTGGTGTAATGAAAAGGAGAAAACTGTATGCAATGTGAACTTGCACAATGAACAAAATGTTGTATGTTATGTTTCATGTTTAGAAACTATACGGTTTGAAAACCTGCTAGTTCCTGGGAGAGTTATGAAAGGGAGGGGGGGGAGAAAAGAAGGGTGATGTGGAAACTGCAAGGGGATGTAATGGTTTGTGTTTATACTGATGCTTGCGTGAAGGTGGGGACATCTGGAAGCAGAGGGGTATGAGTCCAAGATAGTAAGCTGAAACAAATACAGGGAAACAAATGGAGGGAAGAGACCAGTATTTTTGAGGGTCTTGGAGCCTGAAACAATGGTAATATCATGGAACTTAAGAGGGTTCCACAATCCTGTTAAATGGAAAAAGGTATTGCAGGCCCTCAAACACCATCAGGTCAAGGTGGCCCCACTGCAGGAGACACATCTCACTGCTGAAGAACACAAGAAGTAAGTTGGGGGATGGGTGGGGGCATGCCACGTGGCTGCATACAACTCCCATAAAGAGGGGTTGCAGTGATATTTCACAAGAATCACCCATTCAAGGTGGAGCAGGTGGTGATGGACCCACAGAAAAGCCGCTATGTCTTTGTGTAGGGCAAGCTGGGGGAGGAACAGGTCATGTGTAGTAGTATATATGCTCCATCGGTGTTTGATGTAGAATTTTAAGATGCTGATGGACTTGCTGGTTAGAGAGCAATTTCTGAACCTGTGTATTGAGGTGACTTTAACTGCATGATGGAGCCCAGCCTCAACCACTCGGAGGGAATGGGGTGACACCAGCAGACTATCCACCAATGGAAACAGGGTAAAAGATGTGGACCTAGCGGAGGTATGGAAGGTGGCCAACCCTGGGGCCTGGGAATGCAAGTTCTACTCTTACCACATGGTATGTGGTCCAGGCTGGACTACATATATATCGCAAGGAGTAAATATGGTGGGGTGCAGGATGTGATGCATGTCCCAATATATGTGTGTTGGATCATGCCATGGTAATTATGTGATTGTTTCCAGGAGAAGGGAGTTGTCCTAACTCAGGATGAAGGTTCCTCACATATTTTATGACCTCAGAGAAGTTTAGGGAGTTTCTTAAAATGCAGGAGAAATATAAGGTAACAAATGAGGCTACATCCCCTACAAAGGTGGCCTACTGGGAGGCAGGGAAAGCGTACATGAGGGGCATGATCATATGGTATGTAAGCAATTATAAAAAGCAAAGGAGAGATGGAAGATAGGCCCTAGAGCATCACCTTCGGGATGTAGAAAGGAGAATGACAAACCGACCCTCGGAGGGACTAAAAGGGGACATGTTAGTGCTTAGGGGTGCTCTAAATTTACTCTTGATGGGGGAGGCCAGTACATCCCTGTTCTACGCACAACAGCAATTATATGAATGGGGAAACAAGCCAGAAGCTATGTTAGCACAGCTAGCTAGAGAAGAGAGGGGGCAACAGTGGTGGTAGGGGTGAGGGATGGGAGAAGGCAGAGTGCGAGACACAGGTGACAAAAATTAGGTCTTTGTGGCCTTTATGAATCACTGTATAAGGCAGAATGCAACAATATGGAGACATGGTCCATAGAGTTCCTGGGGGCTCCAGATCCTGAAGTTAACTGAGAAACAAAGAGAGAAGACAGGGGAGGACATTACAGCAGGGGAGACTGGGAATGCACTAGGGCAAATGAAGAATGGGAAAGCAGGAGGATCGAATGGCTATGTCATGGAGTACTACAAAGAGTTACAAGGGGAGTTAACGGGGGCAATGGAAGGGGTGCTGGAGGAGGCGGGAGAAAGGGAAGGGTTATCGGTAACATGGCTGTAGGCAATGTTATGTGTCATTCCCAGGCCAGGTAAGGACCCGGAGGATTGTGGGTCATATCACCCTATTTTCCTTTTAAATTGTGATGTCAAAATCTTTGCTAAGGTGCTTGGGTGGAGACTGAAAATGGTGTTACCACAGCTGGTGCACTCGGACCAGACAGGGTTTGCGCAAAAACGTCTGTCGTATCATAATATGAGACATTTACTCAATGTGGTGCAGTGGGGAGCTTGACGTCTAGGGCAAGTGGTGGTGCTGTCCATGGAAGCCAAGAAGGCCTTCAACCGCATTGAGTGGCCGTACCTCTTCAAGGTCCTAGGGAGGTTTGGGCTGGGTGATTCATTTGCTGGGATGGTCAAGTTGCTGTACCAGGGCCCCACAGTGCAAATGCTGGTGAATGGAGGCCATTCTGGTATGTCTGAATTACATAGAGGGACTCAGCAGGGGTGCCCCCTGTCTCCACTCCTCTTTGCATTGACTATAGAGCCACTGGCCATCAGAATTCGAGAGGATCTTAGGATCTGGGGGGTACATGGGGAATCGGGAGTGCAGCACAAGATAACATTGTATACAGGTGATTTAGTGTTGTTTACCACAGACCCACACATATCAATCCCGGCGCTGTTAGAGGTGGTAAAGAAGTTTGCAGTCTTCTCGGGTTATAAGATCAAACTGTCTAAATCTAAACTCTTTAGGATAGATGGATCTGGGAGGGAGAGGAGGGTTCCCACATGGGGTTTTAAGGTGGTGTAGGACAATTTCACGTACTTGGGAATTCAGGTGAGGCAGGAACTGGCCAGCCTCCACGGACTCAATTATGTCCTGATGTGTACAATTAAAGCAGACTTGGAGAGATAGAGGGCACTGCCTATATTGTGAATGGGATGCACCAACCTCCTAAAGGTGAATGTGCTCCCATGGATACTATATATTATGCAAATGCTTCTGATGGGACTTATGAGGGTAAGGCATATGAGGAGAGGCTGAGGGCACTGAACATGTACTCCCTGGAAGACAGGAGAGATAGGGGACATGATTGGGACCTTCAAGTACTTGAAATGGACAAATAAGGTTGATAAGGACAGTTCTCTTTAAGCTGAGTGGCAACCACAACACAAGGGGGCACAGTATTAAGCTGGAGTGTGGGAGGTATAGGAGGGAGGTCAGGAAGCACTTCTTCTCAGAGAGGGTGGTGGACACTTGAAATGTGTTGGAAGAGGTCATCTCATAGAAGACAGTGTGCACCTTTAAGAGAGGGTGGGAAAGGCATAGGGGGAGGTAAGGATCATGGGTAGGGAGGATGGGAGGAGTGGGGATGGATGGCAGGGACATTAGCTCAAGTTGCGGACCCTGCAATATGAGCAGACTTGATAGACCAAATGGCCTTCTTCTGCTGGCTTCTTTGTATGTTCATATGTACTAATGGGGATGTTTAGAATGTGGAAAGGGAATTTAGTAAATTTATATGGCAGAACAAGAGGCCCAAGATGAGCGTGGACTGATAGGTACAACAACAAAGGGGGGCCTCAACTTCCCGGACCTTAAGGGATATTTTTTGGCAATACAGTGCAGATACACTACTAATGAAACACTGGATGCATCATTTAATGTTCATGCTTTTCCAGCTGTTTATCACAAATGCCCCCTGAGGTGAAAGGAACGGCAAAACCAAGAAGGATGTAGGCAATTGAGCCACAAAGTTTCTATTTTTCACCGCAGTCACGGAGTTGAAAAAACGGACCAAAAGGAATTGAGTCTCACCAGGCTTAAAGCCTGGATAAGTACTTTCTTTCAGTGACTAACATTTCAGAAAGTTTTGGAGAATGATAACGTTAAATTTAGATCACAATTAAAACAGCTGGAAAAGCATGAAAATGAAATGATGCATCCAGTGTTTCATTAGTGTTGCACATAGACACACTGCTGTTAGCAGGAACTCCCGACATTGTTGAATAATCCCTGCTATGGAGTATGCTGCCCTGCTGGCACCTGATATAGGTTATTTGAGCTCTACTGTTCATTTGATATAGTGGTTCCACAGAACAGATACATTCAAGATTGAGTACATGGGGGGAGGAGGCCAGTTGGGTGAACTTAGAGGGGGAGGGAACAACAGTTCTATTGATGGCCTACTTGGACCCTGGGGGGTAAGAGAGCTTACCATAGACTCAGAGAAAGGAACCCCATGGTGGAATGGTCACGGGATACATGGGAGCAGAATAAGAAGAGAAGGGGAGTGGTGGGGGAAGTAATGGGGCTGGTACCATTGGTGGGGAACCTGGCCTTTCTACCTGGGATGGAAGATAAAGGATTCAGGATATGGGAGCAAGGGGGAATGCGATGTTTAAGAGATCTTTGAGCAGGCAGAGGGATGCAGACGTTTGAAGAGATTAGGGAGCAGTTTAGCATACTAGCCACACACAGATGCAAGTACTTCCAAGTAAGAGCATTTGGAGCAGGTAGAGGGGGCACAGAGGGGCAGATGAGGGCCCTGGAGCCAATGGAGAGGCTGCCGTGGATAGTGCGGGCTGACCTGAAGCAACTGATAGCGCAAACTGTGAAACAAGATTGACAGCTGTTTCTGGACAGATCTAATAAGGTGAAAGAATTGTGGAAAAGAGATTTAGGTATTCAAATATCTGAAGAGCGCTGGATTACTGTCCTGACATCTCACATGGGGCTACTGATGTGTAATAAGTCCCAGTTTAAAGTTCCTCCATAGGCTGTATTACCCCCTGGTGATGGTTAAACAAATTTCATCCCACAATCTCACCAATGTGTGGTAGATGTAATAGAGCTAGGGGGGCATACAGTATCTACACTATTTCTGGGAGTGTGGGGAGCTGCGACCCTTCTGGATGGCCATCGCGCACGAAGTGACAGAAATTATGCATATTCAGGTGGTGGACATGGCAGTGTCATTGTTATTTGGAATTGAAGATTGGGGGAGGGAGGGTGGGGCGTGTCAAGAACAGTTTGAGTTTTGCTGGCAATGGCAAAGAAATGTATACAAAATACCTGGGTCTCTCATGTAAGGCTTACATTGGCACAATGGAAGAGCTTGGTGATAAATAATCTAGCACTTGAACACCTAACGTGCTAAAGGTATGGCAGAGAAGAAATATTTATTAATAAATGGGGGACTTAATGCCGGCCCAGTGGTGCTGAAGGTTGAGGCGCTGGATGCCACACCTCGCACCACGCCAGTGACCCAGGTTCGGGAACAGACTGGGGTTGGCAGGGGAGAGGAAGGATTGAGCTTCCCACGACTGCTCTCCTTCCTTTGGGGTGGGTTGAGGCACTGCAGCACACAGTAGCGACAACTGGTGGAGGCCGGCGTGCAGCAGCGGGAAGCAGAAATAAGGGGGAGAGGGTGGCAGGCATCGGCACGTAGTGCCTTGACGCCATTGCACATCTGGCTCTTGAGAAACACAAAAATCAGGCGGAAAATGACAGAGAGCGATCTCTGCGGCTGATGGCCACGCCTGGCATCCCCCCAGTACCTGAGAGGATCCTGCATACAGGGTGTGTGAGCGATTAAAGGCCAGCCTTGTGGGGGTGCCTGACCAGGCCCGAAGGGGGGTGCGGGTGTCGGCGGCCAGAGATCTCGAGGATCCACTCCGCAAGAAGAAGCATAAAGATGAGATAAAACAAATAAATGAGGGACTTATATACAGTAGACTCACTGCCAGTGGGGGAGGTGGGGGCTCTGAGACAACGTGTAATGTGAGTGCTCCAGTGTTCTGCTCTATTCTAGGTGGCAGGCCAAAAGATGGATCCATGGAAGTGTGGCCCAGAAACAACCAGAAACCTGTAAGTGATAAAACAGAGAGTGTGTACAAGAGAGGTATACATGTTATATATATATATATATATATATATATATATATATATATATATATATATATTATATATATATCAGTACTGAGACTTCACTTAACAGGTTTGTGACTGAGGTAAGAGGGAGATTGGGAGCAACTCATCCCAGAAGCACATGGGCTCATTGGTACATGGACAGCCCCAGGAGGTTACAGCCCCCGTTGGGGGTAGGGACAGTGGAGTGTCACTTGGTAGTTATCACCCTCTCCATAAAATTTAACAATATAGTTCAGTTAACATTTGTTTTAATTTCTTATTTTGTTTTCTTCGGGTGGTTGCTGTTTTACAGATGCTATAGTGTTTGTCATTTAAGAGAATGTGAATTGCAGATACGGGGGGTTTAAATAAAAAAATGAGGTTACTGTAACATAAACGTAGGCATTTTGAATGTATTAGCAATAAACTGGCATATATGGCGATGGACAGCATTCCCCAGAAGCTGGAAGGGGAGCTGTCATAAATGCCTGTACTTTGTGATTTTAAATATGTACAACCTGGATAAACAAATTAAACAAAAAAATATATAGCCTGAAAAACTGGGAATGGTGTTCTAGTCTGGATCCTTTTCCTTTTTACTTGAAAAGTTTATTAACTTTCACAGGACTCAGTGACATTTGTTATAAATCTCAGCACATAGCAGGTGTCAATACCATCAACTGATAAGCATCCAGATAGTGTTAATATCATAAGCTGAGTTCACTGAAATCTCATATTCCGTTCTACAGGTAACAGTCCATCATCCTGGAGGTTTCTTGAACATCCTTCACCGAGCATCAAGGTGGATATATATCCAGGGCATGAATCATCCCAGGCATATTCATTTTTCATGCTAAAAAATAATGGGCTTACAGCTGTTACCCTCAGCAGTACAGTAAAATAACCATTCAATATCTTTGTCCATTGTACACAATGGAGGAGGTACTAACAATGCCAAAAATGGAAAGGGACCTGGGGGTAGTCCTATCAGATGACCTAAAGACAAGCAAGCAAAGTGAGAAGGCAGTAAGGAGAGCTGGGCGGATACTGGGATGTATAGGGAGAGGCATTGCCAGCAGAAAACAGGAAGTTGTTATCCCTCTGTACAGACAGTTGGTAAGAACCCATCTAGAATACTGCATGCAGTTCTGGAGACCCCACCCTGCAAGGTCATAGGATGGAGGCAGTCCAGAGGAGGGCAGCTAAAAAGATGCATGATCTGCACCAGAAGCCATATGAAGAGAGACTAAAGGAGCTTAATATGTATACTCTTGAGGAAAGGAGGGATAGGGGGGACATAATAGAAATGTTCAAGTACCTCAAGGGAATCAACAAAGTTCAAGCAGGTAGCATCTTTCAGAAAAAGAGATGTGCAAGAACAAGGGGGCACAATTTGAAGGTAGAGGGAGGATGGCTCAGGGGCAATGGGAGGAAGTATTTTTTTATGAAGAGGGTAGTGGAAGCATGGAATGGCCTTCCAGAATAGGTCATGGGGTCAAAAACAGTGGGGAAATTCAAGAATGCATGGGGCAGACATAAGGCAATTCTGTTGGGGGTTAGGAAGAAGTAGGCTGTTGGTTAACTAGGATCTGCAGCTTATCCAATAGGTAGGGAAATGGGCAGACTAGGTGGGCCAAGTGGTCCTTATCTGCTGCCAAAGTCTATGTTTCTATAATACAATTCTGACAATGTCCTATGTTATAAAAAAATAAAATCAACCTTAAAGTTTACAAGTTTACAAATATGGAAACCTTGTATCATTAATTACTTTCTAAGCTAAGGGTAATTAACCTAGAAGGACTGATGTAAATCTCTACAGCCACTGTAGCATCAGGAAACACTTAAGAAGATTACATTGGTGATACACTGATTGGTACTGAGGGTCCATATTAGATGTCCCTCAACCCTTACAAACCAGAAAAAGCTGCAGAGTAAGACCTTAGGCAAGTAAGTATTGTTCTAACACTGGTATACCTTCCTTGTCCTCCACATAATCAAAGAATGGGAGCCATTAAGAATTAAATTGATCTGTACAAAGCCTTATCTCTGATAGACGTCACATTAATCCACCACATAGAGAGAGACTGTGGGTGAGGCGTAAGCCAATGTTGGGTAATTGCCTTCAGTGCCGAGATCATCAAGACAAAGAAGAGGTAACTCTGAGCCAATTACCTGACTCCCACAGTCTGGAATCTTTTTGAATATTTGGTCTATGGTGTTAATAAAATGTTTGGAAAATAATCATTTAAAAATTTATTCTCCAGGAGGACAGCATTCACATTTAATTTTAGGGGTAGTTTATTTTCAAAATGCCTGCACAGTCATCCATCTAGAGTGCCTTTTCAAATTATGAGTGTGGGTGGTCTGTCTAGTCAGACAGTCCCTTCTGAAAACCAAGTGCCAGTTTGTTTGTGTGGACCAATACTGCAACGCAGCAGCAGTTAACAAATGTCATGTTACAAGAGGTGCAATCACATTATCAAGGGACTGCAAGGATTAGGCTAAATGCAAGTGGTGTGGATCAATCAGCCTCATCACTCATGAAAAGTAATAACAATGGCATTAGTTAGGTTTCCAAAACATCTCTGAGTTCCTGCTTCAGAACCAATCCTTCAGACACAGGTTAGGTTTTCACTTCTGTTATGACATTCTACCGCAGTCCTAAAATAATCTTCAATCCTTTCCACAGAAATTGCAGGAGAAATATTTTAATTTGAAATAAGACATTTTAGTGGGAATGTGGCTGGTTTGTTGTGTTTTTGAAGGAATAATACCAAACAAAATCCAACTTCTAAATAAATTAGATGACATAAAATGCATCATTTGAATTCAGTCCTTTGGTCCTATTCTTGTACTGACCAGAAAAAAAATGCTTCTTCAGCTAAAGGCTTATAAAAAGAATATATATTGTTTCTTTTCATTTTCCCCTATAAAATTGATTGTAACACAACATTATATAAAAAAAAAGTTGCTTGAGGAGTTATGCAGATTTCACTTGGTTTTCTGGGAATTAATGCCTTAAGGGTCTAATCCACAGTGCCATCTGCAGTAGTGGAGGGCCTCTAAATGCTGTAATGTGCCATAAGATGCCACCTTCTCTCATGGACATATAAGTGGGACCCATGAATATCCACCTGAAATATAGCTTCAGGAAATAAACAGGTGACCCCCACAGGAAGCCATATTTCAGTTGGGTGTTCAGGGGTCCCATGTAAGTGTCCATGAGCAGGGCTGGTATCTAAGATACCCCCAAGCTTGGTTGTATTCTTTCATGTGATACGAAAGATATGGCTAGTACACCAGTGTATAATATTACTTCTAAGTCTGAGTACATTCATGACATGCCCTCATTTGGACTTAACTCCATTTGCAAAGGCTGTGTGCAACAGATGGTGGCTGGCAGTGAGTGGTGGATAAGTGCCAGCCATTGTCTCTGTGCTGAGCCAGGGGGAAGGGTCGGTACACTGATATGGAGAATGGGGAGGTCCTATAGACCACCAGGGCTTATGGTGGAAGATAAATAGAACAAAGGTAGGACAGAGAGCCACTAGACTACCAAGGCTTATAGTGCAAGGTAAGCAGCACAGAGATCATTGGATGGAGGGGTCCACTAGACTACCAGGGCTTATGGTAGAAGTCAAATGGCACAGGGATCGGGGGTGGTTGATCCACTATGCTACTAGGGCTTATAGTGGAAGTTAAATGGCACAGGGATTGGGCAGGGACCACTAGACTATGAAGGCTTTTGGAGAAAGGTAAGCAACACAAAGATTGGGGGTGGGGGCATATGTGAGTTGTGCAGTCATGGCACTAATACTGCAGTCAAGGGGGGTGCAATGGGGTCATTTGCTTGGGGAGGTTTGAATATGCAGATTGCTCCTCAAGAGTAATCCTCTTTTGCAAGTGCTAACAGCTCATTTGCTCTTCACATCCCTATTGCTCCCCATTGGACACATACTTCATGTGGCCTGCTGGAGTTCTGGTTTGCTAGAAGCAAATTGATTAGTGCCTTCATCTGTCAGCCAGTATATTGAAACATGCTTTTTGCACTGGTCATATGCTTAAAGCATATTCCAATGCACCCATTGTTTGCTCTAGGCACTTCTCTGCTCCTGGAGCAGGAGTTTAGCAGGCATTATTTCCATCCTTCGAATATGCAGGTCTTTCTTTTTTCACTTGTTGCTGCTGATACACACCCCATTTTTGGATGAAAGAAATGCAGTCTTTTGAGACTGAGCTAGATCTGTGTTTCACTATGGTCCACATAGCGGTATGGGAGTGCCATGAGTGCGTTAACAATATATGACTCTTAGTTTTTTTTCTCATTCTGCAAACTACTAGCTGGAAGTTTATCAACCTAGTTACTGATGTGCCTGTGTTTCAAGAAATGTGGCCGCTTCAGCTTTGCTCGGTCTTTAATTAGGCTGATACAACCAATTCACATCACTTGTTTGAAGCAAGGGTAAGACAAGCATTTATTAATGGCTTTGTCAATGCTATAAAAATATTTACCAGTATGAGTATGTGTGTGATATTCAATTTCTAATGTTTTTCATGTATACCTGTGAATAGTGGATGTTACATATAATCATTTCTACTGTCATTTTTTTTGTTTACCCCTTCCATGCAGCAACTCATTCATGAAACCATTGATTTTCCAAAGATTGGCTCATTCGCTGATCACATCAGCAGGAACAGCATATTCTGTCTCTCCAGTATCCAACCTTGAGAACCAGAGTAGCTCAGCTTTGACCATTGACAGCACCATCCTCCTTCTCCTCGGCAACCCAGCCTTGGGAACCAGTGTAGTAATCATGACCAGCTCTAACAGTCTCCTCCTCCATTTCAACACTGTTTCTCTTCAGGGCCCTCCCTCTACAGCTACCAAGGTACATGCAAACAGTGCAATGGCATAGCACAACACCAAGCAGGACTGGCTTTAGGGTATGTAGTGCCCCTAGGTGAATTTGCAAAAGGTGCCCTTCCCAGACAATTTTTTTTAATCTTCATCCTCCGCAGTCATAACAATGACATTCATAATGGCAGTTAATTTCCTTAGGAAAAAAAAATGTTTTAATGTATTTTTTCCCATGATTTGACAATATGTTCCTTACCCGAGGACTTGAAATAATAGTGCTATTGCTGGACCACCACGCTGCCTTCCTAGTGGCAGTCCATCTCAGCTTGTGGCGCTACTTTTATACGGAGTTAGACCAGGGGAGCAACTTGCTGGGCTACTTTAGCTGTGCAATGAACATTCAAATTGGGAATTATAATATGCAGTTTTGAAGACATTTTTATATAGTGGGGCTTATGCTAAGAAATGTAAAATTGCACTGCAGAAGGAGTTTTTACAGTTTTTTTTGTGAGGGAAAATTTGAAACAAGGGGTAGAAACATTCCTATTTCAAATCATTATGAAAGTATAACACAGAACATGACTGGGTTTAGGGACGGTGTCAGGCTATAACCAGGGGAAGTCATGTGTCCCTTATATAGAATCAAAATTCAAACTCTGCATTAGGGTTGTCAGAACCTTCTCTCTAGAACTTTTGAAAACCTTATAGGGTTCTAATCTTTTTTAGAATTCGAACCCTATTTTTTTAATTTTGCTGCCAATATAGAACATAATAATAAAAAATGTGAACTTGAGGACATTCTGCAGTAACACACACTGGGTAGGGTACAGTGCAGTCAAAGGGCACACAGCAGCAGGGTGATGGGCTGACCACATGAGACAGAGTCACACAGAGTCACACACAATACAGGGAAAGAGATTTTTCTGTCTCTCCTCCCAACAACGTAATGTATTTCAGTCAAAACAAAAAGGACTTAGCACTCTGTCAAAATGAAGTATTCATATACCACCAAAATTTATTGTGGTGAAAATAAGCAATACGTCCAGTGTAGCCTGAAGAGACTACCACAGACCAATATTTCATACTAGAACTGAGTGTCTTGTCAGTTAGAGTGTGAAAAACTGGGTCTGTGGTAGTCTCCTCAGGCTATACCGGATGTATTGCTTATTTTCCCCACAATAAATTTTGGTGGTATATGAATACTTCATTTTGACAGCGTGCCGAGTCCTTTTTGTTTTGACTGAACTCTTTTTGGGACTTTACAAACATCACTCTCCTAGTAGCGACCCTTCTTTACTTGCAGTTAACGTAATGTATTTCTAAGCTTCTGTCAAGTATTTAAAGATAATGCCACAACACAACTGGCCACTGGGCTTCTCACAGTAACACACACTAGGTAATGTACAGTGCAGTCAAGGGGAGCACAGCAGCAGGGTGGTGATTGGCTGTCCACAGGAAACGGAGTCACACACACAATACAGGGAAAGAGATTTTTCTGTCTCTTCTCCCAGCAACAAAATGTATTTCTAGGCTTCTGTCATGTATTTAAAGATAATGCCACAACACAACTGGCCACTGGGCTTCTCACAGTAACACACACTGGATAATGTACAGTGCAGTCAGAGGGCACACAGCAGCAGGGTGGTGACTGGCTGACCACAGGAGACGGAGTCACACACACAATACAGGGAAAGAGATTTTTCTGTCTCTTCTCCCAGCAACGAAATGTAGTTCTAGGCTTCTGTCATGTATTTAAAGATAATGACACAGCACAACTGGCCACTGGGCTTCTCACAGTAACACACACTGGGTAGGGTACAGTCAAAGTGCAGTCAAAGGGCACACAGCAGCAGCAGGGTGATTGACTGGCCACAGCACAGAAGACGCAGTGGAGAGAAACACACAACACAGGAGTACTGTGTCAAAAAACCAAAATGCCATAATGGGTCTGCTATCAGGAGTTTTTTCTAGGGTGAAAGCACAGTCCTGACTGAGACTCCTGTCCTCCAGACAATTTTTTTTCTCTCATGTGACTAGATTTTTTTTTCTTTTTGTTGGCTTGGAACAAGTTTCATCACACTCAGTAAAGTTTTTTAGCTTGGTTTTTTTTTCTATCACACAAGGAAAAAATCAAACTATGATCTCTTTCACCCATCCCCAAGCAAGTGTGATCTCCATCCTCCCAACAGTGCCACAAGTGTCACAGGAGATTGTCTCTTACACACACATGCAGGCAGCAGTCTGCACGGTAAGTGCTGTGCAAGACAAGTTTACTTAAACTTTTTTATTTCTTAATCCATTTTTTCCTCCCTCCCAAGTCCCGACTCTCCAAATCCATCATCCACTCCTCCAAACAGTCCCCCAACCGCTCTATCAATTCCCACCCTCACCCTTTCCTTCCTCTCCTCTACCCTGACTCTTTCCTCTTCCTTTTCCCCCAACCAATCACCCTTTTTTTTCAGTTACTTAATGGCACAGCCACAGAAATTATGTTTTTTATTAACAACTTGCTCTAGCCCACAACTTTAAAAGTTGCAATGAGCCAGTGATGCAGTCACTCTGAGAGTGCACAGGCTGCGGCTCCCTCCTTCTCTGTTCTCTGCCAGTGACTGAATGAAGGGAGCCGCAGTGGTGCAGCCACACTTCAGCTTCTTCTAAATCCCATGAGGCTCACTAACTCCACCCCACCACCACCTGACTGCATAGCAGATGGTCAGGTGGTACACTGTGACCGGGAGTGAGTGCACAAGCAAGAACAGCTGCCCCCCCCATGGCAACAATAATACTGTTACAGTCAGGATGTCATGGGAGGCAGATTGAGTGAATTCAGTTACATTCTTCAGCTGGTGCCAGGATCGGGACAGGAATGGGAAGTTGGGAAAGGGTTGGGATGGAATGGGACTCTCTCGGGTGAGTCAGGATGGGATGGTAGTAGCAGGTGGCAATTGTAATGATTCTAATCCTTTAGCGAACCCTGTAGTGTTAGAGTTCTAATTTAGAACTCAAATACCAGGGTTTGAGGAGTGTTCAAATCTTTAATGAACTAGTTCTGACAACCCTGCTCTATATTTATCTATTGAAACACACTTTTTGTCTTAAACTGGTAAATAAAATGATGCTAAGAAAATAATACTGCTATACTTGCTTTGTTTACATCATAATACTAGTAGCTGGAGGATGCCGAGTACAATACAGAGCGGCACTGTAATTTGGCTGTAGCAAATTTATTTATTTTTTTTTTACAGATTTAAAAGAGTCAGTTTGAAATCTTTCATGGCATCATACAACACAAGTGCAGTACATAATTAAACACACTACTGAACTCCACCATGGAGAAAGATTGTTCCGTGACACTGGGACATAATAAAGGGCAACGCTCCATACTGTGTGTCGGTGGTTTATAAATCACAGTTGTAGTCAGCAGTTACCTTTAGAGCTTTAAAAGCAATGTTTTGACCCCCCTGCCCACTAGCACATCACTGTATTATTTTTGGACTACATAAGCATGGAACTGGACTGCAGCGGGTTGAGCCTACTATTAGACGGAAGCAAGCGCAAGCAGGTACATGTTGGGGAACTGGGAGACGTCAAAAGCGGAACAACAAGAACAAAACGGCTTCACTTTATTTATTTTTTAGCTCAACTGAACTCACTGCTTCATCACTCACCTTAAGGTAAGAGTTGCTGTCACTGCAGCTGCTGGCTTATGCAGACCGTATCCACACAACTGGTTCTTTCTGCTCAGACCAGACTGTCCTCTTCATCTCTGCCCTGCCCTGCCCGACTCTCCTCTCAACCACCCGCTCCTCAAACTACTAGAGCCCAGTACATTTGTGCCACTGCTGAGAGCTGATTGATGATCTGGCCACTATTAACCTCCCACCAACATGGACAGACCACATCTACAGTAACCCAGTGACCATGCCCCTGACATTGATGTGGCTCTCGAATACTTTATTTGCTCATTCAACCCTGCCTGTGATAAGTTTTCCCCCCTCAATGAGCATCTTGTAAAGGGCCCTAACACTCCCTGGATCTCACAGGCACTCCTTGACCAAATGCACCTTAGAGACTCCCTCTGGCACTTAGCCCTCGTATCTGGCAGGTTGACAGACAGGCAGAACTATAGGGCTGCGAGGAATAAATGTACCTGGGACATATGTAAGGCCAAAGCCGACTACTACAAGGCATCACTCACCTCCTCCTGGGGCTCAGGCCATAGTTCTGGGATAATCTGAAAGAGCGCAATAGGAAAACTGTGTCTGCCTTACCCTCCCAGCTCAATACAATGGCGGTATTACCACTGATCCCTGACTTATCACTGACACCCTCAACTCCTCCTTTTCTGATCTCAGTAGTGTGCTTCCACCAAATTTCTTCTATCCCCATTCCCCCCTACCACCCCTGACCACTCTCCCCCACACCCATTTCGGCTCAAGACCCTCTACCCACGCAAGGCAAAACCATACCTTTTAAAATCATTAGGTAAATCTTGCTATAACAGTGATACTCTGAGACCTCAGACTCCTCCACATGATCCTGGATGAAGTCCCCCCTCCAACTAACATCCTTAATCGCTCCCTCTGCTATGGTCAATTCCCTACCAAATGGAAAATCGCTGTCATTACGCCCATCCACAAAAGTGGCATCCGTACCATACCTAGGAACTATAGCACCATCTACATTCTCTCCACCCCCCCAAGGCTTTGGAAAAATCATCTCAGATCAAGTCACTGACCACCTCAGTAAATACAACCTCCTCTGTCGGGAACAACATGGATTTTATAGAGGGCACAGCACTACCACCGCACTCCTGGAATTCACCAGTGCTATCCATACTGCCCTTGACAGAGGGGTGTCTGGCTGGGTCTGTCTATGTGGATCTGTCAAAAGCCTTTGACACCATAAACTATTCCCTCCTTCTATCGGCCCTCTCCCACAAAGGCCTCTCCCAGGATGCCACCAAATGTTTTTTTGTCTATTTATCTGGTAGGTCCTAGCAAGTCAAAATTAATGAAATTTTCTCCTCCTGCCTACCAGTCAAGTCAGGGGTACCCCAAGGTTCCATCCTGGGGTCACTTTTCTTTAGCTTATTCCTGAGCACCCTACCTAAGGCCTGCTCTGGACAACTACTGTTATATGCTGATGATGCAATACTTTTAGCCACCCACCTGATCCTCTCGCTGTTCAACTGTCCCGCCAAAAATGCTTCACTGAGGCTGAATCCTGGTTTGCTGACCACCGGTTGGTAATCAACTACAAAAACACCAAGGTCATGGTGTTTGCTCACAACCAAAACAAACACAAAGGCTTCCCTCTACAAATCCCCAACTCCAAACTGTTACCCTATGAACAGGTTAACACATTTAAATACCTTGGGGTTACCCTTGACATTGCTCTCACCTACCATGAGCATATCCACCTCCTTAGCACCTCTGTCAGCTCCAGAATTGGTTAACTCTACCAGCACAAACAATGCCCCCCCCCCCACCGAGGCCCTCCGTCTAGCTGTCATGTCATCCATCCTGTCGCTAATCGATTATAGGATCACGATTTACAGGGCTGCTGACAACTCTGCCCTTCACAGAATCAAAGTATCCTTAAATAAAGCCTACCACCTTGTCACAGGCAGTGATAGGAGGGCACATACCTACTCACTGTTTAGTCTCACCAACTGGCTCAGTTTTGATGGGAGACTCAGGTACCAGACATGTCTCCTTGCCAAAAGGATCCCCAACAGACTAGCTCTCCCACTGGTCTTACTAGCCTTCTACAGCACACCCCATTGGTGAAAACCACCCGTAGCTCCTCCAAAACTTCCATCCTGATTCCCCGCTGCCAAACAACTTTGGGTCAGAGATTCTACTTCTATAGGGACCCCCTCTGGATGAATGACTGCCCAATGCCATCTCCTCTGAAAACAAGCTGAGTCCTTTCAAAACAAATCTCAGGGAACACATCCATTCCTCTGGAGCCTGTGACTGTTACTAGTCTCCACCTCCTCTATATTTCTCCTCTGCCCCTCCAGTTCCCCATGGCCTCACTTGAAATGTGAATGGACATATCCACCACCCCTCACCCCCCCACCCGGGCTTGCTAACCACCTCCCTGACAATGGCTTTCTATCTTCCTTAAGCTATGTAATGCTACCCAGCTTTTTTGACAAAGGATCTCCATCCTGCCTAACCTGGTTCATTGCCTTCCCACTGCTCAATTGTATCTAGTTTGAACCCTGTATGTAAAATTATTGTAATATTATTTATGTTTCTTCACCGTGCTATGTAAATCTCTGTAATATAGTCACTATCTGTTACCTAATGTGGAACCTTTGTAAAGGAGTCTATGACTCAAAGGGCTGTAATTCTGATATTTTTCTAAATAAATAAATTCCAGTGCCCACCAGCACCACTACAGTCCTCGATGCCCTCAGGCAACTTAGTTTGCATAGTCCACTCTCTCCTTCTCCTTGCTTCATTCTTCCTCAGTGTGCACTGCCACTAAATCTGCTGCTGCCAACTGCTCCTCTCCTCTTAGCATTTATTGCATCTGTGCCCTGCTTGTTATTGGTGCTCAAAAAGACAGAACTGTTAGGCATGGGAGGGTGCAGGGGGATACTTGATGGCTGTCAACAAACAAGCTGTAATATTACTGGTTGCTGCTGAATGTACAGTGCAACATTCAGACAGCAGATTCAGTAGGACAGATTTCCTGATTTTTAATGAAAAACAAATGTCTGTTAGTCATGGGCAGGGGCCAGGGCTGGCATGGGGACAGGACAGAACAGACCCGAGACTTCACCTCCATACTCCCATACCCCCAAATAAATAACACCAGATTTATATGTTTGTTTTCGTGACTCCCACAGATTTAAAAATATATATATATTTTTTAAAACTGAATGCGTTTTCAGCATCCCATATTGCTGGGCGCCTAGGCAGTAACCTAGTTTGTGTATCCTTAAGGCCGGCCCTGACAGCATGGTTAAAACTGCTGTTTTATTTTTCATACCAAACAGGCAGAACCAAAGGGCATCTGAGACCAAGATGTTCTGGAGCATTTGGGACCTGGTCTGTGATAAGCACTGCATAAAAGCCTGTTTTCTTTTGTCTCCTTTCTTTCCCTTGCAGGCAGCAACCATCACCAAGTTACAACTCGGCTTCTTCCACTAGCATAGCAACCAGATCCAGCAACCACCTCCTCCTCCTCCTCAGCAAATGGCAGCACAACCTGGCATTCTGCATCAGTGTGTAAACTCCTCAGCTGCCAAGGTAAGCATCCAGTACTGCTGTCACTGAAGCACAACTCTAAGGTCAAACTTTCTGTTTTTCCTTTCCCAAGAGGAATTTGAGAAGGGGCACCATAGAGAACAAAATTTTCCAAATCTGTTTTCTTTCCAATATACACAGCAACCACCACCCAAGTACAACACAGCCTCTTGCAGCTGCATAGCTGCCAGCACCAGCAGCCTCCTCCTCCTCCTCCTCCTCCTCCTAGGAAACCATCTGCACAACCAAGCCTCATGCAGCAGTGTAGCAGCCAGCACCATTAGCCTCCTCCTCCTTGACAACTGTCTGCACAACCTGGCCTCTTGCACAAGTGTATCAGGACACAACAGCAGCCGCCTCCTCTCCTCAGCAACTGGCAGCACAACCCGGACATTTACACCAACACAGCAGCCAGCACCAGCTGCCTCCTCCTCCTCCTCAACAACCATCAGTTTAATCAAGCCTCTTTCAGCTGTGTACCAGCCAGCACCAGCAGTTTCTTCCTCAGCAGCCATCTGCACAACCTAGCCTCTTGCACCAGAGTAGCAGCCAGAAACCACAGCCTCTTCTTCCTCAGCAACCGTCAGTACAACTGGGCCTCTTGCACCAGCATAGTGACCAGCACTAGCAGCCTCCTCACTAAGTGTCAGCACGACTCGGCCTGCTGCACCAGCTTAATGGCTAGCACCAGCAGCCTCCTCCTCTTCCTCTGCAACCATCAGCATATAACCCCTTGCACAAGCAAAGTAGCCAGCACACTCCTATTCCTCTTCAGCAATCATCAGGGAGGGACAAGAAAACTGCTAAATCCTTGGCCAGGCAGCAGGATGATACCAGAGTCTCACAGGCTCCTCACCCCTGATGAAGCACAGCTCTGTACGGATTCAATCACTGCCAGGAAATGGTCCAATCCTGGTGGCCTCACCATGGGGGGTACGCCATGGGGCAAAGGAACTAAGTACATCCTGGGGATGGTAGGGTGAGGGGGCTGGGGATTCTGATGCAAGGCAGAACAGGCCAAAAGTTGGAGAAAAAGATTCAAAAAAAATTCTCTCTTCTGGGAGCTTCCATCAGCTCAAATCATCTCCAGCACCAGCGTAGAAGTCAATGGCTTTGCAGACTCTTCCTTCTCCTACTCCTTCATAAATTGTTGTCTTAGCAAAAACTGATCTCCATCACCAGTGTAAAGGCAAGTGGCTTTAGAGACTCTTCCTTCTCCTCCTCCTCCTCCTCCACAATTTGTCATCTCAACAAAACCTAGTCTCTGGCGCCAGCGAAGAAGCCAGTTGCTTTACAGACTCTTCCTTCTCCTTCTCCTCCTCCTCAGCAACCAATGGCACAACCCTGTGTCTGGCAATAGCATAGAAGCCAACAACTCGTCCCAGCAAAACCTAGTCTCTGGCACTCATTTAGACACTACTGGTTTTAGGACCCTTCCTTCTCCTACTTCTCCTCAGCAACCATCGGTACAACACAGTATTCAGAACCAACAGAGAAGTCAGTGACACTTCCTTCTCCTCAGTAACAACACCATTTCTCTGCAGGGCCATCCCTCATCAGCTGCCAAGCAGCTCCTCTTCACTAAAGCTAAGGACTTCAGCCAAAACCTGTCTCTGGTACCAGCACAAAAGGCAGCAGCAAATGTGCTTTACCCTCTTCCTCTTCACTTCAACTGATTTGCCACCCACAGCAGGACCTGTGTACAAAGATCTTAATGAAAGTTACATAGACCTCAGCTGAAGTCATGTGCTGTCTCTGGCACCAGCATAGCACCCAGCAGCCTCCATTGTCCTCCTCCTCCTTCACCGCAACAAATGAGCCACTCACAGCATCACCTGTGTGCAAAGGTCTTGACTAAAGGTCTACATTGTCAGTCAAATCCTGACTCTTATACAAGCACAGCAGATATCAGTATAACAAGCCTTCTCCAGCACATAGCCCACCAGCAGCACCTATCCATCTCTTCTCTTCTGTGCTGCCTCTAGTCATCCCTCTGACATCTCTTCAGACCAAGCAGCAACTGTATCAGTCAAACACAGTTGCCAGCACCAGCACAGTATCCAGCACCACTAGTTTCAACCTGCTATACCAGATGGACCATTATTAGCAGAAATAAGAAATGAAGTAATCATCATTTTCGACAATTCTGACAACTTCACCATTCCTCTTTGGTGTCATTGGTTCTTCAACCTACCAGGTCAATATGTCACATGCTTTACAGCGCATGACATATCCGTGTAACGGGAACAGCGTGGTAGGGAAGAGTATGAGGGTGCAAAACTGTGAAAGGATGTATGCGTGGTAGTGCGCCCTCTCACTCTTCCCCATACAGGATAAGAATCCTGCTGGGATGAGGGACTGCCGAGCAGCTGCCATGGCTCAATGGGATGAGCCACAGGCAGCAAGGGGAGCAATCACGTCTATGGAACAAGTTTGATTTCTGGTTCTAGATGCATGGTGTTTTGTATCTTTCACGCACTGTGTGAATTTAAGTTGACTCCCGAGTTAGTTATTTTGGTTGGGGGGTTGGTGGTGGAGCCCCTTAACGGGGGTGCAGGGGCAAAGCCCTCTCAAAAAACAAAGACTTATGCCGCTGGCAATACATTGCATGGTATTGGCAGTGCGATATATTGCTGCGCCATAATGTCTTGCAACATTATGACCCTGTGCCATTTTTCAATTTGCATCAGAACCCACACCTGACACCATCTGTAACTGATGCCTGAAATGACTGTGTGACAAAGTTCCCACACTGCCATCAGGGTTTTCAATGAACAGATAGAGAATCATGCCAAATTATAATATTCTCCATTATTCAGTAATAACCTTGATGGCAGTATGGTCAACAGAAGAGTAACTGAAGATGTTAAGGTGTGTCCACCCCCCACCCCCCTTGTTCCTGCTGCTCCCTAGTGGTCAGCCACCCCCTTCCCTCAACTGTGAAGACAGAGCAGAAGTACCTGTTCAGGATGTCTTCTTTTTCTTGGTCTTCTTCTGTGCAGTCCCCGCAGCATCCCTCCTTATCCTCATTATCCATCTCCTTGCCTTCCTCTACTCACTTATGTACCTGAAGAAAGTCTCATCCCCCTTGCGCATATTTTCCTCTGCCTGTGCTTTTGCTCTCCTCAATGCCTTTCCTGTTCCCTTGTTTTACTTTATACACCTAACTGTCTTGTCCCCCCATGTTTCCTTATACCTACTGAATGCCACCATTTTTTCATTCACCACTTTGGGCACTTCCCTAGAGAACCATAATAGTCTCTTTTTCCTTCTGCCATTACTCACATCCTTCACACAGAGGCTTACCTTAATTATACCCACCCTTATTTTTACCCACTATACATTTACCCCTCCCTGGCAATCTGCCCCCCATGAGGCAGTTTCTGAGGCAGTCTTCCATGTCTTTAATATCCACCCTCCTAAAGTCCAGGGCCCTTGTCCTCATATGGTTTGCCTCTGTTCCTGTCTTAATGTTAAATCATGCTGTACAGTGATCACTGGTACCTAGTGGACTGCCCACTATGTCATCTGCAAGCTGTCCCTAATTGTAAGCACCAGCTCCAGCACTGCCCCATCCCTAGTGGGTTCACTGACTAGCTGCCTGAGAGAAGCCCCTAGTAGGGAGTCAAGGATGGCCCTGCTCCTTTATGAAGCTGCAGCTGTAAGGCTGCAATTCACATCTGGTAGACTGAAGTCACCAGCTACAGTAGCAGCACCTCCCCACTTACTTGAAATCTTGATGATGGCTTCCCCCAAGTGCCTTATCCAACTCCTCTCCTTGTGCTGCAGGTCTGTATACCACCCCTGTATCGATAGGAACTGTACCTTTTTTGTACCTTAAGGTGTTTGTTCATAATGGAAAACTGATAAGCAGACTCTATCATAAACCAACAGAAAGTAACATGATTTTGAAATATGATAGTTTTCATAACAGGCAGACCGTGAACAATATTCTGTTTGGACAGTTTCTCTGGGCCAAGGAAAAGTTGCTTACAGGAAGAAGACTATAGCAGAGAGAACAAGCATTTGTCAATGTCAAATGTTTGCTTGCATGCTGTTATACTGTCTCCTGATTGTCCAAATGTTTACTATATATTTACACAAGATAGACCAGATGAGATGTAATGTGTCATCTGCCATAGGGTCCTGGTTTTACACATTTTTATATTAAATGTGCTCAGGATAGTAGATGTGAGATGCAATCTCTCGTTTTTAGTTGGGTCCTGTTTACATAATGTATTTTTCTGAGATATATCATCTTAGATGCAACAAGGAGAGGCTACCTTTGGTTGTTTCAAACAGGACTGTTGCCCACACAGACCAGCCCGTCCGTAAATAGATACATTGGGCTTCTGCCTTCTGACCCAATGGACTGCAGCTAAAAAGATCGGGATGCACAGAGGGAGTAGATATGAGACCTCATGCCTGATGGAGCAATCAAGGAGACTCTTGGATGCACACCTAAACCTGACAGGCAGATGGGGTTGGTGACAGATAAGGACTTCTGGACCTTTGTTAGTTGGTGCCCATTCCCAGAAGGCACACCCAATGGTTATAAGCCCCAGCACTGGAAAGATTTGTGCGGAAGTACAAAACTGTCTGTCCATCATAAAGGCTGCCATTTTTAATTTTCTTTCTTTAACCTTATGACCTTGTGGGATGGGGTCAGAGGGTACCTGCAAAACCAGAATGGCAGGAACAAATGTGAACTCAGGGAGGACATGGATAAGACATTCATGTTGCCCACACCTTGTGTGATAATTTTGCCAGCTAAAATGGACCCATGAGAGGGTCCCAAGTAGCAATGCTGACTAGTAAGACAGGACTGAGAGAGGAGCTCTTGCAGAAGTTCTGTAGACTGATCACATCTACTTGATTGACTGTGAGAGAAAGATGCTCTACCACTCAACCTTTGGTTTGGGGTTGCAGCCAGGTTTTCCTTGCCTAAGAAACCACTGATTCAGATTCTGAGCCTGCAGCCTGAAATGCCTGACAGGTACTTCAGTCATCAGAGCAGGAGTTGGTTTGCATTGCTCCTAGTCTGTGAGAGAAAAAGCCTACATTTTTTCATGGGGCACACTACTCTGAGGACTTGCCCTGATAGAGGGCCCAGCTACATACAGCCCTGTGTAATTGCCTGCCTTAACAGAAGTGAAGAAAAGGCCCTTGTTGAGTGAAGAGGACAGAATAGACATTCAAGAGAAGTCATCATGGTCTGCACCTTTCACAACCATTAAAAATATTAGGTCTGCCACACCTTTAGACCAGCAAATTTGTAACAACAACGTGAAGGATGTCCCCTCAACAATTTGCTGAGCACCTGCCACTTACTAACCATGAATAGAGACTGGGGCATTTGCTCTGTAACTTTGATAGTGAGATAGGAAGATTTAGATAGTTTGGGCCAGTAATGCACACCATATAGAAAAGCCCATAGAAAGAAACTGAATATCCTCCTAGAGTGACTGCTTTTGCCGTGTTGTACTGCTACCACCTGCTACTCTCCTGTTTGAGAGATTTTTATTCAGGAAAATCATCACCTAGTGTCCAGCATCCGATATCACAACTCCATGTTTTTCAGGCCTGCAACTTGTTACATGGTGTGTGTGTGTGTGTGTGTGTGTGTGTGTGTGTGTGTGTGTGTGTGTGTGTGTGTACATAGAGACTGTTGGAGCTCCCAGAGGAACATTAGGAATGGATACACCAGTGGGGATAATATAGTAGGACTGTGGAGAATTGTGTCTGGTGGCTTGTAGGTCCATCACTGTTATTTTGCACACATACTTCACCTTATGCTTCCTTGCCAGAACCTGCTCCTACGTTCCAGTCCACCCTAATAAAACTTATCCTATTTTTTATTCCACTTACTGGCTCCTGGGTTATCATTGTGTAAAGTGTTATTGGGGAGGCAAACGAGCTTTGGTGGCCAAGGACTGCCCCTCTGCACATACAGGGACACCACAAAAACCTTAAAAGGAGTTACACACCTGCTGCACTCCCGATATGTTCCTTACAAGCTACTACATGGGCAGCTGGATCGGGCATGGGGGCAGGGATGCTCTTCTGTGCAATTCAGGGAACAATCTCTACATGTTGAGAGGCGGCAGCAGTGGGGCACATGCTGCACACTGGGGGACACTGCAGTAGCACTTACAAGCCCATTCCATCTGGCCACCTGGGGATGTCTGGGGACTCCATTGCCACACACACACGCACACACACCCCTTGTCCCAGCCCTTCAAACTGGCTTGGAAGGCTGGGGGAAAAATATTTATTTTTTAAAATATTCTTTTGTCCTCCACTCTGGCACCAGCACCAGTGATTCCTGGTATCTGTACCAATTTAGCCCCCACCCCACCCCACTTGTGGATCAGGGAAGACAAGGGTTTTGAATGACAGTAGGTGTGACATCATTATAGCTGCAGAGGCTTCTCACTTGGATATGTGCTTTTGGCATGTGTCAATGCTATCTTTGTGTACTGGGCTCAAAATATTTTCGGCAACCACAATATGTTACCATAGTGTATAGAAGAGCATTGTGATGTATGGCTTTCCATCCCTTCCAAAAGGCTGTTGTACCATGTTTTAGAGGTCGTAAAACCTGACTGAACCCTTCTGTGGTGCAACAGAACTCTAAAACTCTCCTGAGACTGCAAGAGTTTCATTTTTAAATGGTAAGAACTGCTGCGTGCACATCAAGTAATTGAAAATGAACGCGAACTGCTGTGATGGCTATGGTGTTTTTTCACATTCCAGACAACCATCCAGAGTTTATTAAACTACAAGAACAATCTTACCACCCAGCTATGCACTCTAAAAAATGCTTGATGGGCAACCACATGTCTGAGCTGCCACCTCATGGTTCCGATTACCTTGGCCCTGTTGAGCTTCACCCTCAAGCTCAGAGGTAATCAGAACCCCTCTGTGGCAGACTGCTCAGGCTGGCTGCATATGGCTGCCCATCCAGTATTCTCAGCATAGTGTATGGCTGGTCACTTTTTCTTGAGCTTCCATCATTCTGAGATCAGACTGACAGCATTCTAAAATAAGCTGTGGTCATGCCAATGTTTGAATGGCAAGCTGCTGTTCTTACTGTTGAAAAAGACAGCACAGTTAAACAAATACTGTAAAACCTTTCGTTTGCTTCATAACCAGATACATTTATGTACTGATTTGCGGTCCTTGCTGATTTGTTTTCTTGAAAAGTTTCCAGCCCAACACTAAAGAATAGCAAAGGGGAAGTGATATACAGCATGGCTGCTTTTCCGTGGGAATCCCAATGACATCATAGACCACTCAAGTTTTTTTTTCTCTGAGTTCTTGATATCACATGGATCCCCTCAATGGGACACTGACAGGTTGTACTGCACAGCTAGTGTTATCAATAATTGTATTTCTTTTACAGCAGTATGGTAACTACTGGATTCAAAACATCTGCTCCAACAAGCATCATGTTCCCTTATCCATTACATTTATCAAAAGGTTTTGTTGTGTCTATGCCAGGAGAAGAAAATACGCCAAACTGGAATTCAGGGATGAGGCTTGCCAGGGCACTGGATGCAGTGTTGAACCAATGGATGTGTCTGACTCAACGCTTACTTTTTCTCCAGTACTAAGTTCTCTTAACCTGGATTCCTTCTGGTTTTATCTTTATTCAAGGAACTTACTGTTCCTTTAAAAATTGAGTAACTTACAGTAAGCCTATGTTCTCAACTCGATTATGTTTTATTTGCTTCCTCATTTTCACTCTAATGATTTACCGAGAATACAAAGCTGAAATGGAAAAAGAGCACAAATGTTTTTTTGTTTTTGTTGCTTTTTTTTAATCATTTAGTTAGATGCATACTTATACATGGTATTCCCATCTGAGACTGAAAAGCCAGTCTCACTGTCACACCATAAATACATCAGAATCTGACTTTGACAAAAGTATGTAAAAATGGCTTCTATGTAACTTACACTCACATATATATCAACACAAAACCGATGTAATGAGCCAAAAGGCAGCACTAATGGAGTTATTAAAAATAAATTACACTAATACACATAGTACTACAAGTCATTTCCTTCTGAAACAGAAAAGCCAGACTTACCATCACACCATAAAATATCAGCATCTAACTGACCAAAGTCTGTATAATGGCTACTATGTAACTAATAACTATAATTATATGAGTGTAAGAGCTATACAAAGAACCCAAAGCTCTCACCAGTCCTCTGGACATTATACATTATCTAAAAGACTTCTGACAATCAGCAGCCCTCTGATATAACTGTTGCTGAGTCTGGCATGTGTAAAGGCACGATACCAACAGCCATAATAATAATGTCACAGAGAACCTATCCTTATGTATTTCTTTTTTCTTTAATTCCCCTGAGACTTTATGTGTTTATGTTTATTATTAGTTATTTTTTCTTGTATTCTGCTTTTTTTTTTTTTTTTTACGTTATGGGCTTTTCATAGCTGTATGTATACAGTATGCACTTATTGAAAATGCCCAACTAGGCTAATCAAATAAAAGAAACAAACCAAGAACCTATCAACAGTGCTGTCAGCATTAGCTCTCATTCCTCAGCTGGAAAACACATTTCTTGTCATCTTTATTAATACATCATCTGCATGGTCTTCTAGTGAAGCCTTAAAAGCACTACACAATGAACGCTTCTCCCATAGGAGGAATACAGAAAGAAATGATGGCTAACAGTGCCTTGTGACTATAACAATCCGACAAGATGTAAATAGGGTCAGCCCAAGGTTCATGGTTCTCAGTCGCTCTCTGCTTCCAGATGGAAGTCCTCAAGAAGAGATATGTTATATGAGATTGCACCTCAGTGCTTTACCAAGGCCTTTAGAGCTGTGTTCCCAAAGCACAGACTAATAGGGTCTGGTAAGGTTATGGTGTGATACGGAAGTGAATCCAGCAGTAATTCTAGTTTCACCAATTATTTGTAAAGTCTATTTTTTTTTTTATTTACTGGATTTGGTGACCAGGAATAGTACACATAGACAAGACTTGTTTCCAGGTGCAACCTGGGGAGGGGGAATATTGTTAGGAGGAGAAGCATGACAACATAACACAGTTTGATGCAGTGCAATGAATAGTAGCATAAAAGGTTAAGGCAGGAACAAGACAAGGTAGAGAGACATGAATAAAAACCCAACACTACATATGCAATGCAAACAGTGCAAACATAATGCTATACAAGCTAAAGGTACAAAAAATACAAATGATTTGGGAGTAGTAACCGAGACCAAGTAATTACTAAAAAAATAGCACCAATGTCAAAAAAAGGTGCGATTATAAAGGTGAGCACTGTAGCCAAAGTCAAGGGGAATGGGAACCACCACAGTATGGTGGTGGATGATTGGGGAGTTGAAATACTGAGGAGAGGCACACTAAAGATGTACACCATACCAGAAGGCACGGGAGGGGGAGCAGGGACTGGATAAAAAGGTGGAGGAGGGGAGACAGGAGCAGATAAGGGGATAAGACAAGACAGGAATGAGGGCCAGTTACAGGAGCACTCTGTGTGGAGGGATCCTTCAGCTGAGCTATGAAGGTGTAAAGGGAAGATAAGGAGCAAAAAGAAGAAAAGGAAGTTGTTTCAGAGGAGGGGAAGGCAGGATGAAAAGGCAGATCACCCAAGGGAAGTTTACATCCGGGTCTAGAGAAGGTACAGGAATCAGGAGTGAAGGAAGCAGGATGAGTGGATAGGTGATGAGAGGAGTTAGACGTAACATGTAAGGGAGCCGAACCTATATTTGGAGGTGAGGGTGGCACAGTAAAAGAGGGGAAAGGTTTCAAAGGAGGGGAGGCCGGGGTTACAATTAAGGGTGTGGTGGAACACATAAAAAGGGCAGTTGAGAGCAAAACAACAGAAGATTGGAAAAGGGGGCACAGCCTGACTAAGGAGGCTTTAGGAGCAGCACTGTACACCACATCTATATAGTCAAACACTGGGAGAATCATGTTGAAAACAATCTCACAGCAGACAGAGTGTGGGAGGTAGGATTCAGTATGGTACAGTGTGGTAAGTTTGGGGAGGAGCTTTATAGATTGCATAGATGTGAATGGAGAAATAAAGGTTGACATCCAGCCATACACCAAGATACCTGTAGTAGGGAACTTCTTCAAGGGAAGAACCATCCAGAGTCTTGAAACCAAGGGTTTTGAGTAGTCTAGTGACTCTCTGCTAATTGTCAGACATGATGGAGACAGTTTTTTCTGGCATTAAGTGAGAGTTAATGTAAGCAAAACTATCACTGGACAATGTCACACTCACGTTGCAAAGATGACTCTAGTTCAGGGACTGAGGCACCTGAAGCACAAAGTACTGTGTTATTTATGTATCTATCGATCCTTGCTTTCTCCTTTGTCCCTATCTCTCCTGCTGCTACCCTTCCCACTCTTCTTTTTCTGATCATGATAATGGAAATAGCCCTCATGGGCTGGATCCTTAATTTCTTCTGCGGACTGTCATCTTTGTATGTGTGTATGTGCAAAGAGAAACAGATTGAGTGGACTTTGTATAACAAGATGGAACCACTGGCCTGATAGTTTTGCAGGAATGGACTGGGGTCACTCTGGGGCTGGCCAGAGGAGGGAGGGGGAATTGAGCATCCCAAGCACAGCCATCCTCCCTCGGGAGGGGGGAGGGTCACTGTAGCTCACAATTTGAGAACTACTACCTGGTGGAGACCATGCAGCAGCACAGTGGGGGCACATAGGTGGGCAGAGGGGTACTCACTAATGCCAGGCACACATGCATGCCACCACACAGATGTGTGTGGGTCATTGCATGCCAGCCCCCATGAGGAGAAAACCGGGATGTGGAGAAAAAAGCCCTGGTTGGCCATTTCACCCTCAACACTCCCTGCAGGCCCATGAATGCTCCACATGGCAGGATATCAATCATTATTGTGATCCTAGGAAATGGTGGATGATCAGTCAGTAAGTCTGTTCGGTCAGTGATGGGGCAGGGGGGTCTGGAGTCACGAGAGCTGACAGACAAGAAAAAAGATGATTTAAAAAAAGAGGAAAAACAGGACTGGGTCCTAGCTGAAGCCATGGGGGGCACCTGAGGGGATAGGGAGGGAAGAAGGCATCACTGACTTGGACTGAGTGAAGCCTGTTTGATAAATAGAAGGGAAACCAACAGACTGAAAGGTCAGAGGCTCCCATGTCTTCAAGTTTCTCAAGTAGGATGAGGTGGGCTATGGTGTCGAAGGCCTTGGTGAGATGGCAGAGTTGAACTTACTTTCTCCAGCCCCTTCAGGATAGGATCAGTAAACCACAAAGAAGATGAGATTGAAATAGGATTTGAAGAAATCAGACTGGAAAGGGCAGCGAAAGAAAGAGGAAGCACAATAACAGAACTCTGACCACCCCCACCCCCAAAAAAAAGCCACACTAGTCAAAATTCTGTAACACTGGCAAGGTAATTTATTAGATACAAAGCTGAAGGTGCAGCACTAGGTACCCCGGCTCTTTGCGTCATAGGCAGGACCACTACTGTAGCTATTTTGGGCTCAGAGTGCTATCATTGACCTTCCTCCTGATTATCTTTCCAGTTTCACCAGCACCCACTGCCTGGTGAGTGTAAATGGCTTTTGTGTTTTTTGCTCAGAGAAAAAAGAAGGAGATAAAGAAACAGTAAAGTTGGGACATAATAAGTTTCTCCTGCAATTTGACAACAGCAGCAAGAAGGTAGATAGGACAGAAATTCCCTGAGAAGGAGGTGTCACCCCTTTACTGAGTGTTAGGTCTTTAGCACAATTCCAGGAACCAGGAACCTTATCAAGGTGCAAGGAGAGGTTCATAAGGGCGAGGATAGGGGCACCAATGGTGGGGCAGAAAGGTGTAAATATTTAGGATCCAGCCGATCAGTGCTAATACCCTTGGAGGGGTTGACTGAATAAAAAGCAGCAAGGATAGCAGCAAGAGAGATAGAGGCAAAGTAGAAAGAGGGGAAGGAAGAAGAGGCAGCAGGCAGAGGGAGGGTAGCTCAGGAGAGAGAGAGAGGTGAGGGAAGACATGGAGTAAGGGGAGTTAGGGGGAGTAGGGATAAGTGAGAGGGCACAAGAAGTGAAGTAGTTATTGGATAAGGAGGCAACTTGTAAAGGGTCAGTAATGGGAGGTTACCCATTTTATTGTATGCAATACACACTCCTTGAGAGCTCAGTTGACAGCCGACTGTGGTGGAGAGTGCAGGGTTGTGTCGGTCGCCGGTTCGGGGATGGGACAAGGGGGGAGAGGGGTGGTGGGGTACTGCCTGCTGAGGTGGAGGTCCACTAGACTACCGGGGAAGGATATATTTAAAATATATGGGCAGATTGGGGATAAGGAGGAGGTTCCATAGACCACCAGGGATGTGATTACAGTAATAAGAAGGGGATCGGGGCTGGGGGAGGCCGCTAGACCACCAGGGATATGATATTTTCTATTAAGATGGGGATGGGGTAGGGGGCCGCTAGCCACCAGGGACTGCTGTCCATGGTTCTATTGCTGCATGGCCACCCCATGGCTTGTGGCACAGCTTCTAGATGCACCCTCTGTTTGGCACAGGGCCACAGTTTCCATAAGCTGCAGGATTTTGCTGCTGGGACCCTACGCGATAGTGAATCAGGCAGTGATTGGTGCAAACTGCCTTCGTTACAGCTTGCACCGATCTTTGTGAATTGGGCCTAAAGTCTGCAAAACTATTAAAGCATGTTTTATATTTTTATTTTTCTGTCATATAGACAGGCAACATAACTGTGCCACCACCAAGTCAAGACAGCACTACCACCAGCAACCCAGTCTCTCGTTCCAGCATATGATCTGTGAACAAAAGTCAGCTAACAATCAGCCAGAAGCACTATCTTCAGCAACATGGTCTCTGGTTCCAGCTTAAGACCCATGAACAAAGCCACTCAACAGCCAGCCAGCATCACTACCACCAACAATCCAGTATCTGCTTCCAGTGTAAGACCAGTTAACAAAAGCCAGCCAACAACCAACCAGCAGCACTACCTCCAGTAATCCCCTTCTGTTTTGCCAGCATAGAGGAAATCACCTGAAAGACAACCTGCCAAAGAGAACTTCCCTCTAGGAACCAGGTATTTCGCACCACTGTAGAGACTGTTGCCCTAAAGACTACTATTCAAAAGGAACTTCCCTCCAGCAATCCAGTCTCTTTTACCAGCTCGAGGTCATTACCTTAAAGGCAGCCAGCCAACAGGAATTTCCCTCCGGCAATATGGTCTCATGTACCAGTGACAAACTGTCACCTTAAAGATGACTAACCAAAAGGAACTTTCCATCAGCAAACTTGTCTCTTGTACCAACTAGAGATCATCCTCCTAAAGACAGCCATCCAAAAGAAATGTCCCTCCATCAGCCTGGTCTCTTGTACCAGTGTAGAGTCCACCACCTTAATGGCAGGCAGCCAGCTAAAAGGAACATCACTCCAGCAACCTGACCTCGTGTACCAGCATAGGGGTCATCACCCTAAAGACAGCCACCCAAAAGAAATTCCCCTTCAGCAATGTGGACTCATGTACCAACATATTGGTTGCCACCTTAAAGATAGCCAGGTGAAAGGATCTTCCCATCAGCAAACCAGCCTCTTGTACCACTAGAGGTTATCACCCTAAAGACAGTCAGCCAGCAGAAACTTCCCTCCAGCAACCTAGTCTCTTGTGCTAGTATAGAGCCTGTCAACATAAAGTCAGCCAGCCAGGCAAAAGGAACATCCCTCCAGCAACTTGGCCTTTTGTACCAGCATAGAGGCAGTCACCCTAAAGACAGCCACCTGAATGAAACTTTCTTCCAGAAACCTGATGTACTAGTGTAGAGGCCATCTCCTTCAAGACAGATAGCCAAATGAAACTTCCCTCCAGCAACCTGGTGGCTTGTACTAGTGTAGAAGTCACCTCCTTCAAGCCAGCCAGCCAAATGAAACTGCCCTCCAGCAACCTGGTCTCTTGTACTAGCATCGAGGCCATCACCTTAAAGACAGATAGCCATAAGGAACTTCCCTCCAGTAACCTGTCTCTTGTACCAGTATAGAGACTGTTACCTTAAAGTCAGCCAGCCAGAAAGGAACTTCCCTGCAGCAGCCCATTCTGTTGTACCAGCATAGAGACCATCACCATAAAGACAGACAGCCAAAAGGAATTTTCCTCCAGTAACCCAGTCTCTTGTATGAACAAAGAGGCCTTCATGTTGAAGACAGAGAGCCAAAAGGATCTTACCTTCAGCAACCCAGGTCTTGGTCTTTTGTACAGTACCAGTGTAGCAGCAGCACCAGCAGCAAACACCAAGGCCTCCAGCACCAGCGTCTCTCCTAAGAGCCTTTCTTTGCAGTGATAGCGAGTGTCTGAGTCAGGTTCCTAAAGCAAACATTATTACTAATGACACTTTCCCCTCTATGGGCTTCTCCCAGGAATGCAGGCAGGAGACTAGGTGCCCTATCACTAAAGCTATCCTCTTCTGTCCCCTTGTGTCTCCCTCTCCTGGAGGTATAATCATTGATGTGGCGACAACCAAACCTCCTTTGGTACCAAAGGCTCCCCATCCTGCAATGGCAAAGCATGATCTCCTATATACATATCCTAGTTCAACAGCACCATTACAGATCCCCTCTTATCCTCTACAAATCTGGCCTCTGATACCAACATAGCGGCAGCACTAGCAGAAAGGACCAAAGTCTCCAGAACCAGCATCTTTTCAAAAAGTCTGCCTTCATCTGCTGCAATGGTGAGTGTGTGAGTTGGGGTCAACAAAGTAAACATTATCAGCAATAGCTCTTTCTCTGTACAAGATCACCTCCAGAATCTAGGCTGGAGACTTAGTGCCTCCTCACTAAGAATGTCTTTTCTGTCCCCTTGTGTCTTCCTCTCCTTCAGACTTATCATTTTTATTTATTTATTTTAACTTTTGTTTACCAGGTAAGCAATATGAGTCAAAGGCCTGTTTTCAAATGCGACTCGGGACCATTGTGAAAATACAGTCAAGTTGTTAAAGGAAAGCAGCCCAAAACATGGGCTCCCTCCCTAGGAAAGCTTACCCTCTGGTTTAGCTCTGACCAGCAAGAGCGGGATTTTCGTGCACTGCAACTTGCTATATTTGTATTTTTAAAACTCAGGAACCCGGAAGTATGGAGGAGGCAGGGACGCTCCATTTGCTGAAACGGTGCAGCGACGCACTGCTCGCTTCAATACTTTTGTACTGAAGCGTGCGGTACGGCACCGCACCATTTCAGTAAATGGAACCCCCCTGCCTCCTCCATACTTCCGGGTTCCCGAGTTTTAAAAATACAAATACAGCAAGTTGCGGTGTACGAAAATCCCACTCTTGCTGGTCAGAGCTAAACTGGAGGGTAAGCTGTCCGAGGGAGGGAGCCCACATTTTGGGCTGCTTTCCTTTAAATACAATTACAGTACTAACATATACAAATAATACAAATAATGTATTAATAGCAGTCACATTTCAGCATATTTAAAAAAATTCTGTCTAACAGATAATTTAAAAACATCCTGACTGACAATTTGCTGCAGAGATGGAGGTAATTTATTCCAATATACTGGTCCATAGTTAGAAAGAGCATGCATTCCCAATTTTAATTTGATCTTGGGGATAACTAATCGTATAGATTTTGTTGAACTCAAATCCCTATCAGAAGATTTTTATCCAGTAAGGCAAATAAAGGAGAAACTGGGCCCAAGGCCAGGGTGTTATGGATTAAACAAATTGAGCTATACTGTGAATGTAAACTAGGAGGAAAACAAGCTGTCAAAGAATAGAGGTTACAATGATGAGTCCAAAATGGGACTTTAAAGCAAACCTATGGATTGCATGGAAAGTAGTTGTAAGCAGAGTAGTCTCAGACTTTGCCAGATTTGAAAACAGAAATGAGTTCTAATTTAATATAGGCAACAACACACTTCTGGCTATAGTGAATCTGGCATCCTTGGACAACAAATTCTGCAGTTTAAATAGTGCACCAATCTTTGGTTAACACTTCTACAGATCATTCTTACATGCAATGTATATGATAAGCAGGGATCCAGTACAATCCTTAGATATCTAAATTGGAAAGCTCCAATAACAGACCCCCCTGACTCACAATTTCAAGAGGTTTACATCAGTTTAATCTATTTTTAGAGCCATAAAGCATGCTCTTGGTTTTTATACATTCAATAGAAGACGATGTTTTCATAAGCAATAATCAAGAGCCTGAAAATCAGTAGTTAAGTTTAACTTTATTTCACCCTCTGAGGGTGAGCTGCTAGAGAGTATGATGTCATCAGCATACATCAGTACACCTGTACGAATCATATAAGATGGCAACTTATCTACAAACAAGGAAAATGGGCACTATGCACAAAGCGGGCAGGGATACGTGAAATCAGAGCGTACCCCACCTGCGTAGCTGCTCGCCTATGGACAGCTGCACCCATACTGGCATTCACTAATGCCAGCCACCTGAGCATTCCGTGGACCAGGCGTGCATCCAATGGGATGCCAGAACCTGGTCTGCAAGTGGATCTCTTGCACCCATGGGGCACGGAAATGAGATGGAGGGCATGATGTCTGTCTGCCTCCCAGCCCTCCGTGCTGATCCATGGGCTGGGGCGGCATATAGGGGGGTCTGCAGTGCCTCCAAGTCTGTGCCACTGCCAGCAGCGGCATCCTGCGGGGGCACGTATCCCTTACAGCTGGATGTTACCCAGCATAAGGTGCACCTCCCGTGCCCGGCACTCTGCACCTCTGTGAATGGCACGGAGTGTGGGCATGCCCCCCCAGCCTGCCCTGACCACATTGCCCTATGCACAGTCTGTCAGTGGGGCTGCATGCCCCATTGGTGAATCCCGCAGCTGGCCATGTGGGTGGCACAATGGGCACAGAGTGGCTATGTGTCCCAGATGCACGGCATGTAGCCACTCCACCCCTTCATGCATAGAACCCAATAAGAGGGGCCCTAAAATGGACCCCTGTGGTATTCCAATTTCCAGCATCTTACTGTCAGACAAAGCTCCTCGGTAACAAGCCCACAGAGGTCTGTTGGACAGATAACTATGAAGCCATCTCAGTGGAGGATTACCAGCTCCAATGATCTCCAACCCCCGAGCAGCAATTGGTGATCAACAAGATCAAAGGGCTTGGACAGGTCCATGAATGCAATACCAATGAGCCTTCCACCATCCATTGCTCTGCCAATGTGATCCGTGAGCCTGACCAAGGCTGTCTCAGTTCCGTGATGTTTATGGAAACAATGCTGCTCAGGGAATCGGAGGCCAGCAGAGTCAGGAAACTCAACTATTTGTTGGTTAGCAGCTTTTTCAAGCATTTTACCCAGGAAGGGCAGCAAAGCGATGGGACAACAGTTTTTCAACTCAGTTGCAATGCCATCTTTAAAGATGGGTTTAATGACTGTGTTTTTCCACTGAGTAGGAAATCTTCCTGTAATCAGCAATAAATTAAACATTTTTGTTAATGGAACATAGGTAAAGTCAGCAGCAAGTTTCAAAAACCTTACTTTAAGTTCCCCTGGGCCAGAGTTTTTATTAGGGGAGAGTTGTTTTAACAGTTTCAAAACTTCCCTAGATTTTATTAAACGAAAATAAAAGATGAGAGTTTTTTTTTTTCAACTCTGTTGTAACATGGGAGATCCTGGCTACCTGTAGAAAAGAATTCCTTAGTATGGGAAGTTAAGTTTGTAAATTTTTTCAAGAAAGCCTCTGTAATCTTGGTCAAATCAGATATAGAATTACCATCCACAGTCATCAAGTTGGAAAGATTTCTATCATTGGGGCGGGTTAAGTCCTTGATTGTAAACCAGAATTTTCTAGGATTATTTAAATTAGCTTGTTGTTTGGAGAGAGGATATTCCGATTTACTCAGCCTCAACTTAGCCTTACATAAATTGCGCAACCAGTGATAATTATTAAGGTCAGATTCCATGTCAGACTTTTTATAGGAATTCCAAACAGTATTTCTCTCTTTCATAAGCTGATATAAACCTGGAGTGATCCAACGATTCACTGTGCCCCTGACCCTACGAGTTTTTGACAGAAAAAATTAATTTTTGTATATCAGCCAAGATTTTAATGAAATAATCCACTGCATAATCAACTTCTGGGATTGCATCCAAATGTGACCAATCTATCATGTTTAGTTCCTGCTCAAGATCATAAGGAATAAATGATGGATATAAACCTTTGAGGGGGGCTTTGGAATATTACACCTCCAAATACAAAAACTGCGAGGTGCTCACTCACCACATCAGGAAGGGTATTGGTAAGTATCCAGTCTAATATAGTATGATTTTTGCTGGACATATATATTCTAGTATAGGTGGTAATCAGTTGTACAAGTCCTGCATTGGATACCACAATTCTAGTTCTGGATTAACATTGGGGATCCAATTTACATTAAATCACCAAGGACTAATAAATCCCCAGTTCTACATTCTGAGCTAAAAAATTCCAACAGGCCATTCAATCGCTTTAAAGGTAATTGTGGGGGATAGTAAACTGTACATATTTTCAATTTGTGACATCCACCAAGTATCACATGTAGCAAAAGTAGTTCACATTCAGTAGAGAAACTCCACTCTGGCATATATTCAACTACATCTAACCCCTCTATAGAGTATATTAGAATTCCTATTCCTTTTTTTTTTACCAGCCCTATCTTTCCGTAAGAGTTTAAAACCATCAATTTGATAAAGTTTCCAATCTTCAGAGGGCTTCAACCAAGATTTAGTTATACACAAAATGTCTGGACGATATTGTTCCAAAAAGGCCTCAATTTCATGTTTTTTTTCATTTAACACCCCTGGCATTTAAAGCCCTGGACACACTACAGAACTGTTTTTGAAAACCATTTTTAAAACCAGTTTAGCTAAACCATTTCAGTGCAGCCACACTACTCAGTAACCATTTTTGAAAATGGTTTAATGTGGCCACACTGCTAGTGTTAAACCTGTTCTTCTTGTATCTATTGTGTGTTAAATTCAACACACAGAACTGTGCTTGCCTGGACACACTGCAGCTAGAACTGTTTTAGTTAAACCACTACAGCTTAAAATGTTTTTACTCCTGGAAAGACCTGTGGGTAAAACAATGCTAGCTCCAAAATGTTTTTAAAACTAGGCATCTAGCAGGGTATAAAAATACATTTGCTAAACTGTTTTAAGGGGCTTGTAGTCTGTCTTCAAACAGTGCTAGGGGTATTTAAACCGTTTTAAGGCACTTAAACTGTTTTAAGTTCCCCAGTGTGTCCAGGGCCTTAGTGTATAACATGTAGTCCCTTTTTCTTTCTAAAACCATAAGTAGGTGAACAGAAATTGGCAGAGGAGCCTGGATTAAGTTCTACATCCCTGGACAATTTCAAACGTCTATAAGACAGGAAAAAAGGAGTCATAAGAAAGACTCTAAGATAACAGCCAGTATCATACAAGTTTTCCTTTTTTAGTACACCTAAAGACTTAATAGTAGGTGGAATAGAAGCAGTAGAATTCAACAAGCTATTAGAAAAGCAAAATTATGTTTTAGAAAAACATACTTTGGCCCTTACAACCCCATGACTCATAGCTAGTGGTGGGCGAAGTGGGCTCAATCTGCTCCGCGAAGCATTTCAAGGAGCACAGGAGGATTCGTGGAGTGCTCCGCAATGTGAAGCGGAGTACTTCGCGTTATAATGAGGAACATGAAGTGCATTGGAAACAGTGACTTCACGTTACTCCGCCTCCACTGGTCACTACTCTTTCAAATTTAAGGCGAAGTACATTGGTGGCAGTTCACTTCTCCTTGTTTTTGAGCTCCAAAGGCGGATTTTGCAGTGATTCATAGGAGTTCAGGTCACATGGGCTCTATATTGATTTGCACAGCCTCAGTTTGGGGTAGTATGAATAGGAAGGAGTAGGAGACAGTGTGCTCTGATAGCTGTCTGTAGGAACCTTTTAAAAGCTGTTCAAAAAGCATTTTTGCTTTTTTGGGGGGATCCAACTATAGTTCATCGATTGTAGGAAACCCTCCTGTTCTCACATCATCGAGTGTTTTTGTTTGTGTGTGGATTTTGAATGTAAATTAACAACATTGAATGTGTGTGGTGAAAGACAGTGAAGTGTGCTGTGTGGGGGAGGGTCGTATCTGTGTGTAGGTAGATTTAAGTTGGAGAACTAGTGATTTCTTGGTGTTTTGGTTATATTTTTGCTATGTAACTGACTGTGTTACTGTACACATAGTAAAATTGTCAGTAATAGTACAAAGTTTCTTGCTGTTTTTTGTGTGAATGTGGTGCAACATTTCATAAGGTCAGGTTGTTTAAATTACAAATTTACATTACATGGCACTGAGTACACTGAACTTTTGCATTTGCATCGCATTCCTCATTCTGCATTGTATACAGAGGCCCAGATATTCAAAAGGGTTGCGCCCTGGTGCGATATTCAAATGGGAATCACACCTGGCACAAATCCCGATGCGCCGGAGCACATCAGTAATGTATGCAGGCACAGGTGGGGGGGGCGTGCCCATGCATACTCTGCATCCCGATATTCAGCCTGGGATGTGCTGAGCCATCGCATAACCTACTTGCTGCTAAGAGTTAATCCCCAAAGCAACACAAGCCACCCACAGGTGAGCTGCCATATTGCAGGGCACAACACGGCAGCTGCCACCTGTGGATGGCCGCCCGAGCTCCAGCTGCTCCTTCGTGGTGGCACCCCCCCATGCCCAATCGTGGGCATTGGTATGAAAAAATAGAATCCTATATCCCTGGTGCTCCAGTGGACCACTGTCACCCGATCGCCCGGCTAAGTTAAATAATAAGGATTACTTTTCCTGGTGGTCCAGCGGACCCCCTCCCCACCACCCACATGATCCCCACCGCCCGCCCCGTTAGTGGCAGGCGGCAGCACCCCACCCGCCTGCTGCTCTGCCACCCGCCGACTGCACTGTCAGTAGGGCTTGCCCGCCCATTGGCTCGCCAATGGATGGGCAGCCCTACTGATGGTGTCAGTCTGTGGGCATCGGGGTGGCAGGTGGGTGGGGTGCTGCTGCCTGCTGCTGACGGGGAGGGGCGGTGGAGATCAGTGGGCAGGTGGACCACCAGGGTTATAGGAATCTTTATAATTTTACTTCAGCCCGCGATCGGGCTGACAGCATTCCACTGGACCACCAGGGATATTGGATACTCTATTATTTTTCAAATGCCCATGATCGGGCTGTGGGGCACATTGCCGCACTGCAGGACGTGTCGGTCCCCGATGGCCGCTGCCTGGCAGGGCGCCAGGCACAAGTTGCTGGGGATCGGCACACCTGCATGCAAATGGGGCCATAATGACATGCAAATGGTCCCATTTGCACCTTGCATACATTATGGCCCCATTTGCATGTGCACTTTTGAATATTGCGGTTGTTGCACCTAGCGCAATGGAACTTGTGCTAGTGCATCCCCCTGCTCCACTCTGGCCACTTGTGCTGGAGCATTGCCACTGTTCCATGTGCACTGCAGGTGGCCAGGGTGTGATATTCAATGATGCTGAGCCATGGCGCAGTTCCGTTGAATATCGCCCAGTCAACGCCCCTGTGCAGCCAAGTTGTGCTGCACCCAGGCTTGCACCACAGCCTGGTGCAGTTTGAATATCTGGGCCAAAGTGTTCTGTGTTGTGTGTGCAGTGCTGCATGCATCAAATATAATACACCTTTTTACATTTGTGACACAGATTAGTGTAAGTGCAACTAAGCGCAGCAGTGTGAACCTGCTATCCACTGCAGCTGCCTGATTTTGTACTGCGATCGTGTTCTCTGTTCTTAGTTTTGCTGCTTGTAGTGCCATAAAAATCAGCACTGTCTGTATTCAGTGCCCCCCCACCTCCACGTTGAAAAGGTATTCTTTACCAGACTGGATTGTTTTTGTGACCCCAACAGCACCACTGGTTACTGAAGTTGTTTTAATTCAGTGACAGTGTCACAACACAGTAATCTCTTATCTGTTGCTGAAGCCACAGTTTATTTTGCTTCATATCCAGCCAGCGACCCTCCAGTCAGAAAGTGAACCTATCAAAATCTGAATTTGGTAATAATATTTGTGGTTGATCCCCCAAAATGCCTGCAAAGAGACGTGCAAGTAAAGCTGTTTCTGGCCATGGCAATGTTGGCAGTAAGAGGGTCTGTGGGCGTGGTTGTAGTACATGGACGGAGAAGTGCATTGCTGATGTGAGGAAAGGTATTTCTCCTGCAATGTTTTTTACAGCCCAATCAGTAGCTTCACTGATAATTGGAGGAGATTATGTTTTCCCAGCTGGTGGTGTTAGTGTTACTGGTGTTACTGGTGTTAGTGGGTGGTGGTGGAGGTAGTATTAGCATTGTTGCATCAAGTTCTAATTCCGACCAGTGTACCATATCCAAACATATTGAGTGTGAAGCAGTGCAAGTGAGTGACAGCGTAGATGATGTCATACTTCCCAGTAACATCCCATTAACTGAACCTGATTCTGATGATCATGTCAACGATAGCATGCAATGTGATATTCCTTCCACTGTGGCACTTAACGTCATGCATTTTCCATGCAGTGATTCACAGTGTGGTGAAAAAATATCAGGTGGTGGTGGTGTAGATGCTGATGATGAATGTGATGATGCTGATGCTGATGATGTTGCTGTTGTTGCAACATGCAGTCCACATGTTAGCATCCAAGCAGAAGATGTGGATGTGTGTGACAGTGACGTTGATGGATATGATGATGATGATGTAATTGACCCCAGTTGGGAACCGGAGAAAAATAAATTAAAAGTTGCTGTGTCTGAATCTGTTTGCAGGATTCCCCCCCCCTTAAAAACTTGTGATTTACCGGTTTTAGTGGATGATGATGATGATGATAACCCAGTAATCAAATAAGATAGGTAGTCATGGTGGTCAGTTGCAGTCCAGGTGTGCAGTGCCAGAAACATCACGTGCCCCCCCCACTTCATTGCTTAAAATAACAGACTTAAATAAGCCACATCATCATGGACATGTTAAAAGCAGAGCATCACACTCCCTTGTTTGGGATTTTTTTGTTCAAGATGCAAATGATGATTCAGTTGCAATCTGCCAGGTTTGCCATGTGCGTGTGAGTCGAGGTAAAAAGGGAGCCATCTTGGGACAGAAGGACAGCATACGCATCTTAAGAATAGGCACTTGACTCTGTGGACCCAGCACAAGCTGGCAGCTAATACCAGACTGGGGCATTCACCCATATCACCGGCAACCATAACCAGCTTGTTATCCCCTTCCATGACTGTTAAGCCCAGTAGGAAATTAAACGTGTGCAGTAGTGCGGTAATAAGAGCAGAGGATTACTACAGGCATGATGAGGTGGAGGACCATGACTTTGAAATGTTGTCCAGTGCAGGTGAGAGTAGCAGTTTTGGTGGTGGTGGTGGTGAATGCAGTCTGTCTAGTGCAAGTGGTACATCAACCCCAGTTGGCACATCTGGAAAAATAACATAATTTCTGGGTTTGTCATCATCACCTGTGCAACCGTCTTCATCAAATGTCCATACTCCACCCCCTGCCAATGCCATTAATCACAGAGCACAACCATTTGTGACCAACAACACACCCCGTGTAAAACGTTTAAGTCAGCCCACGTTACAGAGTGTTTTTGCGCATAAGCTGAAGTACCCCACCAATCATACAGTGTCACGTGAACTTAATGCTGCTGTAGCGCAAATGCTGGCAATCGATCTTTTGTCCTTCTCCTTTATGGAGAATTCTGGGTTCCGGCGGTTTGCTGCCCATGCCTGTCCAAAATGGAAAGTCCCATCCAGGACATACTTTTCTACCCGTGCTGTTCCCGAGTTGTTCCGCACTGTGTCCGACTCAGTAAGACATGCCCTTCAGCATTCCTCCTCTCCATTCATTCATTTAAGTATGGATATGTGGACAAGTGGCAAAACTGCGGGGAGTTCATATTTGTGTATAACTGCACACTGGGCGCAGGTGCCGGGGGTTGTTAGTGATTCTGGTAGTGTGAATAATCAGTGCAGGAAGGTGGATTGTTGCGGTAGCAATCTTCCTGGAATTCGCCAGCATGCAACAATGGCTATGCGCAGTGTGACCTGTTCACACACTGCTGAGAACATGTTGGACATGGTACTAACTGAAATTAACAGATGGCTAAACCCTCTGTCCCTGAGAGCTGGGTGCATAGCAAGTGACAATGGGTCAAATGTGGTGAAATGCATTACGAATGGTGTTTTTATTCATGTTCCATGCATGGTCCACCGTTTAAATCTTGTGGTTCAGGAGTTTCTGTAGCACCCTGACATAAAGGAAATGCTGACCACTGCACAATGTATCTGCTCTCACTTTTCAAGATCTGGAAAGGCGCATGACCAACTGCGGCAGTTGCAGATACAAAACAGCCTGCCTCAGCACTGCTTGAGCTGGAAGTTGTCACCCGATGGAACTCCACGTTATACATGGCAGAGAGGTTGTATGAACAATACAAAGCCATCTCAGAATATCTTGTTATGCACACTAGCCATGACAGTTCTGGGGCCTCCATGTCTATGACGACTAAACAGTGGTGCCTCATGGACTCCGTAATAACAATTTTGCACCCTTTTGAACATGCCACACAGGCAGTGAGTGGCGAGTCTGCCTCCATTAGCCCATCAATTCCACTGCTGCGGGTGCTGAGGCAGACATTAGTGAATGTACAGCATAGCCTTGATGTTGCCAGAGATGGTGGTAGCAGCATGTTGCTGCAACACATGCTGACAGTATTCGACCACAATCGTCACATTGTGAGCATTCAGTGTAGTGACAACTTTGCCATGGCAACAATGCTGGACCCACGAAACAAACATGGAATTGCATCAGTACTGGAGAGAGGGCCTGAACAGGTAAAAAATATCAGTGGTCAACTGGTTCACTTGGTTCATGGGGCACAGAAGTCACGTGCAAAGGTTTGCAAACCTCAGCAGCATAATCCAGCTGAAGGTGTAACTGGAGGACCAGCAGGCATATCATGCAAGGGTAAGGGGACTGTAGTTCTTGGTGGTCTGTCATCCAAAGTGGTTGGCGTCAACCCACTTTGAGAGGCTTTGTCCCAAGTGGCTATTTGTGAAATCAAGGATTCTGGGGAACAGGCTGATGCCTCAACAATTGGACACAGAGAATGGTTGAGTCATATTTGTCTGAAAACAGGCATCTGACAATAAGTGAAGATCCTCTTTTGTACTGGAGTGGAAAGGTCAGTGAATGGCCAGAGCTGACTGCAGTGGCACTGAAGCACCTCACATGCCCACCCTCCAGTGTAAGTGTTGAGAGGGTATTCAGCTCAGCAGGTGCAATAGTCAGGGATCGTCGGACAAACCTGTCTCCTGCAAATGTTAGTTTGCTAACATTCATTAAAATGAATGAGAGGCACATACCAGTACAGACTGCAACCTCAGTATTCGTACCCCGGCCTAGTCATGGTGGTCTTGCTGATGTGGAAATGGAGCATCCTGGTGCCACTGGTAGTGGCTGCCTGAAACGGCCCACCACTGATGTAGATGATGACACAATGGAGAAAGAATTTCCCAGTGGTCAGACTTCATACATTGATGACTGTGAGGGCAGTTTTCTTTATGAGGATGATGATTTGGTTAATGTTTGCAGGTTTTAACTGCAGTATTTAAAAGGTGGTGTGCCCCCCATCCTGGACCACCACTACTGGGACTGATGTTATCCAAGTCTGTTGCCACCATGAGTATGTCTGCCCCCCACGGACCACCACCACCACCACCACCGGGACTGATGTTATCCAAGTCTGCTGCCACCATGAGTCTGTCTGCCCCCCAAGGACCACCACCAGGACTGATGTTATCCAACTCTGCTGCCACCATGAGTCTGTCTGCCCCCAAAGACCACCACCACCACCTGGACTGATGTTATCCAACTCTGCTGCCACCATGAGTCTGTCTGCCCCCCACAGACCACCACCACCACCGGGACTGATGTTATCCAAGTCTGCTGCCACCATGAGTCTGTCTGCCCCCCACAGACCACCACCACCACCAGGACTGATGTTATCCAACTCTGCTGCCACCATGAGTCTGTCTGCCCCCCACAGACCACCACCACCACTGGGACTGATGTTATCCAAGTCTGCTGCCACTATGAGCCTGTCTGCCCCCCATGGACCACCACCACCACCACCAGGACTGATGTTATCCAAGTCTGCTGCCACTATGAGCCTGTCTGCCCCCCATGGACCACCACCACCACCGGGACTGATGTTATCCAAGTCTGCTGCCACTATGAGCCTGTCTGCCCCCCATGGACCACCACCACCACCACCGGGACTGATGTTATCCAAGGCTGCTGCCACCATGAGTCTGTCTGTCCCCCACGGACCATTACCACCACCACCACCGGGACTGATGTTATCCAACTCTGCTGCCTGCCTGTCACCACGAGTCTGTCTGCCCCCCATGGACCACCACCACCACCACCACCACTGGGACTGATGTTATCCAACTCTGCTGCCACCATGAGTCTGTCTACCCCCCACGGATGACCACCACCACCACCGGGACTGATGTTATCCAAGTCTGCAGCCACCATGAGTCTGTCTGCCCCCCATAGACCACCACCACCACTGGGACTGATGTTATCCAACTCTGCTGCCACCATGAGTCTGTCTAACCACCCTGGACCACCACCACCACCACCACCGGAACTGATGTTATACAACTCTGCTGCCACCATGAGTCTGTCTGCCCCCCATGGACCACCACCACCACCTGGACTGATGTTATCCAAGTCTGCTGCCACCATGAGTCTGTCTAACCACCCTGGACCACCACCACCACCACCGGAACTGATGTTATACAACTCTGCTGCCACCATGAGTCTGTCTGCCCCCCACGGACCACCACCACCACTGGGACTGATGTTATATAACTCTGCTGCCACCATGAGTCTGTCTACCCCCCATAGACCACCAGTTCACCAGTGCACCACCACCAGCTTCTTAATATTTAAACCATGAAGTGAGTATGTGCACTCATGTTTGTTATGCTGCCTCACTTCTTTAAGTTGTCTGTTTTGTTTTCTGTAGCTTTTCAGAGCTGCAGTGGCAAAAGACATACAGTACACTTCCTTTGTTTCTTTTACAGGAGAACAAAAACAGGCTCCATCGCTATTTCTCGTTGGGAAAGATGCTGTAGCTATACCGTACAGAGAGGAACCGATGTATTGTCCATGTGAAATCCATTCTGGTAAGTATGAAGATTTTATTTCATCCGTTTCATTGCTTTGTAAAGACTGTTGCAAAATATTGCACACAACAGGTTGTCTTAGTAGTTGACAAGATGTGTCTCTGAAATGTAACTTGACAATAGGGATTGAGATTTGAGAACCAGGAAGGGACACATAACAATGAAGTTGTAAGTTTTAAGAAGTCATTCATTTCTTTTTCAGGAAAATTTGCGATACTTTGTTGTTCTGTCAAAGTGGCCTTATCCAAAAAAGTTCTTCAACATCAGGCACACCCCTCCGACCCAAGCTTGGGCAAACAGGCAACACGCAGAAGTCGTTTCATTCGATGACCATCATTAACAACCGGACTCAAGAAGGATGCTGATGAAAACTGTGAAGAAGTAAAAAAATAAGAAACCATTACAGACAAAACTGAAAATATGATTCCCCTCCCCCCCAAAAATAAATACTTACCTTCATGTGCTTGAGAGTTATCCATTTCCATTTAAGTGCAAAGAATTCTCATTGAGCACTGGAAGGTGCACAGCAACAGTTTGGAGTCACCTGTGTGATGCAGAACAATAGCATGAGTACATGTCCATGTCAAGTTCAACCCCCCTCATCATCACCTACAAAATACACAAATATATATATATCTACATATATATATATATCTAATATATATATATATATATTTATACAACATACGTTTTGACGTAAACACCAGGATAAAAAGTAATATCTCTTCCAGGTCGTGGAGATATCAGTGATATCTTCACATGTGAAGATATCACTGTTATCTCCACGTTCCTATACGTCACTGTAATGAAAGTGAAAGATGTTCTGTTCAGCATGCTAGAAATGAATGCTCCTCTGTTGTGACTATCACTCCACACCTGCAACCTTCCCTACTGACATGACTCTCATCTTTCATTACTGCGTAAGAAATAGTCAGTAAAAAAACACTTATCTGGTTGATCCCGACATATTCTCCTGGTTTTAGTTGAGAAGCAGTTTCAGTTTTCCTACTGTACGTTTGTAGCGTGACCAAGCGCTTTGTATACTCTAAAATAAGAAAGTCGCCAAGATTTAAAGTAAGCCACTCTGCCTGACAAAACTTTAAAACTGTTTTCCATACTTTCCGATTGCTATTTTGAAATAATCTGCAAAGAGCAGAAATAGGTCGGAGACAGAAAGAGAATCTGCAACGTTAGGAAAGTGAACGCAAGTCCGAGCGAGCGTTGCTATAGCAACACTCGCTGACTCTTGCGCGCGTTTTTCTGAAGTTGCAGATTCTCTCTCTGTCCTCTTTCTACTGTTGCCGCCTTATCTCAAACAAACGTTAGAAAACTAAGGAAAAAAGTGGGGGGAAAAGCCACCATTTTTAGACTTTTGACAGACACAGTGCCTTGTTTTAAACCTCAGCTACTTCCTTAGCACGAAGACAAGCTTCTCAACCACGTCAAATATACAACCTGCTTATTGAAACTGCGTCTTGCCTAAACTGGAAAAACAACAGGATAAATGAACTATAAGTATTTAACATACAGCAGAATCAACCAGATAATGATTTTTAGTATGTGTTCTTAGGAGTATAATATCAACCATTTGTCTGACTACTGGGGGAGGGATGCAGTCATGGAGCTGCTTGCTGTACTGGGGGGGGATTGTATTTTTTTAAATACATTGTTTTACCATCTATTAAAGTATCAACCAAATGTCAGAATTACATGAGGGGCGAGTGCAGGCCATGCATCTCCCTGGCAAATCTAATATATAGGGATTGTACCTGCTTGGTAAATCAAATATGTAGGTATTATGTTAAGTGGGGGATTTATAGATTGTCTCTGATGGTCAAAACATATGTTGTATAAACAGAACATGACATGGCCTGAGTGAAGATATCATATTTCTCTTCACTCGAGGCCAATGACATCAAGATATCTCACTCGTGGCTTCGCCACTCGTGAGATATCATGATATCATTGGCCTCTCATGAAGACAAATATGATATCTTCACTCAGACCATGTCATATCCCCTATATATCTATCTATCTACACACATGTCTCTACATATATATATATATATATATATATATATATATATATACATATATCTACAGATATATATCTACTCACCAAGGCTACTATTAGTGTACATCCAAAGGGCACCTTTCAATCCAGTTGTTAATTTTCTGCACACAAGGAGGGCGCATTGTGGGCCTGCAGAAAAAATCTGGGGACTCTGTGCCACCACTGTGCACATGACTGAGTGCGTCATTAATTCTGGGGGACTTTGTATGTGCTGAAACAGTCTCTTTTCACTTCATCACCACCTGCCAATTTTCTGCACTCAAGGAGGACGAACTGTGGACCTGCAGAAAAAATCTGGGGACTCTGTGCCACTTTTGTATGTTCTGTGATTGTTGCTGTGAGCTCAGTCATGATGTCATAGTGACATTTTTACAATTAAAGCAGCATTGCAAGAATGTCCTCACAGTTCTGAACTGTACTTTTTTAAGCTACTTTAAATTGCCACAGCAACCACTACTTATGTGCGAGTCGTCAGTGACTTGAATGTTACAATTCTTCTCACAATTTATGTCTGCTTCTCTTACTCCTACTTTTTTTCATGTATGAAAACAAAATGAGCACGTCTTCCAACATTGTTCTGACCAGCTTTGTATTTATTTGCAGCTGCTTTTCAATAACTATTGTTCCATGGTGTCATATAAAGCACTGACTGATGCATAACTGTTAGTTAACAACAGAATTTATATATGACAACTACTTGATGTTATGGAGAAAAGCAGAGGAAAACAATGACAAAGACCTGGTCACACTCACTGTCAGCAGCACCAATTTAAAAGGAATGCTCCTTTCATTATTTCACACATGAAAAAAGGTAGTACAGCACACTCAACTACTGCAAATTCGCGTATCATTCCAGTCAGTCAGGATGTAAGTAAAGGAAGTTGCAAAATAGCATTAAAAAATATAGGTCAGAGTTATCAACAGATTGTTGCACTGCTGCTTTACAGTCACCACATTACATAGTTATGGTGATGCACATAAACTAATATGTGGGGGCATTACTATCACTGGAATATTTCTTGCTCCACAGAGTGCAATATATGCCTGTGAAAACCACCCATAATTTCATTACAATGAGTCACATGATGGAGGAATTAATCAGAAAAGCAACCAACATTTGTGCCACACTTCCTCAGCAACGTTAAGACGCGATGGCGGGGGAGCGCAGGTGCATGCTCTACTATACTGAATGTCCAGCAGCTATCCCAAGCAATGTTTCCTAATGTTAAAAGGTTCACTTTGTGGTGAAATGTGGGATGTTTCCACTACCAAGACTCTTCTTACTGGAAACGTGGCCATACATTTCACAACAAACTGACCATTAACATAAAGAAACAATCGCAAACCTGCACATTCCAATATTCACTGTAAGTAGCGGAGCACGCACACGCACTCTCCCTGCCATCATGTACTAATGTTGCTGAGAAGGGAGGCAGAATGTGGGCAGATATTCAGAGTGGGAATGCCTCTGTCACATGACTCACTGTAATGCATTTACGCATTGTTTTCAAAAAAATGTACTGCACTATGTGGTGCAAGAAAGATTCCCCTGGAAGGGAAAATGTGTATGATTTAATAATAACAAACAAAAAACACACAATAAAAGTACAACACAGTAGTGGGGTGGGGTGGGTGTGGGGGGAGCGAAAACAATACCTGGATTTACCATGGCCATGGGATGCCGTGGTGGTCCAGCAGCAGGTGCAGCACTGAAAGTATTTGCTGCTGCTGTCCTTCCACTCTGGTAACCTGCTGCTCCAAATTAAACACTTGTTGTTTTCCACCAGTGCTGCCCACACCAGGAGGAGGTCAGACTGGCTAACAGGGACTGTGCCAGGGTCCACTGCAGTGGGTAATCCAGGTAGTGGGGCTGGTGGTGGACAGGGTAGTGCTGGTGGCTGTGGTGGTGGTGGTGGAGCACCTGATGTAGCCCTCCTCCTCCTGCTGCGGCAGTGACTGCTACAAGGCACATCTCCCACCCCAGCTGCACCCTTGGCCACTGCCACGGAAGGGCCAGCAGGTGGACGCATGGCCCCTTCTTTGGCAGCCTGCCACTCTGCTGTGTGGTGAGTCATCATGTGGGTGCGCTGGCCACTGGTCCCCAAGTGTGTCCCAGGGGGACCACGGCGCATCAGTACACCACACACACTACACTGCACCACTGTGCTGTCTCTCCCCACACAATTAAAAAACTCCCACACTGGGGAGCTGTGGGAGGGACCAGACACAGTATGCACTTGGCGGGCACGAGTCCCACCATCACCACCCATTATTGTCAGGGCCACCTCCTGTGGCTGTGGAGGTGGTGGAGGGGGTGCTGCTGGAGCCCCAACAGCTTCTGCTAGTGGTGATGGTGGAGAAGGTGGATGAGCAACAGCCACCGGTGGCATTGGTGCTGCTGCTGCTACTCCTGTTGCTTCCGTGGGGGAAGCAACACTGGTCAAGAGTCTGGAGTGGTCCAACATAATGACCACCCCGCCCCCTACGGGTCTGCACTCCTCCCCTCCTAATGCTCCTACGTGCCAGTGACTTGCCTTCCCTGACTCCAACCCGACCCTCCATCCTCCTGGATCCACGGGACAACACACACACACACATATATACACACACACACGTATACACACACACAAAACAAAAACAAAACTTATACAAAAAAATTCACTAACCAAAAAAACACTAACACAATACAAACACTAAATAAAATAGCTTTTAAAAAAGCTGTTTGAAATAGCAGTAACAAGAAACAACTCCGAGAGCCAAGCAAACTCCTCTCACAATTTTGCTTTCTCCTTGTACAAATGCAAAGGAGAAAATGAAACTGCTTCTCTGGCTCACTTCCTTCCTGCCTGGCTAAAGCACGTGACTTACAGTACTGCAGACCATGTGATGTGCCTATTTTCTTCTCACTTCGCCTTACTTCGCGTTAGGGCATAATGATAGCATAAGTATGAGCACTTTAGAGGTCCACTTCACGTTGTGCTTCGTGGACGCATAGTGGTCACTTTGCCTCCACTTCGCGGATGGATTTATAATTCGCTGCACCTCTACTCATAGCTTTGAAAATCGCCATTTAAATATACTGAACCACATTCCATTAGAATAAGCCCAAGATAATCCCATGCAGAATACCCTTCATTTTCAGTAATATAAAATACAAAGAAACTATAGCACTTTGTCAATAGAAGACCAGCAAGCTAAATCTATTGAAAGAATAAGTTAGAACCAAATAACGTTCACTCTCCATGCCCGTTACTGAGCTTTCAAAAGTAGTAAACACTACTATTAATAATAATAATAATAATAATAATATGCAGTAATTACTGTGTAAGATCTATAGAGAATTTCTTAAAATCCTATAACATATTTTCAATAACTATAATGATAAAATTCAATCAAATAACCTAGAGTTAAGGCATGATCTTATTTTAAATTTCCTCTATGTAAACATAGAAACATAGACTTTGATGACAGATAAGGACCGCTTGGCCACCTAGTTTGCCCATTTCCTACCTACAGGATAAGCTGCAGATCCACGTTAACCAACATTCTATTTCTTCCAACCCCCTCCCAAGAATTGCCTTATGTCTGTCCCATGCATTCTTGAATTCTCCCACAGTTTTAGACCCCACAACGCATCCTCAGGAAGGCTGTTCCATGTGTCCACCACCCTCTCTGAGAAAAATACTTCCTCACATTTCACATTGCCCCTGAGCTGTCCCCTCTATCTTCAAATTGTGTCCCCTTGTTCTTGCATCTCTTTTTTGGAAAGATGCTACCCTCTTGGACTTTGTTGATTCCACTGAGGTACTTAAAAGTTCCTATCATGTCCCCCCTCTCCCTCATTTCCTCAAGGGTATACATATTAAGCTCCTTTAGTCTCTCCTCGTATGACCTCTCTTGCAGACCCTGCACCATATTAGTTGCCCTCCTCTGGACTGCCTCCATCCTGTCTATGTCCTTGCAGAGATGGGGTCTCCAGAACTGGATGCAGTACTCCAGATGGGGTCTCACCAACTGTCTGTACAGAGGGATAATACTTCCTGTTTTCTACTGTTGATGCCTCTCCCTATGCATCCCAGTATCCCCAGCCCTCCTTACTGCCTTCTCTCACATTGCTTGCCCACCTTTAGGTCATCTGATATAATTAATCATAGGTCTCTTTCGATTTTTGTTGTTGTTATTAACTCACCCCCCATTGTGTACTCTTCCCCTGGGTTTTTGTTCCCCAGATGCATTGCCTTGCACTTCTTTACGTTGACTCTGAGCTGCCATACTTCTGACCATTCCTCCAACCTTGCCAAGTCCCTTCTCATCCTTTCCATGCCTCCTTGTGTATCAACCCTGTCGCAGATCTTTGTGTCATCTGCAAAGAGGCATACTTTTCCTTCCAGTCCCTCCTCAAAGTCACTTATAAAGACATTAAAAAGGACTGGACCCAGTACTGAACCCTCCGGTACCCCACTAGTAACCCTTCTTTCTTCAGAGTGGACTCCATTTACAATTACCTTCTGTGTCCTGTTGTCCAGCCAATGTTTTACCCAGGCTACCACCTTTGGACCCACTCACAGGCTGGTTAATTTGATTATTAATCTTTTGTGTGAGACTGTGTCAAATGTCTTGTTAAAGTCTAGGTAGGCCATGTCCACAGCCCCTCCCTAGTCTACTGCTTTGGTCACCCAGTCAAAGAAATCAATTAGATTCATCTGACATGACCTTCCCACTGTGAACCCATGCTGCCTTGGGTCCTGTGCCCCACTGACCTCTAGGTACTCATCAGTTCTTTCCTTCAGAAGTGATTCCATCACTTTCCCTACCACAGAGGTCAAACTGACAGGTCTGTAGTTTCCTGCCTCTGTCTTGTTCCCACTTTTGTGAAGGGGAATCACATCCACCTTCCTCCAGTCCTCAGGTACCACACCATCCTCCCATGATTTGTTAAAGGGTAGTCAGTGGTGTCACTAGTTCTCCCTTAATTCTTTTAGAATTCTGGGGTGAATTCCATCGAGACCCCATTGCTTTGTCCACCTTCAGTTTTAGGAGTTCTTTTAGAACCCTTTCTTCTGTGAAAGGACTGGGATCGACCCCCCTATCCAGAGTGCTCCTGTTAATTGGATTAGGCACCTCCCCCTCCTTTTGTGAATACTGAGCAGAAGTATTCGTTCAGTATCCCTGCTTTTTCACTGTCCCTCTCTGCTCACCCACCATCCATTCTATTCAGCCTCACTATCCCTCCCTTTGTTTTTCTACGCTCCCTGATGTACCTATAAAAGGTTTTATCCCCCTTCTTAACCAAGTTGGCTATCTTTTCCTCAGTTTGGGCTTTTGCTATTCTGACTTCCCTCCCTGCTTCCTTCTGCCTTAACTGGTAAAGTTCTCTGTCCTGCTCCTTCTGTGTTTTCTTATACTTCCTAAATGCTATCTTTCATTCCCTAACCTTCCCTTTTGAGAACCATAGTGGCTTCTTCTTTCATTTTGATTTGTTTATTTGCTTCACACAAAGGCTTGTTGCCTCTGTGATGGCAGTTTTGATGTTTCCCCATTGTTGCTCCACCCCTCCTTATAGCCTGTTTGCTAGTGCTTTTCTAAGGCACTCTCCCATCTTGCCAAAGTCAGCATTCCTGAAGTCCAATACCCTCATTTTGTATGGCTTGACTCTGTAGCTGAGTTTATCGTGAACCACACTGTTTGGTGGTCACTTGTCCCCAGATGGCTACCCACTTCTAGATCTGAGATCCTCTCACTGTCCCCATTTGAGACTACGAGGTCTAAGATTGCTCCCTCATGAATGGGTTCCAAAACTCACTGTCTGAGGCATGCCACCTGTAGGACATCGAGAATGGCCCTGCTCTTGGATGTGGCTGCAGCAAAGGTGCTCCAGTTAACATCTGGTATATTCAGGTCCCCCATCAACAGTATCTGCCCTTTCTCTGCCATCCTAAGGATGCCTTCTATCATATCCTTGTCCATTCCTTCCCCCTGACATGGGGGCCTGTATACAACCCCTGTGCAGATTGTGTGTGCCATTTCCAGTCTCTAAGGTAACCCACAGTGCCTCCTCTCCTCCTGTTTTACTCTTTTTCAGTTGCTTTCTCCATTCTCTTACATAGAGAGCTACTCCTCCCCCTCTCTCCTCCTGTCTCTCCTGTCGTTGTGTACCCTGGTATGTTAACCCCCAGTCATGGTTCTCTGTGTACTATGTTTTTGTGACTACCATGATATCCAGGCATCCCTCTTTCATCAAGGCCACCAGTTCAGGAGCTTGTTGCTCAGACTACGGACATTGGTACTCATTACCCTCCATTTCTTGATGACCTACCCTTTTTGCGCATCCCTGTCTTTTATTGCCTTTATCATTGTCTCCATTTACCCCAGCCCTTCTCCCTATCGACATCTGTCTTGGTGTTAACCTCACTTACTACCCTGATTTTGGAGGCTAGGATTTCCTGCTCCTTTCCAGTGCCTCCCCTTGGCTAGTTTAAATGCTTGCCATAAGCATTTAAACCCATCACCTAGGATCCTGGTTCCCCTCCTGGACAGATGCAGTACCATCACACCAGTATTCCTGGATCACTCCAGGTGGACCCCCAGTCCCCAACAAAGCCAAATCCCTGAGCTCTGCACCAGTTTTTCAACCACTGATTGAATCCCATGGTGTGAGCACCTAGCCTCACCCATGCCATAGACAGGCAGCACCTCTGAGAAGGTTACCGTGCATGCTACTTGTCTAAGGCCCCTCTCAACTCCACAGCTCTTCCTGCACTAGTCTGATCCTTTCTCAGCCAGATCATTTGTCCCTAGGTGGACAATGACACCCAGCTCCCTCCCCAAGCAGCTGCTCCGGTGATCCTGAGGATTCGGCTCCCTGTCCCTCAAGCCATGGTGCCAGGCAGGCTGCCTTACCTCCCCTCCCCTTCCTCCCCAGTTCTACCCCCCTAACAATGGAGTTCCCCCACCCGGCATTGTTTTCTTCCCCTGTTCCCCTGTGAGATCCCTTGCCACCCTTCTGTGGGTCTCCTTCATGGAGTACCTCTACTCATAGCTTTGAAAATCGCCATTTAAATATACTGAACCACATTCCATTAGAATAAGCCCAAGATAATCCCATGCAGAATACCCTTCATTTTCAGTAATATAAAATACAAAGAAACTATAGCACTTTGTCAATAGAAGACCAGCAAGCTAAATCTATTGAAAGAATAAGTTAGAACCAAATAACGTTCACTCTCCATGCCCGTTACTGAGCTTTCAAAAGTAGTAAACACTACTATTAATAATAATAATAATAATAATAATATGCAGTAATTACTGTGTAAGATCTATAGAGAATTTCTTAAAATCCTATAACATATTTTCAATAACTATAATGATAAAATTCAATCAAATAACCTTAGAGTTAAGACGTGATCTTATTTTAAATTTCCTCTATGTAAACATAGAAACATAGACTTTGATGACAGATAAGGACCGCTTGGCCCACCTAGTTTGCCCATTTCCCTACCTACAGGATAAGCTGCAGATCCACGTTAACCAACATTCTATTTCTTCCAAACCCCCCCTCCCAAGAATTGCCTTATGTCTGTCCCATGCATTCTTGAATTCTCCCACAGTTTTAGACCCCACAACATCCTCAGGAAGGCTGTTCCATGTGTCCACCACCCTCTCTGTGAAAAAATACTTCCTCACATTTCACATTGCCCCTGAGCTGTCCCCCCTCTATCTTCAAATTGTGTCCCCTTGTTCTTGCACATCTCTTTTTTTGGAAGATGCTACCCTCTTGGACTTTGTTGATTCCACTGAGGTACTTAAAAGTTCCTATCATGTCCCCCCTCTCCCTCATTTCCTCAAGGGTATACATATTAAGCTCCTTTAGTCTCTCCTCGTATGACCTCTCTTGCAGACCCTGCACCATATTAGTTGCCCTCCTCTGGACTGCCTCCATCCTGTCTATGTCCTTGCAGAGATGGGGTCTCCAGAACTGGATGCAGTACTCCAGATGGGGTCTCACCAACTGTCTGTACAGAGGGATAATAACTTCCTGTTTTCTACTGTTGATGCCTCTCCCTATGCATCCCAGTATCCCCCCAGCCCTCCTTACTGCCTTCTCACATTGCTTGCCCACCTTTAGGTCATCTGATATAATTAATCATAGGTCTCTTTCGATTTTTGTTGTTGTTATTAACTCACCCCCCATTGTGTACTCTTCCCCTGGGTTTTTGTTCCCCAGATGCATTGCCTTGCACTTCTTTACGTTGACTCTGAGCTGCCATACTTCTGACCATTCCTCCAACCTTGCCAAGTCCCTTCTCATCCTTTCCATGCCTCCTTGTGATCAACCCTGTCGCAGATCTTTGTGTCATCTGCAAAGAGGCATACTTTTCCTTCCAGTCCCTCCGCAAAGTCACTTATAAAGACATTAAAAAGGACTGGACCCAGTACTGAACCTCTTGTTACCCACTAGTAACCCTTCTTTCTTCAGTGGACTCCATTTACAATTACCTTCTGTGTCCTGTTGTCCAGCCAATGTTTTACCCAGGCTACCACCTTTGGACCCACTCACAGGCTGGTTAATTTGATTATTAATCTTTGTGTGAGACTGTGTCAAATGTCTTGTTAAAGTCTAGGTAGGCCATGTCCACAGCCCCTCCCTAGTCTACTGCTTTGGTCACCCAGTCAAAGAAATCAATTAGATTCATCTGACATGACCTTCCCACTGTGAACCCATGCTGCCTTGGGTCCTGTGCCCCACTGACCTCTAGGTACTCATCAGTTCTTTCCTTCAGAAGTGATTCCATCACTTTCCCTACCACAGAGGTCAAACTGACAGGTCTGTAGTTTCCTGCCTCTGTCTTGTTCCCACTTTTGTGAAGGGGAATCACATCCACCTTCCTCCAGTCCTCAGGTACCACACCATCCTCCCATGATTTGTTAAAAAGGGTAGTCAGTGGTGTCACTAGTTCTCCCCTTAATTCTTTTAGAATTCTGGGGTGAATTCGATCAGACCCCATTGCTTTGTCCACCTTCAGTTTTAGGAGTTCTTTTAGAACCCTTTCTTCTGTGAAAGGACTGGGATCGACCCCCTATCCAGGTGCTCCTGTTAACTGGATTAGGCACCTCCCCTCCTTTTGTGAATACTGAGCAGAAGTATTCGTTCAGTATCCCTGCTTTTTCACTGTCCTCTCTGCTCACCCACCATCCATTCTATTCAGCCTCACTATCCCTCCCTTTGTTTTCTCGCTCCCTGATGTACCTATAAAAGGTTTATCCCCTTCTTAACCAAGTTGGCTATCTTTTCCTCAGTTTGGGCTTTGCTATTCTGACTTCCCTCCCTGCTTCCTTCTGCCTTAACTGGTAAAGTTCTCTGTCCTGTCCTTCTGTGTTTTCTTATACTTCCTAAATGCTATCTTTCATTCCCTAACCTTCCTTTTGAGAACCATAGTGGCTTCTTCTTTCATTTGATTTGTTTATTTGCTTCACACAAAGGCTTGTTGCCTCTGTGATGGCAGTTTGATGTTTCCCATTGTTGCTCCACCCTCCTTATAGCCGTTTGCTAGTGCTTTTCTACACTCTCCATCTTGCCAAAGTCAGCATTCCTGAAGTCCAATACCCTTATTTTGTGGGCTTGACTCTGTAGCTGAGTTTATCGTGAACCACACTGTTTGGTGGTCACTTGTCCCCAGATGGCTACCCACTTCTAGATCTGAGATCCTCTCACTGTCCCCATTTGAGAGTACGAGGTCTAAGATTGCTCCCTCATGAATGGGTTCCAAAACTCACTGTCTGAGGCATGCCACCTGTAGGACATCGAGAATGGCCCTGCTCTTGGATGTGGCTGCAGCAAAGGTGCTCCAGTTAACATCTGGTATATTCAGGTCCCCCATCAACAGTATCTGCCCTTTCTCTGCCATCCTAAGGATGCCTTCTATCATATCCTTGTCCATTCCCTTCCCCTGACATGGGGGCCTGTATACAACCCCTGTGCAGATTGTGTGTGCCATTTCCAGTCTCTAAGGTAACCCACAGTGCCTCCTCTCCTCCCTGTTTACTCTTTTTTTCAGTTGCTTTTATCCATTCTCTTACATAGAGAGCTACTCCTCCCCCTCTTCTCCCCTCCCTGTCTCTCCTGTACGTTGTGTACCCTGGTATGTTAACACCCCAGTCATGGTTCTCTGTGTACTATGTTTTTGTGACTACCATGATATCCAGGCATCCCTCTTTCATCAAGGCCACCAGTTCAGGGAGCTTGTTGCTCAGACTACGGACATTGGTACTCATTACCCTCCATTTCTTGATGACCTTACCCCTTTTTGCCGCATCCCTGTCTTTATTGCCTTTATCATTGTCTCCATTTACCCCAGCCCTTCTCCCTATCGACATCTGTCTTGGTGTTAACCTCACTTACTACCCTGATTTTGGGGGGGCTAGGATTTCCCTGCTCCTTTCCAGTGCCTCCCCCCTTGGCTAGTTTAAATGCTTGCCAATGAAGCATTTAAACCCATCACCTAGGATCCTGGTTCCCCTCCTGGACAGATGCAGACCATCACACCAGTATTCCTGGATCACTCCAGGTGGACCCCCAGTCCCCAACAAAGCCAAATCCCTGAGCTCTGCACCAGTTTTTCAACCACTGATTGAATCCCATGGTGTGGAGCACCCTAGCCTCACCCATGCCATAGACAGGCAGCACCTCTGAGAAGGTTACCGTGCATGCTACTTGTCTAAGGCCCCTCCCCAACTCCACAAACTCTTCCTGCACTAGTCTGATCCCTTTCTCAGCCAGATCATTTGTCCCTAGGTGGACAATGACACCCAGCTCCCTCCCCCAAGCAGCTGCTCCGGTGATCCTGAGGATTCGCTCCCTGTCCCTCCAAGCCATGGTGCCAGGCAGGCACCTTACCTCCCTCTCCCCTTCCTCCCCCAGTTCTACCCCCCTAACAATGGAGTTCCCCACCCGGCATTGTTTTCTTCCCCTGTTCCCCTGTGAGATCCCATGCCACCCTTCTGTGGGTCTCCTTCATGGAGGTTCCCAGCATCCTCATTGGTCTCCACTGCGGGTGACTCCATAGAGGAACCATACTTTGCCAGAATGGCATATGAATAGTGGAGAGGTACATGTAACCCCCCTACAAATGGGAGTTCCCAAAAGTCTTCCAAGAGCTTGCCTAGTTGCTCAGAGCCTGGTTGGTGTTCGGCGTTACAGCCATTTAAATGTTGTTGCAGTTATTGCTTTTAATGCTTCCATGTACTGTCTCTTTAAGGGCTGCCTGCTTGCAGTCATAATTAATTTGGATGGGGGGGTCTGTATGTTTCCCTGCTCTAGTCCCGCTCGAGCTGCTGACTAATCGCTCCCTTTCTGCCATCGCTATTTGGGCAAAGTGAGCATTGTTGACAGATGTAACTAGTTGCTGGGAACTATTTAGAGCAGTAATGAAAATGTAGTTTGTCTAACCTGTTTCCCTTGCAGCAAGGACCGTTTCTGTTATGCTTCACCATTTTGGTCCCAAACTGCCGAATTGGACCAATCGGGTTGCGAGGACTCTAAAATGGAACCTGGCAAAGTGGAGTTTATGGTGCCAGACTCTGGGAAATATAGTTTTGGATCCTTGGTACCTTTTTGCACCAACAGGGGGAGTGTGTCTGTGACTGACAGAGGAACCAGCCAATTGAACCTTTTGGATCTAAGGGAAATCCCCTGAACTGCCTGCTGGCAAGCCAGATTCAAGTTGGAAGCTGAAGGAGCAGCACCTCTGTGTGTTCAAGTGGCCATTTGCGGCGTAGTTCGTGCGGGAGACCCGTAGAAGGCCTGACTTCTGGCCTACTTGCTTGATTTCAGCCCTGAGAGGGAGAAGAGGATTTTTTCAGACTGAATCCGAATTTGTAGAGAACGAAGCAAGCTGCTGTGGGACTAGGCTTACCCTGTAGAAGACTGAAGATTTTGCTGAATGCGATCAGCCTGTCAGGAACTTTAGCTACCGTAGTGCTACCATATTTAGCAGTGATTTTGCGATCGGGACCAAGGAGTCGTTTACCTGGTACAGTAAACTTTCTTTATATATGAATGTGCTATGTGCTGGAAGGGGATCATGATCTGATTTCCCCATTTGCTGTATGCTGTGTGCTAGAGCTGCAAGTTGTTTTCCCAGCAAGAATCGAACTGAATCCGTGCTGCCTGTCGCAAATAGGCCCTGCCACGAGGGTCTTGTCTCACTACCCTGCTGCACAGAGAAAAGATCCATCAACGAGGGACCAGCCAGGGGACCAGACCCTTACACCTCGCCTGAACAAGAACAGAGCCAAAACAACTTGTGCGGGCCCTGTTTCTTCTGGCAATCCAGACCCTTCATTCATCAGCCCTCCTGTGTTTATCCTGGGTATCATGAGTAATTATCAGGGTAGCCCCCTGCAACTTTTGTTTAATCAATGTGTGTCATCTGATTGTTTTGTGCTTTTCTTTCCATGAACTGAGCCCTCTGGCTCTGGATTACAAACTGTGTGTGCATGTTCTTTTTCCATCACAGGGCCCCAACCAGCTGCACCGCCGGCCTACCCTGGGCATCGGTCCTGGCTAGCCTGTTCCCCCTCCTGGGTACCCAGAGAGTGTGACTAAGTTGGACTCTAAGTGAATGCACCGTAGTGTGATTATTAATGTGTTCAAGCTAATTAACCTGATTATTCCCCCTCCTTGTTGCAGACCCATGAATAAATCAGATCTGTTTGTTTCTGCAATTTACATTGACTATGGTGTCAGTTTATGCTGAAGGTATTACATTGTTGCTGTTGTACTGCATCACCTTATTTTACAGGGGGTCTCCAGAGTCAAACTGAAGGAACCAGTCCTGGGGGTAAGTGCTAAGTACAAGTGTATGTGGTTTGCATATCTGGGGTATTGGGAAAGTCACTGTTGTATATGATGTGGGCCACTAGTGGGAGATAAGGGGGTCACAGTGTCCCAGAGGGCTGTGGCCTGGTTAGCATAACCCAAACCAACCCTGACCTTTGGGTGGAGGTACCCATTTCAGAACTCAGGCCCCTTAACCCGTTAGTAGCCAAGCAGGAAGGGGCAGTAGCTGAAGAGATAGCGCCACCTAGGGGTTACATACAACTGGAGGGATGTGCCTCTGTTACACCACCCTCACACTCCCTGAGCCCACTGTGGTCCAACTTCTTCTCTTTCTTGGCAACCTCTGAGGCAACAGCAGTGGCCCTGGTGGTCCCTGGGTGAGAGAGGAGGTCCCCCAAATCCTGGCCAACTCAGCATGGGGATGATCAACCTCCTCCCTCTGCCCAGAGAGGTGTCTGCAGATGGGACAACACTGCATCCTCCAGACTGTCTACCGGAAGACTGCTGCTCCACAGCCACTGCACTGCACCACTCCCATCATGTCTTATTTCTGGCCCCTTAACTGTTGTTTGGAATACTTACTCTTTCTTCTGTTTATTTTAATTTTTTTTCTCTCTACTTACTTACTGCCTCTGTGCCCTTTAGGCTCCTGATCTTCCTGTTCTGAGACAAGAAGTTCCTGTATTTCTCAGTAGTCTCCTTACTTGCTCAGAGTCGGACCTCCAGCAGCTAGGGGGGAACAGAGAGCTACTCTTTTCCATCTAGGATGGTGAGTCTTCTGTAGCTCTGTGGTCACTCTCTTCCTGCTCCCAAACAGGAAGTTCCTGTTATCAGTCAAATCCTGTGCCTATAAAAGTAGAACTGGCTTAGGGTGGGGGGTGGAGGGGAAGGAAGGAAGGCAATATAGTCCTAGTAGAGAAGTATAGTTATAACAGCAGCTCCTTCCTCTTGGTGTTCTCTGCCTGTTCTCTGGCAGAAGCTATCTAGGGCAGTTTTTAAATCTGGCTTTAACCTGGCTTCTTTCTAGCTAAGCCACTCTCCCTTCTTTACAGCTCTTTCTACACTTAGTTAATTGCACAGATAACAATTCCCTTCAGCCACCTGAGACAAACACCTAGATAACTGCATAGATAACAATTCACTTCAGCCAACTCAGACAAACACACTAACTTTTTTTTTGGTTTTACCCTAAAGTGAAGGTCCCAGTAGTAGAGTTCTAGTTCTTTAGTCCCAGTAGAGAAGTATAGTTATAACAGCAGCTCATTCATCTTGATGTTCTCTGTCTGTTCCCTGGCAGAAGCTATCTATGGCAGTTTTTAAATCTGGCTTTAACCTGGCTTCCTTCTAGCTAAGCCACTCCCCCTACTTTACAGCTCTTTCTACACTTAGTTAATTGCACAGATAACAATTCCCTTCAGCCAACTCGGACAAACACACTAACTTTTTTTTTGTTTTGTTTTGTTTTTATCCTAAATTGAAGGTCCCAATAGTAGAGTTCTAGTTCTTTAGTCCCAGTAGATAAGTATAATTATAACAGCAGCTCATTCCTCTTGGTGTTCTCTGCCTGTTCTCTGGCAGAAGCTGTCTAGGGCAGTTTTTAAATCTGGCTTTAACATGGCTTCCTTCTAGCTAAGCCACTCCCCCTACTTTACAGCTCTTTCTACACATAGTTAATTGCACAGATAACAATTAACAATTGCACAGGGGACTACGGTGCCTATTTCAGGCTGTTTCCTCTCAAACAAACTGCACCCAGCAGTTTGGTAAGCAGACTAAGGAGAAGGTGACTGACACTTACCCTTCAAGCAAGGGGGCTACGGTGCCCATTTCAGGCTGTTTCCTCTCAAACAAACTGCACTCTGCAGTTTGGTAAGCAGATTAAGGAGAAGCTGGCTGACGCTCACCCTCCAAGCAAGGTATGGCTTGGAATCATTGAATTTTGGCATCTACCCTGGAGGAATCTCACTTGCCACTGTTTGCCAGTGTTTCTCACACTTTTGTGCAGCAGTCCAGAAGTCTTCTAGCAACTGCTGCCAAGAAATTAATGCTAGGACTGACCTCTGCTTGACATGTTCTTTATTTCTCACTTTAAGTAATCTTCAGTCTGATGTAGAGATTTCTTAAGAGTTGATTTAAGTTTTGAGAGAGGTTTTAATGTAGTGTGATTTTGCTATCTGTTCTGAGCACTGTGCGCCTTCTCTTAGAGCTGTAAGTCTGTGGGATGCACCCTTGACCTCTGTCCAATTGAGACTGCTGCAGTGCCCCCCCAAAAAAAACTTGCTTTAGAACATCCCTGCCAGTTTTTTTCCAGCTCTGTGCCCCAGTGTTCATCAGAGCCCCTTCCACAACTGTATTGAGGCTACTGCGCTCTCCTGTTGAGCATACTTCAGTGTCCTCCCCTAACCCCAACTTGTTTCAGGACTTTCCTGCTTAAATTATCTCTGTTTAATTCTCAGCCCCTCCCAAATTGTTAATTTCTCTTTTGTTTTCTGACTGACCTCCCTTCCAAGCCTGCTATTTAATTTCGTCCTCTCACCTTATCTCACCAGGGGACTACAGTGTCCATTTCAGGCTGTTTCCTTTCAAAAAAACTGCACTCTGCAGTTTGGTAAGCAGACTAAGGAGAAGCTGACCGATGCCCACCCTCCAAGCAAGGTATGGGTTGGAATCATTGAATACTGGCATCTACCCTGGAGGAATCTCACTTGCCACTGTTTGCCAGAGTTTCTCACACTATGTGCAGCAATCCAGAAGTCTTCTAGGAACTGCTGCCCAGAAATTAATGCTAGGACTGACCTCTGCTTGACATGTTCTTGATTTTTCACTTTAAGTAATGTTTAGTCTGATGCAGAGATTTCTTAAGACTTGATTTAAGTTTTGAAAGAGGTTTTAAGGTAGTGTGATTTTGCTATTTGATCTGAGCCCTGCGCGCCTTCTCTTAGAGCTGTAATTCTGTGGGCTGCACCCCTGACTGCTCTGTCCAATTGAGACTGCTGCAGTGTCCCCCAAAACTTGCTTTAGAACCTCCCTGCCTGTTCTTTTTTTTTTTCAGCTCTGTGCCAAAGTGTCAATCAGAGCCCCTTCCATAACTGTATTGAGGCTACTGCGCTCTCCTGTTGAGCATACTTCAGTGTCCTCCCCAACCCCCAACTTGTTTCAGGACTTCCCTGCTTAAACTATCTCTGTTTAATTCTCAGCCCCTCCCAAATTGTTAATTTCTCTTTTGTTTTCTGACTGCCCTCCCCTTCAAGCCTGCTATTTAGTTTCGTCCTCTCACCTTATCTCACCAGGGGACTATGGTGATAATTTCGTGCTGTTTCCTCTCAAACAAACTGCACTCTGCAGCTTGGTAAGCAGACTAAAGAGAAGCTGGCAAACGCTCACCCTCCAAGCAAGGTACGGGTTGGAATCACTGAATTTTGGCATCTACCTTGGAGTAATCTCACTTGCCACTGTTTGCCAGAGTTTCTCACACTATGTGCAGCAATCCAGAAGTCTTCTAGGAACTGCTGCCCAGAAATCAATGCTAAGACTGACCACTGCTTGACATGTTCTTGATTTCTCACTTTAAGTAATGTTTAGTCAGATTTAGAGATTTCTTAACAGTTGATTTAAGTTTTGAGAGAGGTGTTAAGGTAGCGTGATTTAGCTATCTGATCTGAGCCCTGTGCACCTACTCTTAGAGCTGTAAGTCTGTGGGCTGCACCCTTGACCTCTCTTTCCATTGGAGACTGCTGCAGTGCCCCCCAAAGCTTGCTTTAGAACCTCCCTTCCTGTTCTTTTTTTTTTTCAGCTCTGTCCCCAGTGTTAATCAGAGCCCCTTCCACCTCATCTCACCAGGGGACTACAGCACCCATTTCCAGCTGTTTCCTCTCAAACAAACTGCACTCTGCAGTTTGATAAGCAGACTAGGGAGAAGCTGGCTGACGTTCACCCTCCAAGCAAGGTACCGATTGGAATCACTGAAATTTGGCATCTACCCTGGAGGAATCTCACTTGCCACTGTTTGCCAGTGTTTCTCACACTATGTGCAGCAATCCAAAAGTCTTCTAGGAACTGCTGCAAAGAAATTAATGCTAGGACTGACCTCTGCTTGACATGTTCTTGATTTCTCCCTTTAAGTAATGTTTAGTCTTAGGTAGAGATTTCTTAAGAGTTGATTTAAGTTTTGAAAGAGGTTTTAAGGTAGTCTGATTTTGCTATCTGATCTGAGCCCTGTGCGCCTTCTCTTAGAGCTGTAAGTCTGTGGGCTGAACCCTTGACCTCTCTATCCAATTGAGACTGCTGCAGTGCCCCTCCAAAACTTGCTCTAGAACCTCCCTGCCTGTTCTTTTTTTTTCTGTTTTTCCAGCTCCATGCCCCAGTGTTAATCAGAGCCTCTTCCACAACTATTTTGAGGCTACTGCACTCTCCTGTTGAGCATACTTCAGTATCCTTCCCAACCTCCGACTTGTTTCAGGACTTCCCTGCTTAAACTATCTTGGTTTAATTCTCAGCCCCTCCCAAATTGTTAATTTCTCTTTTTTCTGACTGCCCTCCCCTCCAAGCCTGCTATTTAATTTCGTTCTCTCACCTTATCTCACCAGGGGACTACAGTGACCATTTCCAGCTGTTTCCTCTCAGAGAAACTGCACTCTGCAGTTTGGTAAGCAGACTAACGAGAAGCTGGCTGACACTCACCCTCCAAGCAAGGTACGGGTTGGAATCACTGAATTTTGGCATCTACCCTGGAGGAATCTCTTTTGCCACTATTTGCCAGTGTTTCTCACACTATATGAAGCAATCCGGAAGTCTTCTAGGAACTGCTGCCCAGAAATTAATGCTAGGACTGACCTCTTCTTGACATGTTCTTGATTTCTCACTTTAAGTAATTTTAGTCTTATGTAGAGATTTCTTAAGAATTCATTTAAGTTTTGAGAGAGGTTTTAGGGTAGTGTGATTTTGCTATCTGATCTGAACCCTGTGCGCCTTCGCTTAGAGCTGTAAGTCTGTGGGCTGCACCCTTGACCTCTCTGTCTAATTGAGACTGCTGCAGTGCCCACCCAAAAACTTGCTTTAGAACCTCCCTGCCTGTTTTTTTTTCCAGCTCTTTGCCCCAGTGTTAATCAGGGCCCCTTCCACAACTGTATTGAGGCTACTGTGCTCTCCTGTTAATTGTACTGCAGTGTCCTCCCCAACCCCCAACTTGTTTCAGGACTTCCCTGCTTAAACTATCTTGGTTTAATTCTCAGCCCCTCCCAAACTGTTAATTTCTCTTTTGTTTTCTGACGGCCCTTCCTTCCTAGCCTGCTATTTAATTTCATCCTCTCACCTTATCTCAACAGGGGACTACAGTGCCCATTTCAGGCTGTTTCCTTTCAAACAAACTGCACTCTGCAGTTTGGTAAACAGACTAAGGAGATGCTGGCAGATGCCCACACTCCAAGCAAGGTATGGGTTGGAATCATTGAATTTTGGCATCTACCCTGGAGGAATCTCACTTGCCACTGTTTGCCCATGTTCCTCACACTATGTGCAGCAATCCAGAAGTCTTCTAGGAACTTCTGCCCAGAAATTAATGCTAGGACTGACCTATGCTTGACATGTTCTTTATTTTTCACTTTAAGTAATGTTTAGTCTGATGTAGAGATTTCTTAAGACTTGATTTAAGTTTTGAAAGAGGTTTAAAGGTAGTGTGATTTTGCTATTTGATCTGAGCTCTGTGCGCCTTCTTAGAGCTGTAAGTCTGTGGGCTGCACTCCTGACCGCTCTGTCCAATTGAGACTGCTGCAGTGTCCCCCCCCCAGAACTTGCTTTAGAACCTCCCTGCCTGTTCTTTTTTTTTTCTCAGCTCTGTGACCCAGTGTTAATCGCAGCCCCTTCCACAACTGTATTGAGGCTACTGTGGTCTCCTGTTGAGCATACTGCAGTGTTCTCCCCAACCCCTAACTTATTTCAGGACTTCCCGGCTTAAACTATCTCAGTTTAATTCTGAGCCCCTCCCAAACTGTTAATTTCTCTTTTGTTTTCTGACACCCCCCCAAGCCTGCTATTTAATTTTGTCTTCTCACCTTATCTCACCAGGGGACTATGGTGCCCATTTAGGGCCGTTTCCTCTCAGACAAACTGCACTCTGCAGTTTAGTAAGCAGTCTATGGAGAAGCTGGCTGATGCTCACCCTCCAAGCAAGGTACGGGTTGAAATCACTGAATTTTGGCATCTACCCTGTAGGAATCTCACTTGCCACTGTTTGCCAGTGTTTCTCACACTATGTGCAGCAATCCAGAACACTTCTATGAACTGCTGCCAAGAGATTAATGCTAGGACTGACCTCTGCTTGACATGTTCTTGATTTCTCTCTTTAAGTAATGTTTAGTCTGATGTAGAGATTTAAGAGTTGATTTAAGTTTTGAGAGAGGTTTTAAGGTAGTGTGATTTTACTATCTGAGCTGAGCCCTGTGCGCCTTCTCTTAGAGCTGTAAGTCTGTGGGCTGCACCCTTGACCTCTCTTTCCAATTGAGACTGCTGCAGTGCCCCCACCTCAAAAAAAAAAAACTTGCTTTAGAACCTCCCTGCCTGTTCTTTTTTTTGTTGTTTTTTTTTTTTAAGTGCTGACTTTTCCATTAGCAGATTATATCTTTTAGCCACTAGAGGGCCCAGTTACCCAATCCAACACAATACAGTTCCTGTCTCATTTCACTTATTGTGTGGTCAATCTATCACTATTCATCAGTCTTTGCTTCTCCCTCTTCTACTGATTGATACTGATTCTTCCCATTTGCAGCTTATACTCTTCGCCAACCAGAGGGGTTTTCCCCGACCATGCCAAAGCTGCTTTACATCTCCTTACTCTCCATCACTTCTGGACACTCTTCCTTTACTGCTCTGCTGCTATGGGTACCTACACTCCATTACTAAGTCTGCTCTCCTTCACCATCTTGGTACAGACCTCACACCGACTGGAGCACCTTTCCTCCACACTAGGAACCTCATCCCCAGACTACCCCACAGTGACTCAACCCTCCCCCACCCTTGACACACCCATGACCCCTCAACACCCCCACCCTGCCAACACCCCCACTGTCTCCACCCTCCAAGGCCTGATCTGGATCCAGCTCTCCCCTGCCATTCCCACCTTTCGCACTTTATCTATCCCATGCACCCTGATTGTAAAGTTCTCAGCTGGGTGTCAACCCAAGGGTCTCCATCGCCACCAGCCACTAACCAGAATAATTACACTGTTATTATTATTATCTGGTAATGTACACCCAAACCAAGAACCTATATCTTCCAGCCCTTCTAAACCCTGTACTGCAACCGGCCTCCCCTTTGCAGCCTTAAACATTTGCAGTCTCCTAAAGAAATCTGCTGCCCTCCAGTGCTGAGTCATTCAACATCAACCTGATATAATTGCACTGGTAGAGACATGGCTCTCCAAATCCACTCCTAACTCTGCTATCACCCTCCCTGGATATACCATCTACAGGGAAGACTGAGTAGGCAAACGCGGTGGTGGTTGTGCACTACTCAAATGGGATTCCCTTGTAGATCAGGCACTCCCAGCTCCTAATCTTGATTATGGAGCCCAAGCTCTCACCTTAAAAATCACACCTGACCCCGCCCAAGGCCCTCTCTTCCTCACGGTCTCCTATGTACCCCCGAGGAATCAAAACTAAGTGGTCCAGTCCCTCATCAACTACCTCACATCTCCCTCACAAAGTGGAGCAAGTCATCCTAGATGATTTCAATGTTAACTGGCTTGCCTCCACTGCCTCCCATATAAGGGACTCCTTTGCTGCCCTGGATATGTCCCAGTTAGTCACTCAGCCTGCCAGATTCAACCACTCTACTAGCACCAGCACTCTCCTAGATGTTGTTATATCTAACTACCCCTACAAAAGCCAGGATGTCACTTTCTTCCCTGACTCTCTTAGTGCTCACTCCCCAGTCCTCTGTCTCTGGTCATCCTCCACTCTGAAGCCAGTGTCCCAGGCCACTCATTTACACCCCGGCTGCCTCAGAAAATTAAAACAATACCTAGCCCAGCTAGACTGGTCCCCTATCCAGTCTGCCCCCGACATTGACTCAGCTCTTGACCACTTCAAAAATGCCTTCTGTAAGGCTTGTGACCTTTTCACCCCTTCACCAGGATCCGCTCCAGAAAATGCAATGCCCCATGGATCACCCCACCCCTCCTCCAGAGACTCAAAAACAGAGATGATCTCTGGCACATTGCTGTAGAATCTGGAAAGGCATCTGACAGACAGGCCTACAACACAGAACACAATAAGTGCACTTGGGCCATTAGGCGGGCCAAGGCAGAGCACTACCAGACCACCCTCACTTCCACTTGGGGTTCAGCCCGGACCTTCTGGGATAATATGAAAGAGCTAAACGGGATGTCCTGCTCCCCCCATCATTTCAGCTCTCCATCAATGGCACCCCACCACAGATCCACTCCTTATAGCTGATTGCCTTAACACTGCCTTCTCTGACCTAAGCTCGGTCCTCCCCAGCAGCTTCTTTGACCCAGTCCCCACCTCTATCCCTCCGGTCCTGCATCATCCACCATTCTACCTCCACACCCTATCCCCACAAGAAGCCAGGCCACACCTGCTAAAAGCCTTAGGCAGCAGTAACCCCAGCAGTGACCCCCTCGACTCCAGGATCCTCTGTATGGTCTTAGACGAAGTACTAGTCCCCCTGACTGACCTAAATTGGTCTCTATGCCTGGGTCAGTTCCCAAGTGCTTGGAAAACTGCTGAAATCACACCCATACATAAGAGTGGGGACCGATCCACCCCCAACAATTACTGGCCCATCTCCATCCTCCCCCCACTCTCTAAAGCCCTTGAAACAGTGGTGTTGATCCAGCTCTCTGAATACCTAACCAAGTATGACATTATGTGCCCAGAGCAGCACGGTTTCCACCCAGGACACAGTACAACCATGGCTCTCCTGGAATTCTCCCAACACCTGCATGCTGCTCTCAACTCTGGCAGCCTTGCAGGAGCAGTGTTCATTGACCTCTCCAAGGCCTTTGACACTGTCTGTCATCCCCTTCTACTCGACTCTCTCCACCAACTTGGCTTCTCTGCTGGTCCCATTTCTTGGTTCCCTAGCTTCCTCTCTGCTAGATCTCAGCGTGTCAAGATCAGTGGCTCCCTCTCCAGCACTCTTTTTGTTCACTCTGGGGTCCCTCAGGGCTCCATCCTGGGTCCAATACTTTTTAGTCTCTACCTCAACACCCTCCCCAGCTCATGTACTGGTAAAATGCTCCTCTAAGCCAATGATGCAGTCCTCGTTGCCTCACATCCCAATCCCACCTCCCTCCAATTATCCCTCCAGCAAGCTTACAACCAAGCCGGAAGGTGGTTCGGTGACCGCAGACTGGTAATTAACCTAAAGAAAACCAAATCAATGCTCTTCTCCCACCACCAAAATAACGCTAAAATACCCCTCTTGATTATCCCCAGCACTCTGCACCCACTAGAACAAGTGACCACATACAAGTACCTAGGCATCATGTTCGATACTGCCCTCTCCTTCCACACCCACATTAATGCCCTATCAGCCACCATTAACTCTTAGATTGGCCTGCTATACCGGCACAGGGACTGCCTGCCTCAGGTTGCCCTCAGGCTGGCCATCACCTCCTCCGTTTTGTCTCTCGTGGACTATGGCTTGCCCATCTATGCCATAGCTGACAACATTTCCCTCTCCAAAATCAAACTCTCCATCAATAAGGCCTGTAGGATCCTGACCGATGCCCCCAGCCGAACTCACACCTGCCTTCTCTATACTACCACCAATCTGCTCAACTTTGAGGAGCAACTGCTCTACCAGACCTGCCTTCTCGCTAAGAAATCACTGCTAGGACTCTCCCCCTGTGGGGTCTCCACCTCTCTACAGCAGTCATCATTGTCTGTCACCACCCGTAGCTCTGTTAAGGCCACTTTCAAGGTGGCGAGAGGTGTGTAGCTATAATGCTTCACTCCATGGGTAATAGGATACTGTTAAGACAGTTTGTTGAATGGTTGCCCTTATAGGACTAAGTCAGTGTTAATGTTCAAAAATGGGGGGGGAAGGAATGGAACCAAAAAATACTCCACTCGGGCTGTTGTAAAATTTCTCAAAGTTCTTTATTTATTTTTGTTAATTGCCCTGACGTTTCGGACGCTTGTGCTTTTTCAAAGGGCTTTTCATATATTCTGTAAGTGTAATAGATATTGTTTATAAATCTTAAATTTTTGGATTCCATTTCTTTTCATTATTCTTCTATTAAGATTTTCCATTATGCTTCATTACCACTGTGCTTCTTTCTCATGCTACTTATAGTACATACTCTGTGCTTTGTTCACTCTTATAATTAAAACTTTACAAAAATAATGTACAGTAATAGAGAACATGTACCCTGTATTCATGCTTTGTTTCCACACTGACCAGACACTTTTTACTTCTGCCTTTGCCTGTTCTACAGATTCTTCATGGCAAGGAATTGCACCAAACTTGTGTCTTAACTATAATATAAACAATATGTGAAAATGCCTTCAGCAACCTTATTTATCAGGTTATTTTCAATACAATAATCACACAACTTTCCCTTATTGCTACCTTTTCTGTTATAACCTTGTACCATTTTAAAAGATCTTAATTAGCTAAATGTTACCTTTTGCAGCTTTCTTTCAGCTCAGCATGTTCAGTTCCTTTGTTCTCTGTCTTCCTTGAATTTTAGGTTCGGTTTTTAATACATTTAAAGTTTTAATACAATCAAATTTCTTAGTAACTGTTTAAACACTTCCGCAATGTGTTTTTACCTGTATGACTGGTTTTAACACTTTTTACTCACTTTTGTGCTGAACGTTGTTTCCAACTCCTTATTTCTTTATTTTTTTATTTTATTGTCAATCCCTAAAAAGAGAATCAATCCTTTCAGTATCCTTCAATATTTTATTTTTTCAGTCCTATTAATCTTCAATTGTATGTTACTGTCTCACTTTACCTGGCTAGTATGTGTAGATACTTTGGGCATAGTGTTAGAAGTCACCTTCAATTCTTTCTTTTGCTTTATTATGTGAGCCTTGTATCTTTATGTAAAGAAAATAAGCTCTTTTAATCACATTTAAAATTTATTTGACATAGCTACAGCTCCTAGATATCGAAATATTTGTCTTTTCTTACCGTGTGCTGGTTCTGTTGTTGTTCCTTGCGTTGTTTGGTGATGCTACTGTGTGTATATGTGTGTGTGGTGCAAACTCTCTTGCTAAATACCTCTCAGCCTGATCACCACATGCAGTTTCACCTGCAATGGATGAGCTCCAATTAAGCTCAACTCATGGTCCCTTAGCAACCTTCGTTATGATCAGACTATTGCCTGGCCACAGTGTGTCTTTTTTTATTTATTTAATTACTTATTTCAATGTTAAGTTTATTGAGAAACTAATGATGCCTTGAGGTGTGGGGTTTTCTTAATAAGCTACGATTCTTCAATGGCCCAGATATTCAAACTACACCCAAAAAGTGCGCAATAGCAGGAGCAAGCGTAAGTCTATTGCGCCCATGTGCAAGAGACGCGATATTCAAAAAAGGAGCAGGCCAAATTGTGCCTACAGCCAATGACTGAATATCGCACCACCTGCACCATAGCGCAACTAGGGAGGGGAAGCTGAGCAGATCTGATGCACCATAGCACAACAAGGGATGTTCAGCTGAGCAGTCCAGAGGTGCCATAGAGCAACCAGGGAGCCTCCAGCTGCAGAGCAATGTAACTGCACAATCAGGGAGGTAGGGGCCCACCACCCATGCCACAGATGGGCACAGGAACACAGCAGAACAGACATTGTCCCCCCACACCCCAAGCACAGCACAACTGGGGGAGGGCTGGAATAACCACTGGCCCATGGAGACAAGCAACCAACCTACAGCCTGGCCATGGTGCCCCATCACACCTATTGGCAAGCTGTGACTGGCACACAAGGAGGGCAGACCACCCTGTGCCACACCATCCCCCCAGTGCACAGCACACCCTGCACCGTGACCCCCAGACATCCCCCCATGAGCAGTGATCACCACTGCAGGAAACCCCATGCATACCACTACCCCCACTGTGTCAATGCAACCCTGTGCACCACAGAACCATGCAAGCCAGCCCCACCATGAGCACCCATCAGTGGGTTGCAGCACACAGCAATGCAACAACGGCAGACACAGTGCCACCATGCACAGTCCCCCCAAGGTACTGCTGAGAGACCGACCATGCGTTGGCACAAGAGGTACTCCATATGGGATGGTCGTGTCCTTGACACCACCACCAGTGGTACAGCACCCTGCACAGTATTCCAGTGACACACCCCGACCCACCACTGGCCACAACAGCCAGCACAGACACCCACAGTGGTGTGTGGAAGCATGCATCACACAGGATGCCACACAGGGTATGGACAGACACCCACCCATACCCAAGAGCACAACAACACAGGGACGCAGTGGTGGGGCAACCAAGCCCCCATTGTGGGCCCATGTAAGCCATGTACACACAAACCGCAGTCCACCATGGCACTGGAGTGCCAGCCACCCTGCGCAGGCACCGTGGACCTGTACACCACCAGTAGTCACCTGGAGCACAAGTCACAGACAGTGGGGCACATCCCCTGCAACACACACAAGCCACAGCATGGAGGTGGGACAATGACCATGTTGCCCACAGTGCCACCCAAGCCAGGTATGCACCACACCAGTGACATGGGCAACCCAGCAAAGTGACGGGTACAGTGTCCGCCCTGCAGGGAATGCCACCACTGACATGCCAGCGGACCATGCAGGTCACAGACAGGCATGTGTGTTGGCTGCACAGGCCATGGACGGCCGATGGGTGCGCCATGGACACAGAGCACGCCATGGACCACTGCACACAGTCATCCAGTGCACAGGGAACAACACACACAACACAGACACTGACTGATATCTACCCCACACCATAGTCACCTCCACATGGACACACACACATACCCATGACTGCACCACCCTGATGCCATGCACACCACTGCAGCTGAGCACCTATAGCCTGCTGCAAATCAGAGACCACCACGTATTCATATAAAATTCAAATGTATTGTAAATATAAACGTGAACAATGTACAATAATAAAAACTATATACAAGCTTGGGTGGGGACACAAACAAGGTGGGGTGGGCAGGGGAAGGTGGACAAATGGGATGGATAGGAGGGGTGTGAGGGTGGGTCCATGGGGTAGGGAAGACAGGACCAAAGGACCATCATGTCATCCGCCATTCCTGGCTCTGGGACCTCCTGCCTCTGTACCACCACAGCACCCCCATTGCATCGAGCCTCCTCAAGATCTCCACAGACTCACAGGCCAGATGAAGGAGCTCCCTTAGGGTGTCCCTAATTTCATGGAGATGGCGCATACCTAGGACAAGGGAGCACAGTCAATAGGTGTGAATGCACAACCCCATACAGCCCGCCCACTGTGCATGGCATACGGCCATGGGACATACCACTGTGATGGTGTGTGACCACCCACAGTGATCACGTCCACAGGACCTGCCCACCCAAGGTGCATACAGCCATGCAGAACGCTGCACACACCCACTGGCCATGTCACGCACAGCACCACCGTGGCCGTTCAGTGACATGGCTATGTGGTGCAAAGGCAGTGGCACAGCCATGCACCTGGTGCACGCATGCACCACCAGTGATGCACACCCAGACATGCATTGCCACTGGACAGTGTTGACTGTAACAAGTGGCGTGCATGGCATTGATGTCGATGAATGGTGGCCATGCCCCGCTACCCACCCTGTCACACAGCATGCAATACTAATCATGGATGTATGGCACTCACCCTCATCGGGCCAGTCAGGTGGGCGTTGATGGCCCTCGACCCGCCTGGCTGCGTTGTCCTCCCCCCTCCATCACTCTGCCCTCAATCTGCGGATATCTTCTAGGCCTGTGGGTAAAAAAAGGAGAGAAGAACATCAGTACATTCCCAAAGCAAAGTCCCCCTGCCCCAAGGTGTGTGCCCTCCCACCCAGCCAGACCCACCCTCCCTACACCCTGTGAACACCGCCATGGCCAACCCCAAATGGTCCCTCCCCTATGTGCTGGACACATACAACACTGTGACTCATATGGACTATAAAAGTGTGTTGACGGAACCCCTACCTGGACATGGCACCTTGCCCCTCCTGGCACGTGCCTGTAGTTGGGCCAGTAGCTCCGGCTCCCTCCTGTGCAGGTCACCATAGCAGTGCCTGCACTGCTCAGGTGTACGCCCCCATCCTGTGGCCTCTTCCAGGGCAGTGGCCACCTCCTGCCACATCTGGGTCCTGGCCCTGTCCAGGGGGTCCTCTCCCAAGAGAGGCCCATGGTGTGGCTCAACAATGGCCACCAGATTGGCCAACTCAATAGCTGTCCACGGTGCTGCCCATCTGCATGCCATTCTAGCTGCTATTGTAGGCAATATGGTGCTCTGCAGCACGGCTCCCCACGTGCAGATGCTGTGCGGTACAGCACTGCCATTCCCTATCGCGCTGTTACCAAACAGCGCGATAGAGGTGCACCTATGCCTGACGCATGGCGCCAAGGGGGCAAAGGTTGGGCACAGGGTCAAGGGTCTCTGGCGCAAGGCCACGCACAGCGCCATTGGATGACAATGCATGTGTGCGATTGGCTGCCTGTGCCTGCGCCATAGCGGACTCACCAGGCAGTTGGGCCATTGCGCCTATGATGGCCCAGTGCCACAGCGCCATGTAGTGACCATCGCTATAGCGCCACTGGCACAATGGTGGCCATGCCCTGCATTGCCTCACGTGCACAGCACGTCATCAGCATGGCAGATGCCTGCATCAGCAACCCGGGCATGCGCAGTGAGGTGTACTACGATGTCACAGAACTGCGCCATTGGCTCAGCATGTTTAACACAATTGCACAAAGCGCAACAGCACGATATTCAGCCGTCATGTGCAAATCATCTGATCAGCCATTCAATGGTGCAGCACTGCAATTTGCATCTACTTAAAGTTGCTCCTCGCCTCATTTGCATGGATTGCGCTATAAAGGTGCGACAATGTGCTGCAGTGGCCATAGTCGGTTACTGCAGTTTATTAGTGAGTTGCATGCTGTTTGGGAGTGTGGACTGTGGATTCAGGGACATGCATGGGACTGCACAGTCACAGGTAACAACTGCCATTCTTACAGGCTACATAATGACCGAGCACGTTGTTGGAGAGGAGGAAAACAGTGGTGGGAGGAGGAGGAGGCCGAATTTATAAGGCCGAAACTGAGGCCCTTTTGAGGCCTACCTGGATCAGGAGCCACTGCTCAGTGGATGGCGGGAACCCTCAGGCCCATGCTGCTGCATGGGAGGAGGTGGCACGTGCCGTGAACCTGCATGGCAGCCACCAGCCCTCCGTGCAGGAGTGTAAGAAGAAGATGGGCATGGACAGGAGGTGGAAAAGAGAAGGTGGCTGCCATCAGGGCAGCACTGCTGCAACAGGTGGGGACAGCCGGAGGTGGTACAGCTCACCCCAGTGGAGGACAGGCTTGCTGGAAGCATGCAGCGAGTGCCATTGAGGGTGTTCCGGTGGTGGCTTCCAGACGGTGGTGGCCCATCACTGCATGGTAAGTCATGGTCTGTCTGGGGGGCAGGTAGGTCACATGCAGTATGCGACTTTGCTTTCCCTTACAGATCCTGAGCATCTGCATGGGTCAGGTGGTGGGCCTGTCCACTGCGGACAGTCGGATGGAGTCGGAGGTGGGACCATCCACCTCCACAGGTATATGTGGATCATTGCGACAGTGGGGCCACCTGGCTGTCCACACTGATGTCAGTGTGACAGGTGTGGAGGAAGCCCTGCCTGTGTCCCAGCGTGCTGGCATCCACGGATGCCAGCACGCTGTGGCTGGGGCAGAGTCCGGCACCAGTGATGATGACACGACCGTCATGGGCAGTGACACGTGTGTGCCACAGGATGGACACACAGCAGGGCATCCGCGCCCATGGCTGTGGGTGGTGCCACCGTGGAGGCCTGCATGTCAGCATAGTCCCAGGCTGTGCCTGTCAGCACCAGTGGGGCAGCACTGATGTCTGTTCAGGACAGTGGGACTGTTGCTGCCACTGCGGCGGCACCACTGAGCCCTGGGGTGCAGCAGCCAGAGGGACAGCATCAGCAGTCACCCACTGGGCTTGTGGGTACAGGGTTCAGCGGCGGCATCTGTGCACCGCCTGTGGACATGCCCAGACCTGGTCCTGTTGCACAGCACCCACCCTCAAGGGGTGCTGAACATCAGGGCCTTGCACACCCTGAGGGACAGGATGCCGAGGAGGCTGATGACCTCTTGGATGAGCACACCCGCCTACTGCGAGCATCGGTCCAGCAGCAGATGCAGCTTGCAACATCCGTGGATGCACTGTCGTGTGTCTCTGGAGTGGGCAGAGGATCGCGCAGCAGGGACACCGAACAGATCCTGGCATGGATGGACCATTTGTGGAGGATGTGACCGCTGCCATTGACAGGCATGCACAGGCGTTCATTGCTGTCATGGCCACAATGGGCACACAGTCAGGTGCCCATGCATCGCGGACACCACGCAGTGCACTATCCACCCCCGTTCCCGGCGTCGTGCAACTCCCACCCTGTCGACGCTGGGTTCAGCTGTGGGCATCCCGAGCACTCCTGGTGCAGGCATGTTCGTGTGCCTGTCCTGGGCACGGTCTGCGTTCACGCAGTGGAACCCTGGGGACCATCTGTGCCACCCCATGAGGCCAGTGGTCAGCCTGCCAGTGCTGGCGGGTGCTCGCGGGGCTGCCCATGATCCGTGGTGGCCGTGGCACTGTGTCAGGACTGGCCTGTCTCCCAGCGTGGCTACTGTCTGGTGCTGCCCTGTGTGCATTGTGTGTGTCAGTGGGCAGTGCGGGTGGGTACTCCAGCCCTGCTGCGGACACACAGTCCACCTGCACACCCTCCCAGCTGCTGTCCGCAGTTGCATGTGCATGATGATGCTTTGCATTGCGCTGTGCACCAGTGTGCAATGGTGTCTCAGCATCTGACACATGCACATGGACAGGCAGGGCTGCGGTGGCCTGTGGACATGTGTGTTGCTTAGGTGTGCGTTCTGGGTCGTGTGCCTTCTGCCCTCTGTGCACGTTTGTTGCATTGTGTGTGTGCATGTGTGTGTGTCCTTGGTGGCATGTTAATCCTCACCATCCCTGGCTGTGTGTGTGCCTCTGTGCCCTGCCACTTCCCTTGATGGCATGCACCCTGGTGTGTGTCCTGCGTGTTTGTGGGTTGTGCCTCATTACCTGGCTTGCTGGCCCATGACTTTACCTGGGTTGGCTGAAGTGCTCCTCCGTGATGGTGTCCCGGTGCAGCCTGTGCTCGGCAGGAGCGAGTCGGGGTCCGTGTCGGCCAGGGGGCTGCCCATCACCATCATCACAGGCGTCCCCATCGTCCCTTCGCTGTCCCCTCTTCGACCTGTGCTGGCTATCCCACATTCATTGGCCATGTTGTGCAGGATGCAACAGGCCAGGAATATCCCACAGGCCTTGAGGGGCTGTACTGTAGGGCAATGTCAGAGGTGTCCAGGCAATGGAAACTGCCTTCAGCATCCTATATCACCGATGACATATGTGTGGTGGCATGTGGGTGTTGTAGCATTGGTGGCATGCCATGTCACCTGTGTGTGTGGGCAGGGTTACTGGTGATCGATCGCCCCTGCCCCAGGCCATGTAGGCCACTACCCATGCCCCCAGGCCCTATGATTGTCCATGTGGTTTGCATACTCACCCACTAGGTGTCCAGTGGGGATGTCCCCACTCTCGAATCTGTGGCACAGTGCCGACTGGTGCCAGATGAAAAATCATGTGCTCCCAAGGTGTGTGGCACAGACATTGATGATGCGCCCCCTGGCATCGCACACCACCTGGCAGTTGATGCTGGCATAGCCCTTGCAATTTATGTATGCAGCCCCCTCGGGGCCAGGTGGTGTGCGTATGGCCACATGGGTGCAGTCTATTGCCCCTAGCATGCCAGGCATACATGCTACCCTGTGGAACTCCTGTATGTTTGCTGTGCACTCCGCCACTGTACTGGGGAAATGGATGTACTCCTCAGCATGTGGCAGCAATGCGCTGAGGAATTGGGTGAGGTGGAGTGACGTGGCTGACTGGGTTATGCCTGTGGTGTCCCCAGTTGGTCTCTGGAAGGTTCCCGTTGCGAGCAAGCACATGCAGGCTGTTACCTTGGTCTCCACTGACAGGGCATGGCTCTGTCGTGTGGGTGCCTGCATCACATCACTGCACAGCTCACAGAGCCGCCTCAGAATTGCCCTGTTCAGGTGGTACCAGCCCATAATCTCAGTATCTGTGTACAGATCAAAGCTGGTGCGGGCTCGGTACTGCCTGTTGGGGGCATACCACCAACGGGCCCTTCCACGGCCATGCCCCCCTGCCGCCCGCCTTCTCACCTCCCTCATTATGGCCTCCATGTGGAAGGTGGCACTGGCCATGTCCCTGGCTTATGTTCACCCCCCCTGGCAGCTGTTACTGTATTCCCCCGACTGTCCTGGCTGCTACCTCCCCTGCACCGGGTACACCTGCCTGTGCTGGCCTCTGTGCTGTGTGGCTCCCCACACCTTCCCTGTGCCTGGCTGTTCAGTGTGACCTTTCCCTGGCCTGCCCTGTTTGCGCCTCCTGCCCTGTCTGTCTGCCTCTGAAACATGTGGCTTCCCTGTAGCGTTCTTGCGCCTCTTCCTTGCTCCTTTTTATTTTGGCTCATTTCCGCTATGGCGCAACTTCCGCTTGCTCCACTGTTGCGCATTGTGCAAGTCTTTGAATATCACACTGTGCCATTTATGCATGGTTCCTCCCCCTTCGGTTGCGCATGCCTTCATTTTCACTGTGCTGTTGCTCAGCATGATTTCGGGGTGCAACTGCCTCCTGCTGAATATCGCAGAATGGCGCAATTTCGGCTTGCGCAGGTGCAACCCTATTGTGCATGGCTCAACTCTTTTGAATATCTGGGCCAATGTGTTTAAGTTTGTGTTTAGTTTATGTGTTCTTTATATGGGGAGGATAGTGCTATGGGGGTGGGGGGAAGAACCTCAGAATGTGAAGTATTCTTAACTTTATACTTTCTTACTTTACCATATTTTGGTTAAAATTTGCTTTTATATCCCTCCTTTTTCATGAACATTCAACTAACTGTGATGTTATTGTCATGTTTCTGACATATAGTTTGTTGATGGAATTTTGCTGTCTTCTTCTATTAGATTTCCATATACCATTTGTATATTAAAGTGGAGGACAATTTTCATTACTGCTTACTAGCCACATTTTATCATATTGCTGTTCTGTTTTTAGAATTTATTATATTATAAAAAGAACCCATTTTGTAAAGTGTTCATTTTTTAATGTGTCTAACCTTACTATTTTGTATTTGTTTTTTATTTTTAATTTTTTGTCTATGGAGCCATACGCCATCTCTCTTACTTATTTTATCATTACCAACAGGCATTACAGTTTGTGTCCTTATTCATCCATATGTTTCTTTCCAGGGTTTGTAACTGAAAAACTTTCAGGTGCCCAGAACCAAAACCTCTCTTGCCCAGAGATCCTTCCTCTACCGAGCCCCCACCTGGTTCAACTCCCTCCCTAGCCGGATCTCCAACTTGCCAAAAATTGGCTCCTTCAAAACAGCCCTTTGGAACCATATCTTTAATACCCACTATTGTAGGTGCAACTAACCCCCTGTTGTAATCTGTGGTACCAGCCTACCTTGCCCCCTGGCTCGACAACGTCCACTGGACAGCCTCTCCCTCCCCCCAAACCCACTTCTTCCCTACTAGGTCCAAACAGGGATGTAACCCATTGTCTTCTCTGAGGACCTAATATATCCATGAGTGTAACTCACAGTTTTGTAACATTATGTAACCTAAGTAACATACAAACTACTACATTATGTAACCTAAGTGTATCTATGTTAAATGTTCCTTTTACTGCACCTGTAATGTTATCCTCTGTTTTAATCTGCACTGTAATGACTGTCTTAATGTCTGCTCCCCCCGTGATGAGGTGCCTTTGTAAATGAGTCTCCGACTCAAAGGTTGTAAACCCGATTTGTAATGAATAAATGATTTCCCTTCAGCCACCTGAGACAAACACCTAGATAACTGCACAGATAACAGTTCACTTCAGCCAACTCACACTTGCGCTGTGGACAGCGAGACATTTTAAAACCCTACTGCCCCTCCTATGTCTGATGTCACTCCCTTTAGCTCCTCCCCACAGTCCCGTTCTTCAGAGTACTCACCGGGACTGGGGGCCCCGGACTAGCAAGTGGAGTGGGAGAAAAGTTCTTGTTCTTGTGGCTGACAGCTGATGTTAATGCTGCATGTAGCAATTCAGACGGGCACTGTTCATGTGGTGCAGGAAAGAAAAAGGCAGGCGGCTGACAGCTGATAGTCTACACTGCAGGTAACACTAAATTGGCACAGTTTGTGTAGTGCAGGAAAAAAGGCAGGCAGGAGCAGGTAGAGAATGTTCAGTAGTCCTCCAGCAGGAACTGCTCTGTACAGCACCAGCATGCAGTTACATACAGGACCTGGGCATCCAACAGATCAACAGCAACAACAAGCGCAAGATGACAAGTAATGATGACTACGCCTTCTACAGTATATTAGATACATTGAAGACAGACATCTACTCCAGTCCTCTACTCCAGTCTCAACAACACTGCTGCCAGTTCCAAGTTCTTATCTGTGTCATCACATGAGAGGCTAGAGGTTAGACAACGTACTTAAAAAAACACCAGTCTGGAGATGCCTTCAGTTGCTGCCAGGGTCTGCTTCTAAATAATGTTCACAGGTATTATTTATACTCCTTTGGTAGACATATTGTTTATTGATTTATGTAAGGTGTTTGACACAGTCCCACACTGGGAAATGTTTGAAAAACATTTCCAAATTAAACATACTAAATAGCATTCTACAATGGGTTGTAAATTGGTTATCAGGGCATACCCTGTAAATGGTTATTTATCAGATGAGGGGGAAATGATTAGTGGGGTCCCCAGGAGTCAGTCCTGGGTCCACTAATATTTAAAATTTTCAACTCAGACATGAACAAAGAAATCATTAACTGGAGTACAATATATACAGAAGACTGCAAATTAGGAGGTCCATGAAACACCATAGAATAAACTGAAAGACTCCCACAAGATCTTAATTTATTTATTATTTATTTGTTTTTGTTAACCAGGTAAGCACACTAGACAACAAGTGCCTATTTTCAGGTGTGACCCAGGAGGTTACAATACAGAAGAAAAAAAAAATTATGATACAGCAAACATGGTATATTGTCATGGTAACACACGGGCCCAAGTAACAGGTGGAGCCAGATTATAATATGGAGACATGATACAGACTCAGAAATAGAAACATGATACAAATACAACTTGTATTAAATGGTAGAGAAGACAATAGCATCTTGCATGATACGGTAAGGAGGACATTTCAACCACAGGGTTTCATGGGAGCATGGGGAGGCAGGAGATTATCAGGTAACCACAAGGGGAGTGTAAACAGTGCACTAACAGGGTGAATTGTCAGGTAACAGACAAAGGGGAGTGTAGACAGTCCAGCACGCCAGCAGGGTACTTAGCTAGTATGGGGGGACAACCACGACGGAGTCAAGGGTCCGGCTGAGGGAAGACGGAGTCAAGGCTCCGGCTGAGGGAAGAAAACTGCCCCCACGGTTGCATTCTAGAGGGTAGGACAAGGTAACGTGTGGTCGTCTAAGTGCTACTATGAAGGGAGCTAGTGGGTCAGGGGGTAAGTGCTGTAGTGGAGAGTAATTCCATTACTGGGTGGGCATCTAAGTGGGGCATGAAACTGAATCTTGAATGCTTAAATGCAGAGTGTTGCACCTAGGGAAAAAACCCGCATTCCACATCAGTATTAACTGTGTAATAACTTATTAAAGGAAACTGAAAATGAGGGAGACCCAGGCAGCATCACAAATAATAAATGTGAATAAAATGAACAATGCAGTGCTGCAATATCAAAAGTTAATAGTGTCTTGGGGTCAATAAGAAAAAATATAACAAGTCATAAAAAAGGAAGTTCATATGCCATTATACAAATCCTGTGTTAGACCTTTGTTAGCTTATAGAAGCCAAATGTGGTGCCCATATAAATGATCAGATATAAATAGGGTTGACCATGTGCAGCGCAGAGCTACTAAAATGATTAACAGCATAAGGAATAGAAATTATGAAGATAAACTAATTGTACTAAATCTCATGAATCTAGAGTTATGCAGGAATGGGGGGAGTTGCTGCTTATGTATGACTTAATAAATGATCTGTATATCTTTAATGAAATGAACTTTGAATTTAAGGATACTAAAATGTTCAATTGTGGTCATCCACTACAGTTGAAACCATCCAGATTCCAAACGACCAAGAGAAAATATTTTTATTCACAACATGCCATATATCTATGGAATAATCTGCCTGAAAGCATTGTTATAAGTGACCCCAAAAGTAAATTCAAGAACAAACTTGATTCATACATTATGTCTGGTGCAAACATTATTGGTACAAACATTAACTACTATTAACCTTATGAGCCATCTATGGGCACACACCTCTTCAGCTCCTTATATCGTTTGTGAACATTCTATACATTATCAAAAGATGACCCTTGGCTATGGAAATACTCATTCAAAACACAAAAGTAGAATCATGGATTACAAACAATCAGATTTGCTCAACAAATGGAGACCAGGGAGTATAAACTAACTTGGAGAAGGAAGATAGGGTTGGTCACTAATTATCTATGGATAAAGTAAGTGCTATGCTAAATCAAGTGGTACTTGTGTTTTTTTTATTGTTTCCTTATGTGCATGCCACCATGTGTAGCTGAGTATTGTATAGTAATAATTTTTTTTTTCTTATATTACCGTGATTTCTTTATTGCTGCTAATGCTTAAGGTTTTTACTGTACTGTTATGATTAGGATTTTTGGATTTCAGTATCTGATTCCCATTCAGACCGGTGACACAGAATTGGAATTAGATTTGGATTAATTCAAAATTGGCCAATAGGGTTGATTTAGGGGCAATCCATGCACCACTAAGTGGTACTATCCCTATCTCCAATGAGCTGTTGAAGAGCTCAGTCAGAGGCTCTGCTAGGTCTGGCCCCATCTCCTTTAGCATAAGGGGATGCAGCCCATTTGGCCCACAGACATATCCACCTTCAGTAAGCTGAAGCTCTTTAGCACCCTTGTTACCAAGCTCAGATCCTCATTGACACATTTCCCTTTCTCCTCCTTTGCCCTGATGGCATAGACAGAAAAATGGCCCCTTCTCCTCTACTGTGAACACTAAACAGAAATATTTGTTCTGGATGTCAGCCTAGATAGAAGCCTTTGTGTCTAAATGGGATGTGTTGGTAATTGACATGACTAGCTTGAATTCTGTTGTCTTAATTGCCTATCACTGTTGTTGTTGAATAATGCTATGGGGTTGATTCACAAATATGTGTGGATCCTCCAGATGATGTGCAGATATGCAGTGCTCAGTCCCACACTACGTAACCACTGTGCAGGTGATACAATCCATAGTGGCAATGGGAGCGGCCAGCAGATATGGATGGAACCACTGAGGGATGCAGAATGGCTGGGGCAGGTAACCACGGAATGAAGCACACACCCACAGAATGCCCCATGATTCCACCATATAAGGTGTGGGCACACCTCTCCAGGTAGATATATAAAAATTGACTCTGTGAATGCCACACATCCCTGAAGCATAAGCTGTATTGCACAGGCACATAGCATAGCACAGCACAGGCACACTGAGGTCCACACAAGCAAGAATTGCAAACATTGACCCCCCTAGATGGACCAGCAAAGCCACAGCCACAGGACTGCAGGCCCAGATGACGGATGCTGCAGGGAATCTACAAAGAGGTATGTATCTTGAGCAGCAGCAGCATGTAAGGCAGGCATGGACATGACACAAGCAGACACAGTACCTCACCTCCATTGTTGCCAGATGACAGGTTTATGTGGCAGACATGCTGGAGGAGCTGGGTGGCATCGCACAATCATAGTTTCTGCCATCTGTCTGATGTCCTGGAGTGTGGACTCACCACACTGATGCAAGTGATGATTACAGGCCATTGCCCACAGGCAGGGCAGCCACAGCCTTCAGCAACTGCCCAAGCCAACCCTATGCCTACAGAACCTGAGCGTCATCCACAGAAGTGTACAAAGCAGAAGGTGTCCAACGGCACTGCATCCCAGGAAGCCCGAGACACCACAGAGATGGCCACAGGCAAGTGGACAGCAAAGGCATGGGGGGTAGGCACCATAGTGCCAACTCCCTAGGTCCACCACACCTGGAAAGACACATCCACAGTGCACACAACCACACACATAGACCGTGCACATGTGGTACATTGCACACACACACACACACACACACACACACATATCAACACTACAGGACTTTGACCCAGGCTTGTCCAGGTCACCTTTATTGTCAAAGTGCATGTCACCACTCTATGTATCCCAGCTCCCTGCTGGTCACTACACATGCAGTATTTGAAATATCTTTGCACCTACCTCAACCTGCATGCCCTCCCTGCATGGTAGCATGCATTCTTTCTGCCATGCTGTCCACTTTTGCAAGGCATGTCCAAAGTATCAGCAGCTGGAATGACTTTGGGACATAGTTCATCACCCTCGGGTAAAGATGTTAGTTAGTTAGTTAGTTAGTTAGTTAGCTAGTTCCCAGTTTAATAACCAAGAAAGGCACACTGAGTCAAGGCTCATGTCCAGGTGCGATCCAGGTGGAAGGGGGAAAGGAGAGAGTAGGCATACAGACGAAATACATATATCAGAAAAGCAATAACATCAAAAACAAGTGCATGATTCCTTTGACAAACAATGCAGGGAAGCGGATTACAAAGGATACATAATTGAGAGGCGTACACTAAAAAAAAAATTGATGGTACCAGGTCATGTGGGATAAGGTTGGGTGAGGTTTTTAACATTCAAGAAAAGTGGACAGGGCAGGGAAATGGGGGGGATATACATTTCCTTATGGCTAAGTTGTGCTATTGGATGTGAGCTTCAGTGTTCCTCCTATCTTATTGAGGCACAGGAAGCATATTGTCACCTTCTGAAACACCCTGTCTATTGTAACCCCCCTGCAAATGGGGGTTCCCAAAAGTCTTTGAGGAGCTTGCCTGAATGCTCCAAGTCTGGGTGGTGTTCGGTGTCTGAGCTGTTTAAATGTGGTTCCAAGTGAGTGCTATTTGAGCCTCCACGTACTGTCTCTCTTTAAGAGCTGTCTACCTGCAGACTTAATTAGTTTGTATGGGAGGACTTAGAAACACAGAAACATAGAAACATAGACTTTGACAGCAGATAAGGACTGCTTGGCTCATCTAGTCTGCCCATTTCCCTACCTACAGGATAGGCCGCAGATTCTAGTTAACCAACAGCCTATTTCTTCCTACCCCCCACAAGAATTGCCTTATGTCCGTCCCATGCATTCTTGAATTCTCTCACAGTTTTAGACCCCACAATGTCCTCAGGAAGGCTGTTCCATGCATCCACTACCCTCTCTGTGAAAAAATACTTCCTCACATTGCCCCGGAACCGCCCACCCCTCTATCTTTAAATTGTGTCCCCTTGTTCTAGCACATCTCTTTTTCTGAAAGATGCTACCCTCTTGGACTTTGTTGATTCCACTGAGGTACTTAAACATTTCTATCATGTCCCCCGTCTCCCTTCTTTCCTCAAGGGTATACATATTAAGCTCCTTAAGTCTCTCCTCATACGGTTTGTCTTGCAGACCTTGCACTTTTTTAGTTGCCCTCCTCTGGACTGCCTCTATCCTATCTATGTCCTTGCGGAGATGGGGTCTCCAGAACTGGACGCAGTACTCCAGATGGGGTCTCACCAACTGTCTGTACAGCAGGATAACAATTTCCTGTTTTCCGCTGGTGATGCCTCTCCCTATGCATTCCAGTATACCCCCAGCCCTCCCTACTGCCTTCTCACATTGTTTGCTAACCTTAAGGTCATCTGATATGATTACCCCCAGGTCCCTTTCCTTTTTTGTTGTTGTTACTACCTCCCCCCCCCCCATTGTGTATTCTTCCCCTGGGTTCTTGTTTCCCAGGTGCATTATTTTTCACTTCTTTGCATTGAATCCTAGCTGCCATACTTGACCATTCCTCCAATCTTGCCAAGTCCCTTCTCATCCTTTCCACGCCTCCTTGTGTATCAACCCTGTTGCAGATCTTTGTGTCATCTGCAAAGAGGCATACTTTTCCTTCCAGTCCCTCTGCAATGTCACTTATAAAGACATTAAAAGGACTGGACCCAGCACTGAACTCCTGGTACCCCACTAGTAACCCCTCTTTCTTCAGAGTGGACTCCATTTATAATTACCTTCTGTGTTCTGCTGTCCAGCCAATGTTTTACCCAGGCTACCACCCTGGGACCCACTCCCAGGCTGGTTAATTTGACTATTAATCTTTTGTGTGGGATTGTGTCAAATGCCTTGCTAAAGTATAGGTAGGCCATGTCCACAGCCTCTCCGTGGTCTACTACTTTGGTCACCCAGTCAAAGAAATCTATTGGAGTCATCTGACATGACCTTCCCACTGTGAACCCATGCTGCCTTGGGTCCTGTGCCCCACTGGCCTCTAGGTACTCAACAATTCTTTCCTTCAGAAGTGACTTCATCACTTTCCCTACCACAGAGGTCAAACTGACAGGTATGTAGTTTCCTGCCTCTGTCTTGGTCCCACTGTTGTGAAGAGGAATCACATCTGCCTTCCTCCAGTCCTCCGGTACCTCACCATCCTCCCATGATTTATTAAAAAGAGTAGCCAGTGGTTTCACTAGTTCCCCCTTAATTCTTTTAGAATTCTTGGGTGAATTCCATCAGGCCCCATTGCTTTGTCCACCTTCAGTTTTAGGAGTTCTTGCAGAACCCTTTCTTCTGTGAAAGGACTGGGATCGACCCCCCCATCAAGAGTGCTTCTGTTAATTGGATTAGGCACTTCCCCTTCCTCTTTTGTGAATACTGAGCAGAAATATTCATTCAGTATCCCTGCTTTTTCACTGTCCCCCTCTGCCCAGCCACCGTTCTTTCTATTCAGCCTCACTATCCCTCCCTTTGTCTTTCTACGCTTCGCTGATGTACCTATAAAAGGTTTTATCCCCCTTCCTAACCAAGTTGGCTATCTTTTCCTCAGTTTGGGCCTTTGCTATTCTGACTTCCCTCCCTGCTTCCTTCTGCCTTAACTGGTACAGCTCTCTGTCCTGCTCCTTCTGTGTTTCCTTATACTTCCTGGAATGCTATCTTTTTCTCCCTGACTTTCCCAGCCACCTCTTTTGAGAACCATAGTGGCTTTTTCTTTTGTTTTGATTTGTTTATTTGCTTCACACAAAGGCTTGTTGCCTCTGTGATGGCAGTTTTGATGATTCCCCATTGTTGCTCCACCCTCCTTCTAGCCTGTTTGCTAGTGCTTTTCTGAGGCACTCTCCCATTTTGCCAAAGTCAGCCTCCTGAAGTCCAGTACCTTTCACTTTGTATGGCTTGACTCTGTAGCTGAGTTTAACGTGAACCACACTGTTTGATGGTCACTTGTTCCCAGGTGGCAACCCACTCTAGATCTGAGATCCTCTCACTGCCCCCATTTGAGAGTATGAGGTTTAAGATTGCTCCCTCATGAGTGGGTTCCGAAACTAGCTGTCTGAGGCCTGCCACCTGTAGGGCATCGAGAATGTCCCTGCTCTTGGATGTGGCTGCAGCAAATGTGCTCCAGTTAACATCTGGCATATTCAGGTCTCCCATCAACAGTATCTCCCCTTTCTCTGCCATCCAAATAATGCCTTCTATCATATCCTTGTCCATTCTCTCCCCCTGACATGGGGGTCTGTACACAACCCCTGTGCGGATTGTGGTGCCCTTTCCAGTCTCCAAGGTGACTCACAGTTCCTCCTCTCCTCCCTGTTTACTCTTTTGTTCAGTTGCTTTTATCCCTTCCTTTACATAGAGACCTACTCCTCCCCCTCTTCTCCTCTGCCTGTCTCTCCTGTAGTTATGTACCCTGGTATGTTAACATCCCAGTCATGGTTCTGTGTACCATGTTTCTGTGATCTGCCACAATATCCAGGCATCCCTCTTCCATCAAGGCCACCAGCTCAGGGAGCTTTTGCCCAGACTATGGGCATTGGTACTCATTACCCTCCATTTCCTGATGGTCTTACTCCTTTTGCCCCATCCCTGTCCTTCTTGCCTTTGTCACTTTCCCCATTTACCCCTGCCCTTTCCTATCGACACCTCTATGTTGGTGTTGCACTACTTACATCAGGATTTTTGGGAGCTAGATTTCCTGCTCTTTCCAGTGCTCCCCTTGGCTGAGTTTAAATGTCACAATGAAGCATTTAAACTTATCACCTAGGATCCTGGTTTCCTCCTGGGCAGATGCAGCCCATCATGCCAGTATAGGCTTTCATCACTCCAGGTGGACCCCCAGTCCCCAATGAACCAATCCTGAGCTCCACACCAGTTTTCAACCACTGATTGAATCCCATGGTGGAACACCCTAGCCTCTCCTACGCAATAGATGGGCAGCACCTCCAAGAAGGTTACCATGCGTGCTACGTGTCTAAGGCCCCTCCCCTATTCCACAAACTCTTCCTGCACTTCTCTAATCCCTTTCTTAGCCAGGTCATTTGTCCCTAGGTGGACAATGACATCCAGCTCCTTCCCTGTGCAGCTGCTCCGGCAATCCTGAGGATTCGCTCCCAGTCCCTCCAAGCCATGGTGCCAGGCAGGCATCTTACCTCCCTCTCCCCTTCCTCCCCCAGTTCTACCTTCCTAACAATGGAGTCCCCCACCAGAAGTTGTTTCCTTCCCCTGTGGGGTCCCCTGCCACCCTCCTGTGGGTCTCCTTTGTGGAGGTTCCCAGCATCCTCCTTGGTCTCCACTGCCTCCATAGAGGAACCACACTTTTCCAGAATGGCATCGGAATTGTGGAAAGGTACAACTGGAGGGATGCGCCTCTGTTCCACCACCCTCACCCTCCCTGAGCCCACTGTGGTCCAACCGCTCCTTTTTCTTGGCAACCTCTGAGGCAACGGCAGTGGCACTGGTGGTCCCTGGATGGAAGAGGAGGTAACACAAATCCTGGCCAACTCAGCCTGGAGATGAGCAACCTCCTCCCTCAGCCCAGAGAAGTGCTTGTAGATGGGACAACACCACATCCTCCAGAACGTCTCCCGGAAGACTGCTGCTCCACAGCCACTGCACTGCACCACACCCATCATGTCTTATTTCTGGCCCCTTAACTGTTTGGAATTCTTACTCTTTCCTCTGTTTTTTTTTTTTTCTCTCTTCTCTCTCTACTTACTTTCTGCCTGTGTGCCCTTTAAGCTCCTGATTGTCCTGTTCTGAGACAAGAATATCCTATATTTCTCAGTAGACAACTTACTTGCTCAGAGGCAGACCTCCAGCAGCTAGAAGGGGCCGGAGAGCTACTCTTGCCCTCCTAGGATGGTGGGTCTTTGGTGGCTCTGAGATCACTCACTTCCTGCTCCCAAACAAGAAGTTCCTGTTGTCAGTCAAATCCTGTGCCTATAAAAGTAGAACTAGCTTTGGGTGGGAGGGTGGAGGGGAAGGATGGAGGGCAATATAGTCCCAGTAGAGAAGTCCAGTCACACAGCAGTCCTTCCTCCTGGTGTCTTCTGCCAAGCTACTAGCAGAATCTTTCTAAGGCAGTCTTTAAATTTAGCTTCCTTCTAGCTAGCCTCTGCCCCTACTTATTAGATCTTTCTACAAGTAATTTAAACTGCACAGCAATCAAGTCCTTTCAATCACCTGAGATTTACACCTAGATAACTGTTCAGATAACCATTCAGTTCAACTAACTCAGACAAACACACACTTTTTTTTTGTTTTGTTTGTTAGTTTTTTTTTTACCCTAAATTAAAGGTCCAAGTACAAGAGTTCTACTTCTTTAATCCCAGTAGAGAAGTCCAGTCACACAGCAGTCCTTCCTCCTGGTGTCTTCTGCCAAGGACTATGTATTTAATGCTCAAATCCTGCCCGAGCTGCTGCCAATTCACTCCGTTTCTGCCGTCGCTACATGTGCAGAGGGAGCCTTGTTGAAAGATATAACTGTTTGCCAGAAATCATTTAGAGTGACTGAGAAAATGTAGTTTGTCTAACCCGTCTTTATTTTAGCACAAACTGTTTCAGTGTAGCTCTTTCATTTTGCCTGAACTGCTGTGAAGCAATAATTGGGTTAAGGGAGCCCTAAAATGGAGCCTGTGGATGAATCAGAACTTGGACTCTTAATTTTGAGCCAGCCACAATGGAATTGTATGGGCAGTGACTCTGGGAAATGTAGTTTTGACCTTGGCACCTTTTTCCACCAACAAAGGGAGTCTTATTGTGAGTGACAGCCGAACCAACTAACAGAATGGTGTGGAGCTAAAGGAAATGCCCTGCTCTGTGACTGGAAAGCTCAGATCAGTTGTGACAGTGAAGAAAGAAGGAGTTCTGTGCTTCTGCGGTGTATAGTTTCACGCAGAAAGTGCGTGTGAGGCCTGAGGTTCGGCCTGCAGTCGTTGCAAGTGCCAGTTCAGACTGAATCCAATTGTGAGGAGAAAGAAGGAAGTCTGAAGAGTGGAAACCAGGTTCACCCTGTAAAAGACTGGAGAAATTGCTGAATCGCGCTCAGTCTGTCAGGAACTGAAGCTGCTGTGTGTGCTCCCGGGTGTTTTGCAGTAATTGCGATCGGAATCGAGAAGAGCAGCCTGCCTGGTATAGTACTTTCCTTTTACATATGAATATGCATATTGCTTGTGGGGAATCGCTATTTCCAATCCCCCGTGCTGTGTGTTGTGTGCTGAAGCTGGAAGCAAACCCCAGCTTAGCTTGGACTAAATACGTTTGCTATCAACTGCAATGGGGTCCAGTCACAAGGACCTTGTCTCCATGCCCTGTTGCTCTGGCAATCCAGAAGAACATCTACCATCCGGTCCTCAGCTTGGGTATTGTGAGTATAAATCAGGGTATTCCCCTGCAGTCTGTTTTCAATCACAAGTGTGTCATCTAATTCTTGTTGTTTCCCCTGCTTCATGGACTGAGCCATCAGGCTCCGGATTACAATTGGGTGTTGTGCATATATTTTCTTCTACAGGGCCCTATCCATCTACACCTGTTGGCCAACCCCGGGCAACAGACCTGGCTAGCCCCCCCCTCAACCTGGGTACCCAGAGTGTGACTTTTCAGATCCTGTATGTGTGTACAGTACTGTGATTTAATGCCACCAATTAACCTCATTTCCCCCTCTCGTTTTACTGCCCCCTAAATAAATCAGATTTGTTGTTGCTATGTTATATACTGTCTGTGGTGTTGGTACTTGTGGAAACAGTATTGTGTTTTGCTGTGTATGTTGTTTAACCTTATTTTACAGGGGGGTCCTCAGAGACATGCTGCAGAATCAGTCTTGAGGGTAAGTGGTATCTATATGAGTGAACAGTGTGTATACATGGGGTATTGGGGCTGTAACTCCGGGGTACTGTGTGAGCCACTAGAGGGAATAAAAGGGTGTCTCAGTGTCCCAGAGGGCTGTGACCAAGCTAGTCTAGCCACTACAAACCCTGACTTCTGGGTAGAGGCACCCGCCATAGGACCTAGGCCCCTCAACCTGTCCGTAGTCAAACAGGCAGGGGTAGTAGCCCTTGGGATAGTGCCACCTAGGGGTTACACTATAATGCCCCCTAGTCTGGGGATGTGCCTCATTGTGCAACTATTCTGCCTCTATCTGGGGCTGCAAGAACAGTAACAAAGCTGCCCCACCACTGGATGTGCTCATAAAAGTACCACAGGCCACAAAGAAATTACAGCACCATCAACTGACCTGTGAAAAAGCAGTCATACACCAAAGCAAGGTGCATAAATCATTTATCAAAGTAGCCAAATATTGGAATACCTCTCTACAGGAACGTCAGCAGGAGCTCCTCATACCAAAACCTCCGACCGGTTTCACCTAGAGCGTCATCGGGGAGTGGTATGGACAAATGATTAAGACCAATTTAAAGTGCCAGTTTAAAGATCATACTACCAAATCACAAAACAGACAACAAGGAAAAAATGAAAATCCATATCATGATATATGAGTGCACATGAAATAAAAATATAGGGCCAGATATTCAGAAATGCGCCAAAGGCCAGCGCAAGTCCAGCGCAGCACAAATCTGATGCACCATGGCGTCAGTGCCATATTCAGAGGATGCACATGTCGAACTGCTCCAGTGCAACCCAGCTGAATATGGCTGGGATGTGCCATGGTGCAAACAGCGGTGCACCATGGCGCAACCAGACTTGTGCCATGGCACAAATAAAATTGCGCCATGGCACAGAAAGAGATGCCCCAGGCAACCATGGGAGCACAGCAGCAGAATAACAGAGGGGGGCACAGCACAGGAACAGACCCAGGGACAGTACCAGGGAAGCACAGTGTCAAGCCACAGGTGGCCAGCACCAGCAGGGCACACACAGGCACCCAGACACCCCCACCCCAGAACACAACAGTGGCACAGAAAGCAGGCAACAGGTGGCACCTATGGCCAATGGAGGGCCCCCAATGGAGTCCCCCCCACAGGCCGCATGCCATGATTCCACCCACACAGACCCCAGAAAGCCACATCCAGGACCATGCAGCCAAGCATACACATGCCACACACCCCTGACAGCTGCCCCGTGGGCACCCCAAGGCACAGCCACCAACCAAGGGGCAGGACACCACCACAGTAGGACACACCACAGCACACAACAGTGAACCACAGATGCACGACACGAGCACCGACGCACACACACACCACAAGGACATACACTGCACCACTGCAGCATGGCTCCTCACGCCAGCTGCAAAGCAGACACTGACACAGGCAGGTAAGTCAAAAAATATATATTTAACATGAGAACTATTTACAAGAACAAGAGGGTGGGAAAGGGTAGAAAAGCGAGGGAAGGGGACAGCGAACAGGGACTGTACAGTGGGAAGGGGGACAGATGGGGGAGGTACAGCAGGGGAAATAGGGAAATGTTGAGGCATGAACTAACAGCGGCCATGCCCTGCCGTTCCTTGGCACCCTCTCTGCCTCTGGTCTGCCAGCAACAGTCGGCGCACCTGCATGGGTGGTGGACATGATCAAGATGATCTGGCGGAGCAGCCTGCAGTACAAAGGCATCCACCTCCTCCACCGGACACCTATGACAAGGGACAGGACAGCTGATCAGTGCAATGTCGCAAGGTACCATGCCCACCCACTGTGCGCAATGGACAATGGGAACACACACCCCTGGAGTGGCCACCCTGGCCAACCACAGGGGGTGGGACAATGCCTGCCAGCAACCCATCAGGCCATGACAGTGCTCAGAGGTGGTCACCGCCACCCAATGGCCACCCGACTGCGCAATGACAGTCACATGGCACAGTGCACCAGCAGCACCACAGCAACACCAGTGGCAGCCAGGCGCACACCCACCCCACCAACAGCTGGCACATGTGTGCAATGGCCACCCCACAGTGGCATGCACCATGCACAGTGCAACACACACAGCTGCCACGGCACAGGTGGCCATGCCCGCACCCACTCCCCTGCCGACCCCCCTGTAAAGTGTGCAGGGCCAAAACAGTGCCTACCTGTCCTCTGCAGCCCCACTGGTGCTGGTCCTGCTCCTGCACCACCTCCGTGGCCTGCTGCAGCCTGCTGTGCTGCCCGCCGATGCTCCTGCTGCCTTCACTCGGTGGCAATCATCAGGTCCTGGGAATGGAACAAAGACAGGTACACATCAGAAATCATCCACAGCATGTGCTGACCACCCCCACCCCTGTGCACACTGTGTGCCCCTGCCCAACATGACCTGCACAGCTGTATTGCAATGCAAGCTGCAGCTGGCAATGACACACCACAATGTGCATGATGACAGTATACTCTTCTGCAGGGCATGTCAGGCAGCCTAGCCAACACCAAAGTACAGCACTAGGGCACATATGCAGAATGGGATGACTCACTGGACGCATGCCTGCAGCTGTCATAGGCACTCTGGGTCCTGCCACATGAGGTCACCATACCTGTAGAGGCATTGCTTCCCAGTTCTAGCCATCCCAGTGCATTGCTACAGTCTGGCAGCAATCCCCTGCCAGACATCAGTCCTTGGCTGCTGCAGGGGCACCTGGCCAAACAGCTGCGGAGCATGTGGCTGTACACATGCCATCAGATTCACAAGCTCCACCTGTGACCAGTTCATCACCCAGTGAACTCCACGCTGTGCCATAGTGACAACTGCAATGAGGTGAAGCAATATGATGACCAGAGGGACACGTGTGCACAATGTGTGCCAGATGCACACTTTGAGGATACATGCGCTGTGTCCACCCATCGCACAATGCCAGAGATGCATGACATAGGCATGGCCAGACTAGCACGTGGCAGGGGAGTGACAAGAGGTCAGGTGTCACACCAGAAGTCAGGACTCAGCCACCGCACAGTGTGCCAGTGCACAATAGCAGGCATGGTGCACCGTGTGCCATGGTCCCTATTGCACAGTGTGCAATAGGCAGGAGTACACCGACTGGTGCATGAGCACTGCGGTCCTGTGCAGTGCACATGACTGGGCATTGTGCCGTGACTTGCTCTGGAGCAATCCCATTGCACACAGAGCAAATTCGCGATATTCAGCTGCCACATGCAAATGAGCTCATCAGCCAATGTGTGGCGCACTGGGGCAATTAGCATGTCATTACCATTGTGCCAATGCTCATTTGCATGTATTGCGCTATAAAAGCACCATGGACCGGCACAAGCCATGGACCAGTATTGTAACCATCTGAGGTAAGTTGCGCATTCTGCTGAGCCCAGCCAGCACAGCAGGGAGGACGGAGTAGGGTGCTGCAGACACTGACACACTTGTCCATGTCCACAGGTAGCAACATATCAGAACGTGAGAAGGGTGAGGAGTGTGGACCTGCTCGCAAATGCAGGCCCAACTTCACAGAGGCAGAGGCTGTGTTTGAGGCCTACCTTGACAGGGAGCCACTGCTGAGTAGTGCCATGGGTACACCACAGGCCAGGGCTGGAGCCTGGAAGGAGGTGGCGGCATGCATCAACCAGCAGGGCAGCCACCAGCAGTCAGTGCAGGAGTGCCTCAAGAAGGCGGGCACTGATAAGTGGCATATCAAAGAGAAGGTGGTGCCCATCCGTGCAGCCCGGACAGCCACCAGAGGGGGGCCTGCTCATGCGCCACAGCTCATGGTGCAGAAGGAGTTGGTGGCAGCCACCATGCTCCGCAGCACTGTGGAAGGTGTGTCAGGTGGAGGATTTCAGATGGGTGACAGTCCATCACTGCATGGTACGTATGTTGGGCCCGCACAGCATGCAGTGGCTGTGTTGGGGAGGGGTTGGGGGTGCGGGGGGGAATGGAGGCCTTGCATCACTGACACATCTGTTTTCTTTTTCAGCACCAACATGCCTGCATGCAGCAGATGGGGTGCCAGCAGCAGCCGTGGAGGCAGGCCCAGCCCCATGTGACCAGCCATCCACCTCCATGGGCATCCAGGGGCCTGATCGACTGCAGCCCACCACCACTGTCCAGCCAGATGTCCTGGGCATGGAGTCAGATGAGGCCCTGGATGTGTTTCAACAGGATGCCAGCCTCGGCGTCCTCTTC